>CAJVRI010001418.1:5945000-7285000 GCA_911649635.1 Poeciliopsis gracilis | reverse complement strand
TTTAGTTGTTTCCAATAGATAAGACAATAAATTAAATGAGAGTTAATGTGATAAGTATTAAAAACACGCTGGTCCGTCTTCCTCCTAACACTTCCTGTCATCTTCTTCATGTTTTCCACCAATCATAACATCCGGTTGTTGATCATGTGACTCATGATGAGAAAGACTAACAGCTGAAAAATGTATTTTTCCCACAAAGCAAATTTATTTTTGTAATTCCAGTTTTTACAGTTTATGGTCAATGAAACGCAGCAGACTTCGGTCAGCATGTTGCGGTCTGCTCTCAGGGTGGAGCGATAGCCTGACCTGAGGCTCGGTGACTATTGGCATCCTTAAAATACCGAATAACAATAATTCCTTCATCTCCACTCTCATGAATTTAACCATTTTAAAATGCAGATTTATCCAAATTTATTCCAGCTCTTCTGAGTTTACTGTATTTACTCTATTTTATTTCTCAGTCCCAAACTTCCACGCCGATCTGCAGCATAAACACATAAACTGGCCACATTGTTTCTGCTCTCCTTTCAGATAATCACAGTGTTTGTTGTTTTAAATGTTCTTGTTTTGTCCTGAGGTTTCCAGACCAGATTCTGGGTCCGCTCGCCGGTTCTACTCAGGATTCCTGTGTGTTTGTCTGGACTGGGCTCGGCGATAATCTGAGGAGAATTGAGCTGTTTGTTTTTAATAACATGGCAGAGCAGAGGGATGAGGAGCGCCAGAAGAGATGAAGGCTGGGTAAATAACCTGCTGGACCCTGAGCTTCACCAAACCAACACAAAGCATCATGGGAAGGCACTCTTTCACAAATCAGTTTGGGTGTGGAGAAGAGACGATCCAGTGTGTTTTCAACAATCTGTTGGATGGGTTCGGGTCAGGGTTCGGGTCAGGGTAGGGTTCGGGTCAGGGTTTGGGTTAGGGTTCAGGTCAGGGTTCGGGTCAGGGTTTGGGTTCGGGTCAGGGTTTGGGTTAGGGTCAGGGTTTGGGTTAGGGTTCAGGTCAGGGTTTGGGTCATGGTAGGGTTAGGGTTCAGGTAAGGGTTCGGGTTCAGGGTTAGGTTTAGGGTCTCTGGTTTGACCCTGGAACATTTCAGCCTGCAGAGATCAGGCTCTTGTCAGGAAGCCAAACCATCATCCCTCCTCCACCGTGCCTAACAGTTGGTGTGAGTCGTTTGGTTTTCTCCAAACATCTTGCTGTTCATTGTGACCAAACAGCTCCACTTTGACCTTTGACCTGCTTGTGGAGGCCTGTTTTTGTTGGTTGTGTTGACTGACAGCTGTTTATCTGTCATGTCTGGCGCTGGAGAATGACACACTTCAGATGGCCTGGCGATGACCTTTGACCCTTCCCAGATTGATGGACAGCAGCAGTTGCTGTCTAAACTGAAACACTCCAGAGCAGCAAACCAAACTGTTGCACTGAAAGGAAAGCGTTTCCAGGCTCCACAGTCAGTCTGAGCTTTTCTCCTCGCCCTCTGTCTGATCAGAGTGCGTATCTTTACAGCCACGGCTGGGATGTAAATGAATGTGCTGCGATAAAAACGTCCATCGGCACTCAGGTGAGGAACAGTTCAGCAGAAAGCATCAAATCAGCCGTGTTTACGTTTCCATATGAATCAGAACCGACTGTCAAGGTTGATGATCACGGAGGGCTGTTTGTGGTACATTAATGTTAGTTTGCATGATTTCTAGATGCTAAAGTCCTTGAGTTCCTCAGAACTGCCTCTTGCTGCCACATCAGCGCACTAACAAGACGCTGTGCAGCTGTAAAATGCTCACATCGCCGTACGAAGAGGAGAAAGATTTCGACTTGGGGAGAGTACAGATGTCTTAGGGAACCTGTTTCATGTGGAAGTGCATATTTTTACACCCGAGCCTGTTGGTTGTTGTTGCGCAGAATAATTGAGCAGGAATCAGACTGTGATTAATATTGCTGATGAGTTTGTGCCAGCAGGGGTGAAACAACTGTCAGACGGATTCACAGGTAACATCCTTCATCCCCCTTCAACTTCCTCCAGGTTGCACTGCCCTGCATTCGCTTCACTGCTGATTACTCCACTGTCTGCTCCCAGTCTGCTCCCAGTCTGCTCCCAGTCTGCTCCCAGTTCACCAGCTTAATACCAGAATTTACCTTCAAGGCTGCAGTTTGTAGCTAAAGCGACCAATAAACCTGCTACTGCTAACCAGAGCGATTGGTCCAGGCGTCGATGAAAAGGTGAATAAAAATAGAGTCGGTGTTGTGAGGTAAAGCAGGAGCTACATAAAATCAGGATTTTTCTCCGCCGATGGGTTTTGTGAAGCCAATCATCCAGAGTGTTTACTGCAGTGTTTTAATTACAACAATAAAGTCAAAATGTTACATTAATAAAGTCGCAGTAAAACGAGGAAAGAGTCGGATGATAAAGTTGAAATAATGCAAGAACAAATATTACCAGAATAAAGTCGAACTATCAGGAGAATGAAGTCATAATCTGAAATAGATGTTGAGCATTTTGTGAACTTATACTTTAGATAAGGAAATATTTCATGTATTAATACATCAGCATCAAATTATTCTCCATTAAAATAAACTTTTTATGGAGTTTATTTCAAAGAAAGAACCAGAACCGCACTGAGCTGCTACTCATTTTAAGACTTTGTTTCAGTGAAACAGCTTAATTATTCTGCTGGTAGGCTTTGACTAGGCCATTCTGACCTGTGGGTCTGTGGTGGTCCATCCGCTCTCCATTCAGGCTGAATTTCTGCTGAAAGTTTATCATCATTTCCAGATGCTGGAGGAAATTTCTGCTTGTCGCCGTGGAAACGCTCTTCTGTACATTCAGAGCGACACACATTTCATTTTCTCAGCCAATCGGGGAGTTTAACAGTATCAGTGCATCCTTATTAACTCTCAATATCGTCTATTTAATGTTGGCGTTAATATGAGAACACTCCTGCGTTTAATTCCAATTATTATTCTGCAGGGACTTCACAAAGATCTCTGCCTGCATTTATTAAGGTTTGTTAATCAACCCATGTTTGCTCTTTGAGTATTATCACATAATTAAGTGGCATTTAATACTCTCTTAAACCGTGATGTCCACAAACCAGAGGAGAGGCTTTACATTATAAATTGGATATTAACAGTATCAGTTTATTATATATGAGGAAGAATAATGAAGCTAATATTGACATAAATGTTGGAGCTGCAGCTTATTGCTCACCAAAACATGAGGACGGCCGGAGACGGACGCCATGCCGGTGCAGGAGGAATCCTCGGCCCATGGAGAGGATTAAGGGATTGCCGACATCAAGGAAGTGAAGAAGCGTTTTGTGTGAGGAGGAGGAGGAGCGATTGAAGATGGAGGCCTGTTACCGCCAGATAGAGCTCAGAGAAAACGCCTTTAATTCTCCCTACATGCTTCAACCCGCTGTCCAGCCGGCCTCTCCGGGGTCCAATCGCCTCGGCGCCAGGCGTTGAGTTCTCATTGGGTTTGAGCAGACAGCGGGCCGGCGCATCATGCTTGACTAGCTCCGGATCTGACAGAACGCGGTGGAGGGATGACATGAACGTTCAAGCCAATTAGAGCCGCTCCGAGGCCGTTTTTAGGGCTCCGCCTCTGCTGGCAGATTGGGTGATGGATCTCACACAGACACACACACATCACACCCAACATGAAGCGAGAAGGCCAGCCAGCGCGTCTCCATCTGGGCCGTCCACGCTCTCTCTCTCGCTCTCTCGCTCGCTCTCTCTCGCTCGCTCTCGCTCGCTCTCTCTTTCTCCAGTCAGAGCAGAATCCCAGTTTAATAAATCTGGAGCTTCATGCAGAACCATGAATGTTTGGACCGATGCATGGCTGCAGCAGGGAGGGAATTTAATATGTCTTCTCTCATATTGTTGCTTGTTTTAATATAAATAGCTACTTGTGAAAAAGTAGCTATTCTGTGTGGCTCCACACAGAGCACTACAAGCTTTATTGGGTGCAGCGCTGAGTGGCAGCCGGAGCAGCTTTGCAGAGGACATAATAATAAACCTGAGAGGCAGCAAATCAAAACAACACGGGTAACAGTACATCACATCATAACCTGCTTCTGAGAAAGATTACCTCCCACTTCTCCAGCTCCTTTCAGTGTTTTTGCATTCTGTCTGATGATTCTCCATCTCCTGCTTCACCTTTCACTCATTATTCACCAAGTCTGCCCTGTGAACATTCCTCCCAGCTGGAGGGCTGGCGCTCCTGGGGCTTTCCAGGTGTGATCTTTTCTCTCTTTCTTGTGGAAATGTCCTGTCAGAAATGCAGGCTTCAGAATCCTGTCTTAATTCCTCACTTATCTAAAATATTCATGTTTGTTCAACATGTGTTGTGCATTTTCAATTTAAAATTATATCAATTTGAAGGTTTCATAACTAAAAAGAACAGCAGCTATTACTCTAGAGGTGATGAAGAAGGCGGGGTTCTGTGGAGTAGATATGAGCAGTCAGCATCTAATGTGAAACGATGAACAATGTAAGTTTGGTTTAACAGATTTCAGTAATTTTCTGATTTTAATAGCGTCACATCTTCATCAAACTGTTGTTCAAGTAAAGTCTACCCTGGATTTTGGACGTGGACATGCATTTTATTAGAAAGTTTAGTGGAAGGGAAACATGGTAAAAAAGTAGATAACTTCAAGTTGATCTAATTTAACAGATTAAGTTCAGTTGTGGATCAAACCTGCAGATAAAGTTGCTTTCTGAGCTCGGAGCTGCAGCAGCCAGTAGAGTCTCTGTTTCACTGCGAGCATCATATGAAAATCCAACAGAAAAATGTGTATTTAAAACCAGAGGGAGCCAGTTTGAGTCTTCATGTTGACCATCATTAATCCATTAAACGAGTTTTGGTTTAGCTTTGAGGAGTCGACTGGCGCTGAGGGATTCTGTAGGAACTGGACCGGGTTGAGCTGCTGCAGCTCCTGCTGCAGCTCCTGCTGCAGCTCCTGCTGCAGCTCCTGCTGCAGCTCCTGCTGCAGCTCCTGCTGCAGCTCCTGCTGCAGCTCCTGCTGCAGCTCCTGCTGCAGCTCCTGCTGCAGCTCCTGCTGCAGCTCATCTAAAGCATGAAATGTTTTCTGTCTGTACAAAGAGGAGCTTTGGTGGCTGGAAACAAAACGAAGCCTGAGGACGGAGAGTTGTTGTTGTTTACTGTTTACTGTCGGCGGCTTCAGATCATTTAATTATGTAAGAAAAGGAGCGATGAAGCTCGGGGCCACAGATTTTACATCACCTCATGCGTTAATTAAGGTGCTGCCTTCAGTGCCACACACTGAGGAACTCATTTTGCACACCCACACAAAAAGTCCGATAAATCCACACACACACTCATCAGCTGCATCATAAAACACACACTCTGAGACGGAGCGCACACTGTCTTTGAATTCTGGATTTTCCAAGTCAAACCAGAATTATGACCCCGATAGCTGAGAATTGGTCGTTAAGGACGTTTTTCTCAGCTTGTAGGAAATATTCTGTGTTCTTCACCAAACCTGATGTGATTCCATTAGAACCTGCAGCATCAAGGTTCTGATTAGACACAAACAGATCAGTTCCAGCTAATTTCTGCTCCAGACTTCCTCTTGTAATCAGACATCTTTATTCATAATTGAAGTGGCAGAAAAGGAAACTGAGACGGAGCTCATTGGGTTTTTATCTGATTAGAAGATGCCGACTTCGTCTCTGTTACCTTCAGTGTTAGGAAATATGTTGTTGCTCATTGCTGTGCTGGGAATTTACATTATTTGGTCTTGTTTTAGGAAAACAGACGCATCACAATGAGATGAATATGTGCAATATTAGACTGTATCGTCTGGCTATTGGCCGACTGTACCTCGGCAATATTAGACTGTATCGTCTGGCTATTGGCCGACTGTACCTCGTAGTTTGGGGTGATTGTGTCTCGTAGTTTGGGATGATTGTGTCTCGTAGTTTTGGGATGATTGTGTCTCGTAGTTTGGGATGATTGTGTCTCGTAGTTTGGGATGATTGTGTCTCGTAGTTTGGGATGATTGTGTCTCGTAGTTTGGGATGATTGTGTCTCGTAGTTTGGGATGATTGTGTCTCGTAGTTTGGGCCGATTGTGTCTCGTAGTTTGGGATGATTGTATCTCGTAGTTTGGGGTGATTGTGTCTCGTAGTTTGGGATGATTGTGTCTCGTAGTTTGGGATGATTGTGTCTCGTAGTTTGGGATGATTGTGTCTCGTAGTTTGGGATGATTGTGTCTCGTAGTTTGGGATGATTGTGTCTCGTAGTTTGGGGTGATTGTGTCTCGTAGTTTGGGATGATTGTGTCTCGTAGTTTGGGATGATTGTGTCTCGTAGTTTGGGCCGATTGTGTCTCGTAGTTTGGGATGATTGTGTCTCGTAGTTTGGGATGATTGTGTCTCGTAGTTTGGGCCGATTGTGTCTCGTAGTTTGGGATGATTGTGTCTCGTAGTTTGGGATGATTGTGTCTCGTAGTTTGGGATGATTGTGTCTCGTAGTTTGGGATGATTGTGTCTCGTAGTTTGGGATGATTGTAACCTCTATCTTTTGTGTATTTCTGCTCATAACTCAACATACATGGATGTAGATAGTTTTTTATTGATCAGCAGGGGATCATAAATGACTCAATCATTCAGTCACAAACGCTCATAATTGCCAGTTTAATTGCAGACATCGAGAGAAAAGCATTAACTCAAGTGGAGAAATTATTTTTTACCTTGCCCTGTCGCAAACAAATTATTTTAACGACTTTTATTATTTGGCTGAAATTCATTTTTTGTGCTGCAAATTGCTGTCTCCCTATTAGGTCTCATTTGTATGATGATTTGGGTTTTATTAGTGGGAATGAATGAATCTATTAGCAGAGCAGGGGGCCCATCAGTGCAGCGCTAACCCGCCTGCAGCTGCCTGTTGAGGCTTCGCATGATGATGCGTCTCCTCCGAAGGCGCGGTGGTTTATTGCACAAACTCTCTCAAGGCTCGTCAAGATGGAAGAGATACTGCGGCTGCCTCATCCCCGCTTCCAGCCGATGATGGCAACTTAACCACCCACTGTATCCACAGCCGAGGTAACGCCGGAAAGCAATAACGCCGATATCCAGGGTTAAAGGTGCCAGATTTTGACAAGCTATGTCATCATTATCAACCTCTGTGTGTGTGTGCTGGAGACACGGGGAGCTTAAGGTATTTTCTTTCTCAAATCCTTCACCAGGATGCAGCAGGCATCGGATGTTTGAGACTGGATGTGATAAAGGCTGTTAGCTTTAGGTTTCATCTAAATCTGCCTAAAGGGCAGAAATTCTCCGTGATTTTAGCTGGAAGTCAAAGCCTCCAATCCAAACCAGCCAGGGGAGACAACAGCCTCGCTGTAGTCAGAATCTAAAACACGCCTCAGCCTCTCCTCCTCTTCCTCCTCTTCAGCCAGGAGATTCATTTCACAAATGCAGCTCTAAAGAGAGCAAAAGGTTGCAGAGGAGGAGAAAAAAGCTCCCATCATTCCCGGCTCTATCAAATCCATTTGCAGAGGTGTATTATTTGAGACGTGGTCCTTATCCTCTCCTTTCAAGAGAGCCTCTTTGCATTTTTTTTTTTTTTTAGCCTGACCAGGTCATCAAAGGATCAAAGAGTCGACGGTGCAGGAAACCGAAGTCTGTTTAACATCTTAACAGGTAGAGAAAAGGAAATGTATTGCGCTGTGAGGCTCGTCTGGCGAGGCGGAATAGGATGGCGACGAGACGCAGAGACGAGACGCAGCGACGAGACGCAGCGACGAGACGCAGAGACGAGACGACGAGACGCAGCGACGAGACGCAGCGACGAGACGCAGAGACGAGACGCAGAGACGAGACGCAGCGTCGTCTGAGGGTTCAAAGCCAGGAGCTACGATGGAAACAGATCCAGATGAGAGCCGCTAAAACGCCACGGCGATTTCTGAAAACGCTTTTTAGGGTCAACAATAAACAACCTCACAGTTTAAACGAACCGCAGCTACAGGGTCACATATTCTGTACTGTCTCAGTTTCTGGTTTGTTCTTTAGTAGGATCACAAAAAACGTTTGTTTTTCAAATCTTCCATTTCTTTAAACTTAAACGTTTACAAACACATAGATTACTACGACTTTACATTTGGAAACCCGATGATGGAAACTGAAGCAACTGATGGATAACAGACTGAGGAGGATTGATTGATGGATTGACTGATGGATTGATTGATGGATTGATTGATGGATTGATTGATGGATTTATTGATGGATTGACTGATGGATTGATTGATGGATTTATTGATGGATTGACTGATGGATTGATTGATGGATTGATTGATGGATTGATTGATGGATTTTGCTCTGTTGTTTTTCCATCTGACTGTTTGGTTCTGCTGAATGTGGGGAATAAACCTACATCTGAGGCTGATCAGCAACATCTGAGTCTAACAGAGTAAAACTATGAAAGCAGGTTCTGTTCCGACCTGGTTCCGGTCTGACAGGACGAAGGAGGACGCCTGCACCATCCAAACTGAAGCATGGAGTTGGCAGCATCATGCTGTGGGGGTGTGTTTCTGCAGACCTCATAAAATAGAAAGTAACTTAATGTGGAAATATTGAAACACAATCTGAAGGCGTTGAGTCCAAATTGTTAATTTTGATGATTTATGTCCTTCAGGAAGTTTCTAGTTTTTAAAAGTCTCAAACTTGTTTGCTGTATAATTAACCTGGATGAAGGACGTTTCAAATAAAGCTTTAAAGGCTCATGTTGCTCAGTGTGCAGATATTCCTGATTCAACCTATACAATAAAAACAGGATCAATAGAATTCAGGACTTTGTAAATTGCAAACGTTGTTATATAATTCAGAAAAAAAATCAATTTTCCCAATGACTGGTGGGTTTTCTATCCTCTCCAGATCATTTTACATGGATGTTAACGGCTCGCATTGGCTGTGAAGTCTTACTTTAACACCTTTACGACACACAGCAGCCCCAAAAAGCTTCACTTCCTCTGATCTTTCCTCGTGTTAAACCAACATGAAAAGAAGGGAAGAAAGAGGAGCGGATGGGATTTAATGGGACACATGAAAAGCAAAACAGGCTGCAGGTTGAAGCGACGTCAGCAGTCTGTGAAGGAAAGCACAAAGATTGTCATGTGGTGAAAGCGAATTTCTGAAAATAACGCTGTGAACTGCTCTCACCACAATGACGGAGCCGGCATCTCTGGGCTATTTATGGATGGAGATGAGATGTCGACACATTCCTGGTCTAGCAGCTCTTCGCTTTGCTGCTTAAAGAGCTCCGTGAAACAGAACGAGCCCAAACCAAAGGGATTCGTCTGTCTGTGGCTGCGATTCTCACCTGAGCTTTAATTTCTTTGGTTGAAGGTTTAAGGTCTGGAGATCTGTTAGCCTGCAGCCACACAGACCAGATGGACCAGATGGAAAACTCTCTGTTGTGTTTTCCATCTTAAAGGGAACCTAGTATGCAACAGTCACATGTTGCACCTGTTTCTGTTTGGGAATCAACTTTCTCTGAAAACATTTAAAGAGCTTACAGAGCTTAAAACACCCAGACATGTTTTAGCAATAATTTTATGTTTTTGGTGTCTAGAAAACGAGCTGTTTTGCAAGCCTCAAACAATCAACGTACACAACGCTGTTACCTAGCAACCTAATCAATCAATCAATCAATCAAATTTTATTTGTATAGCACATTTCAGCAGCAAGGCATTTCAAAGTGCTTCACTTAATAAACACAAAGTCATGCAACACAGAATCAATAATCAAAAACTACATTAAGCCATTTTAACGCAAATAAAACATTTTTAATATGTAGGTGCAATTGCAGACCTTTCAGCCAATGATTATTAAATTGGTAATTGATTATGTGTCAAATGTCCATCGCTTTGTTGTTGACTTACCGTCCAGAAACTACTTGCTGCTTTGCTGTGCAGGAGGCTCCACTGATGCTTCTCAAGGATGTTTGCAGCCATTTTCACATGCGAGTAGACGTTGAGCTGGGGGCGTGGCCAGCAGCAGCTTACATGGATTTAAAGTGAGAAAGACCATAAAACAGCTGAGCAGACCTCATTATCTAACAATGATTTTGTTTCAAACTGTATCAAACATGTTTTGAATAGGCCGTATGCCGATCCTGACCTGGTGAGTGAAGCAGAAAGAATCACAGTTTAACGCAGGAGTGTCAAACTCCAGTCCTGGGGGCCACTGGGCCCCTGGACTGGGGCCCTGCAGCCTTTAGATGAGCCTCTGCTGCTCCACCTGAATACAATAATGAGTCATTAAGGCTCTGGAGATCAGATCCACACCAGGAGGAGGAAATGAAGCCGTTTCATTCCAGCGTTTTGTTCCTGTGGCTCATCTCAAGCTGCAGGACTGGAGTTTGATTCCTGTAGTTTAACGGATATCTGATCAGGCTGTTAAAGTTTTAATCATCAGTTACTGAAGGACATACCTTCTATTGCCCAGGCCTGTTTTCTAATGGTGGAAATAGAAAACTCCCCCAGCTGTGATGGTATAATTAAAGCCCTGCTCGCTCTGCTGCATAAACAAAAAACTCTCTAAACTCATCAAAAATGACCCAACAAAGAGCTGCTTCTTTTAGTTTCCCCAAAAAGAAAATCAAACTTTCCAAGGCGATCTTCTTCATCCAAGCTAATGTTCTTCGTCCATCTGTCTCCGTCTCCTCGTCCTCGTCTCCTCCCTCGTGTCTAAAGCTGCCGTTCTTCCTCCTCCCTGCCTCTTTGTGTTGCAGCGTCTTTATCTTTCCGCTTTAAAAGGGCCGATTCCTTCTCCTTTGTTAATGTGACAAATCTGCTTTAATGACTCTGCAGAAGCTCCAGGCGTGTCGCGTAGACCCTTCAGTCACTGCGCTCACCAACCCGCCCCCATCTTCACTCTTCTTTTTAACGCCATCAGATTTTTTGACAAACTCGTCGTCTGAAAAACAAAATGAATGCCTTCGTCTAATTCATTTCCTCCCTTCAGCGCCGCCTTCCTGACTGCAGTGACACGTTTTGTGCATCACAGCCAGCTGTCATGTTGATGTTTCTGTCAGAAGAAACCCTCCATGTGAAAGAACAACTCCTGGCTGACTTTCTGAAACTCCTGGAAGCATCCGGGGATGTTTTCTGATATTTTTGCAGCGCGTACATTCTGCTCTGCGTCAGGAGGCTATATCGAGTTCGGTCCGACTCTGAGGGGTTGAGCGGGCGGCCGCACACTCTAATTCCCTGTCAACTTCCTCCTACCACCTTTCCATTTCTACATGGCGAGATATGCATCACTGCCATAGCAACAATAGCCTCCATCAGCCCACGGAAAGAGGAGATGGAAGATCTTGGCTGGGATCTAACTTCGTCAACGTCTTGGAGAGAGGGAGATGCCTAAGTGCATTTGGCTCTTTCTTCCCTCCCTTGTATTAGTCAGAGCTTGGATGTGGCCACATAATAAAATGTTTTAACCTCAGAGGGGAAAGAGAGACGAGGGGAGAGTATCTTTCCTGCTTTTTCTCTTCCTGTCACGGGTGGCGGTGCCTTGCGTTTGATGCCTGCGATAAGACCCCGTGTGGCTAATGAGGAAAGAGCGAGCACACTCATTAGTCCTTGTCTATATGTGTGTGAGTGTGAACAAACGGCAGGAGTGGAGCGAGGGAAGAAACTCATTAGACTTCTCCGGATCTCAAAGGCCAATTCGGTGGCCAGGCAGCCAGTCGCGCCCTTTGTTAGCACTAGAAATCCCAAACGCACGTTGGTGGAAACGTGCGAAGCTCTGCTGCTGCGCGGCGTTATTCCCGTTTTTATTCATGCTGCAAAAAAAAACAAAGAAATGTTTGGTTTTGGTTTCATTTAGTCTAAACTAACTGGACTGACCACTAACCTGTTTAGTCCAGGTTAGTGGACTAACCTAATACCAGCAATACCAGGGAAAGAAGTTGGACTTGATAACTGCAATTACAAAACCTGTTTATTGAAAGGTGAAGGACGATTGATTGATTGGTTTATGTAAACATGATTAAAAATGGGAGTAAAAGACATAAACATGTATAAAATCAGGCGTTTTCTGTTCATCAGACCTGGAAGAAGCATAACCGCATTAATCCTGTCCTTGTCTCCTCAGGCTGCAGACGATTCGATAAGTTAAAGTTCTGGGGCTCGTTTACCTTGACGGGTCGGAGGAGGGAAAAGCAGTTTTCTGTTTCTGAAGGGAAATATTTCTGAAATGATCTCAGTGGATCTGGAAGCTGCTTCCTTATTGGGATAAAGATTTAATTTACCAAACATCTCCTGTGCTCTGCCCGGTTTAGACACGCCTCTTTTGATGTGAGAGGAGTTTAAAGTCTGAAGGTTCTGATCATAAACAGCAAAATGACTGAAACTGAATTAAAAACGGTCAGAATCTCCGACTGGCTGGGGAACCACCTGGATCTCTGCAGACTCTGAGATGAAACATTATTTAAGTCAAACTGCAGCCTTTGCTGTTTGTCTGGTGACAGCGTGAGCTGCTAACATCCGTTCTTCTCTCTGAGCCGCTGAAGCCGTTTAATTAGCGACTTCTCCGTCTTGAGGTTCCAAACAAGCTGCTCTCTTCAGAGCTCTTCCCTCCGCCGCGCTAATGAGCCGGGTTATTCCGCTGAGAACTTCTGCTTCTGCTTCTCTTTGTGCCGACTCCACCACATCCTCCACCTCTGAACCCGAACCGGCAGAGCGAACCTCTGAGGCTTTGTGTTTCTGGGCCGGAAGCTCCAGGAACGAGTCGACCAGAAAGACGATTTAGTGTGAAAAATGATTATTAACTTCAACAACACAGAAGGATGCACTTCAAACATTGTTGTAACTATAGAGGCTTTGGATTTATTGCTCTGGCACAACATTATGACCACATGCAGCAGGCCCAGCCGCAGCAGGAGGCCATAAGTTCTGGATTACTGTCCGGTTGGACGACCCAGTCATCATCCATTCTCATTTCCTGGCAGAATCCACCTGATTTTTGTGTTTTGGTATTTTTAAAGGTTTGTGGTGCCGTGCAGTGAAAGTGACAAAACGGCAGTTTGCTTCACATTAATTATGATAAACATAAACAAACATTTTGTTTAATGCTTCATCAAAATCGCCAACACATGAGACATGTTTCCATAGCAACATTAAGCCAGCTGGTTTCCAGTCTGGGTTTAGATGAGCTCAGTGTTGCGACTGTTTTTCAGTTTTCTGGAAGTTTGTTCCAGATCTGTGGTGCATAGAAGCTGAAAGCTGCTTCTCCATGTTTGGTTCTGGTTCTGATGCAGAGCAGAACCAGATTTGTATCAGCTCAGTTCTCTCTCCAGTCTCTGTTCTCTAATTTCAGAGATTCTCAGCAGCCAAAGGTTTTCTTTCTTGTGAATTTCTTCTTGCGGAAACTTCTCGTGATCTTAAAGCTCCATGTCTGATTCTGGGATTCAGCGACGGAGCTCCAGCATCCAATCCCAGCAGAAAGCTCATTTTTCAGCCGCCAGATTTCTTCAAGGTTCACTGATCAGGAGGAGAGAGGAGAATGGGTTCGGATCGGCCTAGTTCAAGTCAAGCCAGTCGGGGCGACTTGTTTGGCAGGGCGAGGCGCAGGAAGCGCGCCGTGGGAGGCTTTTTCTGGTGAGCCATGTCGTCACCGCTTTGCACGTTGCATCCATTTGTGTGAAATATTAATAAAGCAGAAATAAATTTTTAACACTGGTTCTCTTCATCATCCTCCCACCCACCTCTTTGTGAGACAATGTGCCAGCAGCAGCAGCAGCAGCAGCAGCAGCAGCAGCACTAAGCCAGAGATGGGCTCAGAGTGGGTCGCACCCGGCTGCAGCGCGCGTCATCCTCCTACTGTAAGAGGCTTGTTAGAGGAATAATCATCAGACAGGAGAGGCACAAACTATTGTTGCACACTTGAACAATCGCTGACAGGCAGCCGCTCAGCTGCTGCTCCGTGTGTGTTAGCGCGATGCTGCCAGGCGCTCTCAGCGCTGCGGTTTGATTCTCCCGTCGAGCAGGATGACCTGGCATTTCGGTGACTTTTAGAGGTGTTATCATGCTGACATATTGCTCTCTCATTTCTCCTCCCCCTCTCATCTTCTGCTCTCCAGTCACTTTATTTAGCAGCTGATTTTTTGTGTTTCTTTGGTTTTGTGCTGCACAGATATTAAGGATGCTATAAATGCAACATTATTTTCTGAGATTTGATTTCATGTTTTAAGTAGCAAAGCAGTATTTTAATTACGATAGAAAGTCCAGCCGTCCATCGAGTGCCGAGACCTTTAAAATACAAACATGAATTTTAAGATTGAAGCATGTTAACATTCAACAAGCATCAAAATTTCTACTAAAGTAAAAATAGATCTACTTCATTTCACTCCAGTAAAAAGTATTTATCCGGGAAAGAGTAAAAGATTTACTCTAGTAGTGAGTAACTGATCGTTTTCAATCATTTAACATTTAAAATTACAGAATCAGACGGAACAAAATCTAAAGTTAAATGGAAATTTTGGTATTTTAAGAACCAAAATGACAATTATTCATAAAATAAAATAGGTTTTTTCCAAATCAGTTTCTTGAAATAAAAAACTGATGAAACTTTAACAGAAACTGCAGGCAGGTGTGTCTGAGCCTGGTGAGTTTTTGTTTTTCATTCAGTAGGAAGAAAATCCAGATATTTTACTCAAGAGTAAAAATACTTAATAATAAAAGTGAAAAGTTCAGTGTATTAAAAATACTTCTAAAAGTATATTTTTTCAAAAACGTTACTCAGGTAAATGTAACTAGTTGCTACTAAACTCTGACAGACAAAACATTTCGATTTAAATGTTCTGATTAATGATCAATGATTCCTGCGTCGCCTAGAAAACTAAAAATCGAGTTTCCATTGTTCAATTGCAAAAAGAAAACATAGCATAGAAAACATTTCTCCGCTCATCCATTAATCCATCTATTATTTATCAGCCGTCAGGTTGTGCAGAAGGAAACATAAAATATGGGAAAGTTATGATGCGGTTTTGTTCTCGTCATCTTGGACATAAATTTGTTGCAAAACTCCAAATTGTTGGGTTTTCAGAATCCTGCTGCAACTTTTCTGTAAATCAGAGTTCACTGTTCCTCCAGCTCCTCCTTTACCTGCTGTTCTGATCTCAGGGTTTTATTTATGACAAAATTCAAACACTAACATGGTGCAGTTTGGAGGTGTGTGCAATTTGGAGGTGTGTGCAATTTGGAGGTGTGTGCGCTCCTCCCAGCTGAAAGCCCATCCAGCTTCATCCTGTTGGATATGAAAACATTCAGTTTTCTGTGCCAGCAGTGTTAAGGTTAGATTAGGGTTAGGTTAGGGTTAGATTAGGGTTAGGGTTAGATTAGGGTTAGATTAGGGTTAGATTAGGGTTAGATTAGGGTTAGGGACATGCTGTCCAGTGTTTTAACACGAGACAGTGATTTAACAGAATCACAGCAGGTCGGTGTTTTCCACTATAGGAAACTAATATTCTCTGGTATTCATGAATCAAAACCAGCCATAAGTCAACAGTATTAATTCCCTAAAAGCTTTGTTTTGATAACCAGCGTAGTACTGATAAGTCACAGTTATGATGCGTCTTCGTATATTTCATAAAGCCGATACAAGCCCAATGTATTGGTTTTACAGAAAGATGTTTCCCAGGTGCAGGGAGGCTGGCGCAGAGACGGAGCGAGAGAAAACATGAAAGTGATTTTCTCTCTACACTCCTAATTACTTGTCTTCCTCCAGCTCTAAAAATAAATTCATATTTCATAAGGTGTCTTTGCCTGAGCGCACAGCCACCCTGCCAAACTATCTGTGTGCAATCCGCTGTCATTCTGATTATGGATATTTAGCAAAAGTGGAAGGGGAAGGAGAAAAAAAAGGATTTCTTCCAATTATCTGCGCTAACGGTCTTTGCAGAGACGTTGACCTCAACCTCCTTGTATCTTAGCAATTTAATTTAACCCCGGCTGTGTGTTGTACGTGCTAATTAAAAAGCATTTCAAAGAGAAACTCACACTGGGAGCAGCGCAGAGAAAGAAGTGGAGGGAAGAAAAAGTGAGATGGTGACAGATATAAACACTTGCACATGAAAAGAGGTGATAGCTATGAGTGTTTTGAGAGAATATCTGAAATGCCTCAGTGGTTCACAACGAGGTGGAAGAGAAAAGAGCTGGGAATAAATCAGTTCTGCTCCTCCAGGTTGGATCTTTTATCGATCGCTGGTGAATTTTGCTCACAGTCAAACGGAAAACCATCTCTTGACCTTTTGAAACTTTGACCTGTAATATCTGAAAATCAATATTCAGAATGAATTGCATTTTCTTTAGGGTTAATGTCTGAATTATAATCTGCATTTTCTAGGAAATCAAGTTTACTTGGAATATCAGGTTAACAAGAATCAAGAAGTTTTACTAAAGTAAACCTGAAAGCAAATCAAAAGAACAACGATCATGTGACAACGATCATGTGACAACGATCATGTGACAACGATCATGTGACAACAGCTTTCACTGGAGACGGAAAATCAGCATTTCCTCCTTCAGCAACAGAAACCAGATGAATGAACCGACAGAATCACTTTGGTCCCATCAACTAACAGGATTTTGGCTTCAAAAGTTTTACAAGATACTGAAAGAATCGCTAAACAAACCAATCAGGTGGGAGAGTGTTGACCAATCAGAGGACGAGTCGCCAAGTTAGTGACAGGCGCTGCGTCCAGGAAGCCCTTTGACCTCTGGAAGACAGACTGACAGTGTCACCTCAGTGTCACCAGTGTCACCTCCCCAGAAACCTCCTCCCAGGAACCTCTTCCTCCCAGGAACCTCCTCTTCCTCCCAGGAACCTCTTCCTCCCAGGAACCTCCTCCTCCTCCTCCTCCTCTTCCTCCCAGGAACCTCTTCCTCCCAGGAACCTCCCCTCCTCCTCCTCCCCCTCTCCCCCAGGAACCTCCTCCTCGTTCTCCCAGGAACCTCCTCTTCCTCCCAGGAACCTCCTCCTCTCTGCGCGTTAATCAGCTCCAGCCTTTATTGCCACTTAAGGAAATTCTCCCGTCTGCGTTTCTCTGTCAGATGTTTTCTGAGCTGCTGTCAGAATGTCGGATTATTTTATAAGGCGGATTGCCGTTTACATGACTTTGCATTTCCGCTGACGCTTTGAAGTGTTGGAGCGCGGCCTTTCTGCATCACCTCCTGCGACGCTGCGTGTGGGAGAACGTCTGCATGTATTATTCCCTTATATATTAATTTAGCAGCTTACTTTGTTGGCGGGGATTAGCGGCGGTGAGCGCAGCGCCGTCTTAAGGCCTCACCGGCCGCCTGCCACTTCTAATGACTCTTCAGACTAAGACGGGCTAAGTCCAGAGCAGGTTTATTAGTTTGGAGAATGCTTGAATGCATCCGGCTTTCTTTCTGCGGGCGTTGAGCTGGAAGCGTGGCAGTGAGGCACGGCCATGATGGAGCGGCTCTGTCAGCGCTCCAGAGTGAGAAGGATGCCCGACACCAGAAACATTTCCATCTCAAACAGCCACGTTACCTAATGAAGGATGTAAATGTGGCTCTCCTTCGCTCCCTCATGGCTGCAGCCAGTTTTCTATAATAATGTCATTTAATTGTGTCTCATTGTTTATCTGACAAGGCCTCCCTCGGGGCTGTTTCCACTCTTACTTTGTATTCTTGCTTTTGTCTGCAGCGTCTCGTTCAGGCTGCGCTCTTCATCCTTCTGCAGACAAAGAAACAATAAAGCGAGATGAGCAGCGGAGGCAAATGTTTGTCCGCCTGCAGTGACAGGTGTGAAGGCCAGGAGGATTGTGGGGTAACTGCTGCTGCTGACACGGCTGATTGCGTGTTGCTGTGTTCCTCGCTCGTGTTTTCCTCTAATTGGTGAGATATATTAGACAGCCAGTCTCGTTAGACGCAGCAGACACATTGGTAAAAAAATAACAAGGTAATCAGCAGTTATTTTCTTTGTTGAACATTTTGTCATGGAAGATCCTCACTTAGTTCTGATTGTCCTTTTTTATTTATTCAGCAGTTCCTGTAATCAGCCTGCCGGGCCTCAGACTCACATCCTGTCATTAAGGACATGAACGTCATTCGCTCTGCAGGCCGCTGTTAGCTAGCATCGCTCTGCCATCCGCCGTTAGCTAACATCGCTCTGCCACCCGCCGTTAGCTAACATTGCTCTGTGACCCGCCGTTAGCTAACGTCGCTCTGCCACCCGCCGTTAGCTAACATCGCTCTGCCACCCGCCGTTAGCTAACATTGCTCTGTGACCCGCCGTTAGCTAACGTCGCTCTGCCATCCGCCGTTAGCTAACATCGCTCTGCCACCCGGCATTAGGAGTCTGTAGATTGAAGCTGACCTCTGACCCCTGGTGTCCTGGTAGCAGGATACCAGGGATTTTGAAGTGGATATTTGATCTTCAGCTGGTGTGATGTTGCTTCACTGATCGTTTGCCTTTCCTGTGACGTTTCTCCTGAACCGCGATGGCTGGGTCTTCTGAGGTCTAAAATCTGCAGACATAATAAATTCCGGTCTGATCCGACGTTAACGAGGCCCGTTGGCAGCAGGAATGTTGCTGTCAGGAAAAGGTGAAGCAAAGTTTAGCTTAATGAGAGCAAACAAAGTTTCTGTTTGATCATTTATGACTTAAATGTATCAGGACTAAAAATTAAAGTTTGGTAACTGCACTTTCTGAGCAGAACGTACTGTAACAGTCATTGTATTGCTTGGTTCCTGGGGATTGATGGGTATCGCCACAAGGGGGCGCCTACTCCTTTTTGTGTGTTCCCCTGCAGGGGCGTACTGGTTCGGCCGTCTGGAGTAAAATAGAAAAAGACCAAACAAAAGGTGCAGAACAGTGAGAAGAGGCGACCTGACCCGGCCCGGTTGGGTCTCACCGAACAACAAACTCAGCACCAAACCTCACAGTTTTTCCTTAATCTCATTTCTCATCGTTCGTTCCGTCAGAAAACTAGAAGTAAAGCATAAATACTGAATCTTGACTGAGACGTTTTGGCACCTTGTTGGTTCTGTCCGGGTCGATGAACATGTTCTGTTCACCAGCAGGATCCCGTCCGTCATCAATGTCTCCAAACACAAGTCTGATCGATCACCACTCTGTTGATCAATACCTGTCCATCTGTCACAGTTTGGACCCGGCCGGTTCTCTGTCGACCCGGTTCAGGAGCTAATGCTAACAATCCACTGACAGGACAAAGTGGGCCATTGGCGCCATTAAAGACGGAAAAAGGAGAAAATTTCCTCCAGAAAACTAGAAAAACTCCAGACGTTTGACATCAATCAATTTCAAAACTTGAAAATTTGCTTGAAAAAAATTTGGAGGAAAAAGTTTAGAAATTTGAGCTCCGATTCTCAAATCTTTGCTAGATTTTTTTTTACATTGATTTTAGAAATTTACTTGAGAAAACTTGAAAATTTCTGGGTTTCAAGTCTAAAAATGAACAAAAGAAATTGATCAGAAATTTTCTAGAAGTTTTTTTTGAAGATTTCTGAGAATTTCCTCAAAATTTCAGTTTTTTCAAGCCAATTTTTGACTTTCAAAACTCCTAAAATCCTAAGACGTTACACTGAGTTTTCCTTTCTTCCTCGGTGAGTAACGTCCCGACGCGCCGCTGCGCCTGCCGTCGGACAGACGCAGGGTTCTGATGGCGGGATGTGATGTAATGGCCGTCGGCGTCGCTCCTCTGCTGTTTGTGGGGCAGAAGAAGGTTCCAGTTTGTTCCGTGTTATTACCCTGCGCTCTTGTCTGCCGGCGCGGCGTTGACTGGAGCAGCAAAAAGGGTGTGTGCTGCGTTTCAGTGAAAGTGGAAAATAAACCTTTGCTGGAAGCAAGGTGCACATTTCGTGTGTGAGAGCGGCGGGGGCAGCGGCAGAGGGACAGACGGTAATTGAAGCAGCAGAGTGTCCATCAGCGGCGGCGGCGCAGCAGGTGAAGCAGCTACATGTGTATTTGTGCGTTAGCCGCACCAGAGGAGAAAGAAGAGGCCGCGCGCCGCTCGCTCTGCTGATTGACAGCGGTGTTGTTGGTGGCAGCACACACACCTGAAAACACACCGGAGGCTGCGGGTGACTCAGAGCGAGTGTGTGAGTGTGTGTGTGTGTGTGAGACAGGTTGTCGGAGGAGCGCTTCCTGTGCCGGGTTCTGCTCTCGGATGAGGTCGGCTGAGTAAAAGCCCCTCGGGGTGGAGGGCGGCCGGGATCCTTTCAGCGTTCGGGTCGGAGCGCAGCAGCTGCACGGAAAATTTTTAATCAACTCAAAAAACAGTGAAAGGGAGAGAAACTGCAGCGGAGGCTCAGCCTGACCCGGTTCTATCAGGGCCAAGGACCGCAGGGAATCGGCTGCAGACGTTTTCAAATCAAGCAGTTTGAACCTGGAAAAGTTCATTTCTCAGGCTGAACAGCAAATAAACAACCGGCTTCCTAAAATCCATGATAAATGTGTCTGAGACATGCTCAACATTTAGAAACTGTTTCTGTACAATGTGAAGAATTTTCTACTTTTAAAACTGTTAGCAGCTGATTAGCATCTCAAATAGCTCCTGACCTATGACCCCAAATCTCACTGGAGTTCAAACAGGAAGTTCAAACCTGGTGAACAGTGATCGTATCCCCTACTCCAGCGTCGCTCTGCCCGCCGTTTCAACCAGTCTGCATTGCTGAAGCTCCACTTCCTGTGTCTGAATGAATCTGGGATGTTTAGGGAACATTTTAGCCGTCTGGGTTTTAATTCTTCACTGTGACATATTTCTAAACTCATGCTAACTTTCTGCTCTGATGGAACGATTCCAAACAGAAATCATGGAGCATGAATCTTAACCCAGTGGCTTTAACTGGTTCTGCCCCAGTTCATCTCCATGAGTCAGTAGCTGCATTTCCATCGATAATATCATCCTGTGTTTAAAACAATCACTTTTTGATACGTCTTGGGTTTTGGGCCAAACCGAAATGGGTTGAATTTGCAGAAACATGAGTCACATGATCAACAACTGGATGTTACTACTGGTGTAAACTATGAAGAAGACGCAGGAAGTGGTTGGACGGCGATGGGGCGTCTAACAAACTGTTTTTTCACATAAACTATTGATGTGGGATTTTAACAGAGTTCTTGTTTGTGAAACACTTGAGTCTGAACCTTCTGCGCCCAAACCGGCTCCGCTCTTCGTCGTGTTCCTGCTCGTCTTCCTCGGTCTCTCAGGCCTGACAGGCGTTTGGATGCAGATCTGATCTTAAGTGTCTTAACGCCGGCCTCCTGCTCCGCTGTCGGAGAAAACAAACCGTCGATCCGGCAGGGAGACGAGGCGAACGCCGGCGCTCCGTGATTGACTGACATTTAGGGAGAGAACAGAATGTTCCTGTTGATCTTCATCATCGCCGTCCTTCAGTTTCCCTCTCAGCCTTTCAACTTCCTCTGCTTTGCCCTTTTCCCTCCTCCTGGTTTTCCTTAGATCTTCTTTTCTTAACCTTTTTCCATCTTTCATCCTGTTCTCTCATCACCCGTTCCATCTGACGTCCCTGTTTTTGTTTTTTATTATTCCTCCCAACTAGAATATTATGAAAAATCTTCTGTAAGAAACAAACTCAATGCTGAGAATCACCAGAAATCAAAGGGATCATATTATATAAAATCAACTCGTTAAAGTTTGCATCACAATCATACCTGCAGTGTTACCTGGACTTTCATGCATGTTTGAGAAAACATTTAATCTCCATGGCAACCATTCAGGGTGCCTAAACGCTTGTTCTCAAGCTCAGCCTCACAGAAAACCCCTCCGCTCCTCTAGACTAGCGGCAGCAGCAGCTATCAGACTGCTCAGTCTGATAGCTGTCGTTTACGCTTGTAAACGGCATAATGGAGGATTAAGCTGTAATAAAATCCTTTGTCTTTAACTTCCTGCGACCTGTAAGGAGCGGCCATGTTGACCTGCAGCTCGGTGTGTGAGGCGGCAGCAGGCCGTCCAACACGCCGCATTTCAACCTGCGTCAAGCAAACGGCTGCAGCAGCCAGACGAGCCGGGCTGAAAAAGTGTCAAACTTTTCCTCTTCACCCTGTGACTCCTCACGCCGCTTATGTCGTCTGCAACCCAACAAAAGGTCAAACTCCACCGCTGACCCCTTCTCTCATTAGTGAAAAAAGTTCCTGGAGGAAAGTTGCGTCTTATTTCAGCGAGCTCGTTATGTTTGGGTGCTGATTATGACAGAAGAGGTGGCGGAGGCCAGCAGCAAACCTCTGTGTTCGGTGACATAATTGGCAGGAAACTGCGGGCTGTAGAGACGTACCTGCTGCACATTCACTTAATTAGGCTTAATTCAGGAAACGACACCAGAACGTTTCATTTGGTGACAAATTGTGGCGCATTAGTGAGAAACGCACCGAGTGGTTTTGTTGTTGGATGCTGGATCATCACTAGTCTCTGCTTGTGTCTTTGTGTTTCTGCTGCTCTTCTTCTCTGCTCTGAGTTTTATTCGCCATCATGGCGGCGTTTCCTCCCGCTCCCCTGTAAGTAAACGCGCCGCCGCATGCTGGGCCCCCGGATAGACTAATCACCGCTGCGGCTTGATGAGCTGCGGCCCGTTTGGTGGGAGAGCGTCGCGCGTTTTCTCCTCCCCGCTTGGACAAATGTGCGTGTAATTTCCTGGCACCTAATTGACAGGAAGCGGAACAGTTGCTGCTTCTGATTCGGATGTGTAACAGCAGATTAGACGCTCCTGCCTGTCATTCCTCCCTTAACGCTGCTTTTTATTTCCTGCTGCTCTGTCGTCATCCAGCTGCATACGGCGCTCCGCTAATGAGGCCCGTTTAGACAAAGGGAGAGCCTCGCCTCGTCCCAGCTCCGTGCAGATCCACCGCAGCTTCATGCGCTGCTGATATTCTCCAGCTTAATGATCCACTCTGGGACCGCGGCTTCTGAAGGTGTTAGAAACATTAGCGGCGCTGCAGGGGCTCCTGGGTCCGGCCCCGCCCCGCGCCGTTCCGAACGAGACCTGATGGGACGGGATGAGCTGCATCACTTCCTGTTCTGGATGAACAGGCGGCACCAGAACCGTCTGAGCATCAGATGAAAAGAAACTCACTTTTTAAAAACATTCAACGAAACGCAGCTTGAAGATCTGCAGCAGTTTAACTTCAGCAAAGACTTTAGAAGAACAACAAAATGAGATTTAACCCTGAAACTGAAACTCAGATTTTCTTGCTTCTTCTTCTGCATTTATTTCTGTTTTCTAAAAGCTGCAGAAATGAGAGGAAATGTATTTGTGATCAGAGCGATTACTTTAAACAATAAAATAACGAAACGAATTCAGTTCAAAGGCACCAAACGGATGCAAACTTCTGATTCTGAAGAGATCATTTAGTTCATTCTGACCTGAAGCCAGAGAAGTTTAATCTGATTTGACTTCAGACATGAGAAGAAGCAGTGTATGTAAACTTCTGGTTTCTCTCCAGACTGGACTATTTCTGTCTCTGTTAATTATTCCAGGTCATAAAAACAGGATTTTTATTCCCTCTGCAGTTTGTTGCAGTTTATTCAGTGTGGTTGTGGCTCCTTTTGCATGAATTTCTGGATCAGAGTCACTTCACTACCACAGCCTCAGTTTTTCCTTCCACTCAACCTTCCATCGACACGCCTGCATGCAGCATTCTGTATGTTTCCCATTTCATCTGAATTAAAACCACTTGTTATTTTAATGAGATGCAGCTGCACAGTGTAAATATTTCTGCCGTTCTTGGACATTATGTAACATTTTAGTCATATCTTCCAGTAAAGGCGATGCTGCTTATCTGATTAACTTGTTATTGACTACAAATATGGGGGAGTAGCGATACGAGAGCATGATTTGTCATCCTGCAGCGGAGGGACAGCTGGACGTCAGGCTGAGTGGTAATGTGTGAGGAACAGACTGTTTTCCCCATCAGGAGGATTTTCAATGGATTTGCAGAGTTTCTGATGCCACCGTGGCGTCGGTGTGTGTGTGTGTGTGTGTGTGTGTGTGTGTGTGTGTGTGTGTGTGTGTGTGTGTGTGTGTGTGTGTGTGTGTGTGTGTGTGTGTGTGTGTGTGTGTGTGTGAGCGCGCTCACAGACGGCCCGGGTGGATGTGTGTGAGGCGCTGTGTGTTGTGTAGGCGGAACCTTCTGGAGTGTTGGAGGAAAACCCGGAGGGCGTCGCGAATGACTGGAGCGAAGCAACAAGCCACTGATTCATCTCAGACCTGCTTCTTCTTCTGCTCATTCAGACTTAAATCACTCTGAGACGAGATTTTCTTTATTCAGTCGAGCTTTTGTAACATAGCTCAACACACAGATACGATTAACAGGAAGCTTTGCAGCTTTGTGTTGCATGCTGTGTGGTTCATGAGATGGCCACATGGGGGCAGCACAGAGCGGGTCAAACCCTGAACTGAAGCTTGTTGCTGCTCTTTGTGCCGCTGTCTCTGTGGTGTGTGGATAAGAAGCTGACCTGAACTGTAAAGCTCTGAACTTGAGCAGGTGGTTTGTGTGAAGAGCAGGGAGCCGAGTTCACGTCCAGGAGGAACTCCCATGTTCAGGACTCCCATGTTCAGGACTCCCATGTTCAGGACTCCCATGTTCAGGATTCTCATGTTCAGGATTCCCATGTTCAGGATTCCCATGTTCAGGATTCCCATTTTCAGGATTCCCATTTTCAGGATTCCCATGTTCAGGATTCCCATGTTCAGGACTCCCATGTTCAGGATTCCATGTTCAGGATTCCCATGTTCAGGATTCCCATGTTCAGGATTCCCATGTTCAGGATTCCCATGTTCAGGATTCCCATGTTCAGGATTCCCATGTTCAGGATTCCATGTTCAGGATTCCCATGTTCAGGATTCCATGTTCAGGATTCCCATGTTCAGGATTCCATGTTCAGGATTCCCATGTTCAGGATTCCCATGTTCAGGATTCCATGTTCAGGATTCCCATGTTCAGGATTCCCATGTTCAGGATTCCCATGTTCAGGATTCCCATGTTCAGGATTCCCATGTTCAGGATTCCCATGTTCAGGATTCTCCCATGTTCAGGACTCCCATGTTCAGGATTCCCATGTTCAGGATTCTCATGTTCAGGATTCCCATGTTCAGGATTCCATGTTCAGGATTCCCATGTTCAGGATTCCCATGTTCAGGTCGGTGGAGGTGATTTCTGCGGCTGGTGGAGGCTTAGTGACGACTGATGTTAGAAATACGGATCGAACATCTTGAAATGAAAGATGTTTCAGACTGTAAATGTATATCAGCACCAGGCTCATGGAAGCAGCGTTTGGAAATCAGTTTCTACTCATCCAACATTTATCAGCCTCAGTCTCCGGTGGATCCGACAGCTGGTAGGTCAGCGTCTGCCGACTCGCCAGGCCTGCTTTCTAAACACTCCTTCCTGTCAGAGCTGCTGCCTCCTCTCTCCTGAATGTGTGTGTGACGGTGTGTGTTTTTGGTTGGAAGCAGGCAGATGTCTGACAGCACTGTGACGTTCAGTCCTGCTGTCTGTCTGTCTGTCTGTCTGTCTGTCTGTCTGTCTGTCTGCGACTCCAGGATCGTCCGCATGCATGCAAACACTTCCACACATCCGGTCCCATCGGACCTAATTGGCCCAGTCTGCTTAGTACAGCACTATTATTCAGCTCTACTTACAGGAAAAGTGTGTAGCAAAGCTTCCCGGTGACACTTCAGGAAGTCCCTGGAGAGCTTCATGCCATCTCCTGCTTTGACACATCTGTCGCTGGGGGAGGAAGGAACACCTTTGTAGCTCTCAAACAAGTCCAAAATATTTCACCGTCAGAGCTGGGAGGAAAAAGTGAAAGCTTCAACGAAAAAATGTTAATGCCCATCACAGGCTCACACAGCACAGCCATGATTATGTTTCCCTCAGACGACTTATCAGAAATAATTCTTCCTTCTCCTGCTTGATTGCTTCGCCGTCCCCCAACAACAAACCCAACAAACAGTTTGGTTCTGATCAGACCCCCTGCCAGACAGAAATCAGGACCTGGTGTTGGCGTGTCTCCACCTCCACTGCTTCTCAATCACTGGCCAATCATGTGTACAGTAACTCCGCCTGCGCTACGTATGGCCGCGCGGCGCCTTAATCATCCGCCGGTTGTTTAAAATATCGTCCTCGTCTGCCTCCAGCTGCGCTCTGTAATGTCACCTCATGGGAATGTTTGCCCCTTCAGCCATAACTCTGCATTATTTGGGCTAATAATGCATGTAGATACTGTATGTTTGGCTGCAATCATTTCGTTGTTTAGTAAACACTTAAAGCAAAGATTGTCTGCCGTCAGTCGAAGCGTAAATCAACATCCGTTCCTGATTGTTCAGACCTCTGACTGACTCCAGAGCCACCAAACACATTCATGACTCTGTCTGTAAAACACACTGCTCTTCAAAATAAAGCTGCTTTTAATTAGACTTTTATTCGTAAATCAACTGAATGGACAGTGATGTGAAGAAATATGCGTAGATTTATTCTGCTTTTGCAAAGATGAAGATTCAGGTCCGCCGTGTAAAAAGCACTGAGGATGAGTTTCCTTTGAGATGCAGCTGAGTCCAGAAACGTCTGTTCGGACCTGGTCAGAACCGGTTCTACTTCTGTAAAACTGTGGAACAGATCAGAAACGTTTCCACCTTCCTGCTGGGTAGAAAATGCATTTAAAGTGTTTAAAATCTTCCTGGGTGATGAGAACAGGACAGCATCAGGATCTTCCAGTTCATCTCTAAATTGGCTCCTGGATTATAGTTTTAGTGAAACAACAGCCTCTTATTGCCTCAACTAATCAATCTGTTTAGAAAACTTGGAAAGTTAATTCTTGTTCAGCTTTTAAAATCCATCAAACCCCCTGATTAAAGCTCACTTTCATTAGTACAAATTGACCAAGAGTTCACTCGACTGCAGAGGATAAGTTCATTAGAGTTCCCAGCCCAAGAATTGCCAATTAACAGCACATCATAGCAGCGCAGCATCAATGCTGCGCAGAGTTCAAATAGCAGACGTGTTGATGGGAAGAGACCGACTTTACGGCTGAACTCTCTGTACTGTGAGGCTGAAGACAGAAATGTAGACGGAGGCATTAAGGAAGGAATCTGCGCCTTGGACTAATGAGTCTGAACTTGGTTTGTCTGGTTTGCCGATGAATGAAGGACAGGAAGCTCCTGTGGAGGTTTGGGGATGATTGATGCAGCATTTACTGTTTGACCAAAACCCTGAACTGAGCAGGAAAGACTGAGTTTCATTAAACCTCCATGAAGTTCAAAGTTAATGGATCGTTTAGAGGATCCATAAAAGTTTCCAACTAAAAACATTTTTGCTTGTAGTGAACAGCAGCTCTTCGTTTCAACATGAGCCACATTAGCTCCACTTCAGAAGGTAAAAATTACTGTTTTTCAGTTAAAACGTCCAAAGAAAATATTAACAGCATAATAACTCTGGTTCTGTTTGTCGGTTCTGTTTGGTGGTTCTGTTTGGTGGTTCTGTTTGTCGGTTCTGTTTGTTGGTTCTGTTTGTTGGTTCTGTTTGGTGGTTCTGTTTGTCGGTTCTGTTTGGTGGTTCTGTTTGGTGGTTCTGTTTGTCGGTTCTGTTTGTCGGTTCTGTTTGGTGGTTCTGTTTGTCGGTTCTGTTTGTCGGTTCTGTTTGGTGGTTCTGTTTGTCGGTTCTGTTTGTCGGTTCTGTTTGGTGGTTCTGTTTGTCGGTTCTGTTTGTCGGTTCTGTTTGGTGGTTCTGTTTGGTGGTTCTGTTTGGTGGTTCTGTTTGTCGGTTCTGTTTGGTGGTTCTGTTTGTCGGTTCTGTTTGGTGGTTCTGTTTGTCGGTTCTGTTTGGTGGTTCTGTTTGTCGGTTCTGTTTGGTGGTTCTGTTTGTTGGTTCTGTTTGTCGGTTCTGTTTGGTGGTCCTGCTGCCGTTCGATGACGATGTGGGAGATTTCTCCACCTTCACAGTCGGTTTGAACAAGAAGCAACTCTGTCACCAAACACTGAGGAAAACCTGATGGGTTTAAAGTCGGAAACGTTTCTGCTCTTAAATGTAAAAACTAAACTCCGGTTTCAGACGTGAGTTTATATTTCTGCTTTGGGAACGCTCGACCCTCAGCCTCCCAGAAGCCATGTGCACAATTTGGAGGCGTTTGCATCTCGATGTGCCAGGCTGCTTGTTCTGATGCACATTTGGTTGCAGCAGCAGCAGCAGCAGCAGCAGCAGCAGCAGCAGCAGGATGCGTCCCAACTGAAGCTTTCCTGGTCGGGTTCGGAGTGGATGCAGGTTTGAGGAGCTTAGATGGATAAGCATGAAATCCTGATATTTCTGCTCCGTCCTGCCAGCAGCCACATCATGCTGTAAACTTTGTTGTGGCGCCTGAGCAGCCGTGCATCTTCCCGTTGTTGCTCCTCTCGTCTCGCCTCGTCTTACAGCCGCTGAACCGAGTGAATCTGTGCCAGTGTGTTCTGACGTCTCGTCTTTAGCAGGACTGATTTCCCAGGGGGAAACAGGCGTTTGGCATGTTTGCATTTTATTCCCATTTCCCTGTCGCTTTAAAAAAACAGCCTTCAATCTGGTCTTTTATTCCTACATGGTAAACGAGGTGTTCACTGAGGAAAACAAACACTGACCTGGCTGTTGTGCCGTAATGGGAGCAGAAGCTGTGAGAGGATCAGAGTCTGGGTGGGAGTCGGGGAAACGTCGGGTCAGCGTCGGGTCAGCGTCGGGTCAGCGTCGGGTCAGCGTCGCAGCCTGGCTCTCCTCAGGGTTTCTCCTCAGGGTTTCTCCTCAGGGTTTCTCCTCATCAACATGGAAACACAGTTTGGGTTTGCTGACATGCAAACTGTGAGTGTGAGCTGGAAGCCTGATGAAGCTTCAGGGGCGTTTTGGAGGTAATGGCCTCCAGCTTGGCCATCATTTCCTGCCTGCAGCTGATTTTAGGTGGAGAACTGGCTGTAATGAAAACGTTCACTTCTTTTGTTCACTTTCATTCATCCATTCATTGAGTTTCATAAAGCAGCTTCCACTTCATCTGAGTGTAAATGTTGTTTACCTTTGAAATTAAAATGCATTTTTGTGTTTGGCATAAACAGTCTGAGTGTACTTCAAGTCTCAAGTGCCTATTAAATGTCAGTTGTACTTGACACAAACTTTCACATGTGGCTCGACCTTAAAGCTTTTCAGGGCTTCTTTTTATTTCAGGATAAATGCTGATTAAATCATCAGGATTATTGTAAAAATGCTCCCGTTTGTCCTCAGACTGTTGCAGCTCATTTAAATGAGTTTCTTTAACCAGCCGACTCTGAATGTCTTGGATCAAAATGTCTTTAAACAGGAAACGCACAAAAATCAATTCACAAAATGTAATTTCTCATCATTTAACCTTGTAAAGATTTTTACAAACAAATTTTGTTTTGTTGGAGTTTGACCCAAAAATCTGAACATTCATCTAACAAGGAACAAAAACTGGACATTTTTCAACATTTTTTACAATATATTCACCTTCCAGCAGGACAATCAGCCTCAGCATGCAGACTGAGATATTAGGGGTTGGAATGGCCTAGTCAAAGTCCAAATCTGTCCTGTTTGCTACAGTAAATCTAAGTGCCATTTGTTAGGAAAAGTTTAGCAGCTTTTTTACTTATATTTTCTTCCATTTTGATTATTTATCTTCAGTGATGAGTTTCATGTCGGGGTGAGATGGCCTCTCTCCCATCACCCTAATCTTTCACTCCACCATCAGGTCCACCATCAGGTCCACCATCAGGTTCACCATCAGGTTCACCATCAGGTTCACCCTCAGATTCACCATCAGGTTCACCATCAGATTCACCATCAGGTTCACCCTCAGGTTCACCCTCAGGTTCACCATCAGTTTCACCCTCAGTTTCACCATCAGATTCACCATCAGGTTCACCCTCAGGTCCACCATCAGGTTCACCCTCAGGTTCACCATCAGGTTCACCATCAGGTTCACCATCAGGTTCACCATCAGGTTCACCATCAGGTCCACCATCAGGTTCCCCATCAGGTCCACCATCAGGTTCACCATCAGGTTCACCATCAGATTCACCCTCAGATTCACCATCAGGTCCACCATCAGGTCCACCATCAGGTTCACCATCAGGTTCACCATCAGGTCCACCATCAGGTTCACCATCAGGTTCACCATCAGGTTCACCATCAGATTCACCATCAGGTTCACCCTCAGGTTCACCATCAGGTTCACCATCAGGTTCACCATCAGGTTCACCATCAGGTTCACCATCAGGTTCACCATCAGGTTCACCATCAGGTTCACCATCAGGTTCACCCTCAGGTTCACCATGAGATTCACCCTCAGATTCACCATCAGGTTCACCATCAGGTTCACCATCAGGTTCACCATCAGGTTCACCATCAGGTTCACCATCAGGTTCACCATCAGGTTCACCATCAGGTTCACCATCAGGTTCACCCTCAGGTTCACCATGAGATTCACCATCAGGTTCACCATCAGGTTCACCATCAGGTTCACCCTCAGGTTCACCCTCAGATTCACCATCAGGTTCACCATCAGGTTCACCCTCAGGTTCACCATCAGATTCACCATCACGTTCACCATCAGGTTCACCATCAGGTTCACCATCAGATTCACCATCAGGTTCACCATCAGGTTCACCCTCAGGTTCACCATCAGGTTCACCATCAGGTTCACCATCAGGTTCACCATCAGGTTCACCATCAGGTTCACCCTCAGATTCACCATCAGGTCCACCATCAGGTTCACCATCAGATTCACCATCAGATTCACCATCAGGTTCACCATCAGGTTCACCATCAGGTTCACCATCAGATTCACCATCAGATTCACCATCAGGTTCACCATCAGGTTCACCATCAGGTTCACCATCAGATTCACCATCAGGTTCACCATCAGGTTCACCATCAGGTTCACCATCAGGTTCACCCTCAGGTTCACCATCAGGTTCACCATCAGATTCACCATCAGGTTCACCATCAGGTTCACCATCAGGTTCACCCTCAGGTTCACCATCAGATTCACCATCAGGTTCACCATCAGGTTCACCCTCAGATTCACCATCAGGTTCACCATCAGGTTCACCATGAGATTCACCATCAGGTTCACCATCAGGTTCACCATCAGATTCACCATCAGGTTCACCATGAGATTCACCATCAGGTTCACCATCAGGTTCACCCTCAGGTTCACCATGAGATTCACCATCAGGTTCACCATCAGGTTCACCATCAGATTCACCATCAGGTTCACCATCAGATTCACCATCAGGTTCACCATCAGGTTCACCATCAGGTTCACCCTCAGGTTCACCATCAGGTTCACCCTCAGGTTCACCATCAGGTTCACCATCAGGTTCACCATCAGGTTCACCCTCAGGTTCACCATCAGGTTCACCATCAGGTTCACCATCAGGTTCACCATCAGGTTCACCATCAGGTTCACCATCAGATTCACCATCAGATTCACCCTCAGATTCACCATCAGGTTCACCATCAGGTTCACACACTTTCATTCACAGAAGGAATGTCTGCCTTCAGCCAGGTTTGCGGCAGGAGAATCTGCGTGATAATCCAGTTAGCGGTGGTCATTATGTTATGCCTGGTTCCAGAATGTCTTGTACCTCAGTAATTCTGTTGTAATTTGGAAAGTGTTTCGCTGCAGATCGTTCCAAACTGAGACCTTCATATCAATCAAAGGGACAATAAATCTGTCGATTAAAATAAAATGAACGTCTTGGTGGTTCTGATCCCGGGAGCTGAAGAGCGAAGGAGCATTTCACTGCATCTGATGCAAACAGTGGATTGTAGGTTATTGTTTGGGTCGTACAGGAGAGGCTGGAGTGTGTGTCTGTGTGTGTGTGTGTGTGTGCGTGTGTGTGTGTCTGTGTGAGTGTGTGTGAGTGTGTGTGTGTGAGTGTGTGTGTGTGTGTGCGTGTGTGTGTGTCTGTGTGAGTGTGTGTGTGTGTGTGTGTGTGTGTGTGTGTGTGTGTGTGTGTGTGTGTGTGTGTGTGTGAGTGTGTGTGTGTGTGTGTGTGTGTGTGTGTGTGTGTGTGTGTGTGTGTGTGTGTGTGTGTGTGTGTGTGTGTGTGTGTGTGTGTGTGTGTGTGTGTGTGTGTGTGTGTGTGTGAGATCAGACCAGTGAAGTGGAGCAGGAAGAGATGGGCTCCTGGCTGTCAGTCTGATTGCGGTTCTGGATTGGCTGATCAGTGGTCCGGAAGCCTGGATCCCTCTCAGCTCGGCTCTCGGCGGCTCCAGCTTCCTTCCCTGTTTGTTTCTTCTTCTCCTCCTTCGACCTTCCCTTCATCTACATTCCATCTCCATCTGTTGGACGTGACTCTTCTCCTGTTCTTCCTCTTTGGTTTGTCAGCTTGTCACCCTGAAGTCTTCCTCCGTTTAAAGCCGGGATGAAAACTCGTCTGTTCGTCGTCTCCTACCAGTCCAGGTTTTTGGTTCTTTTAACAGAAGTTGGTTTGTGGTGAGAAGGTGAAGCCGTGCGGAGCAGGAAGCTCGGAGTCGCTGGTTCTTCCTGATGGTTTTGTTTGTAGTTCAGGACCTTGATTGAATCAGTAAACAGTTTACAATCTGCTGGATCTTTCTGACCGAGTGTTTCCATCTTTCTGTTTGTTTTCTATTCTCAGGTTGGTTCTGCTGCTGCAGGTCGTTTCAGGCAGCGAAACCTTGTGGGTCAGAGATCCATCCATCCAGACGGACCCAAACCCTGAACACAACGGTGAGTAAAACTGTTTGTTCTCTGGCTGCTTTCATTACTGTTCCACCTGCTTCATGGCACTTCTACACTGAAGAGTGGTGGTGTAAAGAATCTGGCCATGCTGGATTGGCTGATTCCTATTTTATTCCATATAAGTTGAGGCGAGCGCCGCAGATTCACTGAAGTAGAAATACTTTATAATAAAATTGCTCAAGTAAAAGAAGTAAAAATATTCCTAAACGTCAATTTTTCCAAAAATGTATTTATGTTAATGAGTAAATGTGACCAGTAACTGTTGGTTGGTGATTAAAGTGATTAATCTTCTGCTTCTGTCCGGATGAATTTATATCTGATGTTGGTTTTTTTCTTAGTTTTTACTCATTTTTTATGTAAATGTGTTTAATGTAGCTTCAGTTTCCCTTTGGGTCTTGAATGAACCTGAACCTGGTCCAGTCCTGGCTGTGAGCTGCCTGATCAGACCAGTTTGATCCCAGTTTGATCCCAGTTTGATCCCAGTTTGATCCCAGTCTCTGTGAAGCTCTGACCACCAGCTGCTGCTCATCAGATCCTGACTGGAACCAACTGAACATTAAACTGGTTTGTTTCTGCTGGCAGGTGAGAGGCTCTCCTCCTCTCATTACCCCGTTATTCCTCAGGATTCATCCCAATCTTCCTCCAGCCTCCTTCCCTCCCTGTCAACCCCCTAATTTGAAGTGCAATAGTTTCCCTCTGGCATGAAAATATTGCATCATTCATCATGTCTCTCTAATTCGTCTTAGATATCCTGAACCCCCCGGTATCCGATCATCCTCCACCTCCTCCACCGTTTAGCTGTGATATCGCCCCGACTGCAGCAACACGAGGTGAGCCTGCGCTCTGTGGACGTTTCAGTTGCTGTATATTAACAGAAGCAGGTCCAGAATGAGCTATCACTGTCCTCACACACACACACACACACACACACCCCCACACACACACACACACACACACACACACACACACACACACCCAGACTGGCCGGTCTCTGCGACGCGCTGGCCGAGCAGCAGAGCTGAAGCGGCAGAGCTGAAGCGGCAGAGCTGAAGCGGCAGAGCTGAAGCGGCAGAGCTGAAGCAGCAGAGCTGAAGCAGCTGCTGCTGATGTGGCGGCTGATAAGCCTGCATTTTGTGACTCCATGTTGAATCAATCCATGTTTGTTCAGATCAGTTTTCAGCCTTTTCAGAATGTTTTAATGTTCTCTGCACATCCTCGTTAGCACGTTGCTAATCAAACAGCTCATTATTCTGCGCTCAGATCTCTGGGGTCAGCCTCATCACTGCTCTGCATAATGTCTGCCTTGGCTTGGTGGTTCCACACCAAGAGTTCATCTATTCGAGTCTAATATTTAATGCAGAGAAACTCATGATCCACACAGAAACATGAATGAACCAGTCAGGTTGATTCATACTCATCAGTTTGGATCACTGCGAAATCTTTAGTTTTATTCACAGTTTTATCCACCATTATCTTCAAACTATGAGCAAAACCTCCTCCATACTGTAATACTTGCACTATTTCCAGCTGCAGCAATAACAACATGCAGCACCAACAGTTTTAATGTTTCGGTGTTTGGGACTGTCTGTGACTAAAGATGATACAAAACTTTTCCAGTCTTGGAACAAAATGGCTGCTGTGGATTTGGATATGACAGAAGATCATGTTCAATGTTGAGACTCCAAAAGTGTAAAAAACACATTTCCTTACATTTAACCATAAATAGAGAAAATGATCAAAATCATTGATTATTGGAGAGGATATGAAAAGTCTCTGGCGTGTAGAAACTAAAGGGCCTGAATAATTCAGTCATTCACGTGTTCATAAAGTAAATCCTGAGGCGCAGTCATCTAAACAACCGGCTCCTTCCTGGGTCATGACTGAGTGTTGGAGCACCGCCACCGCTCTGCCACCGCTACGCCACCGCTCTGCCACCGCTACGCCACCGCTCTGCCACCTGCATCGTCTGCATGGATCTGACACACAGATGACGCAGACGATGACGATGACGCAGACGATGACGATGACGCAGACGATGACGCAGACGATGACGATGACGCAGACGATGACGCAGACGATGACGATGACGCAGACGATGACGCATGGCGTCTCCAACAAACCAGAATGAGAAGCTGCCTCAGCCTAACACTGAGTTTGGTGGTGATTCTGTGTGGGACACTGTTAGCTTAGCATGGCTATTTCAGGACTTCCCAGTGAAACCAGCAGATTCTGTTACAACAAAAAATCAGGAGGAAAAACTTTTCTCGATTGTAAATCCCAAAGACATTCCTCACTTTGTCAAAGATCTTCTTTCCTTAAACTGAAACTTAAACAAAAGATCATTTTTTTGCATGCATGAAGCAGCAGACATTGAGCTAATAGTACGAGAGCAGAAAGTGATTAAAACAGGCCTAATTAATTGCTCTGAGTGATGCAGCTCTTATGTGAGTCTGCTGTCTTCCCATCTCGCCCACTCGCCTCCTTACATCACTCCTGGTTTCACCCCAGTGCATCAATGGGAACGTGACGCCTCCAACAGGAATACGTGTAATTATCCGCCCACTCGCCTGTCTCTTGAAAGCGATTGGACGGCGCGCTCCGTTCCGATGTGCTAGCCGCCGCCCACGCCAGCTGTGCCACAGCAGCCACGGCGCCCAGTCACCCTCCCACTCCGCGCCAAACGCTCCAGCAGCCGCCGCCCACCTGGGACTCCTGCACACACGCAGGTAGGAGGCTTTTCCAAACGATGAGGCTTCAATCGTCGCCTCGTTTGTCACCTTGATCCATTCTGCGGGAAATCCTTCCTCCAATCAGAAGACTTCGTTTGGTGGCTGAGTCTCTCCCAGTTATGGTGCCTTGATGTTGCAACTCACTTATCAGCCAATGTGAGGCTGAACCTTTGTAGCCATTCCTCATTATATTTACTGTAAATGTTAAAGAATCGTCTGTTTTTTAGCAAACAAAGTTATGTAAAAACCTAAATGTATAAAGCATATTAGTTTTGAAGATGAGTAAATAAATATAATATGCTGTTATAATAACTGTTTAATGCCTCTCTGTTGTAATGTTCTGCATCATTTATAAAGGCATTAAATCATTTTAGATGAAGTAAAAATTGTTATAAATACTAAACAAAACATTTTGAAAACCATTTTAGAGAAAAAGCTGGAAAACATAGAGAAAAAAAACAATCTGACAAACAGATTAACACAAAAATGTGTTGAAATATTCAACACATCCAGTGTTTTTATAATGTTGTCTAAATGTTGTGTGATGAAATGAACACATGAACACATGAACACATGAACACAAAATGTGCATTGAAGCTGATGACACATTTTTCCTGTTATTTTTTAACTCATCTGTTTTAAGAGGCTGGAGAATATCAGAAATATTTTGAAGATATTGGTAAACAGATTGGTAAACTGAAATATTTATGAGCAACGCTATTGGCTGACGTTTTTCAACCGGCCAATCCAGGAGCAGCAGCATTAGTTTCCTCAGCCCTGATTGGCTGAAGACCATAGTGTTTGTGACGAAGCAAAGACTTTTTCCACTGTGTGGATTAATTTATATTAACATTATATTTACATTCTGAGGTTGAAAGGGTTTTTACTGGAGGGTCAAGTATTTGCTGTTGGTTTTGGTCCATGAACTCCCTGAACTCTAAAGTTAACTTTTCAGAGACGGTTTATGCTTTATTGGACTATTATACCTAAAGAAGGACGAACCTTTTCAAATTGAAGGTTTTGTCTCTTTGAGCTACAAGTTTTCAGTCTGAAAGTAGAAGTGGGAAAAGTTGCTTTAGCTAAACGTTAACATTAGCCGTTAAGAGTCCTGTCTACTTCCTTCATCTTTCATTCTTTAAGTGGTTTTCAATCATGTTTGAACTGTAAGTTCACTGTCATCATCATCGATCCTAAAACAAAGAGCAGGTGATTCTGGGCTCCAGGTCAGGATGTCCACTCTGTCACCAGATGCCTCCGTTGCATCTCGAAGCTAATGAGTGTTTCTCAGTGTCCAAGGTGACCAAGGTCTCATCCCTCCCCGGTCAGCAGGCGCTGAGAGTCCGACCCTGACCAGGAGAAAATGTCACTGATTGTTCTCCTACAAAGCCGCGCTAATTGCTCTGAATTTGTGCCCCAAAGAAAAGCCTCAGCCCGAGTGTTTGTCGTGAGAGTAACAAGGCGCAGATCACCGATTCTTTATTGGCTGGATGAATGCATTTATTGTCCACAGCTCCACATAAATGGTTGGCTGTTTTAATTAAAGCCTCACTAATGCTCTTGAACTTATTAACCAGCTTGAAATGATGCCATATTTTAAAAACATGAACAAACAAGTGAAAACACTTCATCTATGAAGACAGTGCAGGTAGAAAAAATCCCTTGCAGACCTTTCACCACTTCACCTTTAGTGAAATGCCTCTTTGTCTTTGTGAAAGCCCATATCTTTGCTGTAATGCCAAGTAATTTAAGGGAAATTAACATTTTGACAAGTTCCTCAGGGGTTGGGAGGAGTGGAGAGCCAGGATGAGGAGGAGGGAGGACGGCGAGGAGTGGCTTTGTGTTGAATGGCTGACTCTTTGGCCCCAAGGTTAAAGACACTGGAGCAGAAAAAGAAGAACTGGCCCAAGTAGACAAGTTTAAAACCCGCCTCATGGTCCGGTAGACTCGGTTCTACTGGTGTTCACATGGGAGTTCAAACCAAACCAGAGACACTTCAACTGAATCCAGCCCGAGGTTCTTGGGACCGGCATTGGAAACGCCAAGCAAACTGCACTTTCCAGGTAAATGGACCGGAGTCGGGTTAAAGCGGAGCGGAGTCGGGTTAAAGTCGGGTTAAAACGGAGGGCGGGTTAAAGTCGGGTTAAAGCGGAGCGGAGTCAGGTTAAAATGGAGCGGAGTCGGGTTAAAGTCGGGTTAAAGCGGAGTGGAGTCAGGTTAAAATGGAGCGGAGTCGGGTTAAAGTCGGGTTAAAGCGGAGCGGAGTCGGGTTAAAGCGGAGCGGAGTCGGGTTAAAGTCTGGTTAAAGCGGAGTGGAGTCGGGTTAAAGCGGAGCGGAGTCGGGTTAAAGTCGGGTTAAAGCGGAGCGGAGTCGGGTTAAAGTCGGGTTAAAACGGAGCGGAGTCGGGTTAAAGCGGAGCGGAGTTGGAGTATGTGAACTGAACTGGGTTTGTGGGTTTGCAGTCTGTCCTGTCGATGAGTGATGGTCGATGAAAGATCTGAACTGTTGCACAGAAAGTCTTTGTTTGAGGTTCGGCCATCTGGACGTCTCCTCGGCTTCTTCCTTTGGGGCTTCTCCAGAGAAGATCCAGAACATGACGTACTTTTCCAAAAGCTTTTATCTGCCACAGACGTGAGGCCGTAAAAAGTCCATAAATTCTGTTGACTTAAACCTCGACACAGAATTATCGTTGGGTCTGCCTTGTGATTCTCCATCTGAATAATCGTTGACTTCTCTGTAAATGACAACAGTTTAATGGTTCAGACTGGAACCAGTGGGAGCTGAGAAAATCAGCCTTTTCTGGGTCTGGGCTGGAAAAAAGTGATAATTTCCAGCTACTTCTTAAAATCTGGCATTTGATGATGAAAGCACATCCCTGACTTCTGGACTTTCCACTGAATGAAGTCATTTTGTTTCGTGGCTCTGATGCTTCACTGCATCTTAAGGTTGGAGCATTTCTTGGGTTCAGACCTCAGTGGTTCTCTGACATGAAACATTCAATAAGCTTCTTTACTTAAATCCAGAGTTTTCTGAAGAATCTGGTTCTGTTCTGGAGATGAAGAAGGATTTTACATGATAGCAAGAAAATTATGGACCAACTTCTTCAAGAGACTGCCTTCAGTCAGAGGCTCCATTGGACTCATTGCAATACAGACTGCTACAGGAGGTCTTTCCCTCACCGTCTACCGTAACTCTTTAAACGAGTTGCAGCAACATTTTCACTGCAAAAACACAAAGTTTGTGTTTTTGGTCTAGTTTCTAGTGAAAATATCTAAGACAAACTAATTAACAAGTAACTTTTCAGTAAGATCTAAAATCTTGTTTTATATAAATAATGATGAAAAAGTTCTGCTTCCAGATTATTGCAGTATTTTCTCCATAAGTTCATTTATGGTTGAACTAAAACTTTTATTACTGTTAGAAACTTATTGCCTCTAAACGAGAATTATTTTAAATGTACCAATATTTCCACCAGAAACACCTGCTGGGATTTTGTGTTTTTTTGTGTTTCTTTGGGATAAATTATTTAAATTATTTTTGATTTGAATTGAACAGGAACTCCTTAAAGATTTTTTCCACAAATTTCTCAGCATTGGATGTAAATAATTAAGAAAAATCGTTTTTTTGCTCAGGAAACTGAATCTCGCCTCATTCTTGAAGGAAAACCTTTAGTTTCCTGTAAGCGTGTGAATATTTTGACGGAACCAAAAGGTTTGCAGAAACTTTGCGGTTTTATTTCCGTTCTTTGTCTCGTCTCCCTGCAGCGCCGTGTGGATTAGCGCTGCAAGCTAATGAAATGTAATTACCGCCTTTGTCGATAGGAATCGATCGGCTCGGGTCTCCTTCGCGGCGGGGGCCCCAGAGGAGGCCGCGGAGGGCCGGGGCCGCGGCTATCGCAGCCGCGCCCCTCCCCCACCCGTTTCCTGTCTGGTTGCCCTGAGCGCCAGGAGATAGCATTGATGGGGCGGTATGAAGTAGAGCAGGTTCTGTCGGACGGCCCCGGAGCGCCGGCTCGCTCCGGGAATGAGATTCCTTATCAAATCAGCCGGATTAGTGAGAGGGACTCGAGGAAAACGTCGATTCCTGCATCCTGGTTTTGTTTGGTTTGTGTGGATCCATGCAGAGCTTTTATTGGCTCCACGGATCAAAGGAACCAACTTTAATCTGCTCATAATTCAGATCGGATGATTTCTGATCCAGGTTTTCTATTCATGCAACCCGACTATTATTATCTTTATATCAGGTGCAACGTCAAGATACCAAAACCGAATTATGTGAAAAATAATCACCAGGCCTGAAAGGAAAATATGCAAGAGCAAAACAATAAGACATTTCATTAATAATAGAGTGTTTTTTATTTCGGGATGACTTTAGTTTGAAGATGTGAATCGACGGTGAGAAGACGAACATCAAAGCTGGTTTGGTTCAGAGCGAGCAGAACAATCGTCTCTGCTTGTTCGCATGAAAAATCACACAGCGCTGAAAAGATGAATTATGCAGCAGCCACCTGGTTTCTGGAGCTGCATCACGTTTCGGATCGGACTCTGTTACCGGCCCGCTTTCACACAACAAATATCCGCTTAACTTTTGATCTTCTTTGGGATTTTACTGCTGATCATCTTAAAAAATGATTCAAGAATTCATGTTTCATCTTTTTCCTATTTTTACTCATCTACAGTTTTAGATTTGCTGGATAAAAAGATAAAATGTTTATTATTTTTCTCTGTCTGAAGATAAATGGGACCAAAATGCTTCAGTTTTAGGTTTTGTACATTTATAAAAATGATTTATATTTGCTAATGGCCAGAAAACGTGGTTGGTGTCGGGGGCAACGTGTGAGCTGGGTCAAAGGTCATCGTGATTAGTGTATGTAAACTTGTGGTTGGACTCCAGATTTTCTTAATGTCTCCAGACATCAGCCTCGTTCCTCCCTTTAACTCGATTTTATCGTTTATGTTTTCTCTCCTAAACATAAACGTGTTGCCGTGGAAACGCACATCGGACAACATGTTTGTTTCTCGGATCTGGAAGGAAAAATGGAAATGATGAGATTTAGATTAACATGAATATTTTCCTCCAGATCCAACTGTGATTTTAAATTTTTATAGTTTAGATCAGATATTAAAACAATAAATGCAGTTTATTATATAAATATATAAATATAATAACAAAACAAAAATATATTATAAATAATAGGAAACGGATTCGAACTCTGTTCCTTCACTGCAGTTTAATCCTGATGGGAATAAAATCAGATTATAATCTAAAGGTGCCTCGATCCATCCATCCATCCATCCATCCATCCATCCATCCATCCATCCATCCATCCATCCATCCATCCATCCATCCATCCATCCATCCATCCATCCGTTCGTTGTGTTTTGGCTCCAGTTTCCTCCTCGGTTCTCTTTCCTCTCATCACCAAAACTAGATGGAGACGTTTAATGACTCGGTTCCTAAAGTCCCAGCTCTCCATCAGGGGACGGCCTGCTTTCAGAAACGCTTTCAGAAACTTGTCTGTCGTTCACTTTAATTCTCCAACATGTCTGTTTGGTGTAATCCTGCTCATTGCTCAGGCTCTCACTCTATGGGAAACTATTTATGTAGTAAATGGCAGAAAACATTGAAGAGATGGACGAAATGAGTTGTTCCTCTCCCACACACTCACACACATTACTGTGGTGTGATGGGGAAGGGGCCAAGTGTGTGGGAGAGATGGAGGGAAGGATCGATAGAGCAGCAAAAGAGTGCTGTAAACCATGAAAGTAGACAAAAGCCTGCTAGTTTTCCCACAGTGCACCAGACTCTGTTAGCCTGGGAGCTACAGCTGCACCGCCAACACACACACACACACACACACACACACACACACACACACACACACACACACACACACACACACACGCACGCACACACGCACACACACACCTAGTTTATGTAGAGTGAAATACAAAAAGCTGCTTATGGCCAGAAAATATCAATAAGTGTCTGTGGGAATGAAGAGTGTTCAGTCGATGGAAGAATAGTTTTATTTTACTCTCCTTCCTTCAGACTGCAGGGAATTCATCTTTGCTCTGTTTTATGTTCTCTGCCACTTACATTATTCCTTATGTTACTGGATAATGGGAGCAAATCTGGTTTAGAGCGCGACACACCAGCCTGGTAAAGGTTCATTCTGTAAAATCCTAAATCTGGTCCGATCTGGAGGGAGGAAGCTGCTGCTGCTTCCTGTTTGCTAATTCCAACTTTCAGAATCATTTCTGGTCCAAATACTCTTGATTTTTCTCTGCTGCTCCACGGCTGATTCAGAGTCAAGATGAGGTGAAACATTTTGGAGAAATGGATCTTTATGAGAACATGTTGCTGTTGAACATGTTGCTGTTGAACATGTTGCTGTTGAACATGTTGCTGTTGAACATGTTGCTGTTGAACATGTTGCTGTTGAACATGTTGCTGTTGAACATGTTGCTGTTGAACATGTTGCTGTTGAACACGTTGCTGTTGAACATGCTGCTGTTGAACATGTTGCTGTTGAACATGTTGCTGTTGAACATGCTGCTGTTGAACATGTTGCTGTTGAACATGTTGCTGTTGAACATGTTGCTGTTGAACATGTTGCTGTTGAACATGTTGCTGTTGAACATGTTGCTGTTGAACATGTTGCTGTTGAACATGTTGCTGTTGAACATGTTGCTGTTGAACATGTTGCTGTTGAACATGCTGCTGTTGAACATGTTGCTGTTGAACATGTTGCTGTTGAACATGTTGCTGTTGAACATGTTGCTGTTGAACATGTTGCTGTTGAACATGTTGCTGTTGAACATGCTGCTGTTGAACATGTTGCTGTTGAACATGCTGCTGTTGAACATGCTGCTGTTGAACATGTTGCTGTTGAACATGTTGCTGTTGAACATGCTGCTGTTGAACATGCTGCTGTTGAACATGTTGCTGTTGAACATGTTGCTGTTGAACATGCTGCTGTTGAACATGTTGCTGTTGAACATGTTGCTGTTGAACATGCTGCTGTTGAACATGCTGCTGTTGAACATGTTGCTGTTGAACATGTTGCTGTTGAACATGTTGCTGTTGAACATGTTGCTGTTGAACATGCTGCTGTTGAACATGCTGCTGTTGAACATGTTGCTGTTTCTGCGTTTCATTCGTTATGATTCAGATTTTATCACCATGTATTTATTACAATAACAGTAAAAGAAAAGAGTTTGAAAATGAACCACAGCCTCCTGGCTGCACATCTGCTGCTAACATAAACAACAATACATTATTGCATTTATTTGCAGATATATTATTGATTGATTGTCTCATAAAACAAAATATGAAAACAAAATCAACCATCATAATCACACCTTCAGTTGTATAGGTGTTTAAATGCCAGACTTGATCATTTTCACGCATTTTATGGTTTATTTTTTCTGTCAAATAATTTTCCATCATCGTCTCTCAGACGTTTTAATCAGATGTTTGTCTAACCATGAAGTCAGACAAACCATTCATTTCACTGAATGTTCCCACAAATCAGCACAAATCTGACTCCATCATCTGCAGAAATACTCAGATTATTCTGCAGAAATACTCAGATTATTCTGCAGAAATACTCAGATTACTCTTTCTGCAGATTTTCTGTAAATCTTTTTGAATCAATCATGAGAAACTAAAACATAATCTTCATTTGTAGGATTTATCATCTTTGTTTTGAATGTTGATTCTTTGTCAGATTATTTTGGATGTTTGTCAGAATTGAAAGTTTATTGATATTTTTAGTTTTTCTGGTCTGAGTCTCTGACTTGGTCTCTTTTTGCTTGTTTCTGCTGTGATTTGCGTGAGAAGACGGTTCTGCTCATAATGCAAACATTAACCTCACCTTCTCCATAACGGACACAGATTGTCTCGTGAAACACAGCAATTATCTGAGAGTGGGTTTATGTACACAGGGTGTGAGGAGAACCAGCAAAGCTCCACTAATAAGAACTCAAACAGGCCTGAGGCGCGGCGGATCGCCTGTAATGCCAGAGTAAATGTTTTCTACTGCTTTGAGAGTTTGCTGCAGTCTGAAGTCCGAATCAATCACCGTCATGAGTCAGCGGCGCCGTGTCCTGATGTCACGATCCAACAGATTCTCCTGGTGAATCCAACCTCTGCGTCTTCCTCCTGGACTCTCCCAGCTGTCTTCCTCTGCCGCTGTAATTATTTCCCTGCTGCCTCTTCCTCCTGCAGACAGCTGATTGCTCGTCTTCCCGTCTTTTTCCCCCTCAGCTGGCGCTCCGTCTTTCATGGCGTTTCCCTGGAGCGAGAGGATTCCAGCAGAGGAGTGGCATTTGGAGAACCTCGCTCTCCTATTGCCGACTCTCTGCCGGGGTTAGACAAAATCAATCCCACTAATTAGATCTGTGCATTACTGTTATTGTGTGTGTGTGTGTGTGTGTGTGTGTGTGTGTGTGTGTGTGTGTGTGTGTGTGTGTGTGTGTGTGTGTGTGTTCTCTTGTCCTGTAATCTATATTTAATGTTAGGAAGCAGAGCTTTAAAGAGCGCCACAGCTGGCCTGTTTGCTAATTAATGACATTTTCCCCTTTAATTACCATTCAATAGGAGCTGCGCTCTGTTCCAGTCCTCCTGGTTCTGTTGTTTTAACTCATCCGACATGTTTTCAGTCGTCTTGCGTTTCTTTCATGTTTTTTGTGCTAACTTCCTGCTCTCCTCTGCACCACCGTTTGCTGAACTCCAATGAAACGTCTTAGAGGGAATTATTCAGTCAAACACGACTAAGACTCTGCAGCCGCGTTTGCAGCCCTCTGAGGCTGAACTGAACCAATAACAAATCCACTGCTGGAGAAAAGCATTGGCCCTCACACTTCTTCTCTTGACTTGTTTGACACAACTCAAATATTTCAGAGATTTAAGCTAGGAGTAAATAGAAAAGATATGAAACATCATTTCATTCATTGGGGAAAAAAGTTAAAAAAACCCAAAAACCTCTTACTGAAAACTAGTAACCTGATCAGACCTGATCACTCAGATAACATTAAATCAAACACTTTACAACGTCTACAGACATTTAAAAATGGGAGACAATCAAAGTTTCTGCAGATGGAAATGTACACAACATTAACAGCCATTCTTTAATTCATAATCATGAATAAATAGAGAAACTTGTGGATGAAACTGAACTTTAGGAAATGATTCCAGAATGTTTCTCTGTGTCCACGGTGAGGCATGGTGGTGGCAGCATAGTGATCTGGGCTTATTCCTAATTAAGTTTTTGCCAGGGTGAAACGGTGAACAGTTCAGGTTTCAGTCAGTTCAGATCATTTTTAAGCCTGAAATTAATAAAATTCACCAAAAGTATGAAAAGGTTTTAGACGTGAAAGAAGTTGATTAGATTTATGACACAAACTCCTGACAGCCTCATGTTTCCACAAACAAGGTGATGATGAGTATTACCTTCTGATCACCATGGTAACAGAGTTCATTTGTAGTTAAATGAGCTTCAGTGAATTGTGCTGTTTGAGTTCTGAAGATGAAAGTCAGTTTTCTGGACCAGTGAAACCAGAAATCTGCTCTTAACTTGTTTTTAATAGTTTAGTGTTGAAAAGCAAACCGTTCAGATTTCAAGTCTTTCCACAAACTTTTCCTTTTCTCACGTTAATCTCTGCAGATGTAAAGAAATAACTTAAAGGCACATTCCTGCATGTTTCCAGTTTTACTACGACGACATTTAAGCACATTTATGTTTATGAGATAAATGTTTAAGTCTTTAAATTCTCATCTCATCTTTTGGTTGGAGAAAATAACTGCAATACAATATTCTTTGTTTCCTGTTCTCCTGCTTTAGATGTGATTCTTTTTGCAGGTGAAAGAAAAACACACTGAGCTTATTTATGAGTCGATTTCCTTCGCTGTCACTTTTTACAGTGTGAAGTAATTCTCCATAAATTATCTGGAAGCTGCGAGTCTGAATCTGCAACCTGATCTGATCCCAAACTTTTATGACTCAGAACATTTCTGCTGTGTGTGTGTGTGTGTGTGTGTGTGTGTGTGTGTGTGTGTGTGTGTGTGTGTGTGTGTGTGTGTGTGTGTGTGTGTGTGTCAGTCAGTTTGCTGTTGCCTGTTTTTGATCTCTAATTAGGATCCTACCTGTGAGATCAAACTAAGTTGTTTAGCAACACGGCGGCTGCCCACCTTGGAGGAAAACCTGCGACAAAATGCGCCGACGCAAACCGGCAGAGAGTCCGTTGCTAGGAGACCAAGTGAGAAAATTACACGATGCGACCAGGAAACCTGCTGCTCTGAGTCGTGCAACAGGCTGCCGTTAAAATGTCCGATGTGTTTATCTGACAGATGTCAGAAGGTCAGACTTCAGTCAGAAGTTTTCCAGAAAGATTTAAATGAGTTTTCAGATTAAAAAGATTCTGTTAATTCATCACATGTATTTGTTTTTAGCTGTAAAAACTAAAAACGCCCCCAAAAAATGCTTCTTTCTTTCCCCCATATTATATAAATTATTCCAGAGAAAATGCTGCTTAGCTGAAGCTCTGAGACCACATGTGTCAAACTGAAGGCCCGGGGGCCAAATCTGGTCCGCCGGAGTTTTTAATGAGGCCCTCTGGACTCCAGATTATATTAATAATTTCCTTCAGTTTTTCACAAATCGGTAAAATTCACATAAAATCAACTAATCTCCACATTTCTCTCATATTACTGCAAATTATTTTAATCACAAAAATTCCCTTCTTGCTAATATTTTTTAAATAATTTGACCCCTGACCTTCCGATTGGCTGCAGTTTGTAAAGCAGCCAATCCAGGAGCAACATCTGGACTCTGATTGGCTGTAAGATGGTTTCCATGGAGCTTATTGAACCATATTGATGTGTTTGATCTTTTACAATAATTGGTTCTGTCTGATCGGAACTGATTATTGATCTGATCGGAACTGATTATTGATCTGATCGGAACTGATTATTGATCTGATCAGACATCTAAATCTGCTGTGTTGAGGCTGCAGCTCTTCGGACTCTCTGTCCGTCTGAATTGACTCGGTTGGGGTCTCAGATTTCGGACGTTTTGATTGGACCGGGGTTTAAATGCGGCGGTTGTCCTGATCTCCCCTGCCGTCTTTCATTCAGGCGTCTCCAGCAGCGGCTGTTCCTCTCGCCTTTATTTACGCCGTGTCTGTGAATATCCCGCTCCGCATCCCTCAGCAGCAGATGACATATCGCATCCTTCTCAAGCTTTTGTCAGGGAGCTAAATCCGGTCTGCGTCGCCTTCACGGGCCGACGGCAGAACGGCAAACCTTAACTCACTCCCTGGAAAACCCGGCAGACGGCCGGCCGGCCAGCCGGGCCGCCGCCGCCGCCGCCGATCAATTCCTTCCCTCTGAATATCTGTAAATCAAGCGGCGGTGAGATCCCTCCCCTGGTCCGCTCCACGCAGGCTAATTCATCCTGTTTCCTCGATAGTGATCTCACTAAGACCCTGGTGAACGGAGGAAAGCAGGAGGAAAAACTCCGGCTGTATAAAAGCGAGCCAACGGGTCTGCGGATCGGGGATTAGCGGGGAAAGTGGATTAAGAGAAGGTATTCTGATATTCCGCCCAGGCTGCCGAGAGGGTCTTTAGAAAAGCAGAGAAACATCTGCTGAAGCTTAGGAAGGCAATGAAAACACTGGAAATCAGAATGGCTGGAAGACACGCGCTCTAATGCACCGGGGGATTTAAAACAAGCCAGTTGTGGCACAAGGAACAGGCGCTGGAACGCAACAAAACCTTTACAGTTTTCTATATATATGCACATAGCACAGCACCTCGGGGAGCGCCGCTCTTGGCTCGCCTGCTGCAGCTCTGTGTTTTTACAGATAGAGCGTGTGTGTGCATTTTTAAGTGTGAACGATTGCAGCAGCTCGACAGGTCCTGGCAAATTAGAGCCGCTTCCTGATTGAAGCCTTTGTATTTGGAAAGCCACGGGACGTGACGTGAGCAGCTCCTCTTTTACCTCCGTCTGATGTTGTCTTCCTCCACCTTTATTTACAGCTCCATCGCAGCTGCTGACATAATGAGGACATGAGTTTCAAACGAGATGAAATGAGGTAAAACAAGGCCCCTGCCAGCAGCGTTTTCTGGACAGCTTCTAAAAACAGCCGGCGTCGCTCGCTTAACTGGGCCATTAACTTAGAAGGAAGCCTTCAAAGTCCTGCAAACAGTCGGCCGGGTGGGAGCCGGATGGGAGCCGATGGGAGCCGGGTGGGAGCCGGGTGGGAGCCGGTGGGAGCCGGGTGGGAGGCGGGTGGGAGCCGGGTGGGAGCCGGATGGGATGCAGCTGAGAGCGAAGCCGCTTTGACTGGACCAAAACTCCAGGCAGAGACGCTGAAAAGCCGTTTCTAACTTCATGCTTCATTAGAAACATTTCAAATTACAATTTGAGATTCTTACCCTTATTCTCACGATGTGAACAGTGTTCAGGTTTCACTGAATATCAAGATGATTTGGCCTAGTCAAAGCTGCTGTCCTGGTGATAAAGAGAGACGGACCCAGAGAGCCGGACCCAGAGAGCCGGACCCGCTCCGACTGAAACCAGGACATAGACCGGGTCCAAAGTGTGGCCCGGGGGCCATTTGTGGCCCTTTTTGTGTGACCTTTGTGTGGCAGATTTGACCCTGCAGAGGAAAATATCTGTGATTTTAATTTAATCGTTTCCTAAAATCCAACATGTTGATTTGAACCACAAGAAATGAATATATAAGAAAGTTTTTCTTTCTGTTTCGGAAAGATTTTCTGGACCAGGTGTCAAACTGAAGGCATGGGGGCCAAGTCCGGCCCGCCGCAGCGTTTTATGCGGCCCTCTCGACTCTAAAGGGAGACGTAACAGAACTGTCAAAGCAAAGCAGTTTTTATCTGTTTTCTGACAAATTGCATCAATTAGTTCCTCCAGTTTCTCTGAATTATTCATAAAAAAACAGCAAATCCCTTCACTTTTTCACACAGATGCATAATTGTGAGTTTATTGCAGATTTTTGAAAAATGATGAAAAGCATTGGCTCTAAGTGACGTTTTATTCCCACCTCTTTGACTCCCAGCTTCCTGCTGAACTCGCCGTCTGACGAGCAAGAAGACTGAAAGTCTGACAAAATAAATGTATTTAAACTTTCAGTTAATTTAACTGAGAGGATGGAGGATGAATCATGGAGGGAGCAGGAAGAGTTTTACTCCTGAAGGAGCTTCTGCAATCTGGCCTCCTCTCTCTGTGCCCAGTTCTCACTCTTTCATATCCCTGTTTCAAACACACACACATGCAGCCGGTGTGTGTGTGTGTGTGTGTGTCTGTGTGTGTGTGTGTGTGTCTGTGTGTGTCTGTGTGTGTGTGTTTCTCGGTGTCTGTGTGTAGGTGGTGTTTTGGCAGCAGCCTCTGGTTGTGGAGTAAAAACAACAAAAACTGTCCGGTTGGCATTCGCTCACACATCCCAGGACGCCCTTCGTCCTTCGCCCTCTCCCCCTCCTCCTCCTCTACGCTCCGTTTTTTGCTCACTGCCATCTTTTCGCAGCACAGATGAAGCTCTCTTTCAAACCAACGCCTACACTCTCTTTACTCCTTCCTCAGTCGTTTTTTTATATCAGTAGCCTATCTAATTCTCTGAAATGCACACAGCACACTGCGTACCGGGAAGCTCAGGCACTGTTTGCTCTCTTCTAATTAAATCCAATGAACACCAAATATTCAAATAAGATTAAAAAGATGAGATTCTCCTGAAGTGTCTGAAGGGATTTTGGTGCAGGATAAACTGAAGTTTGTCTGTTCTGATGATTTGTGTCTTAAATCGACCAAATCCTGCCGGACGCTGATCCCGGTTTGTTGGCTTCTGTTTCTCCATTTCCTGTCTGGAAACGACTGGTTTGAATTTGCAGGTTTTTGATTCTTGAGCCACTTTATTACTTTAGCTTTTTGAAACGACGCCACAGATAATCGCCCAACTCCTCCATCCTCTGTCCCACGTCTGACCTTTGAACCCCAAACGATGCAAAGGGAGCAACATTTCCAGCTTCTGTAAGCATCCAGAGTTGCAAAGACGGCAACTCTTTAAGTTGAGCAACGCAGAAAGTAAACTGAGTGAACCCTCACTGGTTCAGTTTGCTTTAATCCAGCTGCAGCCGCTCCGAAAGCAGGAAGTGGACTGCAGTGCATTCTGGGTAAATACAACCAAAGCAAACCTGCTAGCTTAGCGCTAGCAGCGCAGATGGCTCAGTTTCATTCTGGAAATATCCGAGTGCCTTCAGTCGCATTAATGTTGAGTTTAACTGTGTGATTATTTGTTCAGCTAAAACCATCAGATCATTTCTGAAACTTTAGTTTGTTCTGAAACTTTAGTTTGTTTTGAAACTTTAGTTTGTTCTGAAACTTTAGTTTGTTCTGAAACTTTAGTTTGTTCTGAAACTTTAGTTTGTTCTGAAACTTTAGTTTGTTCTGAAACTTTAGTTTGTTCTGAAACTTTAGTTTGTTCTGAAACTTTAGTTTGTTCTGAAACTTTAGTTTGTTTTGAAACTTTAGTTTGTTCTGAAACTTTAGTTTGTTCTGAAACTTTAGTTTGTTCTGAAACTTTAGTTTGTTCTGAAACTTTAGTTTGTTCTGAAACTTTAGTTTGTTGGCAGATTTGGTCGAATCTGATGTTTCAAATCTGTTCTTGTTCTCCGTCTGAACATGAGATGAAGATCAGATTTGTTTTGGCCAGTTAAACGTTTTAAGTCGAAGCTTTATTGTAGGAGGAAGTTTCTGATTCATTTATGTATTTGAATCCTTGGACCAGCTGTGATGTCGACTTTCATTCATCATCACTTTTCTGACGGCTGAACTTTCCAGTTTGTCACACCAACATGTCTCTGTGCCTTATGAAGGCCCTCATTAATCTGTGCATGTATGGAACAAAGCTCATTTCTTGTTTTCCACAATGCTAAATAATTTTTATTATCAATATAATGCCAGATCAATGTGTCTGTAGCTGGACTTTGCTGCAGCCGCCTGCTTGATTTCAGCTCTGCTCTTTATGGCTGATGCTCTATTTAAATAGTTATGAGGCAAAACAACAATAAAAGAGTCCTTGGATGCCGTTTGTGATCCGTCACCGTGTGCAGCTTTGATCCTGGATATAATTGAACACAGGGGACGTTCAGGATGAGCCAGCGGAGCGTGTGGGACTCTCAGCCATTTCCATGCATTAAGATTAACTTGAGGAATCAGGAACCCTGCAGTTTGCAGCTCAACATATGTTTTGTGTTCTATAGCCGCTCCGTGTCTTGGAGAACAGGACCAGGGGAAATGGGTTTCAAGCTTTGCCAACAGGCTGAGTAATTCCTGGCGTTTCGGCGTCACTTTAAAGATCCACAAAGCAGCAGCTTTTTTATAGCTTGTTTAAAATGTGACACGTTTGCATTACGGAGGGATGGAAGCTCCAAATAAAGATTTCCAGTTTTTACTGGTAATTAATCATGTTGCACAGCAGCTGCTTTTAAAATAAACTTTTGGATTTTCTCAGTTAGAAACTAAAAATAAATATGGAAAACTAAACTGGGAAAATTCAGCTTAAATATAAACAGCATCAGGAAAAACGACGTAACTTGAACTATAGTAAGTTTATAAAAGTAAAACATTAACATTAGAGATGAAATATTAAACTTTGTGTTTATGAATATATTTATTTACCTTTGAACTGATGTGAATTGTTCATTTCCATTCAGCTCTGCCGTCACGGCGCTCTACTTGGACTAGGCCGCAAAGGTTTATCATTGTTTATAATTGAATACATATTTTAATATTTATTATTCAATCAATCAATCAATTTATTTACAACGCAATACTCTTTGAATTCTGAACCAAAGTATTGAAAAACTAAAATTACTATCATAACTAATGAAAACTAAACTAAAAGTTTAGTTTTCATTTTATTTAGTTTTTCAAATCCTGAAAAACTAAATAAAACTAAATTTGACCATCAGAATGAAACTAAACTAAAAATCAATCAAAGTATTTGCTGATCAATATCTGGATTCATATTTGGTGACGTTTATTTGAAGGAGTGAATATAAAACAGAACTTGAATGTTTCTGGCTGCTATGGAAACATCCAGCAACAAAAATCTCACTTTAATGCAACGTTGCATTAAAAGCTGCATTTCTGACTGTAGTGAGAAAAAACATTTCTGACAACATAAACATTATGAAGACTTCTTCATGTCAGTTTTAGCTCAGCTCTGTAAATAAACCTTTACCTGATATTTCAAACGGCTGAAATCATCTGCAGCGAGTCGGGGAGATTCTCCGCATCCGGAACCGGGTTCTGGTGCCGGCGTGCCGTCCGTCTGCAGCTGCACCAAACGCTCAGCAGAGACGCTCCGACATCAGCCACACTTCAACACTCGCATGTTTAATATCTGGGTTTAATAACCAGCTAAATGAAACACGAAATACCCTCGCAGGAACACCGATTCACACTAATTACTAATAAATCAGTTTATTTTTATTGTGAAAGCAGCAAAAAGGCTTCAGTGGTGAAATGGAAAATCTGCAGAATTTAGTTTTTTATCTGATTAATGGCCAGAATAATCGATTAGTAAGTTGAGTCTGTAGGGATTTAAACTCTACAGGCATTTTCTGTAATTATCGACCAGCTCTTGGTTGTGGCGTTAAACAGTCGCGCTGTCGTTCTTTAAGAGACGATTCATTAAAAACTGTCTGATTGTTTGAGGAAATACTTCGAGTTTGGAACAAAAAAACTTTTAACGGAGATAATGGCGCCGTGGTTAATGACTTTTCAGAAGAATTTCATCAGTGTTGCCTTTCTTGTCTTCAGTGAGTGTAGTGGCATAATTTGGCTTTATTTCATGATTTCTTTACACACACACACACACACACACACACACACACACACACGGTTAAAAGAAGAGAGTGATAATAGAATCATTGATGAATGTGTTGAATGCAGTTAGGGAAGCATGAAAGAGAGAGAAGGGGCGTGTTGAGATTAACGTAGCACAAAGCAAATTGGGTTTGCCATTATTACACAATTCAGACGGCAGAAAGCCGCTAACCATGAGAGACAAATGAGGCCTGAGATTCATAAAAGCTCCATTAAGGGGAGCAGAGGGAGTGAGGGCAGGCCATCAGTGGGTCCGTTTAATACCAAACATTTATAGATCTGCGTCTCTGGCCTGTGGCCTGTAATGACTGGACCGCAGGGCGGCTGCTCCTCACATCCATCCAGGCTGCTAAATTAGGACCAAGACGGATTCCTTCAAACCCGCCTCCCCTCACTAAAACCCGGAAAACACAGGAAGTACTTTTCATTAAGGTGTTTAACCCTCGTTTGCCGCTTAGCAACGTTTTCCTGGCTTCCTGGCCTTCTGCACCGTCTGCTGACTGCAGGTGCTTCTGCAGATCAATGCAGTCATCAAGGAACTGCATGAAGCCATCGCCATAACCATAACGGCCGCCATCGCACTCCGCTTAACTGAGTGAGAGCACATCACGGCCCATTTGGGCTAATGTGCTAATACGTCTTGGTTCTAATGTCAACGCAATACTGGGCCTGGATGGATGAGCTCCCCGACGCAAACCCGATTACCGGGCCGTCTGACTGTCTCTCAGATGGCCGGAGTCGAGGAAATTGAGTGTCTCATTATCATCATCTGCAGACGGCTCTCCACTAATCTAGACGAAAACGATGCCATCAGAGTCTGTGAATATTTGCTTAGCGGGCAGGGGGCACCGAGGGCCGCCGCAGATTGGCAGACCCGAGACCCGGCGCTCATCCGGCGCGGCGCCGCCGCTCGACGCAGCGGCATCCGTCAGCGGCGCACGGATCCAGATGGCGGGTCAAGTTTCACACGCGGTGCGGTGGGAGAGCGAGCGAAGCCGGCTGGGGATGGAAGGCGTCTGAAATTGTTTATTGCGGGACCATAATTGGATCAACCTGGCATCTAACCTCTTTAGGCCTGTCACATCGCTTCAGCCTCACGAGGCCAATCTTTAACGCTCTGATTGAGTTTCTGAAACTTCTCACCGCTTTCTTTTTTTCTCACGTCTTTAAGAGCCGCAAAACCAACTCTTCACTTTTCCTGTGTAGACTGGAGATGGCTGATAAAAGGACAAGTTTTACTCCAGATCATTAACACTCTGTCTCTGTATACAGTATATATGCATGTAAACAGCTGAGCGTTGTTACAGGAGGAATCGCTCTGAACGGCTTCGCTCGGCCAGACATGCGGAGCGATAGCACCTCGCTTCCCACTTTTATTTTATTTCCTTTATAAAATATAAAAGCAAAGACATTAATTAGATGCTCAGCAAGCTATTGTGGCTAAAGCGCATCAGGGTGAATCATTGAGGAGCTGGCTGTGAGACAGATCTGCAGCAGGTGTGTCTGTGCATCTGTGGCCATTTGGTCCTGCAGCCGTTAGCGTCCTGCTGGGGCCAAAGGTCAGATCAGGCCCATCTATTCACGTCGAAGCATCTTCATTAGGTCTGAACCTTTTTTATCATTTGTGCTGAAATAAATGTGCAGCTCTGACGTTCTGGAGATCTGCATCTGATTATGATTCCTGATCCGATCAGAGGATCTTTACTGTCGCCTCTGAATAAATGTCAGAAACTCCTTAAACTCTTGATAATGAATAAAAATGATAAAAGCAGTTTTTGTTTTTATGAACTCAACAATAATGAGCCAAAAACGTCCTCAACCTCCAGCGACAGGCTTCAGCTTGGCGCTGGAGGCCCGTCTGCCCCTGCAGGCGAACCGTGTCAAACACTCATTTCTACAGATTTAGAGGGAGACGCTCAGGTTCATCCATTTAACTCCTCTCTCAGACCCATTCTCGCCCTTTAACCGCCTCCTTTTGTGAGTAAAACTCCAGAACCAAAGTGCTCTTTACAAAGACCCACTTCTCCAATAGGATTCATTCTTCCAGGTTACCTTGAAGCAAAATGGCAGCAGAAATTCATGCACAACACCAGACGTGTCACCAGTGTGACGCCGTTCTATCCTCATTGTATTCCTTCTTATTCCTGCTATTAGCAACAATATCACAGTGAAACACTTGATCTGTTCTACATTCAATCTGCAGGAGTAAAAACTAAATGACTGGAAATCATTTAATAATCAATGCAAAGCAAACTGCCTGCTCTGATCAGTCACAGTAATACGCATCAGACTTTAGATTAAAATCATAATGAAAATACTGTCAACACAGCTTGAGATGGACAGAACCAAACCACTTCCTGATGCTCTTAAAGTGAAGACATGTTGGTCTGCAATCATTTCTTACTCTTAAATTAGTCATTTAGTTCATTACTAATTTATTTTTAAGGATTTATTCACACCTGGCTCATTTGGTCTGATAGAAATGGATCAGTTCTGTATAAAAACTTGATTTAATCATGTATGTCTCATTGAGACAAAATATTTCTTTGGGAATTACAAAAAATTACATTAAAACCCAAATAAAATACAAAATGGATGACAGAGGAAGAAAAACATGAGTAGAAATAGAACTAAAATACAACTTGATGTTAATCAAAGCAGTAATATATCGATTAAAAGAGGCATTAAATCCATGAAACGCAGGTTTTCTGTCCAATGGGAGCAAAGATCATCACTCTGTTCACAAGCTACAGCCTGTTTGCTAAAAACCACCAAATAAAAACCAATAAAATTTGTTTCTTTCTCAGGAACAAACAATCAGACCAAAGCATTTGAATTTTCCTGACGTTTCAGTGATGGAGGATGTTGATCATTTGTCCCTAATGACGACATAAAGAACATTTCAACCAGAAATCACAGAGATTATTTACAACAGCTTCAGGGAAACAACGCAGTCAACTGATTGGACAGATTCTCTTCTGACATCCATGAACCACCTGATGGCAGACAGGCTGCAGACAGGCTGCAGACAGGCTGCAGACAGGCTGCAGGCAGGCTGCATGACGGCTGCAGACAGGCTGCAGGTCGGCTGCATGTCGGCTGCAGACAGGCTGCATGTCGGCTGCAGTCCGGCTGCATGTCGGCTGCATGTCGGCTGCATGTCGGCTGCATGTCGGCTGCATGTCGGCTGCATGTCGGCTGCATGTCGGCTGCAGGTCGGCTGCATGTCGGCTGCATGTCGGCTGCAGGTCGGCTGCATGTCGGCTGCATGTCGGCTGCATGTCGGCTGCATGTCGGCTGCAGGTCGGCTGCATGTCGGCTGCATGTCTGCTGCATGTCGGCTGCATGTCGGCTGCATGTCGGCTGCATGTCGGCTGCATGTCGGCTGCATGTCGGCTGCATGTCGGCTGCATGTCGGCTGCATGTCGGCTGCATGTCGGCTGCATGTCGGCTGCAGATCGGCTGCATGTCGGCTGCATGTCGGCTGCAGGTCGGTTGCATGTCGGCTGCATGTCGGCTGCATGTCGGCTGCATGTCGGCTGCTCAGATGCTCGCTCCGCCTGCATCTCATCCGTTTCGGAGGACTTGACGCGGCTCCCAGATGACGACTCAGCGCCTATATTGCATCGGCTGCTTGCCAGATTTAAAATGAAATTAGCCGAGCGGCAGAAAGAAAACCTTTAAAGCTCCGTAAACACAGAGAGGAAATGATTGATGATACATTGAAATGTTGTATTTAAGTGTCCAGCACATGCAGGCGGCTCTCTCATAAATGAAGCTATGAAGTAAACATGCTATTAACGATATGGATATTACCCTCATGGTATTTCCATTAACAAGTCCTAATGGTGGAGAACGTCCATCAATGCAACAACTCTGACTAAAATATGCTTGTTGTTCCTCTCAATTAACTTAAAGACATAATTGGAAAGGCTAAGTAGCTGTCGTCTGTCTTTAGCGTGGGCTGGAAAGCAGTTCAGTCCGAGGCTTTTAGTGTGTGTGAGTGTGTGTGTGTGTGTGTGTGTGTGTGTGTGTGTCTGTGTGTGTGTGTGTGTGAGAGACTGTCAGAAGCAATGAATCACATTACTTTAGCGGGTTATTAGACGCGAGTCGTTCCTGCGGCACAAAGAAAGCTTTTAGAGCATCACCTGTGACTTCTGGTTCTCGCTGCGGCCCGTTTCTCTGCCGAGGACGGCAGCCATGTCCCGGCGCTGGGTTTCCACGGAGACCATAAACATTTCTGAGCTCCAGACGATTACTGGAGATGCAACTTAGCTGGCAAAGAGTTTGACAAAGAGACGCTTTTAACCAAGTAACCAGATAAAAACATCCGCTGTTGAGGACGTTTTGTCTCGATGTCCAACCTGGACAGGAAGTGGGAGTACCCAGAGAGAATCCACGCATGCACACGGAGAAACCGCTGATACAACATGTTTCTGACCTTCTGTCACGTTTCTGCTTGGTTCTCCTGAGAAAACAGCAGAAATTCAACATTAATTTAGACGTTTTAATGAATCAGTTTTAGCCTGTCACATGTACAGGAGTAATACTCTGACTGACAAAACCCTGGAAACAGATTTTATTGATCTAATCATAATAATCATTATTACACAATAACATCCAGAAACATCCAGAATTCTTAAATATCTGATGAAATTCTAAGCCTCAAAATATAGATGGAGAAAAGTAGAACGCATCTAATGTGGCTTAAATAAAAGTTTCCTGAAGCAGTTTTGCTTCCTGATTGGTCAATAAAGCCAGTCTGACCTCTGACCCTCCTCCCTGAGCTGCAGAGGAAGCTGTGGAAGCCGTTTCCTCTGCAGGAGCCTGAAGGGGAGTCAGATGCTCCGGTGACATCAGCAGAGGCAGCAGGTGGATCTTCCTCTGATGTCTCGCCCCAGGCGAGCAAATAAAGCGTCTCTGCTCTCGGCGGCGGGCGGGCGGCGGCGGCCGGCGGGCGGCGCCTCAGCCCCGCGGTCAGCTGCACATGTAAACCCACAGGGCGACTAATAAGGAGGAAGCAGACTGACGCAACGGGACCGGCGTCCTGCCCCCGTGTTGCTTTCTTCACATGCCGAGCCGCGTCTCTTTCCTCCCGCTCCCTGCTGTAATGAGGACCCCTGCAGTCGGAGGAAGTCGATCGTCTTGCTTTAGCCCCCCGCGGTGCGAGCTTGTGTGCTGCGCGTTCGCTTGCTGAGTGACGTAAGCAGCTGTAGGTTTACTGCTAATGGACACCATCAACAGCCCAGAGGTTCAGGAGACCAGCTTCAATATTTCATGCTCTGATGGGAAGATGAATGATTACAGCCAATGATTTCAGCTGTTTGGGTCGCTAAATAATCTGCCTGACCAACAGAGGGCGCCACCTTCCACAGAGGGGAACGACGCCTGAAGTTCCCACAGTCTGAGCAGCGAGCCGGGTTCTGTTGAGACGTCAACGTCTTTAGAAAGTGCAGACAGTGGAACCAGGATGAAAACCCATTTCTGAGATTTTATTGGTTCTGGAACATGGAGGCTCCGGATGGCAGCGTGTTGGAGAGGCTCTGATTGGTTCTCAGTTAAATTCATTTTAATCCATTAAAGTTAATCAAGCAGAGCATCAACATCATTTTATTTGTAAACCAGTTTGGAAAGTTTTCTGTGAGGAAACCCAGCAGAGCTCTGAGTCGTTGCTATGGAAACGCAAAGAACTTGGTTTTTATCAAAGTTTTGCTTCTGGATGAAGTTTTTTAATTTGGTCACATGATCAACAACTGGATGGTGTCACTGGTGGAAACCATGAAGAAGAAAACAGGAAGTAGTTTTAGAAGACGTTCGCAGTGGCATCGTATGAACGAACCGATTTAAGTTTCTTATTTAGTGGAAATAACACGACAGTAAAGTTTGAACTACATTTGTAATGCAGCCTCAGTTTTCATTCCCTCTGTATTCACACGTATCGACAGAGGAGAGGAAAAACTCCCTTAAACAAGAAGAAACCTCCAGCAGAACCAGAACCAGAAAATACAGAAGTTCTGATCCAGGAGAGTTTAAAAAGTACAAATATAATCTGATTTCAGGAAGAAATGTTTGTATATATATATCCATTTTAAGTGGTTTTTCATTTAATTTCCATTATATTCTTTATTATTACTATTATTATGATGATTGTTATTATTATTATTATTATTATTATTATTATGATTATTATTATTATGATGATTGTTATTATTATTATTATTATTATTATTATTATTATTATTATTATTATTATACTTACAGCTGATGATGAATTTTGTCAAATCTTGAAAATGAATCATCTGGATCAGAATCAGCCGGTGGTAGAAAAGGAAATAAACCTCGTATCATTTATTGGGTCTTAAATCTGAACATTTATTCTTTGTTTTGCTTTAATTGTGCAGTAAAACAGAAACTAAATGACAAACTGAGTTTTTGATCTCTGGTCCCTCTGAAATGTCATGGAGCCCACACAGGAGAGTCATCAGGCCCGACGCGCCGCAGCAGATGGGCCGTGTGGGCGTGTCGAGGACTCTCGCTCGGCGGCCATTACTGTTTCAAAAATAATTGATTGCATTAACCTGACCTTTCACCCTTTCACGAGTCGATCCACAGTCCTGAGTGGCTGTTTAGTGCGGAGCTTTGACCCGACAGGAAGCAGTAATGATGTCAGCCGTGTTGCTTTTAATCACATCGGAAATGTCAGCGCTTCTCCACCGAAAGGAACTGCAACTAAACCCTGCAACTAAACCCTGCAACCAAACCCTGCAACTAAACCCTGCAACTAAACCCTGCAACTAAACCCTGCAACTAAACCCTGCAACTAAACCCTGCAACCAAACCCTGCAACCAAACCCTGCAACCAAACCCTGCAACCAAACCCTGCAACTAAACCCTGCAACTAAACCCTGCAACTAAACCCTGCAACTAAACCCTGCAACTAAACCCTGCAACCAAACCCTGCAACTAAACCCTGCAACTAAACCCTGCAACCAAACCCTGCAACTAAACCCTGCAACCAAACCCTGCAACCAAACCCTGCAACTAAACCCTGCAACCAAACCCTGCAACTAAACCCTGCAACTAAACCCTGCAACCAAACCCTGCAACTAAACCCTGCAACTAAACCCCTGCAACCAAACCCTGCAACTAAACCCTGCAACTAAACCCTGCAACTAAACTAAGTTGTCCTCTATTCATTCGTTCTCTGATAAAACGCTGGTTTTGTGATGCGGCTTCTTGCGTTTCGTTTTTAAAATCCTTCCATTTGTTTTGGTGGATTCTGCAGAAACGCAGTTTTTTTCTGTTCTGGGTTTTCTGGAGAATCCACCTGCATGACGTCAGAGATCTGTCATTTCCAGTCTGATTCTCACTCCCTATTATTCTGTTTCAGAGAGGAGTTTGGAGTTAATAACTTTCCAACTTCTCCCCGGCTGACTTGAGAGCCAACAGCAGTGAAAAGAAGCTCCTTAGATGTGCCACAAAGGCCATTAAATTAATCAATCCGATAACCCCCAGCTGCTCCGCTCGCTCCCTCTCCATGAGTCTTCCCTCTTTTCAGGGCATCACTGAGGAAGAAATATAGATTTGATAAGGATGCTTACTCCGACTCCACATCCATGCAGAGAAAACACATTTCCCCGCGGACACAGCCGAGGCTCATCCCTCTTCTGTGGGCAGATTGCCGAGCGGCCGGGACAGTGAGTGACACTATCAGGCTGGTTCCTCCATCGGCGGCTCCAGATGACAGGACTCCAAAACGGCTCCATCCATAAGCTGCACCTGCTGCTGCCTGGATGTAATTCATGGTGGTGTAGTTGTGTTTGCTGCCTCGCTGTAAAGGGAGTAACTTCACTGCAAGGCAGCTTTATTACGGCGCCGCGCCAGAGATGGATGCTTTGTTATGTCGGGCCTTTATTAGAGCCACTAAATCATGTGGCAGCGATGCAGCAGAGATAATTATTGATGTTGTATTTTGCTGTTTAATGGTGTGGCACCGACGCATGCAGCTCAGTGAGACCCGGCAGCGGCCCGGCCCGCGCGTTCATCCGTCCTGCACGTTTTTTCTGTTTCATTAGATTTTATGCAACTGTCTGCTCTGGTTTCTCTTTATTCCTTTTATCTGTTGGCACTCAGTCGCTCTTTGTCTCTTTATGCTCCCCGTCTCCACCTCATTGCGTAGTTTGGCGGCGCTCTGCAGCTGCGTTTAAGCCATTAGCCTTAAAGTGTGTTTGTGTGGCTGCATGGCCTGTTGTTGTTCCTCCTCCTCTGCTTTTTCTGAGGCTGATGTGTCTTTCATTACGGCCGGCTGACAGCGCTGAGCCGGCTGGACGTCTGTTTGTCACCCTCTAATGGGGCCTGGCAGCCTACAAGGTGTGCAGCGCGCCTCGGAGTGGCCTGCTCCCTGGAAAACACCAATAATGCTGCCTGCTGCTTTCAGCCCACTGTTCAATTCCACTCCTCGTCCACGTCAGGCTGCGAATTGGATCAGGCACCTATGGACAAATTCCACGTCCGGTTGAATTGATGGGAATTGAGCGAACCTTGGCAGGATCTCACACGGTGCCAGTTCTGATCCTGCCCCACCTGTCAATTGCAATATCCAGTTTAGAGGGAAGCTATCTAATCCATTTCTGGTAAATCCTGTTTTTATGTGTCGGCGTATCGACCCGATCCCAGCTGTACTGCTGGCTTATCTATCTCTGCTGAACAAATGTTTTCATTTGATAGAGTTCCTCAGACTGCTGTTACAGCCACCCAACACGTCTGATAGCATTTTATTGGATCCTCGCTGTGGCATCGGCGGGTAGGCCACCTTATAAAATATAAATCATATTCATTTATCGTCGCTTCCTTTCTGCTTTAATTCTTCTTTGCAGAGAAACTTTGACATTTAGCTCCATGATAACATGATAGCATCTCATGATCCTGTGTTTTTCTCATGTTAACATCAGAAGTTCAATGGGATGTCAAAACTGTGGCGCAGGAGCCATTTGTGGCCCCTGAATGGAAACCTTTTGTTTTCAATTAGGACAAAACTATTAAACATTTTCAGATAAAGAGCGACGTAAACCTGGTTTTATTGAGAAAATACTGAATGAGTGAAGTGTTTGTTTGGTGGAACCAGGTGTCCTTTCCATCATAAATGGGTTTTGGTGTTAAACTTTTATTTTGCTGCTCATGTTACATTAGAGGATAAATGATGAAACACAAACATTTCTTCACATCATGTTTTTCTTTTCCAGATGTTTTCAGACCCTAAAATACGTTTTAGTAATTAGTGAAGTCATGAATCCTTTCTGAATGTATTGATTATTGATAACAGAACCATTTGGTAAAACTTTTCCACTAAAGACAAAAACACATCTTTGCATGTCATTCATTGTTCCTCCTGCCACTTCCTGTCGTCGTCTTTGTCGTTTCTCGCAGTAGTAACAGCCGTATGTGATCATGTGATTGTTTGAAGGAAAAACGTTTTTCCATTCCAGTTTGACTAAATAAATCAATTTCAATGTAGCTTGATTTAAAAACCAGATGTTTCTTTCAAGTTGGACTGTTTCCATCATTCAAATGTATTTAAAAATGTGCGATTATGTGTGAAACAGAGAGCAGCTGATGTTTCCTCCGTCCTGTGGAGAAGGATTGCTGACATGTCTGATCTTTATGAGAAGACTTTCAGTCAGAATTTCACATCCCGGTTAGAACAAAACAATTTCTGATATTTTTAAAAGGTGGAGCAAAGCAGGAGGAGTTATGATTGCATGAATAATAGGGATGGAAAAGGCAAATCAGAGACAAAGCAAGAGAGATGAGAAAATGATTACAAAGGAGACAGAAGATTGAAACGGCAGGAAAGGAGGTGAATGAGAGGATGGCTGTGAATCGTCCCTGAGAGCCTCTGTGATTGGCCTGTAGCCCATTAGCACACATTCTGACCAGAGCCACATCTTTTTATTAATCCCAGCTATAATTCGATTCCTCAGACGAGGGAGGAGAGGAAGCAGCTGAGGGCTGAACATGATGTGGGAGTCAGAAACTCGCTTTTCTCAGCTCACAGATGAAAGGTTAAGAAGCCCCATAGATCTTTCCATTTTTAAACGCACCTCTGCGCCCCAGTGTGCTCCCCTCGCTGCGCGCTGCTGCGTGTGTGTGTGTGTGTGTGTGTGTGTGTGTGTGTGTGTGTGTGTGTGTGTGTGTGTGTGTGTGTGTGTGTGTGTGTGTGTGTGTGTGTGTTTATCTGGGTGTTGCGATGCGGAAGCGCCAGCTAATAACGAGATGTTCCTTTGAAACGTGCGAAGCATTCATCCCGCCGCGATCTTTCAGGTGAGAAGCACGGGGCGAAATGTCAACCTTTAGAAATAAACAGCCTCGTCACGACAACTGCTGATGGAGAGAACAATACCGGAGAGAAGCAGAGGATGGAAATAGAACCGGATGGAGAGATGAGGGAGAAAAGCAGGAAGATGAAGCAGCTTCCTTACTGATCATTAAATGTTTCTCATCTTTTTATTCTTTATTTCTTTTCTCTGCTTCCTTCTCTTGAGCAGAACCATAAAAAACTCAATAACTTTGATGATATCAATGCAGTTTGCAGACATTTTGTTTAACACAGCAACCAGGTTGAAGTTTGGGCTTTGACTAGGCCGATGCACAGCTATTCTTGTCTTCTTCATCTGCTCTGTCGTATCTCAGTTTGGGATCATTGTCGTGTTTCAGGAATCAGGAATATTTTAGTTTAGTTTAACAGGGTTTGTTGAGTCTCTGCATAAGAAAAGCCCAGATCACCATTCTTCCTCCACCGTGCTTCACTGTCGGTTTGAGATGTTTGCTTCTCTCCAGGTTGATTCTCTTCCTCTCTGGTTTGGTGTCGTTTCGTCTGTTTTGATGCGTCTTTGTGGTGCAAAAATCTGCTTTTCATAGAGAAGAAACTGAAATGATTCAGCGTTTTTACATTTTGATAAAAAACGCAGTTTGTCTGTAAATCTGGCCAGAACTCCTCAGTTTCAGGAGGAAACCAGTTTCTGGGTCAAACATTTTCTGATTTTTAGCTGCAGACTGAAGAAACGCTGCTGGTGCATTTTAACATGTTTGTTTTCTTACGTCAAAAAGGATTAAAATGATTATTTGCATTAAATGTTGCGTTGAACGTTTCAGTGTTTAAATAAAGAATCTTGAGGACATGCAGCCAGAATAATCAATAACTAATCAATATCTTCAGCCCAGCCTCTTGTGTTCCCTGCATTAATGCTGTGGTGATTGTCTTTGGGTGTGAACATGGTTTTCTGGGTTTAAACCTGATATTCTGGCCGCCGCCGTGTTGCTCGCATGTCCTGAACAATTCCTGCAGGTATTTTCACTTTTCTGGCCCAGTTTTTATTTACCAGTGAGATTATGCTGGAAAACGCTGCAGCTCTCCGAGACAGATTCCCTTTTCCTCCGCTCACCACCTGGGACGTCAGTCCTGATTGTTCCAAAGTGACATCCAGCACCAGATTCTGCCATCACACGTCTCCGCTCACAATAACACCCCCCAGCCGCAGCCCGGCTCCCCTGCCTTTTCGTCTATTCAGCTGCCTGTCTGCAGCAGTGACTGGTTCCTCCTCATTTGCTCCACTCATATCCAGGAGGTTGACATCGCCAAGCAGCCTGCCTGCGTCGGCTCCTCTCTCCCAGCTCTCTGCTGCAGCTGCTGCTGCTGCTGCAGCTGAAAGCTGAAGAGCTGCAGCAGCTCTTACTCCTCTGAAGAAGATGAAATCAAATCTTCCACAAATCCACTGAGGGACAAACTCCCACGTTTTGCTTTTCTATCCGCTCTGCCTTCTGTAAACACTCTGAAGTTTCCTCAGACTGCTTTTCTCTTTCTGCTGCTGGTGCTGCTGGGAGTCCTGCGGCGCCGCGGCCGCCTGGGCTGCATGCCGCTCCACATGGCTGCATCCACGCTAACGCCGCATCAAACATGGCCGGCCCGTCGCGCAGAGCGCCGGCCATCATGACCCTTTAAAACACTAAAATCTGATCATCGCTAATTAATTTCTGCCTTTCGTCTTTGCTGCTGTTAGACGATCATTCAGAAAGTTTATGTTGACATGCAGCGCCGGACTGCTGAGGTTTCTGAATGTGAAAATCTGTTGACACAAAATGTCCTGGATTTGAATTGTTGATTGCTTTCTGCTGGTGATTCGGGTCGCGGATGGTAATCTGCTCCACTTTCAGAGCCGAGCTGTTTGTGACCCTTCATCACGGCTGAATGTGCTTTATGAGCTCTAATCACTTCAACCAGCCAATGATTCGCAGTCGGTTTCATTTAAATGCATTTACTGAGCCATGGAGCAAAAAACATGTTATCAACAAAATGAAGCCACAGCAAAACATAAATGTCAATAAATCCTGATAAAAACATTTGATCAGGATTGGTGAAGTTAAGGTAACTTTTAAATACCAGTAATAAAAACGATCCATGTTGGTTCCAGTAGAAGTTGATCCATGATGGAGACACAAAGCGCTGTGAGGCGCTGAACATCCTCGTTTCCCCGGCAACCGAAGCCTCGTTTCCATCCAGCTGACGTGCAAGTTTCAAATCCACTTTTGAAATGATGCGAAAAAGAATAAAAAGGGGAAAAAATGGAAACACATAATGTGCTGCTTTACCATGTATTGGTTTGAAACCAGCATGAACTGGAAACTCCCAGCTGCAACTTTCTCAGAGTATTATCATTTTCAATGCGACGTCTGAAAATGAGCTCAGAGTTGTCCAGTCGCTCCACTTCATCCCCGGTGAGACGCCTGATGGAAACCGACAAACCAAACGGGCCCAAGAGAGGAGAACCCGGACATCTGGCTGCATGTCTGACATTACGGTTCTGACTTGGATCAGAACCGTAAGGAAAAGGCTGCAGTTACTCAGACTCTGTTTTTATTGCTGCTTTACCAGGGAGGAATAAACATGTTGTGATTTCAGGAGTTTCTTGTGACATCAGCCAGGAAGAGCAGCGCAGTCCTCAGGCGAAAGTCACCAACGCTTCCTGTGAATCTATTCAGCGCGCGTCTTCAGTGTGGAGATGGAAAATGTGTGAAAGCATGATACTGTTCCAGGGACTGGAGTGAAATTTGCACCTTTTGTCATGCACACAATCAGGAGCTGCACGGTGATATTTGCTGGTCTTTGTTTGGTGTTGCTGTGAGGTTTGTTTCCTGGGAGGAGAGCAGCCGCTGCACCTGTCACTCCCTCCTTGTTCTGCATGTTTTCAGCTGAAAACACACACGCCTGCACGCATGTACACAAACTCAGGAACCGCCAGAGTTGTTTTTTCACCGCTAATTGCCAATGCTAATTTTATCTCCAGAGAAGTAAAAGTATTAGTACAAAGCTGTTCCTGGAGCTTAGATGTTGTTTCTGTGCCAGACGTCTTTGAGAAAAATAACATCAAAATAAATAGTGACGGCTCGGCGTCTACAAAACCCTCAACATTCAAGCATGTTGATGCAATAACAATATTTTCTAAGTGTTTGCAATAAGAAAAGGTTTTTGTGAGTGGAAAACATTTCTGACACAACCTGGACTCTCGACCGGATCTCCTCCACCAGAGTTCAGTAATGAATTATTATTTTAAAAAGTGAGATAATTGGGAATCAGTTGAAGTCAAAAAGCTTTTATTGTTCATGACGAATCATGAACAATAAATGTAAATGATGTGAAACACGTGGCAGTGGGACAGTCCCTCAGGGATTGTTTCTCCAGTGGATTCATCCACAAAAATCCTCATTTCATCTCCTGATCGTTCTACAGATGAAATGAAATGAAATCAGAATCAGCTGCTGGTCGCGACGCTTCCTGGACCAAACTCTGCTTCAAACTCCTGAAGCTTTTCCAAATCCAAACTCAAATTTAAAAATACTCACTTGGACCCAAAGGGAAATGAAATGTTGTTTTCTTCAGCAGTGGAGTCAGAAAATCCTGATTAAAGTGGAACAGAAATCAGATGAACCTTTTAATGACTCGGTTTGTTTTCTCCACTTTTCTTTTCTTTCTCTCTTTTTGCAGCTTCATCCGTCCATCATTCCACTTCTTCTCCAGAACTTCATTTTGCCTTGATCACATGTGCAAACATGTGCAAACAGGATAAAAGCTTTTATTCTTGCAAATATTTCTGCTCTTTTTCCAACCAGTTATGTGACCTATTGACTTGAGCTGGGGCTCTAATCACAGCGTGACCTTTGACCTCAGGAGCCTGGCGTTGGGGTATTCCCATCTGAGAGCCTGGGTATTGACTCAGAGGTTATTGGCTCAGCTAATTGCTATTTGCATGGCTTTATTAGGATCCCAGCTTTGCCTCTGTGACATTTGAGTCTTTTCCTTTTTTCCGTTTCCCAGTTCGTCTCTCCGGCTCCGACTTCCTCCTCGCGTTCTGGGAAGGAATTAGACATTGTTTGGTGTGTGATTAAGAATTCATGCTTAAAGTAGCGGCGGCAGATCTCCAGAGAGAGAAGAGCAAACATTAATATGCGCTTAATAACTCTTTCTATCCACTTCCTCGTTTTTCCTTTCCTGCTGCGGCTGCTGGACGGATTTCCCTCCTCGTAGGAAATTATGATTTTAAAGCAGTGAAATGTGAGGAATGTGGTTGGCCTAATGGAAACCACACTGGAATTTCTGCAAACTGGTCGAAAATGAAATACAATGTAAAAAAGTAAAATGAGACTTTTCCTCCTAAAACAACCTGCAAATATTGATACGTTTCTAAAAACGATGGACTTTGGACATATTGCAGGCTTTTTCTTTCCATGCTCTCAGATCACAGGGGAAATGCAGCCAGGACTTTTCAAAGCAAGAATGAAATGCTCAGGTTTATGTTGGATTCTCGGTAAACCAGTTTGCTCTCAGATGTTTGTTGCGTTGAGAAGAAAATCATTTCTTTGGTCTGCTGGTCTCTAATGTCTCATTAGGAACCTGGTAAAACACATTTAGTGGGTTTGAAGCCTCTGAACTCTGATTCACTGCTGGATAAAGTTTTGTTAGGATTTTGTCCTTTTCAGTGAACTTGTTCGTTTTTCACACAGCCTGTTATTTTTTGCGTCTCCATTATTTGTGTGTGGGCCATTTCCTGTCTGTGGCGAAGCGTTGCTGTCTTCGCCGTTCTCTGTGTGTGTGTGTGTGTAGGCGTGTGTGTGTGTTCTTGCAGAGTGAAATGTCAGTCTCATTTCGCTGTCATTACTTGAGGGACGAAGAGGACGGCTTTCCTCTGTAATCTGGCCTCCCTGCGGCCGCCACTCAGTACCTGCCAACACACTCGCCGCCGCCGCCGCCGCCGCCACACCGAGGCTTTTAAACACCTCAGCCTCACTGGTCCATTAGAAGTGCAAAACATTTTGTTTTCTATCTGCGTTCCCGCTGAGCACGGCACGCAGAAACGGCGGGTGAAGGGTGACAAATGGTTCGGTTAAAAGCATGACGAAAAGAGCATTTGATTGACTGATTGTTTGTGATGGATTGGCCTGTAGGGTGTGGATCAGAATAATGAGCACCTGCACGGCCGCGCGGTTCTGCACGGCCGCGCGGTTCTGCACGGCCGCGCGGTTCTGCACGGCCGCGCGGTTCTGCACGGCCGCGCGGTTCTGCACGGCCGCGCGGTTCTGCACGGCCGCGCGGTTCTGCACGGCCGCGCGGTTCTGCACGGCCGCGCGGTTCTGCACAGCGCTGCCTTTCTTCTCAAACAACTTTTCTCTGGAACACTTGTCAGGAATTAGCTGTGTGAAATAACAGTTCTGCATGCAGTGGCTGTGATGTGGAACGCAGTGAGTAGGTGTCGGCCATTTTCTCCTGCTTTAAATTACAAGCTGATTTGCGTCAGTTTTTCGTTGGTTCATTCATTTAATCTTTTATTTCGTAACTTAAGAGGTGAATTCAAAGCTGTCAGTGACATGTAAAACTCTGACTTCACAATATGAATATATTTAATGAAGAATAATAACCTTTCAATTTAAAACAGTTAAAATACAAAAAAATTAACAAAGTTTGAGATCAGAGAGGCTGAATGCTCCACTGCCAACTTTATTTATTTATTTCAGTATAGATAAAATGAACCTTGGTGACACTTTCAAATATGTTCTGAAAAAAGGTGAATTAAATCCGTGTGGAACATGTGAACCACTCCAAATGTTACGCAATTCCCATAACATGGGAATCATAAAGTCAAGCCTGAAATACGGTACATTTTGTGACTTATTGTTTTTAATAAAACTTATTAATTATGATCCTTCTGGTCTAAACAACTCGAGGTCCCGTCTGTCTGAAGTGTTGGTGACACTCACCATGTTCTGCTGCTGCAGCGAAAGTAAATCTGTAAATACATTTCGATCATTTAGTCTGAACAAAACTCATAACTGTGTTTCTAACGAGCGACGCTTCGACTTTCTGTCATCTCAGCTGAAAATGGGGAAAAGATCTGAAAGTAGATGTTTTTGCAGAAACAGCATGAAGCATAAATGTCTTGTGTGGCAGCCTTGCAAAAATACCAAATATTTTAGTGCAAATGAATTAGTACACTTGAAATAATGAGAAAAAACATTTAAGTGACTTTTCAGCAAGATGTTTAATTAAATAATTCCTTCATATTGATGAAACAGAACCAGCTACATTAGCAGCTCAATTTACTTAAAACCATTTTCCCGTGTTATTAGTGAACCGTTTTCATCAGATTAAGGAATTATTTACTAAAAACAAACTGTGTTTGTGTTTTTTGACACGATGCGCTTCCTTTGATCGAATAGTTGATCAAAGCTCAGCTCAGGAACCTGCATGAATATTTGATCGTTGTGTTGAGGAAGCAGAAGAACGTTCTCCACCAGCAGCAGAGTTACGCTGAACGTTCTGCAGCCGCAGGGAGTCCCGTCCCTGCTGCCGGCCGTCCGTCCATCCATCCGTCCGTCCATCCGTCCATCCGTCCGTCCAGCCGCTGCCCTCTCCACGGGGAGCCAGCTGTGCTCTGACTGTCTGTGAATATGTTAGCATGCCAATGAAGCCGTGCAGAGCAGTTCTGCATATGTTTGCAAAGCATAGCACTCTGAAGTGAGTAGGAGGAAAAGCGTGCCCTCAGCCTGGACCGCCTTCAGCCCAGGGGAGAAAGTGTCTCTTAAAACACAAACATGGTCTGTCCTTCTGCAGGTCAGTCTGCAGGTCAGCCTGCAGGTCAGTCTGCAGGTCAGTCTGCAGGTCAGTCTGCAGGTCAGTCTGCGAAGAGCGATGTGAGGAGGCGGAGGAAGGAGAGGCACCAGATGAACTCCAAATAGAAATCTAAGTCACTGGGAGCAGAAACGGGACTCTTCATTTCGCCTTGTTGTGCAACCATGTATGTTTTGTAGCCGCCATCGCTCTTTCCTGCCGCCTGTGTCTGCGTTGCCCCGCAGCGTCCCGCCGATGATTGATACGCACCCAGAGCGCAGCGAGCGACGGAGACACAGAAGAATCATGCATAAAAGATGAGCGCAGTTTATTGTGTTTTCCTGGGGGCCAGCGCAGAGCACAAGTTATGGATTTATGCTGCGTGTGATTGGACGAGAGCTCACACCCAGGGGACGAATCCCGAGCGGGGGGGGGCAGAGGGGGGGGTGGCGCTTCAGACGAACTGATGTTTGACCAGTGTAAAACACTTGGTGACAAGTGGCTGGAGGAGCCGCCGGCCGCTGCACACCCTTACTTTACTCACCGCAATGGAAGCTGACATCATAATTACATTATAATAGCCTGGCTTCACCTCTCAGTCAGCTGTTAGCTACCAAATGGACTGAGTGGGCCCAGGCTGCACCCTGGCGGGGCGTCATCTCGTTGGGTCGCGCTGATTAATTGGTTTGCTGATGTGTCTGGTCACTACTTATTCAACACTGGATGCTGGTCCTCATGATGGATGCGACGCCGTTTGTTTCATGACAGTGTTTAATTGATCAATTTCTGCGGGAAACCATTAAGCTGAAATCATTCTAATGAGACATTTTGATTGGGTTCCACACAAGTGTGCTTGAATATATTTTCCTCTTGTTGCGCAGGGTTTTAGTGTCCTATTACCCTCCATATATGTTGATAATGAGCTTCTCTCAGTTTGCTGAGAATAAATTTGGGTGAGAAATGCTGGATAATTGGAACGAGTCTTTTCACATTCTTAGCTTTTAAAGAACCAAGTGACAGCTTTGATGCTAATCTTGGTCTTGATTCTGTAACAAAAACAGAAAAAAAATAAAAACAATGTGTGAAAAAAAGACAATGGAGATTCTGTCAGAGTGCAATCCATCAATTAAAAGTTTCTGCAAGCTGATTTTAGTGAAAAACACAAACTAGCGACTGGAAAAAGAAGTAAATACAGAGAGGAAGATCTGTCAGACGATTCAGTAACATGAAAACACAAACATGTTTTTCATCTTTCAAATGAAACATCATCCACTGAGCATGCTAATACATCTTTAGCATGCTAGCTGTAATGTAGCTTCTTAGGTTTGTTGGTTTTATTCAAAAAACAAAAAATACTGAACAGAAAATTAAACGTTTCATGGAGAGAATAATCGCATGAAGTTACATGCAGTAAAAATAACACAAAGGATGTTTGTTCATGTAAGGTCAGCGTTAGCGCTACCAAGCATCTGCATCATAGCATTAGCTGGTAGCATTAGCATAGCTAGCAGCTGCTGCCAGAAGAGTCTGACCTCCCAGTGGTGCCCCGTCTGGTTCTGACGGCCCGGGCCCTGCAGGTGTTAGGTGTGGCTCTGGTTCTGATCCAGTCATTTGGTTTTGGAGAAATTATCAAAATTAGAATTTCATAACTGCAGTTTGTGGAATCATCTGATTTAAGGGTTTAATAAAGCTTCTCCATGCAGTAGGATGTTGGTTTATTTCCTAAGTCATCATATTTTTAAAGCAGTTAATCATAAACTTCCTGTGATCAGGAACTTCCTCTGGATGATGATGATGATGATGATGATGATGATGATGATGATGATGATGATGGTGTTCTGTCCTCGCCAGGCGCTGCACTTATGAAAGTTTGCCTCTTGATTATGAACACTTTAGCTGTGACCCAGCGATCTCTAATCACGCCCGAGTCTCCCGGCTCGTATTGATCGGGGCTGCAGAGCTCCAGTGAATCTCCCTCATTGATCTGCTTTGATTCCTCCGTTTCATCTCCTCGTAGCTCAACTAATTGGCCTATTCTTCGTCGACAAGTCTGACTTTTATGCCTGATATTACAGAGCTGTATTTATTCCCTTGAGGGGAAAAACAAATTAAAGGGAGGGATTCCTCTTCCCTCGTCTTCCTCCTCTTCCCTCATACTGATATAATTCTTATGAAGCCTTTTCTCTACTAGATGCTCATAAATTCAGAGAAGAAATCATTATTTTCTCATAAATGTGATGATATTGCTCTCATCGGGCAGGCTGTGATGTAAAAGTACTTTATGAGATGGGCTATATTTCCTACACGTCACATGACGGCTGAAGGGCTTTCTGATTGGCTGAGTGCCATTGGAGGTAATGCCGTTTTATTAAATGGAGGCTCACAGACGCTTCCCATCTGGGAACAGACCAGCCTCCTCATCCGTCTCCTTGTCGAGGAAGAATTAAAGATGAAGGAGACCCTCCTCTTCCTCCTGTGGGGGACATTGTCTCTGTAAACATTGTCCATCTCTGTGATTTAGAGCCGACAGTTGCCTTGTTGCCAGTGCGTCCCGTTCAGCCCTCAGGCTGGTATTGACCAGTTCATTACTGGGAGCTTTTGTCCAGCTGCTGGGATTCACTGAGACCTTCAGTCTGATGTAGAGGTGGGAGGTGGTTGTAGGAAAACAGCACAAAAAGAAGATAAAATGTTTGCAAATTAGAGATGCTTGGTATGTATTGAATATGCATCAACAGGCATTAGTGATAAACATGGCTGTGGTGGAGAATCTAGCCAGCAGAAATGTTACCAAGCTGTTAAACAATGTTATTGTTATTATATATTGGAGATTTATTTGTATTTACTGTAGCAGATTGTCTAAAAGCACCAATCCACTGGTATCTGCAGCTTTTCCTCTGAGTGACCCGATTTTAAGCTAATTTTCCATCACTATTTTTAACACAATCCTTTGCTAAGCTAGCTTCAGCGTCACACTTTGAGCTGACGTCACACAGTCATGCGATACTTGGCGGGCCACTAGGGGGCGCCGGTGGACCACCAGTGGCCCGGGGACCACAGATTGAGAAAGACTGATCCAGGGGGGGAAATGAGACGAGACAGTTCTGCAGTTTAATAAAATCAGATTTAAAAAATGCTAATTTGTACAGACTTGTCAGAAAAATATGTTTACTGTAAATGTAATGAGGCAAAAATATTCATGTGCCTGCTATATTCAGCTTTAAAATGATTATAAATTCTAACTTTATTTACATTTTATCTCTTTGAGGTCACTGCTGAACTCAAAACACTTCTTATAAATGCTTTTTGCTTTCTTCCAACTCTTATTTTGATTATTTTAATCTTAAAATAACTCCACAACTTTGATTTTGGAAGGCCTCCTTTCCATCACCCTAATCTGCTTCAAAACATCCTGGTCAGAAGAAACATCTAAAACTGTTGGAGGTCTGAATAATGCTGGTTTTCCTGATCTTATTCAGCAAATACTCCATAATAAACCATAGAATCAGCAAGTCCAATAAGAGCTCTGTTCATTTTTTCATCTAATTGCCTAACGTTAGCACAGTTTATAGTAATAAAATAGTAAATCACTAAAACTAGAGGCAATTTTTCCTTTTATATGTTTGAAGGTGAGAAGCTTAAATAACCAGGATGACATAAAACACCAGGTAAAGATGATAACTCCACCAGGCGCTCGATAAAAGCCAAATTAATTCCTTAGCTTTGGTTCCCTGTGGGGAAACAAGGGCCCATTAGGTATAATGAAAATGACTGAAGTAGCTGCGCTTCCTGGCAGCTTTAATATTTCCCTGAAGACTCATTTAGGTTATTTGGTGCTGCCTCATCGACATGCTGTTCTGCACCTGCGTCTGCATTAACTTCACTCGGCTACATGTTGCCGCCTCAAGCGAAGGTCTGCAGGCGGCGGTGGGAGCCGCCGGCACCCTGCCTGCAGAAAAAAAACGTTTCAGAAAGCAGCTTCTGCACAAGTATTCACACCGTGAAGACTTTACAGCGTCATCCCATGATCAATACGTCAATCAATCTATCAGTGGTTCACCAAAACCTGCAAGAGTAGCAATACTTCAACATACTTTCACTCAACAGTTGGTTAAAGTCTGAGCAACTGATCACATTATCAATCGCTTAATATTTCAAAATGACGTCATCAGATGGAGCAAAACATGAAGGTTAATGAAAATGTTTGTATTTAAGGACAAAAATGACAATAATTTATATAAATAAACAAAAAGTTTCTTTCAATAAAAAATCTAAACTTTAACAAACTGCAGGTTCATTTCATTCAGTGAGGAAGTGTAGAGATACTTCATAATAACAGTAAAAGTAAAAAGTACAGCGCAGCAGAAATACTCCTAAAAGTACATTTTTACTGGTTCCCACCAAACTGGATATCAGTGATTGATCAGGATTAGTTTTAACTCCAATCACTTCAAAGTGGAAGGAAAATAGTTTGATTTTCATCGTTTTTATGTGTTAAATATAATAAAATGCAGAGTCTGTAATTAATCTCTCCCTCTGAGTAAATTCTCTGCAGCTCCAGGTACTTTAATGAAAATAGCAGCAAATAAAATGCACCAAACTAGAAAAATAAAATCCGCTTTTCGTCCTGAACAAATTTTATTAGATTCAAATTTATTTACTGTCTGAAAATGTTGAAATTCAGATTCAGAAAAGTGGCAATGAAAGTATATAAAACATAGATATAATATAGAAAATTAAAATAAGAAACTGAACAGTGAGTAAAAACCATGCAGGTTTTAGAAAAGTCTTTAGCTCGTCTTGGTTTTCGCTGCGTGTTTCATGTTCTGTGTTTTATTCTCTGCTTATGATGCGTGAAAGTTTCTTGGTTGTGAATCGTCTCTAACTGAAGTCCTGGCGGCTCGGCAGCTTCCAGCAGGCAGGCTGGTGCTTCCAGCGAGGTGGTGTCATGTTTAGTTACGCTCTCCATAATGGAGAGCTGCTCTTTTCATTAGCCCCGGTTTTAAGCGGGCCGCGCCGCAGCAACATGTGGCGGTGATCAATTTGAATCTCATTAACATGGGCGGCTCTGAGGTCCGGCCCCCATTCTCCCCACTCCTTAAAGCCCAGTAATTGAATCAAGGAAACGGGCGGCGCCGCAGAGCTCCTGGTCAAGCAAACAAAAGGATTATTAACACCGCCGATGACATCGTATTTACAGAAGAGGCTGAGGGAACTGTGCCATTTACAAAGCAATTTGCTGCTGAGATGGTGCAAGAATAAATAAATGGGAGTTTGTTGTTGATTTGCGTATGAAGGGGGAGACATGAGGGACGTGCGCGTCCTCAGGCTGAATCACTGGGAGTCGGGTTTTAATACGCCGGCGATGCCTGGAGTTCATCTCACTCACATTCAACATTCAGAACAGAACCGGTCCACATAACCTTTAAGAAGATTACAACCACACCTGCAGTAATAGCTTTTCAGCTGAATACATGTTGTGTTTGCTTCCTGCAATGTTTTCATTTCCGTTTTCAGAAAAGAGAAATTCAAATGCGTCTTGTTGGAGTTTTTCCCAACATTTAACTCCCTCACCTCCTGCTGTGAGAACAGACTGACAGTTTGGGACTCACATGATTGTCTTTCTAAGGAAAACTGAAGACGTCTGGCCTCTCCCAATGTCTCTCATTCGTTCTCCTGACACACATCCACGCTCTCACACACATTCATTAGAATTTGCCAGCGATCTACAGTGTGACCAGACCCATTTCTCCACCGGCGCAGAGGCCTATCACACACTTCAGCAACGCGTAACCAATAACTGAAAAAGTGCATGACTGAAAAATGAAAAGCGATAGAAGCAGATGAAGTGCAGTAGATGAGCGAAAGAAGAGGGAGCTTCAGCTGATGGAGGGAGGCTGGGGGTGAAGCAAAGGATGAAGGATGGAGCCAACCGGGTGGCATTAGTGGGGAAAGCCTCTCCACTCGGCTCAGATAAGAGATGGCCTGGCCAATGATGTGGAAGCGTTCTGATTGGCTGAGCCTGATCTCCATCCTGAGCGCCACCGTAACACTGTCGGATATTTCATACTTCACTCGTACGGTCGTGACTACTTCAGGGTACCACGGCTTTGAAACCCCCACACATCCCATAATACTCTGCATTTATACTTCACTGCAGGCCAAATTTAGAGCCTGGACAGAGGCGCTGCACCGGCTTGATTCAGAAAGGATGCAAGAGACGCAGGTTTTACTGATAATGTCACTATAGAAATATCATGGATTAGTACTGGAAACATCTGATGTCATAAAGCTTGTTTTAAATAAATATTCCTTAATATTGATGAAAACATTTCGTTACATTTCAGATTATTCCACTTATAACAGGGGAAATGTTTTGGTTTTAAGTAAATTTATCTGTAATAAGAATTTAAAAAACGTCTGTATCTTGGTGAAACGATTGGTGAGTTGGTTTTGTCTTATCATAAGCATAATAAGATATTCACTCTAGGAAGAAGAGTAATATTAGAGCAATATTACTTGTTTAGATTTGGTGTCTTTGCAGTGCTCAGTTTTTAAATAAAGTTAAAATATGTTTATTATTGATGGATCATTTTGGGACAAAACGGATCAGGTGCAGAAACTCAAAACAAAACTTTCCAGAAGTGTTGATGAGAAAATATTTGCTTTAAAAATAAAACACACAGCGTGAAACAGTGTTAATTTACGACTGTAGGTCATAATTTATAACTCAGCAGATTAATGAGAAAGCCATAAATGTTGATTTTATTTCTAATCCAAAGTTTTAGACGTGGGTCAAACAGAGATCCTGTTTCTGCTCCAGAAATATTCTTATTAGCAGAAATTCAGATGTTTTTGTGAGGATTCACATGGAAAATGAAAAGCAGAGCTTGTTTGACTCGTGGTTATGTAAATCCTGACAGCTCGGCCCTGATGCGATGCGTTCCCGCTCCGTGTTCGACTCCATGTTCGCTCTTCAACCCGGACTTCCTCTGGGCAGCCTGACCTCGCCGTTACCCACCAACCAGCTGCTTATGATTATGTAGGACGGGTCGGGGAGCAGCGGTGCCATCTGGAGGAGCGGGAGGTTCTGTCCCAGCGGGCCGGTCAACCTGAAGGCCGGCGGTGGGCGCGGGTCCGGCCGTGCTGCTCAGCAGAACCCACAGTCTGCTGCTGGGTTGTAATCACGCCTGTTTGACAGAATGAATAAACAGTCCGAGTTTATCAGGGTTTGTTCTGACCCGAAAGGAGCCGGAAAAGCAGCGCTGGCTGGAGGCAGCAAAGGTCATCCTGTGGCTGCGGGGATTAAAATACGAAAACTCAGGATAGCAAGTCATTTTCAACGGGTTTCAGTTATAAACTAACAGAATACTGAGGAGGAAAACTCATACATCTCGTCTGAAATGGGTTTTATTCAGTCAGCTCTTCGTAGGCGGAGGTCTGCCGGGGCAGTGGAGTTCAGGAGGAGATGAGGAATGTTTAGTCCAAGGTCTTCTGCCTGGTTTTATGTTGTTTTCTGGAGTCCTGGTGGTCAGGATGGATGTAACAATCGTTTTAGAGCTTCCTGCTGTGTTTTCAGAGTAATCTGCTTCACCATCTGAAATCAGGGATTTTCAACATGTTGGATCGTCTGGGAACAAGCTGAACTCAGCCTGATGAATGTGACATGTAGCCAATCAGAAAGCACGGTCAACAAGGAGGGAAATCCAAAATATGGAAGACAAAACAACCAAAGACGCATCAGAAAGTCACAGACTGTCTCCACTGCTTCTTCGCCGTCGGCCATGTTTGTTCACGCTGGACTCGCGTTGCGTCTCGAGAGATTTATGAGATTTCCCTCCTGATATTTGAATGTTGTGGAGTGAAATTGGTTAGTGATCACACACTGTAAAACCAAACCTGTTAAAGCTAAGATTGTCTATCATCATGTTGAAAATTGACTTTAACATCTCGCCACCACCAAGCGTTTGTTTTCCAACACAAAATGCATTTTGGATGTTTCAGCCTGAATGTTTTAACCTAAATTCACCTTCTTCCACATGTTGGCGGTGGGTCAGGGTTACACTGCAGGTTTTCCTTCCTCTCTCCAGGTCCAGAGAAATGTAAATTAATTTTTTTCAGTATTTCAGGAAAATTAAAACTTCATCATGTATAACTTTGATTTATCACATCATATTCCATCATGCACCCATGGAATGAACGGGGAAATTAAAGGCAGAGTGAATACTTTCCTAGCTGGTATTTCTGAGCGTCCTCCATGAATCAGAGCAGCGGACCGGTTCTGCTGAACAGCCTGTTACTTGCTGGTCGACTCCACAGAACAGGAGGACTGCAGAGCCGTTTAATGACATCCTCCACAAAGCAACAGATAATTAAAACTGACAACTGGAGACTGGAGGAGCTTTTGTTCGGCCTTGCTGCGTTTAACACGTTAAGCAACATGCGAGCGACTTTCCCCTGAATGTTCATTACTGGATTTGATTATTTTAGAGGTGAAAACCAGGCGAGTGATGCTGGAGCATAATTAGTTTAATCTGTGCAGGGTTAAACCCGGATGTGATCGGACATTTCCTTTCATTCCACAACTAATCCTCAGAGTCTTTATCTGCCGCCCACTCCCACTGTTCCCGCCTGACCCGAGACGGCCCAGAGGTCGGCCCCAAAGGCCGACCCTCAGAGGCAGATTACGCTCCGACTGAGACGACTTCTTCCCAGTCCTTCTGCTTTTTAAACATTTTTTGAAGCCGAGTCTTATCGCTGAGACGCTCCATAGCCTCGACGTTATCAGATCCGACACCAACAGGAGGAACGCCAGCGAAAGGCGACTCGTTCGCTGAGGGAAACCAGCAGGACGGCTTGAAAAGTTTCCTCCTGAGAGACAGACGGACGTTGATCTCATCTCCTCTTCATCTTCTTCTGTGGTGTTTTAAAATGTCAGCGTACATCACATAGTCAGAGAGAGGACGTTTTTCACACAGCGCCTCATATATATTTTATATTTCTTAAATTTGTTTATCTCATTCAATTAGCTCTACATCTTTGAGAAAATGAAAAAATATATCAATTTATAAGATAATTGATCTTTTACGGTGCCCGTAATACCGACATTAAGACTAAATCATAAAGACTGCTATTCTGATTTAGTAATGTAATTATATTAGTTGTGTTACCTCCCCACGCCACTAGAGGCAGCATCAGGCCCGAGAAGAAGGAGCAGATGTAGAAGAACACAGGAAGCTGCAGAATGTGTTAAAAACTGCGAGCTGCGCTGAAGTAAATAAAAGAGAGAAGATCAAATACAAGCTGAGAGAGAAAATCCTCCCTGAAGGTTAAAATATAGCACAGATTTCAAAGAAAAATAAAAACGGGAGACCGCGGATAATATAGGAAATAGCGCCCCCTTCACTTCCGGAGTGCAATGGTCCCATTTCCAAATAAGGTCTGAGGCTGCCAGCTAGCTGTTAGCTAGCTTTGGAAGCAGAAGGAGAAAGAAAATACATTGAAGTTTTAGCTAGACTTCACAACGAGAAGCAGGTTTGATGAAGAGTTTATAATATTAACTGATAAAGCGGAGAAAATGTTAAGTTTTGTGATTCGAACTTGAATTTATTTAGGTTTTGATTAACGGATGTCACGAACTAATTTGGTTACATGTTAGCATGCTAGCAGAGTTAGCATGGTGTTGGATGCTGCTAAACACAAAACAGTCGGGATTAACTTAAAGTAAGGAATATTTACGATAACAAAGTCATAAATAGTTACCTGATGATTTTTATGCGTTTTATCCTGTTTTGTAGTGAATGATATAATGAAGATGGAGTGATTATCAAACATTCCTCATATTGGTTGAATTATGTGTATACAGAAAGAAGGATTTGTATTATTTTAGTGCTTAGTCAACGTGTTATGTGTACAGAAATGTCACTATTTTCCTCTCATTACCACCAGGTGTGTGTTGATAGGTAAATAGTTAAACTTCTCACTCAACCCAGTGTAGATACTCTGGTTAACTACATACATACCTGTATATGTATATATATTCAGATATATATACATATACAGGTATATATACAAATATATATACATATTCAATATATTTGTATATATAGAGGTATGTATACTCTGTAGTTACAGTTAGCTACATACAGATCTATTCCTGTTCATTATGGTGTTCCACAGGGCTCTGTTTTCAGGCCATTGTTGTTTTCTTACCTGCTGACTGTTGGTCTAATTCTGTCGTCTTTTAAGAATATTTTCTCCTTGTTGCAGTGATAACAGATAGTTCTTTATCTCCTTTCTTCCAAACTGCATATTTTACTGAACTGTGTGGATTGACTGAATGTTATCTTCAGCTGAGTTAAGAAAAAAACTGAAGTAATCTTTGGCCTAGAAACAGAACTGTAAAGATGAATCAGATCTTTGGGTCTCCAGGTTATGTGGTTAAATCCTCCGTTAGAAACTTTTGACTCTGGTTTCATCTCTGGTAAATATTTTTCCATTTGAGAAATACTTAACACTTAGCCCTGTTATCTCCCGTCCAGAAATGGAAATCTTAGTTTTGTCTAGACTAAATGATTGCAATGCACTGAACATATTTTTAATTAAAACCTCCCTAGACCTGTAGCAGTCTGTGCAGAATGTTGCTGTCAGGCTCCTGACTGGATCTTCAAAGTTTTAAATCTGCTTTTGCTTAAGTTTGCTTTGTGTATTTATTATTCTGTTTGTTGAAGCACTTTGGGATTTTTATCTTCAAATGTGTTTTATGAATATTTACTTTCCAGGTACCTGCTTTAACATTTCATGTCATTTTTGTGTGTTTCTGTCTTTTAGATCCTATATTTTCAGACTGATCTTTTCTCTGTGTTTAGTTTCAGTGCATCATTTCTCACCATGACCACAGATCTGTCATTGAGTGTGTCCTTTTTGTCCTCAGATTGTGTGGGCGGTTCTGGTTCCTCTCCAAAGAGTGCCACTTCCTGTTGGACCGATCGTCAAGCCTTCAGCTGAAGGTTATCGGCTGGATGAAGAGGATGAGGAGCAGACAGAGAGGTATGCCTTTAATTGAGCCTGCAGATTCTGGCTGCAGCGCCACACTCCAGCTGACTCTGACTGTCAGTCAGTTATTTCTTAAACACCCTGAACATGTTAAAGCCGTGCGGCTGAGCGCGCTGACTGCTCAGGCATTAGCCCTGAGGAGCGGGATTTATTGGGCCTGTTGTCGCCCAGCAGAGCTGACGACTCCAGAACCTCATCCAGGAGGCGAAGGGATGTCGAAAAACCAGGAAATCACAAGTAGCACTTAAATTATCTTGTTTCATTTCTGAACTGAGGGAAGTAAAGTCTTCATTATGTGTGTGTGGCGGTGTTTTCGAGTGGGGCGAGGTTACCATAGAGACTAGGCCGGTAATCCAGCAAGCTGTGGAAGACGGGAGAGCGGGTCTGAAGTGCTCAGCTTCATGGAGGCTTCTGAAGGCGTGCTGCCTCTCAGAGCCGCAGTCTTCATTACCTGAACATCCGCTTTTGATTGGCCGTGTTTATCCTGAGTACCTCAGGTGTGGGAGGCCCCACGGGGCCCCACAGGGCCCCACTGGGCCCCCAGGAAGCCACGGCCAGCAACACTAACTCTGTAAATGTGTCTGAAAGAAAAAGAAGAGTTTAGTAGACATTATTGATGGTTCTGTTTCTGATTTTTCACTTTTCACCTTTGACCCTGATGGGATCACAACATCCAGCTGAGTGTTTCCACCGTTCGGGTTCTGCTGGTAACTGGATGCTTCTGTTGGCTTTGGGCTTCATATTGATTGAGCTGGATCAGCTGGATGTGTTTGACCCGTCTGGTGACCCCGGTGTGACCTGGGCTCTGGAGTTGGCAGGGTTCTGGTTGTTTTGCTTCAGGCTGACATGAAAGGTCAAGATAATCTGCTGAATGTGCAGCAAATGATAAAATGGCAAATTTTCAAATTCCAAATCAGATCTTTAGGTTTTTTCCATCTCAAACTCAGCATCTCTTCAGATATTTATAAGAAGAGAAATTCTTTTTACCAAGGAAAATTAAAATATTTTTTACGCTTATATTCTGGGATCCAGATTAAAGTGATGACAAATCTCCAGGATTATTAAATATTCACTGATTTCAAACAGTTCTATACTTCTATTTGTCTTTTACTGCTTCTAAAAAAAACTCAAACACTTAAAATAAAAACACAGCTGTTTATTGGTTTCTGTAAAATGAGGCGTACAAACCTCCTAAAGTCACAAATCTCAGGAACTGCCCGTCACCTAGCAACCCCAGCGAAGCCCGGTCCGTCACCTAGCAACCCAGGCTGAGCTCCAGCCCGTCGCCTAGCAACGAGCTCCAGCCCGTTTGGTTGGTTGGTTTTACCGTTGTGTTCGCAGAACTGATCAGAAAAATCTCTTTTCTTCAGAATGATTTCGAGCAAATATATTAATCAGTTTATTTATTGTTTAAAAAGCCAAAATTAATGGCTTAAAATATCAGCTCTAGTCAATGTACAAGGAACAATTTAGTTGAAATGTTGAGCTAAGGTGTTAAAAACTATAGCTTCTGATTTCGAATGTAGTTGCAATATTACATTTTGTGAAACACTGAGACAGATGGAAGACATTCATAGTTTCTTATCACCAGATTGAGCATCTTTGACTTCCTCTGAGATATTCTCAGAATATTTCAGAGAATATTCTAGTTCTCAGAAATAACCGTCTGCTTCAGGATGTTTGGTTTTTTTAGACCTGGTTGCTTTTTCTGACGTTGGATCTGGCAACACGGCACGTGACACAGAATAAAAATAGTTAAAGCTTGAAATAAATAGACACGCCGATGCCAAACTCTCCTCTCTTCAAAAAGGAAAAGGACTTTTTATTTCATGTCCATTTTCTGATTTACTCTGACTTTCTACAGATGGACTTAAATCAGATTCTAACAACAATCTGGAAGACGAAGTGTAAATGAGGTTGAGCAGAAGCCAGCATGATTTTTGGTATAATGGCTAGAAATCCAACAGATGGCCGTTTAACCTCAAAGTTTTCTTCGTTTTCTGTAATTAGAAAAGCCAAAGAAAATGCAGGAATAAAAGTTACAGAGCTCTAAACATGAATCAAGACTGGAATCCTTCTTTTGGGTTCTGAGGTGTTTACATCAGTAGAACCGGATCATTCCTGTGCTGCCCGTTTTACACCCACAGCCTCCGACCACTGTAACCAGTGACCCGCTCCCCCAGACTGGGAACGGTTCCAGGTCTGAACAGCGACCGACTCCCCGCTGAAGTGGACTTCAAAGACCTGCAGGCTGCTGTTTCCCGTCGGGGAAATTCATTGGTCACCATTACGACAGTGTGAAACGCTGTGCTTTCATCTTGACTCGCCGTCCCGCCTTTATTCACCGTCTTTCTCTCTAATACACACACATGCAAAATCAGCAGCTGAAAGCTTTTCATCGTCTGTCACACCTTCCTCGGTTCCCCACCCGGTCCCACTCTGACCCACATACTCCAGCTCTCTGCTTTTACCGCAGCGTTTCCTCTTCTGCTGCTGCTTTACTGCAGGAAGTCTCAGAACTTCATGGATTCAGCTCGATATTTGGAAACAAACTCTTGTCCCTTTATGATGTATGATGTACGTGCTGCTGCTGCTGACGGGTCGGACTCTGGCTCCACCGCTTCCCGAAGGTCCCCATAGCAGCATTGCGTCACATGAGAGCTCTTCTCTCTGGACGTTTTTTAATTTCTCAGACCGTTTCCTGTAAACCTGAGGATGGCTTTGGTTGAAGATCTCCTCAGACCAGCAGGTTCTTAAATACTTAGACCAGTCTGTTCGGTTCCAACAATCCGGCTACGTTTAAGGTCCCCTGGTGCCTTAAACATCGGCACCAGGAAGAGAAGGAAACATTGGTGATTGTATAAATACAAGGAACCTTTGAATTGGCTGTGTCGCCGTGACGTTATTGACTTGTTCCTTGAACCTGAATTAGTTTAATCTTCATTGAGACATCTTCACCACATCCAGACGTCTAAACGCACCGACTGGCGGCCATATTGGCTCCAGTGCTGTTTGTATAACACGTGTTCACAGGTGTACCTAATAAAGTGGCAGAGTGTAGATATTCAACTTTATTTGGGTTCAGACTTTTACAATTTGGCCTTTTTTCTTAGAGAAACTACAATCTCCATGATTTATGTCATCATCAGTGTTTTTAGCCTCAAGCTGAATTTCTTCCCGAACTGATAAACCAATTTCTGTATTTTTTTCCTTTCATAACTTGTAACTTCATCAAGAGTCTGAAAGAAAACGGTGATAGTTGCAGGCAATGAGCACATCAGGCTATTTTCTGGTTTGAAATCAGTCAATAAAAGTTAATAAAAGGCGTAAAAACATTTCTGAATCGAACCTTGTGTTGGGCTTTAGGAAACTTTAGTATGTGATGTTTAAAGGCCAGTCTTTACAGTTTTAACTTTGATTAGTTTATTTCCTTTAAATAGTTTTACTCTTAAGAATTTCTTTAAAATCAAGTTCTGTCTTTTGACACAAATACATAAATCAGAAGATACTTTCTGAGACATCCAGGGCATTTCTGGTTTCAGTTCAATGGTTACTAATCAAACTTAATGTGGCTCTCAGTGACAGAGCTCTTCTGACTTTGAATTTAGAGTTAACTCTCCATAATTTGCAGAAGTATATTTCTGCATATTTAACAAAGCTTAACGGAAACTTTTTGATATTTCTGGTTCTGTAAACGTTGGAGTGACTTACCTGAAGCAACAGGTCACTCTCACACTGCAAAAAACAAAATCTAGATCTAGTTTTTAGAGAAAACGTATTAGTTCACTGGAAATGAGACTGAATCATTCAGATACTTGTTTTAATTCCTTTATATTGATGAAAAATGACGATTGGCATATTATTTCATTTATAACATGTCTTGTTATAGGTAAATGTATCTGCTGATTGATCTGGTAGTTTTTCATCAATAGTAAGGAATTGCTGACTAACTTTTGCTGCCTGGTTACTTTTAAGTTATTTTTGTATTATTTCAGCCTTACTAAGAAATCTGCTGCAGAAACATGAAAGTGTTTTTATGGATATTTCAACATATTCTTGCTTTGTCCTGTTTCCATTAAACTTCATATGCAAGTAATAAATGTAGGAGAATTGTTAAAATAACTTTTCCAGAAGGTTTCCATTTGACGTGGATAATAATAGGAGGTTTATGGTGACAGCAGTTGTCAGTTTGCATGTACAGCTCAGTTCAAGCGAGCCCTGCGGCTTTAAAGATTTAATAACCTCCTCGCTCTGTCCATGTTCCCAGCAATACAGACCAATAATGCTGGCAAACATTATTAGCTAAACATTGATCTGGTGGGGGAGATTTTCTTTGAGCAGTGAAGGCAAAAATATCTTCTTTTTTTTTAAGTGCATCCAAAGAAATTGAAAAAGCTAGAATGAGTTCAGTTACAGTTTTTGGATTTCCAGTTTAATGTGGGAGTTGGAAATGTCTTCATCAACCCACTGAATGTTTAAGTCACATTCATCCTTTGCTAAATCATGCAAATATGTTGGAGAAATGTTTTAACTGGACAACAGCCGTCCATGGATTTCTAAAATCTGCAAATGCTTGAAAGCTCCTTCTAAAAATGCCTAAAACTTTCTATTTTGATAGTTTAGATACCAAATATTCCACAATATGCACCAGTGAAACGTCTTATCTGGCTCTCAGAAGCTAACAGCTGCAGTCTCATCTGCCGTCTTGGGGTCGGCCAATCAGAGCAAAGGAAAACAAATGCTGCACCTTGATTGGCTACTCTTCAAACATCATCCAATATACATTTTAACTTCTTCTTTTAGTGGAAATTTGGCTTTTATCTGTTAATTCCTCGCCTCGCTCTGTGGATGTTGCGTAATGAACCAAAATTAAACTTTCTGGAGTAAGCATGTTGTCATAGCAACGCTGATGTGACAAAATGCTCAACAGATGTTTCAGTAAGTTTAACCAAAGGTTTTTAATTAAACAAATACTACTTACTGCACATATTTACGTTGCCCAGTGAGAATTAAACATAAATCTTGTTGCCTTACGTATTTTTCTTTAAATGGATTCAACGCCTCAAATTGTGAGTTTCTTGATGTTTTATTCAGTTTTTCCTCTTCATTCACTTCCAGCATGATTTGGTTGAAGGACAAATGAAATGAAAACATTCATTAGTTTCAGAAGTGCTGAAATTCCAGTAAAGTGAGAATAATGTGCATTGACAGTCATTTGTCTGTACATTTTTCCCTCTTTTATTAAAGTGCCGTCAGCCTGGCGTGAGCCTAACCCTAATTGTCTGTTTTCCTAATGTAAATGTGAGATTCTCATTAGGATAAGGTCAGCCTGGTAAAATGCTAATCGCTTGATATCATCTGAACCGTGATAAATTACGGGGAGCGGCCCTGAAATGCCATTTCTGGCCGGGGATAAAGCGGTTATTAGCTGGTCTTTTTTACTCTCAGAGGAGACGGGTCCAGGTTACAGAGAGGGGACCTAATGAGGCCCCGGGCCCTCCATCTGCAGCTCCCTGTTTGATAATATCTGCATCCAGCTTTCTGCTTTCTTCCTTTGAATTTCTGTGCTTCTTGTATTTCATTAAAAAATTCCCACATAATCGATAAAATATGTGGAAAGACGATGGTGAGGAGGGAATTTGTGGCGACACGCCCACCGGAGTGTAATTACGCTGCAGGAGTGTGCCAAACTCTGGCAGCGCTGTGGCTCTGACAGCTTTAATTGGTAGTTGTCTTCATTAGCGGCCTCAGACTGCCTGCTTCGCCTCCTACTCACGTTCACCAACGCCTGGTGAAAAGGTCGTTAGATCTGCTTGATTTAATCACACAAAGTTCCCCACGTCAGCCTTTGGACCTCAGACTCGTCCATTCACAGAACCGAACCAGGAACATTCATTCACCGATGGCCGATCATTTAGACTCTTTCTCTGTTTCAGCTTCTTCCTGGTTCCATCAGGAAACAGTTTCCTGTTTGAGTCTTGAACGTCCTCAGCTCAACAGGAAGCAGGCTCAGGATCTCTGTGGCCAAAATAAGCCTCTTACTTATTATTGAATTAAGTTGATTTTCTTTCTGACACTGCAAAAGCATAACGTTTTACAGAGCATTTTTCACGTAGTTTCTGTTGCAAATATCTTAGTACATGTAAAATAAGACAAAACTAACATAAAAGAAACTTTCAGCAAGAAGTAGGAGCTTGGTTTTCAGTCAATAAATCCCTAATATTGACTTTAAAAAGTCTTATTTACACTGGAAGATTATTTCTCCTATAAAAAGACATTTTAACTAGTATTAATACTTTTTAAGTCAATATTAAAAGATCATATATCTTTTGCTGAAAAGCCACTATTTAGTTTTGCAACTCTTTCATGTAAAGGAACTCAGTGTTTCGACAGTTTTGCAGTTTTCTGGACGTTTGCTCCAGATCTGTTTGCATAGAAGCTGAATCTTGCAGTTTGCTAATTTTACAGTAATTTTAAAATGTGGTTTATTGTGAATTCTCTCAGTGAATTCCAACAAAGCCATTCTTTGTTGGAGGCTGGCAGGCTTTGTTGGCCAGCCTCCAGAAAGCATGATTTCTTTCTTTGGGAATATTTTTACGGTGCCGCGCTTTTTGCTTTTTCTTGAGCTCTTGTATTGCTACTCTTGAGTAAATAATGTTTTTATCAAAGTCAGTGGATCATGTTTTATAGTTTTGCCACAAATGAAAGTTGCAGCTTCAGATGACCTGCAGTGTAGATTTATCTGTGTTGGGGAGAAAAAGGCGCGTCTGGCTGCATGGAGTTAAGCTCTTCCAGCTCTGCTGCTGGTGAAGGAAGCCACTCTAGGTGGCCAGAGAGGAGCCATGCATTATTGAGGAAGGGCTTAGGGGGGTAAGACTGGATTAGTCTGATATTAACCTCCAGAGGAAGAGACAGGGAGGAGGATGACATGATGAGGATCACCTCTGGCCATTTAAACGGCTTTAATTAAATCCTGGATGGAGAGGCCACCACTCAGCCTCGGAGAATAAGAGCAGGAATCAAATGAGGAAGAAGAAGGGGGTGAAAATGAGGAAAGCTGACATTATGGTTGGAGAGAACGAGTGGTGAAGGGGAAATTGGCGAAGAAAGATGGACGAGGAGTCGACAGGACGGCAGTGTGTGTAACGGTGCGGCTTGCACAGCGTCCTGCTGTGATGAGGCAGACTAATGAGTTAGCCTTTCTCCGCGCGGGTCACATGTGTGAGGCTGACAGGGACCGGGGCGAGCGGATAAATCAGCAGCAGGAATGAGATTTATAAAAACCTGATCTCCATCTCGACCTCCGGCCTCGCTCCCCGGCCAACCTGTCACCTTGTTGTCTTCATCTGCAGATCCTGGAGGGTCGACTGCAAATCAGCTGCTAATGTGTAAATATGGCCGACATGTCGGCTTTTCTTACATCTGGACTCTGGAGCAAGATAACAATGTCTAAAACAGATCAACATGTTGAAGTTCAGTTCTTAAAGAATCCACAGCCCTGAAACAATCAGCCTGAACGCTACAGCCCTGAAACAATCAGCCTGAACGCTACAGCCCTGAAACAATCAGCCTGAACGCTACAGCCCTGAAACAATCAGCCTGAACGCTACAGCCCTGAAACAATCAGCCTGAACGCTACAGCCCTGAAACAATCAGCCTGAACGCTACAGCCATGAAACAATCAGCCTGAACGCTACAGCCATGAAACAATCAGCCTGAACGCTACAGCCATGAAACAATCAGCCTGAACGCTACAGCCCTGAAACAATCAGCCTGAACGCTACAGCCCTGAAACAATCAGCCTGAACGCTACAGCCATGAAACAATCAGCCTGAACGCTACAGCCCTGAAACAATCAGCCTGAACGCTACAGCCCTGAAACAATCAGCCTGAACGCTACAGCTCTGAAACAATCAGCCTGAACGCTACAGCCCTGAAACAATCAGCCTGAACGCTACAGCCATGAAACAATCAGCCTGAACGCTACAGCCCTGAAACAATCAGCCTGAACGCTACAGCCATGAAACAATCAGCCTGAACGCTACAGCCCTGAAACAATCAGCCTGAACGCTGACTGTTTCAGCATTCAGGCTGAACAAAGCATGAGTAAAACTATTTTAATGAAATTAAGTGAAATGAAGAGCTTCATTACTATGAATACAGTTGGTGTGTTTTTCCTCCAAGCAGACACAAAGTCCCTGCAGGACTGGAGGAACAAAGTGTTGCAGATGCATGAATCTGACATGGCCGACTCAGAAAGCGTCTCCGTTTGGTTTCTTCCTCCCTCTGTGTGGAAACGCGCTGCTGGGGCCAGCCTCCAAATGAAAGCACTCTGCCTCAGCTTGAGTCTCTGAGCTTTTTCTGTCAAAAACCCAACTTATTGCTGGACTGTTTTCTTTGAATCAGATTAAATTGTAAGATCGGGTTATTTTGTTCCCCCTGAAGCGACAGCAGCCAGCCACCAAGCTTTTAAAGAAACGGCGTCACTCCAACACTTTCATTACCTGGAGAGCAGGAGTCGAGAAAATCAGAGTTTTTATGCCCAAATTTTGACCTGAACCTCATTCTGCCAGCAGGAGGCGCTCTGATCAGTCAGCAGTGAAGGAGTGCAGCTTTTAAGAAGAGTTATTAAAATATTTTAATAAGTGGAGCCACAGGGAGGCGTTTGATTAACCGCTCTCTGCCTCGCCGACTCCACCCACACACACTTATCAGAGCTGCGTGTTTATTAGCCACACACACACACGCGCACAGCGCACACCAGGTAGGAAAAGGTAGAGATAAAGAGAGCGTCACACCTTCTACCTGGTTTTTAATAAGTGTCAAAAGTTCAATTATTAAGTAAACTTTCACAAACAAATGTAAAAATATTAGTTTTAAATGAGGCTTCTAGAGACTCACACCAAAAATCTGATATTTTTTTAAGTGTTCAGACCTATGATTCAAGTTGATTGAGTTTTATGGTGGCAGGTTAACAGACATGGAAAACGTTGCCTGACATGTTGTGTTTAGGGATCAGCCACACCAGACGAGCTGTGTGTCTTGTGTGTCTGGGTGGCTGAATGCCAACGTTCAAACGGCCACGTCTCCATTTGTTTAAATACTTTTTGTGTTTGACATCATTAGACAGCGTAGAATCCAATGGAGAAAGTTCATTTTGAAGTTGTGAACTTGAGTTCAACTCCACTGATTCTTTTATCACTCGCTTTATCGCAGCTCTGCTGCACGTTCCAGCGGAGCTGCATGCAGTGCAAATCAGAGGTTAATGAAGCTGGAGGTTCTGATGCATCCACCTCCAAAACCTCAGAAACACAAGACGTTTTGAAATTGGCACCTTTCTGTCATGCAGATACATTTTTAAATGTCAAATTGCATAATTACATGGTCAATGGAAACGCTGCTACTGTTGGGCCTTTCTGACAACCAGAAATGTGAACACCAAGGAATTTAGATGAGCTTCATTTATGCTCCGTTTTCTACAAAGGTGAAAATAATCTTGCCCTGCAAGCTTTTAAAATGATTTCTGCAACAACATATTTCAGATTTGCTTTCATTTCTTTAAATCTGAGGGCGAATTGAGGAATTATCAGGAGAATAAATTCCTGCTCCAAACAGTAGAAAGGATTCTCCTTTTCTCATGTAAAGTCAAAGGAAGATGTGGGCTGTCAGGCCGCCTGTGCTCACAGCTTCATCTAGAACAACTGAAACGCATCTGTTCCATCAAACAGAATGAAAACCGCTGCTGAAACACATCCAGTCAGGGTGCTGATTTAAATATGACCCCTGCTGCAAAACCACATGTGAAAATCAAGTCAAGTGAATCCATTGCAGACTTTTAAAGCAGAACTCCTCCAATTTACGGCAGCACAGCTCTCCTTCATCACTGTCAGCACAAGCAGCTCATGTTTTCTTCCTGCCTTCATTAGCAACAATGCAGCTACAGCAACTGAATCACAACCATTTAGAGAATGTTTACAATATTCATCAAGTTTATCATTATAAAACACAACAGATTTTATCTTTCGCATAATTGTAACTTTCTATAAAATATCCCTGATGGACCAAAGACGTACAGACACAACAGTCTGGAGGATTTATGTCAAAAGCAAAAATATTTCTAATTTTTATTTGCATGTTAGTAACAAAAATTACAACTGCCTTCAAAAACCCTCAACATTGTAAAAGTGCAGTGTGAGGCCACAGTGCTGAGAAAATGACTGGAATCGTGACAACGAGCGACTGCAGCCATGTGTAGCCAAGCAGAACGCGAGGTGAAGGAAACATGGAGGGGAATCCCAAATCCAGAGGAAACAACGGAAGCACTGGGGGACGTGGGGATGTTTTCCTCTTTTCAGTGTTACCCAGTTCTTCTTCCCAGGCGGCCATGTTGGTTTAATCTGAACATAAGTTTGGTCAAGAGAGGTTATGTAAGATTTCTCACCTGACATCTAAATGTTGGTGAGTGTGTGTGTGGTTTGTGTTTGCTCACCACACCTGCTGCCTCCATCAGGTCTCAGGTTTTTAAAACACAGAGAAGTTTAAATGTTGTGAACCAGACATTAGTGCCGGCAGGCCTCTTTCATTGTTAAATTAGTCAATTCAGTGTTTGGCAGTTTTTATTTATCCAGTCACTATAAATAATCTCCTCAGTGCTGTGCAGAATGACCAGTTCTTTTAGACCCACTGGGATTCTGTTTTTTACTGTTGTGTAAGCATGTGGTGACAGTAGAGAGCAATATTTTCGTTTTCATTCCCCTGCTCCTCAGTTGGCCTGCGCTTTGTGCTGCAACATGTTGAAATCAGACGTTCTTTCTTCCCCCTCTAATGTAATCTGTGGCGCGTTAGCATCCTGCTGTTCCTGCCGGACACCAGCAGCGTTTCTTCAGACGAGTCCCACCAGCAGCAGATTGGATCTTCCAGGTCTGGGCTGGTAGCAGCGGGGCTCAGAGGTTAATAAGGTTGTTTTTAAAGATTCACTTAACTAAAACTCTTATTTATGGATGTAAACAGAGCAGCCAACAACGACTGACCCGGCTCGTCAGTCTCTGACAGCCGAGGGATGACGGACGCAGCGGGGCGTGTTGGTAACTCTACAGAAATGCAGTGCAACTCCAGCTTTTCCTTTCAGATGATTAAAGGAGAATCGGAGGGTGGCAGGACCGGTGAGCTCTCCATCTGAAGCTGGTAAACGAAGGCATGAGCGTTTGCATTTTCCCAGGGAGGCATCGCTTTTCAATCATGGCTGCCCTGGTGAAATCATGTGTAACTTGACCAAACTAGCTCACTTCTCGTTTGGTTTGTTAGCCTTTAGAGGGTTTCTCTAACCCAACAATAGTTTCATCCATGTTTACAGTGTGAAGCTCAGATAAAATCAACTGACAGCAGGAAAAATAGAGCAAATATTGTGAAGCGGAAGGAAAATATCTAGTTTTTAGATGAAAGTCTACTCTGAAGAACATATGTTGATAATTACGCTGATTTATCTGTGTCACAAACCAAAGTGTGCAGTGAAACTGATCTGAGCTCATATATCTGTGAGAACAGACAATAATTTGTCATGTTTGCATTTAAATCTCATCCACATTTGTTCAGATTGTGTTCTGGCATCGCTCCTCTGACTCTCCTGCTCCTCCTGCGTCTCATGACTTAAACTTTATTATTTCCTGACAAATTCTGCATTCGCTTGGATTAAAACTCCAAATTACAACCAGAAAATGAAAATAATGCACCAACCAGCCGAAATGATCAAACACACTGAGCGATTTAAGAAAAACACAAGAAAATGACCCAATAAATGCTTTACTATTGAGGAATATTTAGTTGAAAATATGCTTGCTCACTTTCTCTGTTAGGAAGTTTCTAACATCTGTTGAGCTACCGCATCAGGTCGAAATTATGTTTTTCATTTTACACTTTAGCAAATATAAGTTATTCACTCCATAAATGTGAGCTTTACGATCGGATTGTTTCAATCAGAGGGGACATTCTTTTAGAAGAAATCTTTGCTTTTTCATACAGAAGAAATTGAATAATTTCGCTTTAGGGAAGTTAGGCCAGGAACAGCTAACATCTCTGCAGACCCCACACATGCTGGACACAAAGCTGATGTAGTGGTGATCTTCATTCAGAAGGTTAGGGTGAAGCCTTTGAGTGGAGCGCAGCATCAGTCTGTTTGTTCTGTGATGATTCTAAACGGTGGTATTAGTGGAACATTGTTCATCTGGCGTTTTAGAAGCAAGCTGACGGAAACAAGCGTGTAGCGACCAGGCTGAGCGCTGATGAAAACGCTAAATGATGCATGATGGAGTCTTCCAGCAGCTAACAAGTTAATTAGAGGATCGTTTCATAAAAATGATAAATGAACATGAAGCAGCTCATGTTGTACATTTAGCTTGGATGATTAAGCCTCCCAAATTAATCTATACATTAATTCACTTTGGAAATAAACACAAACCAGTTTATATCAGAAATGTTCCCAGTTCAGAGTCGGAGCCTCCACCAGGAGAACGCTCCAACTGGACAGGTGCTTTTCCTGAAATAGAGCTTAAGAAATCAGCCATAACATAATGACCACTTAGAAGACGAAAAAACTTCAGACCCTCTGCTTAGCATCGGATTGGAAACTGGGTCTTCAACAGGAAAATTGGGATTTCCAATTTATGATTACAGTTTCTGATCTGCTGGTTGGTTTCCTCCATCTTGGTCCAACATGTCCTCTCTGGTCTCGTCTGTCCAAACGACTTTTTCCAGAAGTCTCGTCCTCCATCCAGATGCAGCTCTGCTAATCTCTGTTGGTCTGGCGGCCATCTTGTTTCTAGAGAGAGGAGGCTTTCTCCTTCAGCTTTTCCAGGCAGCCAGACTGGTTTAGAGTCATGACCTTTAACCTTTAGCTTTCTGACTGGGGCCTTTGGAGTGTGAGGTCGAGCTCCTGGGTTTCTGTGACGTCTGAAACATTTTCCTCTCTGCAGGATGTTGAGCTTTTTATAGGTTTTTATTAATCTTTGGCTGTGAAGGAGGACCAACGGATGCTTGTCTAAGCTCTTTGCTGATGTTTTTCCATCTTGGCATTGTCTCCCAACTGCAGAGCCGTTCACATGCAGATTATCGGTTAACCCAAAACTCCAGGCTGCTTCTGCAAAAGCAACAAGAGTCTTTTGAGTTTGGAAACATGGATGAACATTGAGAAACTGGAGAGAAGATCAGTTTCTCTGGTCGGCTTTGGCACCAAGAAGAACACAAACCTCCAGCAGGAGAACGATGCTGGTCTTGCACGTCTGCATGAAAATGATCTTTCCTGACACCTGCAGTCTGTTTCAAATGCTTAATGTGTTCTGTATGTTTAAAAAAAAGGTCTGAGACGAAAAAAACTGAATATTTTGATTTGAGAAGACGCAAACCTTTTTAAAATGAGACATGATGTCTGGAAGCTGTTAGATTCAGGTGAAATGATATTTTCCAGATCTGCTGGTTTCCAGAGTGGCATCATTCTGCCGACTTATCAGCCTGCAGAAATCTGAGCTGAAACGGTAAAACGGGAGCCGAGGCAGACGGCCATGGCTGACTCTCTGGAATCAAATGTACTTCCAAATTTTGCCAAAATGTAGTTATACCAAGCGTTTCAGTTGTTTACCTGCATGTATTTATAAAGACTTGTTTCTGGTTGCATGTTTCAAACCCAATCGGCCAAAACAAACAGCTGGAGCTGCTTGTAGTTTCTAAAGAAGCAGAACCAGAGGCGTCCAAATGGCCGACGGTCCTCTGGCAGAACCGCTGGCTGAACCGCTGGCTGCCGTCCTCCACAGCAGATTGGTTAAGACAGTAACGAGCTCCCACAGCTCCCAGTCTGACCACGAGCCGGGCAGCACACACCGCCGCAGTCAGCTGATGGCGGCCAGCCTGCCAACCGCTGCTGGTCTGGCAGCTGCAGGTTCTGGTCTCGGTCTGCTGCATGACGCTCATGAACAACTGTTTCACCTCAGCACCTCACTGATCCACAGACTCACTTTTTCATTTTTTATCTGTGAAGATGTACAACATTAGCACTTACAGAGGTTTAGGACTGTAAACTAATGGTTCTTAGAAATGTTTCCAGAAATTCAAAGTTATTTCCTTCAGAATGAGGTTTAAATCTGAGCAGAAATTCATAAACTCCACACCAAACTGATGCAACAATGCCTGGTCACGTCTACACGATTTGGTTTGAAAAAACAATTTAAAAAAAGGAAATTATCTATTTTAGTTTTACAGCTGGGTTTGTTTTGCAGCTGCTGCTTCTGTTGAATTGATCTGTTTTACAGTGAAACGGCGGTTCGGTTGTTGTAAACGGCGGTTCGGTTGCTGTGATCGGCGGTTCGGTTGCTGTAAACGGCGGTTCGGTTGTTGTAATCGGCGGTTCGGTTGTTGTAATCGGCGGTTCGGTTGCTGTAATCGGCGGTTCGGTTGCTGTAATCGGCGGTTCGGTTGCTGTAAACGGCGGTTCGGTTGCTGTAAACGGCGGTTCGGTTGCTGTAAACGGTGGTTCTGTTGTTGTAATCGGCGGTTCGGTTGCTGTAACCGGCGGTTCGGTTGCTGTAATCGGCGGTTCGGTTGCTGTAATCGGCGGTTCGGTTGTTGTAATCGGCGGTTCGGTTGCTGTAATCGGCGGTTCGGTTGTTGTAATCGGCGGTTCGGTTGCTGTAATCGGCGGTTCGGTTGTTGTAATCGGCGGTTCGGTTGTTGTAATCGGCGGTTCGGTTGCTGTGATCGGCGGTTCGGTTGTTGTAATCGGCGGTTCGGTTGCTGTAATCGGCGGTTCGGTTGATGTGATCGGCGGTTCGGTTGATGTGATCGGCGGTTCGGTTGCTGTAATCGGCGGTTCGGTTGTTGTGATCGGCGGTTCGGTTGTTGTAAACGGCGGTTCAGTCGTTTGGATCAGTGAACGGCGTCGTTTCTCTCTGCTGGTATTTCTTAATGCTGTCCTGTGATGCAGAATGGGTGACGTTTCCTCTCAGCGCCCCAGCAGGTTCCCCAGCACTCCATATCTCCTGCCACCCAGCAATGTGACTCCTGGCTTTGAAATGGGGAGAAGAACGTGATTGAACCTTTTCTTTCCTCGCCGCTTGTCGCGCCGTGATTGGATGTTTTTATCTTCCAGTGTGGAGAGCGAAGGGGCGAGGAAGAGGAGGCAGGAGGATGAAAGGCCTCTTTCACTTCCTGTTTCCTCCTTTCAGGCAGCTGAGGCGTCCCGTCGGCTGGACCTGAATGGAAGAGGCGACGCTATCTGTACCCTTCCTCCCGAACGTCCCTCGTCTTCATCTTGATGCTGAATCGACCCGTTTCTACTCTTAAACAAAGCGCAGCGAGGCTAAAGGAACCTCAAAGCTTGATTCACATCCTCCTGAAGATCAGGAGGTTTGCTTTAAAACAACGGCACCAAAATGTATTAGATATTCCAAGACATTTGGTTCTGATATTAGAACCAAATGTCAGAAATATTCAAACAAACTAATGCTGAAAACTTTGGTTTCATCACAAACATCTCAGTACTTTTAATTTGAAATAGTTGTTTATTGGATGTGGAGACAGATGGATCTCATTACTGATTGGTTGAATCAGAAAGAGCAGGAGCTTCTTAAAGAGACAGAGGCCAAATTTTAAAAGTTACAATTCTTTTATGTTTTATGCATTTCTTAAACCACTGAAGACAATGTAATTATTTGTTCTATCAGAAACACATAATGCGTCTTCAGATAGAAGCCTTTTTAAAGGCAGTCTTAAAGTTTGAATGGATTTCAGTTGTTTTCTGCTGATCTGGTCCTGAAGCTCTGTGAATACCAAAGTCCATCGTTACGACACAGAGTTGGGTAGTAACTAGTTACATTTACTCAATTACATTTACTTGAGAAAAATTACATTTAGTTCGCTGTACATTTCACTTTTACGTGACAAATTTTGTCATGAAATATTTCAGATTGCTTTAGTAAAATTTCTGCATTTTTTTTCCCACTGAATGAAAAACAAACAAAAACAAACCAAAAATTCACCAGTTAAAGTTTCATAAGATTTGTAAACATTTTCTTTTTCCTATTTTTGTTATTTTTTTTGTCATTTTGCTCCATCTGATGATGTAAGTTTTAAATATTAAATGATTGATAATTTGGACAGTTACTCTGGACTTCATTAGACTTTTTACCAAATACTTTTATAATTTCTTAGATGGCTACATTTGACTTTTACTTGGGTATATTTTTGGTTCTCTGCCCACTTCTGTTACTAGATAACAGATTCAGATAGAAACTAAACAAACGATTCCATGTTACGTTTATTATTTTGAGAGAAACCATTAGAGAAGGAGGAGCTGGAAAGTCCTGGGTCTAGTCAAAGCCCAAATCTTGATCTCACTGGTAAGCTGTGCAAGAAACTCAAACATCTCCCAGCTGAGAGTGAGCAGTGGGACGAAGTCGAACCTCTCAGGTTCCTCCAGTTTCAGCCTGCGTTACGTTTTGGTACGTTAATGATAAAAACACTTATAGATTACCTTTAATTAAAGACAAATGTTCCCTGGATGAATTTTATCTGTAGTATCAGGTCTGCAGCGCCGCTTCCATCAACAGCCGATTGAAATCCAGCTCCATCCTGCAGAAACGTGTCGTCATGAAAGGTGCAGCTGTCCAGGCTGAGGGGTGTGTGTGTGTGTGTGTGTGTGTGTGTGTGTGTGTGTGTGTGTGTGTGTGTGTGTGTGTGTGTGTGTGTGTGTGTGCGTGCGTGCGTGTGTGGGGCGGGGGTTGGGGGGTTGCGGAGGTGGAAACAGAAATTAGCAGGGAGTCAAGTTGAGAGGAAAGAAAAGGTGTTAAAAGCTCTGCAGTGGAGAGAGAAAGGATGCTGGCAAACGCCGAGCAAGAGAGATTGGGTTAGCAGATATGTTTAAAAGGGAGCACAGGAGATGGATAAGAGGAGGGGGCCGGGGGGCGAGCGAGGGCGAGAGATAATGAGAGCGAGGAGGAGAGAGAGAGCGAGCGGAATGAGAAGATAGAGACGATTTCCTATTCCGTCAGACACACTGAGGCTCATTCATTATATTCCCCAGGCAATTACCCAGGCCACCTGCTTTGTCTCTCTCCTCATTGTTTCCGTCTCTCTCTGTGTCTCTGTCTTTCTCTCCGTCTCTGTCTGTCATTCTCTCCGCCGCTCTGGTGTGATCCTTCCTGTTTTGCCAGCTCTCCTCATTTCTGGCTGCTTCTCCTTGCATTGTCTCGTCCTCCCGCTCCTTTCTGCGTCGGCTTGTTTAATGTGGAAAAAGCTGGCAGATTGGGGTGTGTGTGTGTGTGTGTGTGTGTGTGTGTGTGTGTGTGTGTGTGTGTGTGTATGCGTGTGTGAAGCCAGCTTTGCATTTAGCAGGATGCAGCGTCCAGCTCAGATCAGTAAATTTGTCTTAAAAACCAGATCTGACTGAATTCCTGGAAGGAAAAAATGGACCCTATGTGGGAACAGCAATCACCTCAATCTTCCATCTGAACTGCGTGAAGAATGCACTTCAGATTCCATGTGGAGCAGCAGCAGGGGGTCTATTATTGCATTATTTGAAGTGTCACTTCCATCCTCCTAAAATTATCACAGCTAAATTAAATTCTGAGTAAAACTGGCTGCTGAGATCAGCCATCAAACTGTGACACCCCGTGTTTATCAAGATGTTTCCTCCATTGTTTCTCTACTTCCTCTCCTCTGGAAAGTGTCTGAATCTGCCTCAGACAAAGATAATCAGAAACAGAAAACGCCTTATTTCCTCAAACCTTCTCCATCTACTGTCTTTAAAAGTGGAAAAGTGGGCGGCAGAAAGACTGAATCACATGTCAGTTCATTACTTTTTTACTGAATTACACAAAAAAGAGTGACACACAGGAAAAACCTCAATCTTTAAAAATCCTGTCACTTCTGAAGCAATGGGAGTGATAAACTGACACTTTTCTAACTTCCTGTCATGGCTAACTGCGCTGCAATCCCTATTAAGGTGGGACTCTGTTCATTTCTTTAGTTACCTTAATTTCAGGGTCTGTAATTAGTCACATTTTAATTAAACTAGACTGATAAAATCAGCAACATTTTCAATTAAAAACCATTTTTGCTGCTAAATTGTTGAATGAACAAACAAATGAGCTGAACAAAAAATATTTCTAGATTTTAATCTCTTCTTCTGGTTCTTCAACCATCAGATTGGAGCAAAGAGAAGCTGATTATTCATGGAGCTTCTTTAGAAATGTGGACTGAGGATGCTGACGATAGCATTAGCAGCATGATTAGCATTAGCAGCATGATTAGCATTCAGATGACATCCTAGGCTTGAATACCTTCAGTGATATGCTAACTCCTCATCTCAGCTTGAACACATAAATAGTGTTTTCCAGATCAGAAATTAAACCTCAGTGGGACCAGAGGAGTGAATTTGTCACCTATCGCTGTTAGAGGTTGTGTCTTGTGCGTCAGAAATCCAGGCGTACCAGAAACACAATACAAAGGTTCCATGCTGGGACGGTTTTAATGTAGCATCTTTGTAATGATTCTAGATGATCTTCTCTCTGTGTTTGTTTAGCAGATGAGTAGCAGGACTTTCCTTCAGCATTGTAGCCGTTTGATCCGTTCCAGCAGCTTGTCCTGCTGCTGTAATGTAAAGGTCTGTCTACCTGGGGGTCAGAGGTCGGGGCCCAGCTGCCCGCCGCCCAGCAGGAGGCCACGGCTCCGACAGGCCGGCGTGGAGCTGGGTCGGCCAAGGTGTCATTAGCAAGCAGCGGGTCCTAGCATTAGACCTCATTACTGCTCTCTGATGGATCGGCCCAGATTACATCCTGGCAAAGAAGCCGGGGATGGGAACAACTGGAGAGCCTCTACCGCCGCCATTTTCTCTTGTTTTTCACTTTATGTGATGGAAATATTTAAAAAAATAAACCTAAGCATGAAAAACTCCTCTGATCTGCAGGTAAACATCATTACTGCACATTGTTTCATGCAGCTGAGCTGACTATACTTCATCTGGAGCAGAGACATTAAACACAAATGAACTCTATGAATATTTCACTGTGAATTTTTAAACGCTTGCTTATAAATAAAATCATTTCAGCAGCTGGAAGCAGCTCAGATCCTGCAGGTTTCTGGTCCAACAGGAGAATATTCTGCTAATCCTCTGGATTGTTTAGGCCATAAATTCATATTTTAATTAAACCAAATCAGGCTATAGTATTAAACATAAAGAAAGAATTATGCTTGGACTATAAATAAAAAAACTAGGCGGTTATTTTTCTGCTGTTTGCATAAATTGCGAGCCATCCATAACCCCGTTCATAAATCCACATTCCAGCAGAGAGAAGCATGGCTGCAGGCGCTGCATCGCCCACACACCGGGGTTGTGTTAGCTGGGCAGAAATAACTCCTTCTCTCCGCGTTCGGCTGAGTGTCGCTGACATCTTCGCAGCTTCTCCCTCCCTCTGCAGGGAGCTGCGCTGTTAGCATGCAGTCTGTGACCCCGTGTTCTGACCCAAATGTCTCAGCTCAGGCTCACTACAAACATCTTGCTTCACATTCTCCACTGGATTTGTGTCTGGACTTTGACTGGGCCATTCTGGCACATGGATTTCTTTTTCCTGTGTTCTACAATATTATTATTTATTTCATAAAAACATTTAGAAAAGGCGGTTTTAACATGTGGTGATGGACTGATGTAAAGAATGTTTCCGTCTGGATGTTCAGTTTCACACAGATTAAAACCCAAATCCTGCTCTTTGCTACAGAATCAGCATCACTTCTGTTGGTGCAAACTGACTGAACCAGCAGGAAAAACAAGGCTCATTTCATGAAGCAAAAACACAAATTCATTCTAAACTGTCCTGTTTTATAATCATAATCCATGTTGGAGTAAACATCACCCATGACTGCTGGTGGCTTTTTATTGGCTGTGACGCCTTGTTGACGTGTCGATCAGCCAATGAGCTGCTGAGAAACTGTTGACACCATCTGACAGGAGAACTCTGACCTGCAGAAACCAGGGAGGATTTGACTCTTGTTACTAAAGCAATCGTTAACTGGAATGATTGATCGTTGGATCAATGCTTGGATTCGTGGAAAAATGGACTCGAAGGAAAAAGTTGAGGAATTTCAGACCTCAGGTGGATTCTGTTCAGTCCTGCCTTTATTTTGAGACAATCTTGTAATGCTGAAGGTTTATTAAACGTCAGTTTCCATCGACTCTCAAAAAGAGGTGAAGGGGCTACCTGCAGCGCCCCCTACAGTCTGGACTCCTACGATAGCATTGTGTTTGCACCAGAGGTTTCGACAGAACGTTTCAGAAACATTCTGACTCACGGAGTTTCTTTCGCCAGGCCGTGTGGTTCCTGCTGAGCCGGGTGGTTCCTGCTGAGCGCTGATTGGCTGGAGGCTGCTCTCGTTTTGAGGTCTTTGTTGGGCCGGCAGCTCGGCTCCGGGCGGCTCTGGATGCGGACCAGAGCCGCCCGGCTCCTCTTCGCCTGGAGCTGCCGCTCATCACGGCCCTGAATCGTTTCAGAGCTGGAGCAAAATCCAGATACTTTATGGTATTAGAAAGCGATAGGCCCCAGAAAACACGCAGCACTCTGCTTCCCCTTCCGTGCACTTAGCACCTCACAGCCCCAGCCCAAAACTCGCACACCACGGGAAGCTGTTACCATGGTTACAGCTGGCAACCACACCACTCTGTCCCTGGCAACTCGGCACCCAGCGTCTCCGCCACCGATCCCGCCGGTTTGCTCTCGTTTCATCCGTCTGTATCGCTGCTTTCTGCCCCCACCTCCTGCCTGGGCCGGGTCTCCGAGGCGTTTTGCCCCCCACCCCTCCGCTCCGTCTCATCGGACTCATTAGTGTCTCTCACCGAAGTTCGGCCGGGGCCGGACGCCCAGCAGAGCGCACGCTGGTGTGTAGACGCTGTGTTTTCAGAGAGCGGCCCGTAATTACCGGAGCTTCAGGCTGCTGCTGCCGGGGTTTGATTACAGTGATCAAGTTATGGAGCCTAAAAGTGCTTCACCTGGTCACCGTGGAGACGCACGGCGGCACCCACCTGCAGCCAGAGAGGCCATCTTTATAGGCTGCAGCTAACCATTAATCTCATGATTAATCAATTCATCAGATTTTTTTAAATGGCACATTTTGCAGATTTTTGAACTAAACTCTTTATACAAATAAATAATTGAATTTTTTTCCCCAAATATGTTCTTTCCTGATGATCAATAACAGCATTCCTTCAGAGGACATCTTGATCATTTGCAGCTCTTCACTGAACATCAGTAATTACAGCTGATCTGAAGATTATTTATTTAACTCGTTAATAATTGGATGCAAAAAATGTTTCATGGGATTTTTATTACAGGATTTGAACCAGGTGAAACTAAAACTGTTCTGGGTAGAGGATTTTTAGAGTCTATATATATTGCTATTAACGATTAATCAATTATAAAATTAGTTGCTTTCATAATTAATCGGATTAATGGTTGCAGCTCTTGTCTGTCCCTACATCATCCTGTGATTGGATGATGTAGGGCCTTCATCCCAGCAGCCTGGGGGTTAGCTTCACGTTTCTGCTCTGATGTCTGCGTACGTCCTGTAAAAAAGAAAAAGAAAGAAAAAAGCTCCCTGCTGTGAAGCAGCGTAGAAAAACAGCAAAGTAAAACATGCATGTCAGAAGTTGACATTAAGAAGAGGAAAGTAAACCAGTAGGGACTGAGCTCTGGAAGTGAAACTGGCGTCTGTTTGAGCTCCAGACTCTGATTGGCTGACGTTCACAAGCGATGCTGCGTAACTCGATGCGTTCGCCATCACCGCCCCCCCTCCTGGCTGGAGGATGAAATCTTTAAAAGGAGGCAGAAAGGATCTGGGAGCCAGTTCTCCTGAGGGCTGGAGACACACGTCTTTACTGTGTGAAGACGCGAAGACGCCTGTTCCTGGTCTGAACCAGTGAATGTCAGGCCTGCTGGTGAAGGCACTGGGAGGAGGAAGCTAAACTGGTGGGAGTGGGAGGCGGATAGAGCAGCACAAAGAGCAGAAAACCCCCAGGAGCTCACGTCATAGAGCCATTACATAGATATGCTCGTTTACTTTGGGTCATTCTGGCTTCTAGGGAATGTTTAGTGGAAGGAAAACTGACGAGTGTTTAGTTGTTGACTCACCATCCAGAAACCACCATCATTCTTGTTGGTTGTGCAGGAGGCTCCACGTTTGCCTATAGTTGCGTGTGTTTTTGCAGATCTTTTCATGTGTGAATGAGAAACCCTGAGTTAGGGGGCGTGGCCAGCAGCAGCTTATTTGGATTTAAAGGGACAGGAAGCCCTAAACTCTCATTGTCTGATGAAGATGTTTTGTGTAGGCCAGAGACCTACCCTAACCTGCTCACTGAGGTGTAATAGGCCACATTTCCTCAGAAACCAGAACAAATCAGTTAACAATTCAAATGAATTGGACTGAATGCAACTGTTTCCTAGAGGTTTGTGGGGAAAATGTGGGCTCTCGGTTTCTCTCCTCAGATTGCTTCATATCATTCTCATCAGTTTGTTGTGGAGACAGAAACTCGGATGTAAAAACATGGCTGTGTGTGTCCGTTGTGCCGATGCCTGCTGGGTTGGTGAATGGAGAAGAGGAGCCAGAGAACGGGCTGTGTTCAGGGAGCTTTTCCACATTCCCCTGCTTGTCAGCGCTGATACCTCTCTGCCTCTAATAAGGGCACAGGAGAGGACAGGCAGCATCTGCTGTCAAAACCAAATTATCTTCTGTCAACAAAGCAGGAGGCAGAGCCGGCACCTCCGCCAGCCCTCTGGTCAGCCACACTCACGCGTCACATAAGGGCCCAGTTGTGATTCTTTATTCATTCATTAACTCGTGGCAAATTGGGTGGTTAGAAGCACAGAGCCAAGTTGGAATCAGTGTTGGATTTGGAAGAATACATTATCAGATTGTTTTGTGCCCTGCGGCGCTCTGACAGTTTGTGACAGAGGGTAGAGTCTGGAGCTGTCGAGCTGCAGAAGCTCACAGCCTCCCAGGAGGAAAATAATGTCCTTATGTGGGTGGTACAGAATCACCACCAGTCAGAATATGGCACCATGAATCAAATTAGCTGAGGAGGAAGCAGCACATCCAGCTTAGAGCGGGATCCACGCTCCGCTAAATGAAGCCTTGCTCTGCAGACGTGGCTGAGCGGCCGGCAGTCCGAGTCTCCGTCCTCCAGGCGGGTTACCTGTTGATCTACACAACATTTGAGTTGCAGCAGGAAGGCTTGGATTTATTTTTCTTTTTGTGCCTCGCAGCGCTCTAAAAGGTGCCTCCAACCACCAGGTTCTCCTCCATCCCTGAAATAAAAGCTTTCCGCTGACATTTAAGCACATTAAGCCAAAGCAGCTGGAAGCTAAAAGCTTTTTCAAGGTGCAGAGAGATTATTTCAGCCCTGGTCCTCTGCTCTGCCTCCAAGACCTGGGATATATGGTGGATTTGGTAAATTAGGGCCATGAGGTGTGAATCTCCCCTAAAAGAAGCCAATCGCAGCCACCTAGAAACACCTTCGATAAAAAGCTGCTTTTATTTTCATTTATTCAAAGTTAGTACTTCATTCTGCTGGTAGGACGAGAGTTGAGCTCATAGAGAAACAGACGTTTGTCCCAAACAGCCGGAACAGGAACCTTAGCGAGCCGGTTTTATTTCAGGACCAGGCGACAGAAACATCCTGAACCAGGATTCATGTCACCTGGGCTAGCTTAGACGTTAGCTCCGCTAATGCTAAAGCATTCAGATTATAGCTACCGAACCTTTGAACTCCAATTTAATCAACGTTAAAATTCACTTTTCAATTCCTCAATATATTGCTTCTATTTATACATTGTTCTCTGCTGTATGTTTTATTTTGTTCCTGTATGTTGGAAATAAAGTGATTAGGGACAGAAGAGAGGAACTGAGGAAACGGATCAGCCTTCCTACTTCAAAATAAGAGCATGAATATGAACATCTAACTACTTGAAGAATTCTGAAGTCAAAACATCAAAACTTTATTAATTAATTCAACTGAAAGTTTAAAAAACAGTAAATTGGTGCGTTAGAGTTAATCTGGACCAATTAATTTGCTGGAAGCTAAGTGTGCTAAACACTTTCAAATTTAAGAAAATGCTAAAGTGATGGTATTAGCTGATTAACAGGTTCACTGAAGTGTGCCCTCCACTGTGCCTGAGCAGAAATCTGACCCAAACCCAGAATACGACACAAAAATGAGAGATTTTTCTCTGTTTTGAGATTTGTGCCTTTGGAATGAGAAGCTGCTGAAGGTTCGGTGGCTGCTGAAGCTCCTGTGCGTGGATCTGGTTTTGGATGGGCAGATTGTTCGTGCAGCAGGCTGTGTAAGATGCAGCACACGTTGTCCTCCTCCGGCTCCCGGGCCGTTCTCGTGGTTTTTACATCTGTTGGGCTTCTGGTCCGTCTCTCTCTGTAAGTGCATCTGTCACTTCATTCCTGCGCTGCATCTATTTTTCATGGAGGTAAATTGCCTGGCACCGTCGAGCGCTGAACTCTGGCTCTGTAATCCACAGGGATGGCCTCTAATAACGCTGGCCCTCCACCTCTCAAACACATCAGCATTCCCTCATCCCTTCGCTCCTCGCAGGCTGCTTGTTTATTCTTCTTCTTCTCCTCCCTCTGTTCGTTTGGTTTGCTGCTGATCTGCTCACTATTATCACTGTCAGAACGCGACATCAGGCGCTTTGCAAAGGTTTTAATGCCCTCTGAACTTGTCCAGATTATATTGGATCACAGCTACAATCTGCAGTTTACTATGGAGGTTATATGTGACGGACAGACTGGCGCTCAGATGTGACCTCAATCAGGTTTTTGTAGGTCTGGATTTTAACTAGGCCATTTAGAGTGGATTTTTTTTGGTGGCTGGAAAATGTAGCCACATTTATAGGTCGGTGCGCCGTTACCTAGCAACACCAGTGAAGCCCAGTTTGTCACCTAGCAAACACCAGCAGAGCTCCAGCATGTTTGGTCAGCTGGTTTTCCTTCTGTACAATGGCTGCTGGAAATCACAAATGTTTTGTTGTCAACTCACCATCCAGAAACCACTCACTACATTCTTGTTGATTGTGCAGGAGGCTCCATTTCTGCTTTTCAAAGATGTTCGTTTGTATAATTGTGCATTTGTTAGCAGCCATTTTTATGTGTAAACGTGGAGGTGGGGGCGTGGTCAGCAGCAGATTATTTGGATTTAAAGTGACAGGAGGCCCTAAAACAGTTGACCAGTCTATTGTTATCTAAGAAGAAAATGTGAGGATCGTGTTTTATAAAATATCAACAACCAAACCCTGATCTCAGAAAAGTCCCACAAACCTCCAAAACTTAAAGAAAAGACTTTAATATTTTGTTTCCTGCTTTAAAACCGATTTTTTTCATCCCATATTATTTTCACTTCATCTGTTTCCAGGTTCTGTTCAGGTTCCTTTTGCTCTCCTGCAGCTTTCAGGTGGGCAGGAATCTGAACTCTCAGGCTTCAAACCGTCTTTATTCTGATGGATGCTCGGCTTTAAGACAATCAGCAGATGCTGCGGTCGCCTGCGGCTCCAAGCTGCAGCGCCAAGCAAACGGCCTGCGGCGCGTCGCCCATCACTGGGAGTTACAGTCTGTTAGTTCAACTCCACGGTTTATTAGACGGATTGATCTTAAAATAATCGTTAAGACATTCACATTAGGAAGCATTTTAAATACTATTATCTACGTCTCGTCCCTTTCTTGTCGTCTGAGGGGTTGGAGACGTGTTTTTGTGTGAAGTTTTGTTTTTTGGTCTCAGTCGTCGGTAACATGTAAGCGCTGGTGTAGGTGGGGCGCACATGCTTGATTGTCACATTTGTTGAACAGCCAGGCTGCTCATGACTAATCCCAGACGGAGGCTGAGGGATGAAAGCTGAGCGCATATGCCTGACAGTCTGTGTGTCGCTAACAACCAACCAAGCAAACAACGGCGTCCCGCTAAAGAAGAAACGGCCGAGCAGCTCGTCTGGCTCCTGCTAACAAAATGTTCTGCGAACCGATTCGGACCAAAAGCAGTCGGACCTGAGCAGGTGCGGACGGTACCAAACTGCTGTCTCTCACATGAAGAGGCTCTGGATTTATGAGCACATTTGGTAGATTATCTTAGATCGGAGAGGTCAGGGGTCAGGAGTTGTGTTTCAACAGAATGGAGGAGAGGAGCTGCACCATCTGCACCATCAATGCAAAAGTGAAGGAGTGCAAAGAAATGACGAAAACAAAAATTAGGAATGGAAAGTTGATACAAATTTAATCATTCTCAAAATGGTTGTTAAATAAAGACTCCTCCATATTTTACTCTTATATTTCTGAAGTTTCACAGTAAAAGTCAAAGTGAAGAACTTTGGGTCTCATTTAAAACTGACTGATCTTAGCAAATTGCTAAGATTATAAGTTTTATCGCTCGAAGTGCAGAGGTCATAACTATCCACACTTGGACTAATAATGTACTTTCTGCTTTACCAAGGAATCATTTTAGAAAGGTCTGCTGACGGGTCCAAATACCAGCTTGTTTCTTTGTGTCTCATCAGGGGGGCATCATGTTTACTCTCTTATGCGTATTAATTTTATACCTATAGTTTTATTGCTTTTTTGGGTCTTTTATTTGTTTTTAATGTGTATTGTTTTGGTTTTCATCCCATAATTGTCCAGCCTGATGTTAGAAACTCTTCAGTTGTTGTCATCCCTGCTGAGCTTCACCAGTTTTCTGTTTTTAGAGAAGAACAGCAGGCGCCTGGCTGATGTTGCCGTTTCCTTTTCTTGGGTGTTGCACTTTGAATCTGGAGGCTACTTTTCTTCAAACTAGTTTGGACCCAGCTAACTCTCGTTGTTTGGAGCGTTTTGGGTCGGGATGCTTGTGGCTAAACAGGAAGCTGTTCATATTTCACATCAACAGAACGGTTTGCTCAGTGCTCTATATCAACAGGGTGGAGTTGTGATTCAAGGTAATTTATTTTTGCTCCTCTGAAGCGACCCTGACCATCAACCCCTAAATTCACAGTTTGAGTTTCCAGAAAGCTTTAATTAAATCCTCTGTTCCCTTTTCTCAAACCTCCGTAAAATTTCCTTTCAAAATGTCTCAAATTGCCAAACATACTTACAGACATTTCTCTAAATGTGTCTATTGTTGCAGAGCTTCCTCCCATTTCAACTTTAATTAACTCCACCACTCACTTTTTCATTGCACTGAAATATCACTCAGAGCATTTTGGTTGAATTCGAGTATTTACTTCCAAACCAGTGGCACAGTTAATTGTCTAACCTCATGCAGTCTGTTAAGATGCTGTCTTGGGGTGTTGCTGCAGTCTTCATTGTAGGAATACTGTCAAATGTAATCAGAAAGGAAAAGCTCAACTTCTTTAAAAATAACTTTTCCCCAGTTGAGCAGGGAGACATTATGCGAACAAAGAGAACAGGAAGCAGGAGGTGTAATTTTATTTCTATAGCTGCGGACGACGTAATAACAGCTTCAGCGCCGCTGAACTTTCTAATTATTCTTCCATGTTAGTTTGGTGTAATAATAAAATCCTTCAGAAGGCAAATCAAAATCTGAAGAGACGTTTATTTTCCTCGGTGCTGATTGGCTGAACCCCCAAGAGCAGCGATAACGGAGACGGTAAACGTATCTTTAGTGATAAGAGTAAGACTGTTTCCACTGCGGACATTAATGCACAGTAAAGTATATTCATTATAGTGCTGTTAGAGTAGGTATAAAGATCTGGTGGAGTTTAGCTGGTATCTAGCAGCTGTGACCTGAAAACCAGCGTTATTATTGTCGGCCCGTTGCAACCTAACGATCTGTGTTGTTAAAGGACGGCAGGAGCGACTTCTCTCTCAACGTTTCGGCTGTTTTCCCTCCTGATAGTCGGATCGACTCCGACTGGAACCACTGAGACCAAAACCAGCTGCTGTGGTTTTCTCTCTAAAACCAACCAAACCCTTTCAGCAACCTGTTGCTGCACCAGCAACCAAGAAGCACCAAATATCAATAAGGTCAATAAGGACCAAATATTTTCAAATTCCCAAGGATAGGTGTTAGTGATGACTGAGCAGCCCAAACTTCAGGATGATTCTTTTGAAAAGAAAAGAACTATTATCTGAGAATAATAGAGACATTGTTTCTAACAGAAATGCTAGAACTTACTGTTTTTGGTGCAGGGCATTCTGGGTAATAGTCACGCCTCCATCCACTAAAATCCTCATTGTGGACAACAAATCCTGTAGATTTGGGAACATTTGCTATTTATCTGCTAAAGTTACCTGGAGGGAACTAACTGTTCCCTCCATATTGTGGGAACTAATTATTTTTTCAAAAGCTCCTTAAATTTTCTGCCAAATCCCGTCGCTGACATGGAAACAAAAGCCATAAATGTCTGGGAAACGATGAATACGTAAACTACAAACTTAAAACATGAGTTATTATATTTTAAGCTACAGGAAGTAACTAAGGATAAACCAACATGTAGATGTGGGCTGATGATGATATGTGATATTAATACTGCTGTTATGGCAATATTTTCCAATATTTCATCAGAATAATTGATAGATTGCAGAATGCTAAAGTAATGTTTACAACAGACTTACAGCTGCACCAACTGTGGCTGTGATGTCATCAGACCTGCCTGCACCTTTCAGTGTGAGAACCATGACGCATTCATGTTTTCATTTAACATGGTGAAGATGATCTGCGTCAGATGAATCGGAGGTCGAGGGCTTTAAGATCGCTGCTCAGTTTACCACATAATCAAGATTGGGAATCTTTAATGCCGTCAATTAAAAACTAATTAGAGGTTGTAAGCTCAGCCAGATCAGATTTCAGTCCATTAATCACGCAGATGCCTCATATGCTCAAACGTTCATACATGCACAGAAACATGGCCTCTTTAGCTGCTGCAGTGTGTGTTCATGCAGGCAGTAGCTGCATGCTGCTGCAGGCCGCTGCAGGCTGCTGCAGGCCGCAGCAGGCATGCGCTGCAGGCATGCGCTGAGCGGCAGGCCGCTGCAGGCCGGTGCAGGCCGCTGCAGGCCGGTGCAGGCCGCTGCAGGCCGGTGCAGGCCGCTGCAGGCTGTAGCTGCAGGCATGCGCTGCAGGCAGTAGCTAGCTGCACGCCGCAGTAGCTTTAGGCATTCAGCACTTTAGTCAAGGATGATAGAAAGTCAAGGATGAACACTTCTTGCACAGTGAAGTTTTAAATGCAGCTTTATTAAAAGCAATCAGCTTCAGCATTAAAACCTTTTGTCATTTTTCGTCCTGCTTGTTCCTGCCATGCTACCAGCTAAAGGCTAACGGCTGATGCATCTGTACAACACAAAACTGACCGTGAGAGAAGAATAGGAAATTATTGAAGAGGTGAAAGATGAAACTTGGAGTTTAGGATTTATACAATATAGGAAGCTATGACTGATGCTTATTGTTTTTCATTTCTCTTTAAGATGCAGCGATGCTTGTAAAAATAAGCCAGTGTCTTTTTATAGCAGAACATCAACATTGCAATGATACTGAAATTAAAAATGTGGTGTTTGGGTTTTAGCTGTTCTACTGGGAGCTCAGGAAACCATGTGACGACAGGAAATGGAAGAAAAATACAAAAAAGACTTGAAAATGCTGTTGGAAAGAAAATTCATAAGCTTCGGTGTAATTGTACTGCATTACCTACTGATGTAGCACATGTTTGGTTCAGTGAATTAAGCAAATTAAAAACTGAAATATGAACTGGAATTGAGAGAAACCTTCTACTTTACCAGTGCTTCTATTATTCAGTAATAATTCTTTGTTTTTCCATATTTATTTACTTTTCATGTGGCCAAAGATGGCACAAACATTCAGGTACCTCAGGTTTTTGGAAATGCATGATAATCAGCTCCAGACTGGAGTTGTTTTATGTTCCTGTGTGTGTGAGCCACATGAAGGACTGAGTGTTTGGCTGCAGCTTCTGGTTGACGGTAGTTTTTGGCCTCCAGGTGACATGAGCCAAACAGATTTTAATAAACTGCAGAAGGATGCGTAGAGTTAGGGATGACAGCGTCCTTTAAACTATGGTTTGACTGTAACGTCGGTAAACTGATCAGGTGGAGAACAGTGAGCTTTTCAGCTGTTTCCATATTTCATACGCCCTACATAGTGACTCATATTAAATGATTTGGTGCATCAGACTGACTGGAGCAGACCTCTGTGCTTCATTCGGTGGGTTTATTCCTATAGTTCCTGAAACAGAAGATGATTTAGGGCTGGGAGCAGAACTGGACCTCTTGGTTCTAGAAGACATTCACCTCTCATCTAACAGGCCTTTTCTGTTCATAACTGCCCTATTAATGGCTCTAATGGCCATATTCATGATCGTATTGACCCCACTAGTGATAGTAATGTTCCTTGTAGTGACATTGATGTTCCTATTGCGACTCTAATGAGCCAATTGATGATCTTAGGGGTCCAGTTAGTGACATTATGGTCATTTAATTGCTCTATTGAACACATTATTGGTGACCATAATGGGCTATGAAAGACCGCAGCTAAATTGACCCTAATAATGACCTTAACAGACCTATTGGTGACTTTGATGGCCCTTTTGTGACCTTACTGTTCCTATCGGTGACATTTGGCCTTATTAGTGCCGTTAATGACTCTATCAATGTTATTTTGGCGCCACTAGTGACCTTAATGACCTTCATGAACCTTTTGTTGGCCTTAATGACCCTATAAAATGAACTAAATGTTATCTGAACATGAGTTCACTTTCAAATCCTGACAGTTTGCAGCCTATACAATTTCCAAACTCAAAGAAACTTTTATTATTCCTCCATTTGTTTGTTTTTGTTTTTTTCCAGATATTTCTTGGCTGAAAAATTAGTTAGACGTCATAATCGATATGAACTCTGTTAAACCTGAATCAGTTTTTCAGGTGAAACTGGTGCTCTGCTGAAACACCTGAGGTGGCGCTACAGGTGGATGAATGCTGATGGGGATGTTGGACCAGAACTGTCATGCAGGCTTTGTTTCTTCCTGTTTTGCTGCTTTTATTGGTTTTGGATCATTTGAGCAAGCTGTGTGTTTAAGAACCGGCCGCCTCATTCAGAATTCATGAAACCGCTCCACCTTTAAATTGGGTATTTTCAGCCATACTTTGTCATCTGCCTTGTCAACATTTGTCATCGTGTGAGTGGGTATTACAGTTTGTATGTGTGTGGCGTCTAGACAGGAGCAACCTAATCTGCTTTCCATGTCCGCCCGGCCCGTTTGGAGCCTTTGAATGGCAGATAAACAGAGCGCTGGGGCTCCGGCTTCATCAAGAGGATTAAGTCTCCAAGTGTTATCTCCAGAGGAGACTCTCTGCCTCCTCTTTCTCTTTCCTCCCCAAAGGCACGAGGACTCAGACGCTGCCGTTCGCTCTCACTTCACACCCTTTGCTGTACAAAGGGCCGCTGGAAACCAGGAGCCCCACTGGGATCTGCTGGGCGGCTTGTTGGTGCAGGAGGGGCTGCTGAAGTTTGGGATCAAATTCGTCCAGATTCATTATGAAAATGGAGAAATCTGCCGTGTCTGTAGAGGCTTGAGACAGAGAAACGGTTAAAAAGATAATAAGCAGATTTAAATGTATCAAACTGAATCGACTGAGGAGTAAAGAGACTCAAAGAATCAAACGTTTATCACAACAACAAACGTTTGCTGGTTGAGATATTATGTGACAAACCAGCACGATGCTGCAGAAGTAGAAGGTAAAATCACACCAGGTTTATACCGGTTTTTTCACAATAAAAGCCTGAGACCTGCATTTTTATACCTTTCATGAATTATTTAACCAATCAGAACCAAGAGTCCAGCTGAGTGCAGTTTGATCTAACTGGAGAAAGAAAACAGCATCATGAAGACCAGCAGAACCCAGCAGAACCCAACAGAACCCAACAGAACCTAGCAAAACCCAGCAGAACCAACAGAACCCTGCAGAACCAACAGAACCCATCAGAACCAACAAAACCCATCAGAACCAGCAGAACCCATCAGAACCAACAAAACCCAGCAGAACCAACAGAACCCAGCAGAACCAACAGAACCAGGCTGTTGTTGGTATTTTATGTGATGAACCATTTAATAGATTCAACTCTTTGTTCATTCAGTGTGAAGAGCTGCAGATCGTCAGAGTTCAGTCCTTTCTGCTGTTAGTTGTGTGTAGCTGCAGGTGTGTGTGTGTGTGTGTGTGTGGTTATGAAGCACCAGCGCTGACGATAATCTCTCGGAGGGGTCCGTGTCGTGGTTGTCACGGCGATCTTCCCGGGGCTGATGTCGGCTGACAGCTGGTGTCAGAACCGCTCTCCATCAGCCGCCATCTGATTCATTTCATTCCTTATGAGGGTGTGTGTGTGTGTGTGTGTGTGTGTGTGTGTGTGTGTGTGTGTGTGTGTGTGTGTGTGTTTGGGCCGGTGGTTCTGGTACTGAGACCGGTGTGTTTTACAAACTTTCCAAAGGAACCAGATGCATGTTGACCATTTAGTTAGTTTATTTATTTTGCACCAATTCACAAAACATGTTGAGTAAATTCAATCTAATCAATAATCCTGATTGATCCGGTTCTTTAAGTTCAGTTTATTCAAATTACTCCAAAGTTTTCTATTTGATGGATGATAAGGAGAATCAGGAATATAACTTATTTTTTAAATGACAGATTTCTCATTTCAAGCACCAAATAGAAATCATCATTAAATTTAATCATTTCAGGAAATTAAAACATATTTGAAACTACAGGAAACATGAATTTATTTACTTCTGCTAGTCTGGTAAATTTTTGTTGGTTTTAAGAAACATAACGCTGAACCTGACAAGCAGTTTTGTGCGTCGTCTTAATTTAAGAATATTTTTCTACATTTTCTGAAAAAATGTTTTTTATATCTTAAGTGTTTAAGTAAAAATTATTTTGTTGCCATTGAAAAGACAATAATTTGATATTTGTAGATATTTTTGGAATATTTCTGCTATTTTTACTTCTTGGTTTTGAATTGTGACTTTTTGCAGTGTAATATTTTATTATTATGCTAGGTTGCTGCTCTTTGTTTGCTCTGTGCAGCGTTTTGATGCTGAAAGTGACGTGTAAATAATTTTATCCACTTTCTCCCTGATTCTGATTTACAGTAAAACTGAGAGGATGATGAATGGTTTGATGAGCGCAGCTCATTTCTGGTTAGTTTGGTTTGTCTCCTGGTTTTTGTTTAGCGGATTGTGTTGCATGTCGGTAATGCTCTCTCTCTCTGTTCAGCAGCCGACCATCACTCTGTTCTTTCTCCAACTTTTCTTTCTTTTTACCGTCACTCTTGTAGCTGTTGCTTGTAATATATATTAATATTTTCTTGTTAAAAGTGACACACCATAATGTGAGGGAAAAAGTCGATAAACGTGGCTGTCATCCTCCTCGCCTTTAATTTGTCTCAAAGCTGAAATCTGAGTCTAATTTTGAGCCTGTGACTGTTATGCAGCTTGTCAGCATCAACAATGATCTGTCATCTCATAACTAAGTTCATGTAACGCTGCGTCTGGAGCTGGAGGAACCATATGGGTTACAGTTTCAGATTCCTCTCTGTTATTCCTCCTGACAGCAGTAAACAGCTGCTGTCTGCTGCAGGCCTCATGCACCACATCAGGGTTTTTCTACCTTTCTCTGTGTGTGTGCATCAAATCTGAATGCATTCCATCAGTGCATGGTGAGCCGCGCGCGTGTTTGTGTGTGTGTGTGTGTGTGTGTGTGTGTGTGTGCGTGTGTGTGTGTGTGCAGCCATGTCCAATTGAAATAGATTGGAGCCATGGAGTCAGGGTAACGTCCTCATGCAGCCCCGCCTCGCCGCCACCGCTCGCTTTCTTACACTTTTTCTACATAATGTAATCAATAAGTTTGCTGGCTGCTGCAGAAACCAAAAGCACAGAATGAAAGAAAATAACATCAGCTGTTTTTTTTTTTTTTTTCATTTCACACTCAGGGTCTTCATAATGTTTTTGTCAGCAGATATTATTCCTTCAGAGGCAGACTGGGTCTGAGTGAGGCGGAAAATCCTCCTCACATCAGGCTGAGGGGCAGAAATGCTCCTCACTCTGAATTTCCCTTTAATTTCCTCTGTTGGGGCAGCAGCTAATGAATAGTTACTAATTAATTATTCTGCACATTAGTTTATACATTATTATAAATACATAAAAATACAGATTCACTTCCTGCTTTTGGTCAGCTTTCAGTTTGATGCTGAATGTTTCCGGATGGTTTCTGTTCTGGTTGCTGATTTTCCTCGCTGCGGCGCAGCAGCTTCCAGACCGAGGAGATGAAATGTTTGTCTTCCTCTCTGACTGACAGCTGGCGGGGAAACGTCTCCCTCTCTCCGCTCTTTTCTTCTGTTTGTGTCTGGAAGGACAAACGTTTCAGGAATAGAAACAGAAATGATGCAGAAACCCTCGGTTCATGTTTATTCATAATATCATTAGATTCTGCAGTCGCAGCTGATAATCTGACAGAAAACAAACTTGCTGCTTTTTCTGAAACTTTTAGAAAAGGACAAACATTTTTTCCGTCTTTAAATCTGTCAGTGGAGAAAGTTTTCATGCTGTTCCAGTTTTCAAATGCAGCACATATGGCAAATCTGGGAATATTAATCCGAATATGAAGCTGTAAAATGTGAACAAACATCCATTCCTCCGGTGCGTTATGAGTCGAATGCCTCAGTCAGTGTTATTAACGGTGAGTTTTCAGTGTTGGACTCCAAACACACAGGTGTGACCCAGACTTCCATTTATCTGTTTGCTCGACTCGCTGTCGGCGTTTGAGCTGTTTGCTCTTTATGAGTCCTGAGTGATTTGGCCCTGAGTGCTCTCAGAGCGGGCCGAGCAGCGCGCCGCTGCGCCGCACCACGCCGCTGCGCCGCACCACGCCGCTGCACTGCACCACGCCGCTGCGCCGCGAAACACTCAATGCCACCAAACAGGACGGGACGGCCAGCAGCTTCGCCTTTAACGCTGAAAACCTTCAGCTCCTAATAGATGACTTAGGTTTCTGAAAAGCTCTGGACACCAAACATCTGGACTGAAAGCACAAACACTCAGAAAGACGGTTAATTTAAAAGATTTTTAACTTGAAGGAGGATTCACTCTGAAAAAATCTGATCTAAAACACGAGAAACAGAAAGAAAAATAAAGCAAATGTTGCATTTAGTTTTTTCCATTTGAGGGTTAGCTAGTTAAAAATGTATGAAAATCAGAGTTTCTGGATCTCTAAACATCAAAAGTATTTAAAGCTTTTGACTCTAACAGCTTAGGTTTTTAAGTGTAGCAGCAACAACCAACCAAATATCTGAAAAACCTTTTTAAAATCCTGCAACTATAAACTGAACTCAACCATATTACAGAAACATTTCTCAGTTTGGAAACCCAGAGGAATGAGGAGAAGCTAATTTTGCTTTTTAGGTTGTTGTTCATTTATAATTACAGCATCATGACGAAATCGCCAACCATCTTTACAAAAATTTTAATTAAAACGTTAAAATATGGGGATTTTGCTATACATTTTTTACATCTTAAAGATGATTTTGCCACCGAATGCAGAAGAAAACGATGCTAGTGCTAGTGTAACCCAGGGTAAAAACTGCCCTTAATCCCGCCTTTGCTGCTCCATTGGTTGGAGTGATAGTCAATCACACAGAGCAGTCAGCCAATCATTGCACCTGGAGTGGTTTTTTTAGGCCTGCTCCAGTTTTTCCCAATCAGGTGTGAGGGGGAGAGCTGGAGACAAAGGAGCTGCAGGTTTGTGTTTCCAAACAATTAGTTGATCTCTTTGTTGTTATGCACTTTTAAAACCTCACAATATAAAAATCATGTAGATCTGGGTATCCAGTGAGCTTGGAGCCATGAAGTTATCATACAGTGATCTATAAATGGAATTGGTGAGTAGTGAATACAATGTTTTGTTTGGTATGTTGGTGGTGGTATCCAATGCTAATTGTTTATGAAATATACCATCTAACTTTTTAAATTCAATACATTTATTTAAGATAATGAAATGAATGCTGATATCTTTAAGTTGTTTTAAAGATTTGATTGTGGATATGATTGTATTTATTTCTGGATATAACTGAAAAACAGTCTAGTTAACTAGCAGGATGGTAATTTACTGGACCTGTTTATTTCAATACAGGCCAGGTGACCCTTTTTGGGTTAAAGGATAATGAGCTTCTGATAACTGGCTGGAGCCAGGAGAACCTGAAATTGACTCCATACTGGTCTGGTAGGAGGCTGATGGTCCACAATATTTCCCCCTCCATCTCACTACATAGACACACTTCATTATTCATCTTTTCATCGGACACAAATTGCGCTTGGACATTCTTCTCTTGAATATCTGGAAAAACACACTATGGACTTTTAAATGTGTGTCGGTCAGACACTGTGCTGACCAGGCGGGGAAAAGTGAAGGACTTTTGTGCACAATTAGAAGATCTACTGCAGTACTGTGTATATATTTATTGTTTTTTTTTGTTTTTTTGTATGTTTTGTCTTGTAATGTTTACTTATTTTCTTTAAAATACATAGTATTGAAAGCAATTATTCTTTTGTTTCGTTTATTGATTACTGACAACATCTCCAGTAGATGAACTTAGTCTTCTGATCTCAGATGCTACTTAGTCTCTTGCTATATTAAATACTGCTACACTAGCAGCTAGTGCTACGTAAGCTATTATTTAGCGTTCTCTGTTTGGCTTTATGTTTCTGATCAGATTCATTATTGCGGCGGCGAATTCTTCCACGCATTTTGATTGGTCGGCAGGATGGCATTTGAACTGGCTCTCACCTCATCAAATTATCATTTAAATATTGTTTTAAAATGAGCCTGATAAAGAAAAATGAGTCGAATATTAGGGTTACATAAAACATTTACAGCAGGGAACTTTTAATAGTATTTATTGGAATACGTTTTGCACATGAAATAAAATCTTAGCTGTGTTAAATTTCATATTTTAAAACCAATTACAGATGCAGTTTTATCATTTTGCAGTTTCATTTCAAGGCCAGGCTGAAGCTCAGTGATTAGCTCATTTAAATATAATGTTATGTTGAACAATTCAACCCAGAAGCAGCAGGGATTATCTATCTAAATATTTCTGGTAAATTCAACCCCAGTTTGTTTTATGTTTCTGGGTTTTAAGCTGCAGAACCAGAACCTGGTTCCGACAGACGAAGTGATGAAACTTAGCAGCCGGATGACGATGTTAACCCTTCAGCTATTGGCCTGCAGGTCAGCAGCGAGACACTCTCGCGTCTCCACGGCGACCTTTCCCTGCGACCTCATCTCATGCTGGTCGGGGTAATGCTTAGTGACCCCAGCGGCATTAATTCTGCACACAGTTGTTTCTGTGGCTCTGCACCCACACAGTCGCAGGCGGCGGTTTGCAGAAAGACGCGTGAAGCTTCCAGTCAGGATGCAGCCGCCTGACGTTGCATGATGGAGGACGAACCTCACAGGTTAATCGTCGTTTTGATGTCAGACAACCAGGAAGAGAAACTGTGATCTTCTCTTCCAGGCTTCAGGTCGACCATCGTCCTGGAAACGGGTCCAGAACCGCCGGAGTGCAGGAAGCTTTGAGTTTCATTTTGTGATTCACCCGAACAACGACCCGAATGTCTGCCGAGGAAAACTCAGCCAGACTTATCTCAGCTTCACAAAATGTTTTAAAGCTTCAGGTTTCCAGCCGAGCAACGCTGAATATTTAAGAAAACAAAAGTAAATTCAAATCTCCTGGAGAAGTGAATTTATTGATCAATATCACATGTTTTAAACACAGCTGCACTCGTAGTTTCATCATTTTGTAGTTTTTATCAAGGCCAGCCTGAAGCGAAGGGATTTTATTGTACATGAAAATCATCATAAATCCAGTTGTCAGATTTAAAGTTTGCTTAGATTGAAACCAGAAACAATCTTGAATAATTGGAGTGATTTAAACTGCATTATTGCTGAAATGCTAAATGATAAACTGGATTGATTGCATATGACAGATGCAATATTTTAAAGAAACAAAGTTTTAAAAAATTGTTTATTCTTAATAAAAGTTGCTCACTTTATCTGTTTGGGTTGGATATTATTGCTGAATGGTAAATTCCCTCAGAGCAGCGATACAGTCCCCATGCAGATGATTTGTGTTTAAACAGCATTAAATGTGTGTGTGTTGAATGATTGGCTGGCCTGTGAGCGGGTTAATCCCTCCCACACACACACACACACACACACACACACACACACACACACACACACACACACACACACACACACACACACACTGAGAAACGCCGTCACACGCAGGACGCGCCCACAAACACAGGTGTTTCCTCTGTGCGGCCGCCACATTGTCTGAATGTTAATTACATGCAGAAGGCATCTGGGCCCGGCCAATGCTAATCCTCTTTTAATTATACGTGTCCTCACAATGACACCAGGTTTACAATGGTGATTACAGCTGCATCAGATGAGCTGGGAAACAGGTGGGGGAGGGGCGAGTAATGGCAGTCAGGATAAAGAAAACACACTTCCTGTTGGCCTGCACCTGAGTTAAGGCTTTGCTCTAGTTTGGTTTAATACACATTAATGTTGCATCTGGTTTATACAATAAGAAAACTGGAAATAAAAAGTCATTCTGCAACAGCCTTGTTGCATAAGTTTGCAAAAGCTAAAAACATTTTTACCGGTTTGAAACTCGGCTGTTTTCACACAGATCTACCAGCTGCAGGACAGAAACTCCAAACTTTAACCAAACCCAGCAAATCAAACATTTTCTCAAACTAAACGCTCCAACTTTCAGCACCAAATTTGTAATATAAAGTCCTGAAAGGATATAAAGTACATTTTCGTTGTCTGCGGTTTGAATCCACGTTGAGATATTCGACCTCTGTGACCCCACTCCCACACACAACATGCATCGTTTACACACACACTGAAAATAACAAGCAACACGCCTCATGCATGTTTCTTTATTCACACAAAGCTGCTGATTATAACCAAACCAAACGCAGAAAAATACATGAACGTTATGTTCATTTCAATATTCAGATGTTAGCCATATGAATCAAATGTTTCCTGCTGGAGGTTTTCATTGAAACAAGAATATTTCCTCTGCAGGATCTTGACCTCCAGACATTGTTTGTCTCCTGTCCTGCTGTCTCTGTGCTGAAGGTTGATTTTAATATTTTATCCTCTGTTTTGCGTAGTTTTGTTTTCCAAAGTGTAAACCACGGTGAGATATTCCAAATATGCATTGAAGCAGTTTGCTGTGCAGGTTTTTGTTGTTCACAGTATTTTCTTTGCTTGATTATCTTTATGTTTTGTTTGGAGAAATTTCTGACAGGATGACGATGTCTGAGTCTCAGGCCAAAACGTGAACAATATCCACATTCCTCAGATGAAATATGTTTAAATGTCTCTTTAAAAATGATCTGAAAGAGAAACCTTGACAAGTTCAGAGTTCACTGAACTGACAGAAATGAAGCCGCATCTGAAGAAACAGCAATGGAAAATGTTGAGATTTACAGTTTTAACGCTTCGTTCAGTTAAATCATTTTATGGTTTCATTTTAATATGAAGACACCACAAATAACAGCCGATGTTGAATATTATTTTTAAATAGTGAACATGCAGCCAGGTAGTAAATCAGCCAAAGTGATGAAGTTTGAGAGAATTTGGCCTTCAGTTCTGGAATATTCTTCTGGATCCGTCTCTGCAGCTCCGCCCACGTGTCGTCCATGCGCCTCCGGCCCTGCGTTACCATAGCAACGCTCCCGTCTCCGACCGTCCTCCCACTCCGTCCCCATGCCGGTCTGCACGGAGAGCGCAGCGTTAGTCCGGCTGGACCCGGCTGGATCCGGGTGATTCCGGACGCGGCGCTGGTTCTGTCATTGCCGGGTCGGAACGCGCCTGCTGCTGCTGCTGCTCTGCAAACATCTGGAGCTCGACCCGGTTCGGTCCAAACGCTCAGTGACGGACAGCGGAGTGTCAGAACTGATTACTGATCACTTCAGAAAGTAATCCAGTTACTTTATTAATTACTTTTCAAAAACAATACACAATCAACTGCACTGCAAAAAGAGAACAGATGAACCAACTTCAATAAATAGATATTAATTTGATTTTCACAAATCAAATTAAGTTTATCCACGTTAATTTATTAGGCTTCTTAGGTTGTCAAGTTAAAGTTTGAGTAAAGATAATCAAAATGGCTGCCACCACTTTAGCAACTCATAAATATTTTTTACATATTTGCTGAAACTGTCACTATGTGTAAAACAATGCAGCTCCTCCATGCAAACTCAAACAACCAATCAGAGCCGGGAGGCGGGCTTTAGCGCTGTCAATCACTAACTGCTCTCTCTTTGCTGTTGCTTAGCTAGCATAGCATGTTGTGAATGCTAATGCTAGTTAGCATGGCCATTGATGACAGCAGATAAAAAGTTTTCCGGTAACAAAAAGTTGTTTTTCCTTTATTAGCATATTTAGCAGTGAGTACATCAGGGTGATTGACGGCGCTAAGTCCTGCCTCCTGGCTCTGATTGGTTGTTTTGGTGCATTTCTTCAGACAGTAGTAGTAGCTGGAGGAGATAACTGACTATCTGTCTCATAACAAACTGTTACAACAGGATAGTTTTAAAAATAAAGACCATATTTTTAATAAAGTGACATTCTATATCTTTAAGTTCAGCGCTCTGCTGCCGTCCACCAAATGTTTCCCATGATGGGAGAAGTCCTTCCCCCCAAACATGCTGAGAGTGGAGGAGGAAACGTGGATAAAACGCCGTTTGACCCTCGTTGTCATGAAGCGACTCTTTGTTTCCTCACAGACTCTCTTTATGCTCCGACTCAGATCAAATCTCTCCCGTTGTTTCGCTCCACGCCGCCGCAGCGCTCTCATGCAGCATTCATGAGCCTTCATCTTCAGCAGGCGTACAGTGGACAGCACAGTGGCGCCCTGACCTTAGGACCCAGCCAGAGCTGACCTCTGACCCCAGCCTGAGCTGGCTAGCATCCTCCATGCAGCCTGTTAGTGACGGAGTCCTGCATGAAGAAAGCGTGCAGTGTGGGACGAGCCGGGTTGGGGGCGGAGCCTCTCCGTTCGGGTCCCAGGACAATGGGCTCATTTTGGAGACGTGTTTGTGGTGGAAACACTGGAATGCGAGTGTCTGAGAAGGCTGCACGAACGCTGCGTCGGTTTGCGTCAGCTGCTCTGCCGTCATGCGGCAAAACCCTCGGATCACATGCAGCTGGGTCGGGAAAACCCAAACAAGCCGAAACATTCTGGTGGTACCAGACCGGCCCTTTATGAAGTCAGGGTTCCTACACAGTCTGGACTTTAATGTCCCAACTTCAGCTGGAGAGGAAAGCTGTTAGAAAGGCGTGAGTTGATTAGTAGGCCTGTCTCAATAATCAATCAATCAATCATATGATGGATTAAAACAAGCTCAATAATTTCCTTTTGCATGATCTCTTGGTTTTCTATCAGCATCTGCATGTTTTGGTCTCAACCAGCTTCTTTGTTGGTTCTGTTTGAGAATTTAAAATGTTTTCCAGTGTTAAATGTTGATTAGAATATAGATTATTGATCTTTGAGAACGAGATGTTGCATTCAAGCCTGTAAGATGAGAAACTTTGCTGCACAATCTATTGTTCCTGAAGTTACTGTGAGAAACGATAATGTTGCTGTTTTGGGACCTGCTGGATTCCTGCCAGAAATGGTGCAAAACACATTCTAGAACGTCAATAAGCTTTAAATTACAATGAACATCGAACACTGGAACTGGAACATTTTAAATGTCCAACATAAACAAAACAGAAACAACAAAATGAATTATAAAGTCTGTAAACATCCAGTCTGAGGCCAACTTCAGCGCGTACCGTCTGTTATCTGTGGAGAATGGAGGGAATCTGAACTCCCTGTTTGACTCTGGTTCCACTTTATTCTGCCTCCTATACATTCATCACCTCTCCACTCCCACATGAAGCCGCTCTCTCACAGAAACACGTTCTGCATGCAGACATGAGCCGACATGCATGCCATTCCTCTGTGTGGAGCAGGATGCTTTGTTCTGCACAAGGCTTTTGTCGGCTGGCTTGCTTCAATATTTTAACCCCAAACCCAGCTGAATGTGTTTAGCATGCATGTGGAAATGAAGATTTGTTTCCCGCAGAATGATTTATGCAGCAGCTCTGAGTTCCTATAGCTGCTTGTTAGCTGTTCTAGTTAAAGTAACGACAGCATGAAGAGAACTAAACCAAAGAGGCGCAAAACTCTGTTTTACAACAATGATGATGATGATGATGAGGACAGCTTCTGGAACCACAACCATCCAACCAACTCCTAAATACATAAAACACCAACTTTATTTAACACAGTATCACCAACTTTATGAAAACTTAAAAAAAAAAATTTATGCTTGAAAAGCAGTGAAGTTCTGGATCAGCTCCAGGTTTCCAGTTGTTTGAAACCTTTTATTCCTGATTTAAGTTCTTTATTTAGATTTTTAAATAATGTTTTCATCATAGAGCTGCTCTCCGTGCTGCAGGACACGATCTGGGCTTTAAAAGGTGATGCTGTGGGCCGTCTGTCAGCAGATCCATTACGTTTCTCGACTGAATCATTCTGAGGACTTTAATCAGAATCTGTCTGGATAAACTTTTAAAAGTTTAACATTTATAGCTTCCATTCTGTGACAGGATCTTTACATTGAAACATTTTCCCAGCTGGAAAGATTCAAACTGCGACTCTGTCATAACCGTGAAGTGAAGCAACAATCAAAAGGCACTTAAACTGTCTGCTGAACCCGAGACTGAAAAACATTCAGATGATAAATTAATTACCTAAAGACTCCGGGAACAAAGGAAAGTGTCAGGAAAACATGGTTTCTCCTCAGCTGAAGGAAAGTTTGAGTTACATTAATCATGTAAAGTTCAGGAATCAGCCGAATCCTGGAACAGGTGAAGCGTCTCCACCTGCCTCTCCTCCCAGGCGACCCTACGGCGACCCCACAGCGACCCGACGGCGACCCGACGGCGACCCGACGGCGACCCTACGGCGACCCGACGGCGACCCAACGGCGACCCGGTCGCTCCGGTTCCGGTCGCTCCGGTTCCGGTCGCTCCGGTCACTCCAGTCGCTCCGGTTCCAATCGCTCCGGTTCCGGTCGCTCCGGTCACTCCGATCGCTCCGGTTCCGGTCGCTCCGGTTCCGGTCGCTCCCGGTTTCCCGTCCCTCTCCGTTGGACTCCCGATCCACGGTGGAAGAACTGGAATCAGATTAAAGTTTAAACATTATAAATTACCTGCGAAATGTTAAATTTACTACAAATTACAACATTTAATTCATTTAGATAAAAATAGGATTTCCTGTAGCAGTCTGTCTCTCAGTGATTGTGAAGTTGCCTCTGACTGAAGACTGACTGTGTCACAGTGTCATGATGTTGTTGTTAGGAACTGGAAATAAAAGTTGATCGACTCAACTACAAAGTAACTGATCAAATTATGAGTCTTTTAATATTTCAAAATGACATCATCAGACAGGCCAAAATATAAGGTTACGAAGAAATGTTTCTATTTTAAGGACCAAAATAATTTATACAAAAAATAACAAATTCAGGCAAAATGCTTTTTTTTCCAGATCAGTTTCTTAAAAGTTGATGAAACTTTCAAACTGCAGGTGTCTGAATGGTGAATTTTTGATTTCTATTCAGTGAGTAGAGAATCCAGAAATACTTCATAATAAAATTACTAATTTTATTTATTATTTCTTATTTAATTATTTAGCAAAAGTGAAAAAAGAACAGCGTAGTAAAAATACTGTTTCCATAAGAAGCTGCTCCAGTACATGTAACTGCTGGTGAAGAGGAAAGGTTTCTCTGCAGACCTTGTAGTTTGACACATCGATCAGATTTTCTACATTTCCAGCTTTTATTTATTCTAAATCTGGGCAGAGAAGTGAGTGAAACATTTCAACCTGTGCAGAGATTAAAAACGAGCAGCATGTGCAGTGTAACGTGGCGTAGTTAAAGCCCAGGTGTGTGTTTGTTGGGGTTGAAGGCAGAAATCCCTCCTCACATGGCTCTGCTGGGTTTAAGTGCTGTTGAGCAATAAGCCGTTCCTGCCTGTGGCTTGGATTTGATCCTGTGGTCTTGTGTAAACTCCCTCACAAAGCATCTGTTTCCTCTCGCCTGCAGGGTCAGCAGACTCTCTCTCTGACACACACACACACACACACACACACACACACACACACACACACACACACACACGCTGCAGCACGGGCTCTTGCTGTGTTTTCGGTCTGAACGCCTGCAGGTTCTGGAGCAGGGCGGGTAATGATGATGTCATCGATGTCAGGGCTGTTGAATGCCGCTCATCCGAAGGTTTGCTACAAATTTGACCCTTTGGGTAACTAGATCTCCTTTAAAGCAGCTCTGGAGCCGCCCATGTGGGACTGATAGAGCCGTAATGAAGAGCAGACGCGGCCTGGTTCTGGAGGAGGGGGTTCAGGTTCGGATCCAGAGATTGGGAAACATCTTTTCTCCGTCAGCGAGGCTGAAAGTGATGAACGCAGCTGGGTGGAGAAACCTGATGTGGTTTTCTCCGCTAGCTGGGTTATTGCAAAAATGTTTTATAACTCACAGGGGATGAATAAGATACCTTTAGTTCCCATAAACAGTTGTTTTGGCTTTGTCTTCATATTGAATCCAGATTTGAAATGGTAAACAAGCCTCCTAACAAGCATGAATGTTCATTTATTTGTGATTTTGCTGATCCAGTGAACTGATTGGTGCTTTCTGGTCCAGGAATGTTTTCTATGTTTTGGAAAAGTAAAAACAGGGAAAGTAACTTCTGTGGAGAAACGGCAGACAGAGAAACTCTGAGCTGATTTTAAAAATACAAGAAGAAAGAGAGAATATGTAGATCGGTAGAGTTCCCACCAACCCTGTTTGGTCCGTTTTAAACCAACTCCTGGCCATTTGCATAAAAACTTTGGTTTGTTTGGTGAGGCCTAAATTCTAATTGACCTCTGACCTCTGGCCTCCAGTCCTCAGTCTGGGTTCGGTTGAAGTGAACTCAGGTTCATTTTGAACGTGAATGCCAAGAGGACCGGAGTCTGCTCCAAAAGCAGGAAGTGGACTACAGTGCAGGGCATTCTGGGTAAATACAACCAACACTAACATGCTAGCCTAGCGCTAGCAACAGAAATGACTCTTGGTTTTTTGAAATCCTCCATCTTGTTTCCATCTGGTGAAGAAGGAAGTTGCTCTCAGTGTCTCCAGGGGTTTTGGTGTCGTTTCCTTCAGTGGTTTTGGTGCAGCGCCCCCACAGGCCAGGAGGGGAACTGGCTGCTCTCAGGGTTGGGTTGGTTTGAGAAAGAGAACCACAGCAGCTGAAAGTGGAACAAATGTTGATGTTTTGGGACCAATAGAACTGATTCCTCCAGACTGTCAGCTGGGAAAACATCTTTTATTGCAGCAAAGCTCAGCCGGCATCTTTGACTAGGACAGAGACGGGGTTAAACACAGATGATGCCGGGTTCATCATTTATAGATGGAGAACGATGTTGTCAGCAGTAGCTCAGCTGAGCTTCTCCAGGAAAATGTCTCAGCTAAACGCCAGACTAGATGTTGTTTTTATGACTATCAATAAAAACAGAGAATCTGACAAAACAGCCGATGATGCAGAATTGGAGAGCAGTAGGAGAATGTAGCAGGGAGTAGAGACGTGGTGGGTTTGTCCTCCTGAAGCTGCAGCGTTTTGGGGTTGGATTATTTAATCCTGCAGTGCCTGGTTGCTTTGGACGGCTTCGTTTCCTTAACGAATGAAATCTTTTCTTCAATGTCTGAAGCATTTAATTGGGATAAAAAAGGTAAAACAGAATAAATGGCTGTTTTCTACACAGAGCCTGCCGTGAACTGTGATGCTGTATTCTGATATGAAGCTTCATGAACCGGCGCTGGTTCTGTTTCCCTTCAGTTCTGAGCAGGATTATGAGAGGATCATAACTGCGTCTGTGTTCTGCAGCCCGACGTGTTTTTGCTGTGCAGCTGCTAATCGCTGCGCTGGCTGTGTGCAGCTGGAACCCTGAACCTGAACTGATTCTAATGTGTCATTTTAATCAGATTCCACAGCGTTCTGCTCCGGCGCCTCGTCATTGTCATTAATATTATAATTCCATGTTTTAGGAGCAGACTTCTTCTTTCTCATAATTGCCTTTTTTCCACTTTGCCAAGAACACAATCGGGGACTGAACTGTGGCTTTTTGTTTTTAGCATGAAATTGATGAAATGTAAAAATGTGGATATTGGCAGAGCGCAGCGGCTTTTGGCAGGTCTTTAACTGCAGATATCAGTTAAATCGTAGTTTCACAGCTGCTTCCTGGACGCGCTGTGTGCAGACAGATGGAGGGTCCCGGGGTCTTTAACAGACAATGGAATGGCCGTAAGTCATTCCCCTGTCTAACAAGAGGAAAATCAAAACCCTCTGCTGCACACACACGCTCCGGCTCGCTGTCACACACACATCAGAGAGCCGCCGCCGCCGCCGCAGCATCTCCCTGCCTGGCCGTGTGAGTTTCCTCCCCTGCATGCTGCTTCTGGGTTTCTGCTCTAATGAGGCAGGTGACAGTGCAGGTCTGAGCGACGGGAACCGGGAGGCAGGGCTAGCGGTCGGGTTAGCTTCGCCCAGACGCCACCCTGAAAACACAGGCTAGCCTCCTCCGGCTCCTGCTGGCATCTGCTCTATTTGCATTTGACTTATTTCATGCCAAAAAATTTCAAGAAAGTTCTGGCAAGTTGGAAAACATCATGAATGGAGGAAAAATCTATCAGTTCTCTGGCTGCGGGAAAGTTTTGCATTTTCTCACCCAACTTTAGGAGTTGGAGTTGTTGAACTGCAGCAGCTCCGCCGCCTGCAGCGCTGCTGCTCTGGACTTAATGACTGAGTTTAAAACTTGGTGTTAAAATCAATGCCAGCTTCTGCCAGGTGAAAAGAAACTGACCTATCGACGTTAATACTCCTACTAGCATGTAGGCAAAGCTAATCAATGATCATCGCTGCAGGTAGAGCTGCTGATGCTAATTTTATTTAAATGTTTTTAGCTCATAACTGATGCAGGTTATTGCATTGAGGCTTCCAGCTGCAGAGCAAACAACTTTAGAGTTTGAGTTTAGGAAAAGCATTTAACTTTTTAATGTGTCTTATTGATCTAAAGTATAAACTTAAAGAAAACATCCTCCACTGGCACTGAAAGTGTTTTTGGTGCTTTTGAACTGAAAGCTAAAGATATAAACGCTGCACCTCAAACGACGCCAGGATCCCAGTGAAGACGTAAACATCTGCCTGCTAGTTTTACTCAGCAGGGAGTTTCAGGTCAGAACCTGCAGCAGGTTTGCTCTTTATACATGTAATCATTTCTTTGCTTATGATTTGTCTATATGACATGATTCCATATAATTTGTGTTTTTGGTTATATTCCTGTTTTAGCCAGTGATCACTCCCCTCCTCTTTGTGTCTCCAGCAGTTTGTCTATATCCACTTAATAACTTAACGTCGTCCTGTATTATCATTAGAGCTTAAACTTTTTATATTTTCCACCATTTTCGCCCAAAAGCCAAATATCTCTACCTGTTTCTGGTTTTCAAATTCAGAAAAAGGTAAACCTGCATACAGGTTTATATCACGCAGCTAAATTGAAAAGTGAATCTATTCTCAGGCTTTTCTACGTTTTTATCGATGTTGTAAATAAATTTGGGTCTTGTTGTGAGGAAATGATGGGTTTTAAAACGTCTCTCAGTGAATCGTCGGTCTTTAAAGCTGCTCTGACCTCGGCGTTCGGGTGTTAAACACTTCCTGTTATCTGGAAGCAGGAAGTTGGATAAATGCTGCCTGGCTGTGGAAACGGGGCGTATTGGTGATGTTCTGCTCTTATCTGCGGCGGCAGGTCTTAGTGCTGCCATGTATTCTCTCTCATCATTATCCTCATATCTGCAAATATCAGAATCTTTGCCTACATTTTGATTTTTTATTCCATTTTCTGGGTCACCTGCGCGGCTCCGGTCCCACTGAGTTACATTCAGATTCATGTATGGAGAAAAATCACACATCTGCATTATCACAGCTAATAACAGATGGCAGGAAGATTAAACTGACTGCAGCTTCACTTCGCTGTTCAAACTGTACCATGAACATGCAGATGACTCGCAGCTCTTCATTATGACGCCAAGCAGTGGCAGATTCTTAGAGCAGATCAATTCGTGGATGCAGAATGACTTTCTGCACCTGAACAGAAACAAACCTGAAGTTTTTATTCTTCAACCTGAAACTCCCTGTAGCCGGGTTTCTGTTACTGATATGTAAACGCTGAAAGGAGGTAAATACTTTTTGTGGGCACTTTGTTCTATCAAATACAAAAAGGAAAATATGTGAGTCTCATTTCCAAAGGTCCAGCTAATCCTGCAGAGTGCATGAAGCCCGACTGCCTGATGCCTGGAGAGCTCACCTGGAGAGCTCACCTGGAGAGCTCACCTGGAGATCTCACCTGGAGAGCTCACCTGGAGATCTCACCTGGAGAGCTCACCTGGAGAGCTCACCTGGAGAGCTCACCTGGAGAGCTCACCTGGAGAGCTCACCTGGAGAGCTCACCTGACCATGAAGTGGAAAGCTGCATCTCCAGAGGAGAGACGGCAGAAGATCACCAGATAAAGGCCCAGCAACAGGATTAGCACTTCAAACAACAAGAAATAAAAACACGCACAGGCTAAAACAAAGCACCAGACAATATAAACACACTTCACATCCGCCCGGGTCGGAGCAAACACAGCCTGCGCAGTCGCTTCGGTTCTGATGGGAGATTATCAGAGACAGAGCTGAGGCTCGACTCGGAGGATGAGAGCAGCAGGCAGAAACCAGAATACTTTATTATTTGTCCTGTTTTTATTTTATGAGAACGCAACAAGAGGAAACGTCTGATAACGTCAGCAGCTGATGGTTCCTCCTGAAAACGTTCAGAAATCAGGTTGATTCAGTAAAAATCAGTGACACTGAAAATTAAAGGAAAATCCCATATTTAATCTGGGAATGTTAAACTAAATCTGGAGTATTAATGCCAAAGTTAAGAGTTAAAAAAAAAAAAACCTCCAAGAAATCACAACAGAGTAAAGATTTACTTATAACAAGACGACTCAGAAAAAACTAAAATGTGCAAATCTTGTTTTTAAAATCTAAAACATAAAATTCTACAAATAAATGACATGAAATGAGAAATTCTTGATTTCCTTCAATATTAACTTATGAAACTGATACTGAGCAGGAAATCTGCAAAGCTGGTCTAGAAACAGGAGGTCTCACTGCAGCACAAACTGGTTTTGGTTAAAACATGTCGGGTTTTTATTCTGTTCAGTTACAGCCGGTAAGAGTAGCAGTACTTTGTGATGTCATTCAAGTAAAAGTAATCCTGATTTTATAAAGTTTTTAAGTAACTGTAACTGAGTGAATCTAAACTAGTTACTATGAATCTCGGCTCTGAACCTTTAAGCTGCAGTAAAAACCACAGATTTCACCTGTTTTTGTCTGTTTTAATAGAAATGTGAGCTCTGGTCAAATAAGAGCATTTAGTGTGTCATGCTGTGGGCCGGTTTCTCTTCCAAACATAGAGCTTCAATCAATAACAGCTGAGGTGCAAATAGCAGGTTCAGTTTTTGTTTTTCCCCTGCTGTAAATGTATTAGCGGAGATTTCACACGTCAGCACCAGGAGGTCCAGTAAGGTGGAGTGGAGAACGCTGAAGGACTTATGTAAGCCGATCCGAGTCATTGTCTCTGGTTCTCCCTTAAGGCGAGACTGGGAACGCGTCCAACCATCAACATCCTCCCAGCGGCACGCTACACCTGTTCACCAGATCCTTCATTAGCCATCTTTAAGGAGACGCAGCAGAAAGTCGGATTCTGGCGCCGGGCAGGGAGTTTCCTGGCTGCGTGCCGCGATCCGGGTTTGGATCGGGATTTACGGCCCGGCAGATCTCTGCTGCTGAGGATGAGGGCCGGCTGGGAGGAAAGCTGATCCAATAAAAGCAGCTCTAGTTAGAGATGGACTGGATTCAGCAGCAGCAGCAGGAGACGTTCCAGTTTGAGCTGGGATGGACCCAGTTCACCTTCCAGCAACAGAAAACGGGTCACATGTCTTAGTCAGCAGACTTTGAGAAATCCTTCAGACGCTGAACATGAACCTCAAAACATTTCCTCCAAACTCTCCTCCTCTTTCCCTGAACTCACAGCTTCACCCACTCATGGTGGAGGCAGCATCATGCTGAGGGACAGGGCGGCAGGCCAGAGTCGATGGGAGACGCTTCAGCTTCCAGCAGGATGATCACCCTGAACATACCGCGGCCTAGTCAAAGTCCACACTAAAATCCAACTGAAAGAAATAAAAATGTGTTTTTAGGTCGCCTTAAACGCATTTTAGACGACCTGTTGGGGGCGGGGCTACGGTGGGGGCAGGGTAATGTTAGGGGCGGGGCTACAATGGGGTGGGGCGGGGGGCTACAGTGGGGGCTGGGCTACAGTGGGGGTGGGGCTACATTAGGGGCGGGGCTATGGTGGGGGCGGGGCTACGGTGGGGGGCGGGGTTTTGCTGCCAGTGTGTCTAGTTACTTTAACCAGTGCAGCCATCGCCTTCATTAAACTTTTTGCAACAATATTTTTAAAAAAAAGCTGAATTCCAACCAAATGTTTTAACTTGCTGATGAGTTATTTGTAAGGTAGTTTTTTATTTCAAGTGTGTTTAGTATTACTGTGTATTTGGGCCATTAGAAAAAAATAAGATTTATTTTTCCAACTTTTGAGCATCAGAAATTGAACAAATAAATTTGATAAAATTTTGAAAGGATTAAGAAATTGAATCCTTTTTTTCTAAAATCCACTAACCGCCCCAACTGGAACTGGGAACAAGTCAAACATGCATTAAGGGCTTTGATTTGTGGAGAACAGAGAAAACATTTCTTTCTCCTCCCTCTGCAGGAACCGCGGAGACGCAGGAGGAAATTTCACCGAGCTGCAATCCAGGAGTCTGTGAGGAAACCAAATGAAAAGAGGTAATATAAAAAAATCAACATAATCATGTGCATAATCAGAACGCTGCCACTGTTCTGGGCTCGGCTCGTAACAGCGATATGAGATTGGAGTTTATTGCATTAATCATGTAAACGTTGCTCTTGTGATTAAAGCAGAGCTGCTGTTTATTGCTTGTAATTGTATTGGGGTCGGGCTGCGCTCCCAGGAACGCCACATCCAGCATTAATATTAGATGAACTGACTCCGGATCAGGCGCCGGGAGCTGCTTCCTGCTTCGTGCTGCTCTGGCTCTGACCTCAGACCAGAACACACCCGTGTCACAACTGTTAGTTGGCAATATTCGCCCTGCTTTTCTCTCTATTTTCATCTGTAAATCCAATAAGGGGCATTATGCGTGCGCATGCATCAGGAAAATCGGCACAGGGAACAGGAAGTGTGAGGAAGGGCTGATTGAAAAGCTGCAGCTTTTGAGAAGAACTGGGTCTGGAGAAGCTTTCTTTGAAGAAACAGACAGATGTACTCTTCACCTCTTCCGCAGCAGAGCGGTGACAGGCCTGAACATCCAGAAACATGTCCGCCCCCCTCCCTCCGCCTGCCTGCGGACTTTAAATGCAACACGAGCCTCTTGCCGCACTGGAAATGTTGAGAAACCCCTGAGTGTGTGTGGAGGATATGAAGTTAAAAAGGTTTGAACGGATCGCTGCTCTTCCTCTCGTCTTTGATGTCGGATCAGATCCGCCTGCTGCTGGACTGAGGAAGAGGAGGAAGAGGCTTTGCTGCCCAGATTTAAATGCTGGGTAAACACATGTATCAGCTTAGAGGGAAGAGGCTCCAGATGATCCGGCCGCGCCGCCATTCAGAGAAATTTACGCGACTCTGATTCCCCAGAACCAGCTGGACACATCGCTGAGTTATTCACACACACACTCCTCGTTCAGGAGCAACATGGTGTGTGTGTGTGTGTGTGTGTGTGTGTGTGTGTGTGTGTGTGTGTGTGTGTGTGTGTGTGTGTGTGTGTGTGTGTGTGTGTGTGTGTGTGTGTTATCAGGAGAAGAATGATGCTGATGTGAGCAGAATTAAAGATCTGTTGATGCATGTATGCAGCGTCTTCCTCCTCACATTTAAACCCTCCAAAAACTCAGAATCTTTTTCATTTCAGAGTTTCATCTACAAAATTTTATCTACAAAAATTTGGGAAAATTCTGCGTTTGAAAAGTCAGAGAATTTTCTAGAAAAAAAACTGAGAATTTTTCCAAAGAAGTTTTTTTTATCCATAGCAAATTTCTAAGATAAATTTTAAAATTTCAGATTTTTTCTGGCGTGTGCTGCAACCAGGCGTGCTGCAGCAGCAGCTGCAGCACAAGCTGCCATTCTGTCACAAAACTTTCAGATATTCTGAAGTTGAATTGCAAATGTTTCCATGAAACTTCATGAAAATCATCAGTTTTCAGAAAACATGCAGCGCAGTCATCATCTAACCACTTCCTGTCGTCGTCTTCTGGTTGTTGATCATGAGTCATCTGACGTAAAATAAATATTTTTTAAATAAATTACTTTCTCCTGGAGCCAAAGCTTCATCAAAAGGTTTTTTCTAGATTGTGTTTTGTGTAGGGTGTAATATCTGAGTGCAAACGTTGAGTTTGGGGGATTTGGGGTAAAATATGTAATGAATTCAGCCAGTAACTAAATAAACGGCTGGATTTAATCCAGCAGGTTTACTTCATAAACTCCAGCAGAATCTGAACCAAAGAACTGTTTTAAGATTGAACATATCCATCCAGATTGTTTTCCTTCCCAACCAGTTTCTGGAAAATCTTCCAGTTCTTTGTTGCACAGTCATGTGAAAAGACGAGTAGAGAGAGAGAAACCCCAGAGAGCGGAGGAAAACCGCAGCTTGGCTTCATTTCATCTCAACTTTTAAATCAGTTTATCTTGAAGTCGGAGTGTGTTGGTCGTAAACGGAGAGTCATCGGATTTTCACACCCGACAGCAGGAGCGGCGCCGCGCCGAAACACGAGTCCAGGAGAATACACCGTCCGTGCAGAAAGAACCGAGTGTCATTTGTGATGTTGCGTGTTTGTTTTTGATCCGGTTTGTTTGTTTTAGGAGGCAGAGCAGAGAGACGGGGCCGGCGGGGGGCAGAGGATTCCTCTGCAATGAGAACCAGATGATCGCTTCGCTCTCAGGGGCGTCGCTCAAACTTCACTGCTAACATGTTTGGATGATGTGATGGGAGGAAGCCGGCCTCCCTGCTGCTCCGCCCCGCCTGCAGCAGGTGTGTGTGTGTGTGTGTGTGTGTGTGTGTGTGTGTGTGTGTGTGTGTGTGTGTGTGTGTGTGTGTGTGTGTGTGTGTGTGTGTGTGTGTGTGGGTGGTGATGAGTGTTGACAGGAAGTTCCCTTCGCGTCGCCGCGTTTGTTTGCTGCTCCGTTCATTTTATCAGCTCCGCTCTGATGGATGTAATTAATCACATTTAGATTGATAACAGAACATAAAGTCATGATCAGTTTGATCAGTTCTGGTGACTCTATTAGAGCTGAAAATAAATGTTTCTTCTTAGAGGAGGGGGGATTTCCAGTAGCAGTCAGTGTTGAAGTGAACCTGTTGAGGCCTCTGACTGCAGGCTGTTGCTGTGTGAGTGTGATGACTGCTATGCTAACAGCTCCATGTCCAAACATCTGAGAAATGATGTCATCATGTCCAGGATGACATCAGCAGCTGTTAGCTGCTCTGCTGATCCTCCTCCTTTGCTTTTACTTCTCCCTTTTAAACCTCTGGATTTCTGTCATATTTTTATCCTCCTCTACTGTTTGCAGAGTTTGGTTTGAGTTTCTGCTCAGTTCCTCAGTCTGGATGGAAAACATCAGATTTAAAATGTTCAGTTCATCCTGACTGGATTTATTAGAGTATTTTGAAACCAGACGTGACAGCAGGTCCAGCGGTTTGAACAGCATCATCAGGTTTGTCTTCCTGGACAAACACACACTTCCTGTCCAGATCGTGAGACGGATCCGTCCGTCGCTTCGCTGCAGACGCTGCTGAGCCTTTGACTTGTCAGCCAGTCATCCTGAGCTGGAGAAAACATAACACACTCTGACACACACACACACACACACACACACACACACACACACACACACACACACACACACACCCATCTCTGACCCGCCACCCTCCCACAGGGAACACACACACACACGCAGAGCGAGGCGGACTGGTTTCATCAAGCCGGTGAACAACATAGCGCCGTGCCCTCACCAGCCCCACGGCAGCCTGGGAAATGAAGTGTGCCGGCTCGCGGTGACCTTTGCCCCCGCTGCAAAGCGAGGACTGTGTGTGAACCGACGCCTCCGCGGCAGCGTCTGACATCCAAACATGTCGGTCGCCGTAAATTCAAGCAGCAACCTGGATAAAAACGCAGAGCGGAGCGGGAAGTAAACAGCATGCAGGCGAAGCAAACAGCTCCAGCAGCCCCCAGCGGCTCCCAGCGGCTCCCAGTGGCTCCCAGCGGCTCCCAGTGGCCCCCAGCGGCTCCCAGTGGCTCCCAGCGGCTCCCGGAGCAACACGCCCAGATGAACCTGGGATCGTTTCCTCTTTGTGTCAAATCTGCAGAGCTTTAATTGGCCGCTGCTTCACTCGACCTCTGACCTTTCAGTACAAATGACCAGGTCATTCGAGGCAGAGAGAAGTTGTTCAGCGGATTCCCCAGACCGATGGAGCCGGTCAGAAGTTTCATGTGAATATCAACAGCGTTGTTGATATTTCGGTTCGTATCTGCAGGAAGGATGAATCACTTTAAGGAATGTTTGTTCAGCTTATTTATCTTGAATAAACGTGAGAAATTAAGTACTTTTGTATGATTCTTCATGAAATAATTGTTTTGAATCCAATCGTACATCATAATTTTTTCTTAATTTGGTACTTTTATGCAGTTTTTCAGATCATAAAAAGATTCTTTGGAAACGGTTGGAGCTAAAATAACAGTTTTCTGTCAGATTGTCTGTAATTTTTGATTTAAACAGAAAATGAGAAAAACTTTATTTTGAGATGTTTTGAGATTCTGGTGGTAATTAATTATGAACACATTAATTTATCCCATTAGTTTAACAGCTTTTTTATCCGTTTGGTTTGCAGTGGTGGTTCAGTTTTACTGATCAGACACATGAAACGTTTGTTATTGACCAGCAGAGCAGATTAAATCCCAGGACCAGTTTCCTGATGTGTTCGTGTTCGCCAGATGTCAGGACTGTTCATCTGGATCCAGGTCTTCAGAATGTCTGAAGCTTTGTGAAGTAAACGAGCCAAATCTGCTGTTTTCCCTCCCAACAGATTAAAAACGGCTCAGTCTCCGCGTGCGCGCATGCGTTTTCTCCAGGTACTCCTCGCTCTTCATCATGTTCTTTAACTAAAGATCTACTTCTGCTTCAAGTCTTTGGACTTGAGTATTTCGCCGAGGTTTTCGACAATCAGACGTTTTCTTTCCTGGGTGAAGCGGATCAGTTCAGAATCAGGACCATCGGAACGAGCATGTGGAACGTCTTTATGGGATCCATCATTTTTCCAGCTGCACACGTTGTTCAATTTCCCTCTAATCACAATCTCTTTAGTTTGGGGAGAGAATATTTCTCCCTCCACAGCCTGGCAATGCGCTTGAATAAATTTCCCTGTTGAATGAGCCGAATGGAGAAACTTCTGGCAGACTGCGAGCATATGGAAACGGTCAGCTGGTTATTGTCTACATTAGTTCCAGTTGTCAGTTTTATGGAGGAATCTCTAAAGCCAGTTTGGCATCAGTGAACTGGACTTTACGGCGCACTTTGGACCGGAGCGAGTCATTTCTGGCCCATTTAGTTAAAAGTGGACGGCAGCCAAAGCTTTCGATGTTGGACTTTGAGATTTACTGACTCAATAAGCCAAGACATCCTTCGTTGGATGGGATTTAGATTTCCATGTCCGAACACATGAATGTTTGGTTAACCAGTCAGGTTAATGGGAGAACTGGGAGCAGCTGGTTGGTTTTTACTTTACACTGAGAAATCTGTGCAGACTGAACCGTGAACAGTTTTCGACTTTATTTAATATTTTTGATGATCGTTTAGTTTTTAAAGAAATTAAATCTGCAGTTCTTTGTTCTCCGCTGAGTTTCTTGGATCTTCTTGTTTTCAGTATTTGTAGGATTATAAATTGAATCCTTTTCAGTAGAACATGGTATTTCGATGTTTTCTGTCTGGATTTGAAGCTCGACGCAGAACGAAATCTGAACTTGAAGAGTTTTAATGCTGGTTTTAGGACCTGATCAGGTTTTTGTTGCGTTTTTAGATTAAACTCGTCTCTTTTTGAGAGTTTTCTGGGTGTCAGTGGCTCAAATCCTGTTTGGCAAATGAAACTTTTGTGATTTTGTGTCTTTTGCTGCTTCACTTCATCATGGAGTCCCACAGGGTTCAGTTATCGGTCCCCTGCTTTTCTCTTTATGTCTGCTACTTTTTGGCTTTATTCTCAGAAAAATTCAGTTTCTTTTCATTGTATGTTTATGACTCCCAGATTCTTTCCCTTTTAGAAACACAAATGTTTCTCAGTAGACCCAGTTCTACGTGACAGCTGGTTAATTTTGTGATATCCACTGGAGACATGTTTGTTTTATGATCATTTCACTGCTGGAACCATGATTAAATATTGTGACCGGTCTTAAGAAGTCACCAACAAACTTATACTCAATTCTTCATGGCAGTGATGGGATCTGTGTACATTTTTGGAGAAACATGAATTTAAAATGTGGTTAATGCAGTTTGGAGGAAAGGATCTGCAGGCTGTTGATTTTAAAATCCAGAAAAATGAGTCTCTGGTGGCTCGGTTCTGAAAACTACTGATACCTGCCTTTATAAAAACATGTCAATGCCTGTTTTAGACCCTTTGCGAGTGGTACCATTATTTTATTCATGATATGAGTGAATCAGTGTGGTGCATAATGCTTTTTATGCTATTCACACAGAGAAAAGAGATGGAGAGGAAATTGGGCGAAGTGCATGAAATGGAGACGCTGGGACAGAGAGGGTTAGAGAGAGTGGGAGTGAGACACAATGAAACATGGAGAAAGAAACCAAAGAAGAGGAGCGGGAATAAATATATCGGATTCACGCAGGCAGCAACGAGGCCACCTCTCTCTGCTGCGCCAGAAAGGAAGTGAAAGTGCGGGTACTTCCTGCTAAAGTATGTCCAAAACTTTTATAACCTCCTGCACACGTGACAAAACGCAACATTTAACTCTGGAACAAACGAACACACACACAGAGAAGAAACAGTTTTTATGTTTCATTACAGAAATGTTCAGACTTTCTGTCTTTAAAAGCTGCTTTCAGTGACAGACTAATGGGAAAAATCACCTCCCACATGCCTCTTTCTTTAGTTAATTCACCGACGACGTGGCTTTCAATAACAGCTGATTCCTGCAGTTTTTATGAAATGATTACAGCTGAATACACTTAATAAATGAGAAAAAGTGTCACAAGTTCATCGTCTGACCTTTAAATGGACATTTCAGTCTATATGGCAATCAATTATGAGGAAAATTAGAGCTAAAGAGACAATGGGCCATGCTTTAGGTTATTACTTTATGTAGTTAACAAATGCCAAAGCCAACAGCAGCAGGTACTAAAGGTGAGGCATAAAGCAGGAGTAACACACTAATTACATCCTCTAAAGACTTCAGATGTTCTGCTCAGGTTTAAACGCTTCACTAAAAAAACACTGCACTGGTTTCAGGAATCAGACCAGTTTAATTACCTGCAGCCAGAAGCAACACCTGAAGGGAAAAGGGATCAACTGCAGAGGCATTAATGTCCTGAAAGAGGCACAAACCACCAGGATAACAGTCTGAACACGTTGGATGAAATATGATCTATATGTAGGAAGAGGCTTCAAAAGGAGGCAATATTTCTTCATGCTAAAAAGAGGAAGTCTAGTTACAGATCTAGAGTCGACGAGCAGCTTCAGTTCTAGAGATCATAATGACCTCTGACCTGAACCTTCTGCATCACATAAAGACAATTACAAAGTCAGCCTTCTGCCACCTGAAGAACATTTTCAGGTTTAATGAATGTTTCAGTGAGATCCATAGAAACTTGGAGTTAAATTCCTTCTTTATTTGGTTTTCCTGATTATTTGAAAGCAACATGGACGCCCAGATTTCCTCCTCCAACCATCTCCTGCTTCTGCTCTTGTTTATTTGGTTTTGTCCTCAGCGCAGTTTCACCCCAAACTCACCCTTTGGCCCCTTCGCTCCCCCTGATCCCCTGTCCTTCTCAGGTGATGATTACCTATCGATCAGCGGTTCACACAATCATTTGCTCAGTGCTCTAATTGCCTTTTCTCTCCGTGTGGGCTACACAGAGCCGGATCGATGGTCGGCTAATGAGAGGTGTTGTGCAGGAATCGGGCCGGTGGAAGAAGCTAACGCATGGCTACTGTATGCTAGCTGGAGCCCCTATGATGCCAGTAGCTTTGTGTTATTGCCAGCCGCGCAGTTTGACCTTTAGTCATATCTATCGATATCTCAGAGAATTATGCATCACATTAAGCTGCAATTTACAATCCATTAAAACTCAGTCTAATCGATTTTCCCTCGATTTCATTTGAACATCTGGTGTTGGCATTATGAATAATCTGATCGTGTTCATGTTATTTTTCGTCCAGACTTGCGGATGTGTAAACGTTTCTCAGCTCTTCTGTTCCAGCAGAGATCATGAGATGTTCATGTTTTTACACAAAGCCAGCAGCTGATGTCTCTGGAGCTGCTTTCAGTCGGGTTTGAAGGAACTCAAGGTTTCGGATGTTTTTCAGTTTCTGGAAGTTTGTTCCAGATCTGTGGTTCATAGACGCTGAATGCTGCTTCTCCATGTCTGGTTCTGGATGCAGAACCAGAACCAGCAGGTTGATTTTTAATCTGTTCAGTGATTCATAAACTATCAGTACAAAATCACATTTGCATCAGCTCCAATCAGAGGCCACATAAAGTTATTCTCAGGGACCCAAACGGCCCGCGGGCCGCAGCTTGGGCCCCGCTGTTTGCCGTAATGTTTAAAGTTGCTGATGAATCGGATGAAGTGATGAAGAGTAGATGTAGAGTAGAACCGTCTCTCTGCTCTCAGTGAGTGGGCTCATATTGATTTCCACCGCTGAACTTCTCTCTCTCCCCCACAGACACAAACCGACGGAGAAGTTGATTAGGAGCGGCTCTAAATATATCCTCCTCCTCCTCCTCTTCCTCTTTTCTCTCTCCACAGCCCACTCGCTCTCCCACTCCGGTTCAATCGCTCATTCTCTGCGTTTTCTCTCGGACTTTTCTCTGCCAAGCGTTTCTCCGGCTTTCCGTTCGCTCCGAGCACTGCGTTCGTCAGGCCTCCCAAAAAACACGCAGACGGAGCTGCCAGGTTTGGCTGAGAGGATAATTTCACTCGCATCACGGAGACGGAGATGTTTGGGTTTGATTAGTTTCTGGTTGTTAAGGAGGAAAGTTTGGTTTGTTCACCGAGAGCAGCAGATAAAACTCTGACTTTATTTCTGTCTGCATGACTCAGTTCACCTGAACACACACACACACACGCACACACACACACACACACACTGTGTGAAACACACACACACACACACACACACACTGTGTGAAACACACACACACACACTCTGAACACACACACACAATCTGAACGCACACACACACTCTGAACGCACACACACTGTGTGAAACACACACACACGCACACACACACACACACTGTGTGAAACACACACACACACACACACACACTGTGTGAAACACACTCTCACACAGGAAACACGCCACAGTTTCTTCTTCACAACAGGAATAAATAAACCGAGTTTCATGTTTTGGTCGCTAATAAACTAAACTAAAGGAAATCGTCTCTCAAATATTCTAATCAAAAAGTTTCAACTGGTTTTCTTTCCTGGATTACATCTGGACTTTGACTAGGACTCTTCAAGGTTCAGGTTTGTTTTGAACCAGTTAGATGTTTTCCTTCTGGATCGTCCTGGTTCCACCATTTCATCAGCAGCCCAGATCATCATTCTGCCACCACCATGTTTAGCTGCAGCTTCCATGTTCAGATTTAAAGGGACACACACATTGGGAACAGTTTGAGCTTTTTCCTGTCAGTCCACATGATGTTCTGAGGATGTTTTGTAGCTTTTTGATGACCTGATGTTTAACTGATCAGAGTTAACGCAGGATTTAACAGAAGAGGAACTTATCTTCAGAACTTCTTCACACAATCCTCTGATGGCCACACATTTTCCTTCCACTCAATTTTCCATTTGTTATGCTGGGAAAATAAATGCTGTAAACAAACAGCAGATTTACTGCTTTTATGGGAGTTATAGTTTTCAAAATGAAGTGAAAAAGACTTGAACTAGACCACAAAGCTAAAATATGAATTTAACTTTTTAAATAAATTTACTGAAATAAAATAAGTTGTTGTGGATGAAAACTTTAAAAAAAGTTTTACTGGTTTTGGATCAAAAACCAGTAAAAGTTGGATAAAAATGATTTCCAAACACAAAGTTAATATCAAGGACATAACTAATAATTGGCTAAAATGCAATGCCCAAAAGCTAAAACAGGTTTGATTTTTAGGTACAAAAGGAATAAATTGATTGTATTTGATGAAGAAGCTGAAAATTAAACCATTAAAAAGTTTAAATTAGTTTCTGATTTTGAATGGAGATGATTTGTGAATTTGCTGAGTGTCCAGACGAGAACGGACAGTATGAAGGCCATCAGACTGCGGTGCCACCATGTGACCAACCAACCAACCAACCAACTGAACAACTGAACAACCAACCAACTGAACAACCAACCAACTGAACAACTGAACAACCAACTGACCAACCAACCAACCAAACAACACCAACCAACCAATCGAACAACCAACTGAACAACCAACCAACCAATCGAACAACCAACCAACCAACTGAACAACCAACCAACCACCTGGCCGTCCGGTTCTCCTGGGCGTTTCTGCCTCTTAAATCTCATCTTCCCTTTGCTCAGCCAGCCTCTCGGCTCATTGTTTGAAACCGGAGCAATTCTCCTAAACGGAGCGTTTTTCAGACAATGAGCGCGGGGGCGTATGGCTTTAGGCATATTTGACAGGATCAAATGACTTACAAAGAAAAGAAAATTCTGTCGTTTATGAAATAATCCCTCCATACTCATTTCATCCACATCCTTCTCCACGCCTGTTTTTCTCCTTCCTCTCATCTCCAGCAGCAGCTTCCTAAACGGATGGAGGTAAAATGAGAATCTGTATTCAGTGGGAGGTTTGAAGATAAACTGACTTTGTTTAGAATTGAAATACATATCACATATGCATGATGACATAAACCTCAAGGTCTGTCCTCAGATGTGCCTGATTTAGTGAAATAAAGACGCTGGGGGGATGTACAAGGTGTTTATCATGCTGATATTGTTTGGCTGTGTGTGTGTGTGTGTGTGTGTGTGTGTGTGTGTGTGTGTGTGTGTGTGTGTGTGTGTGTGTGTGTGTCGGGCTTTGTGATGGTGAATACGGCTCACTGTGTTCTGCTTTTAATCTTTAATAATTGGTTTAGTGGTTTTAAACAGCAGGCTGCAGATTTAAAGCTTTTACAGGAAAATTGGTTTCATTGCTGGTGAAAATAAAAAGAACTTTTTTTTCTTTTATTTTCTAAATCATAAAACAGTTTATTGTGAAAGCGCCCTCTTCTGGTGGTTGCAAAGATATTTAGCCTCCAACCTGCTACACTGACTGAATCTCCATGTCACTTTGTCCTGTTTGTTGTTTTTATTTAGACTTTAACTCGATACAAAGTCGAGCATAAAAACCAACATTTTACATCAAATGCATGTTTTATTTCAGGATTCTCTGAGTCACTCAGATCTGTTCCAACATTATCCTGCAGAGCTGCATGCACGATAGCAGACGTTGGAGCAAATGTTTCAGAGTGGTGGAAAACATGAGGAAGATCTTTTGAGGTTTAATGAACAAATTTTAGCAGAACTGTAATGGGTTCAGTGAGAATCAGCTCTTTGGTGTTTGTGCTCAGATTTCAGATCCACCATCAGATTTACAGAAACGACAGCAAAATAAACTAATTATCTTAATTCACAATTGAATTGAAAACCAACTTTACCCACGAGAAAGCTGCTTCTTCTGATCATGAATTATGTCTTCATGATCTTGGCAGATTTGGGCTCCTCAGAGAGAACGCTGCGAGAGCCCAGACATGCAGGAGCAGAACTTTATCATTCTGGGTTAAACCAGTCCTGGTTCTGCTCCAAGGCAAAGTGCGACCAGCTGCTCCACTGTGTAACTCAGTGCGTAGCTCCACTTAACAGCTCCAAGGTACGATAAAATGTCATCTGCACAGAGTGGAACTCTGAGGTTCCCAAACCAGGAGCAACAATGTGGAACAATGTTCCAACCGAACGAGGAGGAAGTTTAGGAATGTTTTCCTTCGATAGCCTGGTAGAACTAGTTTGGTTGGAAATAAAAACTCTACCATCTGCTCCACCTCCAGCTGCTGCTGCTCTGACCCAAACCAGCCTGTTCCCCTCCTGGCCTGTGGGGGCGCTGCACCAACAACCACTGCAGGAAACGACACTAAAACCTCTGAAGACGCTGAGAGCAACTTCCTGTTTCACCAGATGAAACAAGATGGAGGCGTCAGAGTTTAGTGCTGGAGGATTTCTCTTTAGTCTTTGGCTGAAGACCAGGAGCCATTTCTGCTGCTACCGCTAGGCTAACACGATAGCTTTGGTTGGATTTACCCAGAATGCCCTGCGCTGTAGTCCACTTCCTGCTTTTGGAGCGCTCTCTGGTCCGCTTGGCGTTCAAACATGCATTTGAATCGATTCACTTTAACTGAATCCAGATGGATGTTTGTAGACGAACCAGTTAGATTTTCTCCTCTCAGCTTTTACCTGAGAGGAGGTTTAAGACGAGTTGAATAAGAATCCTTGCATAAAGTGAGGAAGTAAGAAAAGAACAGAAGGAAGATCCACAGACAGCGAGGTGAAAACAGGTTCCTCTATCAGTACGGATTATAAATAAACTTCCCCCTTAGAGCTCTCACCTGCCGGCTCTTTCATGCACACAGACATTTTTATGCATTGCTAACTTGTAAGTGTGCAGCAACACCTCCAGCTCAGAAGCGACAGGCCTGCCGTTGAGATTATCACACACAAATTACAACTGCAGAGACGAGAGCGGAGCTCGCATTGATCTGTGGGTGTGTACTCGTTTAATTCCTGCATGAGCACAGACAGAGGAGAGGAATCAGAGATGCTGTCAGCCATCGCCTTCCTCCTCCTCCTCCTCCTCCTCTGTGAAGCAGATGTCCTATCGGGTCTATTTAAAGCCCGCGCAGGATGGCTGCTGATGCTGAGCGCCGGGCTGTAGCGTTGGATTACTGTTACGTCTTCAGCAAACAACGCTGAGCTCAAATTCTCAGCTCCTTTTCTGGCCCATAAATGACCTCTGAGCTCATCGTTTCCACAAAAAAAATCATTTCTTACTGATAAACTTCAGATTGTGGCTCTTTTGGATCAACAAACTGCAGCAGTTTTCCAACAATCCGACTCTGACGATTATGAGAAACAGACTCGACTCTGACACTTTTCCTCTTTCCCCAAAGAGCGAAGTGAGAGGAGCTGAGAGAAGGTGGGACTTGGCTGTTTGCTTGTCATTCTTCAGCAGAGATGATGCATCTGCTGCCACGTCGAGGAGAGAGAGGGACAGAGGGAAGAAAGGCAGTTATCAGCAGGATGTGGCGGTGTCAGACAGGAAGTGAGCGCTGACGGCTCTGCAGACACGGAGATGTTCTGCAGGACTCAGTGTGGTCACTCTGACACTTCTGTCATTTTCAGCTCAACTAAGCAGAAGTTTGAGAAATGAATAGAATATTCCTTAATTGCTTTGCAGCGAGGAAATGAGTTTAAGACGGTAGGATGTTAATTTGTAGACGCACCAATCAGAACGCTGGATGATTTTTTTTTCCAGATACTGAAAAATCTTTTTTTTTTTTTTTTTTACACCTAATTAAATGCACCAAAGCTGAACATTTCCAACATTTTAGGTCCATAAATGCATCAAGATTCACTTTTATGAGTTTAATAAAAACAAGAAATTACGCAAAGTTAATGGACGGATACTATATTTATTTAATTCTGTTGGTTAAAAACATTTTTTTGTATTTTTCAAATACAAAAATCCAAATTGGCTGATCAGACTTTAAAGGAAACTAGAAATTGATATTGACTAGAAAAACCTGATCAGTTGATGTCAAAGTTTCATCTTCCAGCAGAAAGTCTCAGCTGTGTGTGGAAGTGGAGTCATGATGTCTAAAAACTTTATTCTGTCAACATTTTAAAATGCAACCAAATATGATATAAATGATCATAAAAACACATCAATCCACGCTAACGAAGAGCTGCCATAAATACGCAGAATAACCATTTACCACAAGCCTTTCCGTCATGTGGAGACGATATCGATACGCCTGGTTCCAGGAATCGGTTCCAGGAATCGGTTCCAGGAATCGGTTCCAGGAATCGGTTTCAGGAATCGGTTCCAGGAATCGGTTTCAGGAATCGGTTCCAGGAATCGGTTCCAGGAATCGATCTGCTGCTGCTTCAACTTACAAAGGATTTAAACTGATTTCTGGAGACTAAATGGATCATAACTCAAAAATGACCAACTTATGGGAAAAAGATTTAGCTTACCCTTCAGGAACGGCTTCATCCCCTCGATGTCGCTCATTTTATTTTGAGCTCAGAATAGAAATTGCTACTTTTTCTGGTCGAACTTTTTAAAAATCATTTATATTTCTGATTTTTCAAATGGAGACATTTTGAAGCTATTCATATTGATTATGTTTATATACATTCAGTCAATGATGCCTGGGTCATCCACTGCAATAGTGGCTTTATTTTTTGATCAGTCAGCTTCAGTTACTAATCTGAAAAATTTATTTTATTGTTTATTTGCTTTAGGTCCCCTAATAATATAAAGAATGAATTATTCCTCATTATTATTAAAACCTTCATCTGGAAACAAAATGGGGGCTGATATCCGCCCAGGGCTCCGTTCACACAAGGACCGCCTCTGTTGGTCATTATAGAAACTGAACAGAGTTCTAGCTTTCCTCGAAAAATGTGTTTTAGTTTCATATTTTGTACTGAAACCTATTAGAAAAGGCTACGAAGTTTGAAATGAGAACATTTTATTCTGTTCTCTGCCTGTTTCCTCGTTCATAGCGCGAACCCAAACCAAGCAACAGAAAACCAAACGGCACAGAACCAGTTTTCTGGTTCCATTCTGGAACATCGGACTGATGCCGCTGCAGGGCTGCAGTGCATGGCTGCGTTTCCTGCAGCGGCTGCCAGCTTCTGGAGGACGGAGCAGAGGAAGCTCTGAGCCGCGGCTGCTGCGCGCAGGCTGGGATCAGGAGGGGGCGGAGAGAGAGAGAGAGAGAGGGAAGGAGAGAGAGAGGGAGGGAGAGAGAGAGGGAGGGAGGAAAAGAGAGAGAGAGAGCAGTGACAGCGCTCATCACCCTCTGAACAACCAGGACGGTTCGCATCCCTTCCTTCTCTGTCATTCGCAGACGGACTTTACAGCCTTTGCGCCGCTTTTTTCTGTCGGTGTTTTTTCTGCTGCTCCTCCTCCCGCCCTCTCCCGGTGCTGCCAGCCCCGCCAGCCGACCATGGTTTCTATAATTTCAGACCTGGACCCTCTGAAAAGCTGGAACGTGTTAAGGTAAGCGGCCGGGAGTCTCTCCACACCGCGCCGCGCCGCTCCGCTCCGCCGCGCGGCAGCAGCGGGAAGCTCAGCGAGGCGCTCCGAGGAATGAAGGGTGGGACGCGGGGCGCAGGCGGCGAGGTCGCGGCTGCGCTGCGTAATTACGCACGGTTTGCGCTGCTTTTCGCTCTGTCCATCTCATTAACCCTCACCTCCATGATTCCCAAACTTCTCCCGTTTCAGCCTAGAAGTGGGAACAGGAGCCCACCCCCCACCCCCCCCCCCTTTACGCCCCCCTCCCTCCCAGAAACAGTCCGCCCCTCCAGGAATTTGTCCTGAAACATTTCCTCATGGCTGGCTGCCTGCCGCAGCGGCTGCTGCTCAACAACATTACATCTCATCTCCAGCGCTTAGTGCAACACACACACACACACACACACACACACACACTGGAACAGAGCTGATCCTCTGTGAAATGCATGAGGTCAAAGGTGAAACATGTCTGTCAAACAGCTATTAAAGTCAAAGTGAAGGAGCTGCCGCCGTCATTAAGCATCTCAGCCTATGAATTTAAAAACGGTTGTCTGAATATTTCAGCCCGTTTGATAAATAAGTCATTTTCCCCCGACTCCCTCAGCGGGGGAGAGAGAGCGAACCCCAAAGACCCTCCCAGGTCTCCTCCTGTGCTTCCTCTCCTCTTTTGTCATCCACCATCATCATCCTCCAAAATAGGAACGAGTCTGAGGCGAGAACAGGGATGTTGTGATGTCATTCCCAAACATCTGACCCTAAACTCCTGGATGATCACTGACTGATAATCACTGATTGATGATCACTGATTGATGATCACTGATTGATGATCAGATTCAGGCGTCAACAGGTGGGACGGTGAGAGTCCAGATCTGACTCGTTGGCCGCTCTGCTCAGCGCCGGGTCGCCAACATGGTGGCGTCAGGACGGGAACGCAGGAACACATCATCTGACAGCCATGATGGAGGAAGATCAGCAGGGTGTGTCTGCTCCTCTTCCTCAGTCAGGAGAAGCAGGCGAACATGAACTCCACATTCCTACACACACACACACACACACACACACACACACCGCCTCGGCAGCTCCACTCTGAATGGACAGTACACACGGCTGGGGCTTGAACTTTGACCCACCATGTTGGATGAAAGTCAACGTAAAGTCCCCATGAAAACACGGCTGTGTGTGTGTGTCTCTGTGTGTGTGTGTGTGTGTGTCTCTGTGTGTGTGTGTGTGTGTGTCTGTGTGTGTGTGTGTGTGTGTGTGTGTCTCTGTGTGTGTGTGTGTGTGTGTCCCAGTTCGGAGTTCAGCTCCAGTTAAATCTGAGTTTATTTTGATTCAGATCAGTGAATTTTCAGACGAACGTCTTTAAATCTCCTGCTGCTCCTGGTGGAGTTTGGTTCCCATCCAGCAGGACGGCGTGTCCTCCACACGTTCAGCCCTGGGTGACACTGCCTGCATCACAATTTGACGCAGGATGTGATGATGGTGAAGTTCGGTCATGTGATGATCTATTTCTGCCGTATTTTCCTCCTCGGCCGCCGGGTTCGGCTCGGCCCGTAGACGTGGGTTCAACCCGGGAGGCGTGTTCGTTGGTCGCTGCCGTCAGTCGCTGCCGTCAGTCGCTCGCCGGCAGGCAGCCTTTGAGCGGCGGGAGGCGGGCAGGTCGACCCGACGGGGAAAGAGTTCTGATCTCCTCCCAACTCTGGAATCAGAGATGATTCACAGCTCAGACATCAAAACTCTAACCATCCTTACAGGAATATTTTCTTAAAATACGAATGATAAATTATTTTAAAAAGTAAAATTTGTTTGAATATTTTCTGATCTGCACTCTGGAGGGTTTCTGCGTTTCAGTTCATCGGCTTCAGGTGTAAATAAACAGAAATATTCCCGTCTCCGTGCTGACTCACTCCCAATCCGCCACAGCGCTGCGTTCGCAGGTTTCCCATTCTGCAGCGTGTGTGTGTGTGTGTGTGTGTGTGTGTGTGTGTGTGTGTGTGTGTGTGTGTGTGTGTGTGTGTGTGTGTGTGTGTGGGGTTTCTGTGCTCTCGGACTCTTTGTTCTCGTCCCGTTGTCTGCGTTCGCTGCCTGTTCCAGCGTTAGTCTGGTTTGATTTCCTCCAAAAGTGAGATTGCCCTCCGCAGGCTTTCAGATCACACACACACACACACACACACACACACACACACACACACACACACACACACACACACACACAGATGGAGGACATTTTCTGTCTCTTTAATGTTATTTCTGACTAAAACAAGTGTTGTTTCCTGTCGCTGCAGATGCAGAAGCTCCGTTTTTATTTATTTCTTTATTTTTCTCAGTCAACAGCAGCCGCAGGGATTTCTAACACACTCAGCGGTGTGTGTGTGTGTGTGTGTGTGTGTGTGTGTGTGTGTGTGTGTGTGTGTGTGTGTGTGTGTGTGTGTGTGTGAAGGTGTTGCTCATGTTGTGAGGACACAAGTCAACATTAAGTGCTTTAATTCGGGCCTTAAACTGTGTTTAATGGCTGCCCTCAGAGTTACGTTGATTAGTGAAAATTAATCTTTTGTGAAGATGTTAATTGTTTTTATTTTTGTTTTTCTGTTTTCATCATTTGATTTCTGTTTGCAGCTTTTATTGTCGTCTTCTCTGCGTGGTTTCTGCCGTCCTCTCTCTGTCAGTGCCGTAACCAACTGCTGGGGGCCGCGGGCACAAAGGCCCCCACTGCGAAGTTTCATTTATTTTATTTAAACATTTTTATTAATTGTACTTATTCATACAACTTTTTAGACATTAATGAATCCGTCTTTTCAGAGTAATTTCATGTCAATTTTTAATTTCAATATTTATTAATTAATTGAAATGTTTCAATATGATTTTCATCTTTTAGTTTTGCATCATTACAATTCAGTTTATATAAATTGATCTTTTCCACCATTGATCTAGAATTTGCTTTCATTTTTTACTTGTTTTTTGCCAGACTAAAATGATTAGTTGGTCACAGCTTTGCATAAAGTTCATGAATTTTGACCATTTATTTATAACCTTTGACCTTCCACTTTCCTCTTCCAAGTAGAAAGCCCAGCAGAACCGTGACGGTTTCTGCCCTCCTCTCTCTTTATCACTATTTTTCCACCTGCTTTTTTTTCATCTCCATCTCATTTTCAGTTATTTCCCAGCGTTACCTTCTCCCCGGATCTTCCACTGGAGGTTCGGCGCGCGCTCCCAACGCCGCCAGTCCAAAGTGACAAATCTGTTTAATAATGCACCGCCTGGAGCGCGGCTCCCTCACACTCCGCTGTACACACAAACACACACACACGTTCACACTAATCACTCCCTGCGGCTGTGTTTTAGTGCTTTACTTTGTTATAGTCTGATTCTCAGAGGTATTGCACGAGGCAGCTCTGAACCTGAGTGTTTCCCCCAGCGACCAACCAACGGCTTTATGTCGTTTGGATTAACAGACAAGTGCAGATTTCTTCCTCCTCCTCATTTTATTTTATTCTCAGCTCCTCACTGCAATCGTCTTCACGCAGATCTGACCTATAGGTGGGAAAATGGATCTTGTTTGACTGAAAAAATCTGTTCTTTGCAACCAAATGGAGTTGAGCGATCGGGATGAGGATGGAGAAGAAAGGAAACCCTGGCGATCTGCCCGGGGAAAGTCAGAGGGAAAGGAGAAGAGGGGGAGTGTGTGTGTGTGTGTGTGTGTGTGTGTGTGTGTGTGTGTGTGTGTGTGTGTGTGTGTGTGTGTGTGTGTGTGTGTGTGAGTGGGCTGGAACATCATAGTGAGTGTTTGGCAGGGGTCACGGCGACAGGTCAGCGCGAGGCCAAATCACACAAACTCATCGCTATCGACGTTTTCCTTCCTCATGCTGCTGCTTTTCGTTTGCTTAAATATAAAAACCTCTGCAGGGAAGCAGGTTTTCTGATCGTCCTGCACTCTGAGGCGTTTTCTGAAGGTTCAGAGCGAGATGAGCGTCATGCGAGAGCTGATGAATTATGGGAGGCCTGTGAGCTCCGGCGCTGCGCGGCGCTGCGCGGCGCTCCGCCCGCCTCGCTCTCTGGGTGACGGACGCGTCATGCTGCGAGTGTTGCCATGCAGACTGCGACCCGAAAGAGAGGAAACAAAGGGGGAATCAAAAACAGAGACGTCTGAGGAAAGGAGCTGGGATGGATTTGCGTCTGAACGGGACCAGGAGGGGACAGGAAGTGAAGCTGACAGGTTCCAGGTAGAAACGCCTCCATGGTGTGTTCTGGCAGCCAGAGCAGGACTTAGCCTGGACTTGGTGTCTTTTTTTATTGCTCTCCATTAAATAGATGCACATGCTGCTGAAAGTGGAACAGCGCTGCAGGGTGGAGTCCTTCTAGCAGGAATATTTGTGTGATGTAATAGACTGAGCTGATTCTCTCCAGACCCAGCTGGTTGTGCAGAGAAACCCCCGTTAACCCGCCGCTGCAGAACCGTCATGTTCTCAAGCTTCCAGTTTAAAACACAAAATCACAATCAGCAGAAACAACAGAGTCTCGTCTTTTCCTGGATTTCCACAGTTTGACCGTAAAGTTAGCGTCTTGTTTCTGCAGACCAGGTGAAGTTTTCTGGAAACAACAACTTTATCCTGAAGTGTTGCTAAATCCTTCAGAGATCTTGCTTCCATAGATCTGCTTTTAGATCATTAAAACTTTTCCTGTTGGAACCTGAACTAAAACCTGAAGAAGAACCAAAGCCGTGATGGAGAGAGAAACGAAGCTTCTCTTCAACTGAAACCTGCATTCTTTGTTACGCCCAGCAGGGGGCAACACATAAATGATCAAAGTTATTATTGAAATAACACAAAAAATGAAATCAGTCATAATCTTTAAGTTTAGGATAGAATGGTTGACAGGAATAATCAGAGATCTGATTTCCTTTTTAACACAAAAAACCTGAATTAATTTTGTTATAATTGAACTAAAATATTTACATGAGAGGAAAAATGCGCTGCTGGTTGGTTGTTAAACTGAAACGTGTGAAACGTTTCAGTTCTGATGCATTTAAGGAACATAGAAAAACAGTTCTGTCAGATTTTCAAGTCATTTAGGAACCACAACCACAAACTATTAAAAGCTCAAATCTTCCTGTAAACGCTCATAACTGCTTATATTAATAAACACCAAACGTACCTGAATGTGCATCAATACACACAGTGGAGGCCATTTTGGCTCAGCTAGAAGCTAACGCCTACAGCTTCAGCCAGTCAAGGTTAAGATAAATGAACGGCTCTGATTGGCTGCTTTCAAACGGCAGCCAATCGCAGGTCAGCTGCTTTTTATCTGGAATATTTTATATGTAATCTTTGAAAAAACCTGCAAATCACCAAATTTTCCTTGATGAATCAGAAACGTTCCTCAGAAAAATCCAGGAATTGGTGAATTTAAAGATCCAGCAGCTAAACTTTCAGTAATTCACTAACTTAATTTTCAATGAAGATTAGGGTTGTATCTGTTGCCATGGTTACCACCTGGCCTGTTGTGGGAAAATAAAGAATCTACAATAAGTTACTGTAGATGAGGTTCATGTTTCTGAGCTGTTTTGAACGACGATCAAAACTTCTGGGCAGAATCATAAACCATCCTGATGCCAGCTGTGAAGCACGGCGGTGGACGCCTGAGGCTGTGGGCCGGAGGAAGCGTCATCAGAATCCGTCTACTCCAAGTTTTTGCTGCCAACAGTGTCTGTACACAAATATAAAGGGATGAGATGTTGAGGGGGTGTACTTACTTTTAGCCAGGCTGCATTTGGTGTTTTGTGTTTTCCACGACTTGCCAACATGTCGTGGCACGAGACCCACAGCGACGACTCCCCCCTTCATCAGACCCCGTTTCCCCGGCAACGCATGAAACGCTACTCTCATCTGTCACTAATAATTTGTGATCCTGAAAACATTTGTTCAGGAACTCGGTGTGACGGCGAGACGCAGCCCTGACGGGCCGGCCGCCTTTCAGAGCTGCAACATTATTTATGTAAAATCTGGAAACCTGCAGGATTTGAGCCTTTAGTGTCGGTTCTGCTTTCACTTTTACATAATATGATCAACTTCTCTTTCACTGCAGACTGAACTGTTTAACGTTTCGCAATTTCTGGTTGGATTTCCAGGAAATTCACCATCATCAGCCAGAATAAGGACGTAAAAGCTGCAGCTTGTTTCTGTTCTCAGGAACAAATACTCACTCATTGGGTTTTGATTCATTTATTGATTTCAAACGAGTTTTTAAAAACAGGCAAACAGGGCAGAAAAAACAAAAAGTGATTAGTTAGCTTGACTTTCTGTTTGCAAACCATTGAAAGTTCAAATCATTTCATCTCTGCTTCACATGGACTCATCTCTGTTACTAAAATCTGAATGAGCGACACTAACGATGATCTGATAATCGGTGATCCGATAATCGGTGATCCGATAATCGGTGATCTGATCGATGATCCGATAATCGGTGATCCGATCGATGATCCGATCGGAGCTAAATAAAGGAATATTCCTGCGCATTTTAAGGATTTTTTCTGGGATCGACTCCAAATAATAATTCTTCTCTGAAAACATTTATAACTCCATCTGAAATGTTGAGTTCAGGTGGAGACGTTAAGACGGTCCAAACCAAAACCGGGTTCTAAACGTAGAAACTGTTTCTGATCTGGATGTTTCTGCACAGATGAAACTAACGGCTGGATTTCAGTTCAATCAGCTTCATATCGGCTCATCGGACTAATAAATATCTGATGTTTGGTTCTAATTTGAACCAAATGTTCCCTTCTCCGTAAAAAGCGTGTTTTAAACAAAGCCATGTTTCTGCCGTGTGATGCGGCGCGGGTTGCTGTTGCTGTGGTTACGGGCCGCTGAAAGCCCCGCTGACTGCCAGAGAAAAACTTTAAACATGTTCCTCGCTCTCTGCTGCTGCAGCCGTGTTTTCTTTGTGTCAGGAAGCAGAAGAGCACTTGTCTGTGCCACTTTGTCGTTGAGAGGATTTACCTGATAGCAGGTTATTTTTGGATTGCCACTGATACTCATATCTTGTACTACAACTCTCTATCTTTGAAATGAAATTGCTTTCATGTCAGGATGTCTTTTGTGTTTTTTTTCACTCCGAGGAAACATTTGAGAACTTATTTTGGAATCATGTCTGACTAAAACTCTGAATTAAAAGGAAAAGAATAAATAAGAAGCGAGCATGTCAATGTTTATGTGAGTAAATATGAATCTAATGGAGCATCAGGGCTCAGATATTTCATATCAGATTAATACGGTAGAAAAACCTGCCTGGAAAATGAACATCATCATGAAACCCTAATATGCTTTTGTTTCTTTTCTTTTTGTGTATATATATATATATTAGTTTTTATAAAGTAGTGACTTTTTAAAGGAAAGTAAAAATGTAAATTTTTAGACAATACAGAATTTGTCGGTTATATTGTTATCGAGGTATTTAAATATTTGCCCGTAATAAATTTACACTAGCCGTGTCTAATTGCATCAAAATGCCCACATATTTATTTCTGTGTAAAAGGAAAACTTTGATGACAAACATGAACATGAGCTCAGATTAGTTGAAATCCTGATGAAGTGATCAGAATCTGACCTGCTGCTCTTTTTCTGAAGTTTCTGTTTTTGTCGTAGTTTTGGTAAAACAATTATTTCCGTCATTGCAGCTGATTTTCCTTCATCAGTGGAGTCTTGTGCTTTGCCTGCTGGGTTCAGGTCTGTGCAGTTCTAGCGTCTGACCTTTAGGGTTTTAACTAGGCCATTGATGATCACCTTCACTGATGAAGGAAAGAGTTTCTCTATTTACTGACAGATTCCAGATTCTTTTTTATTTCTAAACATCATGCGAGACGTTTTCTCTTGTTATTGTGAATTAAATGTAATTCATATCTTCAGGTCATATTTTCTCTGCCTTCCCTCAGATTTGGTGAAATCAGACATGTTGTGATAATGTCTCTGCTGTCATACATGCTGAACGTGCCGCTGAGCGTCACCACCAGCATGATGACATCATTTCCTGCGCGCCGCGGCGTTTGGATGTTTCGGGCCTTTGGGCTCCTGCTTCTCTGCAACATTAAAGCCAGACTGAAGCGTGAACGTATGGCCGGCTATTAAATGGCAATCACACACAGAAGAGCTGTTTTAGAGACGAACACGTTTCTGCCTAATGGCTCTCAGAGTGGAGTCGTCCAAATATGACATTTTAAATGAAATCCCTCGGAGCGTCTATTAAAACCTTTACTGAAATCTCTCCATTTGTCACTTTTTCATGTGATGAGGATGAAATTTGGATTGAACCTGAAATTCTCAGCTTAGTTATGGGATCAGGGTAATGGTGTCATGCACGGTTAACCTGCTGCTGCAGCGCCTGCCGGACCCGACATCATTACAACCTTTTGCTGCTTAATGGCGGCCTGAGGGTGGAGTCGGTCCTCAGCGGGTCCCCCTCACCCCGGCACATTAACGTCGAGTGCTGCTTGTGTCCGCAGCTCTCAGCCTCCCTTCTCCACCCCGCCGCCTCCCTCCGTCGTCACCTTTGTGCTCCAGCCCAATCTCCACGTTCCTTCGGCTCATTTTGAGTCGTAATTGGACAGGAGTCCCAGGAGACGTCGGTCAGCACGCCCGGCGCCTGGCGCGGCGTCTCCGCAGTGGAGACACTCAGAGTCATGGTGGACCGGGTCCGACATCCTGCAGCCGCCGGGACCGGCAGCTGGAACCGCAGGGCGGCTGGAACCGCAGGGCAGCTGGAACCGCAGGGCAGCTGGAACCGCAGGGCAGCTGGAACCGCAGGGCAGCTGGAACCGAGCTGGTCCGGCCAACAAACAGATTTCAGTCATCGACGACTCAATGTCAGAGATTTGACTTCAATTCCAATTAATGACCATTAAACCACAGGATCAAAAAGTCCAGCAAATTAATTGAGTAAAAAGTCTCAAATAGGAATTGATCAAATTCAATATTTAAACATGACTGCATTAGAATTTAAAGTTAAGTTGACAAAAATGTCACTAAGGCATAAAAGCAACAAAAATGATCAAATCAGACTGAAGTTGAATGGAAACTGCAGGTCTGAGTCTGTTTGGGTTGAAACATTTTAATACTTTACAATAAAAATACTCCTAGAAGTAATTTTTTCCAAATAAATGTAACTAGTTTTAGTTTCTTTTTACCCTCTTTGTTCAATAAAACATAATTAAAAACCAATAAATTTGAAAATGCAGCTTATTGATATAAATCTCATCTCGTTTCCTGATATGAAATATAAATAATTTTCATGGACAGTTTTCCTGTTCATGTTGCTAAGGATGCTGGGAAATAACTAATCATTTAGTTTGATGTTATTTCAGGTGGATTCATGTTTTTGCACAGAAACGAGACAAGTTTTATTTTGCAGTCCAGGATTGCAGAACTTTCTCCTCCTGATCCGATCGGACCTGCTGGGATGTTCTGCAAGCAGAACCAGGTTTACTGGTTGTGATTGCAGAACCAGTAAACCTGTCACGTTGTTGGGTAAATCTCCCCGGTTCTGGTTCTGGTTCTGGTTCCGGTTCTGGTTCCGGTTCTGGTTCCGGTTCCGGTTCCGTCCTGCATCATTTCTGGACGTCTCTGCAGCAATCTGCTCTGCTCTGCTCTGCTCTGCTCTGCGCTCAGGTTGCAGATTGACGGCGCCGTGTTTGGATCGCTCCCCCAGCAGCTTTAGTTCTGGTAATCTGTCCGATGAGCCCGTCTCATCGGAGGCCGGGAACATTTGGAGCAGCCAGCAGAGGCTGGATGACATCCTAGCAGCTCCTCTCTTATTGCCCACAGCTCAATCCCAGCGTTCTCCAATCTCTCCTTATCTGCTCTGCTTTATTGCTGATTCTTGACAAGCACTTGACAGCTGAGGGGAGGGGATCGGCCCGACCGGGTCGGCGCCGGGTGCACACCTGCAGCTCCCCTAGAGGTCGCGACCCCCATGCAGGAAGCAGAGATGGCTCTGAGCGGGGATCCGGTTGTTCGGTTCTCGCTGAGAATCTCCCAGTTGGGCTGAAATGTTTGGTTTTATGGAGCCGTTCTGGGCTCTGACCTGCTGCCTCAACGACCGTGTGTGTGTGTGTGTGTGTGTGTGTGTGTGTGTGTGTGTGTGTGTGTGTGTGTGTGTGTGTGTGTGTGTGTGTGTGTGTGTTTGGATGCAGGAAGGGCGAGGAGGCCATCAATGAAACGGTTCTGCCAGCGGATAAAAGCAGCGGCTTCGTTCATTATTAAAGACTACTTAACGGCTGCAGCGCTGTAAGACGCTTTTAATAACCAGGAAGGTTTCATATTTCTCCTCTCACCGTTTCGCCTCCTCTTCTTCTTCTCCAGACGCTTTCAGCGCTCTATTCATCAGCAAAGGAATGCTGCTGCTGCAGCAGAGGAGAAGGTGTTTGTGTGTTTACTCTGCTAAAGTGGCTGCATTGTGCTGGAGTACAGAGCTGAGCTTTGGCACCGACAGCCGTCCCTCCGTCTCTGCGTATGTTTATGGAGACGCTTCGTCTCTACTCTTAACGCGCTCACCCTCATTAATTCGCTTGATGGTCTTTGATTTGCCGGGCATCACTAAGTCGCATTAAGAAATGTATTTCTCAGCTCTTACTTAACGACGCTTCCAGAACCGACGCAATTAAATGCACATTTAAATGCTGGAGGTTTCCCTCTAAATTCATGAGCAGAGACAAGCGCTTGATTAGCGCCCCACAGAAAATTAGGCAGCGAGGAAAGGTGAATGCTGATGTTTTTTGGCGCCGTCTTTACTGAGCTTTCTACTTGAAAGCACACTCTTCATCCTGTTATACCAAGCTAATAAAGCATCTGCAATTATGCTGTACTTGGAAAATGGGACTAATTGTTCTGCAGAATAACCCAAGTGGAAAATATTCACATTTTGTCTCTTTGGCTAGAAGAGAGAAGTTTGCAGTGAGAGGAGGACGATGTTTTCACAGTTTACCAGAAGAAACATTTCATCATTAAAACTTTTTATATTTGAACATTTGGAGTAAACGATGAGCAGCAGCTCATCTCCTCTGCTTCCTCTTCATCACCTCCCTGTGACTCTGCAGCTCCAAAAACAATCCTCAGGTTTCAGATTAAACTCACATTCAGTCTGAAGTTTTTCTCCTTTTCTATCGATTGTTTTTGCTTTTTTTCTCCTTTTTTTTTTTTTTTTGCAAACAAAATCACTGACTTTATTGTGCTATATTAGGAATATTGCAATATTTTGCAAAATATTGCAATATTTTCTGCAGCAGGAAACTCCAGGGGAGCAGTTGCAGCGCCACACGGTGGTGTGGAGGACTTACTGCAGTGTTTCTGGTTTTTAAGTGTTTTTCTGACAATGATGACATTTAATTTGGCCGTTTTGCATCGACCGTGTCAGTTCATTCCCCCAGTGGAAACTTTTCTGTGGTAATTTACTCGTAAGTTTCTGTAAGGAAATGATTTCATCTGATTCCAGTGAATAATGTCAGTTTGGTTCATGGTGAAAACGGATCCTGCAGGGGATAATTATACTCAATATGAGCCCGTTATGATTATATCATAGCTTTATAAAAGCACATAAATACCAGCTAAAATAAATTGATTTATTTCAGTTCAAAGGTATTAAATCACGTCGGGACAAAATCTCTAAACTATTAATCCAAAAACAAATCCACAAATACTGAACTGCAGACTGGTTTGTCTCCAGGGTTCACTGGAACAAAACCAGTAAATACATATGTATTTTTTATGTTTAGTTGTTGCAGGTCAGATTGATTAACAGCCTGATCAGTTCATGTTTTTAAAGGTCTGGGATCAATTCCTGCTTCAATCAGCTTCAACCTGCTTTTCTTCAGCAGTGGAGTCTTGGTGTTTGATTGAACCCTTGTTGTTTTGCTCTTCAGTTTTTTGAGGAAAGTAAACAGTATCAGTTTAACGTGTATATTTTTAAATACAGTTTAATTTACATTTTATTGCCAACAATAACTGCACCATCTGCTGAACCGTTTATTTCTTCTTTCTGCAACGAGGGAAAAAACAGATAAATTGAAGGTTTCTGTTATCTTACTCTTACATCAAAAGGTTATGTTCATCATATTTCCAGTTTTTTTCGTCAAACCGAGCTGTTCTTCATCATTTACACCAGAAACATTAAAACGGTAAGTACAGCATGTGCTGTTTCAGGGTCAGGGACGCTACGGCAGGTGCTGAGGCTCAAATCTTCACCTCCGTCCAGCTCCGTAAATCCACAGTTTACAGTCAAACGCCCGTCCGTGTGCAGCAGCAGCTGCGGCTCAGAGCGGAGGCGTTTCAGGGGGCGTCCAGGTTCACCGCGGCTCCGTAGGCGACCTTCTGTTGACCTCCATTAGAGCCGCGCAGGGTCTGTTCTCCGTTCATGTCCCTTGTTGTGCGTCTGCGTTAGCTTCATGCGTTAGCTTAATGCGTTAGCTTCATGCGTTAGCTTCATGCGTTCACACGGAGAGTTCTTCCTGCTGTTTAAGTCTGAAAAAATCCAACGACACGCTCACCACCGCAGGACTAAAGCCGAGCAGAAACACCTCTGTGCAGCTCTCTGCATTTTTAGGCTTTTACTTTAACTCTTCAGATTCTGCCAAAGCACCAGGATCCATCATGGCTTCCTGCAGTTGGAAGTTATTGTGCTGCCGCTAAGCTAAGCTAAGCTAGCTGTTAGCTGGCTAACTTTCATATATTCTGTATTCTTCAAAAACTTGAATATTTTCCTGCATTTTTGGTGAGATTATGTGTTTACAAACTGGGTGTGTGGTGTATGGACTTCTTGCATATTATTGTTTACATCTGGAGATTTTGCACATGTGCACAACGCTGGAGTTGATTGTTTCACATGACAGGCCAAGATATTAACAGATTGGAGCAAAGTTTTATTCCATCTATTCTGCTCTCTGGGTTTCAGGAAACCCTGATCATTTATGCTAACATTAGCATCAGCTGCATGTTTAGCATAGCGGTGCTATTTTAGCTTTAAATACCTTAGCTGGTAGGCTAACTCCTTTTAGCTCAGCTTGAACACAGCAGCTCCCAGGTGTGAGACCGTGGTGTGATCAGTTTGGGCCGGTGTGTGTGTTGGTGGTCAGAACCGGTGGTCAGAACCGGTGGTCAGAACCGGAGCTCAGAACCGGAGCTCAGCAGGCCCGTTCTCACGGTTACCCCAGCAGAGCCCACCATCAGCACCAGGCTGAACTCAAACAAGATGTGGAGGGTCCGATGTGCCTCCCGTGTTTTGGGCTTACATAACGCTTTAATTCCTCCCCGAACATCAGAGCGGCTCGTTGCAGCGTTTTGTCGTAAAGCTGGAGTGAGTTTGAGATGTCTCTGTTGTTTCCATGGAGAAAACCAAACAGCGATGGTGGAGCCGCGAGGCCAGGTTCAGGAATTCAGCTCAGCGCTGATTAAGGCCATTACTTCATAACAAGACCCGGCTGTTGTCTAGGAAAACTGAGAGCATGACATGGACGTAAAATAAATCTCTACCAGAGCTAATGGCTGAGCGGATTGCTTCGCTACATTTATTACCTTGTTGGGCAACCAGGCGCAATCAATCCAAGAATTTACTTCTTTATTTAATTCTGTCATAATTGCAATGATGCTTTTAAACCCTGCAGTCCTGTTTACGGCCGGCCGTCTCTTCAGACCATTACTTTCTCTACCTGCAGTCTGAACAGCTGCAGTTTTGCAAATATCCAGGCAGGAGGAGAAACGTCTTTAAATGGGCGCCTGGAGATCAGAGAAGTTTTACTAAATGTGCTGAAGATGAGCGGCGCTGTGGCAGGCAGCTTCTTATCAATAATGCGGTGATGGGAAAAACGCCGAGGGAAGTGAATTTGTCAAACGAGTGACGGAGTGACGATTAGCGCCGGGAGCTTTGTGGATCCAGAAATGTCACTTCTGGTTGTGGATCGTCTGACTTCACAATGACAGAGAAGAGATGCAACCAGAGATCTGCATGAGAATCCAATTTTTCTTTCTGGGGCGATTTAACCAGCAGCAGATATGATCAGACGTAATGAACACCGACTCCTCTGCACATCCTTCTTCCTTTCCAACTCAAACACATTTGATGTTTGTTGTCAGACTTTTTGTTTGCGTCTTCTTGCCTGGTTCTGAGTCGAGCTTTTAGTAGAAACGTTACATCAGCCTCATAAACCGCGCGGCCAGAGAAACTACCTGAAAGGAAGTTGAGCAGCTTCCTGCTCCACTGTAGGAAAGTTAGTGAAATATTTAGTTTTTCATTCAAAATATTAACTTTATTCACTTAAGATCTGATTTTGTGTCATGTTAGTTTCGGGCTTGTAGTTTTTCATTGGAGCTACATTTTGTAAAACTACATGCAGTTGATATGTTAGAAGGCAGAATTGTTTTATTCACGTTGGTTGTTTTATTGATTATTGCTCAGTAAATATTGTAAATATTCCCTAAGCGAGGTCACCTTATGAAATTCAACATAAAGTTGAGTTAATTTTTTTCTTCAGTAACGAGACAAGAGGAAACAGCAGGAATGAAAAGATCGACTCAGATTTAATAAAAATGTATCAAGGTTGGCTCTTTGAGCTCGGCTTTCTGTGTTCATCAGATGTCTGCTTTTAAATTGTTCCCTCTGCTGGTTTAATCAAAGCTTTTCATTCACACTATTTCTGCTCTTCCTCCTTGAATTTCCTTATTTAATCCTCTGAGCCGCAGGGAGCAGTGAGGACAAACCTGAGACTGCTGCAGCTCAGCAGCATCTTCCTCACTGCTGCAGCTCAGCAGCGTCTTCCTCACTGCTGCAGCTCAGCAGCGTCTTCCTCACTGCTGCAGCTCATCAGCGTCTTCCTCACTGCTGCAGCTCACAGCATCTTCCTCACTGCTGCAGCTCATCAGCGTCTTCCTCACTGCTGCAGCTCAGCAGCGTCTTCCTCACTGCTGCAGCTCATCAGCATCTTCCTCACTGCTGCAGCTCAGCAGCGTCTTCCTCACTGCTGCAGCTCAGCAGCATCTTCCTCACTGCTGCAGCTCAGCAGCATCTTCCTCACTGCTGCAGCTCAGCAGCATCTTCCTCACTGCTGCAGCTTTCATTATCAATATATTTTAAACTCACACTTTTCTCAGGAAATGTTCAGCTTCTCTGAACATTTCAGTCACATTATTTAACAAAAACAATTTTTAAGGAGGTAATGAACATCAAGACACTGTAGCCATGCATAGTCATTGAAAAGTTAGTGGAAGGAAAAACTGCACGAGCATCAGCCTTTTCTCAGCCTTGAGAAAATGTGAATCAAACCATTCTGGAGTTCTGCAGAACCAAAACCAGCAGATCTGTTTGCAAAAGGAGCCACAACCGAGTCCAGACTGCAGATGGATGGAAATACTTTGTTTGGGCCATTTTTACTGAATGATGTAATCCTTTAACTTCCTGATAATCTGGCTGTGATTATAATTCATAGAAATGATTTCAGCTGATTTTCAGAAGGTGAGGTTTGTTAAAAACTCTCCAGCTTTCTGTAGAGAAAGCTTTGAGATGTTTGTAGTGAGTCAAAGTGTTGCTGAGAGTTCTGATGGTACCGATGAGTCGGATCAGAACCGGGCCGTGTGGGTTCTGACTCGGTTCTGTTGCTGTTCCCGGCTCCAACCTCCAGACAGGAAGTCATGAATAAATGAGCTCCAAACTGGAAATGAGGTCAAAACGCCCAAATTTAGGATTTACTGACGAATCAAAACCCAGCAGAACTTTTGGGTCTAAAAGTTCTGATGAAGCAAAAAGGATAAAAACTTTTCCAGCTCTGAGCAAATTCTTCCTTCAGCTGCATTTTTATTTCATAAATGTGCAACAAACAGCCTGAAACACTTTCTAAAAGTTTCTGTATTCAAATTTGTCTTTGGGACCTGAAGGTCTAAGTTCTGCAGAACAGCTTTGTTGTCATCAATGCTTTGACTAGGACAGAGCTGACCTGAGGATGCAGATGGATGAACCGTTGGAGTCTAGACGGCATTCAGTTCCCGTCTCACCTTCATGCTAATCAGGGCTGAACGACGATCCTTTGAAAAGGCTTTCAAGGAGAAAACTTGATGCTTTTATCTGTTTTCTATCAGACCTGAAGTTCAGACCTAAGAATGATCCGCAGCAGAACAAAGTGAAGTTTTAATGGTCTTTACCTTCACTTCTGATCTTTGACGGAGGAACTGAGCCTCAACTTTACAGCCTTTCTGAAGATCTCAGAGTTTTATCCTCAGTATCTGGACTTTTTGGACAGAATCCTGAGAAAAGAGTCCTGAACGCATCGTTTGTTTCCTGTCAATGTTTAACTTTTTGTGTGAACACTTTTTATGCAGAAAGTTTTCCCCCTGCTGCCAGCACGGCCGCCATTCCCCTCGGACGCGTCGCCTCTGCGGTTGCCATGGAAACCCGGATGTTTCGCCCCTGATTGGACCTCAGATCTGCTGGTTCACACGCGGTTGAACATGTCAGCAGATGTTGGGTTGTCTCTAATTACTCTGAGGCTTCGGGACGTTTTATCTCGTTTGGCCGGTCGGGATCAAATCTCCGAGCCGCAGCTGCTGAAACCGGACCTGCAGAGCGAAACCGAGCCAGGACCAGAATCCTCCGCGCTCCGTCCCTCTGTGCGGTTCCGTTCCCCCGGCGTGAGCCGTTCACGGTTAATTGAATTTTCCCCGGCGCGGCTCACGTGGGACAGCATCGGAATCCCGGTTTGTGGTGATAAAGTGATTACACGGCGTTGTGTTTCTGCGGCGCCTCCCAGCACATTTATTAGAATCTGTCAGAGTCGATGTAGATCGGCCAACCAAAGTGCCCGTCTCCGCTTCCCCTTCCTGCTCCCAAACTGGTTATTCCTTATGAAATACGTCGCTCCTGGCAGACGCATAATCTGATTACATCCGCTAGATTAAAAATATATTGAATTTTTCTCTCCTCTCCTCTCGTCTCCATCCTCTTCCTCCACTTCTCCACCCGCTGCCGTCCACCAGACGCTTCATCCTGCACTCACTTCCTGCTGCTTCGCTCTTTAATCTACATGTGAGTGTGGTGCGTTCAGGTGCAACCAAAAACACACGATTTAATCTGTTTTCTGTCTTACTTTGTAATATTTCTTCATGTTCTTCTCATGTAAAGAACAAACATCTGAGTTTCTACCTGAAGCAGAAAGAAACTTTTCTCTGCTGAATTATTCACTAAAGAAACTTTAACGTCAACGTTTCTGATCCACACTGTACCTGAACGTTGCACATCGTGGTGCGTTCAAGTACGTCTGGTACTCTATGAAAACAACACTACTGGGAAATTAATGCTTTTTCTTCTCTTATTCATATTCAGCAGCATTTAACCAAACTTCACCGTGAAGCTGCCGGTTCAAACAAACCTTTTCTGAACAATATCAGAAGCTCTCATTAGACATTTGCTAAATTTAATTAATATTCAGCTGAAAGAGCCATAAATATTCTTTCAGAAATGTTTTAACATCAATGATTTCTCCTTTCAAAACTCCTTTCTGGTTTCCTCAAAGCTGCAAAGATCAGACGTTTCTGACGGAGAATTAATGCCAAAAATACATCAAATTATGAGAATAAAATCAAGAATAAAGTCAGTATTTTCAGAATAAAGTTAAATGTTGAGCATCTTATTGTGAAACCAATAAATTAGTTTAACAGATCAGAATCAAATTTTTATCAATATCAGGACTTTGACACGATCTGATATTTTTACTTCATTTGTGTTATTTTATCTTTATTCCCATCATTTTTTTATGTATTTCATGCAACTTTAGTCTCGTGCGACTTTTCATAAATTACGATTTTATTGTATTACATTCTGATGATTTTAATAAACACAAATATTAAAGCTGCAGAGGAAAAAGGAACAGTTTTGTTTCTGAGCACAGAGTGAAACATTACCCCCCAACACACACACACACACACACACACACACACCTCCTGTCTGGGTAATATCACAGCTTATTATTTTTCATATTTCCCTCCTCCGTCGGTTCGGACCCACCTGCCAGTCAAGCTGTCGCCTGTGATTTGGAGCTGTCACTCCGCGTGTGTGTATGTGTGTGTGTGTGTGCTTACGGCGGTGTCACACTGAATAAGTTGCCCCCCCCCCACACCCCTCATCCAGCTGAAAGCCCCTGCTGCCGCTGCCAGGAGACCCTGTGGCTGACTCGGACCAGGTGCTTTGTGGCTTTTCAGCGCCTCACTGTCAGTCTGGGGATTGGGTTGAGCTGAAGGTGCATGGACATGAGCGTGTGTGTGTGTGTGTGTGTGTGTGTGTGTGTGTGTGTGTGTGTGTGTGTGTGTGTGTGTGGTATATTTTCTCAGCCAGCCAATTACGGCCCTGAGGAGCTGGCAGCTGTCGCCCCCCCCTTACAGCAGGAGGAGGCTCAGCCTGGGGTCCTGCTCCCTTGGGGGGTCATTACACCACTCTGGGACTCTCTCTCTAACACACACACACACACACACACACACACGCTGTAAGCCAAACACCACGTGTCTGCTGCGTCTCTTCCCATCTATCAGCATGCCTCTGCTGCCTGCAGCCGTTGCTTTGGACATTTGATGCATATTTATAAGAAGACAGCCGCTGCCTCTCATCTGATCCTGACGCTCTACATGCTTTTCATTACCGGCCCGTCTGATGGGACTCGGGTCCGCTGGGTTCTGGGTGGAACAGAGTGTGGATTTATTGGGAGGTTTTGTGTAATGTGTAAAAGCAGCAGTGCTGGAAAAGTTTCTTTTACCCGTTTTCTGTCCAGTTCTTCCATCTGACAGCATTTTGTGCTCAAAATGAGCAGCAGGGACAAAAAGGGAGTTAAAGCTGCTATTAGGACTGAAACCATTTATCATGTTGAATCAGTTACTGAATTAACTAATTTATTCACCGATGAATAATTTACTCTAAAATTTGCTAAAAGAACACTGAGCTGCAAAACTTTTCCTCTTTTCTGTAACCAGTCAGTTCAGATTCTCCTATTAAACATTTTCTGTAAATAATTAACCAGTTAAAGCAATAATTGATCAGCAGATCATCTCTGCACTGTGATGATGTATTACCTTTTTATCTGCATTTTTTATCTATTGCTAATATTTTATCAAAATGTTTTCATTTAACTTCTTAAATGCAAACCTGCAGAATGTTTCATTCATCAGAATAATCGATTATTAAAATAAACTGATTTTTAACTTATTTTTCCAAACTTTGTGATATTTCAGGATTTGTTTGTAGATTTGAGGAATAAACTCCAAATGAAATGTGTGTAGAAAACCTGTTGCAGGCCAGTTCACCTTCAGTTTCCCAGCTTTCCTCCTCGTCATCAGACCATCTGGTTCTGATGCGGCTTTTTATTCTCCTTAATAAATCACTATTTTTAATGAATTATGAAATAAATAACCATAAAATGTTGTAATCCATCCATCCAGCTTCTCCTGTCAGCCAATAATCCTTCATTTTAATCAGCGTTTTTCCTCAGAAGATCCAGAAATGTCAGCAATAAATTTTCTACATTTATTCATCCTGTTGTTAGAAGTTTCACAAATCAATAAGTTGCATTTCCTTTACTAATGTGCAATTAAAAAACACAAACTAGCAACTGCAGCAATTCCACTGAACTGCAGCTAAAATCACCATGTTGTTGTTCAGCATCCTGGATGTAAACCAAGCGGAAAGTTCCTGACTCAGATTTCAGAGTTTCAGGGTTTTGGATTCAACACTTTGGAAAAACAAACTGAACTTTTGATGAACTGGAGACCAGTTCCAGTAGTCCCAGTACAGATGAGCTGCTGGATCCAAACTGGTGTGACACGAGAGAGGAAAGAAAATAAAAAAGTGAAATACACCAATATCAGTCCTGCTGAAGAAGCGTCTCCTGCATGGGAGAGGAAACCAGATGATTCGTCCCGAATGAAACAGCAGATCAACTGTTTTCTCTCCTCCAAAGTTTCCATCAGTCAGTCAATCAATCAGCAGGACTTTATTAATAGAATCATGTTCAAAGTGCCAGTCAGAGCCACGTTTGAACATCACAAAGCAATCCGGAGCTTTGAACCCAGAATACGTGGAGATAACAGCGACTCAAGTCTTTTGCACAGTTCTGTCCGTCCCTCCACACAGCTCTGCTATCGTTCCTCCTCCAATCTCTGTCTTTATCCGTCACTGTAACACAAACCAGCTCGGCCTTATCTCACGGCGCAGCCTCCCACACACACACACACACACACACACACACACACACACACACACACACACACACGGCGAGCGCTATCGGCCCATCGGTGAGTGGATACGCCAGCTGTTTCACTTAACGGCGCAGGGTAGGATGTTTGCGGTTGGTGGGGGAGAGAAGGAATTTGGAAGAGCGGCGCAGTATTTCACTTGAGCCATGAATGCTGTGTGTAGATAAGCGCGCTCGCTGTGTGTGTGCAACCGCCTGGATGTACAGGCTCATGAGTGTGTGTCAGTCTAGAGCAGGTTTACCTCCGACACACTCGTTAATCACGTAATTCATTAGTCACCGAGTCTCTAATTGTTTACTTTCCCCTCCGGCGGTACAACACAAGGTTGCCGGCCTTCCTGTTACCATTTCAGAAGAACATAACAGAAAATTAATTTTGCAGGTAGCTTCAGTTCCATTAGTCATTTCTGAGTTCACTCTGGAAATCAGTCTGGGTTTGATCTGCTGGGGAAAGAAACAAGGAAAACCTGAAGGAGATCCTGAGGCCTGATCTGGATAGTTTAGCTGAAGCTCTGCTTGAACATATCATCTTCATTAGGGGAGGAGTTTCTGGTGAGATTCCAGGTGTTTCCAGGTGACTGGAGCTGGAAATGGATCAGATGCATCATGACTGGGTGATGAATCGGATGGAGGATGGATTGATCCTGGATCTGGATCGGGTTTCTGATCAGGAGTCGTTGTCTCTTCTTCCCTTTGATCAACTCAGAACCTGAATGAAGAAACAGTTGACCTTTTGACCCCGCTTGAAAACAAGTCTTTTTTCATACATGTGACCTAAGGATGGATGGACAGATCAGCACATAGCAGCATGTAGCATCATGTAGCAGGATGTAGCAACATATAGCATCATGTAGCAGCACGTAGCAGTGTGTAAGCATGTGGCATTATATAGCAGCATGTAGCATCATGTAGCATTATGTAGCATTATGTACAGTACGCCTCCATTGTTTGGGCGTTATGCTACGTCACGGCCTGCCCCGCATATGGATGAGCTAACATGCTAATCTGAGCCTCAAGGTGCTCCGTTCCTCTCATAATGCTGAAATACAGATGCAATAGACTATATCACAAGTGAACTTACTGAAACTATGCATTATAGATCAACACACTCTCTCTCACACGCACGTCTCACCCCTTCTTCTCCCTCATTTCTGCAGATTTCCACGCACGCTCACGCACCACATCGCAAATGATGGGATTTAAACATCAACAGTATGAAATATTCATGTGTCAGTGCCAGGCGCTCGAGCAGAACTAACACCGAGGGGGATTTGCCTTCAGATCTGAGGATACCCCTGCATTCATCCCTCTCTTTTCCTCTAACTCCCCCCCCCCGCCCACCGTTATGTTGCGGCTCCCAGCCGTTGTCGCGGCGCTGAGCTCCAGTGTCCCTGTGCGTTGTTCCGGTTGCCTCTGATATCGCCTTTTCTTTCTGAACTGTTATGTTTTGGATTTTAAGTCGGGCTGAAGAGCGACGCGACTTCTTGTCCTCCTTCACTCTCTGAACTCTTCTTTCCTGAACATGAAACAGAGGCTTGTTGTGTTTGTGCTGCCAGCAGGTTGAGCCACGGAGCTCAGATTATCTCCAGGAAGTCAAACCTGAGGAATATTTTTCACTCCTTGTCACTTTGTCACTTTTCCTTCATGGCAAAGTGAAGCTAATGAGGTTTGATCTGCCACTTTAATTATTAATTCATTATTAGCTTCATCAGATCTGTAAAAAATATTCATGAAACTCAATTCAAATTTTTAATAGTGAAGGTTTTGTAATTAACAATTCATTGAAAATCTTAGAAAAATAAACATTTTCAATTCAAAAAGCATTTTTGCTGCTAAATTATTGAATAAACATGAACAACAAAATATTTGGAGTTTTTAATCTTAAAGTTCTTCAACCATGTGGACTGTGGATGCTAACATTAGCATTAGCAACATGTTTAGCACTGAGATGCTAGTCTTGAATAGATTCACTGAAATGCTAACTCATTTTAGCATAACTTGAACAGAACAGCAGAGTTTCTCAGCGTCCAATCGGATCTTTTCCCAGCAGAATTTAACCCTCAGTCGACAGAGAAGTTCATTTGTCGCCTTTAGCTGTTAGCGGCTGTAGCTTGTGCGTCACAGTTATAGATGTACCAGAAACAAGTGAACACAAACGTTCCACCAGGAACTGTTTTAATTTGTGCTGATGTGACAGATTTTTTTTAATGTATGTTCACTTTAAAAGCTTTCAGTATTTCCTGTGTGTCACGTTGTATTGATCCCCGGAGAAAAACAGAAAGTTGTCAATTATTAAGTTCCTAAACTTTCTTTTATCAACTAAAGTATAATAAAGTTTTCATTTATTTGTTGTTAGCTCAGTTCAGCTGGTAAAGGGACTAAATCATGGCTTTTAACATTTTTTTGTGTCTTCAATAAATGTGAAGGCAGCTGTGCTAAAATATTAATAATAATAGTGATAAGAAAATGATTGGATCAAATTACTCAACTGGAACAATCATTTCGGCTGTGCACCGAAAATAGTCTATAAAAGTCACCATTGACTCTGAATCCTTGAGCCAAAAATACAGTTTTTAGGGGAAACAGCCCAGCACTTATTGGAAAGCTTGTAATGATGCCAGTGAATCTCCTGTGCTCTTATTTTAGAGATGAAGCGTAACAGTGATGACAAATGGCTCAGAAGTAAGAGGGAGCTATTGAAAACACCAGGAAGTGGCTCATTTTCTGTGTAATTCCTGCGAAACCTTTATTTTCTGGGCAGGATGCGACGCTGCTTCAGAGAAATCCAATAAGGTATCGGCTGAACCGGCTGAAGACGGGGATTTCGCAGAACAAGGAGCAGGCTGTGATTATTTAATTTGGGATTGTTTTATTGCTTTTAAATGAGGTTTCTCCAGAGGCCTTGGAAGACCTCAGCATTAAAGATTAACTGATCTGCAGGAGGTTACAGTGATCACCACTTTAGCTCAAAATTACATTACACACACATATTGAAAATGTTAAACTCCAACGTTGTACATTTTGGGGGAATTTTAATGTTTTATTGAGCTTACACAATTTAAAGCAAAATTATTCTCTCATAAAGCAGCTTATTGGAAAATGTATCAGTTCACTGCATAAATATAAAATAAGTCGTTTTAGCTCCCAGCATTAAAGAAGTCAAATGAGTGCGTATAATGCTCTTTGGGGTTATTTTTGCATCATAATTATCGTGTTAAAAATAACCAGAAAATGTTGCTTAAAGGTTAAAACTGGAGAAAAGTTTGGACTGAAAGTTTGGAGGAGAATTAGACGGAGGATCTGAGGGAAGAAAAGTTTTCAGACTCTTAGATTGCCTGCTGAAAGCAAATGTGATGGAGTATCCTGAAATACAAAGACTGCCAATAGGAACTGGGGGGACTGGGGGGACTGGGGGGACTGGGGGCTCAGGAGTCAGATATGGGCCCAGTGGTCATCGTTTCTCCTGAGATTCATCCCCTTTTTCCATTTAAAAGATGTGATTACACCGCAACAATGTGCACACACACTCCTGCACACGCTCGGCTGGCAGCGCTGATCCAATTTAGGAGGTTAGAAGAGAGGGATAAGGAGACGGAGGGAGGAGAGCGAGGTTCGGAGGGTGGAAGGAGGCGCAGGAAGGAGGCGAGGAGCGAGCGCTCCCTCCCTCCCTCTTGCTCTCGTTTGTCATTCTGTCTGTGCCGTATGCAGATGAGGAGCTAATATGATATCTCTGCTGAGCTGATGGATGTTTAAAATGATACGGCAACCCAGAGGAGCCTCGCTGCACGCCGCCCCTCGCCCGCCCGCCTCGGATGTGTGTGTGTGTGTGTGTGTGTGTGTGTGTGTGTGTGTGTGTGTGTGTGTGTGTGTTTTCACTCTGCAACTGATGAATCCAGATTATTGTAGCAACATAAGTTTTATTGTAGCAACTTCCATTCATTTAGGTTTGCAGAGTTCTCACTGTTAGTTCACATCAGTTCCAAAATGAGGCGGAAAGCATCAAGATTATTCTTTTTAAAAATATGATAAAAAGATTAATTTACATATTTTGATGCTAGAAAATGGCATTTAAAGCTGAAGAGTGATGAGAAATTTTCTCATTTGTCGTTAATAGTTTTTATATGAGGGATTGAGGTAAAACGTATTTAGAAAAACTGTTTTGTTTAATTCTGCTCAGCCTTCCTTGTATCTGCTGAAAGTCTTGCTCTCTCTCACTGTCTTGCAGACGCTGGTTTAATCTGCATCGTTCATCACCTCTGATGAATTCATGTAAAACGTCTTGAGCTGCTTTTTCGTTACTGAAGTGCGGAAAATTTTCAGTTTTGCAAATTTTCTTCATTTTAATTTGCACAATTTTGTGGTCAATGGAAACACGGCAAAAGAAAGCAAACTGAGTGGCCTTCCCTCAGTCTCTTCTTTCACTCTGAAGAGTGTTATTGTTGCTTTTCGTGTTTAGCTGTTCTCACAGACGAACTATAATTATTTCTGATCGTTTGCTCAGCTAAAATCTGTCCAGTTCCTCTCATTTCTGGATTTGTCTTTGAATTTTTAATCAAAATACAAATTTATGTTCATATTTTGTAACACGTTTGATCAACTCTGCGTCGTTCTGGGCTTTTTTTTTCTGCTATTTTAAGCTGCAATTTGTTATGAGATCCATCAAAATGTCAAACATCTGAGTCCAACACACACACACACACACACACACACAACTACACACACACACTCACAGACACACACACACACCAACTACACACACACACACACGCACAGCACGCACGCACGCACGCACGCACACACACACACACACACACACACACACTCTCCTCATTACCAACCAGTCCAGTTTGGAAACACACCGACGTCCTGAAACTCGTCAGGAGATTTCAAACATTGTTAATCCAGATCGGTGGAAACATTTCTCTGCTTCAGGATTTATGGACCTCTGAGCTCAACAAACCATTTCTGTTTATCGACGTAGTAAAACTGTAGAAAATATTTGATTTCCACTGAAATACCAGGAAAACGTTCTGATACTGAGAAAAGTCATGTATCATTTGGACGTCAGCAGTCATTTAATGTGAAGAATCCAGTTCTGACGCACACACTGTGTGTGTGTGTGTGTGTGTGTGTGTGTGTGTGTGTGTGTGTGTGTGTGTGTGTGTGTGTGTGTGTGTGTGTGTTCTGGGGAACCAGAACAGATAGGATTCTCCACTGACTTCATTAGTTAAAATAAAGCCACTTGTCCGTTTTTGCTCTCTGCAGCCTAATTGATATTGATTCAGTGATTTTCTCAGGGCTGATTTAAAGCTTGTTTGCTCTTATCATCAATGTTACATTTGCTCTGCCTGCGTCTCTGAAGACGTCCTAAAACAAATCAAACTCATCATCCCTTTAAGTCCCTTCAACCGTCGTCTTCATCCACTTTCACTTTTCATTATTTTCTGACATAATTGAGAGAAATTGAGTGAAATTATTCTCTTTTCTGGCTAATTTCCCTCCGTGATTTGAGCTCGTCAGAGCAACAAATTAGCAAGGGTTATCTTTTCATTGTGGCCTGCAGAGCTATGATAGATCGTCAGCGTCCTCGTAACTGCATAATGATAGTTATCATAAATGGTTAGTGGCTGGCGAAGTGAAGCATTGAGATCAATGGCGGCGGGTTAGTGTTGGAGTGAAGGAGGCCTTTTATCATGTTGATGGATGGCAGGCCTGTCTTTAATGTGACATGTTGTGATCATATCAATTTGTCCTCACTCCTCATCCACATCACTTTACTGCCTCCGCGTCTCGCAGTCAATCACCGCGCCGCGCCGGCGCTCCGTAACCCGGCCCTTCCTCACCCTCTGCTCCTCTTCCTCCTCTCTGGCTTAATTACCAGCTCTGTTTTGATAGTGATCTCTGTATTTACCTTCTTCCTGCCCCTCGCTCCTCCACGGCGTCTGCAGGTGGCCTTAATGAAGAGAGCCACGGAATCAGACTGGGATTAAAATGTAATATCCCGCTATTAAAGAGATTAGAGGCTGACATTTCACTGTCTAAGCCACCGGCCCAAATCTGATGAGCAGACGTATTGATTTATCCCCGGGCTTCACTCATCGGCGGCGGATCTCTTACGGCGCCTTTCGTCACCGATCGAGTCTCCGGGACCGATCGGAAATTTACTTATGTGATCTGGAGTTCAGATTCCTACAGCAGCTCAATGAAAAATAAAAAGGGACATTTCCACTAAAAACAAGCAAATTTCTGAGCTCCAAAAAACCAACATTTGCTGGATAAATCTCAGAAAGTCATCATGTTTCTAGAGAAATGGACATTTCTGAGTTTAAACATCTAAACTTTTTATTTGAAACTGAAACTTTTCAGGTTTTTTTCTAGAACATTTCTGAGTTTGATCTGAAAATGTTTTGGCTGAATTTTGCTCCGCTGTGTTTCTGCGATGCATCTAATGGATGAAGTTAGCATGTAGCGTTAGCAACAAAATGACTCAGTTGAGTGAAATTATGAAGCAGCATCATCATCACCTTCACAGTTGATTTACTAGAAAATCCATGGTAATAAATAGATTTTGGGTTGGAAATATTGTCAGGAAAAGCCTTCAGTGTCTCTTTGGTTAAACGGAAAACAGCCTTTATGCTCTGATTTATGTGTTTTAATTGAATTGATTCAGTGTCATGTTTATTAATCCAGGCACGCCTTTACCTGTTTATTTATGTTATGTTGGGTGAAATTGTATTTTTGGAGCTGAGAGCAGAATTAGCACAATCAACACTTGACTAATCAAGCCGATTACTGCCAATATACAACTACAGCATTTTAATGAACTTCCAGACATCAGGGCTTTAATTGCAGCAGCAAACAGCAGAAGGTGGCTGAGGATCTAATTGTGTTTAAAACCACAAAAGATAAATGAGAGTAAAAAGCAGCTACATGCATGTCAGGCCAGATTCAGTGTTTCAGGTGCATGGATCTTAAATCTCAGTCTAAAGAGCATTATCAAGTGTTGATTGCCTAAGAAAAGTGCTTCTATTCATTGCTTGTGGCTTTAAACTGCAATTTGGCTTTAACTGTAATAAATGAAGTCATTAAATGAACAGAAAAGACATTTAGATGGATAATTACAGTAATTTGTGTGACAGTTCTTCAAGGCTGTGAAAGCTACAGTGTTCACAGAAAGACCTTCCTCATGTGCTGCACAGCAGCAAATTGTCAGTAATGGTTTCACTGCATACGTCTCTATGGTGTAATCATTCCATCGGAGGAGGTAATTCCCAGGAAGAGATTTAACGACCTTTCTGGGTAACAGGACACTCTGCGTCCTGGTGTTTTTACCGATGGATGAGCTGCTGTCTGTTTGGCTGCTGCAGACGAAGCTTCAGCTGTCAAAACCCAATTAACCGACTTTCCTGTCCGCCGACCTTCAACCAGCCGCGACCTGGAGGAGGCGAGAGCGTCACCGTCCAGGAGCGTCACCGTCCAGGAGCGTCACCGTCCAGGAGCGTCACCGTCCAGGAGCGTCACCGTCCAGGAGCTGTAGTCCATTAGAGTCCGTTTGCAAAAGAGCTCCATATGAAAGCAAACCGTACCGAACAAGAAAAACAAAGCCAATAAGTCAATAATGCAATAGAAACCTGATCGATATCAATAGATTATATGCTTGATAGAATGATCAATGATTTAACTGAACTCCGATCCAGTACCGCACTGCATTCTGGGAGAGGTAGGGAGAGGAAAAGCTTTTTGGAGGCATCAACTAACTCGCTCACCCTCTGGTTGCCTAGCAACTCATTCAGTCTTTGGTTGCCTAGCAACAACCACTGTGACTAAAACAAAGCCTGAAACACACAAAAAGGGAAGCAGGAAATGAAACGGCAGTTTGGGAATATTTCAGACCTTTAAAGCAATAATTATGGAAATGAACCTGCAGTTTGACAAGTTGCATCAAACGACCTGTGGGAGAACCAGAACCAGAACCGGTCCGGGTGTCCGGGCTCCTCTGCTGCCTGGTTTAACGGATCAGAACCAGCAGAGATTCATGGTGAAAACGACCAGAGTCCCAGTCCAAACCCACCAGGACCTTTAAAATGTTTGGCCAGTCGTCATGGTAACTCTTCTAACTTCCTGTTGTCCGGTGTCACGCCGCCGACCTCGCTCTCCCACTCGCTCACTTACCCTCTCCACATCCGGGTCCAATCAGAACCCTGATGGGTCTCCATTTGGCCGCCGTTGTGTCGGCCGTGAACCCGGCCGTCCTGCCGGGTCGGGGCGTGGCGGCGGCGCCTGACGCAGGCCGCCATGATGGCGCTTCATTTGCATGAGTGAGGAGGTCTGAGCTAATGGAGCCGATCCGCTGCTATTAACCGAGGAAGAGGAGGATGAGGAAGAGGAGGCTTGATGGATGAGTCTTTTAGGCTGTTGCATTTCTCAGCATGGCTGTGTGTGTGTGTGTGTGCGTGCGTGTGTGTGTGCGTGTCTGTGTGTGTGTGTGTGTGTGTCTGTGTGTGTGTGTGTGTGTGTGTGCGTGCGTGCGTGCGTGTTGTGTGTGTGTGTGTGTGTGTGTGTGTGTGTGTGTGGGTGTGTGTGTGTGCGTGTGTGGTGTGTGTGTGTGTGTGTGTGTGTGTGTGTGTGTGTGTGTGTGTGTGTGCGCTGCCTGCATGGCCCTTGAATATGACAAAGTAAATGAGGCCTAACACTCTGCTGCCACTTCTCCCTTTGTTCACCCTCTAACACGCAGGTCGTTTCTCTCGGCGCATTTAAACGCCCTCAATATGTCACACATGCATGCATGAGTGCATGCACGCCGCTAACACTCCCCAGGCCACACGCGGAGGGAAATGGCCCATTGAAGCTCCTGTTGTAGCAGCAGCACATGCAGCTCTACAGCGTAATGGCCCACTTCCCGCTCCGGAGCCGGTCCGTTTTACACCCCAACTGGTTCCGCCGCAGAAAGGTTTGTGAGCTTATGTAGTTTCCACAACAAAACCAACGACTGGAGTGCAACATTTGTGTTATTCAGTTCTATCAGGAACATTGGTTACGCTCTCTGGCCTTGAAAACAAAATGATGCTGAAAGTCTGAGCTGCTCAGGAAGATTTCTGCTGCTGCCGACATAAAGCAAAGAAACGTGCAGAAATTCACATCCAGCTGCATGGAAACTGAACCACACCTGACCTGCAACAAACATGAACAAACACGGAAACCTGCTCTTAACGACGACTGATCCTAAAATGAAAAGAAGCTGACAAACAGCAAGATGGAGGCTGGGGCAGATCGGAGCCATGCAGGGCAAACACAGGCCAAATCCATCAGTCAGGGACTGAAACAGGACAAAACACAGACTGGCATGGAAACAAGTTCATAACGTTGTTGGTATTATTAGCCCAGAAACTGATGAAGCGAAACAGGACAGAAAGATGACGGCAGCAAATGTGTGCAGAAATGGCGAGTAGTAGGAGAAAGTGATCAGTAAATCCTCCAGTGAGATCCAGTCAGAACAATCGATACGGATCAGATAAACCGGAACCGCTCAGAGTAAAAGTCGTGCTAAAGAAGATAAAACAGGTTTAGAGGTTTTCTGCTCACATTTTAATGATGTGAACAGATAAAAACAGTGACAATGTTTGTTTTCATGGATCTGTTTGCAGTTTTTCTAACGTTTTCTCCTGTTTTTACCGACTGAACTCGGTGCATCATGACGTCTCCTGGCTGGATAAAGTTTTACCTTCGTCCTCTGAACTCTGTGATTCTAAATCTTCTGCAAAAGTTCAAGTTTATCTTTTTGTTGGGATCTAAATGCTTTGCAGGAAAGTAAGCATTTATTTTCCCAGCTCAGATCTGAGCTTCTTCATGTTTACTGATCAGAGGAGCAGTTGTGCAATAAGGAGCATCTTTTTAGCCGAATATTAAATGGTCATAACCTGCAGATCAGACTCTCCTTTAGCAGCTGAACAATGCGCCATGTCAGCTTCTGGACGCGTTTTAACACAGTTTTCACTTCGCCGCCCGCCGTGTCCTCAGGTTGTGTTTTGCACTTTAAAAATGTTCCTGTTGCTCCGTCATAAGGACCATTTAGAGGCTGTTAAAATGTGGCAGCCAAGCTGTTCCTGATGGACGTTTACTGTGTTAATGGAGCCGGTGGTTCGCTGCAGAACGTCCACAACATATCCAAAGAATCAAAAAGCTTTTGAGTTTTCATTCGACTCAATTCACACGATTCACCAAAACAGGGATTTGATTGTTTGTTGTTTTTATGATTCACAACCAATGCATTTACCCAAAACTATGATTTACCTGAAACATTTGTAGTTATATGACACAATCCATTGAAAACATTCATATATTAAAGTTTAATCTGATTTTCAAACAATGGTGAGTAAAAAAGAAACAATTTACCTAAAATTCACCTTTTAACAGGTGAATTCATATTTATCTACTGGGTTAGTAGCATTGAATAAAACATATGCAACATAAACGTAATAAACTAAAACATGGCCAAGTATAGAAATAGGTGGTAAAGAAACACTAATCTAAACACTTTGTCACGTCACGTTGGCGTGTTCTGGCAGTGGACCGTTTCTCAGATCTGATTGTTCTGAGACAATCAGATCCAAACCAGATCCAAATCCAAACTCAGCTGCTGGAATCTTCTCTCCACTTTATGTCCATGAAACGTTTCAGCAATAAGGCAGTTCAAAGTCTGTCACATCATAAAAACATCCATAAACATCACATTTATCAGATCCTTCATCAAACAAATATAAAATGTGTTGATCAATTTTCCACTTGCCTCAAATCAAAGATCCAAAAAACAAAAAGATTAAATGAGGCTTAAATCTTCAAAATGCTGAGTAATAATGTTCCCATGATGTGCTTCTGTTTATGATTTTTAATCCAAACTGATATTTAATCTTCTGTGCAAACATGCAGGTTTTCAATATTTCACACACCTGCAGACGCAGCGTCGGGAAAAAAATACGATCAGATTCAAAAACAGAAAATTTACAACAAAACGTCTCAGATTTTTACATTTGAGTTTTTTTCCTTCTCAGGAATTTTGGAGACAAAAACTTGGAAATTTTTGTTTCAAAAGTCGAACATTTTCAACTTTCAGAGTTTTTTTCTATCAAATTTCTGACTTTTCAAATGCAGAAATTTCATATTTTTTCTAGAACATTTGAGATTATTCTCAAAATTTAAATATAGAAATTTGAGTTTTTTTCTGTAAATTTGCTATTTTTTCTTTTACAATCATCAGACGCCAAATGGAAGATAGATGTATGTTTCTAGACTCTAAGTGAAGGATAGATGTGTGTTTCTAGACTCTAAGTGAAGGATAGATGTATGTTTCTAGACTGAGTGAAGGATAGATGTGTGTTTCTAGACTCTGTAAGTGAAGGATAGATGTGTGTTTCTAGACTGAGTGAAGGATAGATGTGTGTTTCTAGACTGAGTGAAGGATAGATGTGTGTTTCTAGACTCTAAGTGAAGGATAGATGTGTGTTTCTAGACTGAGTGAAGGATAGATGTGTGTTTCTAGACTGAGTGAAGGATAGATGTGTGTTTCTAGACTCTAAGTGAAGGATAGATGTGTGTTTCTAGACTGAGTGAAGGATAGATGTGTGTTTCTAGACTGAGTGAAGGATAGATGTGTGTTCCTGGACTTTGACTGGACCCTCCGTCCTGCACATGAGCAGATGCGTCCCTCAGTCAGTCGGGTCGTCGTCTGTCTGTCACGGCGCAGCAGCTTGTCGTGTCGCTCGGGTCCAAACGTCCAGAACCGCCTGGAGGCGGGCCTGCAGTCTGGCTCTGACAGCGTTTGAAAGAGCTGTTACCATGACAACAGGCATCCGGGCGGCGGTCCTCACACGTCTACCTGTGTGAAGGTGTGAATGTCGGAGTTAGGAGGAATTTAGCAGCGCTTATGGAGGTGTGATGGGCGGCGCTGATTGGCCGGGGAGCGAGGGACGCCTGGTGAAGAGGGATCCTGCATGTGTGAGATGTGAGGAGGAGCGAAGCGATAAAAACATGAAGTGTTGCGACTCGCAGATGGGCTGCTGAAACCAGCTGGAAAAAATAAACAGGAAGTGGAAAAATCGTCTGAATCTGGTGAGAAAATGATTTTCTGCTGGTTCCGGTCCAAATGGCACCCAGGATTCAGACTCTATTTAAAGGCTTTTATTTTGTAATGACCCGGATCACCTGGCTCCGGCTGACCAATGAGCAGCTGCTCTGCATCGACTCGTTCGGCTCAGAACGTCGGTCGGATCCGCTGCTGCAGACTGAGCGGCTTTTGGTTTCTCTTGGCTCGCGGTTCTGGACATTCTGTTCTGCAGAACCGTCCGTTCCTCTCCGTCCGCCCGGCTGCGTCTCGCATGTGGGAGGCAGATCATGGAAATGTTTCTGTTTGCTCCAGAACCTTCAGCGGGTTCAACAGATGAAGTTCAAACTGAAAGTTTCTCATCTGACTCAGCAGAAAGAGTTTTTTCAGTGTAAATGTCGCCAATATTGACCTTTTTTCATAATTCCTGCATTTAGTTTATTTTTAATGGGAAGCTAATGAGTGAAGGTGATTCGTACGTCTGCAAATATCTCATAACATGATCAAATAAACAACCATGTTCGGCTCATTTAAGCTCCATGTTGCTCTGAGGAACTTTAGAAACAAAACGGACATTTTTAAATATCATAATGGACCAAATTAATAAATGTTCTTTGAAAGATTGGTGTTTTTTTTGTTCAGGGTAAAATCGTCCCAGAAAGTTGAAAAGTTGGATTAAAGTTAAATTAATGCTGATCAGATCAGAATTAGAGCAAAATTAAAAAAGGAAAAACTTCTGTGTAAACTCAACAGCAAGAGAAGTTAAAAATCTGAAATAGTAGATTTAGCACAGAGAGTCTTTAAGACATTAGAGAGTCGGGTTCCCAGGCCCGCAGCACCACACGCCTCCACCGTGCTTCAACCTTCAAATTAAATCCTGAGGACTGAACTCGTCACGCTGCTGATGGGAGTTTCTCTTCCTGCTGTGGAGAGAGCATCTAAAGGTTGCCACCATGGAAACCCGGTGACCCCAAAACGCCACTCTTTGTTGCAGTTTTTATTCTTCATGTAGAAGGAAGATAAAAATGGCTCATTGATGAAATGAAACCAGTGCAGTGATTGTTTCATGTGCAAATAATTATTAAATGTATCATAAATGATGAAGCTTGATGTTGCCATCAGTGTCCTACTTAAAGCCCGGTCCTCTGTGTGCGGTCAGCAGCAGCGCCCCCAGGAGGCTCCAGCATGCCACTTCTCCTCCGAGAGGCTGAACAATCCGGACGCAGTCGGATCTCCAGAATCCGCTGCCGTTGCCGTGGCAGCCGGCTGGTTGTGGCGCTGCGCATCCTCATGTCACATCTTTTGTTGATCGCGACGTCTGGGATGCGCCCGTGGTGCTGGCCGGTCCGCCACCTGCTCTGTCTCCGTGGCGACCCTGGCGCCGCCGCCCCGAGAGCCCGGCGCGTTTCAGCTCCGCTCTTCGTCTCCGGCAGGCCCGCGGTGGCGTGTGTGTGTGTGTGTGTGTGTGTGTGTGTGTGTGTGTGTGTGTGTGTGTGTGTGTGTGTGTGTGTGTGTGTGTGTGTGTCTGTCTGTCACCAAGCATACGTCTGGCTGCTCTCCACCTGGACGCTGCTCTCCCATCTGTGATCAACGCTGACCCAGATCTGGCCCACTTGGACGACCAGAACCGGACCTAAAGCTTCTTGTTTTGGACTAATTCGTCGCCACGTTTCTGATTCGGCTCTGCGGATTCGGCTCTGCGGATTCGGCTCTGCGGATTCGGCTCTGACTCAGGCGCCGTAATAGAAAACCTTAAAAGGGTGAAACGCTGAAGAGGGTTGAAAGGGTCAGCGGTGGCGGCAGAAAGCTCCTGCAGCGACGGGGAAATTTAAAAACCTTTTTAAACACTAATCTGACATTTCCATGTTAACAAAGGTGCAGCACTTCAGTTTCCATTTAAAGGCTCCGGTTCTGCTGCTGCATGTCTATTGTCTGAGTCACTTTGTTTGAGCTGCTGCGTGTTTAAGAATCACATTAAAGGTCCGACTGTCTCCCATTGATTATCTGATCGGTTCCTCAGAGTTTGAGCCGAAACAAAGAAACGGAAAGAGGCCAAAGTTATTGGATGAAACCAATAACTGCACAGGAATCAAGAGCCACAAAACTGCATTTTTTACAGTTTTGAATTAAAAAGTATATTTAGTTTAAAGAAGCGAATTATTTCATTTTTATCTGCACAACTAACACAATGTAATATTTTAAAAAAATAAAAAAAGTTTCAGGGAGAAGTAACATAAAATCTAGTTTTAATAAAGTTACCTACCCAGTTATTTAGCTAACTATTTAACTAACTATTTAACTAACTATTTAACTATCCAGCCATTTAACAAAAACAAACATATAAAACTCAAAGTGTTTTTTCTATTATCTTTGGACGTCTGCTGCTCCTTCTGCTCTAGTTAGTGGAGTTTAGTTTCTATTTACTCTTAAATTTAAATTATAACTTTGTGTTTTATATTTTGGAGATTTTAACTTGTATATTTTTTGAAAGGTGGAGAAAATTTCACTACGATTTGTTTGCATCGACCTTCAACCTATAGCTGGAAAACAGTTTGTGCCATTTTCGTGTGGCGTTTGAGGGCCGCTCAGAATCACGTCGAGGGCCACAGACGGCCCCTGCGCCGCTCTTTGGACACCCTGACTCGCTCTCCAGCCTTTCATGAGTGAAATGTTTTGTTTCAGAACAGCACAACCTGTTTCCTTCTCATCCCCACAAACAAGAGTCATAATTATCACGGCTTCCCGACGGTTCGGTCCCTGAAGCTCCCGACCGTCTCCAGAACCCCCAGAGCAGCGGCGGCGCCGTTTGACTGACAGGTCAACCCTGGGAACGCCGGCGCCAAAACAAACCCCGCTAATGAGCACTGGGTACCAGACACTCAGCACAGTTTTACTTTCAAAAACAGACCCTGAATATTGGGTGGAGGAACGAGCGGCTGCAGAACCGTCGCTGTGTGTTTTGGGACTTTTGATCCATTTTGCCTCAGAGTGTCGAGACCAGGAGGCTCATCTCACTGCAGGAAATAAAGACCAGCATGTGAGAGACAAATTATATTAAATTAGTTTTAATATAGAAATCTGGATTTTCTATTAACTGTTTGCCATAATTGTCAACATTAATAGAAAGTCTTAATATAATCACATTTTCTTTCTGAACTGAATTAGTGAATGAAAGCTTTGATTTAACTGAGGGTGTACTTACTTTTCCATCATGGCTGAACAAGTTGCTGCTGCTTTCATTGATCCTGTGAATCAAATCGGACTCAGTTCTGCTGCTTTATCATCCAGATATAATATAAGTGACTGGAAGTGTCGGAAAATGTTCCATGCAGACGCAGAAATGCAGTTTTGGTGTGTCTCAGGTGTGTGTGTGTGTGTGTGTGTGTGTCGCGTTGTAAACGTCGAAGAGCAAGCAGAATGTGTTTGATGTTCCATTTCCCCTTTTTCATAATTCATGGTGGAGGAAAATGGACTGAAGCGGAGGTGGCTGCAGAGTGTGTGTGTGTGTGTGTGTGTGTGTGTGTGTGTGTGTGTGTGTGTGTGTGTGTGTGTGTGTGTTGCTGGATAACAGGACAATCGTCTCTGCTGGTTTTTGGGGAGATGAAACAGACAAGAGTTCGTCTTTGAAATGCAAAGAGCGGCGCTGCCGGTGATTGGCCGCCGTGTTGAGGAGGAGCTGCGAGTTTTTTCGCCGCATTTCATCATCATAATACTCACTTGCCCCCCCCCCCCCCCCTCCCACACCCACCCCATCACCCCCACCTCCCCCCCTCACCTTCCACCCTGCATCAGCACTCAGGGCTCCAACTCATTCTTTACTTTATTTACCTCTGTGACAATAAAACTCTGGCTAATTAGGGGCTGCTCTGAGATTGTGTGTGTGTGTGTGTGTGTGTGTGTGTGTGTGTGTGTGTGTGTGTGTGTGTGTGTGTGTGTGTGTGTGTGTGTGTGTGTGTGTGTGTGTGTGTCTGCACTGAGCGCTATGCTTGCTTACACACACACATTGTGTAGTGGTAGGGCCTGGGGACCAATTTATTTACATGCAGTGGAAGAGGAACAGAGAATTGGAAGAAGGGCTGAAAGAAAAAGAGAAGGAGGGAAAAAGAGGAAACAGCCGGGAATTCTGGAGAAAACCCAGAGGAAGGAAGACGTTTCTCAACTGTTCCCAAGGACACACACGACCAATTTACCATTTAGATCGGCCGGTGTGTGTGTGTGTGTGTGTGGGTGTGTGTGTGTGTGTGTGTGTGTGTGTGTGTGTGTGTGTGTGTGTGTGTGTGTGTGTGTGTGTGTGTTTGCCAATATCCTATGTGATTTCCACCTTCATCAGCATCCAACTGTTTCCTTTTAGATTTAAAGTAGCTTAAAGTCAAACTGAAGCTCAACTGTTTCACCGTTTTTGGAAAGAGGGAATTATTGTTTCTGCTGCTGCAACGTTTTTTATTAAAGTTAAAATATTTTATTGTTTTGATGACAAACAAAAGCAGAAATGTAGAATAACCAGCTGCTATTAATCATACAGTGAAGTGCTGATATTCTAGTTTTGGTTCTTTTAACTTTTCTGCTGAGCTGATTGGTGGTTAGTCAGGCTGTCTGCTGGTGCAAAATCTGCAGTTAGCCATGCAGCAACCAGCATTATGCAGAGTTTTATATCCATGTTATTTAGTCCTGGAGAGTTTAGAGGGTTTTTTTCTGACAGGAAGAAAAAACGTTGATGCCTTCTTTCAGCCAGCTGACCGGCAGAGCAGCTCTAGAAAAATCCATCACAACTTTAAACTGATTGAAACGTTTAGCTGCCTTCAGAATCCCCAAAGTGAACTCTGCCTGATTCAAATCTGTGTACACCAAGCAGGAAGTAGACAACAGAGCAGGGCATTCTGGGTAAATACAACCAGAGCTAACATGCTAGCCTAGCGCTAGCAGCAGAAATGGCTCATAGTCTGTCGATAAAAGAAAAATCCTCCAATCGCTAAAATCTGACGCCCCCATCTGGTGAAGCAGGAAGTTGCTCTCAGTGACTTCAGAGGTTTTTGTGTCGTTTCCCTCAGTGGTTCTTGGTGCAGCGCCCCCACAGGCCAGGAGGGGAACAGGCTGGTTTGACAGAACCAGAGCAACTGAACCGGGTTTACTGGACTATCAGGGGGAGAAACCGCCTGGATGTTCTGAATGCAAACTTTTAGAAATGTTTTATCAATAATTACCATCATTTTGAAGAAAAGTGTGAATAATTTGGACTCCTTTATGGGAAAGTTATGAAACTGTTTTCTCCATTTTGGTTTTCTTCAAGATGTTAATCATTTCTCTGTCTTGTCTTGCAGGCAGGACGCCGGCGACCTCTCTGGACCGATACAAAGGTAGGAAAACTTTCCTCCTCTTCCTGCGCCGCATGCAGCGCCGCCTGCAGCCTGCAGCGCCGCATGCAGCCTGCAGGGCGGCATCAGAGCCGCAGCAGTTTGGGGTTTGTTGGTCTGGAAGGACAGAATGATGAGTTGACCTCCTGGACAGGAGAGCAGGAAATTGGAGAGGCGAGGTGTGACGCGGCGGAGGGTCATTAAACCGAAGCCGTCAGCCGGACCCGGAGCGGAGCGGGGCGGGGAGCCTTAAATAAGGCCCGGTTAAAAATAGCTCCACCTATTCCTCATCTGAGGCGTCGTTAACGGGAAAGATGAGAATCCTTCCTGAGCGCCATCAGGGAGGCGAACGGAGCCGTCTGATTGGTCGGTTCTGTTCCAAACTCCAGCAAACAGAGGGATGAACGCTGTGATGGATTTCCTCTCTTATGACATTTTAAGTCTTTATGAACTGATTTCTAGAGCAGGGAAATGGAGCAGAAAGGAGAAGATCCATTTAGGAGTCTGGATTGTTTGGGGAATAGTTAAAGAATATGCAGTTTTAATGACATCAAAGATTCAAAAGTTTTGCTGTTAAGTTTTTTTAGAAAAGCATTTTGGTCAGTTGAATGTCGGCTGCAACTTTTCCTGCAGGATGGATTCGTGTTTCATCCGAATGCAGGCAGGAGTTTCAGATGATCACATCGTTTCCTGCTGCATTAAGTTCATGTTTGATTTTTCTGTGATTTTAGTTTGGCTTGACCTTTGCTCTCTGTGGTAAAACATCTTTTATAATGAAATATTTAACTTTTATAAGCATATTTGTGATTAAAACATGCCCAACTGCATCTTAAACTGAAACTTTTACACATTTTCAGGCACTTTTATTGTCATATTTAAGATATCCAACATAAGATTTTAAATAAAACTCATATTTTAAAGCACAGACGAGACTTTATAATGAAAAGCTGGATGTAAAACCTTGAAACTGGTCCAGGCTCAGACCCACAGTTCATGTCCTGGTGGTGCAGCAGGAATGTTCCAGTTTCCATTTGACCTAAATTTAGTTTGTTTTTCTGCTGATAAACTTTCTTCTTGTCTTTTTTCTCCAGAAAGCTGAAAATCATGTTTGGAAATATTTGTAATAGAATTATGGATAAACATCATTGATAGATTATTTTGGGGTTAAATCTGTGGTGACGGTTAATATCTCAGTTATTCTTGTCAAATTTCCGGCGATATCTAATTAAACTTACATGTTTATGGAAGCATTAGTAATTATAATGTTGCACATTATAATATGGATGCCTGATCTATCCAAATATATTTGTTAAATATTCCAGGTTTTGTTTGTGAAACCTGAGAAAGTTTATCTAATAACGATGCTTTGCTTCAATACAAGCTGCTCCAACAATATTTATGTTACATTTCTGTTATATATTTGTAATTAAATCACTAAATGACGTATTTCCAGTTGAAGCTGATTCTCGATTTAATGATATTTTTAACTTTTATTGTTGATTTCTTGTCATGACTGATGGATTTTCAGCATCAGGAAGTTTCAGCCAGCTGGCAGGCAGTGCTCAGTAACAGGTGGGGGAGGGGCAGTGTTACTCCTGGCTTTAAGCTGTAGAATCAGTTTAATGTGAAGTTTTAGTGTTTTAATGAAACTGTTTCAGGTTTTAATTCTTGCTTTGCGCCCCCTGGTGGAGATTCTGTTTCACTCCCAACAGCTGCTTTTTATTTTTATGTTTACAGGAAGTGAAGCATCATTTTTTATCTGTTACTTGATTATCTTTCCATCAGTTGTGATATTTTTGTGGTGAATTTTTCAACATGACTTTTTTACGGAAGCAAAGTTGTTTTAATGTTGAGATAAAATCTGCAACGCGTCGCAGCAACATTTCAGTAAATCCCATTCGATGGGAGTAAAGTAGAAATATTCACTTTATTAGCATCTTTATGCAGATATGTCTAATATTCTCACATTGAGCTCATATATTCATGAGTTTGGACCCGGATCCGCTCCGGTGGACCAGAAGCTCAGAACCGAGCCCGGGATCCGGCCGGATGCGGCTGAAACCGGAACGTGGAAGAAAAGGAGGAGAATGTGAGAATAATTCAGCTTTTGTTTTTCTGCCTGATTGGAGAAAATGGGCGAGGCTGCGACTGTCAGACACAAACAAACAGACGCAGCTCTAATCCGACACACAGCTGCGTCATTCTGCAGCGCATTCGCTTCCTCTGTCTCCACCGCTGCCGTCCAATCGCCTCACACACACACGTTCACACACACACACGTTCACACACACACGTTCACACACACACACACATTCACACACACACACACGTTCACACACACACATTCACACACACACACGTTCACACAAAGCAGAACTGGGCGTATAATTTGATCCTGTGTGCTCTCCTCCTCTAATGAAGCTCTCTGGCGGTTTGACTGACACCCGGCTTGTTATTTAAGTGTCTGTTTTGGGCCAGGAGGAAGAGGAGCGAGGAGGAGGAGTAAGGCAGGAATTGGGAGGTTGGGGATAAATAAAAGAGAGACAGGAAATGAAAAAATGGAGGGAAAGAGGGTCGTGGGACTCATAGGGAGCAAATGAAAGAGGGTGGAGAGGAGAGGAAGACAGTTTGGGAGGAGGAAGAGTTGACGGCGGAAATGGGGGTGATGAAGGCTGCGAGGGGATTGTGTGGGTGAGAGTGTCTAATTGCAGGTCTTTGTCCTGATAATGTTCTTTGAAGGCACACAGCTGATAATTAGCCGCCGCGGCTCCTCGGATGCCTTTCAGCTTCGGTCATTATGAGCCGCAAACCCTCCATTGGCTCTGACATGACCTCCCCACACACACACACACACACACACACACACACACACACACACACACACACACACACACACACACACACACACACGCCACAGCAAACAAGTGTTGATTAGAGGATGAATAGCATCATGCACGACACCACGGCTCTCCAAAGGCCCGGCTTCCTCTCTGCAGGTGTGTGAGGGACGCACTTCCTGTTTACAGAGCAGAGCCACTCAGCAGACAGCAGCGGCTGTAATTACAGCGACTCACACAACGCGGCGTCCCGGCACGCCGCCTCCTTTACTGCCTCCCGGTTGCCACATGACAACGGCGGTCCCTCGCTACGCCGCCCAGGCCCCGCCCCTCGGTTATTCCCACATCTGAATATTTATGAGACAGGAAGTGGCTGAGTGGAGCGATCGCTCTGCGAAAACCTCGCCGCGGTTATTACAGCCAACTGAAACCGAGAAAACATTTTCATCAGCTGAAATAAAGGAAAACACTGAAATTATGGATTTAATCCTCTTTGTGTTTATTAATCTGTTTATTGGCCTTCCTGCCTCATGTGAAGCAGCCAGTAAAATATCAGCAGCAAACGTTGGGAGAAAACTCCAGAGTCACTTATTTATTCAACAATAACTGAATATATTGTTTAAAATCATTTATTGATTATTCTTTACCCAGTCGATGTAAAATCAATCACAATACTGAGATGTTTGAATTCTGCACCTAAAAATGAACCAAAGTATGAAAAACTAAAACTACTAATAATAACTAAACAGTATTTAACTATAGAACTAGTAAAAACCAGTAAAAACTGTAAAAACCAGTAAAAACTGTAAAAACTGTAAAAACGTCACAATGCAGTGAAACTAAAACACCCAGAACTACATCAATCCTGGAAGTCAAAATGAATGATCCATATTTTCATGATGCGCATCAAGTCACCCAATTCAATTTTTTCTCACCATAATGATGCATGGCGGTGGCAGCGTCATGCTGAGGGGATGGTTTCCCTCTGCAGCTTCTGAAAGTCTTTGGGGTTTTTTCTAAAACTCATTTTGGTGGAACATGGAGATGGCAGAGTGAGAGATAAAAGGAAGTGAATGGCCTAGTCAAAGTCCAGGCCTGAGTCCAGCTGAGGTTAAACCTTGTTTTCCTTCCAGTCTCACTGAGCTGAGGAAGTTTCACCAAGAACAAAGCAGAAAACCTGAACATGAGCGACCAGCCGGGCTGCAGCAGAACCAGGTCCTTTCCCAGCAGCTGGTGTCATGGCCGCCATTTTTCATCCAAACGCATGAACTATGAGCCGTTGCTAATGACGACGGCTCTTCTTCTGCTGCCGCGGGGTTGTTGTGAGCGCGCCCGGTGGCAGGGGAGGCGCTGCGGCGATCCGAACCCGATGGGAGCCGGGAGGATTAGAACCGCTCATGAAAGCAGCAATAAAAACTATAAAACGATGCTTCCAATTAGAGATGATTGCTTTTTTCTCTTTGATTTCTCATTTTTTATTGGATGGAGTTCTGCTTATCAAAATATTGATCTAGGAAAACAAACTGGTAAATCTGGACTGAAAACGTCTGTGAGTCATATGTTTAATTTATTTTATAGGTTTCGACATATTTTAGTTTTATATAATCGCAACATTAGTTTTTACAATTTTCTCATTTTAGGACTGAATCTTAATCTTGAAGTTGCACAGATAACAAAAAATTATACTAAGGTGAAAGTAGCGCAACTTCAATATATTTCTACTCAAAAAAAAAAAAAGTAGTAAAAATCCTCCAAAAAGTAAATGTCAGGATTTACAACCAAACTCTGATGTTACACATGTTTTCATCTGGTTTACACATTTCAGCTGCATGTGGGGCCTGCATGTATTCCTGTGTGTGTGTGTGTGTGTGTTGTGTGTGTGTGGTGTGTGTGTGTGTGTGTGTGTGTGTGTGTGTGTGTGTGTGTGTTCATGCGTGTGTGTGTGTGTGTGTGTGTGTGTGTGTGTGTTCGTGTGTGTGTGTGTGTGTGTGTGCGTGTGCATGTGTGTGTGTGTGTGTCTGGGGATCTCGGTGTGGACTCTTTTTTTCTCCGGTTTTATTTTCGAGCGGCTCCAGATGGCGCAGAAACAGGTGAGCCAATTAGCGAGTCTCGCCACACGGCAGCATCGTCACATCAGCGGAGCGCGACGGGAAAAAAACAGATCTGCAATCAGACTTTGTTTCTGTCGCAGATTTTCACGCTAACATCTCCGCTGTGATGCTCAGATGTTTGAGTCCTGCGGCGTCCATACTGGGACCATCCCAGTCACCAAACTGGTGGGAATGATGCAGGAACGCCTTCTGTCTCTCCGGCAGGAAAACAGGCGGATTTAACGGATTTCTTGACTTTTTAAGGATCCAAACATTTCATGGAGCTTAGCTGATGTTCATTATTACTAATGAAGTCGGAGTCGTCATAAAAGAGGAAGCAGCAGGAAGTCAAAATGCAGAAGCCCCTTTATCTCGTCCTCCTCCATCCCCCTCTCTCCATCTCCTGTCATCCAGTGCAGAGCCGAGTGTCAGTCGGTTTGCTGTTAATTAGCTGCAGAAAGCAGAGACACCTGCCCACTGCTGCCGCTGACGAACGCACAGAAATGCATCCGCATGATGCGGCGACGCTCATGCTTGTTATTTTGATGCTTCCTGTGCGTTTGAGTATTTTTCTTTTTGTTAAGCGATAATTGAGCAGCCATGGCGGCTGCTTTCCCACCTAATGGAAGGGGACAAATTAATCTCCCAGTGCTAATGTCTGCAAATGGAACAGGAACAATCCTGTCAGCTCAGGCCCACAGGGAGGGGGCCGGAGCATGCCCAGAATGCTAACACCTCAGCTTCTGGAGGTTCAGGTTAAAATCATCCAAAGAAAACTCTTTATTTATGAATGTTTTGCGAACAGAAGTACCTGATAAATTCACATTTATTTTATGCAACACCTTTTCTGCAACAGAAATTCCTAAAATGATGAAATCAGTTGGTGCCTCCTTTTTCTACCTGTTCAGGAGAATTTCATAAATGCTGAACATCTCCAGTAGAGCAGCATCCAGACGCAGTGAATTATTCAGGCCATGACCAGAGGTCCAAAAGAGTTTAACCCAAAATGAATAAATGAGACTCCACTTTCTGATTTACCTTACGAGTCTGATGGGTGTCCCTCCCAGCTGTATCTATGGCCTCTTCAGTTTGCAAAATGCTGTTTTTAATTTGCTTTTCTTGGAAAAAGTTATAAATGAGAATAAATTCTACATTATCTCAATAATGAGAGTAACTTTTTTACAGACTATTTACAGATTTCACAGCGTTGGGGATCACAACCCCCTGCAAAAAACTGAAAATCCCTGGAAACATAACTGCCTATTGCAGAAGTTCACAGGCCAAATCTATTAATTCACATTCTAGATATCAGTAGCACAGCAGAAGATAAAATCTACTGTTGTCATTATTAGTACTTTTTGGGATTCAGCCTTGAGCAGCAAGGGAAAAAATGAACAGAGCGAAGCGGATCGGAGTCGGAGCGAAGCGGAGTCGGAGTGAAGCGGACCGGAGTCGGAGCGAAGCGGACCGGAGTCGGAGCGAAGCGGACCGGAGTCGGAGCGAAGCGGACCGGAGTGAAGCGGATCGGAGTCGGAGCGAAGCGGACCGGAGTCGAGTATTTTTATTGGTTCAACAGGTTTTTAATGGACCAATCAAACTTTGACTCAGTTGCTGATTTGACTCTATTTGTCCAAATTAATCTCTTGATTTCCAGTTTCCTCCACAATAATGTGTGATTCTTGCCTCAGCTTGTTCTCCAGAGCATCATCCGGTCATGTTGATGGAATTAATCAATGAAAGTATTGAGGAAGTATCTGCTGTGGGTCATGTTGAGCTGGAAGCCTGGCTGGTCGACCTGCAGCTCTGCTCCCCTCCTGGTGTTTAAAACACGCTGAATGTCAAACCTGTTTCCCATCTGAACAGCCGTGAACCCGAAGCCGTTCCTCCTTTAAGCCTCTTTCTGCGGACGACCTCCAGGGAAGCTTGTGAGTACAGAGGAGTTGATTACGGTGGCGCGGCGCGGCGCAGCTTTGTTCTAGCCGTTCGTTCGGCCGCCCTTGGCTTTGGGAGAAGAGACGGATGGAGCAGAAGAAGAGGTGTCTTATCACTCCCATGGGGTCTCGCATCCTTTCATCCCAGATTGGCTCTGTGACCTCGCCGCCCCGCCCGGTTCATCCCGACCCTCCGCGCCGTCTCTTGTTTACTGTCCCATAATGACATTGTCAATGGCAACAATACGGCTGCTTATCGCGAGGTGTCTGCCGTCACAATGGATGAATGGCGCCGTAATGGAAAGGCGAATTTGTCCTGTTGTCATCTCGGAGCCTTTGGAGGCGCTCGCTGCGTCCCGGCTGCGCGTGCCGCTGGAAGATAAGATTAATTCTTCATATCACCGGGATGATTGTGGAATCTTGTATCTAATGTAATTTTTATTTCTCGCTCCTCCTCATTTCCTTTCCCCTTCTTCTTTCAAACTGCACAGTCAAGATTTTTTTCTCTTTTCTTTTGGGAGAAAATCTAAATAATTTATCTGTTTTCGTGCTTTTCCTTCTGCTTCTACTTAAAGGCAGAGAAATGAAATGGGAAGAGACAGGAGAATAGGCAGATGAGTGTTTTTTTTCTGAATGGGAGGGACGTGAGCGGCATGCAGAGCGGGGTGAGCGGGAGGAGGAGGCGCTGCTGGCTGGTGGAGGGCCTAAGAGGAGCCTGCAGACTTTAGTAATCCCTCTTTTATTAATGTGAAGCCAAGCTCAGCAGAATGTGGCTCACAGACATAACAGAGCAGCTCGCAGTGTTCAGGCCCCACTGTCTGCCTTACTGGCATGACTGGCCAAGTCAACACCCCTCCCATTTGCCAGGCTGGTAAAGCGTCAGCCAGTTAAAACCCAGTTCATACTGGCCTCCCAGTCGCCTCCACCCACTGAGGCGCCGTCCGTCGGAGGCTTTTCATCCCGCTCAGGTTCCGGCCCTTTTCTTCTTCTTTTTTGGCACCGAATGCATCCTGCGTCCCTGCTTCCCTGCACGTTGCCATGACAACCCCACCCCTTTTCGCATCACTCAATGCCCCCCCATGTAGCCAATGGGCATTGACCTTTTGCTGTCGGAGCGTGTTAGGGAGCAGGAGACACAAAGTGCAGGAGAAGGATGGCGAGGCGAGTGAGAGCGGAGCGAGAGCGGAGCGCGAGCGGAGCGCGCGCTCCGCGGGAACAACAAACACAAATCGGTCATTAAACTGTAAACAATTTAAAACGGACTCACTGCAGCGACGGCTCTGCTCCTCCGAATCACAAAGACACAACGCTCATGTCCAGGGAGGACGTGGCGAGGAGACGCAGGCTCACAGTGTGGCATCATCACTAAGCTCAGCCAGAAAACAAAAGTTAATTCCTCTGTAAAATCAGGACCGGACAGAGGAAGGAGCTGAGATGAAGCTTTGTGCTGCAGCTTGGATGCAGCTTTGTGCTGCAGCTTGGATGCAGCTTTGTGCTGCAGCTTGGATGCAGCTTTGTGCTGCAGCTTGGATGCAGCTTTGTGCTGCAGCTTGGATGCAGCTTTGTGCTGCAGCTTGGATGCAGCTTTGTGCTGCAGCTTGGATGCAGCTTTCTGCAGAGCAGCTCTGCAGACCTCAATGAACATGTTAGGAGGAAACCGTTTTCATTTCCCTTGATATCTCCTGAAGGCAGTTATTAATATTTATTATGAGAATCAGAATCCGCAGGTTGCTGGTTTGAATCTTTACTGCACAGAATTTCTTGGTCATGGAAATTAAGATACAGCAAAAACAACGAATCTCACCAAGTACTTGAGTTTAATTTCTAGTGCAAGTATCTTAGTAAACTCTAAATAAGACAAAATTAACTCAGAAGTCATTTTTCAGCAACATATAGAAGCTGCTTTAAGGAATTATTTCACTTTTAACCAGACATTTTCCCATGTTTGGTGTTTTTTTAAATCAAAATTAAGGAATTGTTCATTTGAATTAATGTCTAAATCTTGTTGAAAAGTTACTTGTAAATTAGTTTTTTTTCAAACACTGAGATGTTTGTTCTGTAAACCAGACTGAAATACTTGGTCATGTTTTGTGTTTTTGCAGTGAACCTTAAACAACCAATCAGCTGGCTGTGATTTGAATGCATCAGTCGGTGCTCCAGTTGCTGCAGCCGGCTGCAGCACGCGCTCGCCGGCTGCAGCAGCTGTTTGTAGGGAAGGTGTGCGGTGATTGCATCAGAGTGCTGCGCAGCATCGCGGCCCGCTTCCTGCTGCCGCTCAGCACTTTTAGCCGGCGCCGCCGCGTCACTCTGCGCTGAGTCAACGTGCAACAGGAGGCAGATTTGATTTGAATTCCAAACAGCAGAGGCGGAAATGGGTAATTAAGGCAGAACTTAGCGAGAGGGTCTTGTGCGTTTGGATGCTGATGGGCCGAGTGCTTCACATAATTTGAGATTTGGATTGTTGTTTTTCAGGGAGATGCAGGTGTTTGGTGAAGACGGATGATTTCGGCCCGAATGCCAAACATTCTAATGAAGCTCACGTACGATCCATAATTTTAACTATTCCCCACCTGCTACACACACACACACACACACACACACACACACACACACACACACACACACACACACACACACACACACACACACACACACACGTGGATGCACAATATGCACTAATGAAGCTGTTCTCCTCGCCTCTTTCCGTCCCTGGCTCAGTGAAACATGCATAAATCATAATAAACAGAGATGAATTTTTAATCAGCGCTCCCTGCCCGTGTCTTCAGCCCGACCTCCTGAGGGAGGGAGGCTGTGAAGTGCCAGGTATGTGCAGTCTGATCTGGCAGCGCCTCCTCTGGGAGCGCCGAGCGCTGAACCGCGCGTTTGGGCCGAGCCGGACCGGGCCGAGCCTCTGGAGGCCCGACTGGTCCACGCTGAAGTTTTCCACTTGGGTCCAGCTGTCCAGTGGGAGGCTGAATCCATTTCCACTGGATTTACTTTTGCTCTAAATCTTTTCAGGTTTTTGCATGTTTTGTTGATTTTATATTTGGTCGTCATTCAAACTTCGACAGCAAAACAGAAGAATATATAATGTGGAAAAAACTAGCAGCGTTACCATGACAACACAATTCCCATAAACTCCAACAGGAAATTCAGATAAATTATAGAAATCTGTCAGATTTTCCCACGGATGAACTTTATCTTCAAATTAACCGTTAAGATTGTGAATGATCAGTTTTTATTGAAATGATCTCAAAACATTTATATTTTTAAAATGTAAAATAGAAAATAACCAGGAGGTTATTTTAATGTCCTGCACGCAGTCTGAGCAGGACATGAAAACTCAATTTGATCTGATTAAATGAAAGTCAGCCTTGTTTTCAGAGGCGTTGCCGTACATCGGGTCTAATCCAGACTGTGAATAATAATCCTGGCGTCGGCTCCATCAGTTTGTCTCCTGGAGTTTCTGCATGTATTTCACTGCTTCCCTGTTGTTCCTGGAAGCTTCAGTTTGAGTTTCCTCCCAGGAGAGAAGCAGCAGCTCCTCGCTCGTCTGCTGCCCTACATTCCTGGAAAGCTTGGAAATGAGATTAAAAAAATGCACATTTCACAATTTCACCCAACTTTAGCGAAAACATCAGACAGACCAGAGGAGCTTCAACGGTTATTATTGCTGGTATTTATGAGGCCAAAGATCCTGCAGAGAATCATTTTGTTTTGTTGAATTCACACTTCAGGTTTTACAGTCACTTATTAACTAAACTGAACTGTGAACCATGAAGACCATAGCTAACACACACACACACACACACACACACACACACACACACACACACACACACACACACACACACACACACACACACACACACACACACACACACACACACACACACACACACACACACACACACACACACACACACACACACACACACACACACACACACACACACACACACACACACACATCAGCTGCTCTCCTGACCCAGATGTCACTTTGCTTCACTGAAAAACACAAAATGTTTCCAATTGTTTGGTTTAGTCAACTTACTTATTTTCTTATTAGTCAAAAATTTATGTTCATAACAAAGTGAAATAATTTGCCAGTTGACCTTTTGACCTTTATCTCATAGTTTAGTTTGTCTAGAACTAAAATCTGAATCACTTGTTCATATTTAGTTTTAAGCAGAGGAACCTGCAGCTCAGCGTCCGTCGCTCCGGGTCGAGCAGAACATCCCGTCCTTCTGGTTTCGTCCCGTTTTCCTGCGTTGTCATGGAGATGAGCATCATCCTGACTTTTCATGTGGTTTTCCAGAAAAGCTGCATGTCTGAGGCGTTTCCTGTGTCACCGATCTGACAGAGCAAACTGATCTCAGCACATAAATATTTGAAAACAATCAATAATTTGTCTTGTTGAGCTTTTATATCTCAAAGTCACTGAATTCGTTGTTAACGGAAACAAGCAGGGAGCGACGGACCAATCGCAGACAGAACTGGAACAGAAGCCAGTGGAGTTTCCCAGATTAATTTCTATCTGGTGGTTTGGATGCGTTTGTTTCTCAGTGGACTTTAAAAAGCTGCAGGTTTGATTCCTGGCAGCTTTCTGCTGCTGCTAATTGAATATGTGGCAGATTAGAGTCATTCACCTTTGACTTCATTCACATTTCACTTGTTGTTGTTTAGATACGGCTCTCATCAAACAGTTGCTGTGTTTGCTTTCAGCTTATTTACATTTTTGTATTATTCCACCCACACATGCATGAATATGGATGAATTCTGACTTTTTTCCTTGATGTTTCAGGAGCTGCAGCATATTTCTGTGTCAGTGTTCTCATTCTTCATCTTCTGCTTCTAAAATCTTCCTTATATATAACTTTCTGTAAATTGCAGTGAGGACCCCCGCCCCCCAGGCGGTGGGGATCTTTGCCAACCTGATTTGTGAGCTTGCTCTCGTGTTTAATAGAAAGAGAGATGGGATCCAGATTGATGGGAGGGCTTTGGTATTAAGACCAAAGGCAACCACTCCAGCGAAGCAGGATGTGACATTTTCCCAGCCATCTAGCAGAGCCTTTGTTATTTATTTTACTTATTTATTCTAGCAGGTATTAAACACAAAAGGGTGGGATGATGGCGGAGCGGGAGGTCGGGATAAATATGTGCTCTTTTTTTTCTGTGTGTCAAACTTTTGGTGAAAATGAGGAAAAGTGTGAGGAGGAGGTGGCAGGGGGGTGATGAGGAGCGATGACAGCGACAGGAACGGGAGGAAAAGCGGCATCCCTGCTTTGAAAATAATAATGGCAAAGCAAAATAGATCCCCAGCTGCTCGCTTCCTCTCGCTCCTCTCCATCTAAAATGCATTCCACCTTCTCCCAGTGTTGCATTTTTTATTTTTAAAGTTCCCATTACGGATAAATTTAACTGGTGGAACTCCAGCGGTCCCACTTTGTGCCGACTCCCCCTCCTGTTGCATAAAAGATTAGAATCGAGCCGCTGCTGCGCACCTGATCATGAAAAACAGTCGTGCTGAGGTTGACTTGTTTTGCAACGAGTCAACATATTTCATTGATGTTTGCAGGTAGTAATTTATTGCACCATAATTTACTGACTGAATCGCTGAATGCTTCATTGGGTGACAAATGAAACTGCTTTTGAGGCATGCCCTTCATTTGCAATTTCCAGATGAAAAATGTGACTTTCTGCATCCAGCGGTTCGTCGAGCGAGAGGCGAGGGAGGGAACGTTTCCGCACGTTTAGCCTGTGGGAACAACGTTCCTGCAGGTGAGTGGCAGGCTGAGACGGAGGCGACGTCAGAGCAGGACAGAGCAGGACAGAGCAGGACGAACGTTGGATCATTTTAGTTTAGAGTTGGACATTAAATCTAACAAACTGTCATAATACAAATCAGCACAGGATTAAACTATAAAATACATTAAAATATACAATCCCAGGTCCCTGCGCCTCCCCATGAATCTATAAAACACAGAACAGTCTAACACTGAGCAGTTAAATGAGAGCTTTTTATGATTTCTGTCAAAAAACAGATTTTTCCTCTTACTGTCTGATATTCTTTAAACTCTCATAAAGCAGCAGCCACTTTCTCACTCTGGATTATAAATTATTCTAAATTCATTCATTATTATAGAGACGTATTGTTTTTATCTCTATTAAATAATTACATCGATTTTAATCCACAAAAAATGTTATTAGTAGTTTTTATTTTTGTTTTTGTTTTTTTGCATAAAATCAGATCCTGATTGAAAACTGAAAATTGATTTTTTAATCTTTAGTTTCATCTCTGAGTGGAAGCCATCTTGGTTTTTACATTCATGTTCAGCTTGTTGGATCACGTCTAGATTATAAATATCCTCATAGTTGTGGAAGAATATATTGATCAAATCATCTGATAAAATATTATAATTATGATATCATGTCAAGGCATTTGAATTATACTTAAACTGAAAACATGTGCAACACATTTTCACATTTTGAGACAACAAATAATCGCAAAACACTAAAAATCATTTTAGTGTTTTGAAAGAAAACGGATCAATTTTGGTTAAAAATGACCTTTTTCATTTAGTTCATTTGTAATTTCATCATTTTTCACATTTTAGTCTTTAAAATACCAGAATTTTCTCTTCACTTTCTGCCTGCTTGGCATAATTTATAAATATTAGATAAAGTGTTTTAATTATTAGTAGAAAAACATTCACAGTTTCTTTTTCTTTTGTAAAAATTTGAGTAAATTCTTGGACAGCTACCTCAAAAATATGAAGACTTTCATCGTAAAACTGAGAACGATGTTTTGGTGAATTAATATTTCATTTTAAAACAGAGAGTTTAGTTTGAGGGTCGAGACTCGGCCCCCTTATTGCCCCCTTTTAGATCCGCCCCTGCTGGGAAGAAGCTGGATTTTCCGTGATTTGAAGTCAGTGAGTTTTGTGGAGAACTCCTTCAACGTTGGGAATGTGAAGTGCAGCAGGGAGACGGATGAGCCTCTGGTCTCCGCCCAGTTCTTCCAGTGAGTGTGTGTGTTTGGGTCGGCGACCCGTCCCTGTGTAACGGTCCCGTTCGTCCTCCTGCAGTTCAGTCTGGTGGGTCAGAGCCGTGAGGGTTCGAACCGCTCGCCGGGCGCACGCCGTCTCCGTCGCCACGGCGATTTAATCTGCCTCGCCCCTTTTCAATCAGGCGAGTGTCAGGCAGGGCCGCTCCGCCGGGGCGTCTAATAAAATGCACGAACACACTCCTGCAGGAAGCCCCCTGCAGACACACACACACGCAGCAGACACCCGATCAATACAGGCAATCATTCAGGTGACAATAGGTGCAGGTTAACCGGCCGCTGATTCACACCCCGCTATCATCACCGTCTCAAAAATCACACAATCAAGACAGAAGCATGCTGCTGGGTGGGGGCGTCTGGAAGACGAGGAGGGGCGCGGCGCGGCGCTTCGCAGGTACATGAAATGTGTGAATATGTGCGTGAAATGAATTGAAATGGGTGTGAAAGTGCATCTACTCACAGGCAGACGCACACAGACACGCCTTTGTGTTTGGGATTGTGTGTGAGTCCCGTCCACACGCACAAGGCATGGCATTACGGTGTGTGGGTGTGTGTGTGAGGTGTGTGTGTGGGTGTGTGTGTGTGTGAGGGTGTGAGGTGTGTGTGGGTGTGTGAGGGTGTGTGTGTGTGAGGTGTGTGTGTGTGTGTGTGAGGTGTGTGTTGGCTGTTATCAGAATGACACCATCCTCCTCTCTCCTGCAGCCCCAGAGGATCAGTGGAGCTGCACCAGTTTCAAATGAAAATAAATGAGAGGCAGTGACCGCTACTGCCTGGGTCCCACTTTAATGAGGAAGAGGAGCAGAGGAGGAGGAGGGGGGACTGGTCCAGGTTGGCAGCAGCGGGGCCTAGAGAGAGAGAGAGAGAGAGAGAGAGAGAGAGAGGAGGGAGACGTGATGAATGGATGAGCTTTCTCTGTCATCGATGCGATGGCCAATTACAGCTGCAGCACGCTCGGCTGCGCCGCAGGTGGAGCGGACGGCGCTCTGAGTGGCCGCGCTGCATCCATCCATACTCCATTATTTGCATTGAGAGGACAAATCAGTGCAGAGAGTAAAACCTGGAGCGGCTTGGCGGCGTAATTCAGAACGACGACGGACCACGAAGCGTCTGGAGGTCCAGGTTTACCTGAACCGACTGATCTTAATGCTCTGGAGGAAAACTGATTTCCTTTCACTCATCGAAACTAAACGCAAACCAGACACCAGTTTCTCTGATAAACACACACACACACACACACACACACACACACACACACACACACACACACACACACCTCCAGTGGGATTTGACCAGTTCTTCCACCAAACACACATGGATGAGTCAAAGATAGATAAAAATAACGTCCAGAGGAGTCGGGTTGTGTTGGGTAATGAACCAAACAGACGATATGCTTTCAAAGGAATTATTAAATTATTGTTAAACGGCTGATTCGTGTTTTCTCCCAACTTTTACTGTCGTCATTTTGCATGTTTTGTCTCCAGCTGATGGAAACTGCTGGTTTGGGAATCAAAAATCAATTTCCCCTCTTGTTTTTATTTCAGTTAACAAAAATGTTTTCTCAGTTTCAGTTTTTGTAACTTTGTTAGTCTTGGTAGTGAATCTGCTGCAGCTGCAAACAGCTGTCAAACACGGTGGTGGCAGCGTCATGCTGCATTGGGCAACATTAACTGTTTCAAACAGCCTGGTGGTTGAAAGTGGGCAGATAAAGCAAACTAACGTCCAAACTCTGAACTCAGACCAGTAGAAAATATAAAAACTGGATCCAGACCAGAAACTTTTTACTTTTATTCGTCTCCATGTGCAGCTCCATGATCATCCTGTACGGTGTGTGTGGCGGTGTGTGTGTCCCACATGTTGGACCGGCGGTGTGTGTGTCCCACATGTTGGACCGGCGGTGTGTGTGTCCCACATGTTGGACCGGCGGTGTGTGTGTCCCACATGTTGGACCGGCGTTGTGTGTGTCCCACAGGTCGGACCGGCGTTGTGTGTGTCCTACAGGTCGGACCGGCGGTGTGTGTGTCCAACATGTCGGACCGGCGGTGTGTGTGTCCTACAGGTCGGACCGGCGGTGTGTGTGTCCTACAGGTCGGACCGGCGGTGTGTGTGTCCTACAGGTCGGACCGGCGGTGTGTGTGTCCTACAGGTCGGACCGGCGGTGTGTGTGTCCCACATGTTGGACCGGCGGTGTGTGTGTCCTACAGGTCGGACCGGCGGTGTGTGTGTTGTGTAAGTTATTAAAAAGCAGTAATCTGTTCTTGCTTTGGGATCAAAGGAGTCGAGACGAAGCGTCAACCCAGCTAGTGGGAAAATGAACATTTTTATTTAGAAGTTGTTTCTTGGGGGCTTCTGCTGTTTAAGCAGTGAAACAACTTATTTGTAGTTTCTTAATGACTTTACAGCCGTGTAAAACTTTTTATGCTGCGTTAAGCAAACATCACAAATAAAGCCTGAATGCATTAAATAATTAGCTAAGACTTGTTGCAGATGAGGCAGTTCTTCAAAATCTGCATATGGTGAATATTGACAATGTGATCAAATACATGGATTAATGGTTTACGTGGGGGTCTGAATGATTTTAGATTAGCTCCTACTTTTCTCATGTAAAGTATTTATATTGCAGCGTTTTTGGTTGCTGACATGATGAAAATCATCTCTGCTTATGCTGTGGTTCATATTCTGCAGTGAAAGAAGCAATCAGAGGTTGGATGTCTTTCTAATTGTGGTCTGAACGAGCATGCTGACATATTAGCATGCTATTGCTAATATTAGCTTGCTAATGCTAATATCTACAGATGATTATTGTGAGTTTTGGAGACCTTAAATGCAGAAGCACCATAAATTTTAAGACATTTGACCACTGTCACTGTGATTCAGTTATTTATCAAGCTCAATATTTCTGCCTTAAGGGAAGTTAAGCTAGTTTCTGTTAGCTTAGTCTGGAGCGTTAGCTTAACCCTGTAGCTGACTAGTTAGCATACAACAGGAAGGAGAAACCTGAATCATTTTCTGTGTGTAAACCCATTAAAATCTTTAAATTGAGTTAAAGTTGGAGTCTTGTTTTCATCAGTTTAGCTTCCTGCTGAAAAACGAAGCAAACTGACGGCCATCTCATCATCATCATTATCATCATCATCATCATCATCATCATCGTATCTTTCAGGTCAAATGTCGCTGCGGCTCAGATTTGCTTTTCTCTCTGCTGATCGTTTGACTTCTGATCTTTGAGTTTGTCGCCACCTTTTGGAAGGGAGGATTATTATTTCCTGTTAACTCACGCTTTCAGTGAGGACACAATGCAAGTTGCAACACTTGTTTACACTAAAGTTGCAGAAAATCAGCTCTTCACATACAGAAAAGCAAACTAGCCAAAGGCGAACCCGACTGAAACCTGCATGTGTGTCAGCTGAATCAGGAAGTCTGTCCTGATTCAGACTCCTGGGTTCAGATAAAAGGAAAGCTGCTTCATCAGTGCAGCTGTGATCCGAGTCGATGTGGTGTCAGAATTTGTGCAAAACAGGTCAGCGAGCATTTCTGGAGGAGGCTGCAGCGCCACAGGTGGAGCAGGGATCCGTGTTAACTGGAACGCAATGTCCTGACCGGAGCCGAGCGCGGCCAATAACACCGAGGCACAGACGCATCCAGCATCCAGGAGAGGAGCAAATCTGGGAGTGAGATGTGAGGACGGCGTGATGGAGGCAGAGTCAGCTGTCAGGGAGGCTGGGGCCGCCCCACGCCGCGCTGCCCACGCCGCGCTGCCCATGCCGCGCCGCCCATGCCGCGTCGCCCCGCCCCGCGCCGCCGCCTGGACAGCACTCATTCAGCTGGCCGTCCGCTGGATGAGCGGCAGCGGTCGGCTCTGTCTGGATCCGGCTCCTCACATGTCCACTTAGGCTCAAACGCAGCTGCTTGCTGCTCTGAATTATTCATGAGCCGCTCATTAAATATTCACGTGTGAAAAGCTCCGGCACCATCCGCTCCTTCCCTGAGATCCAAGCAGGACTCGGAGATGATGCTTTTCACTTTCTCCTCCCTTCATTGTTCTAATTTTCTGTGTCAGAGCGGCTATTTTTGGCCCGGCTTCATTGTTTCCCTCTTATCTCCTCCTCCTCCTCTCTAAGTGATCGATTTGTATTGTTCGGGCAGCTGAGCCCCCACCTCGGCCCGGGGTGATGGAGAGACGAAGGGGAGAAAAGATAGAAATAACTAGACGGAGAGAGAGCAGCGATGGCAGAGCAGACCTTGCCATGAGCGGCATGTGGAAACAGCAGGCCTCAGGCTGGGAGATGGAGCGATGGGCGAGGAGAAGCAGGCAGCGATAAAGAACGGCTTGTTTCAGACAAGTTGACTGGATCTGACCAGTAAAACTCAGACTCAACCTGCCTGTTATGGCGTCAGCTCGTCCTGTTTCCTTTGATTTCCTCCTTTGTTCTCTGGGTATTTCAGCACCATTAAAGGCTAATTATCTCCAAGGACCAGAAACACGTGGAACAAGCGAACAAACAAGACTCACCTCCAGCTGTGCAGGTTGCATGTTAAAAACAGGCCAGCTTTTCTCTGCAGAAGCAGCTCGCTGAAAAAGCATCATCATCATGTTTTATTAATGGATGGAAGGTTTTGTTTGGCGAACAGGAGGGAAGGATTTGTTTAGAATGAGAAGCAAATGAGGAGATTTGATTGCTTGATTGTTTACCAGACGGATATGAGCGATTCAGAACCTGGAGCTGGGCGGCGACTGCTCAGTTATCCAGGTTTCCCTGAGTCCAGGGCGCGCGCGCGCGCGCACACACACACACACACACACACACACACACACACACACACACACACACACACACACACACACACACACACATATCTTTGGACTGAGCAGTGGAAATTAAATAAAATTAACAGAACTGTTTTTGTGGTTGATGACAAAGAAAAATCGGTTTGGGAATTTTAAAATATTGTTATAATTCTAGTTATTGCTTTAGCTAAGCAGCCAATCCAGGAATATCGTTCAGTTTCCTCGGAGCTGATTGGCTGAACCCTGAAGAGCAGAGATAAGGAAGGCTGTGAATGCCAAAACACTGAGGATGTTCATGTTTAGGATTATTTAGAGTTTAAACTATTAAAGTAGCAACACAACCTGAACGGCCCAGATCTGATGTTTCCACCTGTGGCGGCCATCTTTACTGCCGAACAGCGCGCTGCAGGGTGGCGGCCATCTTTACTGCTGCAGGGTGGCGGCCATCTTTACTGCCGAACAGCGCGCTGCAGGGTGGCGGCCATCTTTACTGCTGCAGGGTGGCGGCCATCTTTACTGCCGAGCAGCGCGCTGCAGGGTGGCGGCCATCTTTACTGCTGCAGGGTGGCGGCCATCTTTACTGGCATTAATCAGTAAACTCCTGTTCCGTTGTGTGTGTTTCAGAAACACTTGCTGCTTCAGTCCTTTGGTTTGGATTCTCATGGAAGCTGATTTTAGCAAAAGATCAGGATGAAACTAACTGAAGATATGGAAACACACTGATGTGCAGGAAAGGTTTCTCTCCAGCTTCCCCCACAAACACATGACTGTTTGGTGAAATAGTCTTTAAAAAGTTTCAAACATTCTCAAAAGTTTTTCCCCTCACTTTTTCTAATGGTCCTAATTTTGCGTCTTATGAAGGAAACTGCGTCTTGGCAGCTGGGCTGTATTGACGCCATGCTAGTTGATGAGCTAATGGCTAATGTTGGCAAAGCAGCCAATCCGGAAGCACCATTCATTTTGAATTGGTTGAACCTGCAAGAGTGGAAAGCAGGAAAACGTTGATGTATATTTGGCAGTGGAAGCTTTTCCAGAGCAGGTGTGAAGTTCAGATTTTGGTGTTTGGTCTCCAGCTGGACGTCTGATGTGTTTGGTTTCTAGATCTAATGTGAGTTTCGGCTTGTAGAGGAGCAACATTATCTGCTTCTGGAAGATGAGTTCTGTCTTCTTGAGTTACAACTAATGCAAGATGAAGTGAATCTGTGGGAGGAGATAAATAATTCTTCCTATCTGACAGCGGCCCAGCGATAACAGCGATGACACGGCTGAATTAGTTTAACCTACTGCTTTATCCGCTTCCTGTCATGCTTATTGTTGTTTCTGTGGATTTCAGGTTATTTTCAGCAGGAACACGCTGTCATCACTTCTCAAAAGAGGCCTGCTCCTTTGCTGCAGAGTAATTTCAGTGAGATGTGTTGACAGAAAGATTTGTGGAGTATCCAGCGTTTCTTGGCAGGTAAATGACTGTTTTAAATGTAATTTGCTCTGGGCACTACAGAAGCCCTGAAGGGCAGAAACTGGAGGCGTGAGCGGCGCCTCTCCGTTGCCGTTACCTCCGGCGATGCCTGTGTTCGATCGGCGTGTGAAGCATGTGATCGGGTTATGTAACGTCCGGTCGTCCCCGCCGCGGGACGGCGTCAGGTGGACTGTCCGAGCCCCGCCCACTCCACACAGAGAAGCTGCTCTGCGTGTGCAGACTGAGCACATTTTCCCCACATTGACCCAGATACTCGTCCTCTTCCCCAGAGAGCCGCCTTCCTTCGTATGAGAGAGGCTCATTATTTCACTGGAGGGCCTCCGATTCTTCTGCTTCTTGCAGGCAGCGAGGGAAGAGGGGCGACGAGGAGTTGCTGCGGCGACGAGGAGTTGCTGCGGCGACGAGGAGTTGCTGCGGCGACGAGGAGTTGCTGCGGCGACGAGGAGTTGCTGCGGCGCCGCGGTGCATTCAGGCTCCATCCGCTTCCACAGGGAGCCGTTCTGGGCCCACACAATTAACACAGCACCAAATACTGTCAGCAAATTACGGGCAGGATGATTATTACAAAGCTATCCCCATGTGTAATTGCACCTCTCCAAATTTGGTCAACTCATCTGAGTGTGAATCACCTAACTGGCCGTGCTTTTACTGCGGCGATGTTCTGCTCCAACTGTTCGCTCGCTCTGAATGGTGATTGTGCAGCGCGGCGTGAGGTTCAGAGCAGCTCATGTAATTGGCTGTTATTTGGAGCAAGAATCTATTAAACTAACAATTGATTTGTTGACAGATTATTGACTGGACATGGAGATCAAGTAGCTGCAGACGAAGTCTCACATTTAAATGAAGCAGCAGGCACAAATATGGAACAAAATATCAGAAAACTTTCTGTTTTAGTGTTGAACCAGCAACACGCAGTGATCCCACCATGTATGGATGTCATGTTGATCAATACAGACGTTGTTTCTGAAGAAATTTCTGCTGATATTCGTAAATTATGAGTTTGGTATAATTTACAAAAGTCTTTATGTTGTTCAGGTTGTGTTTCGTTCTGTTATTTGGAGATAATAGATGCTGATAGTTCTGCATGGAACCAATCAATAAATGATACATTAATAATTTCACTGAACTGTGATCCAAAACCGCACAGCATTCTGGGAGATGTAGGCAGAGGAAAGGCTTTAGCTAGTTAGCTAAGCTAAATTGGAATCAACTAGCTACTCATCAGTTACCTAGCAACCCGTTCATTCTTTGGTTAGCTAGCAACCACTTGTTGCGCAGCAGCAGTTTCTGGTTTCCACAACCTGAGAATAAAACCTGAAGGTTCTGCCACCAGTTTGTTTGTTTTGTTATTGTTTTTTCAGATATTTAGAACAAATAACTGATCAATAGTTATCAGAATCGCCTGATATGAAACGCTGATATGTTTTTCCGGCCCTGCCTGGACTCACTGCTGCACTGAAGGAAGTGATGCAATCATCCGGAAAGGAAATGCATCTCCAGAGAAAGCACACGCCGCACTTTTCAGTTTTTGCCTGGGCAGCCAGCGCGGTACCGACTGTGAAAGTTGAGGGGTGTGAATACTTTCCGCGCAGCGCCGAGTCTATTTAAGGAGCTGCAGCGCCACGCCTCCCTGCCGGATCCGCTCCTCCAGCTCCGCTCGCTGCGCTGCTGCAGAGCGGCTTCACCATCCAGGACGGGCGGATCGGAACCTGCAGCAGCGACCGGACCCGGACCCGAACCGGGACCCAGAGAGGCAGAGGGAGGGGGGAGAATGTGACAACTGCTGGAGGCTGCACCGCCTTTAGGGAGGCCTCGGCTCTTGCACCTGTCCCTCTCCGTCTCCGCGACCAGGCGCAGTTCGGGCAGAGCGACGCTCCTTTCTTCCCGGGGAGGCGCTCTCACACACACGGACAGCCGGAGGGAGGCGCGCACACCGCGGCAGACACCGGCCAGGCAGGCAGCATGACTTCAGCCTACAACCTGGATTTTCTGCCCGATATGATGGTGGAGAGCCGCCTGCTCGTCCCTGGAGACAGAATGTAAGTTATTCTCGCCTCTTTCTGCTGCTCTTCAGTTTTTGATTTGTATTTTTGCGGCTGTCCGGTGTGGAGATGTTGAATCGGGTCAGAATGAACGGCCGGTCCGGATCTCAGTGGTCGGTGTGGATGTGCGGAGCGGCAACGGCTCGCGGTCCGCGGCAGCCCGGATGCTGATGACTGAACGCCATGATGAGGAATTAACGCCGCCGCCTTTATGAGCCTCCGATCCGATCCGCTGCGCCGACATGCACAACATCCGCCATCACCGTCATCACCGCCTCCTCCTCCCGGTTTGGAGCGGCGCGTTCGGGACTCTGCAGCCGGCGGAGGGGCGCAGGAAGCCCGCGGTCTGCGCGCTGCCTCCCCGCTGCTGCTGGAGGAAATCAAATCAGAAAAAGCGCAGAAGTGGAGATGTGTCACATGCGCGCGTTGACGCCCTGGCTGCTGTTTTTCTCCTCACTTTGGACACTTGGTGTGTGTGTGTGTGTGTGTGTGTGTGTGTGTGTGTGTGTGTGTGTGTGTGTGTGTGTGTGTGTGTGTGTGTGTGTGTGTGGACGCAGGAATGCGCCGCTATCCGGTGTCCGCTAATTGCATTTTGCTGTAATTGGTTAAACTGGCGCGTTTGCAGCTCAGGGACAAAGGCGGCTTTTCTTCCCGACATGTCGGTCATGTGTCCCGCGTGTCCCGCATGTCCCGCATGTCCTGCTCATGCTTCCTGTTTGCTGACGGATCATCCTCCTTTATTTCCCAGCAGACAGAAATCCTCACTGGGCTCCAGTTATTCTTTTTAATTTCACTCATTCTTCCAATAAGTTGGGGCGGGAGGAATAAAAACTCATTAAAAGTCACTGATGATAGATAAGATATGGAATACATCAGGATTAATGCAGCTGTGATGGCTCTATTTGGCTCCAAATGGACATAAATGGGAGTAATTAGGAGAATATTGTTGAGTCATGGTGCGCAAAGTAATGATGCTATTTCATTTTATGGAGGCATGCATGCTGATATTTGAACATTTGTTGCATTATGTAATAATTACATCCTTCTGTAATGTGTTGGATTGGCTCATTTTCCAGGGATTGGATCTGATTGGTGATCGGATTTGATTTGTCTGTAATGTTTGATATAAATCGGTGTTGGAGGTCAGAGGTCAGTGATGGTGTCTGTTTTATCTAGAAGTTTCTTCAATGTTGGATCGATTCATTGGATTCATTTGACTGGTTGCAACATTATTACTTGTTAAATTCCAGAGATAAACCAGTTGGTCCGATCAATTTTTCTCGATTGGTTCTGATCGGTGATTTGATTTATCTCTTAATTCAACAACAGTTTCCTTTTTCTGTTGGATTTCAAACTAAGAGCTCGATTAAAAACCTGCAGAATAAAAATCAAGAGTTAAAAATCGTCAGGCAGGTCATTGATCGGTATTGGCCAGTGATCGGTTCATCTGGCTTTTAGATTCGGATCATCTAGATATGAGAAAGCATCTGATTTGATTTGTTTTTGGCTCTGATCGGCGATCGATCAGCGATCGATCGGACTGATCTGTTGGTGAAAGCCGTCGGTATCTGGATGCAGCAGCCGCTCCAGGTCTCTGGTTCTGTCTGAGTCCAGTGAGGATCAGATGAAGGTTGGCGACATGCGCTTTGAAGCAGAAATGGGAATAATCTTGTAATCCCTTCATTTTCTGTCAGAGTCAAAGCAGCGATCAAAGAACCTGCAGGAAAACCTTTTTCTTTCTGGGAAAGCTGATCACAGCCAGTTTAATATTAAAAATCAGAAGAGCTCAGAATATTGGCTGATGAACCTCTTTATTCCCCGGCCGTGTCTTGATGTTTGGGTCGAGTGACTTCCTGTTTGTGGCGAGTCGTGCTGCCTGCTGTGGATCAGTGAGCTGCTGTAATTAGAGGATGGGAGATAAAATTTCCAGCTGTGTTTTCCGTTTGTTTCCTGAAACAAAACTGCATCCCTTGCCGTGTTATTCCGGGATGAAAGGCCCGGTCCACTCTGCTCCTCCGAGTCGCCTCCATTGACTCGCCGTGTAGTCTATTACCCAGAAGCTCTTGTGACGAGACGCTTTCTCATTAATCAGTGTCACCGTCTCTCACGCCGCGGGCCCGGCGGGGGCCGCCCTCCTCTTCCTCCTCCTCTTCGTCCCGCTGATGTGTTTTGCATCAGCGGCTGCTGGCCGCGTCTGAGGGAAAGTGAAGGATTTCTAAATAATGCGTGTCGCTGGAATTAGACAGGCCTATCTGTGCCCTCTTACCCAGCCGGCGAGGAGGCGGACAGGTTTAACCAGATAGCGCTTATGGAAATGACACTTTGTATTTATGTGAACACGCCACTCCACCGAGGCTTTTCACTGCTGAGAGGTGCTCCTGGTAATCTTCTGACATACTTCTTTGCATTATTGTGTTTAACCTCTCTGTTTTAGAGCTGCTTTTCATGCCAGATGCTTTCCTTTCTCCTGCGTGGAGCCGCTCTCCTCCCAGGCTTCCACTTCCTGTTGCAGCATGACAGCAGAACGCCTTGCTCTGCGTTTGGCTGCATGTTTTCTAAAGTCGGCCTCAAAAAGGGACAAAAACAAGAACCTAAAATCCAGATTGGTTCTGTGTTCCGTCCATCAGTCAGTGAGGGACATTCATCACATCGTTACCGAAAAAGATTTAGATCACAGAAAAAAAACAAATTCTGGCATTTCACATTGATTTCCAGTGGCGATAATCTTTCGATACATCGATCGAAACAAGCTGAAACCGATCTTCATCATCGTCTCTATGAACTTTCAGTTTACATGAATGCATGTCTAAACGCCAAGCAGACTGGACTCCTCTCCAAAAGCAGGAAGTGAAGCACCATGCAGGGCATTCTGGGTAAATACAACCAAAACAAACCTGCTAGCTTAGCGCTAGCAGGAGAAATGGCTTGTGGTTTTTTACCCTAAAGTCTGACGCCTCCATTTTGTTTCCATTTGGTGAGGAAGGAAGTTGCTCTCAGCGTCTTCAGAGGTTTTTGTGTTGTTTCCTTCAGTGGTTCCTGGTGCAGCGCCCCCACAGGCCAGGAGGGGAACAGGCTGCTCAAAGCAGATGAAAATCTATCAAATTTTGCAGTTTTGGTTCCTAATCAAACCGAGTCTACCAGAGTGTCGGGTGGGAAGACATCCGAAAGGGACAGTTAGGTTTTTTGATGTGAAGAATCAGGGCTGACTGAAGACTTTTGCACATTTCTTCCCAGTTATTGTTGGAAGCAGAGAAACAGTTTGGCGGAAACTGTAGCAGGACCTCTGGCCTGGACTTTCCACTCCAACTAAAAGTGCAAAACCGAGGCTGGGGTCCGTCTGGGAAACATGCGACCCTTCACCTCCTTGTGTTACGAAGCTGCGAGGTTCCTCAGGGTCCCGTCGCAGGAGCCGCAACCTTCAGAGGAAACAAAATGTCCGTCTGGCCAGGAGAAACCAGAGAACCACTGTAAACGTTCCCCCAGAGTGAAAACAAGCTGGGATTTCCACAGGCCAGCCAAATGTAACGCTCACCCCGGATTGTCTTTATGACCCTCACACACACACACACACACACACACACACACACACACACACACACACACACTGCGCCTTCCTGACCCACGGCCAAGATGAGAGGACACAAATCACGAAGCCAACAGCTGAAAGGCTCCTGTGGCGGACAACACGAGGTTCTCATGAGAAATATCTGCTGGGCTTTAAACGCCTCTGAAGCTTAATACAGCTGATAATTCATTCATTTTAAATTTCACATTGTTATGCAGACCTTGGCCTGAATGTCACTGTGGAGGAAAGTTCATGTGGAAGATCACAGGAAGTCCAGAATTAGCCGTTTGCTGCAGTGTTTCAGGAGACGGAGGCTGGGATCCCAATCAAACCAAATCCAGACGAAATGACCAAACATGATTCTGTAAACCAGGAGAATCCAGGCTGGAAATATCAACATCGAATCCTTCATATTCCAATAACATTGGAATAAATGTGCACTAGTAAAAATGTGCAGCAAAATGTAAATTAGGCCATTTATACAGCTATAAATCAATAGAAATGATCATTTCTCGCTGTAATACAGTCAGATCTATAAAGTCTGTGACAGTTTATAGTTTATCAAACCCAGGATTGATTAATCAGCAATTAAAACACAAACATGAAACTGAAGTGTTTGATAGACGTGAGCCAGAGGATGAAAGCGACACGGCGAAGGAAAAACGAAGAGCAGAGTGGAAATGAGGGCGAGGAAGAGGAGCGGTGAAGGTCCAACATGGACAGGTTGGATGTGAAGCTCAAAGGAAAAAGAATCACGAGAAAAAAACCTTAATTTCTCTGATGTTTTTGTTCATAATGTTGTTATTTAGCTGGGAAACGTGTAGAGTGTGTGATATATGGAGCAATGGAGTCGTCTTCACGCATCGCCAGCTGCCACATTGTTTTATCCCGCTCAGTGTGTGTGTGTGTGTGTGTGTGTGTGTGTGTGTGTGTGTGTGTGTGTGTGCGCGCGCTGTCATGATGATGAATGTCTCCTCTGTGCTGGGGCTCAGGAGCGGTTGTCTAAGGCTGACACGGCGGTGGAGGCGGTGATGTATCACGACCGCGCGGCGCAGCTTCATCAGGCCAGTCGTACCTGTGGCAGGACGTGGCTGCAGCAGCAGGGCGCGCCTGCAGCAGCAGGGCGCGCCTGCAGCAGCAGGGCGCGGCTGCAGCAGCAGGACGCGGCTGCAGCAATCTGACCGACCACCATGCCTTGCTCTCTGACATGTTATTGGCTGCCATTTGCAAAGAAACGCCTTTATTTTCCTTTCTTCTGATTGGCTGAACCTCAAATAAGGAAAACTGTTGCTGTTAGCTTCTGTGATACATCCCAATATTACTGTATTGTGTTAGCATTAGCGAGGCTAATGACTAGCATGTCTACACAGCCACAGGTATTCTTTGAAATTACACATCTTTTAATAAAGTACATTCTGTTCCAGGCAGTACGTGAGAGTACATTCTAGCTTAACAACTAGCATGCTAGGTATGCTAGTCGTTAGCCTCTCCAGTGCTAATGCTTGGGAATTTTCTTGGGAGTTTAAGGTAGATATGCCTCAATATATTACCACTTCTAGTATTTTCTATCTTCTACCTATAGTTCACAGAATGGTTGGTTCCTGGGGAACAAATCAGTTTAGAAGCTGCTTCAAAACAGATTTAGCATCTTGCAAACAAACATCCCAAAGAAAAAACTTTCCTCTTCCTCTGAATATCGTGACACATTTGTTGTTTTTTATTTTAATACTTTCTCTAAAGCATCCTCCTCTGAAACAGGAAGTTATAGATGACTGTTTCAATCAATCAATGATCCTCAGAGAGCCAAGTTGGTGAGTAGGTTTAAAGTGGAAGCAGAGACATTTTACTGCATCTTCATGTCTGGTGTGTTTATTTTGCAAAGTAGATATTATGTTAAAGAAGTAAAAGATTTCAGTGAAGCTTTCAGCCGTTGGTAAATCAGGATCAGAGTGAATTTTCTCTGCAGCTCCTTTAGCTGCAGCTCAGATATAAACCTGCCAGAGTGACACCGGCTCAAATCGAAGGTATCCAGGAGACGGAGCTCGCTCGCGGTTCCACACAAAGGAATTCTGATCTCCCACTTCCTGTTGTGACCTTTCTGCGCGGCGCGGCGGCAGACGGGCGCATCGTTTGACACATCTGAACCGACGCTGGCTGTGAATGTGAAACATTCAGGAGGAATGGCGGCGCTGCTGCTGGAGTTATTGTTCATCCTTCATCCTGTTGATCGGTTCGTAGCGACGATGATCGTCTCCTTTAGTGGAGAGAAATCTCCTCCATCAACGTTTAATCACTTTTATTCCATCCCTTCTTAATGCATTGCATCAAACTCGAGGCCCGGGGGCCAAATCTGTCCCGCTATAGTTTTTTATGTGGCCCTCCAACTCTAGAAAGACATAAATAAAACCTGAAGATGACAGTTTGGGAGCTTCACAATCAAACTACAAAAAAAAAAAAAAAGTATTTTGGATGCTTTCTGTCACAAATACGAATGTTCATAACATTGGGATTAATTACTAGCTTCCCACCTGCAGGGGGCAGTATTACTCATTCAGGAGTAACATTGTGGTAAAGTTGCAGGTATGCTCATACATAAGCGCAAATTTTGCTAAATTTCTTTCATATTTTTCCAAATAAGCACTAAAAACTAAGATTTTGATTGCAGAACATCCTGGATGGACGAACTAACGTCAGAAGATGTTAAATATTATTTGATGAGTTTTATCGTCCGTCCCTTTAACAACTTTCATGATTCTGAATGACAGAACTGACTTTGACATTATGACGGAGCACAATGGCTGCTGCAGACGACGCTGCTGCTGCAGACGATGCTGCAGACCAGACGCTGCTGCTGCAGACCAGACGCTGCTGCTGCAGACCAGACGCTGCTGCTGCAGACGACGATGCTGCTGCATGCGTCTCTATTGTGGGAGCGGCGCTCATCACAGGGCTTTGGAACGAATCAGCCATGATTTATTTTTCTTTTTGTTATTATTTCAGTGCAGCATGCACACACTGCCGCCCACGCAAACACACATGACACACACACATGACACACACACCATGTGACGACGGTGCACACGTTGCGTCCCCTGGGTTGTTGTGACAGGCAGAGAAAACGCATCTCGCTTTATGGGAAGTTTATTCTTCTTCTCTGCGTCTCTTTGTCAACAGTGAGCCGCTGCGTTTGGACGCTGCAGCGCGTTGCTGCGCCACGTTGCCGCGCCGCGTTGCTGCGCCGCGCCAGAGGCAGAGCTTACCTCATGCACGTCTCTCTGGATTTCTCTCTTTTGGCCTGCTTCCCCCCGTCTCTCTCTCTCCTCTTCATTCAAGCGTGCTAAATGCTTTACCTCTGTCAACTCTTGAGTCGGAGAGGAGCTCATTACTGTGGAGAAGGAGAGGAATTTGGGATTAGGAGCAGCGTTTGTGGACTGAGGCTCTTGTTGAGCAAAAAGAGCCATCAGAATACAGAGGCTGAGGCTTTACCTGCAATATTCCCACTAATCAGCTGCACTGGGGCTTCGCTCTGCGTTGCTCTTACTGCTTATCTTCCAGCTGCTAGAAAAAACGGCTTTTATTTTGAAAGGAATACTGTTTCTCCACCTCTTAATCGTTTCTCGAGCTGAATTCGCTTCTCTGGATTCACCAAACATGAGAAACGTTTCCTCAAACCAAAACTGCAGCTTCTTCAGTGGATGTCGGGAAATTTTAACATTTTTAGTGAGAAAAGAAGATAATTCCTACTGTAGTTTGCTGTATTTGGCTGTAGTTTGCTGTATTTGGCTGTAGTTTGCTGTAGTTTGCTGTATTTGGCTGTAGTTTGCTGTATTTGGCTGTAGTTTGCTGTAGTTTGCTGTATTTGGCTGTAGTTTGCTGTATTTGGCTGTAGTTTGCTGTAGTTTGCTGTAGTTTGCTGTATTTGGCTGTAGTTTGCTGTAGTTTGCTGTAGTTTGCATCTCTCCCTGCAGCAGCTCGGACTCGGGCCCCTGACACTCGGCCGCTGAAGCGTCACGCCACGTTGCGCCACGCCGCGCGGCGCTGACATTAGTCTTCTGATCACATGACCTTTCAGCCCAGGAAAAGGTCAGCGCCACCTGCTAGCAGCACAAAGCTATTCCAGACTGGATTCAAACCAGACTGGATTCAAACCCGTCTGGCTGTTTGGTGTCTTCAGCTGCTCGAACTCCAGAACCTCCATGGTTTTATTTCTGCGTCTTTCTGACTGAAAAGGTTGAAACTTTTTTCTTTCTTTACTTTCTGGCTTCTGAAAACAGATTTGTGTCTCTTTTGTTTTGCCGGCGAGGAGAACAAGTTGTGGGACGAGTGTGAGGACAGTCCATTAACCCTCTGCGGACCTCTGGCCCGGCCTTATAATTGAATCTAACAAACATGCAGTCACGCATGAGGAATTAATCCCAGTTTTCCGGCCCAAACCTTCGGGCCGCCCCGCCTGAACGGCGCTGCGTGAATCCATCATTCTGACTCTTCATTTGGTCTGAGCTCCGTCTGCTGATGATGCAGCAAGCTGCAGCGCGTGCTGCAGCGCGTGCTGCAGGATGCTGCAGGATGCTGCAGCACTGTCGGGTCTCACCTTCAGTCAGTTCTAATGCTAAAACAGAACAGCAGCTCGGCTCGGTTCAGCCCAGCCCGACTGGTTCTGAACGGAATCTGCATTTTCATCTGGATTCTCAGATTTACCAGGTTAATTATCCTCAGTGTGATGAAACTTACACTGCAAAACATATTTAGTCTCGTTTCTCAGTTTACTTGAAATGAAACAAAATCATATAACAATAAGAAAAATGATCTTATGTCAGAAATTAATGAATATTGATCAAAAAGGCAAAGAGTTGAGACCTTTTTACATGTTAACGGTTCTTTTCATTACTAGTTCAGCTCCAGTATCTTGATGAAAAGTTATTAGTAAATTAGTTTTGTTTTATTTTAGAGAAACTAAAATATTTGCACTAGAAAATATACGACTAATTTCTACATTTTTAAAGGAATATTTGAATATCTGACCAGAAAATGAAACTCAAGAGTGAAACTACCTGAACATATTTTTACTCAAGTAAAAAAAATAAAAAATAGCAGAAATTTATTTGGTAAAAAAAAGTCTTCTCAAGTACAGAGTAACTGATGAAATTATCCATCATTTAATTTTTAAACATAATGACGTTAAGTGGAAATGTTGGTATTTTAAGCGTGAAAATAACAATGATTTACATAATTAACAAAAATAAAATCAGTCAAGAAAATATCTAGAAATCATTGTCATGTCTGAGTCTGAGGAGTTTTTGGTTAAAAGAAATTTTACTCAAATAGAAATGAAAAGAACATTTTTCCTAAAGCATAATTAGTAATTGTTAGTGTTGTTAGTGTTTCCTCCTGACTCTGTTCAGTCTTCTTGTTCTGGCGCCGATCAGCTACCTGAGGTCCGTCGGGCCCGATTCTGCCCAGTTTAGAGCCGATTAGCGTTAGCTTCCCCACGGCCTGCATGCTGCCAGTTCCATCCCAGACATCTGATCCGATCCGCCTCAACCAGGCCTGCTGGCGCCGATCGCCCGGCTGGCAGCTGCTGAGACCACAGCAAGAAAATCAGAGCAAAGATTCGGAGAATTAGAAGAACATTAAAGGAACAGTAGCATAAAAAAATCATTTTTCATCTTTACATCGTAAAAAAACAAACATAGTGTTGCTTTGATTCTTTCATGCATGTGTGAGAAATCCTTTAATCTCCATGGCAACCATTCGGCTGTGAAACGCCTGGAGGGACCTAGCCCCGCCTTCGAGGCGCAGCTCCTTCAGACTAGACAGCAGCAATTAGCAAACAGCTGGTGGAACTGCTGATCTCATTATAGGAGCTGCTGCTCATGTTGGGATGACTTCCTGGAGGCGGAGCTTCAGAAAGAGCAGGAGCTTCTTAAAGAGACAGAGGCCCAATTTCAAGGGCCTCTGAAATTGGGCCCTTGAGTTTTATGTTTTATATATAAAACATTTTCACTGTGAGTTGATTGTGAGTGGTGATCTAATGTACTGACCCGGATTTGATGGACGTGTTGGAACTTGGTGGGACCCAGTTGGACTCGATGGAGGAAGTGGAGACAGAGACAGGAAGTGATGATGGAGCCGTCGTGAAGAAAAGCCATGATCTGCTATCACTGTGATCTAATCTGCAGCCTTCCCCTCCCCCACCTGCTGCTGCTGCTGCTGGCGGCGGCGGCGGAGGAGAGGTGGAGTGTTTTGGGAGATTGTGAGCTGGATGTAATGAGAGCATCTCTGCTGCCTGGGGAGATGGTGTGGGTGTTCAGGGGCAGGAAGATCAGCCAGGAACGCTGTTTGTTTTCCACATTACTTGCTCACCTTCTTTGCATTCACCTCAGGCAGAATGTAGCACATTTCCCATGTTTAGATGAAGGTTTGGAGTAAACAGGCGGCCATAATGGCGCAGTGGAGCATGCAGGAACCAATGCGATCTGCTGTGTTTACCTTTTCCTGTCCTCCTCTGTATTCTGAACAAGCGTGGCGGATCCGAGCTGGAGGATTGGGATTTCTGTTTCAGAGCGAAGCTTTTTGACGTTTGGCTCAACGCGGCGTCGAACCGAGGTCAGGCTGGCACTGACGGATGTTCACACAGATCAAAACACGGTTTCTCCCTTCAGGTGGAAAAATTAAGACATTTCTGCAGATGCCAACCAAACGTTGGCTTCACCCCAGGGGCGGATCTACAGGGGGGGCAAAAGGGACCAACTGCCCTAAATATTTAATCCAACTGCCTTTGGTTTCAATATTAATTGAACTCAATAGTCCTTAATGTTGTTGAAAAATGCAAGTTTCACTGGTAGATTATTTCTCTTTTAATATGACAAAAGGTTTTATTTGAAATGAAACAGTGGAACTAATTACAAATTAACTGTTTTTTTCGTTTACTTCCAAGAAGGTGATATTTAAAATATTGTGTAAAATTTACTTGTAAAAGTTTGTAGCTGCTCCACTGCTGCAGCCTGAGCTGCAGCAAACACATTCTGCAGCAGCGCGCCTCTGGCCTGACGGGAGGGATGGATGGATGGATTCATTCCTGCAAACTGCCACCGATCAAACGGGCTGATGGGAATGGAACCGGCGGCGCCGCTGGAAACGTATTAGCAGGAGCTGGAACGCGTCTTAACGGCCGTCTCTGCTGCTTGGCTCATTTCCTCCAACACGCCGTCCCAGAACATTTCACTGTGTGATCTCTCTGCATGTTTGCGATCGAGACATCCCTCTCCTCCCTCCTGCGCCGCCACCCTCCTCTTTTATGTAAGCCTAATTTGTATAATTGAAAACAGTCATCTGATGGGTGCTTCAGAGATACGGCGGCCATGCCTGAGTTCCCACCTTGGCGTTTCCAACGCCAGGCCTGTGATGCCGTGAAGCTCAGCCTCTTTGAATGAATTATTGAACTGTTTAAACATTGATGACTTCGTGCTCAAGATGCTTGTATTTGGCAGAAAATATTAGAGCACTTTTCTGCAGCCGGGGTCTTTTTACACTCAAAGTAACTAAATGATGAATTACATTAATTCTGAAAAAACCTGACATATTGGGGATATTCCTGCAGTTTTCACTCATCTGCAGGAAATATGTCTGAGTTTTTAAAATCCGGAACAAACCCGACTTATCGGCTCCTGCTGGTTTAATGTTGGGAGGTTTTCTTGTTTCCTGGTGATTCTCTGCGATAGACCAACACAAGCTGGTGTGTAACTGGGAAAAGGAACGAAAAAGATGGATTTTTCCCACATTTTCATACAATTGAGCTGAAAAGTGTGGTGTGCTCCATATTCAAACCAACTGCCTCCAGAAATCATCCAGCTAGTAGCTAGTAAGCTCTGGGGAGAAACTTTTCTCCTGCTGCAGGTTCTAGTCCAGGTTGAAGGCGGCCATTTTTGATTCCTTGGTGTTTCCTGGAATTTTTTTTACCAGTTTTCTTTAGTCAGAGTTTGGCTTTTCATCCTGGTCTCGATGAAGAGGAAACGTATCTAAAAACCTTTTCCTTACATTCAGTTGCTGGAGCAAATGATCCTACAATCTGTTTGATTGCATGTGTGAACGCCAAGTGGACTAGAGACCGCGCCACAAGCAGGAAGTGGACTGCAGCGCAGGGCATTCTGGGTAAATACAGCCAAAACAAATGCGCTAGCAGGAGAAATGGATCCTGGTATTTTGAAATCCTCCAACTGCTGAAATCTGACGCCTCCATCTTGTTTCATCTGGTGAAGCAGGAAGTTGCTCTCAGTGTCTTCAGAGGTTTTGTGTCGTTTCCTTCAGTGGGTCTTGGTGCAGCGCCCCCACAGGCCAGGAGGGGAACAGGCTGGTTTGACTCAGAGCAGAGAGAAATGGAAGAAACGTTGCAGTTTTGGTCCCAGTAGAACCGATTCTTCCAGACTGTCAGGTGGAAAACATCCTGAATTCTCCTTCGCTGTGAGCGCCTGGCCGTTTGTCCAGAGATGGACAGGGACATGTCCAGTGTCTCCCTCGTCTGACTGCTGGAGATGCACATCAGCTGTGTGTAAACATGATGGCTGGATGAGTTTTTATTGTCTCAGAAGAGGAAAATGATTCTTTCAGTCCAGATTCAACAGAGATCCATGGCAACGCCGCGTTTCCCTGACGATCCTGAAACCTTTAACTGCTCTGTATCCTGACTCAACACGTCCTGGCGCCGCGTCCGTAACCAGAGATGATCTGCTTAACTTCATCTCTGACGCAGAACTTTGTCCTGATGCTTTGGGAGTCAGGTCAGAAATTAAATCTACCGTTGCAGATTTATGCGTAGCTGTTTAACATCTCGGTGCGTTCTGCCGGAGCGGAGTCGACTTCCAGGAAGGTTTGGAGCTGTCCGTCCAGCCGCCATCGCAGACAGATTACCCATGATTCACCATCTGGATAGAGCTGCAGCCATAAATCCAAGGCTATTTGAGTAACGGCCTGCGTTTTGTGTGTACTGTACGCAGCGTGTGTGTGGGTGTGATGGGCCTCTGGGCGCGCTGTGATGCCGTTTTGGACGGCTGCCCTCGTTCTGATGTCCCCATCGACTTCCTGGCCTACATGGCCGAGCGCCGGCCTGTTTTCCACTGCAGGTCGATGCCGCCGCGCCGCAGAGGGCGCTCGGCCTCAGGCACACACACACACACACACAGCTGAACGCACACACACACACACACACAGCTGCACGCACACACACACACACACACACACACACACAGCTGCACGCACACACAGGCTTACACTTAAACACTTACGAGTGTGGAAAACACAGCGGCATCCCTGTGGGTCAAATGCGTTTGCAGAAAGACATTCAGGAGAAGCGAAGGAGCCGCGCTGCTCTACCAGAAACTTTGTCTGCAGAAAAATGTTTCCGATGTCTGCAGGAGGCAAACGGAGCTGCTGGGATTGTTTCAAATCAACCAGCCAATCATCACTCTGACGTTCCTGCTGCCTCTGGAGCTGTGATGCAACACAGACTGCTACAGGATGTCACTGTGTTTTTAGTGTGAATGTTCCTGATCCGATCTGAACTCGGGAGCAGGCGACCCGATGACGACGCGTTTCCATCACGCCGCGTCCCACCGAACACTCAGGTCGGCTCGGTCCACTCAGAACCGAACCCGGTTCTGTTTCCACTGTGAAGCAGCTGGGAAGCTGGATGTGTTGAGAGGAGTGAATCTGCATGGATCTGGTTTTATTGTGTCAATGAATCGATTTGTGGAGCGCTTTACAGCCACCGATGTTCTGGCTGGGGAAAGGTCCAGTTTCTGCTCTCCAACCCATTACTGATGAACTGCAGCCGGGTCAGACGGTCCCGTCTGCAGGAACCAAACTGATCAGACACTCATCACTTTGCTGAATTATTTCAAATTAGACAAAATCTGAACTTTGCAAAATGTTCCATCTTTTCTTTTCTGCTAGAGAAAATAAAAAAGACATTAAACCTGCAAAGCAGCTGAGATCACTGCTTAAATATCTTAAATATAATAAATAATAAGGAAATAAAACCAAAACCACAAATAAAATGGATTCTGAATTGTTCAGCCAGCTGAGCAGCAGTGTGCAGCAGGGGATTTCTGAAATCTTGAAACTAGTTTGATTTAAGGAAACATGGAGCAGCAGAAAATGAAAATCTGTTGGATTATCGATGTTCAGATTATGAGATGAAAACTGATGAAGATGAAAGCTCCTCTTCCTCGCTCTGCCGTCCTCACCCAAACAGCCGCAGTCGCCATAGTTACTTAGAGCACCGGACCGGGTCACGGGCAGCTGTGTGTCTTTGTGTGTGTGTGTGTCTGTGTGTGTGTGTGTGTGTGGTGTGTGTGTGTATGGGTGTGTGTGTGTGTCTGTGTGTGTATGTCTGTGTGTGTGTGTGTGTGTGTGTGTGTGTGTGTGTGTGTGTGTGTGTGTGTGTGTGTGTGTGTGTGTGTGTGTGTGTGTGTGTGTGTGTGTGTGTGTGTCGTGTGTGTGTGTGTGTGTGTGTGTATGACAGGAATGTGTCGGCGCTGTGGGTTTGGTCCGCCCGGTGTAGAGTTGCAGCTCTGATGCTTCTGGCTTTGCGGCTCGTCTGAGTGAAACCCGAACGCTCGACCTTCAGGTCAACATGAAGCAGGCGGACGGACGCCGGGCTTTCTGCACGGCCTGAACGGCGTTTGCTGAGTCAGCACTTCGTCTGAGACAAAGATTTACTGAAGTAAGAGCATCTGCTCAAACAATCATTTAATATTTACATAATCAGACGGATCAAGACATAAAGTTAAGTGGAAATCTTATTTTAAGGAGCACAATTATAATAATTTGTAAGTAACAAAAAATAGAATCAGGTAAGATAAAATGATGAATCAGTTTCTTTCAATTAAAAAACTGCTGAGTTATTGACTTTATTCAGTGAGTAAAACTACTTCATAACAAAATGACTCCAGAAAAAGTCAAAGTACAGTGGAGTAAAATACTTTTTTTCAGAAACGTTTCTCAAGTGACTGTAACTGGTTTGTACTGAGTTCTGCTCTTCAACCAGGAAATATGAGAAACCAATAACTGCATTTAATTTAGTCAATAGTTTATTATGTTACTGATCTTTAAAAATGTTTTGTGTAAAACTTCTTTAAAATGATCCAACAATCAAATAAACGTCACTCAAAATTAAATTAAAAATTCCTTCAAACATCAATAATAAGAAATTTACATTTTTCATCTAAAAGTTTACATTTTTGAAAACCTTTTTATGACAGCAGGGTGCCCTGGTTGCCATGGTTACGCTCTCTGAAGCGTCGCGAATGTCAGATTATTAACGCTCCGGTTGGAAAACAAAGACGTAGTGAAGTGTTGACCAGTCGGAGGAGTTTCCTGCCCGGCGATCCCAGCACTCCCAGTGTTCCCGGCGATCCCAGCACTCCCAGTGTTCCCGGCGATCCAACGTTCCCAGCGTTCGCAGGGTTCCCAACGATCCCGGCGTTCCCAGGACTCCCAGTCCCGGCGTCCCAGCACTCCCAGTGTTCCCGGCGATCCAACGTTCCCAGCGTTCGCAGGGTTCCCAACGATCCCGGCGTTCCCAGCGTTCCTAGCGTTCCCGGCGTGCCGTCGGTTGAGAACCCGCCTCCGGTTCATAACTGCATCTGTAAACAACGCTGCGCGCTCGGCGTCAGCAGCTGCTGCTCACGCCGAGCTGCTGGAAGTGCTCAGAAATGTCAGCCGCTGTTTGGAGCGGCGTTCATAAAATCTGCCTCCGATATGGAAATACGGAGCTGCGGGGAAAATGTAATGAACAATATGATCCGAGGAGGAGACAAACTCTCTTCCTGCACCTGACGGAGCATCTGCTTCCAGTTGGAGTGAAAAGTTTATTAGATCTTACAATTTTTTAATCAACTTTCATCTCATTATTCTTATGTGGTTTCTATTGTTTGCTTTTCTTTCATAATATGAGTTTTAATTTAAATTGTGAGTCTGGAGGCGCAGAGGGAAAGTTTCTCCTGACATGATGACGAGTTTTTACAAACCAAACCTGGTCAGGAAACCGCCTGGCAGTCGATGCTTCAAATAGAAAAGCAGCAAATCTTCATAAAGCTGCAGCACAACAGAGAGGAACCAGACGGGTCTGATGCACGTTTCGGGTCGACGTTCAGAACGTTGAGGTCGGGTTCTAATGTCTGTCATCATTTCAGAGAATAATGGAAAAGTTCAGTTTAACAGCATGGAAAGATTTGAAACAAACTTCAAGGAAGAGGATCGGATCAATATGACAGATTATGGATTATTGGCAGTTTGATCAATAGACAATTCCTTTTCCCTTTTGTTTGGGTCGTGGTTCCGTTGGGTCATGGTTCCGTTGGGTCATGGTTCCGTTGGGTCGTGGTTCCGTTGGGTCGTGGTTCCGTTGGGTGGTGGTTCCGTTGGGTCATGGTTCCGTTGGGTCGTGGTTCCATGGTTCTGCTGTAAACTGATTTGCTACTTTGAGTCGCATCGGTACCGACCCGGTGGATCTGCTACATTCGTCCAGAGTCACAGACAGAAATGGACCCGATATCGACTTTCAGAAGCTTTTTGATTCAAACAATTTAATCTGACAGATCTGGTCTCTCAGACGTTTTCTGTCTCTTTAGCAGGAAGTTGAGCTGTTAGCCTGCTAGCTGTTAGCCTGTTAGCTGTTAGCCGGTTAGCTGTTAGCCTGCTAGCTGTTAGCCTGTTAGCTGTTAGCCGGTTAGCTGTTAGCCTGCTAGCTGTTAGCTTGTTAACACCAGAGTTTTTTGGGATGTGTTGAGCTGCTAACGGCTTCTGGGTACATCTGTGTGTGTGTGTGTGTGTGTGTGTGTGAGTGTCAGGGAGCAGAATAGGCTGCCATCGTCCTGACAGGATGACAGCTGTCACCAAGGAGACGGGCAGAGGAGGAGGAAGCCGCCTCAGGGGAAACATCCTCTTCCTCAGACAGGCCCGATGAAGGCTGTGTGGGAATCTGATCATATTTGTGTCGGCCATGTTTGTTTGTCTTCTCTGCTGCTGATTGGTTGCTGCTTCGCTAATTTACACTTATCTTCACATCAGCAATTACAGTGTGTGTTTGAGCAGGAACAATGGAGCAGGGGAGGTGTGTGTGTGTGTGTGTGTGTGTGTGTGTGTGTGTGTGTGTGTGTGTGTGTGTGTGTGTGTGTGTGTGTGTGTGTGTGTGTGTGCGCTGTGTGTGTGTGCGCGCTGTGTGTGTGTGTTCTGCTCGCTTCATTAGTCTATATTGTAAAATCAATGTTTCCCATTGTAGTGGAACCTGTGTGTTGTCTGCAACACGCTGCAGTGTGTGTGTGCTGTAATGGTGACCCTGAGACGGCGGCCCAGAGGGAGGAGCGCCCTGAGTGACCCGCCAGCCCAACCCATCCATCAGCTCCTCTCTGCAGCGTTATTACAGCAATCACCGCTCTTAAAGCTGGAGCTGGACCTCTTTGTGCTCCACTCACTCCGTCTCTGTGTGTGTGCTTCATGGATCCTTCTCTTCCCCCTTGGAGAAGCGTGAGGTTATGTGTGTTTAACCCTGGCTAGCTGGCCTCGCTAAGCCTAATGGTGTTAGTGCGGCGGAGAGCGGAGCGAGCCGGAGGGAAACGGGAGACATCAGGATGAGAGGATGAATGTTAAGAGCAGAGAGGAGAAGAGCCGCTGACCTGAGATCAGATCCGCTTTTAATCACACAGACAGAGCCGGGCTCTGAACCGACGCTTCAGTCCGTTTCCTGCTTCACTTCTCAGCTGATTCCTGCTGGGTTTTCATCAACATTGACTTCATTTTATTCATGCTGCATCTCTGCAGCTCCTCCAGAGTTACTATGGACTTCTAGTGGGGAGAGGCAACAAGAAAATATCATCATTATGATATTTTTTGTATTTACCAAGATGATAATAAAAAATGAGACACATATTATAAAATCGGTTCAGTTTAAAAAGTAGTGTTTTTAAATCTAAATAGCATTTAATAAGAACACAAATGAAGAGGGGAAGCCATTTTAAATGAGGAGTATTGATGTGTTTATTGGAGCTGGTTTATGCAGGAAGCAGCCGTAGAAAACAACAGAGTGGAAGCTAACTTTGTTGTCAGACTTCCTCTGCTCTGGCAGCCGCTGCAGGGATTTTATCTCAATATTAGGAGATTTCCTCCTTCACAGCTTGACTCCTTTCATTCAAATAAAACTGATTTAGACAGAATACCTGAAGCAAAAGAAGCCTTTGAGCCCCGGTATTCAGCCTCTAATTTAATATCACAGACGGCCTCTGGAAAGTGTCACCTCACACGTCGTATTAATTTAAACCTTGATGCTGGGACTTTGCAGCTTTGGGAGGCAATCAGCTGCAGCTGTCGATATTAAATTTAAATCGCAGCAACGGCTCGGTGTAAATAATGCGCTAAGGTGCGCTCGGGCAGTGAGTAAAATGAGTTTCATTTTGCTTTTTGTGACCTTTGGCCCTGTTTACATGCAGCTTGTGGAAGCTAGCAGCTAGCATCCAGCTGCTCTGTGGACTGGATCGAATCAGAGGAGCATTCAGTTCCTCCGCAGCAGCTCTGGTTAAACAAATGGATGAATTGTCAATCAGTTGAAAGTTAGACCCCATGCTGGGAATCTGCATCCCTTCGTCTCATCAGCACGCAGGTCGAGGCTTCATTAGATATGGATCATCACAAATTAGTCCTCCCCGGATCCCTGCAGGAGCGACAAGGATTTAAGGCTTTTCCTGTTTCTCTGGATGTTAAAAACAAACTGTTGGAGGAGGAGAAAATCCCCATCAAAGAGGATCAACGTTTGCTCGGGTTTATGAAGAGTTGAATCACGATAAACTGTTGCAGTGTTGATAAATGATGATTATCTTCTCCATCTCCTCAGATAATTGAATTTATCCGCCTTACAGACTGTTGGGAAGCTGCAGCTCATTGATGAAGCTCTAAAGTTATGAATTTGTTGAAAGTAAATCATTTACAGAGAACAGCAGATAATTATGAGATGTTTTGTCTTCCTGCCAGAATATGAATTATACTGGTCTTCTGTTTAAGTGCCTGTCTCTTTAAAGCCCGCTCTCTTCTGATTGGCTGAGTTTCAATTTTCTCTTTTACACTTTTTCTCAAAAATATTCAGGGTAGTGAATCAAAGTTGTTACTATTTTCAATTTCTAATATCAATATTCAGAATAAAAACTGATGTTTGCAATGAAATGATCAATTATTAATTAACAGTAAAACATTTAATATCCTGTTATTCTCAGGAAATCATTTATTTATTCCTGGAGGGTGAAATTATATTTTATTTATATGTATTTCTGTCAAAATTCAACCCCAGTTTTTATTTTTTATTTTTAATGTAAGAGCAGCGTTTAATCCAAATGAACAAGCAGATCCGCATTTTCTAAAGCATTCAACGAAGACAGGCCAGCTCCAGAAATCCTTAATTATGTGTATATATTTATACATGAATCATTTGAATCATTTGGGGCCTGCACACGCACACGACATAAACAACATGTGGATTTTTCCCTTTATTTTTACTGCCAATTTAATCTTTTTTTTTTTTTTAATCAAATTTACTTGAATTTCTCAGCTTATCATCCATCTATGAGGTAATTATTGTCAGCTCAGGTTGTTGTAAATGTTTTATGTAAATTAGCGCTGTAATAATTCCTCAAATGATTAAAAAACCCCGATTATTAAAATACCTTGAGGCAAATTACCTGCCTTGAAGTTTACTTACATTATGTTGCAGCCAGGTGATTATTTGTGTTGCATGATGAAATAATTTACCACCAAAGTTGTGACTCTCTGTGCTGCCCATCAATCTGATGGTCTGATGAGGAAGCACAGCTTCATCACAGCCACAGCAAACTGCAGCCTTTTGTCCACAAGCTGCTGTCATGGAAACGTCAGCCAGGAAGTGACAGCAGGTTAAGGAAAGGTTTGAAATAAATGAAGTTTATTTTGTAACCTTCTACAAAATAAAACAGAGGAAACAAAACAAGAATCTGCTTGATAAGCAGTTTGTGACGGAGCGTCGATGTGCCACAAGGTAGGATGGACTGACAGGTAGCACAGATAGTCAGAACGCAGCAGTGGGGCGAGAGAGAGAGAGAGAGAGAGAGAGAGAGAGAGAGAGACATCTCCCCACTTCTTTATTTCATTACTGAAATAATCTCTTACAACAGCCCTAATATAAATACATTTTGATTTAATAACTTACTGTCTGTTTTTGCAGAACTTTACTGTAGTTTCCTGTCTGAGGTTTGGTCGTTACCGGAGCGTTTAATATGCATTATCTTTTGCTCCATGTCTATTAACTTTAAGTGCGAAAGCCTTCAGAGTGGTCGGTTATTCTGTCTGCAGGAGAAGCAGAATGTCCCTCAGCGTCTGCTCTGATTGCAGTGAAATGTGTCTAAGTTGTGAAATCACAGCTGACACATTTCTCCAGGTGTTTGACCAGCCTGCTAATGCAAAGATCAGCAGGGAAAGTCATTTAAAGGTCTGGCTATTCTTAGTGAAACAGGCGTGGGAGCTGCAGAAGGACAGCTGCAGGTTCAACAGCAGTTCTCAGAGTTTTAGGAAAAATCCTTCCAAGGCGTCCAGATCCCACCCAGCTAGTCACCACTCAGCCTGTGAGGTAGTCAGTCAGAGCGGGTCACTCTGTCATTAGTTGGTATTTACAGCAGTTGAGTTGAAGCAGAAAGTTTAGTTCAGGTAAGCGGCAGCCCCCTGTGATGCGTGTGAGGAGGAAACACGGTGCTATTAACTCCCTGCCTCTTCTCATCTGGGCACACTTGACATTAGCAGGAGAAAATGACATGCTTTTAGCGGCGGCTGCTCATATAAGAGGGTTACCTCTGTCATTTAGAGGCAGGAGCAGAGCGAGCTGACGGCTGCCTGAGTCCTCAAGAACAGAGACGGTTTCACGGATTCCCACTAAAGTTTCCCTTTTTCTAAAAGCACAAAGTCTCTTCTTGTTCTCACTGGGGTCACATATGAACATCCAGCTTCTCTACTGATAAATTCCTCGGCTGACAGCCTCATTGATTTCTGTGTAACCACTAAGCTAGCACTAATTGTGTCCTTTAAGCTGTTGTACAGCATTGTCACCTGAAAATGCCACCTGAGGAAAAATCTGTTCAAAACCTTGTAAACTTCAACACCAGAAACCCTACAAAGGTTATTGTCAATAAATGCCAAAAAGTGTGTTTGAGCAGCAGAGGCTTAAAATGATCTTCATATTTAACTCTTATGATGAGCTGCCTGGAAAAGCGCCGCTTCATCTGCCTTTAAAGGCCAACATCTTCATTTCAACGCGTTACCTTTCAAGCCTGCTCAGCCTTGTAGCTAAAAATAAAGTTCTTTATGTCCAAAATAAAAACAGGGAAACAAAACTCAGGTTCATTTTACACCATCAAAGTCTGAGTTCAGTTTCAGTTCAAACAGTGAAGATTCAAAGGTCCAGTTACTTTATTTATACCTGCAGGTAGATTTATTTTGCGTACATAAACACACTGTGAAAAACTCGACATAAGCAGAGCTTTTCACATGTAATGTTGCTGAAGGCTCTACAAATCAAATCAAGACTAAGATGTCAATAAAATCTAAATAAAACCAATTCAGTGTTGACGTCATTTCAGTTTCAGCTGCAGAAAGAAATTAGGTTTTCAGAGACTAGAAAAATAGAAGCTGAAATTGCATGTGGGGATGAAATGAAAGGATTGAAGACTTCACTGTTCACCACATTTACTGTATTCATCGAGATCCAAAATACCGAACAGAGGAAACGAGGCGGAAACGTAGCTTTCTTCAAAAGAAAATGTTGTAAAAAGCCACATGGAGCTAACGCTACAGTCAGATGTTCTCCACTTCATTTGGCTCAGACACATTGGAAAAAAACAACGCTGACTCAGCTAATTACTTTTAGTCAGATAACTTTATGCTCACAAACAGCATCTTCATGAGGTGAAGTGTTCTCTGCTGTCTTCTGTTCTTCAGTTACTAAAGAGAACTTCTGCTTTTCTCTACGTGTTCAGCAGAGATTTGTGAATTAACTGATCAGTTTTAAAAAAAATAAAACATTAACACAATTTTTGATTTATTTCCAGCACCAACATCTGATAATCTGTGCTCTTTAATGTGTGTCTTCCTCATTAAAAGCTTCCCCTGCTTGTTTCTCCCTCCATTCAGTCCCTGCTGGTCTTTAGGTTTGTTTTTCCTCTGTTTTGTTTCGTCGCTGAAGTTGTCAAACTTTGTTTGGACCAAAATTTTCTCCCGGAGAAACGACGGTCCTGAATATCAGCGCCTCGTTAAGGATGAAACGTGTCAGAGGAACCGATGTTTGAGTTGTGGTTCTGGTCGGCGGGGGAGGAAACGTCGCTGGCTGTAATTAGACGCTGCTGCCGGCGGGCGGGCGGGGCGCGGGCGCCGCCAACGGGCACCGCCAGGTGTTTCTGGGCCCGTCGGCGCCCGGTGTGGCGGAGCGCAGTGATTGACGGTGATGGTGCAACGCTGGCTGCTGATTGGCAGGAGGCTCTGAGGAAGTGCTTTACTGACTGGCAGACATTATAGCCCCTTTGTGGTTCTCCTGGGAGCTTTCACACAACTGTGTGTGTGTGTGTGTGTGTGTGTGTGTGTGTGTGTGTGTGTGTGTGTGTGTGTGTGTGTGTGTGTGTGTGTGTGTCTGTGTGTGTGTGTGTGTGTGTGTGTGTGTGTGTGTGTGTGTGTGTGTGTGTGTGTGTGTCTCGGATGTTTTGCTCAGCAGTGTTAACTAAACTCGTTCCACAGTGAAAGGAGGGTTTTGTGAGGGGCTGTGAGTCCTGCTCACCTCTGCAGGTGAACATCGACCAATCACAACAAGCCGCCGTCCTCACGACCCCTAAAGGTCGTCTTCACACTCAATGAGCTTTCAGTCACAGCTGGATAGGAACTGGTTACATTTGCTGTCGTAACATTTTGGAATAAAATACTTTTATTAAGTATAAAGTATCAAGACTCTTGAATAAAATTTCTGAATAACTTCAGTAAATAAAGAAAAAAATTGTTTCAACCAAAAACTCTTTAAATTTTATTTTGGAAAAAATGAACTTTTAGGACTGTTTTTACTTTGCTTTACTTTTCTATGAGTAACTTTATTATGAAGCATCTTTACTCTTACTGGAGTAAACTTTACAAACTTTAAACTTTTTGTTTAATGTTTGTAAAAGTTTAATATGGAATCAAATTAATGTGGAAAATGTCTGAATATTAAATATTTTAATCAGATTCTTTCTTCCTCTGGAGTGACAGAATGCTGAAGTACTGCTACCACTGAGTTTCACTTTTGGTACTTTACTGTTGTTGTTATTATTAAAACCCTTCATGAACACACACACACACACACACACACACACACACACACACACACAGACATCCACTCTCCTGTGTGCTCTCACTCATCATTTCCTTGTTGAGCTGTAAACCCCAGTGTGTGTGTGTGTGTGTGTGTGTGCGTGTGTGTGTGTGTGTGTGTGTGTGTGTGTGTGTGTGTGTGTGTGTGTGTGTGTGTGTGTGTGTGTGTGTGTGTGTGTGTGAGTAACACTGCAGTTAGCATTAGCTTGGCTGTCAGCTCGCTCTTAGCTTAGCGTCTTCATCTGCAGAGGATTAGCATGCAGCGCTAGCCGCCATGATTAGTCGTGATGCATCTGAACCTCCACAGAGACACACACTCCGCCTATCGGCTCATTGTACTGGGAGACGTGTGTGTGTGTGTGTGTGTGTGTGTGTGTGTGTGTGTGTGTGTGTGTGTGTGTGTGTGTGTGTGTGTGTGTGTGTGTGTGTGCAGGATGTTAAGCAGATGTTTAGTGAACACAGACTCATTTCAAACAGCTGCAAGGAGCCACTTCTGCTTGTTGCTCCTGTCCAGTTCACCAACAGAGATGCTGCTGATTCCAGCCGTTTCCATGCAGATTTATAGGAAAACTTCTGCTGCTGCTTTCAGGAGGCATCTGGACTTTTAACCAGCCAGTATTAGATTGTTAGAAATAACAATTATTCCTAAGGCAAAACTAATAACCTGATCATTTGTGTGGCTCAAGTATTCACCAAAAAATCTGATTTTTTTCCTGCTCTTCATGAAGTTGAAGTTGAAGAAAAAGCAGCTGCTTGGTTAGTCAGACTGTCTGCTCTGTTGAACAGACATGATGGGCTTTTCTTCACAGCTGCTCCCTTCTGACTAAAATTCATGATCTGTTCAATCAGAAACAGCTTATTTTGGTGATTTGAATAGGACCTTTCTGCCATGTTTCATGCAGATCGCTGCTATTGCGTCAGAAACTGAAATAACTGAGTAAATTAGCTGCTGGCTTTTAAAACCTCAAACCTTCCCAGGAGAAACATTCGATCACTGCGGGTGTGATGGCCTGATGTTTGTCTAATTAAACATCTCTGACATGAAAACGTCAGTCAGCAGCTGCATTGATCGCGTGCTGCGGCGCCCCTGCCCTGCCTTGTCGCTGACGCCCTGGGGACGGAGCCCATCATGAGAGCGTTCTGTTATGGAAATGGCTGTTTAGTGCCTGCGGCCTCCGGGGAGCGTCAGACGCATCGCACAAGTCTGTTCAGACCCTGGTGAAGAGATCTGTGCAACATTTCCCCTGGGTGCTCATTATGGGAGCTGCAGCATCGCTGCTGCATTCCGCCGGATGCAGACGGGGTTTCCTGCGCCGCGCGGCGAGTCCAGGGGTCAGGCTGCAGGACTCATCACTGACGTGATGCTTCAGGGATCAGAGTCTAATTTAGTCGAAGTTTTAATCACTGTTACTTCAGTTTTTCCATAATTCAGCTCCAACATAATCGTTTAAGCAGGCCTGTCGGGATAAATCGTTTTCTGGTCATTTATTCTGACGTTTTTGATGCTTTATTGAAACGTCAGTGAGAGAAAAAGTCAAATTTCACAGTTTATCAGAAGGAAACAGGAGAAGCAGCAGATGGAGGGTGGGATGAAGGCGAGAGGGAGAGAGGCGGTGGGTGGCAGACGCTCCTCCAGCACCCTTGGGTGGTGTTTTCAGTCCGTGTGCGTGTCGCAGATGAGTAATGGCCTCTGATGCGCACGTCTCTCCTGTCTCGTCCTCCATCCGTTTCATCATTACATGCCATCCATCTCCTCATCCGTCCGCTGGCTGTCAGCTCCCTCCGTTCTCCGTCCTCCTCTGTTCTCCGTGTGCAGCCGTCCTCAGGGTGTTGGACTTCCTCCCCGCCGCTCCGCTCCTCACCTGAGCCCCAGTTTAATTTCACTGCTGCACACACACTCCATCATCGACACACACAGGCTCAAACTCAGAAGGAGCCGTCAAGAGTAATGGTGTTTATTATAATTTACTGTACCGCCATTGTAGCCTCTGCTTTCTCAGTAGGAATCATTATAGAGATTACATAATGGGGGTCATTTTTCTTGTGGCGTATGCGGCGCTACAAAGCGCTTCGGCGGCGGCAGAAACCCTATTAGCTGAAGCTGAGGAGTAAATGGATCCGGTGCGTCTGGCTAAATCAGCGCCTGTTAGCCTCCCTCTCGACTCCTCAAATCCATGTCTATTACTCTTAACAAACCAGAATGGATCCGGCGTATCGATCTGTTGGCGAGGGAATGCTCTCTTTGTTCGCTGGAGAAAAGCCTCGGATTCTCACACTGCTGAAGCAGGAAGTAAAGCTTCACAGCCTCACTGGCTGCAGACTTCCTGTGAGCTGCACGAGACATTTCTAGAGGGTTAGCTGTTAGCTTTTAGCTGTTAGCTCTTAGCTGTTAGCATTTAGTTATTAGCTCTTAGCCATTAGCTTTTAGGTGTTAGCTGTAAGGTTTTTGTTGTTAGCTGTTAGTTGTTAGCTGTTAGCTGTTAGCTATTAGCTGTTCTGTCATCAGACCAGCAGCTTTTCACTGTTTTAGGCTCAGTTTGGTGAGAAACTTTCTGTTTTTTCCATGTTTTCCTCCCCCATCGTTACGAACCTGAACGGTTGCTATGGAGACCCAAAGTGTTGTGCAAACCTCATTTCTTTACATCTAGAATTTCTTCTAACACTTAAAATGATCCTAATCAGTAAAGATCCCATTAAAATAGTGAAAACTTACATCTACTAATCATCATTAATTTATAAACCTTCTTACATTTGGTTATTAACAAATATTGATAGATTTTAAATATTGATTATTAATGATTGACCTATAATCTGATTTTGAACAAAGAAGAAAAATAAACCATTTTACCTTTGAGGAAGAGAAAATGTTTCATTTTTCATCAGGTTTTGAACAAAATATGACGTATTTTAAAACAAGAAATCTTTTTATAATCTACTGAAAAATCCTGTCATATTTTTAGTATGACATTATTGGCATCATAGTAAAATATTAGTTACTCATTACTCAGTTATGAGCATTCATTTCATATTCAGAAGCCGTTGTTTTTCTGGACAGTTCAGTCTTAAATGTGAATTTGAATGAAAACATTTGGTTTCAGACAGAAAGTCCAGATGAGTCTGAATGAGTTTAACGGTTTCGCTCAGAGGGGAATGAAATGCGTTTCAAAGCCCAACGCAGTCGAGACTTTCTGAAAACATTATCGCGTTATTATCTTCTGAAAATGAAAAAGGATGTGATCCGATAATCTATCGATTCTGTTCCTATAATTAATTATGTAAAAAATATTTATTTTTTATTTTCTGCTGTTTTCTTAATCTATTTGAGTTTCAGTCTCCAGATTAAACCTGACTCTCCTGTGGGGGTCAGAGGTCATGACCTCCCCGCTGATGAATCCTGGACTCTAATTGCTCTGACAGCGTCCATGTTGGAAACTTTGTGTATGTTTGCATCAGGTTGGTGTAATCCGATAGGCTGGAAGACGTTGGGCGTGCTGCGCCGCTCAGGTGTCTGACCTCCACTCCTCACCCAGCAGGGCCATTCAGAGGCCATTAATTAGAGCAGGATGCTGCTAATTAACACACAGGCTCGTCTCTGCCGTCGCTCTTTACGTCTGAGCTCCGTTTAATGCGCCCTGTTTGATTTGCCCTACTGAAGTAATGAGTTTGGAAAGCAGACAGAAATTGTGAAGTGTGCTTTGGAGGAGCCGGGGGATAATTTGAAGTCCTGCGGCTGGGAGTCAGGAGTGCGCTCGCTCGCTCACTCGCTCGCTCGCTTCACACCCACGTTCGCGTGGAAACAACACACACGGCTGTTTGTCTTTTTGTGTCGATGTTCCCAGCAGTGCAGCGGAAAGTTTTCTGCATGTTGGATGTTCTGTGCAGTTAACTAAATCAGAATCTCAGCAATCAGAGAAAAGTAGAGCTTTTTAGTTTTAGTGAATTGCTTTTATTCATAGTTACTCCATGTGTGTCCTGAGACATTTAGTCAAGTCACTCGGGAGAAATCTGAGTTATGAATTTAGATGAGTTTGCCTGTAATGCTTCACATGCCTGGGTTTCCATCTGCAGTGAGGATGTGTGAGTATTTTAAACCTAAAGCTGATTTGTAAATTCAGGGTTCTGGTTCTGTTTGTATCATTTCCTTTAGCTCAGCATCTGGATCTGATTCAGTTTTACTAGGAACAAGCAGTGGTGATGGTAGATGACTGGACCAAAGCGACTCATTCCTCCTCTGGAGAATCAAAAGCTTCAGTGGTTTGACTCAAAGGCTTCCAGGTCTGAGACGCTTCAGCAGAAACACCAAACGGATCAGGAACTGGTTGCCGTGTTGACGCTCCCAGATTCCCAGGTTCTGCTCCTGAAGTCCTTCAGCCGACGCCTTTCATCCGCTCGTCTCTCAGGATGACCTGCATCGTTTTCCAGTTGCTCTCATCCTGGATTCTTTAGGCCGAAGTTTTCTCCGGTTGAGGACCAACCGGGGCTCGGCCATGTTGGTGCGCGCTAAGTTCAAGAGATCAGGATTTCCTCAACAAGTTGTCTCCAAAACCAGACCTTAAATCCTGCCTCCATACTTTATACTCCAAATTTTACTTACTTTGCTGAAAAAATATTGAAAATATTGGAGACTTTGCCAGTATATTTTCAGTTAAAATGCAGTAAGTTAATAAAAGCCCCTGATATAAAACATTTGAATCAGCACTAACAGCTTTTCTTGGTCTGTTAGTGTTTTTAGGTGTCAGAGATAAAAAACAAAGAACTTGTAGGTAGAATCTGACAACCTGAACTCTAGATCAAGACGAAACAGCAGCTTTTATCTTGAAAAGCCAAATCCTGCTTTCTAAACTGCACCAGATGTGACTGTGATCTGCAAGTGGTGCCAGTCTGCAGGATATCGTTCATACCAGGCTGTCTGATCCGAACAAAGACCCGCAAACAGCCCAACCTCGAGACAAAAGTTAAGTACAAACAAACTGTGCGTCTGGAAAACTCTGAAGTTTCTGGACCTTCGTCAGCATTCAGATCTCATCCTGGACCAATGCAGCTGTGATGTGTGTTCGCCTGCAGGAAGAGAGATATAGACAAACAGGGATGGAGTGAGCAGAAGTAGATGATGGTGAGAGCTGGAGAGGCAGCAGCAGGAGGGAGGGAGACAGAGAGGGATGCTTCATTAAACATTTAGAGGGATGGAGAGCAGACAGGCCGCTCCATTTTTCTCCTCTTACTGTTCAGGAGATAAGACACAGAATGGAGGTCTGCACCAAAACACTCCTCTGTTCGTATCTGTGTGTGTCCTGTCACACTCAAATCTACGCCTTGTCCCTGCAGGTCTCAAGTAATAGCTTGGAAATGTAACGGCGCCCCTAAATAAGGCGGCATCAGTCACGCTGTAACGCTGCGCTTAATCCGTACATCACAACGCACCTAGACAAACACCGAGGTAATGCAATCCCAAGGTTAGCTGCAGGAATGTAAGCAGCTGGATCTGTCTCCGCCAATGAACTGGAGTGTATTTACCCTTGTACACACCTCTGTGTATTGTCCCATTTAGCACGGTTCCCACTCATGCATCCTAATGGCCCTGGAGAGCCAGAGTCTCCACTGTCTGCTATTAGTGAGCAGCAAAGATCAATGGGAAGCGCTAGCCTGTTAGCGCCTCCCCATTCAGAGCCACTGAGCCGTGGCTAACGCTGCAGCCGCTGCAGCCGCCGCGTTTTGCTCATGAAAACGTCTGAGAAGCGGGAGGCGCACCTGAATCCCCGCCGCCGAGTGGAAAGCCCAGCGAGAAGCTGCACAAAGGAGCCTTTGAAGTGTCGGACTGCGTCCGCTGGGAGGGTGTTAAAGGGCCGATTCGCTCAATTTACGCACAAGAAAACATAGTTTCTCACTCGCCCTCCACTGATCCAGCCATGTCGATAGTTCGGGGATTATTTCTGAGCTTTTGAAATGTTTGTTTCTCAACCTGCAGCTTCTCCCGCAGTAACATGACTCAAAGCACTGAAAGCTTGTACTCAACAAAACCTCAGACAATATCCCAGAAAACTCAATGGAGTCCAGCTGGTTATACAATAACAGTCAATTACCTCTGGTTTGGGTCCAGACTGACGGCGCTGATAACCGGACCGACACGGTTCATTTTCTGAGGTTTGATCGAATCAAAGATCTCGGCTGTGTGAGGATGAATCCAGTCAAAGTGTTGATCTGGTTTGATCCTCAGTTCTTACATTTCATACCCAGCTGACGGTTTTCCAGTAGCAGTTCTGGGCTCGGTGTGTTTCAGGCTGCATTCACACCGTCCAGTTCGGGGAAAACAGACCAACGGCTGCAGGACTGCTTGGTTTTTCTGGTTCCACTAGTTCAGATTTACTTTGAGTCACAAAAACGACTTCAATCAAAATCAACTTTTTGGAAGTTTATGATGTTTTATTTGCATTTTCAAGTTTTAGAACAAAGTTCAAGTGAAGAACATCCATCGGTTTTTACTGATTTACTGATGAATACGGCCTTTTATCTGTAAATATTTACACTGAAGAGCTTCTGAAAATGACCCTTTTATATATAAAGTCATTAGTTCTGAATGTGTCATGTTTATAAGATATTACCCTCTGCTCTTTAAGGCGGGTCTTGGGTCAAATGAATCATTTTTCTAATTAATCTCCTTTTTCTGTCTTTCCTCTTGGCTCATTATAGCAGAATATTAGCTTTCAAAATGCACCTTTTATGACACCATAAAGGAAAACTCTTGAAATCTTTCATTTACGAAACATTTTAAGTGCTGAAATATTGAGTTTTCAGAAGGTTGTTGTTGCTGGATGCTGAATTAATTGAATCGCTCCCTATGCTCAAATCTCCACACGTTTGCATCGAAGGCCACTTGTTCATTTGAATCACTATTACGAGGAAATGGTATTTAGTATGTTTTTCTCTGCTCTCATGGATACATTTCTGGAAAAGAAACGAACTTGAACCAAAAAATGAAAACTGGCAGCGAGATTCAGTGGAAAAACTCACGTTTGGCCCCTGGAAAGCCACATCACTCAAACCTTTGTGTTGACTTGACAGTGTTTGCATCGGGGACCTCACAGAGACACCGAGCGAACACACCCACACACACACACACACACACACACACACACATGCATGTGAATAATTAGGCGAGCACTCTCCCCTCCCCCGGTCAGCATATGTCAGCATATGGCTGCCTCCGCGGAGAGGCTGTTGAACAGACTGATCAAGGTTTAATTTGGCCCTGGAGGGGCCGGCCGGGGACGAGGGCAGAGCGGGAAGGAAGCAGGGAAGGAGACGGGAAGGAAGCGGAGGAGCAGCTGTCAGCCTGAACTCTTCCCTCCTGTTGACTCAACCGGTGATGTTGCCCGGGTCGGTTCTGCCGGGTCGGTTCTGCCGGGCCGAACACACGCGAGCGTCTGCAGGAGACGAAACATCCGACCACACTGGACCATCTGTTCCAGCTCTAATTGGTATGCATGACAATGTTTTTCCAACCCATAAAGCCTAATGAAAATGAGCACCCCGCCCACAGTGATGCCCCTCAATGCGATCATCCACTTCTTCCCCACCTTCGTCTCACGCAGCCTCTCCACCAGCAGCGTTTCTGCTGCGTCATCATGGCCTCCGCTCTCTGGGAATCTCAACCACATGGGATTTGCTGCATTTTATCAACTCATTTTCAATGAACTGAAGGCAGAAGAGGCAGATGGTCCAAAGAGGTCAAGGCAGGAACTTTACGAATTAACAAAAAAACCACAACAAGATGCCGGGGTCACCGTGTTACTGGAAAACTTTCTGTCTTTGATCGGAAAAATCTCCAGGTCTTCCATTGATTCCAGACATTTTACACCAAATCAGTTGATAAAAGAAATGTTCCCATCGGAACGTCGTCTCTGATCCGGACTGAACGAAGGGAACGTTCACACCGGCTCTGCTCGGTCCGCTTTAATCCAACTCCAGTCCGTTTGCGTGGAAAGTCCAGTTCGCTAAAGAGAAATGCTTTAGTCTGACGCCTCCATTCAGTTTCTATTCACTGAAGCAGGAAGTTGCTCTCTGTGCCTTCAGAGGTTTTCTTGTTCTGGGTGCAGCGCCCCCACAGGCCAGGAGGGGAACAGGTTCCTCAAAGGGTTTGATACAAAATCAATTAAGATTAGATTAAAAAGGCAGGATTTAATTCCAACACTGAAGTTTTTAACTCATTTCTCAAACATTTTACAGAATTTCACATTCTGCACAAAATATTTAACAAAATATTAGAGATGAAAATGGAAACTTGTGTTTTGAACTTTGAGTTGAGAAATGTTCGACATGCCGACAAAAACTATTTAAACCGACAGAAAACAAAAGAAAAAGCATGAAGGAGAGCAGAGTGTGAACCGAGCCTGTGTGTGTGTGTGTGTGTGTGTGTGTGTGTGTGGGTGTGTGTGTGTGTGTGTGTGTGTGTGTGGGTGTGGGTGTGTGTGTGTGTGTGTGTGTGTGTGTGTGTGTGTGTGTAGCTGTGGACAAAACACTTGGGTTGTGTTTTATTTTTAAAAGGAGCCTGAGGTCAAAAACACAAACGCGTTCAGTTGCAACCACCGTGAAATGATCTACGAGGCAAATTACAGAGCAAACAAGAGCTTACAGATGTGCCTTCTCACAGAAAGAGGAACTTCTCGGCTGCGAAAGACTTTTTCTTCCTCCCGTCATTCTGGAAGCAAACACAAACATCGCCCTCACATGCTTGGGAATAAATCAGTTTCCTCTCGCTGTCTGTCTCCTCTGGGTTCCACTCCACTTCCTTTTGCTGCCAGTTTCTCTCCAGAACCACTCCTTCCTGTGTAGGATGCCTGGTGTGTGTGTGTGTGTGTGTGTGTGTGTGTGTGTGTGTGTGTGTGTGTGTATTAATGGTTGATTAAAGTATCCCAGCCTGTCTGAACACCTTCAGAGAACAGGTGCACAGACCATTTCAGCAGCTTTTCCCAGTTTTAACGGCGCGCTGCGTGAAAATCGCAGCCTCTCCAGATGCTAATGGAGGCGAAGCGAAGCTTTTGTAACCTTCGTTCTGAAAACGGCACAGCGGTTTGCTCACAATGTGGCAGAATTGGGCTGAAGCCAGTTGAATAAATGGAGGCGTGTTGTTAAATCAGTGTTGTTCGCTTCGTGGCTGCATGGCTGACCTTATCGCTCCGGTTTTTACCTGCACACCCTGTGGTTTTCTGCTCCGTTGTCCCTTTAGAGGTGTCACGACCAGCGTGCATCAGCGCGCCGAGGCGATTTAATGCGGAAACGATCCATCAAAACAGCAGAAATATACATTCATGAAATACATCACACTGCCCTGAGGTTAAATAACCTCTAATCCTGTATAATCTGGTATTTATATGGACCAATGCAGGAATATTGACCTCTGACCTGTGGTGAATCGTTTCAGGCTTGAAATGATTAATTGTTACGATGCGATTATTCAGATAATCATCAATCAATCAGCGGATTGACCAATCATGACTCACTTTGACTTGCCACAAATTATTCACTAAACACTGAAACTTTGCAATTTCAATCAAATAGCAACAAACTTCACCTAATTAATCATTAAAATAACTTGATTACCAATAGCTTCATTATTGATCGTACGAGTTTCTTTACAATCAGGGAGAATTCACTGCTTAAATAAAATGTTTGATTCGTAACCAAGAAGCTTCATCATTTCATTTGCGTCTTTCTGACCTCTGCTGCCTGAACATTGGTTCTTGTTGCTGCTGCAGCACCGTTGTGCTGCTGCTTTGTGGCGCAGCATTAGTCAAACGGGCCATCGTCCCTGTCGGCGAGTCAGATGATGACTTCTGGCAGAGCGCAGCCACGGTGGAGCGACGCCAGACAATCAGAGCCGCTGCCATTTCAGCGCCGCAGCGCGCACGCCGCAGCACGCACGCCGCAGCACGCACGCCGCAGCACGCAAGCCGCTTCTAATTAAGATCGCAAACACCAGAGATCCAGTCGGAGCGGCGCAGAGACCCACTTTTATTCCCCAACCGCAGATAAGAGAAGCTGAGGAAGCGCCCACCTACCTGACACCAACGCCCCGAGCCACTCTCACCCCGCACCTTTTGTTCCCACTGCGAGGCGATAAGAGCAAGAGGAGAGGAAGAGGAGAGGAAGAGGAACAAGAGAGGAGAGGAAGAGGAACAAGAGAGGAGAGGAAGAGGAACAAGAGAGGAGAGGAAGAGGAACAAGAGAGGAGAGGAAGAGGAACAAGAGAGGAGAGGAAGAGGAGGTGAAGAGGAGAGGAAGAGGAGAGGAAGTGTGCAGGAGATTAGGGGGAAATTTGCTGCTGCTGCTGCCTGGATTTGCCCAATCTGCTGTTGAGGCTTTAAGATGCTTTAATTCCTTTTCCCCTTCCTTCCCTCCATCACACACACACACACACACACCCCCCCACACACACACACACACACACACACACACACACACACACACACACACACACACACAGAAACTCTCAGTCATGCTGATGTGAGCTAGAAAGCATAATTTAAGGAAGATAATTCAGGACCTGCTCTGATGCAGCAGTACAGAGAAGGTTTTCCTCGAAGTTCAACCTTTTATCAATGTATTGGTTCCAGATTATTGCTGATCATTCGGGTCAAATCTGCACCTTCTGACCTCAGAGCAGCGTTTTATGTGCATGCAGGTTCAGCAGCAGTTCAGCCTCTGCTGATGGAGCCGCCGCTGCATCAGGAGCTGCTGCGTTGGGATCTGATCCAAACAGGAAGTTCTCCTTCCCAGTGCTCAGCCTTTAGGAAGTCACAGTAAATAACCGGATTCACCGAGACGAATTCAACCAGAAGAATGAGGCAGAGATGAAGTCAGCTGTCATGCATGGAGATAATTCAGGTCATAAAGTGTTTTGTGATCCCAGGGATTTTTGTTTGGATGAATAATTCATGACTAAAAAGCTGTGAAAATATGAAAAATACCAGAGCTAAAGGCCAGAGGCGAGGAATAATCTCAGTGTAAGAATATTGTCTTATTTTGTGTGGAAATTATTGGATAATTTGTTAGAATTTCTTCTTTTTCTCCTGACCTCTTCAACTTGCAGCTGTCAGCTTCCTGCATGTTGATACTGGTTGAATTTTAATGACCAGATCAAACATATCAGAATTACTAACAGCTATAGGAAGAACCTGAACAGAAATATTCATTTTTAAGATTTGTTTTTCTGCAGCTTCTTTCTGCAAAGCCGGGTTTGGTTTATGTCTGTTTCTAACAGAAAGTTCGTTAGATATTCACAGATTCCCATATTGTTAATGCCCAGTGGGCAAAACGTTCATTTAGGAGAGCAAGCATGTGGCGACGGTGGAGAGGAACAGCCCAACAGAGACGCAGTGAGCCGGGAGTTCCTCATGTGGAAGAAAAAAGTTCAAAGGATCAATAAGCAGCTTGGTTTGGAAAATTGATCATTTCTTTGCGTGTGGGAAACAAAACGAAATCGAAAAGTGCAGAAAAAATTGGAAATGCATAAATGTGGAGCAGCAGGTTATTAAACTTTACCTGCAGCCGAATCATGTGGTCAGATTGATGAAGTCTGTCGATACAAAGATTTAAAAATGTCCACAGAGTGGTGCAAAAATCCTCAGGAAGTTTCAGATTCATTTCACATATTTACAGGAAAACACCAGGAAGGTCTCAGAGTCAGAAGGTCATGAACTCTGTTAGAGGTCACCTTAAATAGATAAAACCTTCAACGTCTATGAAACAAAAAAATAAAATGACAAAATGATCATATTTTATTGCTGTGAATTTGCAAATACCAGTTTTAAATGAGTGTTAAATAATGAAATAGTTGCAGAACATTTGGTCCTAATCAAAGCCAGCTGACCTTTATTGGTCACAATCAGCATGAATGTATTTATCATCAGCTCTTCATGACCACTTTCCCTCCGCGGTGCAGCGCCGCCTCCGCGTGCCGCCATGTTCTTCACCTTCGTCTTCCTCAAGGCTCCTGGGATCGGCTTGAAAAGCTGCAGCTGGTATGTAAAGAGGCGATGAGTAACGCGGAGCTGCTTCACTCATCAGCGACTGTCTGAACAAGCTGTCAGCTGCAGCAGTTTGATGCAGACGAATCACAGAAATGGTTTCAATGCAGATGTTTCTGCTGGATTCTGGCTTGTTTTGAGTCTGAGCTGCAGGAACAGCATGAATTCAGCAGTGATCTGCTCAAAGCTTCACCTGTTTCCAAGGTTTGTTTAATGTATGTCACTGAAAAGCACTTACACATTAAACTGAGCCGTGTTTACTGAGCAACACCGTAAAGACCAAGGATAGAAAATAACTGAGTTACTGAGAGACGAATACATGTTTCACCAAGGCTCCAGCAGACGCATCATTTCTAAATGTTTTCTGACATTTCTGCATGTTTTCATCCGTTTTTGTAACATTTGGGTTTTACTGTGGCTGGCAGATCCACACTCTGCTGTTTCATGAGGTTTTCTAGCATCTGGACCAACTTAAATCAGCCAAATTACAACATCTCAAAACTAAACGTGGCGTGAGATCCACTAATGATGCTGAGCCTTTTCACACATGCTCTTATTTTGAAACAGTGTGTGCAGTGTTGGCATGAAGCTGCAGCTGGTGTCGTCTGATCGGATCATCTGGGCTGCAGTGGTTCTGCACCGTGTCGGTAAAACCTTCAGTTTTTCATCCTGAAACAAATCTCTAGCTATAAGCTAGTTTAGCTAATCTCCACAAACTACAGCTTTAAATTTTTCTGTTGGGATTATTTTTTAGGGGTTAAAAATACAAATGATCTAATTTTCGTTCACCTGAACTTTTCTGACTGTCCATCAAAATAACGTCTAAGAATGTTTTGCTATGCTAACATGCTAATGCTACTTTTAGGGTGTGATTTTCAAACTTTTGGACAAAACTATGCTTGTGGTTGCTATGGAGCTTTGTCTCCATAGCAACCACAAACTAAATTCACAATAGTTTCTCAAGACATTAAGAAGGATCATTTCATGCTGCAGTTGCACAGAAAATGTCATCAAATCTTTTCTAAGAGTTTTTCTGTTGTTTGGTAAAAATTTTATTTTATTGCAATTTTGTTTGAGTTGCTGATTCTGAAATATTTGTATAATTATCAATATGATCCTTGGCAGAGAGTCTCGTCAGTAACAGTAAGACAGTTTCCAGTTTATTAATGCATTTTATATATATTTGGTATCTGAACTATCAAAATGTTGAGTTTTTAGAGAATCCAGGGATTCCAGCTTTATTCTGGTTCGTAAAACCAGCAAATACCAGAAGAACTATTTTAGGTTTCATCTGCTTTAAAATGATTCAAATCTACTTTGTTCAGGTTTTATTTGGTTTAATATTTCTGTCCAATAACATGGAAAATATTTTTCATTTTGAAGAAAATTTTACCGTCTCTGATTGTTTCATATTCAGTTCAACCAAGAATAGTTTTGACAAAAGGAAAAATCTGAATTGGTCCAGAAATATTGAGCATATCTCGTCTTTATTAGTTTTATAAAATGGTTTTAAACATAAATATTTGCTTTAATTTGTTGTAATGTGTTCTTCTCACACAGCGAGAGTAAAAACTGCTGACTGGATTTGAACAACCATCTTATAGTCCGTTTAATTCATAGAAACAATAATCCATATCTTCTGTCCTGGAAAGCGGAAACATGAGAAAGGAGCCCAATGAGACGCGCCTCCTCTCATTAGCGAGCTGCTGCAGCAGCGGGCGGCTGCAGCAGCTCGTTAGCGCAGAGCTAGCTGAGCGGCAGCGCACCGGTGCAGCTTCATTAAGCAACTGTGACATTTATCTGATCGTTTCTCAGCGACGCGTGTGCTGCCACGTCTCCATGGCAACCACAAACGCATAGAAACCCGCACACATGTAGACGTTTGAGGCAATCATACAGTCCCACACGAAGCCGAGGCTCTCGGACCGTCATTGGCAGAAACGGGCTCCATCAGAGCCGCTGCAGCACAGAAATATTGATAATGAATCTATGAAATGTGCTGCATGACGCCTGCCAGAAATGCACCTCGTGTGGGTGGAAACTGTTTATTGTGAAGTTCAAGTGATTCACAGGCAGCACACACACGCTTCCTGGCTTGGCTGGCGGGGCCCCTGGGAGCCGCTTCGCTCCTGCTGTAAGTCTGTTACAGACTGAAGGTGTTCCACATAATTCAGTCACTACTGACTGACACTCGTTTAGTTTGGCTCACTAATTCGCCTTTCGCTGTCTGTGACAGAATAAGCTCCACGCTGGCCTTGTGGGAGAAGGCGAAGCGGCTCGCTGCTCATGTCGCGTTGTGCTGAAGTCCATAATCGTATCTGCAGTTTGTTTTTCACAGCAGCAGAAAAGTCTGGAGGAAATGATCACTTTTCAAACCGTCTCATGCTCTGTGCTGCAAATGTAGCAACATTTCCTCTTGGAACACAAAGTTTTCATTTCAAAACTGCAAAACTGAAAAGAAAAGTACATTTTATTCCTTCAGCCTTTCCTTCAGTTCTCAGCAAGCTAGCTAGTTTTGCTAACGTATCAGAATCTGTCATGCATTGAGGTAAAACTATGAGAATTATAATCCACCAGGAGTATTTTGAATAATGCAATATGCCCATCAAAATAAAGCACAATGAAATGCAGCTTCAGCTACATTACCAGGCTAATGCTAACCACAGTTAGCTGATGCTAACCACAGTTAGCTGATGCTAACGTATAATTTTTCAGACTCTGACAAAAAACAAGCTCACCTAATTTAAAAAGGATAATATTCACATTAACATATTTATAGGAAAATCTGTAATTAAATCATTTAAAACTGTTTTGTCAACACTGAATTGTATTAGTCAGTGTTGCTTCAAAAATATTTCCTTTATGTTTGCTGTGAGTTGGACTGTACCTTGTGATCTATAACGTTCAGCATCTGAAATCAGCCGCTTGGTGCAAAACGTCCAGTCATGGACGGTTCGCCCTCCTGAATATTTAAAGTCAGCTGTGAACTCTCCAAACATCATGTGGATTCATTTCTCCTCTCAACACCACAAGGCTGTCCCAACATCAGTGTCTGACCTCCCAAATGCACGTCTGGTTTTCCGGTATGCTTCGTCATATCGGGTTAAACTCTTGGTTCAAAAACTGTAAAGATGATATTTGTAGGGGATTGCTGTCAGTGTTCCTGTTTTTATCAAAAAGGCTGAAAGAGACTGAACAGAAACCGATGAAAATCTGGATCCATAATGAGGATTAATGGATTCATGACTTCTGTGTTTCTGTGTTTGAGTCCAGATAACGGAGAATCAGAGAATCCGGGTTCTGTGTGACGGCATATCAGTGAACAGAGGTGTGTTGAGGTGTTTGCAGCTGACCTTGGTCGCTGTGCCTCCAGAGTCGCTTCTCACTCTGCTTGTCAACAAGATTAGATTCCCTGTGGGCCTGTTACACAGCAACATGCTGCAGAGGAGCGGCGCTCCGTGGCGTCCCGGCCCGGCCCAGCCCGGCCCGGCCCAGCCCGGCCGCCAGCCCGCCGAGCCGTGCGTCAGGGCATGAGGCGGTGGGTGTGTGTCTGAGCGAGCTGCAGTTGCAGGGTGAAGGAAGTCAGAGAGGATGTGTGCTTTCGAGCAGAAACAGAAGGAAGAAGCGGCGGGGGCTCAGTGCAGCCAGCCTGAACTGCAGCTCGTGCGTGAACGCATGTGGGATCCGTGTAAATGCACGTGTGCTGCTTTCTGAGGGGCGCCGCACGCTGAGCTCTGAGCTGTGCTTACTGCTCGCCCCGGCTCATCTGCACGCTTTTACCTGCCTCCGTCTCTTCCCCGCTGGCGGATGTTGCACATTTCTGTCCTGCTGCCTTTCGGACTCCAGCTGTGAACCAGGCCAGCAGAGGGGATCGCAGCTGGTAAACGCGCTCTGCAGCTTGTTGCAGCCACACTTTCTTCTTCTGTTTGCTTTATTTCAGCTCCAAATTCACTTCGACATGGTTTATTTTGCAAGAAGGTCATTGCAGGACAGTTCTTGGAAAACTTGATCATAAATGCTAAATGTTTCTGTTTCGTTTAGATGTTTTTCCTGTTCCTGAGCTGTAAATATCATTTTGAGCTTTCAGTATGAAGCCCTGGCAACTAGTTTTTACAGATTAAGTAAATAAGAGCTGAAGTTTCTCATATTTGCATAAAGTTGGATAATTTGTGCAGTTTTTCAATTCCAGGAAGTAAATTAAAGATTTACAAGATAAAAAATACCCAAAATGCATTTATTATACTTTAAAACTGATAACAGACTAGAAACGCTCTGCTTTCCACCAGAACGAGGCTTTTACATATTTGAACTGTTTTGTTTCAGACTTTGTCAAAAGTAGCAGCTTAAAATAAACTTTCTGAATAAAAACAGCAAAAGGCTAAAGTTTGACTGATGTGCAACTTCAGGATTGATCTTTTCGTCTGGATTTCTCTCCAGAAGTTTTAAGCTTTCGCGCCTCGGTCCTCATGCAGCTGCTGCCGTTTGCAGGATCAGGATCAAATCCAAGCAGCTGAATCGACTCAGATCTGTTCATCTCCACAAACTCCCAGTTCAATGCTGAGCCAGAATGGAAATTCAGAAAATGTACAGAGATTATTTGGTAGATTATGTGTTGAAACCATTACTGTATAGATAAAACCAGAGATTATTCTGTTTATAAATTATTTCAGTGATCGAGCTTTTCCAAGTGTCTGTTCCTGTTAATTTAGACAGTTATGACAATACTGCAATGAAAAAGCATCTTTATCAACTCAACAGGTTAAACTAGAAAAGGTGATGACTGAAAAGCCAGCTGTTCACAGTGCACCGTCTAAGCATATTAATGGAAGGTTAAGTGGAAGGAAAACCTGAAAACGTATAGAGATAACTGCAGCCTTCAGAGAATTGTGAAATGAACCCAAAGTCATTGAGGACTAATAGTTCAAACACCAAACATGCATTAATTTGCCTTAAAGCGCTCAGTGTTAGCGCTAGCGCAGAAGCTAACATCTACAGGCTTCTTCATTCCGGGGATTCAGCCAATCAGCAGCCAGTAGCGTCTCAATTAGCTTTTCTCTGAGGTACTTCAGGTCCAAAGCTGCAGTTTCTTAGCGATGTTTTACATAATCTCAACAAAAACACACAAGAATTCAGTAGATAGTAGAGAAAATGTCTCTATTTAATATCTTATGCAAACTTTTCATCTTTAGTGAAACTAAATGTTTGTCATTAACTGATGAACGAATAACACTTTAAATACGAAGGTTTAATTTCTTTCCAGTTGACTTTCCACATAGATTCAGGTTGATATGAATGTAAATATTATGTTTTTCAGTTGATTCATGATGTCATAGAACGACATCATGTCAGCCTCCTGTTGGCTCCTCCTGCTAATCCGGCCCAATACAGTCATAGATTAGCGGTGAGTCTGAAGGAGAGTCGGTGTATAAACTGCTGAGGATTGTTGCCGAGTTGCTGTTTGAAGGAGGCTGGAACAAAAGGTTTCCTGGTCAGTAGAGAGCAGCTTCAGCTCGGCTGAACAAGCCTGCTGTTTGATGCGTCAGATGTGGGAATAACAGCCCTCAGCAGCTGCTTCAAAGACCCATCCAGACACTTTCCTTACAGTGTGACCGAGCCACTGTGAGCGTAGCTCAGCCCTCAGCCGTGGCCCCAATGCTGCAGGGAGACTGGAGTGATGGAAGCAATACTTAAGCCATTAAGGCAGACAATTGGCTCAAATTGAGAGGGAGAGATAGAAAAGTAGGGAAGAGGAGGGAAAAAGAGAGGGTGATGGAGAAGCTGTGGCAGCAGTGGATCCACTCAACGACTTAATCCGAGCCCCAGGACACTCTCCTGCTGAGCTTCACACATTTCCACAAACATGCAGTCGCACACTAAAGCTCCTCCAATAACACCTTGTCATTCCTGGCCACAGGGCGCCCATTCCTTCATAGTTAGGAAGCGCCGCCTCTCCAACCACCTCGGGAGAAGATGGAGCATGCAATCTAGACGAGATAGCTCTGTGAGCATTCGTACGCCTTCCGGCTTGCAGCGTGAAGCTGCTTATTGTGTTCGCAGGCAGAGTGAATGTTGTCCAGTGTCCTGGACGAGGACGGCTCCTCTGACACTGGCTATTGTGCTGTGGCCCCTCGGCCTCGCTCGGTCCCCGCCGGCCTCACAAACAGCCAACAAAGAGGGATTGTCTCCTCTGGCGTTCCTGGAGCATCAGCTGTGTGTCAGAGGGTGAAGGGATGATGTTCTGCGCTCTGAACTCGGCGACCGCCGGCGCTCTTCAGGTCCAGTCGTCTTTTGGGAACATCGGCTTCTGATCGGGACGCAGCGACAGTTTGGGCCATTTCGTTCCTTCCCTTCCTTCCTTCCTTCCTTCCTCCCTTCTCTCCTTTCCTCTCCCATCAGCCTCAGCCCCGGGGCTCCCTCCGCGCCGGGCCTGTACGATTTATCGGACAGCTTAGTGGGCAGCGGTTATTGCCTGAGGACCGTTAGCCCGGTTTGGCTCGTTGACTCCCTCCCCGGTCTCGGCGTTTTTATTTGACATGTCCTTTAGGTCGTTTAAGGAATGGGGCGTTTCTGCTGAGCGCCTCGGCTCTTTCTGCAAAAGATGGATGGCCCGCGTTCAAAGGTCTGCATGTGTTTTTCTTCCTTCCCACCCAGTCTTTCTTTATAACTCTATTTACTTTTCCCTGCTTTCTTCCTTCACTCTCACTCTGTTCCTCCTGCTAAGCTTTATAATGTGGCATTAGTGTTGTCAGCAGACCAAGCCTGGGATTTGGCTTTGCTTTTCCCTCTTAAGATAATGCAATTCCTCTTTAATGCCCACAATAACAAAAGGGAAAGTAGAGCAATAAAGCAACATGGCTATTGACTTGGTTTCATCAAATTGGTTCGTTGCCATTTTAAACAGACCACAGACTTTGATGGCTGTGTGTGTGTGTGTGTGTGTGTGTGTGTGTGTGTGTGTGTGTGTGTGTGTGTGTGTGTGTGTTTGCAGCCATTTGAGTCTCATGCTCTGCTGCCTTCTGCAGTCCATCAGGCCTCGGTACTGAGAGTCTTTCTTCGTCTCTACTCATCTGAACAAAGGGCCCGGCTCGCGTTAGCATTCCAGGCGCATGGTCCGACAAGTGTGTTTTGTGAAGATAAGTGTTGTTAGTGTGTACTGCAGAAGGGTGAAAGCACTTCACCTGGATTTGTATGCAACCCTGATGCATGGAAGTATCTGCTGTGTCCAAATCCCTCATAAACCCAAACCCGCTTGTCCAGCGTCTTTCCACCAACATGGTCGCCATGAAGCCCTGAGGTCAGCCCTGAGGTCAGCCCTGGGGTCAGCCCTGGGGTCAGCCCTGGGGTCAGCCCTGGGGTCAGCCCTGGGGTCAGCCCTGAGGTCAGCCCTGTTGTAGTCCAGTCTGGACGGTCAGTGTCTCTGCTGCTGTGGCTCATTGATCAGCAGGTCGGCTGGCTGTGAAAAACTGAAACAAACCAACTTCTGCAGCAGCTGCCGTGTGATTGGCTGATTTATGGTTGGCATTAAAAGCAGCTGAATGTGTGTACCTATTAAAGTGGCCTGTGAGCGCATTCATAAAGCATCTCCACTTCTCTCTGCGGTTCGTATCTTTTGATGGCGAAACGGTGAAGGTTTGTGTCGCAGCTTGTAAAACGGAGGAATGAAACTGGAGTCGTTGACTGAAGCTCCGCCGCACCGCCGCTCCATTGCTGCGCCGCTGCTGCTGCGCCGCTGCACCGCCGCTGCGCCGCTGCTGCCATCAGAAATCACGTTTTGCATCGGGGGAAGTCAGTTTGCTGATGTCAGGTCAGTGTGTGTAGAAATTGCCGGCTTCAGGGACATGGGGTAGTAAAAGCGGAATTGAAAGCCGCCTCGCCCGGCAGCGTGGAGCCGCGAAGGAACCCGAGAGTTTTATGAGTTTGGTTCTGTCCCTGTTATGGTGTGAAGAGGCTTTTTCACTGCAAATGAAACTGTTGGATTTGTTCTCCACATTTGAGATATTTGGCATTTTCTAAGATTCCTGAGAACAAATGATCTGCAAGGCTCAGGATCTCAAAGATTGTCTGTTTTAACCGCGTGGCGGTTTGAAGCATTCGGATCACTGCAGGATCACTGCAGGATCACTGCAGGATCACTGCAGGATCACTGCAGGATCACTGCAGGATCACTGCAGGTCATTGATCCCATTGTTTCTGATTGACCTGAAGCTGATCGGGTCTGAAAGGAGCCGTTCGCTGCTCTCACTCTGCAGTCTTTGTCATTTTGGCTTCAAACCACTTAAACCAGAAACTTTTGTCAATGTGAGGAGCTGCTTTCTGACCACCAGGAGGCCAAAATGGCCGCTCCCTTCTGTTTCTGTCAGGTTTTTCTTTAATTGCTTTAAATGTGATCAGCAGTTTCTCTGAGAAAAAAACATTCTGGTGCCAAAGGCGTTTTTTCCAGATCTAATTTCTCCTTCCAGATCATTGAAGTCATTCGGTTTTTTAGTAGTTTTCTATTTTGCTGGATTTTGGAGATCTTACTCACAATTTAGTTGTTTCTATATTGTGATAGAAACAACTAAACATCGTCTGTGTTGGGTTTTGGCCCAGAAGCTCTGGATCCTGATGTTGCAGCTGTTGCATTGTGGGACGTAACGCTGTGTCTCTGCTTGTCCGACAGCAACGGCACGGCCGGGAAGATGAACGGGGCGCTGGAGCATTCGGACCAGCCGGACCCGGACGCCATCAAGATGTTTGTGGGTCAGATCCCGCGCTCCTGGTCGGAGAAGGAGCTGAAGGAGCTGTTTGAGCCGTACGGCGCCGTTTACCAGATCAACATCCTCCGGGACCGCAGCCAGAACCCTCCACAGAGCAAAGGTACACACACACACACACACACACACACAGTCTTACTGCTGGTTCTGAAGGGAAAACAGCGTTTCCATCCAAACGTGGCGCAGAACCACAGCCACTTCATGATGCTCAGTGGCTGCTGTTTAAGAGCCAATTCCAGGATGGTTAATGGCTGAACACATCATATACGTGCAAAATTACACAAGCCAGCTCATATTTTGTGGACCATTTGAAGACAAAGACGCACCCTGACAGACTTGCAGAGTCAATTGTGCGAAAACGGCGTGATTTGCTGCTATTTTCCCTCCCATTCCCTTTCTCTCTTTTTTCCTTTGATGAATTCGTCAAGTGTGAGAGCAAACAATGGAGACGGCAGCAACAAATGGGCAGACAATGGTGTTGCCATATTAACACGCGTCAGGCAGAGTGGGTGCTGATGACACTTGTGATGAGACACAGGCAGTGGGAGGCGAGACTGACAGGAGGAGAGACGTGACGCCTCCGTCCAACTGCTAACCAGATTAATCAGGAAGACGAGCAGCTTTTACTTCCTGTTTCTGACTCGACTCCTCATAACGCATCCATGCCTTCATTCCACCTGCTTTTGTTTCTGCTTCATGGAAGCTGCTTAAACCTTTGCACAGTTTAAAAATCCAAGTATATGTAAGGGAAACAGTTAATGCCAAATATCCAGACATTAAAAGATCAAATCTGATGTTTTGTAGATTTTTGAAACATTTGGTTTTGTTTTTTTATTTATTTAGTTATACAGTTGGTTTTGCACATCATTTCTATGAAATTAAAACTTTGCTGATGCCATAAACAACTTCAACTAGGCATTAAAATATTGAACATAAAGTCACTTTAGATTTTAGCAATAAATTATGGGACTTTTTCACCGCCGTCATTTCTAGGTTTTCTCCAGAAAAGAAAACAATTCAGGTTAGAAATCTTTTGTGATTGTTGTCACTTATCAATCATTGGTGATTGATCCAGAGATCATTTACTTTTCCAGCCTGAAACAGATTCAGGAGTTTTCTCGGCTTAAATTCATAGTAATTATCTGTGAGATGCTCACAAGTCGTAGAGACAAACATAAGAATAATACATTTTAAAATAAGGCAAAGAGATTCAGCACATGAAATTCCACACATGATTACCTTGGGAGAAGCAAAGCAAAAGTTTCCTTCAGTTTTAATAGAAAATGGAAAAAACAAGTCCTGCTTTGAAAAGCTCCCAGGAATCCTAAAGGCGTTGATGTGAGATTTTCTCCATTCCTCCTGTGCTTGCAAAGCGCCATGTTCTGCAGGAGGAGGCGGTAAAAACCGACGGTTCAGATCCGTCAGAGATGATCTGCAAACCTGCAGAGTTTTACCTGCAGAGTTTTACCTGCAGAGTTTTACCTGCAGTCCAGTTCGCTGGTTTTTACCTGCAGCCGCGTTTCTGTTCATGTTCTGCCAACGACGAAAAACTAGAAATGACATTAAAATCACACCAGAATAAGTTGTTCATGCAATGAGCCTTTAAAAACAGAGCAGAGACGGATGTAAACGGTTCTAATTCAGCCAATCAGAGGAGACGTTGGAGAGATAAGCCCCGCCTACATTTTGGGAAATTGGATGAACCTTTGATGCTCTGATGGAGCCGGCGGCACATTGTCTGAAAAAAACATCCAAACCGTCATCCTCCCTCCACTTCCTGTCGTCTTCTTCTGCATTTCCGGCAGTAGTAACATCTGGTTGTTGATCATGTGACTCAGAAAGTGTTTGGATGCGGGCCGACTGAAACTCCTCCTCTATGGAAACAGTGAAACTGAAATGATGTGATTGAGAAGATGCTTAGTTTCCTCTTTCCTAAAAGATTCTCCCTCTCATCCTCACGACCGATTGATCCGTTTCCTGGCTTCCTCCAGCGCCGGCCCAACTCGTCGTGTTGCCTGGATGTTTGTTCTGGCCTGCAGGCGGCTCCGCCTCCCCGGGTTCAGCCTCTTCCCTCCCGTCCTTCAGCTTCATCAAATCTCCTGCTCAACCCTTGAAATGAGTTGTTTTTATGGCTGATGAGTCAAGAGCGTCGCTCGTCGTCGGGGGCAGCCGCCTGTCACGCTTCTCATTCTTCTGCTCAAACCGGCATTCTCTCTCTCTGCTCCTCATCTTTTCTCTGTGCTGAGAGGTGAAGGCGTTAAGAGGAAGTGTTTTGATTGAGCTCTTCTGGCCTTGTTATTCTGCTGCTGCTGTTTCTGCTGCTGTTTCTGCTGCTGTTTCTGCTGCTGTTGCTGCTGGTTAGGTAAGCCGTTTGGCCTCATCTGCCGCCGCCTCTCTGCTGAAATTTCAGCTGCGGCCTCTCCGGCTCCGCTCTGTTTACTTTAATTTAGCCACAGTGCTGGGCGGAAAAAAACATTTGGGGCAAATGAGCCCTCCTGGTTCGCCCCACGCTGACCCACAGCCTGAAGCAGCGGCTCGGATCGGCGCGAGCTCGTTAGCGTCGCTCCTGCCTGCGTCCTCATTAGTCGCCTTTTCTGCCATTCCTGAAAGGACCTGAGCAGCAAACGGATGAAACGACGAACCAACGTGATAAACTCTCTCTGAGGACGCTTGGACCAGAACGTGGGAAAACAAAATAAATCCTCGTTAAATTCTGGGAAATTAGTGTTGTGTGCTGGATTTGAAAATGACAGAGCTGCTTTTCTGATTTGGTTCTGCGAGCAGAAGTTAATCTGATATAATCTAACTTAATAAACAAGAGATTTGATGTGAATGGAGGAGTTATTGTTTCTGTAATGCCGGCTCACATCTCTCCAGGCACTGCGAAGGCTTCATCCAGGAAAATAATCGTGTCAAACCTTAAAAATCACTTAGATGTGTCTCTATGCGCTTGTCGTTTTTATACCTGAAGCTGTGAAAATGTTGTTTTCTCCCATCATGCAGCAGTGAAGAAAACTGTTTTCCAACAAGTTTCTCTGGATTCCTCTTGTTATTCTGAACATTTTTGTGAAGCTTCTTCTGATTTGAAACTTTTGGAGGATCAAGCTTATAAATTATTCATCGTAATATTAAATGGTTGGTGGTTTTGGTGGCTGGCTGCGCTGCAGGTGTTACAAAGATGAATCATCAAACTATTTTTCAATGACGCATTAAAGAAAAACATATTTCATGCTTATCAAGCTTTAATGTAAGAATTGTTTTTATTTACAAATCATGAAGTCTGAAACCATAACGAATATTTTGTCAGAAATGTAATAAATTAGATTAATAGACGTTAAGTCCTCCACTTCATTTTGTTAGAGAGAAAATTTAAAGCTAAATGTAATTAAAAAACACAAGAAAATGCATCATGACACAAAACATTAGTTTAATTGGCCGTGCAGTTTATACTGTTATGTTTCTGTAGAGCCAAACTCCATAAAAATTGTTATAAATTTAAAGTTTTCACCAGTTACATCTGTGTGAAATCACTCTAATCCATTTTATAAAGTGTTAAACGTGTTTATCTACAAAAATATGTTTTAATTTGACACAAAATTATTACCAGATGTTGCTACAAACCAAGGTATTCGGCTCATAAAACAGATCAAACAGATCTGTCTATAATACTGGTTTGTGTGATAAAGTGGAAAAAGTGAAGCGTTTAAAACGGAGAGAAACGAGGAAACGACTGAATCCTCCTTCCGATCAGAGCAAATTCGCTGCAGCAGCGATCAGCGCTGATAAAGTTTCTCTTCCAGAAGCCTCTCAATGATGACGTTCCAGATGTTTTCCTAAACGTCTGGATAAGGAAGTGAAAAGATGTTTTTATTTTCTGCACTGACTGCTCTGATGCATTATATTAGATACATGTAATTTATTTGCTGTTTATTGAGGAAATCCTTTGTTTTCTATTGCTTCATTGGAGCCAAACTGCAAAGTAAAACTTTAAATCAGATCTGGAGCAACACTGGATGAAGAGGAGTAAATAAATCATTAATTAAAGGATTTAATTCCCACTGAAAGCTTTGGCTAAACTACAGTTTTTCTCATCAAACCACTAAGTGGTTATCAGTGGATCAGTGTAATCCTCCACTCATTATTAATTTTGTCATCTGGTGTCTGAGAGCCTGGAAAACCAAATTCCTGCAGCAAACGCCAGTCGTTTCCCTAAAACCCAGAAATATGCGGATCGCTGCGTCGCTTCCAAAAACACAAACTTTAACTGATCTCTCTAAGCCTGTTTAGGTTAGTTAGAAGCCAAAATTAATAAACTGCGGGAGTTGATTTGGACGTGAGCTTCGTTACTTTGAATAATCCCCCAGATTTTCCGCTTTGGTTCCAGAGTGTTAATTGGGTCCAACATGAAGCTGCTTTTCGTTGTTGTTGGTGAAATCCCAGGTCTGTTGTGTAGATGTGTGTGTTTATGTGTGTGTTTATGTGTGTGTTTATGCCGGCGAGGAGCGGCTAGGGGATGTTGGTGGAGCTTGTGTTGGTTTAATGTGTTTGGAGTTAATAACCAGATGACTGGATGAGCGGTGGAGGAAAGAGGAGTGAGTGAGAAATGGAGCAATTTGCCATTTTGTGCTGAAAGAGAGACAGAGATGCAGGGAGAGATAAAGAGAGAATGAGACAAGGAGAGCCAGAGGGGTAAACAGAAAATGGTCCTCTTGCTAAAACACAACCGTAAGCTCCATGACGGGTGTGTGTGTGTGTGTGTGTGTGTGTGTGTGTGTGTGTGTGTGTGTGTGTGTGTGTGTGTGTGTGTGTGTGTGTGTGTGTGTCGGGGTTTTGGCAGAGGATGTGATATGTCATTTATCTTAATGATGCACCATAGCCCACATGAGCTGCTGAGACACACACAATAAGTTTAATGTCTTCATTAAGTGGCTCTTTTCTGCACCAAATTCTTTGTGCACAGCGTGACCTGGAAATAATTCAGAAATATGGAAGTATGAAAAATTAACTGCAAGCCGCATGGAAAGCAAATGCATCATGGAGGGAATATTAGGATGCTGCAGATCCAGCCTGCAGGTAACAAGGAGGTGACGAATGTTTTAAAGCACAAGAGACAAAAGTTTTAAAGAATTAATGTGAAACTGAAAAATCTAAATAGCAGGAAGTCAATTTTTAAGAGTCCAAAGGTGAAACTTGTTTGGAGAATGTTTGGAATAAAATCAACACATTTGACCAAGCAGTCCTGTCAGATTGTGTCATAAAGGCCTTAAAATAACTTCTATTGTCCAGTTGATGAGGCTGTGGACAGGCGTTAGAGGTTTTATGACTACAGACAACATTAACCTCACAGATTATAATCTCTCCACCATGTCGTTAAAAACCAAACCAAAGATCTGCAGTAAAACTCCAGTGGATGAGAAATGAAAAGGTGAAGAACAAAAGAGCAATAAACACATAAAAACATCAAAATTAGACCAAAATGAGCTCTGCTTGTTTTCCTGCTCTTAAAACCTCAGAACGTTTAGTACTCATTTCATTTTGAGAAATTACAGTAAAATCATTTCAATGTTTCTACAAAATGGTGAAAACAGCAGCAAAACCCAAGCGGAGGTTCTGGTCCGGATCCCGGCGGGATCCGGAGGGAGCGCTGAGCGTCTGACGCTTTTCCAACAAACTGTTTTTAAAACTGTTTCCATCTTTGGATGTTGGGCAAAATATGAGTGCAGAAGCTAAAGTCATTCCTTATTTCATCCTCCCAATTCTTCAAACATATTTCAGGTTTGCTCCTCAAAAATTGAAAATATTATTCAGCTTGTTTGCGTTTATCACAGCATCCTTCATTTTGTTTCCAATCAGCTTTTCCATCAGATGTTTGAGCTGTTTGCTGTTAAAACCTGCAGAAATAAACCAACAGATGAAATAATCTCAGACTGAACCTCAAAGGTTTGACAGAAATGTTGCACAATGATCCGTTTCGGTAACAGAACCTCAGCAGTCATAGAACAGACTCGTCTGTTGGTCTGGATGTCATCCTGATGCCTTAATGTTGCTCTGACGGACAGAAGGAGATGAAAACAGGAATGTGGTGAAACTGCAGCCATGTTCCCAGATAAACGCAGGCAGAGAACAGAGCCTCTGATTCCCGATCAGCTCGGTTCCGGTTCCGCGTCCAGAGACGCGGCAGAGCCAACCGCCTCCCCGCTCCGCTCCGCTCCGCTATGGCAGCGAGGAGCGACCGCCGCTCCGTCCAAAACAATTATCTGCTCTAATGGACCCGGTTGAGACGGGCCGACCTGAGACGGGGGACTGATTTATTTCATTCTTTCCTAAAGCAGAGCGGCCAATTATATCGCCTTAACTAGACGTTGGCTTTTTGAGTCGGCTAGCCGGGTCCAATTAGAGAGCAGCTGCAGGTGGATTTTAATGGGAGCTTTTTTTCTACGTGGATTTTCAGCTCATCTGTGTTTTTGGTTGCTCTGCTGCTGGATTCTGCTGGGTTATGAGTGAAGATTCTTTGGGTCATCCAGACGTTGGCTTTGGTTCCCAGAAAAACGCCTCCTGTTGTCTCTGCGGGGGGGCTGGCGCTTCCTCGCCAAAGTAACCAGTGGATTGTGTAGATTAGTGAAGTGCTGTGAGTTGGACCGAGTCCCGCGTTAACAGGATTAGCGCGTCGGCCAAACGCCCGTCAGAGAGGCGCCATTGTTTGAAGCCTTCCACTCATCCTCTCTGTGTTTCTCCATCGGTAAATCTCTGCTTTATTGCGCTGTCAGATCCGGACTGCGCTGCCCGTCTCTCACAAATGACTCACATTCAGGGTCCGGACGCCGAGCGGGACGGAAACAAGCGGCGCCACCTGGAGGCCTCGGGTGCTAACAGCGCTAGCAGCCTCAGAGAATAAACGAGCTTTACTGTAATATAACTGAACAAACCGTTTAGTAATACAACATAAACAGTGATGTCTCCAAAGTTTGAGTAATTATGTTCAAATCTGCATAAACTTTAGCTCACATGTTGCAGAAATCGAAGGTTTCTGATCTCTAGTGTCTTTTTATTTAAATGCTAAATAAATCTACTCACATAAGAGTAGCAACAATATTATTACTCAAGTAAAAGAAAAAGGTAAAGTCAGTCAAACTACTGTTATAAATACTTTTTCTGCAAAAAAGTTGCTCAGTTGAATGAAGTTAGTTAAACCCACTGATGAACATGCAGCAAAAGATTCGACCAAAATGTTCAGTTCCTCTGGTTTTACTCTTTATGTTTGATAAAGTGAACATTGTTCCTTTATTCTATGAACTACTGACAACAAGCAGAAATGTAATATTTATTAGCAGGAAATAAGAAATGCTCAAAATAACAAAAAGACTCAAACAAGAAAACAGATTAATATTCATTTCGAAGCACCAGATTCACCAGGGTTCAGTGCAGAGGTGCAGATAACAGCAAACTCTGTAGCCTGCAGTAGCTAACAGGCTTAGCATGATATATTAGCTTTGGCTAGTCATCATTTGGCTTCATTAATCAACTCAATCTGTTAACTTAGAGGGAAAAACTGCAACGTTCTGCACAGCAGCAGCAGGTGAAACCATCTTTCATGTTGCGTTAAAAGGCGGCTCGGAAAAACAAGTTCCGACACGTTAACAATGGATTCAACTTTTGTAACGTCTGTAAAGAGTCACTGGGAGCCAGAAGCCTCGACTGGAGCAACAACTGAACTCAGCAAATCTGCAGTAATAATAAAGAAACAGTGTCCTGTCCGGGGGGCCACGGCCCCCGATGCCCCCCGCTGCCGCCGGGCCTGGGCCATTAATACCCCTGCCCCCCCCTTCCTCTGGACCCGCAGGGCTTTTCCCCCTGTGCTGATTCAGCCTCTGCAGATTCCAACCTGCAGCTGCAATAAGACGGGAAAGAAGATTTTAACACTTAGAAATAAGAAATTATGTAAATTTTTCACACTATGGATACAGGATAATTTCATCCCCTGAGACCTGCAAATATTACTCTAATAAATCAGCTGCAGAGGAAAAGATTTCCAACACTAACTGGCTTCTAAAATTTTCTGTAGATAAACGCAGCCTGAATAATTACAGCCTCGTTTTGAGAAAAATTTATATTTCCAGGACAATTTCAATGAAAATCTGCATCAGTAACAGAGATTATTAATCTGTTTGGATTAGCAGCACCGCAAATCATCAGAGCAAAGTTTTTATTTTAAACTCAGCCATTTGTTTTCTTAATAATTCATGTAAATCTTTGATGTTGTTAGTTGAACAATTATTCGCTCTGGGAGGATTTCTGCCTGCTTTTAATGTCGGGGCAGTTAATATGATGCGTAACCATGGCAACAAGGCGTTTACAACTGTTAGGAACTGATTATCACATTAAAACCTACATAACAGCTGAACTTTGACCTTCCTGCCAGTTGGCAGCATCATGATGTGGGCCTGCCAGCTGCGGCGGCAGCATCATGATGTGGGCCTGCCAGCTGCGGCGGCAGCATCATGATGTGGGCCTGCTTTCCTTAAAGCTCAACAGAAACCTGGACAGCTTGAAGTTTCAACTGAACTGAAGAAAAAAAAGGTGGTTTAGTGGATTTAAATGGATATTAGTGAAAGAGTAAATTCAAACTTTTGCTCCAGTTTTTATTACGTCGTCATGAATATGGATTATTATTCTGTTATTCTGAGGTAAATGGCTGCAGAAGCAGAGCGATAAACCGGAGATTTTCTGATTATTTCTCGCATCAGGAGCGTGTTTCTCTTTCTCTTCCTGTTTCTGTTTTTTTAACTAAACACCAATTACTTATCGCCACTTAAACTGCCGGCTTAAATTGCTACCTTGGAGCAGATTTTTCACAATTTCAGCCGCATCATTTTCAGCAGGGGTTCATCCTATTTCAGCACAAAGGCAACAAAAGCGTTTAGCGGGGCTGTTATCGGAGCATGTAGGTCGGCCTTTATAACCTCTAAACGTTTCTCCTTTTCTCCTCTCAGCCTGAAACGAGGATTCAGTGTGCAGTGATTTAGCGTTTTGCACGGCGATGTTCTGAATGCGTGATCATAACCTGTTCATGTTTCACACATCGGCCCAGGGATCTGGGGAAGCTCATCAGCTTTTTATCTCACCTGCTTTTATTGGCTGTTTCTGCTGCTTTTAAATGTTTTAAGGCAAAAATCATGAAATAAACAGTTTCCAGTGATCAGGGGAAGTTTGGGAAGAAAATGTAGAGATGAAAATCTGTTATTAGTAAAAAAAAACCTGAATTTCTATAAATATTCAACCAGAAAATGTAGAAGAGATGATTCTCTGGATTTAAAGTTATTTTTGTCTTTAGGGCTAGTATTTCTTTTTCTAAAAAACAAATGACAGGAAATACTTTCAAAAACAGTTTTTCATTTCAATCATCCCTTTTGTGAGCCGTATAACGGAGCATTAGGACCAGGTTAATTAGACACGTTAGTTCTGAGAATACAGTTCAAATGTTAGCAGAATGAAGACAGTTTCACCAGAAGAACATCAGAAAATTACAAGAAATAAAGTTGTTTGAATGAGAAAAGGCCTGAATATTTACTCTTTTATTCGCCATGTTTTATTTTTTTCATTCTCCTGACATTAAAACTTTATTCTCATATCGTTAAAACTGTTTCCTTGTTTATTGGAAAACAAATTAAATCTCCAAACCCAAAGTTTGGTGCCTGGATTTCTGAGTAAAGTTCTTCTGGGTGATTCTGGTTCTTTTCGATCTTTGACTGGGTCTCTGACGGATCGGATCGGCCCGGTTCCTCAGAACTCTGCAGGGACTTTCAGCCTGGAGGAGCCGACTGCGAACACTTTGTCTTTTCTCCTCCAGCAGCAGAACCAGTGGAAGCTGACGCTCAGAAGACGTGAACAGAACCTGCTGTGGTACTTTCTGATGGGAGGCGGGTCGGGCCGTGACGGGTCCGACTAGAAACACACGGTTCAGGCTTTGCCGTCAGTTTCTGATGCTGAGCCACTGCGGCTGCACTTTTTTCAGGATTTGGTTTCCTGGGAGCAAAAAGCTTCTGACATTTGCTGCTTTGCTTCTCGGAACGACACGGTTTGACTCGATTCAGCCGCTGTCGCTTTCGGTGTTGGCTGCTTTTCTTTGATTTGCGCTGCAGATGGTAATCCTGGAACAAGATTAGCTGACCATGAAACTGCCATCTCTGCTTAGACGGGGCATTGCCTGTGAAAGTCTGCCTCTTTATCTCAGTGTGGAAGTGCAGCTTCTCATCAGAGTATAAGCAGCAGGTTTGCATTTCATTTGGTCACCTCGTCGGTAAAAGACAAAATAAAAGGCGGTTCCACATCATTCGTGCGCCGTGCTTTCTGATTTGTCCCCGGAGATGAAGCGGCGCTGCTGGTTTGCATGAGCATATTGTTCGGTTTTAGCTTCGTCCTCCTCAGTGGCGACACCTGAGGAGGTGATGATAAAAGCCGAGCCTGACGGCGCCTGCAGACGAACTCAGAAAACATTTTCTGCTCTGCAAATACCTGAATTTAATTTCTTACAATGAAAATAACAAAGAATTCACTTTGAGTAGCAGCTTGTTCAGGTAAAACAAACCCTGAATCACCTCATCAGCAGCCATTCAGCTCTGACAGCCATTCATTCATTCATTCATTCATTCATTCATTCATTCATTCATTCATTCATTCATTCATTCATTCATCCATTGGAACCAGTTGCTGCGTTTCTGTTGTAAATGTTATAAATGTTCCCATTAAATAATATAATCAGCGTCACTAAATGAGTCAATAAGTCGTTGATGAACTCGCCGCTCCATCGGCCTCCAACCACTTCCTGTCCTTTTCTTCTTCATGGTTTCTTGTGATTCCTGATTCTTGCCGTTTGGATTCGGATAAAATACTTTCTCATCCAAACACCAAAAGATTTTATCAACAAACAAGTTTTTTCTTTTAAATTTGTTGTTTTTACATGAAGCAAATGTATTTTTGAAGCGTCAGGATCTGCTGAGCGTCTCGCCTCTTATTAGCATAATTCATCCAAATTACTGATGCTGCTAATTATTTGATGCTAATGTGTTAAAGATTTAATATTTCTATTAAATATTTAAGCTTCAACGCCACTAGATTAATGTTGTTTTACATGTTGCCATTCTCATAATCTAATTCTGTTAATATCACATAATAATTACTGTAATATTATGAATTTTGTTCATTATTAAAAATTGGAATTTGCAGTTCAAATAAGCAGAAGCTGTAAAACAAGATGGCCGCCGTGGCGTGCTGACATCACTCTGAGCTACGGAAGCCCACAGAGTTCATCCACGGAAAATAAAACAGGTTTCCCAAAAACGGTCTCTGACTAACTGAGGTCTTTAGAAGATGAGCGGCTGCAGCAGCAGACGGCCTGACCGACCGACTGATCGCTGCGTTTAAATGAACAATTACAAAAACAAACCGGAGTGACTTCATTGGCCACAAAAAGTCACATTAAAGGGCGGAGCTGCTCTTACTTTCACAATAAAACGCCCTTTCAAATGAAAACCACTTTAGAGAAATTAGACTTTTTAAAAAATACTTCCATTATTTGCCACAATGGAAAAAATGATCCTGCTTCTAAAAACAACTGATGGATTTTTAGAAAGTTTTAAATCCAAAAACACCAAATTCTAATAAAATATTGTAATTTTATCTTATGTAAGTTGTAAGTATAGGATCTTGATTAAAGTCAATAGATCCTTAATGTTGGTTTATAAAGTTCTAGTTCTCTGATTATAACATGGTAAATTGTCTTGATAGTGGAATTAGGATTTTTAAACCAATATTAAGGATTGAATATTAATCCCTGTTTTTATGGTTTTATAAGGTAAAGTTTGCTGTGAAATGTGGAAGAGGTGAAGGTGAATCATTTGGGAATCAGTAACAGCTGACATGTGAGGTCGATTTGACCCTTCAGGACCACCGTAGCTGTGCTCTGTTGTTCCAGAGGCTGGATGTGTTGACAGAAACAGGTTGGGGGGGGTCTTCGCTCAGTCAAAGGCCGCCTTTCAGCCTCCATGAAGCATTTATGAACCGGCATCTCCCTCCTCTGCTCTTTATTCTGTTCACAACCTCTTCCTCCCCCATCCCTCTTCTTCTTCTGTGGTGCACACCCTCTGCCCTTCTTCCTCTTGTCCTCTTAGCTCCTCTTCCTGTTGTTCTGTCTCTCACACACACACACACACACACACACACACACACACACGCACACACACGCAGCAGCCTGTAATAGATTTACCCTCTCCTGGAGTTTGTGTGCGCTCGTCTCTGGTGTGTATTTTTTGAGAGTCCCTCTTCAACAACTCAAGCAGAGCGGATCTCGGCGCTCTGAGCCCCTCTGCCTCAGAGTAAATGTTTGTGCTGCGAGAAAAGACTCACAAAAACCGCCGGAAGAAGCATTTATGCCAGGCGGCAGCACATTTTTAGCACTTTTAAAGCGTGTTTGTGTAAATGCGAGGCGTTGCTGTAGAGACTCCTCAGATAAATGTGTCACTCTGTGGCTCACTGCAGGCTTTTTTTCTACGAGTGAGTGCGCTGACTGTTAAACAGGTGGAAGTGACACACCCGGGTGTGTAAATGTGTGTGTGTGAGGTCCGCTCCTCTGCTCTTTGATCCCCGTCCTGACAGCCCACCACCTGGGACGATCCGCCACATGCTGCATGGCTCCAAGGCGCGGCGACAGCTCGGGAATCTCAACGCAGCGGCGGCGCTCCAGCCTCAGCAGCCAGCCCCCCTGCATGCTATATGCCACTAGAATCGCTAATGCTAACACCAAAAGCTAACCCTCACATGTCCAGCTCTGCAGGAAACGCCACTGGAATTGGAATTTGTGGCTAGCGGCTATCACTGGTTATTGGAGTTGCAAATGGCCAGAATGTGAGCACTGCTGCAATTGGAATGATAATAGTAGTAATGCTGTGGGCCGAGGCTACGCTAACGGTTCCTGGCTGAATGACAACCTGGAGAAAAACCGCTAAAAGCTAACATGGCTCTGAGGCTACAGCCTGCTTTACTTTAAACCAAACACCTGGTCAGCTTAAAGTCCAAGCTTTGACTGGGCCGCGATTTAACCTTCTTTATTTTATTCTTTGAGCCAAATGGAGGTAAACAAGATGCAGCAGCTTTAGCCTGCTTCGTGTTGCCAGTCAGGTTCCACCTGATTTGAGTTGTTTGACTGTGGAGCTGAACTCAGCCATGTTCTGAGCTCAGTGGACAAACCGTGGACCGGTTACTCAACGGGTTGTTGCTAGGCAACCACAGAGCAGGAAGTGAGTTGATTCCACCAACCGTCTCTCTCTGGATCAGTCAGAATATTCTGCATATTGAACATTCTATCAGTTATCTATTGATCACGCGATATTTGTTATTCCTTTATCATCCAGCTCCATGTTAGATTGAATTATTTTTCTCTCCACTCATGCAGTTTATCTCAGCTGTCACTGACCAGTTTGAAGAAACACCAGTTCAACAATAATTTAACAAGTTTCTGTTGAGTCTTTGTCATCCAATCGATGTGAAAATAATCACAATACAATACTTCAGCCTAAAAATGAACCAAAGTAAGAAAGAACCTAAAGAATATTTAACTCATAAAAACTTTCAGAGACTCTAAAAACTCACTAAAACTGCTTTGTTTATTGTTTATTGTTTATTGTTTATTAGAAATGATCTCTGCCTTTATTGTGGTTTCTTCGTTCTCATTGGATTTCCATACGCAGCTAACTGATGACTTTCAGCAACAGGTGGGGGAGGGGCTCTTCTGTTTGTTGTGTATGATGCTTTTTATGCTCCTCTAAGTCTAAATTCCTCCTCCATCTTGCTGATTGTCCCATTAGAAGGGAACAGGAAGTGACACGTGGAGGTGAAGCAGACACTAAGCCCGGTGTTATCCGCACTAACACAGCGCGGCGGGCGCAGCACAACGCGGCGCAGCGCAACGCGGTGCAGCACAACGCGGCGGGCGCAGCACAACGCGGCGGGCGCAGCACAACGCGGCGGGCGCAGCACAACGCGGCGGGTGCAGCAGCATCCAGCTCACGTCGCCGGCGCCAGGCGAGGGGCCAGCTCGTCCCGCAGGACGCTGCAGGAATCCAGATCCATTTCGCTCCCGGCCTCATCACTGGGACTTTGGGACGGCGGGCGAAACCCGCTCCAGATGCTCGCTGCTGGACCGCAGGGCAGGCATCACCGGCCATCAGATCCAGCAGCGGCTCCGCCGCGGTCCGGCTGATTTGATTTGTGTCGGGAGCAAAACGGGAAAACAACAAAGCAGATGTAAACAAAAGCGCATTCTGCTCACCGCTGGACAAATAAACACAGAAATTAACAGATGGCAAAAACTGGAGAAGGACGATCCGCAGCGGCTCACCTGTGGCTGCGGCGCGATAATGGCATATTTACCTCTCTAATGAAGCCAGCTCATGTTTGATGCAACACAATCTCAAACCCACAGGGTGTAATGAATCCTGTGCTGCATCCTCACTGTGGATTCAGAAGAACTTCCAAGATCTTTTCATGAATTGAAGGATCTTCTGATTTTCTGACGCAGATCAACAGACAGCCGATGTTTGGGGAGGAGAAACATCCACCTGCGATTTCTTTCTGTGTTTTGCATGAATGTGCAGAGTCTGCAGAGCCGCTGCAGCTCTCCTCTCCTCCCTGCAGGGACTCAGAAACCTGCTGCACTTTGCATCTTTCTGGTTAATGTTTGGGATTAAATATAATCCATCAGGTCAAACATGATGGAGAATGGAAGTAAACAGTGTTAATAAGGCCCTGCAGGTCATTTTGCTTAATTAAGGGTTGGATTCTTCACAGGACATTTGTAGGTAAAAGAGATGATACTAATCAGAATAATGACATTGTTCATAATGGCAGTAATATATTTTTATCATTAAGATATTTTTACAGCTTTTTTCCCAGAATTTTCAATAATTTGACTGTTTTGTAAAATGAATCCAAATTCATCTTTATGGAACATTTTGGAGATTTCTCAGTTCACAAACTGTAATAAAGTTTCTTCATATTTAATGTCAGGAGACAAACAGATTTCTGCAGAGAGAAATGATCAGTTATTGTATGATTTGAGGAACAAACAGGCCATAAATGTGAATTTGCAGAGGCTCTCTGCTTCCTGGCTTGACCTTCATGTCTGTAATTACGGCGTAAATCAGGTCAGTGAACGCATCGCTTCCTTCTGCAGCGACTTTCCTCTGATTGCTGCAGGATTAATGAGGAGAAAGCTGCTGCGTTTTATTTTGTTTTTGTGTTCCTGCGTCTCCCTGCGAGCCACTTCCTCTTGACTCGACTCATCAAGCTTTGAAAGCAATCCAGAAGCCTTCTCGTCATGTCGGCGCTGGATGTTTGTGTGGTTAACATTCACTCAGCGTCTGCAGGTGTCGACAGGTGATGCCAAGCGGATGAATATAGAAGCTGCTCTTTGTTGCTGATCCCTCTGCTCTCTGTGTTTCCTCTGTCTCTCCAGGCTGCTGTTTTGTCACGTTTTACACAAGGAAAGCTGCCCTTGAAGCCCAGAATGCACTGCATAACATAAAGACCTTAACAGGGGTGAGTATTTGTGTCTTGGCTTCTCCTCTTCCCACCTTTCGCTCTAATCACACACTCCCAGCAGCGCCCTGAGGCGCGCTCGCCCCCGGCCTGCATGTGTCGGTGAGATTACCTCCATGCTGCCACGCCGCATTTAGCCGCGGTGAGTGACCGGGCGCGCGCAGGTGAGCAGCCGCCTGTCGCAGGGAGTTTGTGTGAGACGCCTGGTTGTTGATAAGCAGGGAAGCAGATGCTGAAGGAAGCCGCCGCTGGGAGTTTGTTGGAAACAAATACTGTTGTTTGGAAGCATTGTTCCTCCAGAGGAACACGCTGTGAATGGCGTGGAGCTCGAAGCCGAGCTGAAGGTGTCTCCCAGCTGGATAATAACATTAGAAAAGCTGGATTTGTTTTGGTGGAGCTGCAGGAGTCAGAGATGTAATGTGGTCTCTTTATTGGGCCTGCAGAGATGCAAATTAAACTTTCTAGCTCAGTTTGAACATCCAGAGGTTCCACCAGGACTGCTGGATGTTCCTCTGAAATCTTCTCATATTCTACCATAGAAAACATGATTATTTGAAGTAGTTTTCTTTATTTACTCAGGTTTCTCCTGTTAGATCACAAGAGATCAGCAGGACATCTGTGTAAAACCAGCCTATAGAGGCTAGCATGCAGCAGTTTGTTGCAGCGAATGCGTGTCAGTTTGTCACTCAGTGTGGAAAAACATTCCTGACAGATTACAGCATGTTAAAAAGTCATAAAGGGACTTCCTCCGTCTCCGTCCTCCCATCAGCTGCTTCTAAACGAGACGCGTTTTACTGTTACACTGTTCTCATTTAGACGAGAAATTATTGGGGTTTTAATGAGATATAAAAGTCGTTAAACCAAGAAAAGACACCCTGCTCTCGTGCTGATGTCCTTGCTCTGGCAGTTAAGCTCCTCTGTGTTCCTGGACTCGGTGGGTGAGATGTGGGAATGCGACTCTCTGCTCAGGGCGCCGCGGTCCGGGGCGGCCACCGCAAACGTCTGGAAAAAAAGAAAAGAAAAGAAACAGCAATCATCTGATGTCATCAGACATAGTTTTATTTCTGATTTAATTCCCACCAACCCAGTTTATTCCGCTTTAATCCAACTCCAGTCCGTTTGTCTTGAAAGTCCGGTTCGTTTGGTGAGTGTGAACTCATAACCGAACTCTGGTCCGCCTGCAAACCTTCAGCCTCCTCCAGTGGATCATTGATGGGGCTCCCGGGCGGTTCAGCAGGGCCGCTGGGAGCCCCTCATGTTCCCCGTACGGAGCCAGAATGCTGCCACTTCTCTGCGCAGAGGAAGCGTGTTAATTGCAAGCGGAATAAGAGGGTTAAAGTCAGCCTGTTGATCCGTCCGGTGATCCGGCTGGAGGAGAGAAGCAGCCTGAGGACAGAGGCAGCAGCAGGTTTAGGATTACAGGACATGAAATCGCCTCGGTAACGCCGTCCGATCCGCTCTGGTCAGCCGTCCTGCAGGTAAACCTGCAACCTGCAGCGTCAGAGGAAATGTTCATCCTGATGCAGCTGAACTGAACCTCAGGTCTTTTCTCTGCACTCACTTCAACATAACCAGGAATCTGTTTCTGTGACTGTGTACATTTATATGACTGGACAGTTTTATTTATTTCCTTTAAATTAAGATTTAAAGAAAATTAGAAATTTATGTAAGATGATATTTCTCAGGTCTAGTTACAAATATTTGTGCAGAAACACTTTAGTAGCTGGTATATATTTTTTCTATCCTATTTTTATGATCAAATCAGAAATGGATACACTCAGGGACATGTACCAAACTCATGGCCCGGGGGCCAAATCCAGCTCGCTTTAATCTCTTATGTGGCCCTCATGAAGAGAACATTCAAGGAAACGTTTCTGTTCTAAAATATGATTTTATCATCAAATCAAAGCAGTTTTTATCTCGTGGGCTTGAACAGCTTCGCTAACTCCTTTTAGCACAACCTGAGCACAACGATAGGCTCCTCCAGCGTCCAATCAGATCGGGTTTTAGAAGCAGTGGATGGAGGAAGTCGTTTGTGCGTCAGATTTACAGGTGTACCAGAAACATGCAAATACAAAGGTTCCCGACGGAACAAACATTTTATTAATTGGATTAAAATCTGTATTATGTTGAGATTTATGTAATTACATAATCAAAATCAATGCAACAGCAAAAACTGCAAATGACAGCAGGAGTGTAAACACTGATGGAGTTTGTTCTGCTTGAAGGAAGGATCTGTGACGATGCTAATTTGTTCACCTGGCATGCAGCATTTCTGCACCAACTTCACTCATGAGGAGCAAAATGAGTCTAGATTATAGGTCCGTTTATCCTAATCTGCAGAACCTGTAATCTGTATTTAATCTCCCTAATCTTCCATTTCATAACTGAAAATCAGCAGAGAAAAAACTTGATGTAATCCAGTTTATTTTCAACGTAACCTTTGTACTGACAGGCTCTGCAGCTTTTACATGTTGCCTGCGAGGCGGTTTCACTTTAAAAGGCTAATGGAGCGGACAGAGAGTTTTATTGCCTGCAAGACAAACCGCAGGGCAACACGACCCACACGCCTCATTCTGCCTGTAAAAATTTCCACAAAGCATCAAACGCAGAAATCAGCATTTAAACAGGAAATGGAAAGCTTTTAATCCCAGTTTGGAGGGTTTTGGTCTCATTTTGCTCCGTGCTGGTGAACCTGGAGGGATCCGTCCTCTGAGGATCAGATGACACTGATCAACGGCTCAATACGTCTGTAATTAAAGCTGCATCGCATTCATCATGTCGGAGGCACAACAATGACTCGCGGATGTCAGATCGTCCCGTATTGACTGAGAGATGTGCTTTTAAATTGAATAAACCGCAGCGGCTCTCCAACATGTACCTGCAGCAGACACAATCAATAGCAACCCAATAACGGCGAATTGATGCGGTTTTGTTTCTGATTTCGTCTTTTCATAAAAGCTTCTGATTGGACGAGGCTGAAAAGGTGAGGGGGCGGGGCTAAAAGCCAACGCTTGATGAGGAGTTGGGATTAATTGCTCATAGAGACGTGAAAACAAAAGGCGAGCAGGCGGAGCGGGGCGAGAGCCGCGCCAGAGATTAGTGGAGCTGATGAACGGACGGACGGGGAAAAGGTGGAGTGGAGCGCTGCCGCTCGCCCGAGGCCAAAGCAATAAACGCGCCGCCGTTAAAAACCAATACCTGCTTATTAACTCCCCCACTCTGTGAGCCTGTAAAAGCCAGTGGAACAATGTTTGAGTTGGCACTCTTCCCTTCCCTCGCTCTATCGCTCTTTCCAAACCCAAGAACTTAACAGGGAGAGATGCAATCAGAGTGGAAAGCTGGACGGGGCCCAAACTGGTGCTGCCAGTGGCCAGCGGCAGCCATGTTGGATTGGGGCAGGATCGCTCTTCATGTCGCCGCACTTGAATGTTTCCAGATATGATTTTCATGTGTGCAGATTGCTCTGCAGGTTGTTTCCCATTTGTTTGTAATTTTGACCAATAAAGTGAATCTTACTGTTGCAGCTTCAGGCCCAACTACAAAAAAAGCCTTAAAATATGGAAGCAGCCTGCAGACATTTCTTCCATCATGACGTAATAATCACACTTCATGAATTATTCAGTTTGTTCAGTGCAGAATTTGTGAACCAGCTGCTATGCATAGTGGTGGTGGCATCATGCTGTGGGCCTGCTCACATATTTAGGTTTCTGAATTGGTCTTTCTGCAGCTTAAATGATGTTTAAAATGTCTGGAGTATCTTTAAAATCTGAAAACCAACCAGTTTTTAAACATTTTACCAATTTAATGAAACGGATCATCAAATATTCAGTTAGAATGATGGAAGGAAAATATTAATGCTGCAAAAAGCATGTTGAGGTAAAAATAAAGGAAAGGAGAAATGAAACTTTCTACACCTTTGTTCTTCTTTGTCACCGTCCTCCTCCTCCTCCTCTTCTTCTTCTGTGCTTTGATTCTGCGTCACGTTCCTGCTTTTCTTCTTCTCCTACCAGCCTACATCTCATGCTGCGTTCATGGACCTGTGGATGAAAAGACATATCTGCAATCTCTCCATGAATACATGGACTGTGGTGATTACTTAATAGCCTCCAGGAATGTAACACCATACTTGTCCAACAACAGTGTCTGACCTCACATGCATTTCCTTAAAAATCCCAAATATGAGCCAAGCATCAAACAAATGAATATTTGAATTCATTATTTTTCTCTTCAGTTTGTTTTTGTGATGGACAAGAGAAGAATAAGAAAAGAAAAATGAACAAACTTTCCTTTTCTTTACCTCTATTTCGTCTTCGTCATCATCCTCTTCTTCTATGTTTTGTATCTACGTCACTTTCCACACATGCTGTGTTCAGGGGCCCACAAATAACCAGAAATGTCTGCAATCAGAGCTGCTCAGTCAGGAATGGGACTCCATACTTGCCCAACATTAGTGTCTGACTTCACATATGCATTTCTGGAAGAAGGGTGAAAAAAAATCCCAAAATTTGAGGCAAACATTAAATAAATAAATACTTAAATATTTTCTGTTTCTATTCAGAATCAATGTTTTCTTACAACCAGTTATTAGCAGATAATAAAGCCTTTTTCTAGACATCTGTCTGCTTTGGGTTTGGCTATCCTCGCTTCGTTAATGCGCCGTCACGACGCTGCGCGCTATAAAAAATAAAAAAATAAAACGCAGAACAATAATGAGTGTTTCTGTGAAGACAAACAGAGCCGACTGTTTCCCAGCTTTCGCTGAACTTCTCCTAATGACCCGCTAATGAAGGTCGAGGGGGGTGGAGACAGAGTGTTGCCTGGAGAGCCATGTGTTCATCCGCACCACACACACACGCACACACACACACACACACACACACACACACACGCTACCCCTTCCATAACCCATCTATCGTTGGGAAACATGCGCCGCCCCCCGGAGCGATTTAAAGCCATAAGACTCGACTCCTGCTGCCTCTAACACACATCCTCCACTTTCATCTGCAGAGAAAATGTGCCTCAGCAGTTACTTTCACCTTTTTATTAATTTATTTTTCTAATTTCCCCCTCCTGATCCACTCCGACACACACACACACCTACACACACACACACACACACTCACAGCGAGTTAAAAGCTGTCAGCCTGCCCGTCAGACAAGGTTGTTTTAGATTTTCCACTAAATTGAACTCTTTCATTAGCGGCTGACAGATGTCTAAATGCCCCGTGTCCCCTGATAACCACCCACCCGGGTCCAGACGCCCATAGAGAGGGCCCCGGGGCCGCTTGTTCCCCATCTGAAGCGGGGTCGGAGGGAACACGGAGGGCCGGATGGGAGGGGGGAGCTAATCTAGGAAGTGTCCTCTGGAGCGCCCTCCAGCTCGGAGCGTTTCAGCCTTTTATCCTTGTTTTCTTCTCCATCTTCTTGGATCTCTGCCTCCATCTTTTTGTCCTCGGTGCAAAAAGAGAGAGAATCTTTTCAAGGATGTAAAATCGTGCCGGAAAGCGAGGGAGGCTTGGTCACGTGTCGGGACGGGATCACGCCGATCCCGTCCTTGACGTGGGCGGATCAGAGCGTGGGCTCATTAAAAGCCGCCGTCGCGCTGAGACCGCACACGCCGGTCCCCGCTCGCCTTACCTTTCTGCTGCCGAGATAATTAGCCACTCTTCAGCGGCACAACGAGGCCTCAAGGTTGTGTGTGTTCCTCCAACCAAAGGCACATCAAAGCCTCCCTTCAAAGCCGGCTGGATCTCAAGCAGGGTTAAGGTTTAAAAGCAGCAATTTACAGTCCAAAGACATAAGTCATTTAATCAGTCGGTTATTATTTCAAGCCAGCGGACGGCGCTGCAAACAGACTGTAAGTGATAATGTGCATTATCGGATTCAGTGATGTGAGAAATCCTGTCCTTTCATGCGGAAGGCCCCGTGGTCGCAGGACCCCCGCCGCGCCGGGCTTTGAAGCCGACGCGAACACTTGCTTTGGAGACTGGCTGCGTTCACGCTGCAGGTCTGAGAGCTTATTAGATCTGTCAGAGGAGATGAAGGCCAAACAAAGTTAGAATGACACATCATTTGTCCAAATGAACAGCTCCTACTGTCACAAACGCCACGCTGACACCAGCCAACTTCAGCAATCAAAGCCAAACTTTTTAAACAGTCTTAATTAAACAGGACAAATAATAAAAGATTCACTTCTCCCCTGTTTGATTGTAGATAAATGGATGGTGAAATTGTGGAAAGCTCAGCTCACGCTGTGGGATTTTAGATATCATACATCATGCCAAACTGTGGAAACAGTTTATTGAGTGAGCCAAGTCACGCTGGAGGATGTGAGATATTGTAGACACTGGAGAAAACGATGAAGCGAGCGCTGGCGGAAAGGCTGTGATTATTGAAATCAGACCCTGAGACATTTTTATCAGCTGTTGCCAGAGGATATTTATTTATTTTTCTTTTTAACTCATAATTTTTAAGTCGGTTCCTTGAACTAAACCGTCAAAGTGACATAAAAACTCAAATTGGCTCCTAAGGACAAAAACATATCATTGAAAGCAGTGAAAAAAAAACTTTAATCCAGCAAAAACTGATGCATTTATTAATGTTGGGGTTTAATTCAGGGTGATTCACGATGAACTTAACATGTTTGTTACAATTTCACTCCCTCTACTGATAAGCTAATGCTAAAAGGTAACATAAGCTAACTGCACTGCAGGAATAAAACCACTGAGAGTCAAACTGGACATTTGGAACTAAGGAGAATTATCCAATCAAACCGGTTTAAAGTTGATCCCGCCCTATTCTGCCCCCTGCAGCTGGGGCAAGTAAGTACATCCAGAAAAAACGCCTCGTTCTAAATGTGCAACGCCTCGCTCTAAATGTGCAACGCCTCGTTCTAAATGTGCAACGCCTCGTTCTAAATGTGCAACGCCTCGTTCTAAATGTGCAACGCGTCGTTCTAAATGTGCAACGCCTCGTTCTAAATGTGCAACGCCTCGTTCTAAATGTGCAACGCCTCGTTCTAAATGTGCAACGCCTCGCTCTAAATGTGCAACGCCTCGTTCTAAATGTGCAACGCCTCGTTCTAAATGTGCAACGCCTCGTTCTAAATGTGCAACGCCTCGTTCTAAATGTGCAACGCCTCGTTCTAAATGTGCAACGCCTCGTTCTAAATGTGCAACGCCTCGTTCTAAATGTGCAACGCCTCGTTCTAAATGTGCAACGCCTCGCTCTAAATGTGCAACGCCTCGTTCTAAATAGTATGGAGTGTTTTTCTTACTATTGGCATGAAGTTCAAATTTTAGGTTCAATGCTGGATAATCTGACCTACTTTTATTTATGCATTGTAATATTTTTGCATTGTAAATGTAATATCAAAAGGATGATTTTTTTTTACAAAAATATTATTTGGGTTTGTATGAAATTAGAATATAAAAGAGAAAAATCTAGAAAACGCTGTTGGTTTGATGAAATATTGAAAAAATAGATATGATCTTACAAGTTTGAGTCCAGCTTGCATTTTTTTCTTCTTCCTATAAAAGCTGCACGTTTTTAAAAGTGGATAATAATGAATGTTGTCTTTATGAACCCATCAGTTCTTCCAGATGATATTTTTCTAATTGAAAACAAGAGAAGGAAATAAATAAAACCTGAGCCGTTTGCTGTTTTCATTCTGATCTTTCGCTCCAGAAAACGTCTCAGGACTTAGAAAAGCTTTGCTTATTCTCTATTTTGTCATTTTCATTTCATTCTATTAATAATCCTGCACCAACGTTTTTATTTATTTATATCTTTGTTGGCCGTCTTCACGCTCCAGCAGCTCCGGCTTTTTGGCAATTCTGCTACTAATCTAAAAAGTATCTCTAAATTATTCATGAAGCATTTAAATAAACACTTTTATTTTGATATATTTCTCAAGGTTCTTGTTTTAAAGTGTTTAAAGAACCGTTTTTGTTGGCCAGGAGCCCATTTCATCTCTCGCTTCATGGGATAGATGTTCTGTCTTAGAGGAGAGAATCCCAAGTGGTCAGTCATGCAGACACGCTGTAAACAAGCCCCCTGTTTTACCAAACACATTTGAAAGGCAAATAAATTTAATGCCCAATCTGCCTGCTTTAAATATTTATTGGTCCCACTCGCTCCCCACTTTCCCCAGCCGGCTTTTCCATCTGATGACTTTCCAAAGGAGAGATTTAAATGAGGGAAATGGAGCAGGATGCTGCTTCAGACTCCAGAACCTACATCTGTATCTGAAGGGAAGACAAAGCGGTGGAGCCACCGGCTCGTCTGAAAGTTTTACTGTTTTTCTTTCACCTTCATCTCGTCTCTGAATTGCCTGGAGGTGCCGGCTTGTGCAATCATCCTGCTGCTGTTCCAGGTTCGCCACAACTGAAACCCATTGAAGAAAATTAAAGATGAAGGTGAAGGCAAAAATACTTCCGTTAAAGCTTCACATAAAACACCATGCAGTGTTTTTATGTAAAGTGTTTTCTGTAACGTTGCATTCTCTGTTCCTTTAACTCTCATCCTGTTTTTGCCCCATTTTGCTTCATACAGTAAAGATCAAACTTTACTTTCCTGCAGCAGAGATGCTTTCAGACGCAGAGAGAAGGACTTTAAGATTTACAGGCTAAATGCAACATTTCTGTGGAAACTTTGACAACATCCTTATAAGAGGCTTTTAAGTGATTTGATATGAAACGTAGTTTAATCTGAATGATTTGGATAATTTAAGAAGAATCGACTTTTTGCCAGAGATGACTGGTTTCCATCAGCTCTTGCAGGTTGGAATGGTTTTCCTGTCGGAGAAGCTAACGGTTGTGTCAGAGGGAACCGGAGAGTCCGACCCGCGGTGTAAGCGGCGAGTTGGTGGTTGGTCAAAACGATGAAACTGCAGCAGCAAAGGATATTCAATGCAGCGTGTAGAGAGCTGAACACCATCACACATCCATGTGTTATAGCCTGGAGGATATTATGCAACAGGCTGAAGGGCTTGGAGCTCAGACAAATGGTTTCTAGGAAGGCTGACCGGTCGGCAGCGCGCGCCCGTGTGTGTGTGTGTGTGTGTGTGTGTGTGTGTGTGTGTGTGTGTGTGTGTGTGTGTGTGTGTGTGTGTATGTGTGTGTGTGTGTGTGTGTGTCCTCATCTGTAAACGCCGTCCGTCTCTTTACAAATCATTTAGGTCCATAAAAAAACAGCAGCGGCTCATTCATCACACACACACATTCCCACAGCGGTGTCATTACAGAGGCTCATTATCGAAATCAATTCAATTAAAGGCTGTAATTGGCGTAGTAAAACCCAAACGCTACGGCAAACAGAGCCGAAGGAAGGCAAACCTCCCCACGTCACGCACATCCGCTCCTCTTTAACTACAGAAATATTAACAGTCTTCTTGAAATGAACTTCCCATCTTCCCTCTGCATGTTGGTGGCGCCGTTTAAGGGTATTGATTAGCAGAGGAAGAGGATGGAGGAGACTGTAAATGGAGGCTAACTGTGTTAAACACTCGGCGGAGTCGGGGTGGAGGAGACGCGTCATCGCGAATACCAGAGCCTTCAATCAGGCCCTCACAGTCATGTTGGGTTAATTGTTTACTGAGCTAAATGAAGTGGGGATAATTAAGAGTCACTGCTGCTGAGGAGAGGCCGATCGTTCACAACGCCTCCGTTCGGTTCGGTGAAAACGCTCTTCATCTGGGACGGCGTCCGGTTCTGGTCCAGTTCCTGTTACTGGCCTGGTGACCTGACCTGCTTCCTGTTCTAGTGCAGCTGCAGCATCTCAATATGAGCTGCAGAAAGTTTTGGGAAGAACCTGTGGGACGAATGCGACCCAAACCCTGCAGCCTAAACGGGCCGATTCTGATCTCTTGACCCAGACGGATCAGATTTGATCCCAACGCTTTTCAAAATGTCTGCAGACTGAAAGTCACGTCGCATTTTATCCAGCTGTTATGCCATCGACGTGGAACATGTGTCATAATTTTGCACCAGAAGAATCCAGATGTGCTAAATCTGGATGAAATATCTTGTTTGCTCTTGGATTGTGGGTAATGGTTGTCATGGAGACGCGGTGACCCAACAGATGCCTCTTCTTCGGTTCTTTAAAACATCTTCAAACAGAAGATGAACTATTTAAACATTTGTTTGGCTGCAGGTCAGGAGATGCTTTCTGGTCTTTCCTGTTTTGAGTAGTGAAACAAAACTTCATATTTCAACGAAGCAGGAAGTTTTCACCAGATGAAAGTTTGTTTAAAGAGTTTATAAAAACTATTTCTACTCTTTTTAACTTATTAATCAATTAGAATTAACAACATTTCACTTTTATGACAGAAAAAAGCTTTTAATATGAAAGTGAAAATAACGAGCATTAAATTAAATTATTTTATGAAAGTTTCATAAATATTTAATATTTCCACATGAATTTGTCTCAGTCGTCCTGCAGTTTTCCTCCATTCGTCCTGATAAACTCAGATCAGCTGTAAACAGGTCTGGGCTTTGACTAGGCCAATCCAGTCTCCGCCTTGTTTTTTTCAAATCGTTTCTTTGTTGCGTTAGCTCGATGCTTCGGGTCGCTGGGAAATAATTCAATACCTTTATGAACACTGCGAGGAATTGAAAAAGGTTTTTCCAGTTTTTTAAAAGTCGTTTTAATTTTATTTCCAGTTGAGAATAAATGAAATCAGATCAAATATTTGATCATTTCCAGTGTGAAGTTAACGAGCGTTAAACCAGTTTGTTTCTCTACGTTTAAAACTTTCTGTCATGTCTGACTGTATCTTAAGAGGCTGAAAGCTTTCGGTTTAAAAGCGTCAGGAAAGTAAAAAAGGGACTGAAGGTGTTGAGAGGAAGTGGAAGCAGCAGGATTTGTTTTAACTTCCAGATCCATAATCTCCAAAGCAAACTGTGCCGGCAGCCAGCAGGCCACTGGAACGCCGAGCAGACCCGAGTCGATCCAACAGGATTCGCTCTGACATCAACATCTGGGTCTCTTTGAAGCTTTGATCAGCTCACATGACAGCCACACTCTTTAATCCGAGCAGACACACATTCGCCGGATATTTTTAATCTAATTTGCAATTCCTGTGAATCAGAAGGCTGAGATTCCTCCTCATGGAGCAGCTGATGAAGCTCACGTGTCCAGAAGAGGAACAAACAGAAACACGGATTACAAACGAGCGACACAGAAACATCTCATCACGTCTGGGCTGAGGATCCATGGACCGGTTCCTCTCAGACCGTTTGCTGCTGAGTTATGCTAGTAAAATCATTCCTGCTCATCTTCTGGTCGACAAGTTGGAAAAATGAGTCTAGAAATCCAACATGGCCGCCCCCCCTCCCCTGTTACTAGATGAAGCCTGCAGTGAATCAGCAGATGGGATGTGAATATTTTAATTGAATTTGGACCTAATGGATTCATCATCATGGTTTACTCCATGAGCTGGAGGTGAAGAGATGAACTGACATGAATGCAGAAGGCGATCAGAACGTTTATAATAATAGTCAGAAAGTCCAGATTTGCATAAAGGAGCAAATCTCTGCAGATATGATTTATTTCCAGTTCAGTGTTGAATCTCGTCCTGCTGGAGATGTTTCTGTCTGGCGCAGTGAGCAGGTGCAGCTCGGTGGACGTGTTTGTCCTGAAGGAGACGTGATGAAGCAGAGAGTTTTGTGAAGCGTCTTGAGCGGTGATGACTGTCTGGAGGTCATTCGTGTGGTTTTCCACGCCTTGCTGGGTGTTTTCCCCTTCCAGCTCCGGCTCCGTGTGTGAGCTCGGACGCTCTCCGTCATCGATATCGAGCCCCGACTGCGAGGGCCATCTGTCTGACTTTGACCCAGCGGCGCTCCGTCACACCTTCACCGCAGATGGACCACAACGTGTGTGTGTGTGTGTGTGTGTGTGTGTGTGTGTGTGTGTGTGTGTGTGTGTGTGTGTGTGTGTGTGTGAGTGTGTGTGTGTGAGGAAGTCTGCGTTCATATTTGGTTGCTGCCAGCGGCCGGCACCGGTTGCACAGATGCTGCAGCTCCTCCAGCTCCTGGACTAAATGACCTTTGACCTTTCCAACCACCGGCGTCGAACGGGAAGACGTCTGTGAGCTTTAGCCCAGAAGCAGCAGCTAACACTGAGGAGGTGAGGCGCTTCCAGAACAACTTAACGCAGCCGGTCCATCAGAACCAGGAAGGTTTTCTGTCCCACAATTCAGTTTCATTCAGATTTTTGGGACCTGATTTGATTCAAAATCTATTTTTGAGTCAAAACAATCATAATAATTTCTGCTGAAAACAAGGATGACAAAAAGGTCAAAGTGGTGAAATGTTACAGTTTCTCTGAATAAACCAGAAACGTTTATTCCTGAAGAATCCGATTCAATCCCAGACTTTTCCTTTTTGCTCTTGAATCCAAGCAGACAAATCCAGATAAATGAAGCTATTTATAGCAGCCATTATTCTCAGCCATGTAGTTTTAACCAGTAACAACACGGCGGCTCAGCAGCTCATTATTACCAGTGTGAGCTGGGACCAGGCTGCACATTAATATGAAAATTAAATCCTAATCGATTTTTCCAAGGTATGCATTTAGCGTGTTTCCTGCAGCGCTGGCCGCCGCGCAGGCTGCAGCCTGCAAGAAGATGATTGAAAAAATGGAGACACTTGAGCTGAAGAGCACCACAGATGCATGACGAGCCGATAATCAGCTCCTTAAAGCTCACAGAAACTTTAACTTCATTATAATCAAACTTCAGGAAATTACTGCACAGCTGCCGCCTGCGCTCCACACTTTTCAAAAACATGAAGCAAAATGATCTTGCAGTGGTTTTCAACGTGTTGCAGCCACTGCAGATTTAAAAATATGTTTTGAGATTAATCTCAGAAATGTTCCAAAATAAACAGGAACATTTCTGAGATTAATCTGTTAATTTCCAAGGAAAGTTTTCATTTAGAAAACTGAGAAATTTCTTCATTCTTTCTAGAAAGTCTCTGATAAATCTAGTTTTCTTTTGCAAAGATCAACGTTTCAAACTTTTACATCTCTTTGTTTTTCTCCCAAAAATTCTGAGATCAAATCTGAAATTTTTCCGGCTCGGATTCTCTGCTGTTCCAAGCTGCTGCATTTTTCTAGACATTTTTCTACTTTTCAAACTCAGAACATTTTTTGTTTTATCTAGAAAAGTTCTGAGCTTTTTGGAGTAAATTGACTCTTTTTGCTGATCATCAGTGCTGCTCTTCGCCCTGCAGCTCTGGGGATTTAGGATCATTTCTTTGAAGGTTTTTGGTTTTCGGTGCAGCTGCAGGTAAACAGGAAGTGGATTTCCCCCCCGCCGCAGAGACTCGTCTGTGTTTTTCCAGCAGAATGCCAGCGCAGCATCCGGTGCAGTTTGAGGCCCGGCGTTCGCCTGCGCGCAGCGAGAACTTTGGAGGTTCTGCCGCTTCCTGCTGAGCGCATAATGAATGGCAGGCTGCGGCTGCAGGCCTGCCAGGCAGGAAGAAACAGCACTGTGGAATTGTGGGATAGCGGAGGAGAGCCTTGCTTTGTTGGTCTCGGCGGGAGCCCGCCGAGATCAAACACATCGATGGCGGCGCCGCCCGCCGGGCATTCTGGGTAGACAGACCTGAGGAGCAGCCGCCTGAAAGCCAGGCGCCGTTTTCCTTGTTTGTACCTGAGCTGCGGGAGCGCGCCGCTCGCTTCGGCTGGCGTGGGCGGCGTGCAGCGCGCGGCGTTTTTCAGGAGTGAATGACGGCAGCGCCACGGAGCCTGTCATCCTTTTGTTGTTCTGTTTTTTGTTTTCTGCCTTCAGAGGACAGACTTTGAAATGGATTAACGAAAACTGACTGGATGCGACTTCCAGGTTTGCTTTGACATGACTCTCCTCCGTTTGATGTGGCATCAACCCTCAGCTGGCACACAAAGCCCCATCCACATCCCACATCTGTCCTTATGCTACTCAGACTGCAGAGGGCGCCGCCTCGGGGTGGCCGCCTGCCTGGCTCGGGGCCACGCCGCCGCCGCCTCGGGGTGGCCGCCTGCCTGGCTCAGGGCCCCACCGCCGCCGCCTCGGGGTGGCTGCGCCGCCGCCGCCGTGTCTGTCCAGCCTTTATGACCCTTTGTCACTTTGTCTGTCTTTGATGCAGGGGCTCCAGGTCTCTGCTGCTGCTGTCTGATTTCTAGCATTCTGCAAAGTACGGAGAAAAGACGACGAGTCTAAAGAACTCGGAGGCCAAGAAAACTACAAATACATAAAGTTCATTCATTTCTTTATATCTGGATGTTTTGCTTTCCAGATTTATTTAAATTCAGAAACGAAGGAAAGCTTTCCAGTATCACCGTTCTGGTGATGCTGGATCTCAGTCAGACAGAAGCCAAGGTTTTGATTAGGCCACTCGGAGGAGGACTACCTGGAGTTGTTTGGATCATTTTTCTGCTGCAGAACTAAAGTGAGCTTCACTATGTGATGGTCAGACATTCTCCTTTATGCAAGTATCAAGATCCACCCCAGATCACCACTCTGCCACCACCGTGTTCTACTGTAGCGGCCATCTTGATGTCATTCTGTGAGCTGAATTTCCCAGAAGTCCTGAGGATGGTTGAGATGTTTTCTGGTAAATGTGAGATCGGTCTTTGTGTTACTTTGGTGGTTCTGGTCTCTCTTTCTTATTGTTGAATCGTGACCTTTGACCCTTGCTTTCTGATGCAGTAATGCTGGTGGGTTGGCCTCCGGGGAAGGTCCGTATTTTTATTTAGTGCATCGTAGATTGAGATATTTTGACCTACTTCGTGTTGTCATACAGACCCTATTAAAATAATTTATTTATTTATTTGTTTATTTGTTGAGTTTTGGATCAGGCCTGGATGAAGCTCGTCTCTTCTTAATAGACTGCAGAAGGTTTTTGTGTTTTATATGACTTCAGGATTTGAAATGACAAAAGTCTAAAGCTGGAACCTTTGCATTTGTGTGTTTCTGGTACAGCCGTGATACTGGCGCACAGCAGCTGACAGATGAGAACGAAGCCGGTTTTATCCAGTTCTGATTGGATACTGGAAAAAAATATTGCTGTGCTAAACGGCGTTAGCTTATCAGCGAAACTGATCAGGCCTACATTAGCATCTCAATGCTAACCATGTTGCTAATGCTAATGTTAGCATTCAAAGTCCAAGTTTCTAAATTTCTTCTCCGTGAATGATGAGGACTTCCTGAATCTCTGCTGGGTGAAGAACAGATTTAAAACCATAACTGACTTCAAGGTGTATTTATTCAATAAGTTTGCACTTATTGTGCTAACTTATTAAACATGTGTTTGAATTGAAAATGTTGCTTATTTTTCTCTATATGGTTGGTAAATCTGATAATTAATTACAGACGCTGTATTTGTTGGATTGTTTGTCTTGCTTTATGCAACTACAGTCCATGTTTTTTTTATCAATTTATTGAGGCTGCAGCTTATTTTCCTCAAAGATGCAAACATTATTAAAGTTTTATCTGGAACACATTGAAAAGGTGAAAACAGGAGAAATCTGTCGATGTGCAAATACTTTTCCATCTTTGGATTTCTTTGTTCATGATTTATTTGTTTCACTCTAAATTTTCGGCTGACTGCCCCCTGGAGGCGGCGCGTGGAACTGATCAGTGGATCTAATGTGTGTGTGTGTCATCGTGTGTGAAATAGGCCAGTGAGAAGGAAAAAAATGTCAGAGTGAGGATGATAAGGAAGAGAGCAAGACGGGGGAGAGTTGGGATAAAGGTGTGTGATAGAATTGGAAGATCAAAGCCCTCTGTCACAGCGTGACTGAGCCCAGGGGCGTAATGGGTGAGACAGGGCACACACACACCGCCGCCGACACACACTGCCGACACACACACACACCGCCGCCGACACACACACCGCCGCCGACACACACCGCCGACACACACACACACTGCCGACACACACACACACCGCCGACACACACACCTGCACACGCACTCCCTCACGGCTGGTATTTGACTCTGAGTGTGATTGATACCGGGCTAGATTTGGAGAATCACTGTCATTCGTCTCTCCGCAGATCAAACAGCCACATAATCTCCCATAAAGGAAAGAGAGATGGAGGGAATAAAAACGGGACATAAGAGGAGAGGGTTCAGCCGGGCGCGCGAGGTGACAAAGCCGTCTCATCGCTTAAAGTGTTTTCTTGTTTTTTCATGAAAGACGAGCCACGAGCTGAAAACGCATCCATCATGCGGCTCTATTAAGCTGCTCTTTGTGCGTCACAGAGATGAATGGGAGTGTGGAAGTGTACATTAGACAGTATTTATGCTGCTTACAGAAACGTCTTTATCCTCATCACATCCGGCAGAAACCGCCTGGTTTAAAGCACATTCACACCGCTGCTCCGCTTTACGCAGCGCTGCACAGCTGGCTGCACAGCTGGCTGCACAGCTGGCTGCAACTGCAGCAGCGCAGGCTGCAGTTATGGGTGTCCAAACTGTGGTGCATGGGCCATTTGTGGCCCTCAAAATGATTCTGGATGGGCCTGGGTCGAGAATGGTCTAAATTTGTTTTAGATGATGCAAATTCACATTTAAAAACAATGTTGGGGTCAAATTTTAACATATTTTACTTTAACAGTAATAGGATACAAAAACATTCATGAAGCAGGAGTGACTCACTTCCTGTTCTTGTTCTTGTTGCTACAAAGATACATATATATATATATATGTCCATATAGATATACTTTCTTTTTGATTGGCAAATCTGCCAGATAAAAAAATTGTCTTAAATTTACAGTAATTTACTCATTTATGTGTCTGCAGAAATATGTCTATAACTATTGTGAGCTTAGTTTCTTTATTTATCAGGTAAACATAGAAATCAAAATGCTTTGGGCCTGATGAAAAGTTTGAGCACCGCTGCTTAAGGTCATGGTTGATGCGGCTCGGCGCCCAGAGCGTCAGTCAGAGAGACAAATTTAAAATATTCTTTCTTGCTTGTTCAGTCAGGAGAGTCTTGATGTTCCTGTGATGCAGGAGCCTGAGGAGATTCACACCAGTCTGTTCGGCCCGTTTTATCCAACTCCTGTCTGTTTGCATAGAAAGGCCGGTCCGGTTCGGTTGGTGAGGTGTGGATGCTAAGCTAACTCTGACCTCTGGTCCTCCAAACCTTCTGGGTTCAGCTGAAGTGAACTCTGGTTTGGTTTGAATGTGAACGCCAAGCGGACCAGAGAGCGCTCCAAAAGCAGGAAGTGGACTACAGCGCAGGGCATTCTGGGTAAATACAACCAAAGCTAGCATGCTAGCCTAGCGCTAGCAGCAGAAATGGCTCCTGGTCTTCAGCCAAAGACTAAAGAGAAATCCTCCAACATAAACTCTGACGCCTCCATCTTGTTTCATCTGGTGAAACAGGAAGTTGCTCTCAGTGTCTTCAGAGTTTTTAGTGTCGTTTCCTGCAGTGGTTGTTGGCGCAGCGCCCCCACAGGCCAGGAGGGGAACAGGCTGGTTGAAGCGTTTGGTTGGTTTGACTCAGAACCGCAGCAGATGGAGGTGGATCAGATGATGAAGTTCTGGTCGCAGTCTAACAGGTTGTACCAAATTTAAACATTTTGTTCTTGTTCAGGTGATCTCTGTGTTCCTGGGAATAAAATAGAAACAATGAATGTTGGATGAATTATTAGTAAAATTGAATAATCGCAGCATCAGCATATCAATGAACTCTGCTCTCTGTAATCACTGAATGAAGTGATTTTCACCTTTTTTATTCTCGTTATCGTAGCTCTGAACTTCTGCCTGTTTCCTGATTTTTCTTTTTTTACGGCTTCATCTTTTCGTCCTTCTTCATTTTCCCGTCCTTGACCGTCGTCGTCGTCTTCCGTTTGCTTTTTATCGTCTCTCTGCTGCTTTCATGACTCCGTTTGATTCCACGCCTCCTGCCCTCCGGACTGAAGTGTTTATGAGAAACCAAAGCGTTTGCTTGCATTGACATTTGCCTCTGAATGATATTCAGATTTAATTTGCACATGAGGGAGCTGAAGCATTTTGCAGCTCTGTATTTATGCATGTGTCAAGGTGATATTTAATGTTTCTCTTCTGTCTGCCCCTCTTTTGTTTCCACAGATGCATCACCCTATTCAGATGAAACCTGCAGACAGTGAGAAATCTAATGGTGAGTGGCCACAAGGACACGCAGGCGCACACACACACACACACACACACACACACACACACACATCAGGAGCTGGTTTTGAATTTGCCTGGTAATAGCTGCTTCACTTGACTTGCAGAGAAGACGGGAAGAGAAAAGATTGAAGCAGAGATGCTGAAAAGAGAGACAGGAGGAAATGCTGATATTTCTGTGTCTATATCTTTCTCTCTTCTGCGTGTCATAAATTATTGAGGTGCTTTGGAAGGAGGTCAGCGCCAGTTGAATGGTTTTGGCCCGGTGATGAACTGGTGTCGCTCCCCGCGGCGGCTGCCTCTCGCTCACTTCATCCACACATGCAGACCCGTTTCTCTGTGCAGAACAAACCCACCTCAGCCACAACAAACATCCTTTTCACATTCTCACATATGTACTTTGACTAGGCCGTTCTAACCCACAGATCTGCTTTGGAATCATAAGGTCAGAACTTTAGTTTTGCATATTTAAGAAATAATTATAAACTTATGAATTATCCCGCTCCTTCGCCACCGACATAATCTTATATTTATTGCATTTATAATCAGGTTTTTAAAAACAAATAGCCTGTAAGACTGAGGACAGAATAATTACCAAAACTGTTTTGTTTGAAAATGTCTCATTTTCAAACATTTCATATCCGACTCAATAATTACCAGAAATTTGTAACAAACAATAAAATCTAAGCTTGTATTTATCAGCTCACCCATCAACATGCTGTTGATTTAACAAACAAACAAATAAAAACACCAACAATAATCTCATATATCCAGCTATTATCATATGTTTATATGATAATTTCAACAGTTTTTTGTTTGGATATTTTCTCACTTCATTATTCAGTTTATTCCAGTTTGTCTCAGATTTTCAAGTAGTAAAATTTTGAACTGTTTCCCACATAACTTGTAAATTATTTTTGCTTTTGTAAAGAATCTTCTGTAGTTTCACGATATCAATAAACTTTAATAATTGACTTTATAAAACGTGTTAAAGTTTTCTAATACCTTATGGATTATTCTTATCGCTCTTCTGTAGTATTTTTATTCCCTGCAGTGCAGGTTTGTAATTGTTGCCCCAGATTTTTGCACCATAACTTAAATAGGGTAAGATTAGTGAACAGCACATGACCGACTTGACTTTGTTAAATAGGACGATATTAAACAGATGAGTGGAGAAAAGAGAATAAATATCAAGGAGTTGATCGATGTGATGCCTGAACAAAACAATCCCAGTTTTATTATCATTTAGAGGAAAAATAAAACTTAATCTAAGATTTATTGTCATCAAACAGACGCTGAGTTTAACGTTTGGTTTCTGATCCGGTGGATAAATCTGGACGTCGTCTGCATAGAAATGATCAAATGTGTGATGAAAGCAGGTCAATGTGTGAATTTGAGTGAAATAACTGCAGAAAATCTCAGAGACCTTCAGAAGTTTTGAAGAATCTTTAAAAGGTAAAACAAAAGTCTGGCTACTTGGAAGGAAGACAAAGTTTTCTTGGCATAGATTTAATTAAAAATCTTCAACAATGGAGATAAAAACAAACCCACATTTCTGATCATTTCATTTCATTTCTACAAGTTTGAAAATTTAATACAAAAAAGTGACAAGTTATAAATTTAGTTCTTGTTTCTGAAAAACCTGAAGGCGACTTAATTATTTTTAGGCGCTCTGAAAGAAGAAAATATTTCTTTGTCATGATTCAAAAGGTTAAAAAAGATTATTAATGACCAACTTCACAGGAACAGACGGATGATTACTTTGACTGCAGAAACAGCAGACCTCAATTTGGACTTTTATGAACTTATTGGGCAAAAATACTAGATATCAGTGGCAGAGATCGGAAATTTTAGCAAATTACAGCTAATGCATCTGCATGGCTGAGCTGAGTAAATGTGAGCTCCTGTAATTTTGATGAAATGACCCTTAAGTCTGAGTAATTGAGCAGAACATAATAATGAAGCTATAAAACCAGAACCAGAAATAAAGAGGGTAATTTTAATCCCACAGCAGGATGCTCTGAGTTTGAATCGGCTGCAAGGTGACGACTCGTCCTGCAACGTTTTCTGCTAAAACTTTCTGATAAATGAGCAAAAATCAAAATAAAACCATAGAAATAATATATATTTCAATGTTTTTATATATTTTTTAGCAGATTTGAATCCAACTTTTCCAAACTTGAGCTAAAAATCTGAGCCATCCTGTGGTATTCAATGCAAGATAAACTATAATATCATCAGCGTAAAACAGTACAACAAAAATAAAAATGATCCCAGAACTCAACTCTGTACATGCCAAATGAAGCTGGTTGCTTCAAATTTCTGTTTTTTCAAATAAACCAACATAATCACCATTTTTATGTTTTAACTCCACATTAAAATCCATGTTGCTCTTATAGTCTGAGCTCAACCTCCCAGGTTATTGATGTAAACATGAAAGTTTTTCTTCTGGTTTGGGACTTTGCATAAGGAGCCTGGTCCGATTTTAATGCAGGTCCATTTATTCAACACCAATGCTCCAATAAAAGTATTTTAACAAAGAAATATAAGTTTCTGTTTATAAGTCAGGACCTGCAAACAGAAATGATTTAAAGAAACATCCAGTTGGAGACGCTCCTGTTGTCGCTCAGACTCTACAGAAAATCTCATTTTAATCCTTTAAGATGTTAAAAAGCAAATAATGATTAATTTCACAAGAACAGATGTACGATTACTTTGGTTGGATAAACAGTGGACCTCAAATTAGACTTTTATTAACTTTTTAAGCAAAAATGATAAATATCAGTGACAGATAGCAGAAATTTTGCCAAATTACATCTAATTTATCTGCCTGGCTAAGTGGAGTAAATGTGCGTTTCTGTAATTTTGATGAAATGACCCTTAAAGCTGAGCAATTGAGCAGAACGTGATAATGAAAGCTATAAAACCAGAGCTGGAAATAAAGGGCTTCGACCCAACGACGCTGCTTTTTGGCGGCATATCAGGAGCCCAAGGTTCTGCCGGCAAGACCCAAAAAAAACAGAAGAAAGGAATCCTTAGAAAAGCCATCATCCGCTCCACTGAAATATGGCGAATTGTGACTTTATAAGACATAACTGTCGGGGCGAGGAGGGAGGGACTCAATAAAAAGCTGTGGCTCGCAGCTGGAAGGGTGAAATATGGAGCCTGACGAGGGATACGTATCCATCCGCTTAACAGAAACGACCTTTAATAAACCCGCTGTTAGATCTGCTTTAGCGCTGACGAACGGCGGGAAGTTTGATCAGTTCAGTCAGCGAGGAGAAAACGGGAGAAACGGGGAAAACGGCTCAGGTTCTTCCTGCCCTGAAGGGTCCGCAGGCGGTTCTTGAAGCTTTCTCCCACAATGCAACGCTGACTCCGTCTCCGTGAGTGCTTATCGCCTCGCCGCCTGCCGGCACGCCTCGAACGCCGAGCAGAAACAGTCAATTGTAACGATATCTGCTCTCCTTCCCCTCTATCGACGCAGAGTAAATTAATTACATTGCTGTTAGACTTGTGCTAATCATCCTCTGGAGTGATGCGCTCACACACCGACACGCCGCCCGCAGAGCAGCCACGGCTTCTTAAAGCGCCTCTTATCTTGACAGCGAATCCCGTCGGTTTGTTGTTTCTTCTTTTTTTCTCCTTAAACACACAAACGAGTCAAACAGCAAAATAAACAAGTGTGCTATTGATTTCCCAGAGAGCGAGTGAGCGAACGAGCGCTTATCTACCCGGCCTGGTGGAAGGAGCTGACAGCTTCCTCATTAAAAATGAATCGGATTAACCTTACGCTGGATGTGGAGTGAAGGCGTCGTCGCCGCCGGCCCGCAGCATGCCGCCGCCGCTGCCGCTCCTTCCACCAGGTTGAGTCTCGGGGTTGAAGTGATAATCAGGCATCGATCACAGCATGATGAAACACAAAGTCTCTTTTTTCTTTCTTTCTGTCATTTCTTTTAACTTTTCATCTGTTCCAACATTTTTCTTTGTTCTGAGTTTTTTAATTATTTACCGTCAGCTTGCGATTCGGTTTAACTTCAGCAGATTCCCCAGGAGCGGCTAATTAAAGCGCTTCGTTAACGGATCAGCAGCTCTGGAAGGAAAGGTAATCGGGCCGTTTGCAGGCCGGTCGCTCTGCCGAGAGGAAACATGTCAGATGGGAGGAAACGATTTCTCCTTCCGACAAACTTAACCTGTAACGTTAAGTTTACCGTTAAGAAAAGGATAAAAATGTTCCTGCTGTGGTCAGAAAGATCTGGACGTCAAATCTTTCAGTTTCTAACGATTCGATTCTGGGTTTTTAAACATGATACAATTTTTAATTGTGATTTTTCTATCAGATGTTCTAGAAATGCTTTTTAAATCACGACTAATGAGTGGAAAATATGATATAAACAAAAAATTCTACATTTATTAAAAACAACTCAATAAGGGGAACCAAACATTTTCCTGTCTGACCCTGATGCCAGCAGCCGGAGGTCAAAGGTCACAGCTCAGAGAAATGACCAGAAAGTCATTTCTGACCGTTTAATGTTCTGGTTTAATCCTGAAATATTCATGACTTTCATCCATAATTTATACACATTTACACATTTTCTTCAGGTTTTATGTTGAATTTTTTTTATTTCCTGTTTTCTTTTTGTTGAGCTTCATGTTGGTTTTATTCCCATCAGAAATCCTCATTTTAACCTGAAACTGTTTCTGCTCTTAACAGGATTAAATACCAAACTACTTTAGGATTCTGTAGAAAATAGTTTCAGTTTACATGTTTAATAAAAGCGGCCTAGTCAAAGCCCAGACATCGACGTGAAGCAGTGATGCTGTTGGACCTTCAGAGAGAAAGTGCTAGATAAACCGTCTCCATGACAGTTTGTGTCTGTTTGTGTGTTTTGCTTTGATCATTAACTGGATCATGAACGGTTCCGTAACGTTTTAGAACTGAACCAGGGTGTACTTATTTAACCCCAGAACTGATCGTTTATGACATGAGCCAGTAAACGTTTCTGTGTCTTCTCCTGCAGCTGTTGAAGACAGGAAGCTGTTCATCGGCATGGTGTCGAAGAAGTGCAACGAGAACGACATCCGGGTCATGTTCTCCGCGTTCGGCCAGATCGAGGAGTGCCGGATCCTCCGGGGGCCCGACGGGCTCAGCAGAGGTACCGCCACTTTGACCCACCTCCATCCTGAAGCTCCTCATGCTGATGAAACAGCCGAAGGGCCTCCAGCTGCTGCAGCTCGCAGCAAAATGGCTGCCTCAGAGGAGAACCGCTTCTGACAAACCGAACCTAAATAAGAAACAATAGATTCATCTCTGCAGCAGATTGATCCTCTGGGTTCAGACATAAATAATCCGCCCACTTCTTTATGAAACTCTTTCATGGAGGTTAAAGACTAAATAACATCTGAGGGGATCATGATAACCAGACTGCAACCAGATTGATTTCCATTAACGCGTCTTTGAATAACAACTTTATTCCACCCATCAGTTTCCCAACGGTAACAAATTTTCCCAGAAGTCATTGCAGCAAACGATTCTTTCAGCTCTGGTCATTAGATCTGCAGCCGAGTCGAAGCAGAAGTTTTATTCTCACCATCACCGAATCAAACGTGTGAGAAGCTCGGAGTCGTCCCTGGATGTCGTTTTATTTTGTGTGAAACGTTATAAATGTTGAGCTGAATGTGTTTCATCATCTGGAGAACATTGTGAGATTGTTTTCCTCTCCAGTAAATTCAGACGCGGCAGCATGATTTTATGAAGTGAGGAGAATATTTCAGCTTGTTTCCAAACCGACTCATTTAGTGACGGAGGTCAGGAAGCAGAGCGCAGCGGTTCGCTCTCCTCTACTGCTCTGCAAAATGTTCCATTTAACGTTCAGTTACGTCACATCACAGCCGACACAGAAACACGTTTCACTGCAACACAAATGTTGATCTGTCAAAACAAGAATCTAAAAAGTGTGGCCTGCTTATGCAGTGAGTCTATTCTCATGAAATATTCTCTGAATCAAAATCCATTAATTTAGTTAGAATTCACCCATTATTCTTATGAACTTCCTGTTTATAAACACTAAACACGCCTTAAACCCTTTAATAAACTCAGTAGAAACGGTTTTAGCGGGACAAGCTAACATTTACATCCTACTTATTTCTGCTGTTGGTGTTTCCACCAATCAGCACGCAGGAAACTGAATGCTGCTTCCGGATTGGCTGCTTTCCAAATGCTGGCCAATAGCAACTAGCTTTGCTACGAGCTTCTCAGTCTGTATTTTATTTCTGATATTTTGGATTTAATCACATTCTGCACCGTGATTCGGTGGGATTTATTTAGGAAACTGATTTCTGTCTGCGCTCTCTTCAACTTCCTGTTTTTTGGAGTTTTATTTGTTAACGCTGCTGCCTCCCACTGGTCAGACAGTGTCTTTACAGTTTGTCAGAATCGCTCATTATTTTCTGGACATATTTCTGAAGCTGTGACGCGGCGGCCATCTTGTCTCAGGTCTTTACCCTGCTGCGGCGGCTGGAGGTTCTTCTCCTCACTGTCAACACTTGCTGCTTCCTTTTCTCGCTGTATATCTCTTTTCCCCACCACTTTCTTTTTTTCTCTCCTTGCTTTCTCGGCCTCGCCCCCCCGCTCACCCCTCCCCCTCCTCCTCCCACTTTCTCACCACCATCCCCATCCTTCCCCTTCCAGTTTAGCCCCACTGGAAACCAGTAGGGCGCTCTTCATGTCCATCTTGAGACACTTTAAATGTTGCTGTCCAAATCATCTGTCAGTTTCTGATTTGTTTCATGAACATGTCCCATAACTTTGTTGTTGATTCAAGGAAAACTGATATTTTTAGTCAAATACAATCAGAACTTGTCTTTTGGTCAAAATTTAATGTAGTTTTATGTTTGAAATGGAAAAAAAACCCAAAAAACACAAAATTCAGTGGAAGGAGTTTGTTTTTTCCAAGTTGGCAACATCTGGATTGTAACGATCCCAGAAAAACACCAGAGTTTCTCTCTTCCTTTAATTGGACCATGCGGTGCGTTAAAAGCTTCAAGGTGGTTAGAAAAACACCAAACTGTCTGAAACTCAACAACAGGTTACAAAGATTTGAAAAACACAGAATCTGGCGACAAATCTGAATTTATTGTAGATTTCCTGTAAGTAAACCTCCAGATGAAGAGAGAAACTTTTGGTTTGTTCCCAAACCTTTTTGGATCAAAGCTTGGAAAACTGCTGAGTCCAAGTTTCCACCATGTAGATCCTGATTAGAGAGGAGAAGGTCCAAATTTACCACCGGCTCTCAGAAGGCGCCATGTTGCTGCCAACGTCTGAGCCGTTACCTCATGCGCTCCACTCTGCCCCCTAGTGTCTGGGAGGATATGGAGTAGAAAGTCTGTCTCTGATCTGAAGCATATTTTAAGAAGTGAGACGGATTAGAATGGATTTGTTGGCAGTTTGCTAGCTGTAGCGGCTAATAGCGATAGCTGCTGCTAGCATTCGGTGCCAGAGGCCAAAACCCTCCTTCAGCAGGTGGATTGTTGTTGGACTGAGATGCTGAAACTGGACCAGTTCTGTAAAGTAAACTGGTCAAGGATCCAAAACGAAACGTGTCGATTGGTGAATCTGTTCCTCTGCAGCCAGTGGATCACAGAAACACTCAATGAATTCATTATTAGGTTATTAATTCACCCTTAAAAAAATAATGCTTCAAATCTGGAACACATTGAAATTAGTGACTTTACTGAGTTTTTTCTTTCTGTATCACGACTTCCTGGAGTTAAACACAAACTGATGAGGTTTGTCTGTTTTCCGTTTAATTGGTGCCTCTGTGAAGGAAGATGATTGCAGTATGTGAGCGGAAACCATGAGAAACCTGATGTGCCTCACAGTCCCGCAGCATCATACCGCCTCCACCAGGTCGGGTTTGGTTTTCCGTGGTCGCCCCCTACATACTTCGCTGCTCAAACCTGAGATGCATCTTCCCGCCGTGTGGCTCCATTTAAAGGGACGGGACCCGTTTTCTGGGTGGCTCCATCCTCCCTGACGGGCCGCAGCCATCCTCCCTGACGGGCCGCAGCCATCCTCCTGCTCTCTCCTCCCCCTCTGTGGTTTCTGTGTGCTGAGATGGAAATCTCTTCCTGTTTCTCCTCCTCTCGTCCAATCAGCTGTCGCTGTTCCCGTATCTTCTTCTGTGCGAATATTTTGTTTTATTTTTTCCGTCTCAAGGTTGTTTGAGTCCAAACTAGACGGCTCCACCTTTAAATTCACCCCGGCTGTCCCAGAATCCAGTCCTCGGTCGATTTGTCCTCTTTTCCCCTCCTTCCCTCCCTTTCCTTGTTTCTGTCTTCCATCCTCTTTTCTGTTCCTCTCTTTTGTCCTCATGAATATTTCAAACCTGATGGCCAAATCCTGGTTTCTGTCGAGCCGATATAAGCCACTTAGCGGCTGACACGAGTCAGAGACGGAGCTGGCGGCCCAACTTGGCCGGTCAATAAACACCTCTAATCAGGTTGGAAATAAATCGGTCTTTAAGGATTTCTGAGCTGGCAAATCTCAGCGGCCCGCAGTCCCACCTAGCAGAACTCGCTTTAAACCCACAGTATCAATCAGCCGAGCGCGCCGCTATTAATAAAATATGGATCACACCACCAGTGGATGGCTGGGCCTGGGGAGCTACCCTACTTTCATTAAAGGACTGCGCGGCGCTCCGCTGACGACAGAATGCGGCCCACGAGGTATTTTTAGCGATCCGGCTTCGTCCCCATCTCTGCACTGTGGAGAAAACAAGACGCGCACCGAGCAGGCGGGAAGTTGCTTTTATTCAGAACCAGATTCAATATTCATGAACCCATCGTCAGCAGGGGAGAAGTTCCTGTTGGAGCAAATCAGATCGGCAGGATTTCAGAAAACAAGAGAAAAACACAACCAAGCCAACAGATCTGCCTGGAAAAGTCAGCAGAGACGCAGAAATGTTCAGCTTCAGGCTCTGGGTGGAAGTTTCACAAGTCGAGCAGCAAATCATCCCCAGAGCACCATACTGCCACCACCATGTTTGACTGCAGCTATCGAATGAGTTTACCTTAGAAAATTTACTCCATATTAAAATGTCAACAGTTTCAAATGAAGAACAAAAAATCAACAGCAAAGGTTCACAAAACAAATCATTTTGAATTTTCAACACAACATTTTAACAGGACAGAACATGAATAATAACTGCTCAGCTTTTAGACAGTGCCTCAGTTTCTCCTTGGCCTACTTCGTGCTGTCAGGCGGGTCCTGTTCATTTGTTTTATCTGCAATAAATCAGGTTTTCTGTGGCATAAAAATGTAGGACAAAGAAGCAAAAGCAGAATAAGTGCATTTTTCCTGTGCGTTTCTAAAAGTTTCAGCCTCTGACGTGTTTTTGACCAGTTTGGACCAGTTTGGACCAGTTTGGAGCCACATCTGCAGCAGTGATCTACTTCTGCAGCATCCTCCTGGACAAGCAGCAGTTAAATGATGCTCGTCTAAAATAGGCAGGCCTCTGACTCATTTGATGGAGTGACCTGCTTTCTAACAACCTTTCAGCTCAGGAAAAGGACGGCGGAGCGTTTAGTGGGTCAGAGCAGCAGAATCCAGTGACCTTCAGCGCCGGGCCTGCTGGTTCTGCTGGTTCTGCTGCTTCTGCTGGTTCTGCTGCTTCTGCTGCTGCTGGTTCTGCTGGTTCTGCTGCTTCTGCTGGTTCTGCTGCTTCTGCTGCTTCTGCTGGTTCTGCTGGTTCTGCTGCTTCTGCTGGTTCTGCTGCTTCTGCTGCTTCTGCTGCTTCTGCTGCTTCTGCTGGTTCTGCTGCAGCCGAACGTTTAACGGCCGAAATGTGATCAACTCTGACAGGAAGGCCAGAAAGTGGAGAGAAACGTTTCAGGATGCGATGTGAGATGAAATCCAGAGAGGAAAATATCAACTTAACAAAAACAGAGACAAAGGTCAACTTTTACTGACCTTCATTTACAGACTAAAAATCTCTTTAAAGTCTTAAACCAAACGGTTCTGATTACTTCTTTCAATTATTATTTGCTCTTCTTCTTCAGAGTTCTGAGTAAATGCACAGGCCCGCCACACTTTTCAGATTTTTACAATTAAAACATGTTGAAAACCACAAATATTTTAATCAGGCACAAAAAATTCCCCAAAATACTTTTATACTAAAATCTGCACGGAGAAAGAAATGGAGTTTTTTTGCTTCATTAATAATGAAAAGTGAAATCAGTTGGGGAACTAGTTCTGGTTTGGGTTCAGCTGAACTAGTTCTGGTTTGGGTTCAGCTGAACTAGTTCTGCTTTGGGTTCAGCTGAACTAGTTCTGGTTTGGGTTCAGCTGAACTAGTTCTGGTTTGGGTTTCATCAGAACTAGTTCCGGTTTGGGTTCAGCAGAACTAGTTCTGGTTTGGGTTCAGCTGATTGAAGATGGCGGAGCAGAGACTCTGAAGCATCATGATGAAAAGTTGTGATATTTATATTTTGAATATCCTGCAGCCTTAGAAATGAAAGAAAATCACCAGAAAAGTTGTAAAGTCCAGCAATTAGCCAGATCCAAAAGGCAAAAACAAAAACATTGCAGATTTTTCTTTCAAGCAAACCGAATAAGTTTAGTGAAACTGCTGCATAAGTTATCTAACATTACACAATATGACTAAATCCATGCCAGTGTCACATTCAGCTGGTTATCAACTATATTAATGTTCATCTCTTGCTAATTCCAGGAATAAACCCAGAAATCCTCCTTAACGTCTGCAGAAGTTTTTCTAAACATTTAAAATAAATCTTCAGGATTCTGGAAGATGAATAAGCAGAGAGAGAAAAACAGAAATGGAAGGTTATGTGAAGCAATTCCATTTTTTTTGGAAAAGTATATTATTGCATAAATAAAGTTTAAAAGAAATTGCAACTTTTTGCAAAAGTTGCAGCAAAATTAATCATTTTACTCACAAAAAACATCTCAGTCAGCACAACTTCAACACATTTTTACTCAATAAAAGTAAAAAGTATTTATAAAACGATCCAATTATCAGTCATTTAATATTTGATATTAAATGACTGATGCAACCGGCCGTGCTGATTGGCTCAAACCTTCGTGGAGGAAGATGGCCGCGCCTCCTCTTCCTCCTCTCCTCTGATTTAAAACGGTCCCGGCGTCCCGCGGCTCCTTTCTCCCCGTCGAACAAAAGAGAACATTTTGGGCGTCCAGCAAAACAAATTGAAAAGTTTTCATGCAGATTTTCAGAGATGTGAGAATTCAGGTTTGACTGATTCAGAGGTGAGGAAGAGGACGGAGGTGAGGAAGGCCTGCAGCTCTGATGTTTCATGTGGGGGGGACAGGATGTGATGTCATGATGCTCGTTTTTCCAGCCACTGAAAACGATGTTGTCCACCTGTGACATGTTCTCTGTATCAATCTGTTTTTCTTTTTATAACGACGACGTGTCCAACCCTTTGTCTTGTTTTTGTTCTTTCTTGTCTTCCTCCTCCTCCTCCTCCTCCCCCCTCTGCCTTCCCCTCCTCCCTTCCACTGTCCTTCCATCCTTCCCTCCCTCCTCCCTCCTTACAGGTTGTGCGTTTGTCACGTTTTCCACCAGAGCCATGGCACAGAATGCAATCAAAGCCATGCACCAGTCTCAGACCATGGAGGTACGCCACTCTTCTTCAGCTTCTGTCTCTTCTCAACAACCAAACACCCGACTTCACAGACCACCTGCCGCCAAACAGACACGGCTGCAGCAACACACAGGCTGCAGCAACAAACAAACGCGCCGCATTACACACAGGCTGCAGCCAAACACACAGGCTGCAGCAATACACTGGCTGCAGCAACACACCGGCTGCAGCAACACACTGGCTGCAGCAGGGCGTCTGCAGACATTTCCTTGTTCGGGACACTTTAGGTAAAAGTATAAAGGAGTACATTTGTACTCAGAATTTCTGATTAGCCATATTTCTTCAGAATTTTCAAACTCAGAATTTTTCAAGTTTTTCTTGAAAGTTCTGGAAAAAAAAATGTTTTGAACAAATTTTAAACTTTTCAAGCTCCTAATGTTTCTAACACATTTTTGACTTTTAAAAACTGAACATTTTCTAAGTTCCTCTCTTGAAAGTTTCTGAGATTAAACTCAGAATGAAACATTTTTTTCTAGCGAATTTTCAGAAATAAATTGAAGGTTTTCAGCAGCTGATTTATCAGTTAGCAAAAGTCTCCTCCTCTATTTTGATTTGGGTTTTTTCCAGTTTTTTGTGCCAGAATCCCTGAAAACTGATGTCATTTATTCAGTTAATTTACTTTGTTGTAAATAAGTCTATCAATGTGTCGCAGAGAGAATCTGATATGAAACAGCAGGAGAATAAAATCTGAATCCAAGTCGATTTACTCAAATGACGACTCAGCAGTTTAATCTGAAGTTTTAAAATAAAATGTTTACAAAAATTATTCAGGAAATTTACTTTGACAGGCTTGATGAGTCATGCTTTAAGTGTTTTCCTGTATTTATCTTTTTCTCTTTATTATTGAACATTATTTAAAACCTGAATGTGAAACTCATGCTGTTAATTATTTACTATTTATTTGATGATTCAAACTGAAAACAATAATTCTGCTTAAAAATGAATAAACCACTAATAAACACAGGAATGCAGGAGAAGATTAAAGCAGATAATCTCAACAACGCCATCTTGGTTCTGCTGGGTAAAATAAAAAAGCTTCTAGGCTCATAGAGGGATCTTATTGATAGAAAGTTGAGTGGAAGGAAGAAGGATGGTGGCAGAAAGACCGTTAACTACAGGCACAACCAAAACAAGTTTCCTTTAATTTGTAAAACCAGTTTCTATTCATAAGTTTTTACATTTAATTCATTTTCTAAACACTCAGACTTGTTTTCCTTCAAATCAGATGAATTTTCAGAGTTTTGTTTAAACATGTTTTTCCTGCTGGAATCATTTTCAGGCTCCATCAGGATCAAACATCGCCTCCATATTTCTTATTTTTTTCTGGCCAGAGTTTCTCCACCAGACTCGCGTCACGCTGCGGCAACGAGCCGCCGCCATTGTTGCAGACTCATCAGCCGGCCGGCGACCCGGCGGGCCGTAATGGCGGCCGGTCGGTCGGCTGACCGGCGCCCCTTTGTGCCGCGCGGCGCTGGCCGGGCTTGTCAGGTCGGTGACGGGGGCAGCGTGACAGGGCCGCTATTGGGAGAGAATTACATGTTACAAGACGGGTCTGCAGTGAGTCAGAGCGAAGGAACAAAAAGTGGTAATAACAGGCTGTGTTAAAGGAACAGGAGCGAGTGGCGCTCACCCTGAAGGCCCTCATTAGAGCTGATCACGATAATCACGGCCGCCATTGAAGTGTTGTGACCCTGACACGGGGAAAACGCTCCCCGCCTGCGAGGAAAGGCAGCGTTTTCCCGTTTGTTCTGTCACACCTCAGATATCAGGCAAGTGTTTGCAGCGGCGGCAACGCGTCCGTCTTCCTGACGCCGCGCTGCACGGCGGCGTTAAGCCAGAATTATCCTCGCTCTGAGCAGTCGTCCGCAACAATGGGCCCGGTAAACAGCGCCGCTTTTATCATGCACACGAGGGGAAGAGGGAAAAATAAAGCCTCAAACCATAACACGACAATATTGCAGTGGACAATAGCAAAATACCTTCATTTCCATTTGAAAACAAGCTGTCTGGCCTCAGGCGGAGCTAAATTGCCGCATCCGTTTGTTAATGTTCCCCAGTTTTTGCAATTTAAAAGTAATTACTTTGGGTGCGAATGAGGGAATGAGGTCTGGTAAATAGAGTTTGGTTATTGTCTTGCGCTGCTGCAGCCCTGCAGCCCCGACACGGAGCCGGACCGTGATGTCCGCCAGCGAACACGTTCCCGCCGCGTGTCACGCGTCCTGCCGCCATTGATGGCTCAGTCACGGCCGCATCCGTCCTCATTACCATGTGGCATTCAGGTGCGCCGCGGCGCACGCGCTAAATGTCAGGCGGTAATGAAAGCTGTGATTCACTGAGGCACATCTAAAGGAACACCAACCCAGAAGAGGGTCGTTGTGTTTCTGTTGATCTGCATCGGCGACTTTTAACGGTTTGTTGCGTCTCAATGTTTCACATCAAATCAACCAGTCAGCAGAAAAACTGAATTAGCTGCGATTAGTCGCGTCCCCCTACAAACCTGCACAAAACTCGATTTTCACAATTATATTGTCTACATTAGATCAGAAAATCACACAATAAGTAAATAAACCATCATTTTTCTACTTCCTGTCTTCATCATTTCCATCAGTAGCAACATCTGGTTGTTGATCATGTGACTCATGATGCAATAAAAATTTCAGTTCTGTGAAACATTAATTTTGAAAAAGCCTAAAATTAGTTTCATCCCAGCACAAAAAACGTTTTACCAAACAACTTGAGTTTTTAAAATTTCCATTAATGAAAGTAAATTTACTAATTTTAGGGCCAGTGGAAATGCAGCTAATCGCTGCTGTGAGTTAAACTGTTCCTGCCTGACAACATGAAGCAGGCGAAAACATGTCAAACGTCTGATTTACCAGAATCACTCCACCAGAACGCTGGCCTCGATTTTTATGCCGCTTTCTGTCTCAATTTTCTGACAGTCTTAATGCATTCTGTGCCCCAACCATCAGATTATGTCTCAAAATAATCTCAGGAGACATTCTTGCTGCGTGTTCAGGGTCCGATCGTTGGGAACGCTCCGATCTAAAATTAAGGATATTCGTCATGTTGGATCGCCTCGGCCCGAAACCTGCTCCCCAACGACAAACCAAAACTCAGCCAATCAGAAAGCGAGGAGCCAGAAACACAGAGGTCCTGATGCACCAGGGGTCCAGTTTTCCTTTTTTTCTGTTCATTTTAATCCAGAATCTGTCGCCATCACGTCCTCCCAGTCGGCCATCTTTGTTTAATCTGAATTCATGTTTGATCTCGAGAATTTTCAAGACTTTCCAGTCTGAAATCTGAACAACCAAACGACGTGTTGGAGGTCAGATGGATACTTTATTCCACTTAACGCTCGTTTCACATGTTATTATTATTTCTGTGATCGCAGCACATGAAGGTCACATGATCGCTTCCTTCCCACCTAGCCAGAAATATTCAAGTGCATTTAAACAAGAGCTTAAGTGGAGCATGAGAGGGAAGACGTCTAAACGCTGACAGCGGGAGCGAGGATGACAGCAGCGGGAGAGTATGGGATTAGATTAATCAGTATGGGAGGCTTTCTAACCGAGGTAAAAAACACCGAAGGCAGATTTACGTGTCACAAGCCAGCGCTGGTGGAAATTGCCAACTGTCTGTATTTATTATCCGAGTTAAATTAGCTGCTGAGAGGAGCGGACGCACATCCAGCGCCGTGAAGAACTCTCCAATCATCCGCCGCCAGACTTTATGCTAACCTTTTCACACGGTTTTAAAAATACATTTATGACTCCGAGACACCTGATCATTTATAAACTCAGGCTATTGTCTCAACACAAAGCCTGCAAAATGTTTGCAAATCAAAAAAGTTGTTGCAAATCTTTAAAGTAAAATGAAAGTCGCCCACAAACAGCTGCAGAGCATGAAACCCGACGAACATCTGAACAGGCATTTTGTGTCGAGTTGAAATAAATTAATACACTTGGAATGAGACAAAACTAACAAATACTTTAGATGAGATTATTGTGAGTCAATCATTTCTAAATATTAATAAAGTTCTAGTTACACGGTGGTTAATTATAATTAATTAACATTTTACTGAGTTATAAGTGAAATAATCATTGAAACTGAAAAGTTACTTGGTTACTAATATATTTGCACTAAACTGTAAACTGAAATATTTGGTAAAGTTTTTTAACTTCCTATTTAGTGATTGAAACAATAAATATGTCTGATTGTGCATTAATGCGGGAGCCGCTGCTACAGACGCCGACTTCTTCCTTATTTCTGCTCTCTTGGTTCAGGGAAGGAAACGAACCGAAGCCATCGGCTGATGATGCTTCTGCTCAGAAATATTTGAAAACCATGAATTATTTTCTTCTCTTGGCAGCTGTTACTGTTAATCTGTCAAATAAAGTAGAAGTAAAATGAAATCGCCGTGTTTGCATGTTTGGAACTCATGGAAACGTCAGGCGGCACAGGAAGCTGAGACGGTTTGACATTTAAAGGCTATTTGAGTGGTAAATAAATGAGAAGTTCAGATATTTAATCTCTCATGGATCGGACAGGAGATTAAATTTCACTGTAAACAGATCCTGACCCGAAACGGGACGTGAAAGACGGGATCATTATCTCCAGATCCGTGTGGCGTTTAGATCTGTCATTTTTTTAAAATCCTAAAAACTGTAGAAAAACCAGCATCTATGAAATTCTATACATTCCTAAAGATGCTGCTGTTTTTTCTTCTGCAGTGGAGTCTTGTGCAGTTCATGTTGGCAGTTCAAGTTGACCTCCATTTGACCTTTGAAAACGACCTTTGGCTCCTTTCAGCTCTTTATAAGAAACGTTTTAACGATCCACCTGCTGATGGGATGATAGAGGCAGGACTTTCAGAATAAATCACCCCATTCCTGTTTAAAGCTCATCTTTTCAGAAGATAACTGGACCCACAGCTGAAATGTTTTTAACCATTTTTAGTTTGTCCTTTTAGTGATGTTTCTCCAAATGCTGAATTCATTAATAGAAGCAGCAAAATTTAAAATAACTTCCTCAAATGAAGCTCCAGCTAGAGGCGGTTTTGGCTTTTCCAGAAAAAGAGTCTAGGTTTTGACATAGTGACCTTTGACCTCACACCGGATTAGCTGTTTCCACTGTTAGCATGTGTTAGCATGTGTTAGCATTGCATTTCTTTGTCTGCGTCTCCAGACCACATGTAGCATGATAAATATTAGCTTACATGACAGAACAATGACAACTTAGCAGCAACACATTCCTGAAGCCTCTGAGATTCATTCCAGTTTGTGACCTTTAAACTTCTACTTCCTGTTTACTCAGCAATCAGAGCATCAACATTTGATTATTTTTCAAAACCAGAAGATAGAAATGAACTTAATTGTCTCAAAATTAGCTTGAAATTAAGTGGAAACATCAAGAGACTCTTAAACACTGAAGTCCTTCAACCTTTGGATGTTTTTCTGGGAGCTTGGAGTTGAAGATCAATAGATTTCCTTATAAAGTGAAAGGCTTAGCTGCAGGCTGAAAACAAAGTGATTTAAAGTTTGTGACCTTGCAGAGGGTGTACATCACCTGATCCATGCAGGAGTAACATGAATCTAAATCTGGATGCCACAATCACCAAGGTGCTTATTTCTGTAGGATTTGAAACGACAGGCTGTCGCAGCGTTCGCCCACCGCGCCCCACCTGCCAGTCAGCGCCGCGGCGCGCTATTAGCCCATCAGACATGAAGCCTGTCAGCTCTCTGTGTTTCAGGGACTTTCAAAAGAATCCAACACTTAACTTCTGAGATTACTAATACACTGAAAGTTTCCACATCTGCAGGATCAATGTGCTTCTATTCACTAGAAACATCTCAGGGTGAAAGAGGATGTGAAGGTTGTTGCAAACTGCAGCTAAATGCAAACAGCGTCACAACTTACTGAGAGCTAACACTTATTCTATTATCCAGATTCTGAAACTATTTGAGAAAATTTGCAAACAAAGAATAAAATTTGAGGGAATTTTAGTCTGAATCTTCAGTGAATCTTCATGTGAAATGCACTGACTTGCTGTGGTTTATAATTTAGAACCTTAATTTGAGATCAATATGGTTCCTTTATTCAGTGTTTAAATCCAGAAAGAGACAGGAAGTATTCAGATCTTTACTTGTCTTCCTGCTGGTGAAAGTTTATCGTGTCAGTCCCTGGAACGGAGCCCTGAGGGCCGCCGGGCAGCTGCTCGAGTTTTCCAAACGCAAAAATATGAAATCATCTGCCGCCGCTTCCGGGTTAAACATCACAATAATTCATGCTTCTTTGAACTTCAACGGGCAGATTATAATCCTCCTGGCTCATCTAAGCAAAGAGATCAATAAAAACAAACAATAAATAGAAAAAAATTGACATTCCTGTCAAAATGCAGAATAATTTCAAATCAGCTACAGAAAAGTTGCAAAACTGTTGAAGGGGATTGAAAATGTTGAGCTAAAGAGAATTATAAGGTCTACACTAAACTATAAGGTCACAGCAGTTCATGAGCTAAAATTAGCTAGAAAGCTAAAGCTAGCTGAAATACAGCATGGAGGCTATCGTTAGCGTAGCCTGCATGCGACGCTAATGATAGCAATCAAGACTAAAGTCATTAAACTGAAAGAATAATTTGTTTTTTGATAATAAAATCATAATAATATGAGAATAAAGTGATGATATTTCAAGAATAGTCATATAGTTACAAAAATAAACCCTCTGAACCATTGAAGATTAAAACTGAGAAGTCGGATGTTTTTAATTTGTGTGAAAACAATAAAATGAAGCTTAATTTTCACACCAATATTGTGCTTGTCTACATTTCAATCCAAGGTCCAGGAGCCTCGATTCTCACAGTGACTTTAATAAAACTGAATCCGATTGCAGCAGCTGAATGTTGCCAGATTTCTCTCCAGCAACCTGCCATGTTAATTATCGGTTCCAATGTTGCCACGGGAAGAAAGGTGCCATTTTTTTGGCTGTGAGCGACGGCAGCCTGCAGTTTTGATGTCATGCTGGAAGGTGATGATAGCCAGCGCTGCTTTTTAATTACGCTGCTTTTTTTCTTCTTCTTCTTCTTCTTCCTGGTGAGTTTCATGGGCGACTCTTCGTCTGGGAAGACGAGCGATCTTCAGCTTCCACCTCATTAATTTGGACAAAACAGCAAAAACTTCTAGAAAGTCACTTTAAATGTATATTGGAAAACCTTTCTTTTTAAATATTTAAATTTAGTGAGCTAATGAAATGAAATGAGAACGATTCGTTCAGATGTTTTTAAGTTTATCACCAGTTTATATTTCAAACTCTTAGATGGTTTGTGTTGCAAATAATTTATCATTCAGTTTTATTTAAATTTACTTAGATTTGGTTCTAGGAACCAACATTTTTTGTTTGTATTAGGCAAAGAGTTTTTGGAAAAATTGTGAGTTCTGTCGGCTCGTGCAATAATGCAATAAATTTCTCCTGTTTTATTTTTTATGTGTAAATCTCATGGGATCTCCATGAGTCATTAGCTGAGCTGAGCCAAACGTTTTGCCATCACGGCTCCGTTCATTTCCTCTGCTGCCAGTTACAAACGACAGGCAGAGAGCTGGAGAAAAACGGCGCAGAAAATCTGTTTGCTGATTGGCTTGATTGAAATCCAACCGGAGAAATCCAACTGAATGGGAGAAAGCCCAGACAGCGCCCTGACAGGAGATGAGAATTGAGGGAAAAGGGAAAACTGGAAGGTCAAGAACATTTAGAAGGAATCAATAAATTTCTGGAAGCTTTCATGGAATCTCAGATTGGCGCTCTGGTTGTTGTGAGTCTTTGCGGCTGGCCTCCCTCGGTCCCAGAGACTCGGCGTTCTGCGCCTCTCAGCGCGCCGCCATCTGCAAAGTAGCCGAATCCTTTCCCTCCTTCGCCGATCCCCGCCTCGAACTAAATGTTTCAATCAAAAGGTTTCCATCCTCCAGTGGCAGATTGCCTTTGTTTTCCGACAGATTTGCCCCTAGTTAGGCTTTGATTGCACTGCGCGAGGAATGGTGTGTTGCAACAGATTATCACTTTGAGCTTTACTGTAACTTTCATCAGAGAACGCGGCGCGTTTCCGTCTCATGTCCGACGCGTCGGTCCCTTTGTGAGCCTGGCTTTGTCTCTGCAACCCGGCAGCAGAAATCCAGACAATTACTCCTGATTGTCCACATTTCTGAATCTCCCTCTTGCCCTGTCGCCCTCTCCTGATGGTTATCCCAATCACTCTCACTTTCTCCACACACACACACACACACACACACACACACACACACACACACTCGCACATCAAGTCTCACTTCATAAAAGATGATGAAATAGTTGGAGAAGTCGGGAAATCAGTGTCTGGTGAAACCGTTTTGGACTCAGAGATAACTGAGCCCTTGTGGGGAAAGAAGAAGAAAGCCCCGCTGGCTTTAGACGAGAGTTTCCTGAGCGACTGGCTGCGTGTCCTGAGTCGCTAACACGCTTCTGCACATCGCAGCCTTTATTACATGCAGCATTTACTGGGGACACGTTGTGGAAAATTCACATTTTGCACATTTCTGTACTTTCGTTTGGGTTTTCAAAAGCAAAAATAACTCAGCTGGTTTTTTGTCAGACTTTGTCTTTTATGGTGTCTGGAAAATGAGCCGTTTAAAAAGCCTCCAGAATGTAACGTCACAAATCAGGAGGCACTGCCTGTTACCTAGCAACCCCAGTATAACCAGCCCCGTTCCCTACTAACCAGAGTGGAGTTGACTTGGTCAGCTGGTTTTCCTGTACAATGGCTGCTGGAAAAGACAAGAGTTCTGTTGGTGACTTACCGTCCAGAAACCACTTGCTGTGTTCCTGTTGGCTGTGCAGGAGGCTCCACTTTTGCTTTTCAAAGATGCATGGCTGTATATTTGCAAATCTGTTTGCAGCCATTTTAATGTGCGAGTGTAAAGGTTAACCTGGGGGCGTGGCCAGCAGCAGCTTCTTTGGATTTAAAGTGACAGAGGCCCAAAAACTGAATGGAAAATCTCATTATGTAAGAACGACATGCTTTGTGTCGGCCAGTCCTGACCTCAGGCGTCACCTTTAAGTTGTTTTTGTAATTTTTGTCTAATGGTTTTGCAGCAGTAACAGTCTTTCTGTTCTCGCCTCTCTCCTCCTCAGGGCTGCTCGTCTCCCATCGTGGTGAAGTTCGCAGACACGCAGAAGGACAAGGAGCAGCGGCGTCTGCAGCAGCAGCTGGCGCAGCAGATGCAGCAGCTCAACAGTGCGACCACCTGGGGGAGCCTGACGGGCCTGGGCGGCCTCACCCCGCAGTACCTGGCTGTAAGAGTCGCCGCCGCCGCCGCGTCGCCCGCCTCCATCATCACCTCCTCCTCCTCCGTCACACCCTGCAGCCCCGTGGCCGGCGCAGCCACAGTCAGTGCCCCGACCAGAAAGACTCCCAAAATACTCCCTGCCTCCTTTTGTCCTCTGCTTTCCTCTCCTGCCTGCAGCTGAAACTCACCTTCATCACTCTTCCTCTTTGAATCCGAGCTAAAGCTAAAGCTAAAGTTAGCCCTGCGGAGGCCTGTTTAACGGAGAAGCAGGAAAAATGCATCCAGAACCAGATTAATGATGTAGGCTGTATGAACCAGGATGTTTTAGAATAGAATAGAATAGAATTCAACTTTATTGTCATTGCACTGTCACATGTACAAGCAACGAAATGTAGTTTGCATCTATCCAGAAGTGCTATACATGATATAAATATTTATAAACAGGTGTATGAAGATATAAACAGAATAATATTGATGTGCTATAAATAAAATGTTTTTATTTATTTATTTATTGGTGATTTTGCCGGCCCTTTTCAGACACCGCTTCCTGTAGATGTCATTGATGGCAGGAAGCGTTGCCCCGGCGATGTGCTGGGCAGTTTTCACCACCCTTTGCAGCGCCTTCCGGTCGGAGACAGAGCAGTTCCCATACCAAACTGTGATGCAGTTGGTGAGGATGCTCTCAATGGTGCAACGGTAAAAGTTGGTGAGGATCTCTGAGGACAGGTGGTTCTTCCTCAAGGTCCTCATAAAGAAGAGGCGCTGGTGCGCCTTCTTGACGAGTTTGGAGCAGTTGGTCGTCCAGGTCAGGTCCTCGGAGATGTGGACTCCCAGGAACTTAAAGCTGTTCACACGCTCCACCGCTATTCCCTTGATGTGGATGGGTGGGTGGAGGTCAGCGTTCCTCCTGAAGTCCACGATGAGCTCCTTGGTCTTCTCGGTGTTCAGCTGCAGGTCGTTCTTGTCGCACCACTCAGCCAGACGGTCCACCTCCTCCCTGTAGGCGGCCTCATTGTTGTCTCTGATGAGGCCGATCACCGTGATGTCATCAGCAAACTTGATGATGGCGTTAGAGCCATGGACAGGTCTGCAATCGTGGGTGAAGAGAGAGTAGAGGAATGATATTATAGGAATGATTTGAACTGTTTTAGTTTCTGAGTTCAGAAGTGGTTTGTAAAATCCGGAATCCGATCGGATGAGGAAGCAGATCTTTCACCGATCGGATGAGGAAGCGGATCTTTCTCAGTGTTTGGTTTCAGGGCTGGCAGATGCTACAGGTCGTTCAGCCGCCCTGCAGCGCAGCGGGAATGTTTAGGAGGATTTTCCCGCTTACAAAATGTCAAATGTGAGCTGAAAACATGTTTTCTGATCTTAGCTTCAAAGTTTTGAATCCATTTATTGGAGCAGATTCATTAGAGAGACAAAGACAAAAACAAATCAACCCCTGAAGTCGGACGTTTCGTCACCTCAGCATTTAAAGGTTTTTATCTTTTCCTGCTGTCTTTCTGGTTATTTCCCTGCATTTGGTGAAATCCTCATTTGAAAGCTGCTTTTTATCTGTTTGCTCTGAAACAGTTAATTTATAAAAAGAGCGACTACGTTTTAAGCCTTCCTGGGATTTTTCTCCAATCAGTTCAGGAAAACGGATCTCAAATGGTTTTGAGTCCTTGCAGAATCGCTGAGTTTCATCTGATGGGGACGTTTCTTCTTCTCCTGCAGCTCGTTCTCTTCATCTTTCTCTACTTTCCCCCATTTTTAGTGAGACTTGTTTCGATTCTGCTTCAGTTTTCAAATTAACCACAGCGAGTCTGTGGATTAGCTGGGGGGAGAACAGGCGCTCCTTTACTGGATATTGATTTATTTGAGAGATTTTTCTGCTCTTTGAATCCTCTCTCTCTCTCTCTTTCTCTCCGCCGTTGTTGAAAAGAAATTCCCACAATAGAAACAAGATGTTAATTTGCTGTTAATTTGAGTCTTCGAAGGCTGAGTTTCTGACGCCATCAGTATTCCTGATTTGTTTTGGAATCTAATTAGTCAGCCAGATTAGAGCTTTCATGCACAAGTTGTCTGCAGAACTGTGCAGGAATGCAAACGGCGCTCGCTTTGAGGAGAGATCAGACTATATTAGCAGCTCATTTACTCTTCGAGCGCTGAGCCGGGAAGCTCAGCCGCTTCTCGGCGTTTCCTTGCTGCGTCCGCCCGGCTCACTCTGCGTCTGTCTCCCCTGCAGCTGCTGCAGCAGGCCGCCTCCTCCGGCAACCTGGGAGCCTTCAGCGGGATCCAGCAGATGGCCGGTGAGTCGTCCGTCAACACGCTCACAATCTACCACGGCTCTGCTCTCTTTGTTGTAATATATTTATTTCCACAGACTTCTAAAAGAGGACCAAAGAGCATAACAGATGAACTCGCGTGGCGGAGTAAAGAGAGCTCGTTGCCCTGAAGATTTATTAACCGTTGCTAAGATTTGTCTTGATCTTTTAATGAGGCCAGGCAAAGAGTTGTGCCCAGGGCGTGTAGCGGCAGCGGCGAGGCTTTGTCAGGGATAGATGAATCACAAGAAAGGAGGAAAGAAACAGGAGAAAGGCAGCGCAGAAGAACGGCTAAAGGTGGTGAGAGTGCAGCGCTGCGGGCTGGCGCCATCTACTGGACGACCAGAGCGAGTTTCTGCAGGTTCAAAGCACAGATGAAGGCGTTCGCTGCTGTTTAGGAAGAAATGATTGGCAACTCAAAGAAACTGTGTTTTGCAGAGAGAAAGCTGAAAAAGCTGAGAATGGAAAAGTGCACTTTGTAATAATCCTCAAGCTTTCCAGAAAGATCAGATCAGAACGATTGAGAAATCAAATTTTTTAAGCTTTAAGTTGCTTAAGACTTTGAGACTCGCGTCCTTCAGCTCCTCTTTGCTCTTTAGCTTCAAAGCCTCTTTATGCAGATTTTCTGCAGACTTTCCAGGATTCCTTCGCAGCCGGGATAAGTGGGAGAATATGGATTTGGTTTCAGAGTTTTCCAAGAAAATGATGGAGAAATATTTGTCTCCAGACTTTACTGCCTATTTCCCGTCTCTCTCTCCTTTCTCTCTTCCTTTCCATTTCTTGTTCTTCACAGATTCCCATCTTTCCCCAAACTGAACTCTTTCCTTATTCTTTCCTTTCTTGCAGGTTTTTGCTCTTACTGTATATAAAAACCTGCCACTGTAATCATGTTTGCATTAAATGAGTTTCCATCTCTGCCAGGTTGTTGTAATGTGAGGTTAGGTTGAATTTCTCCATCGTCCGGTGAGGTCTGACCTTTTCCTGGTGGTTCAGAGTCAGAAGTTCGATTTGAAGCTCCGGTTTTCTGCCTTGCTCTCACTGAGCCGCTCCGCCTCCCGGTTTTCCCATCTCGGCGTCTCGTATTCCTTAAAATCACGCTGACAAATCGGCTCTGCGAGGATTTGGAACGAGCGTGGAGAGAAAAGCGTCGGTGCTCCATCTGCGCTGGTGAGGAAGAGACGGGGAGCATTAGTGATTGGCAGGAGATGTGAGACAGCTGAATGACATCTGGTCCCAGTCTTTAACACGAGGAGCTGAAGAGCTGAGAGGCTTCAATTACACCAATGAGCTTTCAATTAGACGCAGCCAACGGCGGGCTGCAGCGCTCGCATCCTTCCACACATATGTGCTCACACACAATGGAGCCGCTCACGCACCATCTGCACAACCCAGATCCGCCGACTCTGATCCGTTTGTCTCCGAGTCGCCTCCATCGCTGCCTGCTCCTCATTTTATTCTCTTCTCCTCATGACTGTCTGGGAAATGTATGTTCAGCGAAGGAGATAGCCTTTGACAAATGCTAGTAAGAGCCGCTGTGGAAAAACAGGGTGAGAAAAGGTTGCATGAAGAGAGAGAGACAGAAACAGAAGAAGAGCTGCTTTGTAGTCGCTGCTGTCATGAATCAAACCAGAAAATGGAAACTGGGAGGGAAAAATAAAGATAAAAGAAAAGAAAACGGTGCAGCAGTCAACGACAGGCTTAAAAACAAACCACACAATTAAAAATAGAATTAAAATAAAATGGCTTCACCTCAGAAATCAGTTTGAACAACAACAAACACTTCCTGAAAACCTGCTGAGTGTTTGTGTTAAAAAATGTTGAAAGTTATAAAAATTTAGCCCAGTTCCACTATGAACCTAAATTAATCCATCTGCACTGAATGAAACACAAAACAAACTCAGCCTGGTGAGAAAACTGCTGAGAAAATCCAATAAATACCAGAAATTTATTGGTAACAGACTGAAGTGCCTTGCTAATGGGCACACTGCAACCGCAACGTTTAGATCTTAATTCAGTCCAATCTCATCCATTCCTGCTTATCTAGTTTATTGTTTAAAAAATATCCAAGGCTCAGCAGGAATCCCTCATCCAGAGCATGCATGTGGCGACAGGGGGAGGAAAAACTTCCTTTGAACAAGAAGAAACCTCCAGCAGAACCAGAACCGGAAAATACTTTTTCTGTTTAAAAAAGTAACGTGGATTAAAAGGGAGTACGACTGAAAACTTGAATTGCTGATATTTTGTTTGATGAAGTTTCTCACTGATCAACTTTATTTGTTTAGATCAAACTGAACATATTCTGGCTTTTAATCTGGAAGGGGTCAAACGACGAACCAAGCTGGATTATAAGTTGTTTTGGTAGAGATACAATAAAATCTCATATTTTCAACACATTCTTGTGCTTAACAAGGACAAAAACCAAACTTTGAATCAAAAAGATTCCAAGGACAAAGACACCAAAATAAATCAAAGTATTAGAGCCGAGCTGCCGCAGCGAGAAGCAGAAACACTAGATGGACTTTGTGACAATCATTTAAGGAAGTGAGTGAAACGGGGAAATAAACTCGTAATTAAAAGTGGAGACCAATAAAAACCAAGAAGAATAAGGAGGAAAAGGCCATTAGCTAAACGGAAAGGTCAAAGAGAGGAAAACAGCTCAGAAGGTCAATGAAAGGAAGGTCAAGGAAGGATAAATTAGAACAAAGGCAAGAAGAGAGAGAGAGAGAGAGAAAGTACCAGATTGGAAAATAAAAGGTTGCAGCAATAAATACAAAGAACAGAGCCTTTAATACTCGTGTTGCATTTTACAAACAAATCAGGTCCATGCGGCCCGTTCCACCGGCGGATCGATACCATTCGCTCCGTAAAGTTTCACGTCTTCTTGCTCATTTGCTCCATTGTCTGGCTCCTAAAGTAAGACACGGCCAGGATTAGCACGGCTGTGTTTTTGTTAGACTTTGATAGAATGAGTGACGGCTGTTTTTATTCCTGCCTCGCCTGAAAATAGAAATCCATTTCAGCTTTGGGTGTATGACAGAAAATTGGAGAAAATCGCCCTGAAAACACAATTGGTTTTGGCTGCGGCGGTGGCGGTGTTCCCAAGCAGCAGAGACGAGTGGAGGAGTCGCACACATCGTTTGTGCAAACGCGTCGCATTAGCCGCCCTGAAACTCGGAGCTGTGGCACTCGGCTGCAGCGACTCGGAGTCTGGAAACAAGACGAGGACTCTGGAAGCCGCCAGCCTCTTCCTCCCTTCCTCTCTGTCTCTTTTTAAGCCTTTTAATTTACCAATCAGAAGTGTGAATCCAAGTGATGAATCCAGCCATCTGTTGTCATCGTTCAGTTTGGTTGTCTGGGTGAAGGATATCTCTGTCTAACAAGATGTATTATCCTCGTTGCGTCTCGTTTGTGTGTCTCTACATGTGCGTTCTCCCATAGGAGTGTATATACACCCAGGCTGTATATACAACACATACACCTCATATGTGCCACCCTTACCTTTAACAAGCTCATGTGTTGGAGGCATCCTGTCTGTGGAAAGTTCTGCTTGTCAGAGATGAAGATGTTCAGCAGGAGCAGGATGCTGATGTTTCATCGCCCCTTAGGTATCAATCAGCTGTTGGCATGGAGACGTTAATTATGCTGAGACAGAGCAGGGCTTTTCCTGCTTTCATTTACGCTACGACAAAAGGTTGAAGCAACTTTGTTGTGGTGCAATTTGGTTTCGGTAAGCAGCTGGCAGTTCCTGAAGCATCAGACAGTAAAGGGAACCGTTGCAGATTCATTGGACTCTTAATGCAGATGAGATAAATGTTCAGTCCAGGGGGAATCCCAACCAGCTGGACGAAGGAGGCGTAATCGTTTGGACGCTGCATGTCATCGCTTTCAGCCTCTCCTGATGGAACGTGTGTCCATTTAAGTTTCCTTTTATATTTTCGTTTAGCTTATTAATGTGACTCATTGCTACGACTCACTGAGCACTGAGATGAAATAACAGGCAAATTGTGCGACGTCAGCGTTTTCACCAACACTTATTGTCTTTGCTTCTGCCTAACACACAACTTCTGGTTACCTTTCAAAATAAGAGCATCAACATAAATCGGTGTTTTGATAACGAACAGCAATTTTTCTGCGATGTTTATCATTAGCGAGAGATAAATATTGAAACTGTATTACATTACTAAACAAAATCAAGTGTCATGATTTACCGAATGACACTTTATGACAACAGTCATAAATATTCATGAATATAAACATTAACTCACGTTATTAAAGTGTTATGTCATGTTTATGACGATGTTACGACCCAATACAGTGTCACCGAAGCTTCATGCAGCTGTTAGCACCATCTAGTGGCTGACTTGTAGATTGCAACAGAAAGCACCGGCACCATCTGGGCTTCCGTAGAACAGCATCAACATTAAACTAAAACGTTAAAGTCCTCTTTTACTAGCTGCTTAAAAAGATCTCAAAAATGTGATTAATCTGCCTGGAGCTTGATGTGTTTCCGTGTGCCGTGTATTTTAATTGGTTTCAGCTGCAAATATTCGAGCAAAATGACCTGCAGGAGTTGAATTTTTAAAGAGATGGAACAGACTACAGAGCTGCAGAACTGTTTTAGAAAAGGTTAGTTTCCTCTCTGAGTTTCTGAGGCCCCTCCGCAGGGTTTTAATCGAGTGCTGTTGAAAGAGAGAAACATAAGTTGAACTAAATCACTCTGATTATTTCTGCCTCCAGAGCAGCTCTGCCTGGGAGAAACACACCAGGACTAAACACTACAGCAGCTGCTTTTACTGATTCAGGCCCATTTGGGACTTATTAGTGAATTCAGCTGCTGGAGTGTTTACCTTCACACTCTGAAGCAAAGACTGTGTAGTTTGTTTGAAGAGAAGGCAGAAAGCAGCTTGTTTCCAGGTGTATTTGTAGAGGGAATTCGCGCTCTCCGGCGGTCACCGCCGTCCCGGTCCGGCCCAGGCGGTCCCCCAGCTTTGACACCACCCTCTCTGGCTCCTCTCTCCAGGTATGAGCGCTCTGCAGTTGCAGAATCTGGCCACTTTAGCGGCAGCGGCGGCGGCGGCCCAAAACTCAGCCAGCCCCTCCACCGCAAACCCCCTGTCCTCCAGCGCCGCCTCCCTGGGAGCGTTGGCCAGCCCAGGTAACGCCGCAGCCGCTCGGCTCGGGCCCAACGCCCAACGCCGGCCTTCGCTTTCCGCTGTTACCATTTGTCACTTCACGGCCCTGGCACGCCGGCCAAACCATCAGCTCCACCCATCGCCATCGCTCCGGTCTTCATCCGTGGTGTGTGTCCACCTCACCCCGACACGGACGCCGTGTTGATGCCGTTGGCCTCCTTGCGTCTTGTCTTTCAGCATCCTGTGGCGTGTCGTCACCCCATCATTCGGGCGTTGCAGATGTGTGTGCATGAGCGTTTGCCTAAATGTCTGTCAGGTTCAGGTGTTTCCACCTCCATGTTGTGTTTCCAGATGTCTCAGGCTGTTGTTCCCCGACAGACGGGGTGCGTGTTGATAACGTCCGCCTCGTAGATGTGGGTTTGAACGCACCAGGTTGTCTCGGGTTAAACACCACCATCTTCAGATTTCCTTCCTCCTCCGTCTCTCCTTGTTGCCCTCATCTCCTGCTCCTGCCCTCTTTTTGACAAGCTCCCTGTTTCTGCTCCATCACCCCACCCTCTCATGTCGGCTCGGCCGCGCTCCAGCAGCACCCTCTCAGCAGAGCATGAATATGAAAAATCAGCCTCCCCTCCTCTTCCTCCCTCAGCCGCCACTCTTCCTCCTCCTCCTCTTCCTCCCTCAGCCGCCACTCTTCCCCCTCCTCAACGCTCACGCTGCTCCAAATGCCCGTTCTTGTCTTGTCTCTCCTCCTCCTCGTCTCGCTCCTTCTCTCCATACTTTTCGCCTCTTTCTCTCTCTGGTGCCAAATGTCACTCCAACCTTGAATATTACACACTCAGGTTGTGGCGCTCGCTGTGAATGAGTGCTGCTATACTGCATGTGTCAATGAAACTGAAAACGTCACTCTAGTTTGATAAATATAGACCGTTCTGCATGGAGACAGGCCAGCGTCTTTGTTTTGCAACGTGTGCTGACATAATGCTCCCTCTGCCACACCATCTCCTAATACATTCAGCGGCAATCCTGCTTTGCTGGCAACGCTTTGATGAGATGAAGGGTAAATGAATAGATTCAATCTCTGTTTTGTTTTGTCTGAAAAGGAAGGAGGTTGCAGGCTTTGTGCACCACATTTCCCTCCATCTCACCCTCCACCGCTGACATATCAGTGTCTCCTTATGTCTTTCTCCTGTGTTGACTTCATTTGTCTTGGTGATTCTTTTTCTTTTCGGATTTTCCAACTTATTTGAATCCAGTAATGTGTGAGGAACCATCATGTAAATTATGAGGGAGTGAACGGATGAGCAGTGTGGACGCTGTGTTCCTGCCACTTTGCAGTTTCAATGGCCTGAAAATGAAAGTATACCCTGTTTTCTACTAGGTCAAAAACAATTGGGATATAATCGCAACTCAGAAAATCCTAATTAAAGTGCTTCATTCATGCCATGCCAGGAAGGAAAGATATCAACAACAGTTGCAGCTCTTCAATATACAAAGTCCAACGTTCCCCAGAGAGGCTTCTGGAGAGACGCCAAACATCGCCCTTCTCAGTCACCACATCCAGTCCAGACAAACGTCTTAGTCCCTCCTGGACTTCTTCCTGCAGGAACGAGCCTGAAATTCATCAGGGGTCAGAAAATGCCACCTCATCTGACTCCTTTCGATGAGGAGAAGCAGCGACTCTAAACTCCTCACCCAGTCGACGTCCTGTGGAGGAAATTCATTTCGGACTCTTGTATCCAGGATCTCGTTCTTTTGGTCATGACCCAAATTTTGTGACCATAGCTGAGGGAAAGAATGTAGCCCGGCCAATAAATTGAATCTTGCATTATTCCCGATCTCCTGAATGTTGATTGCGGCAACTTATCTCTGGTTCTGTTCACAGCTTAGATGGACAGGATTTCTAGACGCAGCCAGACGAGATCTGGTTTGGGGATCAGAGGAGTTTGTCTCTTCTTTTTGTGGATGATATGGTTCTGCTGACCCTCTCTGGCCAAATCGTTCAGCTTGCACTGGGGGCAGTTAGCAGCTGAGATGAAATCACTACTCCAAGACAGGACGATGGTTCTCGACTAGAAAACGGTGGCTTACCCTTTATGGGCCGCAGGGAAGTTCCTCCTTTAAGTGAAGAAGGTCAAATATCTTAGGAAGATTATTCCCAATATGCCAATCATCCAAAGTGTTGATGTCCCAGCAGATTCAACCAAAGTCAGAGAAATGATCGCCATGACGATGAACCAGTTTCTATCTAGAAACAAGATGGCAGCAGGTTAGCAAAGCTGCATCTGGATGAAGGACAAGATGAGGCCAAAGAGATGTTGGCGAAAACGAGAACTGAGAAGCACGGTGGTGGAGACATGATGGTTTGGGCTCATCCAGTTATTGAATGAACCCAGAGTCCATCTGCCTGGTCCTAACAGAACAACAATCCTGAACACATCAGGAAATCGTCTGCGTAAAACGTTACAACAGGAAAGGGGTGTACTTTCTTTTTACAATGGTTGTATGTCTGCTTCATAGAGAGGGGCTTTTATCTTTGTATAATTCTTCAAATTAGGTTCAAAAGTTGCAGTTCATTGTAAAAATAAATGTAACCAAAGGTGTTACTTGTAGCATTTTGTTCATGTTAACTAATCTGCATTATTAGATTGTTTTTATCACCATGTCAGAATCTAGAGCTTTGGTTCCTGAACGATTCTGATCCACAAGGTAACAACCGCAGACGATGCTAACAGGCCAGTTAAACACTTTGAGTGTCGCTTCATCTCATTTAAACAAATTTAAAACCAGTTTCATGGCAACATTGAAAGAAAGCTGCCAAGTGTTTCTGCTCCGAGCTTCATATGGGTTTGCAACAGAAGGGAATCGATGGCGAAGACGATAAATTTCCACTTACCCAAGACTGAGCTAAAAAGCAGCTAGCTAGCTATATTAGCATGTAGTTGCTGTTAGCCTCAGCCGCCCCGAGTCGCAGAACGCAATGACGATGTCTGCCTGCGACTCGGACCTTTGCTTCCCAGAAAATCCTGCAAGAAAAAAAACAACTTAGAAATTTAAGACATTTGAACTTTAATTTTAGATGCACTAATTTCAGACTTTTTAAAGACGCCTGGACGCCCTGTAACGGTTCTAGTAACATTTGATTCTGTTTCTGCAGCTTTCTCCAACGCATCAAAATGGAATAAATAAGAATAAATTTTTGCATGGATGCACCATGATGGCTCGTCCGTGAAGCATCTCAAGACTTTCAGTTGAATGAACGCGTCACATGGGATGAAAAAATGCACATTTATACGATAAATCATTATTTTCACATGGTGTAGCTTCAGTAATGCACCACCTGATCTGAGTCTGACGTCTTCAAACCCTCCAATGCTAAACGTAGCACCTTAAACCATCTATCTGTTTGTTGAGAGCTGCTGAATGTTGGATATAACACTTCCACTTCTTTGTCTCCTGTTCTCCTCTTCCTCTCGCTCTCTCTCCTTCCTGTTGGTTTCCCAGCAGCAGGCACAACGGCCAGCTCCAACGCCAGTGCCATGAACTCTCTGACCTCTCTGGGTACCCTGCAGGGCCTGGCAGGCGCGACTGTTGGCCTGAACAACATTAATGCACTAGCAGGTAGCGTCAACAGTGAGTATTCACCCTGCCATCAGCCACTCCACCCCAACCTTCAGCCATCCACACCCGACGGCAACGACACCGCTGAGCAGAGAGACGGGGTTTGACTCCTACCTCTACTTCATGATTCTGTATTTTAGAAACATGACAAATCTGATTACATGTTTTATTTACAAAATACGCTCAAGAATTTGAGCTAGCATCATATTGGAACCAAGTAGTTGTTGCATGCGTCCCACTCTGGTTCTTCCTGCTGTCTCTCTGTGTCTCTGGTTTATGAAAACCTTTTTCCAGCCAGAACTTCCTCCTTCCAGACATCCCACTCATTAACCCATCACCCATTCCTCCATCGCTCCATCTGCTTCCGGGTTGTGATCCGGGTTGTGATCCGGGTTGTGATCCGGGTTGTGATCCGGGTTGTGATCCGGGTTGTGATCCGGGTTGTGCTTGCTGTAAGCGTGCTGAAGTGCCGTCCCAGCAGAACCAGCTGCTGCTGAGTGGGACAGTTTTGTGCGTCTGCCACCAGGTGGCGCTGTGTCATTTTGCTGTTGTGTTTTGCTGTTATTTCTGGGTTTTAAACAGATCTGCTAATCAGAGCTGCTAATTTTAGCTGTTTTATGAGCTTCAGAAAGATCAGAAGTTCTTAAAGAAACGGAGGCCCAATTTCAAGGCATTAAATCAGGAAAATTGTTTTTTTGACAAACCAGGAGTCAGAATGTGAACCTGAAGTTCATGTTGTAATAAAGGAAACACCCAGAGGAGCTTTTGGGTGTTTTTGGGACATCGGATGCAGTTACATCTGGAGAAGGTAGATGTTTCCCTGCGTGGAGTCGGTGGTCCGGCGGTTCTTCGTGTCTCCTGCCTTCGACCTCTGAGCAGACGCGGCGTCTGGATCTTAATCAGAGCTGTTATGACAGCAGAGATCCCGTACTGCCGGCCTCTTCCACCACATTATTCTCCTCTGACCTTTCCCGCTCCTCGGCTGGAGTAGCTGTATCCGCTCTGTAAATCATACTGCAGCACACACACGCACACACACACACACACACACGCCTGTCCTTTTAACCGAATGGGTCGCTTCCATTTTGCTTCCCATTTTGTCCCCGCTAACCCAGCCTCTCCTTTCGGTGCCCCTTTCCTCTTCCATCCACCCACCGCCACCAACTGCCCTCATTTAAACACATCTAGACCTTAATTGAATTGCAAAGGTCACCGGTGCAATTATTCCTGAATAAATTAGTGACCTATAATCCGGAGCGCTGCGGCGATAATTTATTTCACTGTGTCTGACGGCGAGGCGACAGGACGCCGGGCCGATGTCAGACCTCCTCAGACAAGTTGCCCTCCGCCGCGATATTAAGCCGTTACAAGCAGCTAATGAGTGTTACCGCTGCGTTCGCTCACTTTTTAAACTCGCTCTGCAGTTCCTTCAACCTGCAAGTGAGACGTCAGGCTGGGGAAGCAGAAATCATCCCTCAGCCCCAAGTTTCCTCAACATCAGCAAACATGGCTGCCGAACGAACAGATGGTGACTTTTAATCACTTTTAATCAACTTTCAGGACAATTTTTCATCTATATAAAAGTTTCTAAAATAAAAGTATTCTGAAGATACAGGATTGCTATCAGTGAACTTTAATATTTTTATGGGCAACAAACAATAATTATCAAATAATGACATGGATGTTCTTCCGTACTTTTGCACAGTTTAAAAATAAAGAAGTTACATGCAAAAATAAATTTATTTTGAGTAACATTGAGAGCTATTTCAAAGTAAAAGATATTTCTTGGAAAAAATGTTAATTAAATCAATAAAACAGAATCTTCTTATGGATATATAATGATTAATAAATGACATGATTTCCGTACTTCTGGCCAACAGAAAACAAAATTACATGCAAAACATATTTATGTTAAATATTGCTGAACCCAATTTTATGATGTATTAAGTCCACGACATTTTTCACAAAAGTTCTACAAAGATCAAATAGTGAACTTTAGTCTTTAGTTTATGATACATAATAATACTTAAATTATGACATGAATGTTCTTCCGTACGTTTGGAGAGTTTAAAACAAAAGTCTGAGTAAAAACCTTTTATTTTGCATAACACTGGAAGCTATTTCAATGCGCAGCATATTTTAGTATATTGATTTAAATTAGATTTTATTCCAACGTATTTTTTTTATTTTTTGAAAGAAAAATAAAACTCCCCTTAAAGAATAATTGTTTCAAGCTACAATAAAAAAAATAAAGTAGTAATTTATCATTTAAAGATCAAAATATTTATTTGTTCATTTATTTCTAAGTGTTTGTGTTTCTATGGATGTGTTTAATTAGCTCATTGTTAAATTTAGCTGTTTCAGACTCTGTTGTTCTGTCAGGCGTTTTCATCAACATGTTTGTGATTTTGTGGCGTTTTTGTGGCGCTGATGTTGGGTTTGCTGCATGCTGGTTCCTGCAGCTCTGGCCGTCATCAGCTGCGCTCATCCTGATTCTGCTGTTTGAACCTTGAACTCTGTGCGTCTCGTCTTGTTCGGTGTGTTTGGTATCTGTGTGTTTGGTATCTGTGTGTTTGGTATCTGTGTGTTTGGTATCTGTGTGTTTGGTATCTGTGTGTCTCACTGTGTGTGTATTTTGCGGTACCGTTTGTGACTGTCGGTGTGTGTTTGTGTGTGTATGTGTGGATAAAACACAACCTTCAGTGGGAGCGCTAATGAGTAAGTGCATTCTCCTTTCTTTATTGTTGGGTTTTATGTAAAGTTGCTCAAATGCTCTCAGGTATGGCGGCTCTAAACGGAGGCCTTGGCGGCGCAGGGCTCACCAACGGCACGGCAGGCACCATGGACGCGCTGACGCAGGCCTACTCAGGGATCCAGCAGTACGCCGCCGCAGCGCTGCCCACCCTCTACAGCCAGTCCCTGCTGCAGCAGCAGGGGGCCGCCGGCAGCCAGAAGGAGGGTCAGTAGTCTGGGTTTATCCACACTGGCAACTTCAGTCTGGGATCAATGAGATTAAGAGTCTTTAATTTGCTTTCTCTGAGTTTAAGACGCTGAATCTGTAGTATTCTGCCCCTAGTGGCCGGCAAGGTGAGCTGCTGTATTTAAATGATTGTTTATTTGCCTCGACTTGAGCTGAAAGTGCCAGCATACCGTTAGCTAACCAAAGGATTGTTTTAAGAGGGAAACGACTGCATCACTCAAAATAAAAGATGAAGTTATGTAAAGAGAACTACTTACGGCCCAAAGCCGGAGGCCAGAAGACGATTCTTTCCATCCGCCGCCGCCGCCGCGCCAGAAACAATGTTGGGTTTATTAATTCAGTGCAACAAAATAACAGAAAAACTATTGAAGAACCTAAAACCCATGTTTCCACTATGTCAGCTGCACAGACGCGTTGCCGTAGCAACCGTTCCCAGTTTATAGATGGAAAAGCTTCTTTCTGCATCAGGAGTAGAAACAAATAAAAACGATGCAAATAGAAATCATTGATGAGTTTTCTGACTAAATGTTGTAAAAGGAGCTTTAAGCAAAATACTGACAAACAACCTGTCATTCATTGGGCTCATACACTGACAAAGATATTAAATTAATAACGCAATCTATCATCAAGAAAACATTTTATTTTCTGTCTACAACAACAAACGGATTTAGATTTTCATCTAAAGCTGGTATCTTTCTGTTTTTGAGGATTTGCTTCTGTTTTTTGTCAGAAAAGTTTGTTTTTAAATTACTGGAGGTTTAATACTGAAGGAATTGCTGTTTGTGATTCATTTGCTTTGACGTGGTAAACTTTGCTTCAGGCTACTTAACACTTAAATTTGACAAAGTTTTAGCTCTTTTCCAAGCAAAAGTAACAAGCTAAGAAAAAACTTACATTGATGATTATTATTACAGTTTTTGGTTGAAAAAACTGATTTTCTGCCAAGATTTCATGACTAGATTTGTTGATGAAACAGTTTCATTCCAACCAGTTAATATCTTTTCCAGTTGCTCCAAATTGCCATTTTGTGGTATAAATTTTGAATTGCATCTTTAAAATTGGAGAAGAAAACATGTCAAATTGTGCTTCTATGTGCCACCTGTAATACAACCTGGCAGCTGGAATCACATTTACCCAACAGCCTTTGACAACAGACCTGAATACGAATCGGATGATGAAATGTGTAGTAAAACACCAGCCTGGTACCGTTTGTTGTGGCCCGCTCTGCTTTCAGCACCAGAACTGTAAAGAAGCTTCTGTATTTACCTGCAGTTCAAAACCCTTCAGGGAAACAAAGACAGGCGGCTTCATTTAGCCGTGGAGAGCCAACGAAACGCTTCTGAGAGATCTGACCTACCACAACTATTAGGCTGGCACCGATAAGAGGCGTGAGGAACCCGTGACCCCTCTTAAGAGAGACAACATGCAGCTGAAAGAATGAATAAAAAGCCCCTTCCTTTGTTTGTAGCAAGCCAAAATACAATTATTAAAAATGAAAAGCTTTCAGCATTTCTGGGTTTTGTTTGGAAGCGGCGGTAAACCCAAGGCCAGCACACGATGTGCCAGGCGTCGTGTTTGAGCTGCGTTCCTATAACGACAGCCGCTTTCCGCTGGGCTGCATGTGAACAGCATGACCCCATCCTGACCTCTGCTGTCGCGCCTTCCTTCCCTCCAGGGCCTGAAGGTGCCAACCTCTTCATCTACCACCTGCCCCAGGAGTTCGGAGACCAGGATTTACTGCAGATGTTCATGCCTTTCGGAAACGTGGTCTCCGCCAAAGTCTTCATCGACAAACAGACAAACCTTAGCAAGTGCTTTGGTACATTTACCTGTTCTTCTTTATAACCTGGCAGCTAATCGAACAATTTAAACGTTAATTAACCCCAAACAATGTTTCACACGGAAAAAACAGGTTTTCATTAGATAAGGTTACTGTTACATCCTATGTTGAATATTGATTGTTTTTAGTAGCATTGTAATGTAGATAGCTATGGCTAGCCAAGTAAATCAATTACTGAGGAACAAAAACAACTATTTTTATTATTATCAATCAATGGGTTACAATTTTGTTTTGTTGTAGTACAGCAGCTGAACTACGGTTCTGTCCAGAAATTCAACTTTTGTTTAGTGTTTAAATTCAAAAATGTATATTTGCCAAAACTGCAAACAAAACTACCAGATATTACCTTCAGTTTGTGCAGATTTATTTAAAAGCTGCTATATTTATGTTTTTAATGAACTCAGTTGTCGAAGAGGAATGTTTGCACAACAGCAGATTAATTAGCTTCTGTAGAAACTGTTTTAGCATCAAACCCTGAATATTTAGGGATTCTGCACAAATCAAGAGAAACGTTACCAAGTAGTAAAACTTTAAAGATGTTTTCAGAGTTTCACTGATCATTTTGTTCTTGCAACACGCAGACAGTTTATGCAACAGATCGTTCAGTTCTCTGTTTGCCTCAACGCGTCGGGATCAAATGTGGCCGTTTTTCCCCGCAGGCTTCGTCAGCTACGACAATCCGGTGTCGGCACAGGCAGCCATTCAGGCCATGAACGGCTTCCAGATCGGCATGAAGCGGCTGAAGGTGCAGCTGAAGCGCTCCAAGAACGACAGCAAACCTTACTGATTTTAGCACTAGGTCTGTCCGCTCCCCCAGTTAGCACTGCTAGGGTAAGTCTCCCTCCCCCCGTTTAAAAAGAGCAAAAGTGATGGTTAAAAAAGTTTATTGAAAATAAAGCGAGCCGCGGCCTCTTGGGTCTGGGGGGGTCGGGGTGAACAGAGGGATTGTGGGAGGTAGGGGGAGATGACCTACAACCACCTGAGGGAGACGCACTTTTCTTTTTGGTTATTTTTGAAGATTTCTATGTAAGCCTTCAACTATTATTATTTATTACAGCTTTTGACACACATGAACACTTCCATTTCTGCCATTACTTTGTGCAATCTACTTTTCTTTCTCTTTACAATGGAAGAAAGTTGTTTTTTTCAAAGAATAGTTTCTTTAAACTTTAATTTTATTCTTTTACATTGATTATTTATACATTTATAAAGACTAGTTTGAGGGGAAAGTCGAGACAAAGGAGCCATGGTACCATCATTTCTTCTTCAGTTTTCTGTTTTGAACTCGAAGGCTGTGATGGGTTCATTTTTCAAAATTTTCTCATTTTTTTAATGCGCTCGCCAATATGCACATTCGCCCTTTGACCTCCACGGTGTTGGTTGCAGGCTGCCGCTGCTTCTCAGAAAAACCCCTTGATGCCTGCTGGCAACCCGGGAGCAAAGGCTGCAAAACATTCGTGGCCTCTTAACTGTAAAGTTACACTCTACCACCACAAGAAGACAAAAAATACACAAAATCCAGCTAAACATTGTCATTTATGTACAAATACAGTTTTTCTTATTTCACAGAAGTTTAACAAAAATTGTTCTTACTTTTCTGGGTCGGATCACATTGGTCTTTTATGTGAAAAGATTATAACAGCATGTAGATTTGAAAAAAATAAAAATAAACTAAATCCAGAATTTGTGGAAGGAAATAATAGTACTACAAAAATAAGTTTATGGGTCAAAGGGGCGGGTATCTGAAAATACTTGAGGTTTGTTGACAGATTAAAAAAATAATTCAAAGTACAGTAAAGCCACAGGCCTGTAAATTTTATTTGTAAAAAAGCAGTTCTATTTTTATACAACATTTTTACTGCCTCAGATGAAGAAAAAATGATTTTATTTATTGCCTATCGTTAAGTTATTGGACTCCGATAAAGTAAACAGCATCGCTCAACTCGACCCTGTGGAGAAACCTGCTGGAGTTCTCCCGTTTTCCTTTTTTAAAATCCTTTCACGCGAGTGTTTGTTTTAATTTTTGTGCAGAAACATGGTGACAGATCCATAAGCCCTCCCACATCCCGCCTGTCTCTGTGACCTTCATCCATCTTTACGTTTCAACGCGTCCTTCTCCATTTGTCCTCTTCGATTTCGTTAGGGTTGTTTTAAGCGTTTAATTTTTCCATGTTTTTGTCTGTCTGTCTGTCTGTCCCCCCCCCGTCTGTAAAATTTAAAATAAATTTTTAAAACAGAAAGAAATTGATAAAAAATAAAATCTCGCTCCCCAAACAACACCATCCATCTGGGAGTGATGGATACGGCTTTGGGTGTGAATGTGTGTTGTTGCTCGTAAATATAGATCTATAACATTCATGTCAGTTTTCTAGTATGTAAAGAAATGTAAAATTAATGCTAAATCTGCTTATGAAACCAGTGTGTTGTGTTGCTGTTTACGGTTTGTTTGTTGTTTGTTGTTGCCTTTTGGTTTGGTTTCTTTGGAAGATGATGCTGTTGTGGTGTGCTGCTCTGGCTCTCTGTGTGTAACTCTCTCCTCTCCCGTTTTTTCTTTCCCCCTTTTAGAACAACCCATCTCCATGCCTGTTAGTTCATCGTTTGCCTAGCATGTCTTCGTGGCGTCCAAAAAAACAAACAAAAAACTTTAAACAAAAAAACAAACAGTGTCCTCTTCCTCCTACCCCGTCATTGTTTCTCTGATGTCTTTTCCGAGCTCACCTGATCATAACCTGGTTCTCCTCCACCGCTGCCTACTGATCTTTTCAGCTTTTAGCTTTTTGGACTTTTAAATATCAGTTTTATGTTTTGGTTTTGTGTTTCTTTTTCTTTTCTTTTTTTTTTTTTGCATGTGACTTCATTTGGTTTTAGGGAGGCGTGGTTCAGAAAATGACTTAATGTGAAAAAGATAAAGCTGCATTCATATGAAATTTAACTAGAAAGACTGAGATTTTTATGAACAAATGTTCTTTTTGAGGTAAAAAAAAAAAAAAAGACAACCTGTGGTTAAAAAGTGATTTCCATTCTTTATGTGATTTTTTTCTTTCCTTCTTTCATTTTAACGTAAACTTGAAAGTTCACTACAGGAATTGGCTCTTCATCTTGCTTCTGGTTGCAGACGGAAAAACAAAAACCAAGCAGCACCAGAAGCAGCTGGTGCCAGTTTCTCTGAGAAATAAGACTACTTCCACACAGTTTTAATAAAAACTGTCTGATCAATATTAGACTCTCAGAGCTCTCTAATGGTTTTTACATTTTTCAGGCAGTGTAAAGTTTTTTGATAAGGCCATTTTAAGTGGCTCTGTTTCTCATTCAAAGTCTATATATAGAACCACTTTTTTCTAGAGTAGTTTAAAGGTAAAAAAATAAAAAGGACATTTGTCCTGTTTGGGGGGGAGAAATGCTACCTACTTGTGTCACCTTTTGCTGAACTGACTCACAGATAGACAATCCGTGGTTTTAAATGCACATGATGAAATTACCTATATTTTCTACTGTTTAAATGTATAGAGGAAAAAACTACGATACCTGTAACCCACGTTAACGTCGGTGCTTCTTGTGAGTTTAGTTGTGGTTTCATCACAAGTCTAACGGTCTTAAATGTCTCATGTTTTCTCAAGAGAAGACAAAAAAAATCAGTTTACTTGAACAATAGACAAAGCCTTTCATATTACTATAATAGTTAATTTGTTTTTTTTATTTTATTTTTAAGGAGTCCCTATTTGCTAAATCTCTTGTTGGTTAATTAGCTATATAAAATTCCTAAAAATATATATAAATATAAATATACCTATAAATATATATATATAAAATGTCAGCTCGTGAAGCATCAATGTCATTATTATTTTATTTCTCTCGTGGGAAACAATATTTAGATGTGTTTTGTTGTTCAGCAAAATGTCTTATAAGGAAAAAAAGACAAGATCAGTGGAGTTTAGTGCCAAATCTGGAGGTACTTCCTGCCTAGCGCGTCAGTGTATTTCTTGTGAAATAATTTGATAACATGGGTATTTTATTATAAGTGTTTTGTATGGATCCCTCATATTTAAAGTATAGATTTAAAAAAGAGTTTGTTAACTTGCTATTCTGTGGTCTTGTTGCCTGACAATGTCATGTTTGCTTTTTTCTTTGTAAAGATGTAAAAAGTGCCCATGTGTCATATAAATATATATATAAATATATCTATACACACATATGCACACATGGACACACAAACACTCTCGTGCAGACCTCACAGTTTACTTTTTAAATGTGCATGAGAGCCCCTGAGCGTGAAATCCTCTTCAGCAACCGCTGCTACCCAACACACACACACACACACACACACACACACACACACACACACACACACACACACGCAACACACACACACACCCCCACACACACACACGCACACGCACACACACACACACACACACACACACACACACACACACACACACACACACACACACACACACACACACACTCATCACTTTAATATTTTTAGCCACTGTACCGCTGTTTGAGTCATGAAAGCCTTACCACAAATCTTTGCACTCCTGTTCTCTCTGTTTTTATTAGCCTCTCAGACGCAAACGCTTCGCTGTGCGTTTTCTGACTCCATCCCAGCTGAAAATATTAACGCCAGAGTCAGACGCGAAGCCTTATTTCTCCAAATCCCCGTCTTATCCCTTATTGTTGAGTTCAAAAACCTTTCAGAGTCGTTTGTATCTCGTTACTGTTTATCGCCTCCGAGGAGCTTTCATGATGTAAGCACAGGGCAAGACTCGTTCATTCAGCCTCAGTCTGTTTAGGAAAAAGCACACGTCACCGTCCGTCCGTCAGTCCGTCGGGTCGGCCGGCCGGCGGGAAGGAGGCGGGACGCTCCGGATCTGCTGCTCAACTCTTTTATTTATTTTTTGTCTCGTCGTGTAATGGGCCAAAATCATGTATAGATGCCAAAGTGTGTTATTGACATTCACATAGTCGAGCCGTTTACATGGCACAGTGTTGTCAGTCTATTCAACTGCCCCTCCCTGAAAGCCTCGTTTACGGTCTGCAAAAAAGACAAAAAAAAGGCAGCATTATTTTCTACAGAAGCTCACCAGTCGCCTTAACCAGGGAGAGTCGCACCAGTGTTATAAAGGTAGAGGATGTTGTGCCAAGTCCAGGTTCAGTTCTGTGTGCCGTTAACGCCCCATCTGTTTGGGTTTCCTCCATTTCGTCCGCCAAGACGGGAAGGGACGCTCTTCTCCGGATTGTTGTCTCCCAGGCTGACCGAGGTTATTAGAAACAGGAGGAGCATCTTATTGGAACGGCGACGGGGGAAATAAAAGCTTGTTGGCTTAAGAGGAAGAGGTCGCGTCTGCAGGTCCGCACAGGAAAAACAACGAGATGAAGGCAGCGCCGCTTTCATTAGATGCTCAACACCAAATCGAGATGTTATTTCTCTGATTGTGGAACTTTAATGCTGCAAACGTCAAGAGTGGAGAAAGAAACAGCCATAAATACACGTTTAACAGCCGGAAAATTTAAGAACCAACAGAGGAATATTTGTGTGCAGTGGACCTAAAAGGTTTACACACCCGTTAAAACGCAGATTATTATCAGATTAGACGCATCGGACCCGTAGGCCTAGAACACAGATAGTCCAATATCTGGGAAAATTAATACAGTTTTATGCATTTTGGCCTTTAATCCACCTAAATATTATTATTTCTGGAAACTCCAACCAAAGTGTAAGAAAACAGTTTGTCTTCTTGAAAAAGAGTTTTAGATTCTCCCAATTTATCCTCACACTTTCTTTGATTCCCATCAACATCATCTTTTATCCTGCTTTGGTCGTTAAAAGTGATTCAATCTGTCCACACGGGTGAACTTCCTGCCGCCATATTTAATCTGTAACAGGAAGTCGTCTTTGCTTTGAAGGTTTCTGATTGGCTGGTTTTAGCTTTGCGCTACACTGCCCCCTATGCTTTTGGTACGTTTAAAACATCATGAGTACGATACTTTTTAAAACAAGAGATATTTGTTTATGGTACATCTGGCAGCAATCTCCTGCATCGTTTATTTATTTATGGTACAAAAAGTCAGGATAAGCTTCGACAAATTTAGCAACAACGCCTTGGAAGGCTCCAAAACAAATGTAAGATTATTTGTTTTGGTTTGAAAAAAATCATAAGTTGGTCTGAAAAACAGCGTCATGGTTTCAGGTTGGTGGTTTTCTCAGCCTGCTCTGGGTGGCCGAGGCGGAGGGAAGCATGACCCGACCCAAATCGACATCACGCCTTCAGCATTCTGGTGCAAAGCTGAACACAAACAACTTCAGGTTTTAGCAGGACGACTGTCTCCCAGCGTCCAAATCACTCCGATTGATTCGGTTCGACTGGGAAACAAAACTGCATCGTTTGAGTCAAACCAAGCTGTTCCCCTCCTGGCCTGTGGGGGCGCTGCACCAAGACGTATACATTCGACTTCATTGTCGTACAACTTTATTCTTAGAATATTATTTTATTCTTACGATATGACTTTGTTTCTGGTAATATTACTACTTTTTTTTCATTGTCGTTTGTCCTTATTCTTGTAAAATAACTTTTCTTACATTATTACAACTTTATTCTCATAGTGACGTTTTTCTCGTAATTTTCCGACTTTAATCTTGTAATGCGAGTATTTTGGTGTTATTCACATACGCACATAATTTCACCTCAACTGGACCAAACTGAGGTTTGCAGAGTTTTTCTGCTCGTTCGAACTCGAGTTTGATTAAAGCGGATTAAACAAAAGAAAAGTGGGTTAATATTTCCGAGTCAATTATACATGAAATCTGCCATTCTCAATCAGAAAAGCCTTCCATTAAAACGTGGTGTGTAAACCTTTTATATCCTCTGAACAACTCCATATCTCACACTCTCACTTCTTTCTTGCACAGTATTTTTTCATTTAAACGCAGATGCTAGACGTTAAAGACCTGTAAAAGTCCAAAAACGATATTTTGCGCTGCCAAATTGCACCAACTTGCACACAGCCCGTTGTGGCGCAGCGTTAGCTTGAAGCATCAGGCCTTTGGAAGCACAAGAAGCCGAGTTTCTGAGGAGCGGCTCAGCTCAGGGGCTGTCATCGCAACGCTCGTTGTAATCTTTCTATCTCGTCACTGTTCACTTCTCTGTTCTCCTTCTTTCTTAATTATCTTAAGTGCTATTTATCAAATACTGAAATCTGAAAGGACAAAAAAAATCTAACTTGTTGTTTCTTTGCATTATGGCTTATGTCAAGTTTTTTGAGGAGAAAAATGTTTTGTGTGTTCTCTTTCCGTGGCGTAAAAACAGAGCTTGTTGTCTGTAAAGAAAAAAAACTACAAAAATTCACCAAAAAAATCAGATTTTTGTTGTTGCTGTTGTTGCTTTTGTTAATTTTGACTCTCAAAATGGTTTTCAGTAGTTTCAGAGTTATTGTCTTGAGAGAAGCCAAAGTCAATGCATTTCAGTGGATCCTGTAAGCGTGATGTATGTTTGTTTGACAACACTTGGAAATCTGTCACTGGATGGGATTTAAAAAGTACAAAAAATGCAGGCTTTCCTATTTCTACAACTGATTGTACTTATGCATTTTGTACCAGTGGAATTTTTTATACTGGAGATTAAAGGATACAACAAAAAAATCTTAGAAAAACGCTGTCTGGCCTGGTGATGTGGCCTGACCCGACTGGTCCCCGAGTTTGATTTCTAGCTGGCATCAAGAACGTTGGCTTTTGATATAAGATTTTCTAAAAGATCTTTGGCTTTATTTCTTTCACTTCTTTTTCCTCACTTTAATGTTTTTTTCTTTTTCAAAAAAGGAGGGTAGGTGAGTGTCAGACTTTTCATTTTACTTATTAGTAGTTCTAGCAAGTTTGTCTATACAACAGCGGTAAGTTTCATTTGACTTCTGTATTGTGTCGTCTACACGATAAGACAATTATAGAAAAAGAAAGAATAGAAGTATTTAGTCACCTTCAGTGGATTAATGTATTAGTTTAATAAAGAGATCAACTAATTAGAAACTTTTTGCTTTTAGCTGTTTAGAGTTTTCCGGTTTCTCTGTCCTTCTCTGTGAACTAACTGTGTAGCTGAAGCAGTCAGAATTATTTTTGTAAACGTATGTTCTTGTGTGATGCAGTTTTTTGCTTCTGTCTCCTATATTAAACCATTTTTCCTAATACTTGTCTCTCTCTGTGTTGTTATGTTCCAGTGGCCGTCTGATGTTGTACCGTTTCATCTTCCGTTTCTTTCTCTCTCTCTTCCTTCCTCTCGCTCATTCTGTCGTTCCTCCCACCTGTTTTCTGTGTTTTCTGTTTGGACCACATAGTAAAGTTGACTCCATCCTCAATGACAACTCACTATGCTGTTCTCACTAAACATAGTAAATATACATCGAACCGTTTGCATGTATATTACTGTGTAGCCCAAGCTGCTGCGCGACAGTCAGAAAAACATTTCCTAATGTTTTTACTGTATCAGGTAATCTAGATGGAAAAACCAACTCATTTTCTCAGCATGAAGGTATAATTTGTCATTTTGGGAAATACACTTTAAAACAGAATAAACTTTAATATATTCTCCATCATTAAAATCCGTTTAAAACTCTGAAATATGCACAGTAAGTGGAAGAATTGTTGATTTTGAACTTGCTAATGCTAATGCTAGCATCAGCTGAAACATTTTAGTGGGAGTCCATCTTAAACTGAGATGATTAAAACCAGTACAACCAGTAATGTCTGTGGTTCCAAAAACATTGTCATATTGATTTGAAATGTATTCATCTTTTTAATTGTTCAATATAGTTACCCAAGTAGCTAGCATGCTAACCATGTAGCTAAAGTAGCTACACCAATTTAAAAAAATGCAAAGATTAATTGATTAAAGTTTTTTGCTAAATTGCTGCAACTGAAATTAAATATGTGTTTGTTTTTATTTGTGTTATTTTTTGGTATTTTTCTGCCGATTCTATCCTAGTTTAATCTATTTCTTATTTTATTTGTCTACCTATAATGTAATTACTGTGAAGCTCTTTGGTCAGATAAGGTTGTTGAAAATGTGCTACATAAAGAAACGTTGACTTGACTAGCATGCTAATGTTAGCCATCTTGATGTTAGAACCATAAATTATGTCACAAGTTTAGAAAGAGACATTTCAAAGCCTCAAACTGATTTGAATCCAAACTGTTTTATCAGTAAATATATTCTAGTAAAGCAGCTAACATGTCAATGTTTGCTAACGTGTTAGCTAGCAGGGGCTAGTTCCAACTCGCAACTGGGGTTTGTTTATAAATACAGAAATTCTCTATTGTTTTAACAAATTCTACATTTCATGGGAAAAAAAACAATATTCTGTTTATCTTCAAAAAGATTTTCAAGATACTTACGATAGCTAACGTGCTAACATTAGCTAAAGCTTCTGCATAAACCATAACGATGTAATAACCAATTTATCCACTGGAGTCAGAATTATCTTAAAGTCTTATTTGACAATAACATTAACTCCACCATTTTATACACAGTCAGATTTTTTTTTATATAGATTAGAAAACATTTCTACATGACCTAAAGGTGAACATTTAAGCTAAACAGACTTACTTCCCTGTAGGTAATTGTTTTTTCTTCATTATTCACTGAGTTTGTTTCATAGTTTTGTTTTATTTTTGGGTTTAGAACAAGACATTCAGTGATCTAGACAAACTAGATCTATTTTACTTGAAATAACTCAGATCACAAAGCTAATAAAATATGGTTAAAAAACATTTAAGCAAGACTTGGATGAATTTTAAAAATATAATAATCTTGTAAACAACAAAGGTAGTTTCCATATTCGTCCCTCTCTGTTGTGCTGCAGCTCTGCAACCAGATGAACAATAGAAAAAATACATTTCTCAGTAGTTTTTATTGGGAAGTGAAATTTACTAAAGAAATTACAGATTGGAAAATAAATTGTTGCATATCTTTAAATAAATATTTATTAGATTTCTGCCTGTTATGCTTTCGATAAACTAGTGTATTTCCCAAAGTTTTGAAATATACCTTAAAATAGTAAGTTTTAATCTTCCTACGTCCATCACATCGGATCATTGGTTATTGATAAAAGGAGAGGGTGTAAATATTTCCTGTCCTCTTTCCTGTGCTGTCCGCTGTCCTGGGCGAGACGTGTCCACTGTCTGTCCAATCTGTGTCCAATCCACTGTCTCACCGTCACAACTGCATCCCCAGTAGAGAAGGAAGAGGAAAGAGAAGTCAAAGGTCAAGGGTTTTCACCTTTCACTCGCAGAGACTGAGCAGCCGTTTGCAGAAACAAAAACGTCTTCCAACCTGAGAAGACCAGTCTACTTTAAAACCAGAAGTTTAGAGCGGTTTTAAATTCATAACAGACACACATAAAGGCAGAGTAGTTTCTCATCACCGCGTCGTCTGCCTGCTGCGTTATTAAATATTGATTCTGCATTTCATTTTTAGCTGTGGATCCAACCTTTGGGCAGATACAAGCCTTTAATACAAGACAATATCTGCAGACAAAAAAAGTCCAATTTTTCTTCTTTATTCAAGTTGAACTTTAAATGGGAATGTTTTACATGGCTGGGCGTCAGGATGCCGAGTCTCTGCTGCTGTCAGGATCCATGAGGACTTCAGGTAGGTTCACCACCACCGATCCACCATCACAAATATCAACCATATTCTAATTACTTTTGCATTTAAATGCTAATTTAATGCATCAGTTTTACTTATTTGAATAATAAAAAAAACTCAAAGTATTTTAAAATACAGGTTGCAATCATTAACTTCAGCATATTTTAGAGCATTTGTGTCAAACTTATTTTCATTAAGGTCCTGAATGCTCTTAAAGGGCCGGGAGCACGCTTCAATAAACTGTTGAAATATTAATAAGTAGCCATCTCTGCATTTGCTAAGTTCTTATTAATATTCGATTGTATTCTTTTCACATCCATCCCCAATTTCACAATGTTTTATTTTTTTTGTAATCAAAATCACAGTGGAGCTAATATAGAAATATTTGAAAGAAATTTTGTAATTTTTGCACTTATGTATGATTTTACATTTTACTTCTTGATGTCGACATAGCAGTAAGATGTCGACATCTTACTGCTACTGTAGGCAGCAGTAAGAAATACTGCTGCCTACAGGTGGGAGTTGGTATCGCTTAATTTCACGTTTTTCACATTTTCTGCAGAAAATTTGTAACAAATCCGCAAATTTATTGATTTGTGAATTGATCATGTGCAATGTAGTTTTTATCATCTGCAACCTAAAGGACCGTATACAAAGTTACAGGGGGGCAGATTTGGCCCACAATCCTCAAGTTTGACACATTTTAGAGGGATTTTTTTATATGACAGACCAACACAAACTTAAAACAAATAAACTTATAAAATAGTGTTTCGAAGAAAAATAGAAAACTCAGACATTTCTCTTCTTTTCACGATTCTTTGTTGTCTGTTACCTAGGAAACTAAAAGTTTGTTGTAATTTAATAAAATATAAATTAAATTGAAGGTTTGTGAAAACATTCGCCAGCTTTTGCACATCAAATCAAAGTTTTGATTCTGAATCCTTTCTGTGAATATTTTCATGGTCGCCACCTTTCCTCCCTCTGAAGCCGCCATCAAAAAGCCTCTCGCTGCTTTCACTCAATAATGCTCACAATGAACACATGAATATTTACAGAGCCGAATCGATGCTCCAAACAAAAAGAAACTGTTTGCAAATGAAAACGCGAGTTCAGACGGGTCGTATTTCTGCAGGTGAAAGGAAATGGAATAATGCAAATTCATCAAAGGAGGAAATAATTCACCACCTGAAAGAGGAAAATAAAAAACAAATGTTGCATTTTGAGCTAATGGAGGTTAAGAGCCAGGAGAGGAAACCGGCAGGTCCGATTATTTCCACACAGAAACGCTGCAAATTAATGTAAACATAAAATACTGAAATTTAGAGAAAAGAAAAACAGTTCATTAGCATAAAGCTTACAAAACTAAACGATTAAGAAAATAATGTAGTTTATTTTAATCATGTTAATAGTTACAGAATGACTCAGGTTCAATAATACAACCAAATGATTTATGCAGCTGGAATTCAGAATAAATATCATCTTAAGCTGCTTTTAAAACAAATGTGTCTAATTTCTGCACAGAAATAGATCAGGTCTGTCTGAAGATGTTAACTATAATTATTATACAGATAATTGAGAAAAATAGCATCAATTTCTATCAGGTAATCAGTAAGTAAAATAAATTAATAAATGAGTAAATCTAAATCATTTTTGGTACTTAGAAAATATTTATCAGTTTTTGCTATAAATTGATCTGTATTAATCAATAGTTTTGAAATTATTACTAAACCAAAAATATTTCAACCACTACTTTTTATTTAATATATTAATTAATTTATAATTAATTTCATGCATTATATTAATATATTATTTATTTATTTATCGCTTAACGATTAAATGTTCAAATTAAACCAAAATGTGATTCAGAAACTTTTTATTCAAGGTTTTGTATTGAAAAAAGTTTTAAATGTTGAATTTTATAAAAACTGTACATGAATTTAAGCATCTAAAGGCAATAAACTCAATTTATTTTAATAAATCAGTTATGTTTTAGTATTCTTTGCAATACTTGTGGTTTGATTGAGTCAAGATTACAACCTGCTAAAAGTCATGCAGACAAAAATAAACAAGTCAAAACTAAATAAAAACATGAATGTTTAATAACTAAAATCATTACAGGAATTTGATTTAGATGCTATGACGTCACCATTTACATCTTGTTTTTGCTCGCAGAAGCAACAAAGAACATTTTTAAAAGCTGTTCTTTGAATCCATCTGAAAATGAGACGAAAGAAATAAAGTCTGTGGTATTCAGGTTATTAAATTGCAGCGCTGATCAAAGGAAGGCCGTTTATTCTCATTTCTTTTCCTCCATATTTCCGCTTCTGTTTGCTTTGAAGAGCTGAAGTGACTCACCGGCTTTGTTCGGTAAAATATTGCTGATTTTTCTACTTATGTAATAACTCAGCTCCTGGCAGCAGGCAGGAAAAACAGAAGAGTTCACAGCATGTGAGGCAATGCTGCCATCTAGCGGCGGCGCTGCAGTACTGACGGAGCTCAACTGACTTCCGGTCGGTGTTTAGGTTTAGGCGGAAGTGGGGAAAGAAACGGGTTGATGCCCTGATGTGGAGAGAGACTGGAATTGTGAACAGATTAGATTATTAATCAGATTACTGATCAGATTGTTGTGATCCAGCAAATATTAAAGGTTCATAATTCACTGGAAGAACTGATCAATAGCAAACAGAACATTAATCTTTTATCCATCCATCCATCCATCCATCCATCCATCCATCCATCCATCCATCCATCCATCCATCCATCCATCCATCCATCCATCCATCCTGTTTTCCAGGCTCTATATTTCAATTCTGATCTCAGTAGAAAAACCTTGTTAAAGAATGTTAAACGTTATTAACTAGTTAAACTTTATTAACTAGTTCAACTTTATTAACTAGTTAAACTTTATTAACTAGTTAAGCTTTGACTAAAAACTGGGCTCAGACTCTGAGAAAGTCTCTGATCTGCTTGAAAACATGTTGGTCTGATCAGTTTATTGTTCTGCTTCACCATATTGGCCTTGTTTAATATTGAACATCAACCTTTCAGCCATTAAAATCTTCTCCCTGGATACAATAAACCATTATATTTTCAGTAACAGTTTATTCTCCTGAGATTCAGCTTCTGGCTCCCCAGCAGCTGATGAACGTGTTCAATAAGTGAGAACCTGTGAAGTGAACAAACGGATCAATCCAGAGTCAGATTAAATCAGATTGATGGTTGGCCTGAGAACAGACTGATTATTGTGATAATCCCTTTAATTTGATTTAATTCAGTTTGTTGAATTACAACAGAAGCCATGTTTACATAGATAAATATACCCAGAATGCAGTTCAGTTTATTATGTCAGCATTTATGAATCATCTGAGCTGAGGTGACGAGACAATGCGGTTCCAGTTCTCACCAGCAGATGGCGGCGCAACTCTGCCAACAGACGGAAGAAGAAGAACTGAACAGGTTTGAATCTGTTTCCAGTTTGAGAAACAAACCAAAAGTGTTTCTAGTCATTCTGTGTTTCTGGTTTACAGTTTGCTGCCTTTCCTAATTTAGAGATTATCTATGAGGAGATAATAAGAGAAAGTAACAAAAAGCTTTAGATTACATCAATTTCTGATTATATGAAATAAAATCTGAACTATGACAAAAACATCATGTTTCATATTGAATTAACTGAGAAACAATGTCTGCATGCAGGATATCTGCTTTAAAGTTATTTATTGAAAACCAACTGACTCCAGAGGCTAGGCTAGGCTAGGCTAGGCTAACAGCTGTTTTGACAAGTCAGAAACCTCAGATTATTTAGTTGAATGTTATGAGAGAGATACCATGAAGCAGAAGAAAATGATCCAGATTTTTTTCAGTTTATATGTTAAAAATCTGAAAAGTGTGGCGTGCTTGTATCTCCAGTATGGGCCCACACCTGATTGAAGCTCCTTTACCTGTGAGTCTGTAAAACAGCTTAAGCACATTCTTTTCAAGGTGTTGAAAATTATTTTTGAACTTTAACTAGGCCTTTAGGATCCTTTATCTGGTCATTTTTACCCTTAGTTCGGCTCATTAAAACTCTTTGAGAGGTACAAATGTTTCATGATCATATTTTATTTAAACATATATATTTTATTTGTTTGGTTGCTTTTAAATTAAGAAAACGTAAAGCTTTTGGAAAGACAGAAAGGATCCAGAAAAGTAAGTAGTAAAAGTAAAAAAAAAAAGCAAATAGTTTCCATCGTTATGACACAAAAAGATATTTCTAAAGTAAATATGGAACCTTTAGTTATTTAAACAGAATTTAGTTCCATCTTCATTTAAAACTTCTGAAACTAATTCCTTCAAATATTCCTGCCGTTCTTGTTACCTTCGACACGTTTAAAGTATTAAAAAGTCATTTTTCTCTAAACACACCAGACTGCAGAGCTTGCAGATGACACTGGAGATGTTGTTCTGTAAACAGCAGCGCGGCGACTGGGATGCAGCGGTTCCTGAAACCAGAACCGACCCGGCTGCTCAGAGATGCAGAGATAAGAAAGTTCACCTGGAGGCTAAAATCACAGCTTCCCTTTGAAATCCCTGCAGCGTTTTGGTTCAGCTTGAGGAGGAGTTTCTATCTGCATCCCTTCTGGACAGTTTATTTCTAAATAACTATAATCTGCAGGGATATAAAATTTAAGATTTAAAGTACAAGATTCCTCCAATCATTACTAGACACCAAATCAATGCAGAAGTTTCTTCTTGGCTCCAAACTTGTTGAATTGACACAGATTTATCTGATTCTGAATAATTTGCAGGGTTTTTTTCTGCTATGTACTTTAATGTGATCTGCAATAACTGAGAAATGTTGAACTGATAGCAGTTACAACATTTCATTTCCCTTTGGGATTAATGAAGCATTTTTTTAACTGAATTGTTTAATAGAAGACAATACTTAATTTAAAAAATACATTTTATTTTTTAAAATTGTTTTACTCATTGTTTAATGTCTAAAAATGTAAAAATAAATGAATAGAAAAAAGACTTATTTAATTTTTATGTAGTTTTTAATAATGTTTAAAATGTAAAAAAAAACTGATTTAAAATTTTTATTCAATAAAGGTAATTTCTTTATGTTTTATTTATAAAAATAAGTTACATAATAAAAATAAATGAATACAAAAAGGTGTGTAGTTAAAATAATCATTTAATTAAAAAATAATAATTTATGAGTAATGCATGAGTATTTTTTGAAGTTAATTTACAAATAGTATTTAATTAAAATATAGTTATGCATTTTTCAACAACAGACATATTTTTACTCATGTTTTATATGCAAATAAAAAATTGAATGGATCCATGAACTTGTGATTTAGAATCAAAACAGAGCGTTTTATTGGAGGGATGGATGTTTGCAGCAGGTGATGGATGTTTGATGATGGATGTTTGCAGCAGGTGATGGATGTTTGATGATGGATGTTTGCAGCAGGTGATGGATGTTTGATGATGGATGTTTGCAGCAGGATCCAGCCGCTGGGATCAGACCAGCCCGGCGGGCGGCGCTTTCTGCTACCTGGCTGGGATCCTGGATCCTTCCCCCCCCCACACCGACTTTCAGAAGTGCTCCGGACTTCCTGGTACGGGACCATGGATACTCGCCGCTAACTCTCCGGGAATGAGAGGGGATTTTACCCGCAGGCGGCGTGGAGCGAGCGGAGCCTTGGAGTTGGAAGTAAGGTGAGTGGGTCGGAGGTTGAGGCGGAGTCGGAGCGGGAACTTGTCCGGATCCCCAACGCCGAACGCGGCTGTCAGTCATCGGGGAGACGGTGGTGCTTCTGCGGGGCGGGGTGAAGGCGGCGCCGGGGCTTTTCTGCTCTCCGCCGGGGGTCTGAATGGGTTTATTCAGCTTGGTTAAATATTGTTCATGTTTTATTATTTAAACTTTGTACTTATTTGTATTGACCGAGGCCTACCTAGCCAACCCCACTGCTACCGTGGAGCTAGCGGAGTTACGCTAACTCACTTCCGGCTGCAACCTACAAAATAAAAGTACTCTCAAATAATGTCTTATCAACTTGGTTAATTAGCTGCTAATTGGGCTTAAAAGAAGAATACATTGTAACTAAATTATACAAGAAAAGCTTAAATAAATATCACACACATTTTATCAGAAATCAGCACTACATCCTAATCAGTTACTAATTCAGTTTCAGTCTTAACCAGATCATAAAGCTCTTCAAGAAACCTTTAATTATTAACTCCTGGACTGATGGAGACGTTTAATTTCCTATTAGATTTATGACAGAGGAACAAAAACCGTCCAAAACATTTCGAGCAAAGTTCAAGAATATGAAAAAATATTAAAGGTCCTAAATTTTCCTGCAAATACAGTCATTAACTTTTAACTTATTTTAAAATTTAATGCTAAAGCGAAAATAGCTACGCCACAAATTTAGCTAGCAGCAATAGTTGCTAACTAAAGTGACAGCTGAAGAGCACAAAGTTCTGAATGAACTTGGTGCCTTTGGCCAGAAAATCATGGTTTCATAGTAACTTATTGAAATACAAAGAGAAACATACATATAATGTTTAACTAATAACAGGCATATAACTAAATGTTCCACAGAAACATGCATGTGAAATTACCTGTTAAGACACAATATTATGGAAGTTGATTTGGTTTATTTTCTTTTTAGGAATTACGAGATTTATTCAGATGTAAAGACAAAAACAAACAAACCCAAATGTTACATTTGACAGTAATCAATGAAAATTATTATTTTTCTCAAATTACAGTAGGGGTCAACAGCAGGCAGTTGACTTTGAATGTAAAATAACAGTAACTGTACTTCCGGTCCTGACGGGGCTAATTGTTGTGATTTTATTCGCTCCCCTGCAGTGGACTCCATACAAAGTGCTCAACCAATCAGCGCCTCCGTTCGGATCCCTTCCGGCTTCCGATTGGCTGCGCTGGCCTGCCAGTCCGAGTGATGAGCTCCGAGCTGCTTCTGCTTTTCAGCGTTTTTTTAATGAAACACGGACTGCAGTTGTTTTAGTTTTAAAGCCAGAATTCATGCGGATATCACCCGCGGTTATCGGACGCGTCTTTTAACGGGACTTGGTTGTATAAAGTTGGTCATTATGGGATGTTTTCTTCTTCACGAAACGGGATAGTTACCTTTCGCAGCAAGGTATGTGAAGTTAGCGGAAATGCTAACCGGTAGCGATTGGTGTTGTTTCAAAATAAAACGGAGATTGTGTGGAAAATAGGATTTAATTTGGGCAATCTATATTTGTTTTGCTAAATATGCATAGAAAACAGTTAATAAAATCAATGTGGTGTTTTAAGATGTAATTCACAGCGGGTATTTTTGTCTTTTTTTGTGGATTAAATTTTTATTTTGAAAACCGCGGTGAGAAAAATAGCCTAATGGCTGCTAGCTTGACTGTGTCCTATCCTGCTTCAGGATAATGCGGCTTAAGGCAGATTTACAAATTGAAAACACAAGGTGTGTGTTGTAGGTTGACTCAAACAGCTTTATTGTGGTAGCTTTCAGTTTGCCGGGCAGTTAAAAGGTAAACAATCTCCCAGAAACACCTGGAAGAAGGTTTAATTGCCCTGTGAGGCTGTTTTCTTCTCCAGGATGTCAGAAATCAGCACATGCATGGATGTCAGGGCCAGACTTTCTGCTTCATCAGCTTTCATTTCTAGCTCTGAATCATTGCAGGGATCAACTTCTTCCCTGTTATGATTTAAAACTTTGATAAAATACCAGGGAATAAATCAACATTCCAGGGAAAGTCAAGTGGAAAAACGGCAGGAGGAATAGATGTACCTTTGAAGAGAGTTTCTAAAACATTCCTGCCTGAAAGCTTCCTAAACTGCCGTCAGGGTTTATTTGAAACACTTTAAAAGTGAGCTAAATGATCATATTTGCCAATAATAGTCTCAGATTCTTAGAAAAAGCTTTTCTGAAACAGTTAGATGGGGCGAAACATGTCCGGCTTCGGTTGTAAACAGACAGCAATGAAGATAAGATGAACAAACAGATTCCAGCCCTTCATTCTCTGACTGTTTTGATGAGAACAACGCTCGTTTTAAACACTCTGACCTTTCCAAAAAAGAAATCCTGCTGCTTTTTGTTTGACGTGGCATTTTAGAGTCCCGTACACACGGCCCTGCAAAAATATTCAACTCAACTTTTACACGTTTGTGTTGAGCTGCAGATAAAAACCAAAATAAAGCAAAATATGCCAAACACTAAGCAAACACTGATAGTTTGATGCCGATTTCAAACTATATGTGTCAAATTCTCAGCGGTCATGCATAAAATGTTATTGTATTGATAGAAATTAGGATATATCTGCTGGCTGCAGATTGGATCTGAAATTGTTTTCACCAAAAAGAATCTGTTATCAGTCTCTTCATTCCTGCTGCTTATCTCTGAAAACGCAACATACTCCTCTTAGCTCGGTAATGACCTCATTTTCTGGAGATAAGAATTAGTTTAAAATGTAACAACAGGAAGGAAAACAAAGAAATGTGGATGAATTATTGTTTTATTCAGTAAGAAAATGGCAAAAAAGAATTTTTGAAACTTGTAAAATCATAAAATAATTTTGACTTATAACATGAGCCAAAGCCAGACCAGATAATGGAGAAACCAGTCAAATCAGGAACTTGATTTACTGGTACCAGTCTGGCAACATGAAGTAGGCTAAAAGGTTTCAGAAAGAAACAAATCAGCAGAACAGCAGAAAGTCCACATCTGAAATATCCATGTCGCAATTAGAAATAAATCAATTAATCCATTAATCTTATGATAAATTAAAACAACTCCTGCATTATTTATCATTTTTCTGTTTCTGTCAAAAACTGGATGATAAAAATCTTCAGTCTGGTTCTTTGGTCTCAACTAAACCTTTTTGCAAGAATTATTTTGTTTCCATAGACTTAATAATCCATTTTATTTGTTGTTTCTGTTATTTTGTTTATTTAAACTCTTAAGTGTTTATTATAATTTAAGGTTTATTTTTATTATGTTTTATTATGTCATTACAATTATATCACTTGAAAATGGTTTTAAAACAACGATATTATCGTTTATCACAATAAGCTCTGGGACAATGTCGTTATTGTGACAGGACTAAACGCAGCAGTTTCATCTGAGCTTTTACTCTTGAATAAGTGACCAACCACTGACGCCCCTCGTCCTCTGGGCGCCCGGTGGCCGGAGCCGATCTGAGGCTCCGTGACGGACAGGAAATGGGAAAAGCTGGCAGGCATCAAGGTCAGGCGCCGCAGATTAGTTCATCTCCTCCTCGAGTTGCTTTTCAATCTGTGCTGCAGGGTCTGCAGAGCTGCTGCAGACAATTGAATCAACCCGGCGTGCGTGCGTGCGTGTGAGCGTGTGTGTGTGTGTGTGTGTGTGTGTGTGTGTGTGTGTGTGTGTGGCGTGTGTGTGTGTGTGTGTGTGTGTGTGTGTGTGTGTGTGTGTGTGTGTGTGTGTGTGTGTGTGTGTGTGTGTGTGTGTGTGTGTGTGTTGTTGAAAGGGCAGCGGTTGTGTCCATTCGTCACATGGCTTCCCAGACTCTCGGGGTCCGTTTCGTAGCAACAGAACCTTCCATCCAGAACTTGTCAAAGTTCTCGTCTGACTTTTACTTTTTGTCTTCAAATTGTTTGTTTTTCTTGGTTTTGTGTTTTGCAGACAGAAAATTCAGCCGCGATTCTTTGTTTTCCTCAGTCGATGTGGAGGAAGGTTGATTTGGTGTCTGTGTTGAAGTGACTGGATGTTTTGGGGTCGTTATTCTGGTGAAAACGCAGAAGAAAACGATCCAGTTCAGCCTGGATCACAGATCATTCACTGAGCTTTAAAGTTAGTTTTTTAATCCAAGAGGCGTTTGGAGTCTAATCTAGGAAAAAATGTGGGTTTCAAAGAAAAGTATGACATGTATCATAAATAGATTGGATCGGATGTCCAGTAAGCCCGGGTCACAAAAAAACCTGAAACATGAAAAGATCAGATACAGGTCGCTTTATGGCAAAACGAATTAATCAGACTTGGCTCTCTTCAGGCTGCAGTGTGAACGCAGCCTTAGTTAATCTGGATTGAGTCTGAAGTTTGTAATCAGACCAAATCCTGCAGAGAAGCTGCAGAATCAGTTTTCCTGCAGGTGAGCAGCTGCAGCTCTGAGGTAGAAGGAGGTTCCACTGACTTCAGCCACAAACCAGAAGCGTTCTGCATCCTCGCTCTGCGTCCTCGCTCTGCGTCCTTGCACTGCGTCCTCGCTCTGCGCTCTGCGTCCTCGCTCTGCGCCTGTCGCTCTGCGTCCTCGCTCTGCGTCCTCGCTCTGCGTCCTCGCTCTGCGTCCTCGCTCTGCGTCCTCGCTCTGCGCTCTGCGGCTCTGCGGTCGCTCTCAGGCCGTTGCGTTGGGTTTTATTGGCTGCTGATCTTCTGACTCCCTGCGGCTCCAGATGCTGACTGTCCTGCTGGACTCTGGAGGAGATGCAACCAGTTTGTGTTTGTGCTGCTCTGTTTCTGACCCGATGCGTCCGTTTGGACCGGGTTCTGATTGGTAGCGGCGAACCTGCATGGTGAGAGCAGGAGCTCCACTTCTCACTGAACCAAAGCAGTTCTGTTTCTGCTGGACTGGATGATCTTGACCTCTCAGGAAACCGTATAAAAGCCATTTCCTTCCTTTAATTAGAGCAGCAGTGAGTGGAGCCTGCAGAAGATTCACGGAGATGTTTTATAGCAGCTGGAGGAAGTTCAGTTCATAAAACCTGAAGCTGTTCTGACTCGACGCGGGGAATGTGTCGTCATTCTGAATATGAATGTGCTTCACTAAAATATTTCTCATTTCTGTGTTGGCTGAAATCACGAGTCTATTTTAAGCTTTAGGATGAAACTGGTTCTGTTGGGGAACCAGTTTCTGCAAAGCGTCTGCAGAGGCTTTGCACTGGTTGGTTGATGAGGTGACTTTTATAAAGTTACACAGTTCACTCCGTGTTCAAAACTATTCAGTTTTAAATATTGAAGTTGTAGTTAGCATGCTTAGAGCTAACTAAATATTGAGCTAGCTACTTAATATTCATCTACAACAAACCTTTTAGCAAACTATTTGTTTTTTTTAGCCAATTTAAATATTTAGCTTCAAACTAAACATTTAGTTTGAACCTAATTTCTCATAGTCAGTTCAGATCAGAGAGGCTTTGAACAAGTTGCTGTTTTTGAGTCATTTGGAAAAAAGAAGTGAGATCTGACATTTGTAGAAAACGCCAAACTGGCAGGAAGTGTGGAAAGTAAAGTTTATGGTGGCAGGCCTCTGCGATGGGCTGGAACAGTCCAGCAGTGCAGCTCAAATTCTCCAAAAAATCAGTTTTGCTTCACAATCTTCTGAACTTTTTCCTTCCACCTAACTTTCCATTATTCAGCATTCTGTTAGTCATCCCCATTAAGGTTTAGATCATAAGAAATAAAAATAAAACAACTTGACTAGAACTGAATATTTATTATTATTTATGTCATGAATAAAATCACATTTTTGAACTTAAACAGAGAATTACGTTGTATTATTTTTTCAGTCCTTCACATCTGCTTCGTTTCTCCGTCACCTGCATCTTTTCCCTGCAGCGATCAAATTACCCCCATCACCACGCGCCGTCATCAGATTACTGTAATCTGGTCCGGCCGTATCGGCTCACACGCAGCTGGTAATTTACCCGCCGACGTTTCTGTCCCCGCGGAGACGGTCATGCAGTCAGCCGAGGGAAGCCATGTTTGTTTTCAGAACGCTGTCCACACAGAGTCTGAGTAAAACATTCAGACTGAATCTTTGTCTCCGGCAGATTAAAGATGTTTTATGTCTTCAGGAATCAAAGTTTTGCTGTCAGAATGATTCTGGTTCTGGTTCCTCTGCAGGTCATGAGTTCCCCTCAGAAGAACCCAGCGGAGATCAGGCTCACCTGCCCCACCCAGGCCTCCACCTGCCCCACCCAGGCCTCCACCTGCCCCACCCAGGCCTCCACCTGCCCCTCACCCCCGCGCTCCCACCATGAGTAAGTGGGACCAGTTTGGTGCTCTGACTGGTGCTGGTCCAAAAATCTAGAAATCTGAGAACATTTTTCAGTTCAGGTTCTGTTCTGAGTTTTCAGCAGTGGAGTCTTACGCAGTGAAAGTTAATAGAAGCCGCCGTAGAATATCTATCACTCAATTATTTAATCCTGGTGGAGAATTTCTATTTTATTTTATTCTGTACTAAGAGCTCACTTTGAGACTCACTTTGCAGTTTTTCTTGCTGAATATCTGAACATTTGTCAGGTTTAAATCTGGTTCTGAAGCTGTTTCAGTGATCCAGTTCTGGTTGGTTCTGGTTCTGGTAATGATGAGTTTTCTTAGTCTTCCCCGTTAAAGTGAAAGTATTGTGTGTTTTCCAGACACATGGCATCCATTTTACTGCAGGATCTAGTAATTATGTTACCTTAGTTGTTATAAAAATGCTACATATTTCAGAGAAATGTAACGTGTGGATTTATCGCCTGTCTCTTTAAAAACTCCCGCTCTGTCTGAAGCTCCGCCTTCAGGAAGTCAGCCCAACATGGCTCCTCTTTTAACCCATTAACATCCACACCAGGTGTTGCTAAGTCTCATAAAATCCACTGATATTTCTGATAAGAATTTGACTAAATGTAAAAAGTAACGGCGAGCGGCCATCTTGTTTTCTATGAAGCATCAACACATCGACTGAAACCGGAAACGTTGATTTAATGTGAGCTGAATGAGCTCAGCAGCAGCCGCAGCTCTGAGGAGAGGCCTTTCATGTCCTCCATTATTCATCCCAACCTTTGATGGACTCGCCTGGAGACGCTTGACGATGTCGATACCCTGAGCTAATTACCTTAATTACCCCCAGCAGCACAGAGAGGGGGAGCGCGCTCACACTGCCGCTAACGAGACTCTTAACGAGGTCGGGTCCGATTGGTCGGGGCTTCTACGTTTTTATGAGGCTCAGCAGAGATCAGAGGTTCATTTTGGAGCCGGTTCTGATTCTGCAGGAATAGAAACCAACAGTTTCATTTCAGGATTTATAATCATGTTTGGTTCTGGTTCTGGAAACGCCACTGAACCGACTATCTGGCTCCTGAACAGGTCCGGTTGGTTCATATCATAAATATTCAGTATTTAGTGTTTAAACCTGGATTAGTTTCAGTTTGGCTGCAGTTTTCCTCCATTTTTGCTGCTAAACTGTTCAGCTGTGAACAGCTCTGGGCTTTGACTAGGCCACTGCAGAATCTCCACCTTGTTTTCATCGAACCTTTTCTGCTCAGCTGTAACTAAATGCTTCAGGTCGTTGTCCTGATGGAAAATAAATGTTCTTTCTCTGGCATGATGCTGCCACCACCGTGCTTTACAGTGTTGGTCCGACGAACACAAAGCTCCATTTTGGTCCCGTCAAACCAGAACTTTAATCTTTCTAAAGAACAGCCTGAGAACGGAGGAAGAGACGATTGGAATCATTTTGTTGGTGTTATGTAGAAAGTAAAGCCGTTCATATCAGTTTCACTCTTTAGATGCTTTTAGAACACATTGAATCTGTTTAGGTTTTACTCTAAAAGAGCATGATTTTACTTTCATATCACTGTATGGACTCAGTAGACAGTTAATGACGGCTCTGTTTGGTTGTCTTTCTGTCCAGAAAACAACCAACTAAACACAGGACTCCTTTCTGTTGATGAAAAGAAGAAGTTGATCTCCTGCGTGTTGTAAATCATCTAATGTGACATTTAGAGGCGTTTCCTTCAGTAGGAGGACGGTTTGTAGGTCAGAGCCACCGATCTGTCCTTCACCTAACTCACACCTTCCTCCCTGCCTGTCGGAGGGAGACGGATGTCAGCCGGTGCGTCTGGCTGCAGCGGGCTGTAATTATCTGCTGCTCAGCCTCATCTGGTCTCCATCTGCTCGACTCGGCCTCGTTCGCTACGCTGCAGCGCGCAGACCAAACAGGTTGTTACGCCTTTCCGCAAAAACCTGCAGCTCTGATTAAAAGCTAGAAAACACAGGAGGATCAGATACAGGCAAAGTCTCAAAAATATTACAAAACCACTAATCCCACCTGAAATCTGCAGGTACAAGATTTACAGTACGAGAAAAAACAGCAATAATAATTAATATTTAGAATAAAATCTAAATGATTAAAGTTCATTCATATAGTGAAACGACAAGCAGCTTGAGCTCCTTATGCAGCCAAAAACAATTACCAGAAAACATAAAAAAATAGTTTAAAACTAATGAACAGTTTATAAGTTAATAAGTGAATCAGTTTTAAAATATGAAAATTCTAAAAATGTAATTAGAAATACATAGATACTATGTTAACTATTAGATACAAGTTAAGTCACTTTAAATCCCGGTGAGCAGCTGCTGGCCACGCCCCCAGCTCAACGTTTACACTCTCATGCGAAAATGTCTGCAAACAGATGCAAAACTCCAACCGTACATCTTTGAAAAGCAGAAGTGGAGCCTTCTGCACAACCAGACAGATTGATGGAGTAAGTAGTTTCTAGATGGCAAGTTGACAACAAAACGTTTGTCTTTTCCAGCAGCCATTGTACCAGCTGATCAAACTCTGGTTGCTAGGTAACAGCTCATTTTCTAGACACCAGAAATCATAAACTTATTGGCCAAAAACAGCTGTTTTTGTAGATTGTGTTGTTTTTAGAAGCAGTGGAGACTGGACTGGTATAATCAAAACGTTCAAAATGTGAATTTAGTGTGATGGGTCTCTTTAAGGCCCCAGATGGTTTGTTGTGGTTGTTCAGTGGGGGTGTGCTGCTCTCAGCTGAGCCTTTTGTGTTTGCTGTGTTGGGTGGATGTCGGCTGAAGGGCCCAACATGTCCCTGCAGCTCCTGTCATTCAGCATCCTACTCACTGCAGCTCCAAATAACTCCTCCACAGTTCCTCTCTAATAGCGCCGCTGCTAATGCATTTATGCAGCAGTGGTTGTTATGGCTGCCTCTTCATTTCCAAATTGCTCCCTGGTGTTTCCAGTTATTTTTGCTTTGTTTTTGTTTGCATGGCTGCACTGGCAGGCCTCCTCTGACACGTCTCAGCCCAGAGTGACTCAAGTCTGCTTGCCAGGAAGGTTGGTAACTGTTGGGAAACATCTGAGGAAAGAGGCGGCTGCACCGGTCGGGCGGGTTCCTCCTGGCCTCCACCAGGATTTATCCCCTCCAGCATTCCCTGCTGCCAATTTGAACTTGAATGAGGATTAGCAGGTTAAAGGTCAGAGCAGATTTCCAACCAGATGACACATTGAAGCGCACGGTAGCAGCGTTAGAGGATTTTTTCTAACTGTTTTCCCAGCAGCAGCAGTAAACCTGTTTTTTTGTGGTTAGCCTTTCCAGAAACCGCCTTGTTTTGCCGGCTGTTTTATCAGCGTGGCACAGATTCCTCTGAAGCAGAAGCTGTGGAGATGTAATTCACTTACCGCAGAGCATAAACCTTCAGATTGATTATCTCTCCTCGGAGAGTTTCCTCCCATTCTTCTTTAAAGCCACACGACTCGGCAGCAATCTGAGAGGAATCTGTCCTCTGAAGCCTGAGCTTCTGCACAGCGGAAACCGCTGGCTGGTGATAGCAGAGCGGAACGAAGGTTTGGGGTCAATAGTTTTCCACACATGCCAGGTTGGTGTGGATAGATTATTTCCCCCTTAATAAATGAAATCACATTTTAAAAAACAACTTACATTTCCTCAGGTTATCTTGGTTCAATATTAAAATGTCAATCTAAAAAATTCCAGTGAAAATTGGAAAAAATGTGTAATAATCACTCAAATGTGGGCGGCATTAACTAAAATCTAGTTTCGTTAACGAGCTACATAGTATTTAGCAGAACCTAACGCGCCAACTTAAATCATGTTGATCCCGTTTTGTCTCAGGAACAAATGCTACAATGTGGTATATCGCCCCCTACTGGGGTGGATTTGTCTCACACGCCTGCATAAACGGTTTGTTTGGTATATGTAGTTTCAGTTTCATATTTGTTGAGTATTGGTGATTCTGTCCACAGTGATCGACAGTAGGGCTTCAGAAAAGAGAGAATGGGAAGACAGGAAAGGGCCACCACCTTCAAAATAAGAGCATGAGGAGGACGACAAACATTATTCAACTGTTTACACAACAGCTAATTGAATTAGCGCTTTAGAATTTACCCTGAAAAGATAATTTAGGGGAAGCTAAGAGCGCTAACCCACTATTGTGAATTCAGAGAGTATTCCTTTTCTTTCCGATGTTTATGTGACGATTGAAGACTGGAAGCTGCAGGTTCTGATCCAGTGTCTGAAGTGATGCCGTTTTTCCAGCTTCACTCTTTGCGTTGGATGTCATACGATGTGCTAAAGGTGAGACTGGTCGGTGGTACAGGAAGGAAGCTCTGCTGGAGATTTCAGGGCAGCAGAAGGAAGCTGGTCCAGTGACCCCCAAACCTGTTCCACCATGAGCAAACCCAGGCTCCCAACCCTGGGATCCAGAACTCGAATCATGTAAGGCACTTTGAGACCAGAAGAGTCGGATCTCTGGAGGGATTTTGGGCAACAGAAAGTCCCCGAAACATTTAGTTTTCTTCGGTTCTGGTTTCAGCTCAAAGCTTAGCTTCCTTTACAGAAGCAGGTTTTGCAGCGGGTGTAACTAGTTTATGTTTTACTTTGTTTCCATTTAGAGTTCTGGTCTGTTTACCTCCATCTTCACTCTGGGTTGTTACAGAAATGAGTTCAAGTTAGAGCCGCAGCTACTGATTATTGTAGTAATCAATTATTCTCACGATTAATCAAGTTATCACATAAAAATGCCATTTTCTGCTGATTTTTTTATTTTGCCACCTTAGCTTATTTTATATATTAGAAAAAGAAGATGCAAAATAAGCTGCTGCTCAGGAAGCAGAACGGATCAACAGGATGTCAAAAAAATCTTTATCAACAGTTAAAATGATCTCAATGTTAGAAATTACTGTCATTGATTAACTGGATCTTGTCTGAGATAAATTTGGTAACGGCAGCAAATTCCCCACTAAACTGGTAAAATAATAACACAAACAGCAGTTTTATTCTCATCTCTTTAAGCATAATGAGATACATATTTTATTGTTTTTATTGCTTATTTTAACCTCTGTACTCGTCTTGTTGATCCACCATCCTAACTTTGGGAATTTGATGCTTTTTAACTGTTTAGATTGGATATTATTTTTGCCAGAATCTGTTGAATGTTTAAATTTTCTCTGCACCTGATGCAGCTTTTAAGGAAGGGAGTAGAGAAAGAAACCTTTCAGCGCGGTTTCCTGTAACGCTGAGTGTCTGGATGCTTTCTGTGGATTTGCTCTTTAATCTCGGTGTTTGCTACATTTCCAGCAGACCTTGAGTGTCAGTCTCGGTTTCTGTGGACTGATAGGAACAAACGTGTTATCAGGCCATAAAAGGATCAAATTGATCTTTTATTGCAGCTGAAACTCCCTGCAGATTAAGGGAAACTAAACTGAAGGTAATTCAGCTGCAGAGGTTTGAATAAAAGCTGAAGTTTTACTACAGACAATAAAAAACACCTCAGATTGGAGCTGCAGCTTGTTTCCTTCTCCGTTCACACAGAGACGTGTTTCCTCTCCGCAAGCCGTTCATGGTCGCTCTGTGTTTGGTTGCCATGGTGAGCCGAGCGGCTCTGCGTGTTTTTATCTGCCGTCTCCAGAAAGTTTGATCCATCCGTCCTCAGTGTGGAGACGTTGGACAAGCTGCGTCTTGCAGACCTGAAGCTGGTGGTGTAATTATTAGCGTCAGAGCCAGTCGGTCCTGAAAATCATCCAGGAAACTCGGCAGAGCAGGAGGAAATAATTCTGACGTTCCACAGAGACACAAGCAAAATACTTATAAACTACAGACAGGACCGAGCCCCGGCCCTGAGGAACTCCACAGCAGGACAGATCAGGTCGTAGGAAGCTGTCAGTACATGGAAAAATGATTTTAATCCAGAAATGATTCATAATAAATGGAATTGTGTTGAAATTTATTTAGCAACTCGATGAAGTGAATTGTTCTAATTCTTAGAAAATTTGGTCCTGATCTTTTTTCCTTTTATATGACAGACTATATTTTTGTTTCTTTTAAAACTTTATATACGCTGTGCTAGATGTTTTATTCATGTATTGAATGAATGAGGCGACTTTTCAATGCTCAATTATAGAAAACATGGAATAAAAAAGCTGCTTGCTTTGAGCAGGAAGTGACACGGGGCAGGCAAACAGGAAGTGTGCCAGGCAGAACGGCGCAGCGGGACAGGAAGCGGGAAAGTCGGAGAGAGGAGGGAAATGCAGAGTCAGCGTTTCGGATAGCATTTAGCTTCCCTTCAACGTTTAATGGTCGTTATGATTGATGGCTGCCGAGCAGATTGGTTCGTTTTTCTCCTCAGACATGACAGAAAATAAAAGTGAAGGACGTGAAACGTAAAAGTCTCTCAGTCCATTTCTCCCCAGGAGGCTTTTATTTTGAAATCTTCAGCAGATTGTGGCGTATCGATTCTGTCTGGTTGAGGCTTGAAGAGGGAGGACAAAAATAACTGCAACTAAAACATCTAGACTCTCTATTTTTCTTTATCATTAAGACATTTTAATCTTTCAGATAAAAATTTTAAATAATATTCATGAGAATCCTGGGGGTAAAAATATGCAAAAATATCAGTTCTGTCAGACATAAACAGATATTTACTGACGTTAGCAATGGGAAAGTTAAAATACAGACGATAATTAGATGATTTTCAGCCTGCAGCCAGGACAGAACTGACTGCAGTTGGTTTCCAGTTGTCCCTGAATGCACCACGAGAGCTTTCAGTTCTGGCTGAGGGAAACAAGCAGCTGGATTTTTTCATGTCATCATCTGAGGAGTAATTAGGAATTAAGCAATAATAATGAAATTACATCGGCTCAGTTAAAAATATATTTAATTCAGAAATGCTCCATAATGGTCACATAGAGCGCTGTATGCATATTTCTGGAAAGTTTGGTGGAAGGAAGACATGTGTCTGTAGGAACCTTGTCATCAGCACTTTGAACACTTTGACTTTTACTATCAAAATCCCAGGTTTTGTGGTGCTACTTTAGACATATTTGCAATATTTTTCCCCATTAAATCCAAACATTTACATATTGAATAAAAACATGAGCAGACGCATTAAATCGTTAAAGAACATAAACAGCTCGATGTTGGTACTCGCCAAATTGATAACGGCCGAAAACTCGACAGGATGGCTCAGGCAGCACTGGTAGGAGTTAGAGACACTGCCACCCGCAGGTGGGAGTCAGCATCACTCAAACCAAATGTTTGTTTCTGATGAACATTTGTGAGGAGAGGAGATGGATGTTTAAACATCCATCCATCCATCCATCCATCCATCCATCCATCCATCCATCCATCCATCCATCCATCCATCCATCCATCCATCCATCCATCCATCCATCCATCCATCCATCCATCCATCCATCCATCCATCCATCCATCCATCCATCCATCCATCCATCCATCCATCCTAAACTCAATAAATCCAGTAAACTAGTTTAGATCTGAAGAGTCCTGGATGGTTTTTAGGAATATAATTAATTAGCTCTGTGTTTATAACGTCGTTCCGGCTCTAATTTGATTGTTTTCACTCACCTCCGTCATCCTGAGCTCCAGCTGTAGATTAAAACACACCGACGGATTCTCTCCTCTTCCAGTCTGCGGAGGGAAATCTGATGAGAACTTATTGATCTGCTGATTGTCGGTCGGCTCCTTCGGCTCCGTCCTGCTTCCTCTCCCAGTCGAAACTCGATCCATTTCCCCTCAGGAGGCCCGCTGCTCGCTCCGCTCTCATCCAGACCTTCAGCTGATCCTCTGGAGATGCGGATCGATTGATTCGGTCTTGTTGAGGCTTGAAAGAGGCGGATAAAAATAGGTGTAGCTCGATGGTTCCCTCACGTCCATCTTTTTGCCTACTTCATGTTGACAGAAGGGCTCTGTTTAATTTCCTTGAGACAATTTGCACTGAAATGTGCCACGTAGTTACAAAATAGATGCCGACAAACTTTGCTGAGATGTTTGGGGAAATTTATCGCGAATGTCTGAAAATATGCGATAAATTCAAACTTATGCTTCAGATTCCTCTTTTTGTCTTTTGGAAGTAAAATGAAATGTTTTCTGGTCAGTTATGTGATGCTTTTATAAATGACACTAAAAGCTTCTTGCTTTCATGATTGTAAACATCTGAGTGAGGTCGCAGCCTCGCAGCGCCGGGTCGTAACCATAGCAACAGCAGCTGCAGGTTGTCCAGCCATGCAGTAATTGGGCTTTCTGACGCACAGCCAGAGGAAACAAATATATACTGACACTTTATCACAGAGCTGTGTGTGTGTGTGTGTGTGTGTGTGTGTGTGTGTGTGTGTGTGTGTGTGTGTGTGTGTGTGTGTGTGTGTGTGTGTGGTCACACTGAAAATGAGCCTGGTTTTCCTGTTTGGATCATTTGATCGTTGTTCTGTGGAGGCTGCTGGAACCAGAAACGATTCATCATAATTAGCATTTTTTGGTATTTATTGATATTTTTCATTGAATAAACAGTAGAGAAAATAGTAAAACTAACAGTTTTGGGGGATTTTAAACCAAATTAATTGGGTTGATCATGAAAACAATAAATCCAAATCTTATCAATAAATTATACGAATAAAAATCTTATTGAAGTACGATCTGATAATTCATCTGTAGCAAGACTCATTTCTGCAAGAATAATGAGAAATATTCAGAATTATTGGTATTTATTGAAACTTTTCATCAAACTATCAAGGGAATTGTAAAAGTAACAATCCCAACATTACGGACAGTTTCACACATTATTTGGAATAAACAATAAACTTTATAAGAAAAATATAATTTCATGTTAAATATGATTTCAGCTGAATGAAAATCAAATATGATCTTTCGTTCATCTGTATCGACTCATTTCTGCAGTAATGATCGAATAAAAGCTCTGATTTCTGCAGAAACTGGTGATCAGATGGAAAACTGGCAGCTTTTTCTGAGGCTCATTCCAGCGAAAGCAGCAAATTTAACGGCTTTAATTTCATGGCTGTTGGATGAAAATGATCAGAGCAGCAGAAGAAGGAGGCAGGATGCAGCGAGAAGGCGTTACCTGGGTGGTACAAATCATCACTGCTCGTTCAGCCGTCTGCATTCTGCTCATGTTTCCGCTCCGCAGCAGAAACACGAGGAGAGGAGAGGAGGGAAGAGCTGGAGGTCGTTAATTAGGATCTGCAGGATGTGAAGAGCGGATCGAGGAGCCGGCTGCGGCGGGAAGTTCCACCACTCAGGACCTTTTGATCTGCAGCATCCAGCCGGGGACGGAAACAAGCCGGCGAAGGACGGCTCCGCTCCGGATCGCACGCGGCATGACGAGGGCGCTGCGCCGCGGCGGCCGGCAGCGGAGAGGGCATCGTCGCGCTGCTGCCTCCTGTCACCCTCAGGCGCCGCTCAACGCAGGTGAAGCAGCATGACGGCCAGTTAGTGGAGGAAATACTGAAGACGCCCAACACCCAGGAAGCAGGAGCAGAGCCTTGATTTCACTGGAAACCAGCGTCCTGGAGGAGTCATGCTGCGGGCCAGCTGATGAGCGATGAGGCTGAGGGGCGCCAGAGCCGCCGCCGCCTCATGGCTCCTCCCACTGGATAAGCATGCAGGTCCTGCAGATCGTCAAGGAGCTAGTGTCTCCATCCAGGCACCGGGCAGCTGCGCGATTTGGAGGTGTGTGCGCTGGTTTCTAATCACCAAACGGCTACAGTTTCCATTTGAGGCGCACAAATAAAAAGATTTCTGAATCGATTCTGCAGATTTTAAATGCGGTAAAGTTGTACGTCTATTTGCAGTTTTCCTGCATCGCATTGCGCCTCGACTGTTTTATTCACCTTTTTCAATCAGACTCAATTTCTCTTTTTTGGGACCAAAATTATTAATATTTCCTCATTTGTTTTAGATTTCTTCTTTTTTTATATTTAAGCCTTTAATTTATGGTCAATTAAAACAGTGAGATTCTAAATAATTCTCTTGAGATGGTTTTTGGATTTAATATTAATGCAATGGAAGCACGTTTCCCCTCCACTGGTGACTCTGCCTTACCAGAGGCACCAAAATCCGCTTTTGTCAACGTGATCTGTGCTGGTTTGCTCTCTCTGTTAACATCTGTTATTGATGAAATTTCGCTCTGTGTTACCTGTTGATTCGTTTCAGATGGAAATGAGACCAATTCTCATTTTAAAATGACGATTGGATGGAAACATGGCGGCTGTTTTTGAGTTTCCTCATCATTTCTAAATGGCGTTTTGTTTTTCTCTGAAGGAATCTCTACATTAAAGTTTGTTTTTTGAAAACAAAATGTTGCTGCTAAAATTGTCCACGTCTTCTCCGGTCCATCCGCTGCGTCACCCAGGGACTCTCCGGCCTCATCGCAGCTGGACAGAAATCTGTCCGTCTTGTTTTGTGCCTGTGGGATCAGACAGCTGTTGTTAGTGAAGAGAAAACCTGATTTCTTCTTTCCATAAGGTCTCTGTGATCTCACCGAGGTGTTTTATTTAAATTCAGAGCCTGCTGAGTGAAATGCGGTCAGATTAAAGTTAATCGTTTTGTGTCTCTGTCGTTTGTCTGAATGAAGTGGACATGTCCCCCGGAGACGGCCGTGTTGCTGCAGCTCTCCGTCTGGGTCGGACATGGTTTTGTGTCGCTGTAAATAATGGATCCGCTGCTGATGCTGGGACCTTATTATTCATCCTAAATGTCATTTATTGAGTTTGATTGTTGAAAAATACAAATTATGAGGATTAATTTCACCCAACAGTTTTTAAAGCTGTTAGTTCTGCTAACGGTGATAATTTAGCCAAATAAAAACTCAAATCAAATTCTCCAGTAATTTAAATATTGTTTCTCTTTGTTTTGACAAAAGAAAATGTTAAAATGTTACAATTTATCAGGACTTGGGAGACATTCGTCTTCTTGCCACAAATGAAAAACAGCTCAATAATTTCATTCATCTCGTCTTTCCACCAAAGACTAGATGAACAATTTTGTTTAGAGACTTTATGTATTTTATTTTCTGTTTTATTTATTTTGGATATTTAAAATGTTTTCCAAGCTCCAGTTTGTCTGAAATGAAAGTTTATCGATCTTAATTATTATTCCACTATCACTTAAAAACAATATTATCACAATAACTTTTGGCACAGTTTATCATCCACCATCATTTTTATCCTGGATATCTGGAGTTCTGACCTCTGCTGCTCCTCCAGAGTCTCTGTGTTCGGACTTGTCAGATCTCGTTTTGAATAAAGTTGGGAAACGAAGCATCTGGGAGCTCGCCTTGTTTCTCAACAATCCCTGTAGGAGGCTTACTGCTGCTTAGAGGAGCTCAGCCCTCATTAACTCCACCTGGACTTAGGATCAGGATCCAGCAGAGGATCGAGCTGCAGCACAAACTCAGTTGTTTGTTAGAAAGCAGACGGATTTCAAACGTCATTTCAGGGCATTTAACGGCCTGAGAGAAGGAATCAGAGTTGTTAACTTCACAAGCCACACCTGATAGTCGGGTTGATTTGGTTTGATGTTTGGACCAAAGTTTCAACATTTGCTCCATTTCCAGCTGCTGTGGTTCTGAGTCAAAGCTGTTCCCCTCCTGGCCTGTGGGGGCGCTGTAGCAAGAACCACTGAGGAAACAAAAACCTCCAAAACCGCAACTTCGTTCTTCTCCAAATGGAAACAGAAATGGAGGCGTCAGATTTTAGCGGTTGGAGAATTTAAAAAGCCATTCCTCCAGCTAATGAAAGACCATTTGGTTTGGTTGTATTTACCCAGAATGCCCTGCGCTGTAGTTCACTTCCTGTTTTTGAAGCGGCCATGTTCTGGACTAATTGTTCAACTTATTTCGGCTTGTTGTGTCCTGTTTTACCCAATAAAAGCAAAAAGGTTTAACATTCAACACAAAAAGCATTTTTTATTTATTTTATTTTTTTTAAAAGTCTCTGGTTTAAAATCAAAATAACAATTATGGATATAAAATACTGTTCAAGAATCTGCACTTAATTTGATAAATTATGTCTAAAATGTGGTGTTGAATAATTAATTGCTTTTAACGTCGTATAGTTTAATTAGAAGTGTTTCAGCTGCTTTTTTTAAACCCTGCTTTCTCTGCTACAGCATCTTCCATCTGAGCCTGACTAGCAGAACAAACTGCATGATAAACAGGAAGCTGCAGCAGCCACTGCAGTCTCTTTTTTCTGTGAAAATCATAGTAATAGATGAAAAACCTTATTTATTAGATTAATAATATTGCCTGATTTTTTTACGTTTTCCATTAAACCACAATAGTTCTGTTTCAATTTGAGACAGAAATGTTCTGATCTGAATTTCAGACTGAAATATCACAATGTGGATATGAATATCTTATAAAAAATAAACAGTTTAAGAAACAGGAGGTTTGATTTTGGCTTCAGTAAAGTGTTGAACAAAGAGCTGGCAGCTGAAAGCAGGTCGTGGAGCTCAGATAAATAACTTTACTGCAGCATTTTTGGGTTTTGATCCCAAATAAACAGGAAATGACTTTAAATGACCCAAAAACTCCCAAACTGCTGAGATGTGGACTCGAGATAAACTCATCGCTTCGTTTCCGGGGTCTGAACTCCAATTCAATGAATATTTTGATGTTTTTGGATGTTTCATCATTGTTTAATGTGTGAAATTTAGATTATTCTGTTCTCTGCAGATCATCATGTTTTCTGCATTTTTCTGCTGCAGTCGGACAGAACAGAGCTTGGAGTATTTATTGACTGCAGCAGCGTTTTTCATGGTGCGTTATGCTCCATCTCTGGGCGCTAAGCGAGTTAGCAAGCGTGTGAATGAAATATGGATGCTGGTCAGGAACAGTGGAAACCCTGCAGGTGTTGTGGTGAAGCCGCCTGCTGACATCTCTGCTCAGCTTGTCTGTTGTTCCTTAAGGCCAGAGCTGCTGTTTATTCTCCAAGGACTCCTTTTATATTTACATTGATCCCTGTTTACTCCTGACTTATTCAATTATGCATCAGATGCCTGCAGATCAAGAAATATCACACAAAGCCTCCGTCAATATTTTGCTTCTCGGCTTAATGCGAATGCAGCAGCTCATGTGAGGCCGTTTGCAAAGTTGCAGTTGAAAATGAGCAGCAATAATTTGGATTATTTAGTCACAAGAGAAAAAAATGGGGGTAATTTTTTTCAAAGTTCTTATTTCGTCATGTTATTAATTTATAAACAAACCAAAGTTAGCAACCTAACTATTTAGCAGCAAACTACATATTTAGCTTTGAGCTACATCAGTACTTAATCGTTGAGCTAGCTTAGAGCTAATTATTTCATTTTGGCTCCAAATATTTAGCTAGCTCACTAAATATTTATGAAGCTACATATTTAGCTTGCTAACTAAATATATTACTCTGCACTAGCTAACTCTTTAGCTTAGGAACTAAATATTTAGATCTGAGCTCGTTAAATATTTAGCTTATTAATTGAGATAGCTTAAGCTAAATATCCAGCTCTGAGTTAGTTAGCGCTGAGCTAATTATTTAGAAGGTCACTAGATATTTGTGGAGCTAAATATTTATCTGAGGTAGTTCAGAGTTTGGTTTAGTTAGCTCAAAGCTAACTAAATCTTTTGCTTGCTAATTACATTCTTCAACTATTTACCATGCTAACTAAATATTTGGTCTGGTGCTAGACACTTAGCTAGAGTGATATATTTTGAATATATAATGTGAAAATATGACTGAAAAATTACCCCTCATGTTTTTATCTGAAAAAAGTTGCCCAAATTATTGCTGTTAAATTTTGAGTGTGTAACTTTCCAAACTGCACCATGTAGCAACCCATCTGAGACACCTGACCTTGTTTACGTGACCTTTTGCATCAACAGCTTGTGACCTTGGCACAATGTGGTTGAACCTGGTTGGTTCAGCCCATCTGATGCCTCCTGCAGTCCCTCAAACTGCTGCTTGTCCCTCCGCGGCGAGGGTTTAAATGAAACATTTATTCTGTGCTGGACGTCATGAGATCAGATTTGGTTTCTGTAGCAGAGAATCTCTGTTCTGCTTCAACTTCCTGTTCCCTGTCAGTGACCAGAATTATAACATTAAAGCTCAAATGACACCAACATTATCTGTGCTGCTTTTCCTGACAAAAAGAAATAATTGAAAGTTGAGAGGAAGTTGAACTGTTTGCTGCAGAGGAACAGTTTTTATTTCTGCCCTACAATAAACGGAGATTAAAGTTGTTTTTACTCAACATGAACAGATAAAATTATTTTTCTTCTAAAATCTGAACATAACACCCAATTCCTCTGCATTGAGCTTCTTTAATAATAAATAACTGTGTAAATCTCCTTTAATACGTTTTCCCCAGTGGTTTTAAAATATTTACATGAAGCATCAGTTTAGTTTCCAGTCATTATTTTCTGAATATTTTAATAAATTCAGAAAGGACAATTTGTTTTAAAAACTGAATCAACTGAGTACAGATAATTTAAAATAAATAGTAAATAGAAAAAAATGAATGAAGATAGAAATTAATTTAAATATGTTTAAGATGTGTTAATTTATCTGCCAATGGACCAAAGAGAATCATCTTCTTATAACAATCCTCTGTTTTGCTGAAAGGTCAATTTTAAGTTGGTCTCATTTAAAGTTTACGAAGATATTTGCACTAGAAACTACACCAAAAATATTTAGTAAGATTTTGTGTTTTTACAGTGTGTTTCTGTTAAAAAACAACATTTATCGTCTTTTCTGTATCGGATCGGTTCCAGCCAATACTGAACAGATATCAGTATCAGATGTGAAAAATTCAATCTGTGCATTTTCTGCTGTAGAATTTAAGTTTTAAATCTTTTTTTCCTCTTAAGGGATAAAAAGTCATTTTAGCAGCAGGATCGGGATCTTTGTGCCGGTCGGTCGGCCTTGGTCTGGTCGGCTGCGGTCCTGGATCAGTCCAGAGGGATCCGCTGCTCTGATGCAGCAGATGAAGCTCAGATTAGAGCAGAACTCCTTTTTCTCTCAGATCTGTGAAACGCCTCATCAGGCCCGTCTCTTAACGAGCTTTTAACGGCAGCTCTTCATCATGCAGTGTCATCATCAGAAAAAAAGAACCAAAACAGAAAAGTTTCTGGGTGATTTTATTCTGCTGGGATCTGAGAACTCTCCGGTCCGGTTCTGCAGGGTTCTGAAAGCGGCTCGTTGTGGTGTGGAGTGGGAGTGGGGGGAATGCAGCGAGTGGGAGCGACTGTGAAACGGCAGCATTGTGACAGCAGCGGCTCTGATCTCACTTCTCTCTGCCCCGCGCTGCTGCTTCCTCCCTTTGTGTCGGAGCGGCGGTCAGCGCCGATGGCGTGAGGCGGTTTGTGTTTCTGACGCTGCGGATCGGCCGGAACCGGGATCGATGCGGGCCAAGGCTCGTCTGGACGACCCGCTGGATAACTTTAAAAGAGGTAACGCCAGAGGAGCTCCAGGGCATTCCTGCGGGGTCAAAGTTCATCTGTCTGATAGGATGTTTGATGTTCTGCTTTTAAATGAGGCTCATTGTGCAGATCTTATCTCAACTGACCTCAACTCAGATTTAGAAACTTTTGCATGTGGGAACGAGGAGTTTAAATGTTGCGCTGCAGTGGTGGGATGTGTTCACACTTCACCTTCAGATGTAAAACTCTGGTGACAGAATGCAGATAATGAGGAAGCGTGAAAGTTTCTGGATCAGATTCGATCCTGCTGAGCGCTAAGTTACAGTTTCAATCCCAGTAAAAGAGCCCAGATCTCCTCTCATGGTTGCTGGAACGTTTTGGAAAAGTTCCTCAGGAAATCAGGCAGATTATTTTAAGTCCTTGTTGTTTGAGATGATGGTAGAAACTAGTGGTGGGAATTATTTACTGTATACGATTCAATTCAAAACTATTATTCAGTTACTTCTCCTTTAATGGTGTGCAAAGGAGCGAAAGGCTCTACTCCAGTCTGCTTTGCAAGTCAAATTGACAGAAGATGGTGAAAGGTATTTTTCACATGTAGATGGAAAAACTCCCATCCTCCATTTTGTTATGAAGCTGTCACAGAAAGAGCGCCATGTTTCTGCCAAGAGCCGTGGACCAGGACATTTCCTTACAGGGGTTTTCAGCCATTTGACTGGCTTTGGTAGTTATTTATTGAAGAATCCTAAAAAAGTGCCGCTGTAGCTTAGCGCCGCTGTAGCTTAGCGCCGCTGTAGCTTAGCGCCGCTGTAGCTTAGCGCCGCTGTAGCTTAGCGCCGCTGTAGCTTAGCGCCGTTTCTTCATGATGTTTACGATGTTTACGTTGTCACCGATATGAGCTCGGTTATCCTAATCAACATCAGTCTTCTTGGACTTATCGAAAAACTAAAATAAAACTAAAATGTTTGATGGAGTCGGTTGAATGTCAGGCTGTCGCTCTCCTGCGGCGCTTTATGCGCATGCGGCGTTCCGCTGCCGGCTGCATGGTGACGCCAGGCGTAGATACAAAATGGAGGCCGAAAGACAGCGGATTTGCTTTTTATTTTTACGTTTTAAAATCGATTTGGGGACGTTTTAAATTGATTCTGAGTCGTGCCAAATGAGAACTTTATGTTTTAGTGAATTGATTTTTTTGGTCGTTCTCCCGTTTAACGGTGGATCTGCGTTCCCAATCGATTCAATGCGTTCCCACCGCGTTCCCACTGTTGAATCGATTCAGCTCTTTCACTAAAACTAGTTCAGAACTCACATTACTGCTTAGGGCACATCTATAAACCTGCTACATTCTCCTTATTTTATTATAATTTTTTATTTTTTTGATGTTTTAGGCTTCAGATGTTTTGGTTCTTCTGTTTCAGTGACTAAACCATAATCTGAACCTGATTGGTTTGCCTCTGAAAGCATCGATCGTGTTTTATTTCCTGCTGTTATTCTGCTGAACATTAGTCTTATTTTACTGCCAGATTGAAATATATTCCCTAAAGAGATGCACCAAATTATACCAGGTTGTGCAAAATGATGAAAACAAAGTCCTGCTCGGCTGCTGCGTCCAGTTGCATATTATATTTTATTCAAATTATATTTCATTCAAATTCTGCATAGCTTCAATATATCTGAGCTGTTGGAGGAATTTCCTGCTAATGTTTACTTTTAGTCAGTGAGCAGCTCAGAGGTTATGATGAAAGAAGCTAAAGCAAAGAAGCAGGAAACGCCTGTTAATTATGACCCATAATAATCCCTGATATCCTGCTGTCTGGTTCTTCTGTCTGGTTAATGTTTTAAAAGTCAAATGAGCTTAACACTGTTTTATTTTATGCTTCTGATTAAATTATAGCAACGATAGATTAGCATTTGCAGAGTTTAGATGAACAGAAAACTAATTCATATGTTTTCTTCAGTTTGAATCATCCAGTCAAATTCTGTAAATGGTTCTAAAAGTTAAGCCTCCAGGGAACAGATTTTTGTTAAATACATTAAAGTTGAGTGAATACCTTAGAAACTAAATGTTTATTTCTTAAAAAGCTTCAAAATGTCTACAGCTAATACAAAAACGCTGGTTAGCCTTAACTACTTTATTTTAAATTTAGTCATGACAGAAATATTTAATCTGGCATTAGAGGTATTTTTACCTTTATTGCAGGAATTTTTCTACCATTCTAAAGTTTTTGCGCTCAGACATTGTCATCGTCGTGACTCAAGAAAGCTGAAGCTAATGCCAGCTAGCTGCTAATATACCCTGGCTAGCCGTTTAGCTAGCTAAACGTTTTGCAAAGTTATCGCCAGTTATCTGGACGACTTTGAGGTTGACTTTGAAAACTCGTTTTATGTGATGTCTGTCTCTTTAAAAACATAAGATATTTTTCTATGTTAGAGAATAGATGGTGTTTCTGAATTGATTTCGTGGTTCTGGCAGTTAAAGGCTTTCGTGACGCTTCGTCTGTTCAGTGTTTTTCAGTCTTAAATTGAATTTAAGGGACATAAAACCTGCAGATGTTCTGCATGAATGAGTCGTTCCCTGAAGCAGCTGAAGCTTTGTTGGGTTGATTCATCTGACCTGTTTTGGTTCTGCAGAAAGCGGGTCGTGTTCTGAAAGTTCTGTGTGGAGGTCGAGGTCCAAACCAGGCCCCATTCCCACCACATTTATTTAAAATGTCACGCTGCCACAAACACAGAAGCAGAACTGAAACGCTTCAGCTTCCAGGTTTAACTCATCCGGATCCGGTTCTAGATTCAACTCCGAAAGGTTCTGACTGGACCGGCCAGTCGGTTCTGGTCATCTGGATGGGTCGCTACTACAGCAGGTGACGATGAAGGTTCTGAAGAACCGAGTCGCTGCTTCAGGTGACGTCTACCTGCTGATGGTTGGGAGGAAGTGCAGGACTTCCTCTCTGTGGACGGTTTCAGTTCCGCTTCAGGAGGAACCAGAACCCGACTCACGTGTTGAAGCTGCAGAACTTCTGGATCGACCCGTCTGATGGAGCTCGATCCTGATCACTTACAGTTGCGACCTCTCACCTCTGCAGATCAGCCAGTTGCATCAGTGAGTCGTTAAAGTGATGCTTCAGATTCACTTTATTTTGGTAAATTAGCAAAAAATGAAAAAACAAAACAAAATTCTTACCAACCAATAATTTACTAAGAAAGGCTGATGCATGTAATTCTATAATTTTACATTTTAAGCGTCTTTTAAACATTTTACGGCTCTGTTTAACATTTCAAGGCTCTTTTAATTTCATTTCTTAATGCTGCAGCGATTTGTTTCCTGTTTCAGTTTAGTGGCTGAACCTCAGAGTATCAGCCTCTGTGGGAAACGTTTCATTATTATTCATCAGATGAAACATCCTGAAAACTTATTTAAACGTGGCTGTAAAAAAAAAAAAAAAAATCCAGGCTGGTCGCCATGGGAACCACCAGGCCTCCAGGGCTGGGAATCCCAGAAGAAAAAACTTCACTGTATTTGTTTGTTTGCCCCCGACCGTTTCTCTCTCTCTCTCGCACACACACACACACACACCCCCCCACACCCCCCCCACACACACACACACACACACACACACACACACACACACACACACACACACACACACACACACAGAATCCTGTCATAAAAATGCCAGCCGGCTCAATAAGGAGTGTGTTTGTTTCCTCCCGCTGGACCCTGGAGACCCGGACAGGAAGTCAGAGAGCGACTCGAATAAAAGTCTGAAACGGGTCGGAGGAGCAGAACCGGAGCCAGTTTGTTCTAGTGAGTCCAGTTAGAGGAACCAGTGGTCCAGTAACATCAGAACCGGGCTCAGAGAAATGTTCTGGAGAAGGAAATAAGCCTGTCGCAATCAGCAATTAAAGGCATCATAAATTAAAATGTGTGAAAGTTTTCATTCTGATGATTAATTTTGTTTTGACAGGAAATTTTAATTACAGAGATTCATAATCCATTTTATTTATGGTTCTGGTTGTGTTTGGTTTTTATTTATTGTTTATGGTTGTTGTGTTTTATATTCCAGAAGGTTCTTTATTAAATTAAAGCTTATTGGTCTGTGAGAAAACAAACTTCCATTATTATTTCACAAAACAACAATATTATCGTTTATCACAATAATTACTGGAGCAATTTATTGGTAAAAGTTTAATCCATCCATCCGTCTCTCAGTTGATATAAATGTGTTGAATCTGATCAGGATCTTAATGTTTCTCTGGTTTCTAAATAACTAAATAAATTTCACTGCCTGATGTGAGGAATAAACCCTTGAAGGTTTAGGTTTTTCTGTCGTCTCCCTGCAGGAAGCCGTGATTTATCCTCGGCCTCCATTAACACATCATAAACACAACAAACTCAACATCCTCCGTGTTTAGCGCCGCGCCGATCAGGAAGTGCTTGAGAAACCGAGCAGCTGGTCGGCCGACGCTGCGGCCGCGACAGGAAACGATCCGACGGCTCCATGGAGAACCACAGGCAGGAACCGATCCGTCACAAACCGATCCGTCAGAAACCGATCCGTCAGAAACCGGTCCGTCAGGAACCGGTCCGTCAGACACCGATCCGTCAGAAACCGATCCGTCAGACACCGGTCCGTCAGGAACCGGTCCGTCAGGAATCGAACCGTCAGACACCGATCCGTCAGGAACCGATCCGATCTCTCAACGTCTGCTTAAGCAGATTTAATTTCTATTAAATCTGATTTTTATTTCACTTCTTCTCTGTAAATGTTTCATAGAGTTGGACCGATCCGATATTGACGTCGGTCCCGTTTGTGAGACAATGTTCCGGATCGATTTATTCTAACCTTTATTATTTATTCAACATATTTTCCTAATTGAATTTTCTGAATCTTGTTCCAGCAGTTTGTTGCATTTTATTTTTGCTTCTTTGATGTTCTGTTGCAATAAGCAATAAATCAATTTATCACATAATAAATTACAATGAGATCAATAGTTTCCATGTTTGGTATTATGGTTTCCACTAGCTCTTGTTTTTTGAAACATAATTTTGTTTACAGAGGTTTTATAATTTATTTGTTGTGTTTATTTTAGGAATCTAAATGTTAAATGTTCATTGAAATTTAAAGTTTATTGATTTTTGGGAATGTTTTCTTTCACTATTACCTCAAGTATCACTTTTGTTCGATTTTGTTAACGTGGGTAGGAAAGAGTTGGTGCAGAGAAGCAAGTAAATTTGTAATTCAACACATTCATGTCTGTGTTGACAAACAAAAGTTTCTGTATCGGTATCGACGGATATCAAGCCTTTATCGATATTGACAGTGGAAAAAAGAGGATCATTGCATTTATACTTTAAAAAAATAAATTACAAACGACAAAACTTTAAAATTTGGGTTTTATTCCAACCGTCCTTCCTGTCATTTGTACGAGACGTTTTGCTGAATTACAGGAACTTGGTTTCAGACATTTTTGTCATTTTTTGTGTTGAAGTTTTCATCCTTGTTTTATTATAATTTTATTCGTGCAATGATAAAGGAATAAAAATGTCTTATCCTGACAGAGTATTTTGTCGCAGAACTTCTCAGGTCAACAAGCTGTTTTTCTGGACTATAATTTGTCTTTTATTTTCTGTCTGCAGCTTCTGATAGCCATCAGGATGCGGCGGTGAAACTGGATCAGGAACGGGCCGAAATCGTCGCCAAATATGACAAGGTAACAGCTGAACTCCCTCTGCGGCTCCGGCTGCAGCGTTTCTTTCTCAGGCTTCGTAAAAAGCACGCGGTCGGCGGCGCTGTAAATCTGGGCCTTATTGCCTGTAAAAAACAATCATAACAGCAGGCGCTTCACAGGATGCGCCGCCGCTCACACGGCTGTAAAATCAGCGTTTGAGAGGCGGCGGCCCCAGATGAGGCCTGGCTGAAGGAAAACGGTCAGAGTGAGACCTCCTGGCTGGAGCAGAGCCACAGAAAACATCATTAATCTGAGCAGGAAGCTGACCAATCAGAGCTGAGCTGAACTTTTTAAAAGAGAAATTTGTGTTTTAGCTTAAGAAAATAAAGAACAGGAATAAAATAAGATGTAATTTCAAGCTTTCTCTGCAGAATTCACAATAAAACTAGGATCAAATTTGATTGTTTTTAAAAACATTAAAATATCAAATCATCCATTCATGTTTTTGCATCCATCCATCAGCAGTGAAGAGTCCATGATGGAGATCAGAGTTCAAGTTTTAGCTCCACATCAGATCGGATCAGTTCGTCTTCAGTGATCTTTGTTGTGTTTCTCCAACTGGGATCCATTTGAGTTAAAACCTGATTCTCTCAGAACCCGGTCAACCCGAGCCCAAGAACCGAGAACCAGACTCCAGCAGAAATAATTCCCGGCAGGTTTTCTCCTGCTGTGACGCACATGTGGCGGCCTGTGGTGCAAGCAAGGCTTCATGAGTTTCGTTATTTATTTAAAATCGTGACTTTCTGCTGAGCCAGCACTGAAAACGCTGGCAGGACAAACCGAGATGAATTTTTAGATATTTCACCTCAACATCTGGTGGTCAGACTGAGCTGTGGAGCCTCAACCTGACGCTTTACTCCCTGCAGAACCTCGGATACACCGACGTTCCTGAGTATCAGCAGGAGCAGCAAATACAGAAAGTATCGACTCGACGTTAAATTTAATTTGTTTCCATCAATGTTTCTACACCCATTTTGAAGTATTGCATTCGAAAAGTTTAATGAAACTTAAATTTGAAATCATTTCTCATGGCAAAAACGTTTTACACTCACGTGAGTGGTTTATCTGATAAACTTGATGCACTAAAGGGGAAACAGAGACACATTTGCAGAATAAGTTCTGATGTAGTGAACGTAGTCATGCCTTACCAGAGGCACAAAACTCCAGTTCTCAGTTTTTCTCCATGTTGGTTGGCAGATTCTACTTCCTGTTGGTTACAGCCGTGCACAGCGTCAACAGCTGATGAAATCTCGCTTTGCTTTGCCTGGTTGATTCACTTCAAACTAGTAAATGTAGATTTATGACTAATATAAATGTATTTTCATGTGAATTTTCATCAAACTTCAAATTTGGCAAAACAGAGAGAAAAGATCAAATGTGAAGTAGGAGCGCTTCCTCCTCCTGATTTGAAGTGAATCAACCAGGACATGAAAAGTGATTTCAACAGATGACTCTTACAACAAAACGATTTAGAAATGTTGCTGTTCCATGCCTCTGGTAAGGCGCCAGTGGATGGGAAAGTTCACTGTGTTAGAATGTGACTCCATAAAAAAAAAAAATAAATAAAAAAAAAAGTTTTAAAAACTGTCAAGCATTTGTTAGCAAAATTGAGAAATTATTCCAAATTCTGCTGTTTCTATCAAACGTTTCAAGATGAGCATCAAAACGTTGATGGAAAAACTCAGATGTTATTTTCACTGATCTAAAAGATAAAATATTTAAAGTTTAGTTTCACCAGTAGGTGGTTTTTGCGTTTCCTGCTCTAAGGCGGTAAATTTATAGGAACTGAGGTTCAGATAGTGACGCAGGTGATTGTCCAGCTGCTTCATTTTATTAACCTTCATCCTCACTCTACTCCTCTGCATATCTACGCTTACTGACGCCGACATGTTCTCCCCAAGGGCACTAAGGCCTGGCCTCAGCCAATCAGAGCGTGACGCTCCACCCCAGAGGAACGTGGGAGGCATTTGATTAAGACCCGCTCGATTTTTATCAGGCCTCAACCTGCAGCAGATGATAATCTCTGAGTCTGTTGATGGTCGAAAAATCTGATAACAAAACAGTGTCAGAGAGTCAAATCAGACTTTTTAAAGTCAGTTAAATTGATACCTGCTTATGAATTTAGATTTTAATTTTCATAAAATGATCGAGTACAAAAGAGTGAATGAAATCATGCATTAACCCGTGTAAAGTAATTTACACAGTTTATGACAAATGTTTTCATATTTTTTCCATGTTATACCATATTATACCATATTATGCCATTTTTCAAACATATACTATAAATAATATATTCCTATTTTTAACATCTTGCTACACTGATTACATTTTTCATGTTTTTGAAAAATGTAATGTAATCAGCAGCAGCTAATAATGCAAAATGTGAGATTTAAAATGTGTTTAGTAGGAACTTCATTCTGGTTTCTGGTACGCCGGTAAATCAGACGCACAAGCTGCTTTTAGTCGATGTGATCGTTGTGCTAAAAGGAGTTAGCCTAGCAGCGGAGGAGAAGCTCAACTTCAACATATCGACTAGTATTTGGTGAAACTTTTACTAAAGTACTGAGCAACTGATCAAATTATCAATGATTTCATATTTGAAAGGTTTGGTATATTAAGGATGAAAATAATTTATAAAAATGAAAAATGTAGGTAAAACAAAACGTGTCAATCAGTTTCAGTGGGTAGAAAACTGAGACATTTTACTCTGGAGATGCTTCAGAATGAAGTTACTCCAGTAAATGTATCTGGTTACCATCAGTGAAGCTAAACATGTTGCTAATGCTAATGCTAACATTTTAAAGAAGCTCCTTGAATGATCAGGACTTCCTGAAACACTTTGCTCCAGGCTGATGGTCCAACAACAGATTAGATTATAAATATCTTTGTTGCTGAGCTCATGTTTCTATTTAGTCAATAATTCAGCAGCAAAACTGGTTGTTGAATTGAAACTGTTGTCGTACTAACAGCTTGTTTCCAGCTCCTGATGTTTGTCTTCCTGTCCTCCAGGGTAAAGAGGCCACCGTGGAGCCCTGGGAGGACACCAACTTCCACCTCTACAAAGTCATCGACCGTTTCGGATTTGTCCAGTAAGAACCTCCTCCGCTGTGTTTGGGCTGGTCGGGTCCACAGCAGCTCAGAGTGTCTGTGGTTTCTGCTCCTCATAAACAGCACAGTGTTGGAGTTTTATATATAGGCTGGCGCACGCTGGCAGGAAACGTTCTGGTTAGCCGTAATCACAGTGCAGCAGTGTTGGGACAGAGCGCCGCGATCCAGACCTCACTGTGGGAGACGGACAGGAGAGAAGAAGAAGAAACTCTGAGCTGCAGACCAACGATTAAGGCTGGAGAAGCTGCATGCAATAAAACGTCAACATTTTTCCTCTAAAGAAAGATGATTCAGAGTTTCAACATGAATAAAACTTCTTGTCTCGCTGCAAAAAAACAATTTACCAAATATTTTTGTTCTGGTTTTTAATCCAAATGTGTTGAAACATCAGAAACAAAACTAAATTACAAGCAACTTTTCAGCAAGACATACAAGTTTACAGGTCAATAATCCTTAACATTGATTTTATTAGTAATTGGTTTTTTCACTAATAACATGGAAAATATCCTGTTAGTGATTTTCTAAGCACTTTCGTCTTAGTTTTGTCTGGTTTCAAATTACTGAGATATTTGCACTAACACACAAAAACACAACTTACCAAATATTTATGGTTAGTCCAAATATCTTATTTAAATAATACCAAATGAATTTACAGGCAACTATTCAGCAACATATAGGAGTTTTGTTTTAAGTCCATATTAATATACATTTTGAAAAGTCCTGGGTCCAATGGCACTAATACGTTTAAATTCATTCTATTGAGAAAACTATTGTATTAAAACAAACTTTATCTTGCTGAAGTTACTTATAATTTAATTTTGTTTTACTTCAAGAGCGCTGAAATATTTGCATAATAAACCAGAGCAAAAATACTACATATTGTTTTTACAGTGCAGCCTGATCATCTGATCATTTACAGAATCTAAATAATCTAGAAGGAGAAGATGATGGGGACGACTGATGACTGGACTCAAGGAGGGGCAGATAAATAAGCTGCACAGAAAGTTGAGTGGAAGGAAAAAGTGCTACAGGAATAACTGTAGAATCCATTCAAGGATTTGATGGCATCAGATTATTAAAAGCTGATCCAGACCAGGAGCTTCAACATCTTACCTGGACTGAGGAGAACCAGAACCGGACCATTGCTCAGCAGTCCAAACTCTGGAGAACCAGAACCATCGTCACTGGAAGTGAAGTTTCCAATCGGTGATGATCTTCTGGTTCTGCAGACCAGAACCGAAATGAGTTTTCAGACATTTAGAGTTAAAACCTGAAATGTTCTTCATTCGGTTCTGGAACCAAAACTCTCCCTCTCCGAATGTCTGATGGTTTTATCTGGACGGAAACTAACACAGATTAAAGGTCCGATCTGTTATTTCCTGTTTGTCTGATTCCCTCGCTCTGCAACGTGAAACATTTCAAACGGCGTCGCCATGGAAACGCCTGCTTATCATTTCTGTTTGCTGTCTCCACAGTGAGAACGAACTGCCGTCGTACGACTCGCTGGAGGAGAAGGTTGGTGACGCCTGCAGAGCTTCAGCTGCACATTTACAGAACCAAACGGTTTCCTGTTGCTTTAGCAGCCGAGTTAAAGCAGCAGGTTGTTTTTATGACTCATTAAAGCTGAAATGTTTTCCGGTTTTCATCAGAACAGCAGCTTGTTTCTGTTAGTCGTGATTCTCGTCTCGCCTGTTCGCAGCAAAAACACCTGGAGGTGGAGCGGACCGCCAAGTGGCTGAAGATGCTGAAGAGCTGGGAGAAATACAAGAACAGCGAGAAGGTGGTTCCGTCCGTTTGGGTCTGAGGCGTGTCCGGTCGGGTTCTGCTGGTCCATCAACCAAACAGCAGCACAGCCAGAACCACCAAGTTCTGGTCCCAGTAACTGCTAGAAAGATAAAAATAGAAGTTTCTGTAGATGAAGAGATGAATGGATGAACTGGTGGATGGATCCAGTATTCATTACTGAACTAGTTCCTTCTGACAGGAAGCAGTTCTTTCCAACAGGAAGCAGTTCCAGATGAAGTTTATCAGATGAAAAAGAATGTTCAGGAAGTTCAGAGTTCATCTCCAACATGAACCGATTCATTTATTGATCTGAACCCCTTCATGACCAGCATCTTTAACACTTAGCAGAGCAATCTGCTGCTGTTCAGAACAGATTGTTCCATCCTCGGCCCTCTTTAGCATGAAGACATGCAACTGGCTCTCATCCATCAGAGCCGTCCTGCAGGACGGTTCCTGTAGGAACAGACCTGCAGGAACCGACCTGCAGGAACCGACCTGCAGGAACCGTCCTGCAGGAACCGACCTGCAGGAACCGACCTGCAGGAACCGACCCACAGCTGATTTACGGCTCATTAACTTTGCACTCGTCCTCACGCCGCCTCAGGAAATCAGCGCTGCTCTCTGCAGGCACAGAGGGCCGGGCCCTGCCGCTGCCGCATCGGGGGGCCGGGCCCTGCCGCCGCCGCGTCGGGGGGCCCGCAACAACACAAAATCCTGCCAAGTAATTTTAGTCTAATTTCGAGTGCCAACATCTTTCTACACCTCAAACAAGAAAACTGACTTTCAAATAACTTTTCAGCAAAATATAGGAGCTTGTTTTAAATAAGTGATTCCTTAATATTTCATTCCCTGGCAGATTATTTCACTTCTAACATGGGAAAATATCTTGGAACTAAATCAGTATTAAGGATTTATTTACTTTGAACAACATTTTGCTGAAACTTAAGTTTTGTTGCATTTTGAGTGAACTCAAATAAAATAAAGATTCTTGTTTTGGTGAATCAGCATTTCTCTAAAAGCTGCTGAGACGCTCGCTGCATTAATTGGAGCAAACATGCAGCGACTCTGGCGGCTGCAGGTTTCCATCCTAATTGGTCTGAACTCCTACGTCTCTTTCCTTCCTGCCGGCCGTCGCTCATCACAGCAGAAACTCGTTTCCAGTCTGAGCGGCTGCCGTTTAGTACTAACTGAACCCTGCGGCTCCTGCAGCTTTAAGGCGCGTTGCGCATGCAGAGCCGCAGTCTCTGCTGGAGTTCGTCCAGCCAGATGGTCGCAGGTTCACCTCAGCAGAACGTGCCGACACGCTGAGCCAGGCTCTCTGGGCTCGATTATCATTCCTGGCAGATGCCAGATGTTCTGTTCGCCTCTCTGTCGACCTGCAGAAGCTTTTCTCCCGACTAACCGGTTATTTTCTCATCACAAACCATCAGAGCTGCAGCAGCAACAGCATCTTAGCTGCAGTCTGAGATCAGATCAAAACTAACACAGTGAGGCCAACATTCATTAGAGGCACAGAAATAAAATCAGCTTATAAAGAATCAGAATTTCTATTCCTGGGAATCATGAATACATAAAAAAATGCTCAATAATGTTACTGTTTTATTCTTTCTAGATTTTGTCTTAAATTAGGAGAATTTTACTTTTTTAAATAAAGTTAGAAATTTGGTGGTTCTGGACGGTTGGGGTTTGTTAAAGGCCTCATCAAGTTTTCCTCCTGCAGCTCGTCCGGAGGATCTATAAGGGCGTTCCTCTGCAGCTCCGAGGCCAGGTGTGGTGCCTGCTGCTCGACGTTCCCAAAATAAAAGAGGAGAAGAAAGACTTCTACGAGGTAAAGGCTCGACTTTTTGATTCTGCTACAAACGCATTAGAAAGTTTAGCTGCACAGATTGATGCGTCGCTGCAGGGAGAACGATTGGAAATAACCGATTGCATTTCCTCTGGTCTGCAGAAACAAACAGTCACAAGTTTTGCTTGCAGGAAGTCATGAGAGAAGAACAGTGAACGTTTTGGAGCAGCTGCAAAGCATATAAGCAATTTAAAATCAAATTTTATTTGTAAATAATCAACTAAGCATTCAACAATTAAATGGAATCATTGATTCTCCAAAAAATAAAAAGGTTTTTGTAAATTTTTAGGGGAAAAAAGTATCAGAAAAATCAAGATTTTTGCTGTATTCAGGCCTGTAACACAATCACCAACGAACCAATTAAGCCTGTAAGTCCTGGACATAGCAGCGGTGATCCAGACAGTCTGCAATTTTTTAATTGTGCCAAGCTTTTGACCTCCCTGAAGATTCATGGGTTAGAATGGCCTAGTCAAAGTCTGAATGAGAATCTTTGGCTTTGAAAGCTGAACATCAGTCTAGAGATGATCAAATTTGTTGGAGCTGAAACCTAAAAACACCTACAGAGGAACTAAGTTCTTAAAATGACTGAGTATAAAAGCATGCCACACTTTTCAGATCATCAGGAAATGGTGGATCTGCTTTGATTGAAGCTCCTGTTTTCAGTCTTTTTGTTCCTGATTCCAGAGTGTGAGTAATAATCTCATTATGTCCACAGTGGGAGACACAAAGCTCGTCTTTCAGGACATTTTTAGGTCATGAAAGACAGACGGCCTTTAATAAGAGCAGATTCTGGCTTTTCACATCCTCTGCTTCTATGGCAACAGCAGACGGTCCACTTCAAGCATCGGCCTGCTGCTGCTTAAAGACACAGAGCAGGGAGAGGCCTCTGCTAGCTTAACCTGCAGGTTTCTTCTCCCGCTGTGCAGAAGCTGAAGTCCCGGGCCAGAGCGCTGTCCCCCGACATCCGGCAGATCGACCTGGACGTGAACAGAACCTACCGGGACCACATCATGTTCATGACCCGCTACGACGTCAAGTAAGAGCCGCAACGCGACAGCAGAGGCAGCAACTGGCCTCAATCACATCCACGACACTTTGAAAGAAATACTTTTACTACGCTGTACTTTCTACTGGAGTCATTTTATTTTAAAGTATCTAAACTCTGAAAAATTCACCAGACGCAGATCTGCAGTGTTTGTTAAAGTTTCACAAGCTGAACACTTAAAACACTTTTTAAGTGTTTTTATCGAAAGAAATACATTTTGGAAAATTTTCTTTTCCCTGACTTTGTTTGTTACGTAAATGAATTATTGTAATTTTGGTCCTTAAAATATACAAATTTAAAACATCTGAATGTTTTTAAATGATGATTGTTTGGGTTTCAGGCAGCAGGCGCTCTTCCATGTCCTCACAGCTTATTCCATGTACAACACGGTGAGTCCTTCACTCTCTGCACTTCAGCTGCCACCGTCAAGGACTGAGACTGTAGAGGCATAAAAACAGAAATTACTGATGAATCCAAGTTTAACTTGTTACAAAAAAGCTTAATGTGTAAAAACTGGTAGCAATAGATACTTTTTTTCAACAGGTTAAATCTGAGGTTCATAAACGTTTTAATTTAGAATAAATGTATGATTTTATATGGCCCTGAGTTCCTTAGCACAGAATATATTGTTGAAAAATGTTGAGATAAATATAAAAATATTTTAAAGAAAACTTTTGACAATCAAAATTTTCTGACAAATCAAACTCGAATTTTCAAGTTTTCTTTACAGATGCAGATAATTTCTCAAGTTTTTTCTAGCAAATTTTTCAAGTTTTCTATCTTTGTTCTCATAAAATTTCTGTGTTTTGGTGGCAATTAAAAAAATATCAAATAAAAAATTATTGAGGCAAAGTTTTGGCTAAAAAAATAATAAATTTTTTTACTAATTTTTTTTTCTCATCATCCTAACGCTCAGAGGCTCCCACAGCGCCCCCTGGCGGCCAACACTTTGAATAACACTGAAACATTTTCTGAGGACATGTCCTCCTTCCTGTCAGCTGCTGATTTAAATCGTTTTGTTGCGATTTGGACTCAGACGTCATCAGATTTCTCCTGTATTCGGCGGTTTCATGTCGCTCTGCAGGAGGTCGGGTACTGCCAGGGCATGAGTCAGATCACGGCTCTGCTGCTCATCTACATGAACGAGGAAGACGCTTTCTGGGCTCTGGTCAAACTGCTGTCGGGGCAGAAGCACGCCATGCACGGTAAAAGCTGTTGAAGTTGTTTATATTTTAGTTTATAATGTTAGAACAGCGACTAATGAACCGGTTAGTGAGGATCCATAAAGCACAGCCAGCAGGGGGGAAGCATCAAACCGACTGCAGCTGAAATAAATGCAGAAAGTTCACTGGATCTCTGGAGGCTGAGGGACTTTGCAGATGTTTCCAGCTGTGATCAAAGATGCTGACATGTTTGTTATAAAACACGGCCTGCTGCGTCTCAGGGTTCTTCATCCCTGGCTTCCCGAAGCTGATGCGCTACCAGGAGCACCACGACCGGATCCTGAAGAAGATGATGCCCAAACTCAAGCAGCATTTGGTGAGACAAACTGCAACTGCATAACAACCAGATGGTTAACCCATCAGCGCTGTGAACTGGTTTTACTGGTCCCGCAGGACAACCAGGAGGTTTTCACCAGCCTGTACACCATGAAGTGGTTCTTCCAGTGCTTCCTGGACAGAGTGAGTCCAGAATATAACCTCCACTTTCTGCTGCTTCTTCCCCATTACTAGTCTGCATGGATCTTTATACTCCAGTACAACACCTAAAGCAACAGCATTTCACTTTTATAAAAAGCAACATTTTACACATATTTGTTGAAATTGACACCAAGTCACCAAATCATCATACAGCCAATCAACTGTATGATGATTGGCTGATCATACAGTTCATACAGTTTGGTATGAACAACATTTCGCTCCTCTGTCTTCTCCCAGAGCGAACTAGAACCAACCAATCAGAGCCCGGAGGCGGGGCTTAGCGCCTCCAGCTTGTGATGAAGTTCTTGAAATAAATGTGTTTTTATTATCCAATTCATTTCATGGGTTCTGTATAGACATGGGGTAATCTAGTAATATAATAAAAAGTTGTTTCTACTTCACATTTTAACAGCTGGTAAATTACAGGCTTCCAACCATCTTTATTTAAAAGTAATAATGTTAAAGCTGCAGCTTTATTACCTTAAGAGCCTTTTGCATTTAATCCATCAACCTATAACTGCGTGTGTTCTGGGTGAATAATTGGCTGAAAACAACTTATTAATGTAGTTTATTAGTTGCTACATTAAGTTATTCTGTCATGTTTATCTACTGCAGCTGAATATTTAACTTTTTTTACTTGAGATTGATAAATTATCATCATTATCATCTTGTAATGAAGCTCTGATGATGTTTTAATTACAGTTTGTTATATTTGCATACAAGTTTACTTTTATTCATTTATCAGTGATGTTCTGCTAAAGATTGTTTACATAATTAAGCCAGACGCCTCATTAACGTGAACAGAAGGAATCAATCTTCTTTCTGCTCTTAATTATAGCCAGCAGCAACAGAAAACTTATTATGGTTTACAAATAAAGTTCTGGATGATTAACTATTGGTTCTGGTTTTGCTCTAACCAGTCTTCAGTAGAGATGAGAATCTTTAAATGTCTATCGATTCGACTCAGAAACCAGTTTTTCTATTCAAACTGTCTGCTTGTGTTTGTGTTCAGACTCCCTTCACCCTGACCCTCCGGATCTGGGACATCTACATCCTCGAGGGGGAGCGAGTGCTGCCCGCCATGTCCTACACCATCCTCAAACTGCACAAAAGTGAGTCTGCTAGCAACCCAAAGCTAACAGCTGGTGCGTGAACATGCTGACTCAGGTGTGTGTGTGGCTGCAGAGCACCTGTTGAAGCTGTCCATGGAGGAGCTGGTGGAGTTCCTGCAGGTCACGTTGGCCAAAGATTTCTTCCTTGAGGACGACTTTGTGATCGAGCAGCTGCAGGCGTCCATGACGGAGCTGCGGCGGGCCAAGCTGGACTTTCCAGCGCCAGGTACTGCAACAGCAATCAGACACGCCGGTTCCGGGTTTCCTGCTGTCTTAGCGTAGCAGTAGAGTGTTTCTTCCAGTTTCCTCGTTAATCTACTTCTCTTCCTCTCCTTCTAAACAATGTTAGCCAACAACAACAAAAGTGTGGCTGTGAGTGGCGGCCATATTCCCTCCTACAACAGTAACCGGTGGGCTATCCTGACTGGTCTTTCTTGTCCATGTCTCTATCCATCCGTCCCACAGTTCGTCCTGTCTGTCCAACAACACCTGGGTTCTTCCCTTCACAAACCTTTTCCCTCCAACATTGTGTTTTTTACTTGTGGTGCTCATGTGGAAGCTCGCTCTTTCTTTGTCCTGTTTGATCCCCGACTGCCATGTTGTACCTCAACTGTGAAGCTGTTGGTAATGTCTCCCTCTGGTGGATAATTTAAGGTACTGAAAACAAAAACAACTATTAGGCTCCAGAACTGAAGCAAAAATTACCAGACATGTTACTAATAGTGCTAAATTATTTTAGTAATTGATTATTCTGACATTCAGATTAAAGGTTGGCTCATTTATTGCATAGAATGCAATAATATGGCATTTTTTAGTAAATTTCAACTGGATGACTAAAAATGCCATTTGAGAAATTTAGTATAAAACAAACTTTTTTTTTTTATCTTAAATGCAGTTGTGGTTGCCATTTGCTTTAATTTTTTTTCTGAATAAAGTAAGAATAATAAAGAATTAGTTCCTAATTAACTTAATTATCTTTGAACACGGTCCTTTCATTTTAGTCAAACTAATAAATAAAGGTAAAAAGTGAAACTTCACACTGGTGGTTAAAAAAAGGAAAAGATAAACATTAATGTTCCTAACTTTATAAACGTTTTGTTACCAATTCTGCACATAAGACACTTGCTGTGTTTCCTCAAGCACAAATTACTGCATTATTAGTCATTTTATGGTTATTATATATGAAATCAGAACCATGAGGTGCACTCATGTTTCTGTTAACAAATTTACAGAAAAAGTCTAAGAATAGCAGAGTTGCTGTGAAATCATTCCAATCTGTTGCAAAGGTTAAATTTGTTACATTTGCTGCTGAGTGTGAAATGTTTGCTTATTTCTTCTTCTGCTGCCATTTAGTGCAGAATCTCTGCAGACTGATGGAAACTTCACATCAACTCATCCAAACGAATTCATCCACAAAGCAATGAACACTACAGTCATATTTACAGAAACATATTCAAATACATACAAATTAATAAAACATGTACCTGCTATAAAGTAACTCATTATTTATCTTTGATCAGTTTAAATAAAGTATTTTAGGTTAAATGAATGAAACTTAGTGGATGTAGAACAACATGGGAGCCTAAATAATCTCTTCAATGAGAGAAACTTGAGTTCATTTCCTGGATCACTGATACATCAATGCATCCTAACATGCTCTGATCAGCATATCTTAATATTTTGTGTAGGCAGCACTTTCATAAAGAGCTGGTGGTACAGAACCAACGCTGGTGAAGCAGGTCGCTGCTGCTTCTGCTTCATGGAGTAAGACTTTCAGCGAAGTGGAATCCCCTAAATGGAAATTAAAACATATCTCTGATGTTATTTCTGTCTTCTGCTGTGAATTTGTTTAAGTCTCGTCTTGAACGCTCCTTCATTTTTACCTCGATGGCAGTGTTGTTGCATGAACTCATGACCCTGTTGTGACGTCACTACGCAGTATGTTCAACCATCACTGTTCATTCAGGTCCCGATGGAGGAATAATGTGAAACTGTTGTACTTATGTTGCAGCTAATGAGGATGAGTTTCCCAAGAAGCCGTTGGGGCAGCTTCCTCCTGAGGTCGCAGCGCCACAGATGAATCACGTGGGCAACGGTCAGAGCTACACGGAGCCAGCCGAGCCTCCGAGAGACTCCAGTCCGGTACCGGGACGACAGCAGGACAGTCGGCCCCCAAGCCGGGCACGCAGGGACTCCCTGGAGAAACCGTCCCGCCATCACAAGGCAGAGAAATGGGATGCCCACTCCAGGAGATCCAATGAGCTTCTGAATGAACAACCAAAGCAGTCCAACTCCACCACACCAGAGAGAGGAACCACTCCGTCATCAGCACCCACCCCAACGCCCAGCCGCAGTCCTCAGAACCACGCCACCGCCAACCACAACTCCAACGCAGCCTCCAGTTCCCGTCAAATCATTGGCCCCCGCTGGGTCAAACCCTCCGAGACAAAGCTGGAGGCGGCCAAAGCCGCTGCAGCGCGAGAGACGCAGCAGAGCCGAGGGGCGTCACCGGCTCCGTCCAGCCCCAACGACGGAGTTTACACTCAACGACGATCCCGGCCCAAAGGGATCATCCCCGGCTCTGATCGGGGCTCCAATGCCTCCCAGTATGACAACGTACCAGGACTGCCAGAGCAGGATTTTGAGATTCTGGAGCTTGAGAAGCCTCCATTCAGAATGAGGGCCCCTCATGATGAGACTCCCTTTACCGTACCAGCACCACACCAGGCCAGCAGCATCGTCTCGGCCTCAACAGGCCCGAGGATGACCAAGCATCACCTCCCCTCTCAGTTTCCGCACAGCAGTCCCCCAGGGTTACCTGCTGGCTACTCTGGGGCTCGGAGTCGGTACAACACCCCACCTCAACAGCCCTCTCCAGGAAGAACTACAACCGAAGTTCCCATCCTCCACCCAGGCTACAGCGTGAGCCTGGACCACCGAGGGGAGGACAAACTTTACAGAGACCCCAGATTTAATTCTCCCTCCAGCACGTTGTACGGGGAACTAGTGTACGCCACCACCCAGCGGCGGCCCAGCAACCTTTCTCCTGAGAAGGCGCTACAAAATAACTCGTTTGCCACCTACCGCAGGCAGCCAGAGTCCACCCGGAACCTTCAGAGCAGCTCCACTCCAATCTACCTGCAGCAACTAACATCAGCCACACAAAAGCAAACTTCCCGGGACTACAGATTCGAGGGAAACCTCACTTCCCACTTCCAGCCAGGAGGCAGGCCTCAGCCAATCGTAGATGGGCTCCAGTTGGAGGCAGACGATGATGAGCGCCCTCCTCAGTCCCCCAGTGGAATGCATCGTTCGCCCAGCTTCCAGCAAGCCCAAATGTCTCCGGTTCACCAGTTCACCTTCCCCCCCAACCCAGACGTTCTCCCTCACTACAGGACACAGTTCCAGGAGCAGCAGCAACAGCACCCCCAGCTGTTTGGCGGACCACACTACAGGCACGCGTCAGAGGCTTTTGCCATGCAGGAGTCGATGCTGCTGTGATGTTAGGATAAAAACTGAGGTATAGTCAGACACTGTGGTGAAGACGAGCAGAACTCGCTTCTGTTTCTGCTCTGTTGCTCTTTACATGTGAACAAAACGCTGGAAGACACACCAGCCTCTGACATTTCTACCAATCGCTTTAAAAATCTTAAGATTTTATTTTATTTTTGGATGTAAATCATGAACAGAGGTTACAATATAAATATATACATATATATCTTTTAGAGTCTGATGATGTACAGTGGATTTTTGTGTTAATCTTGAGAGTAAAATTGATTTTTTTTAAATCTCTTACATCCAGGTATTTAAATCTGAGATTAATTCCCTCTGTTTGCTTCAGGATGATTTTTATTAAAGGACCAGGAAGCAGAACTGATCGATTTCATTTCAATCATGGTGCAAACAGCAGATTATATTTGGTTTTTAGTGAGTCTTTGTTACAGTTCAGTAGTAATTTTCAATCATAATTCATGTTTCATACATTTCTCTAATTAAGAAACCACTTGTTTTGTTTTTACACTTCCACCATGAATACTAAATTACATTAGGACTTTATAAAAATATAGAATTAAGTAAGTAAATTGTTAGCATTAAGCAGCCATTTTAGTGGCTGCAACAGCTACAGCATCTGGATCAGGATGGAAACTTGGTTCAGATTCATTTCCAACCTTATTTTTTGTTCATGCCTGCTACCTTTTGACTACTGGACCATGATCTAGAACACACTACATCTACCATGAACATCATGCATTTCTACTATGAACTGACCACATTCCAGTTTTTATTGTTCATTCTCTGGTTTAGATGCTTTTAAACAGCATTAAACTGCTTCTCATTGCAATTTCTAAGTTATATTTGCTTTTTGTGAAACAGTTAAACAGCAGCTTCTTCTCACACTTTGTTTAATAAAAGCAGGTGGTGAAATTGACTCTTTGAATGTGTTTGTGCTATAAATCTTACTTAAACTCTTTGGTTTATTCCTTAAAGAAAATCTGATTTTTTGGGGGATTATTTGATTATTCTCTTAATGCAACCATTGCACAATATAATGCATATTTTATATTGTATTTAACATTGTATTTAACATACAATATAAAATATGGAAATATTCTTCACAAAAATTTAGTAATTTTTCCATAACACATTTCAAAATCAAATAGCCTGGATTAGGAATGTGGAAACATTTACATGCCCTCAATACAGAAAACCCATTTATTATTAGATTTATTGAGCCTCGATTATAAAATCTTGCAAAGTATTGTTAAAACTTCTGAACAGTAACAAGTTTGACCCAAGTCTGCCAGTTCAAAGGTGACGCTAAATACTGAAATGAATGTAAACTTCTGATCTTAAAGACATTAATAACTAAATCTCTAATATTGTTTTACTCGTTGGGCCAAGAAGAAATATTTTTCTGATTCTGATCTGAAACAATACAGTTTTGATTTGATTTAACGTCAGACAGGAAGGAAAAAAGGTTTTTGTAAACTTCAGCTAAAACTTTCTGTCATAATATTCAGCTTGTTATATTAGTGTCACTCAATAATGATGATAAGGTAAAATAAATGAGCAGAAAACTATTTCTACATCTACTGAGTGTTTAAATAATATATTTCTGTTCAAAGAGTTTGTTTTGCTTTAGTAATAAAGTTGTGTAAATATATAACAGGTAAAGTTTCTCTTACCTGCAGTAGGAAAATGTTGGAAAGTTCAACAAATCCTCCCAAATGGTGGAAGCCCTGAAGTCAGATTGATGTAGGTCAGCTGATTGTGAGTCTTTCAGAAACACTTTCAAACCCTGAAATCAATAAAACAAAGGAAAACACCATCAACTGATGTGAAATCACAGTTTACTCTGTCTTTGGCAGATTCACACAACTAACAGCATCATAACTTCATATGAAAATATGTTAATATCTGCTTACATAGTGATGTGTTTTTTAAATCACTGAAATCGGTTTCATTAAAACCAGAGTACATTTCAGATTCACGACTCAAAGAACTTCTTTAATATCCAACAAGCTCAATATTCAAGTATAAGTTTTAACTCTCCCGGTTTCAAGGTTGTGCAGAGATGCTAACAGCCTTTAGCCCGAACCAGATGCTAACCTCAGCCTCGACAAAAACAAAACACTTCATAACTGAGAGCTTCATAACAAACAACAACAGTAAGATAAACGCGCTCAAACAAAACCCGATAAACAGCCAGAAGTTAAGAACAGCTGACAACCAAAACATAGCTTAGATGTGAACGAGTAAACAAAGCTAGCATGGATGCTAACGGTCGGCCATCCACTAGCTTAACTTCGACCTTTTAATCTACAATCTGTAAACTTTTGCATGTTAAGAGGTGAACGTAACACTTACCAGCCTTTAACAAGACTCTGAACTTGTTCTGTTTCATTCTGCAAATGAAGGTTTTTCTTTGGCTGGTTTAGTCAGAATCAAGATGGCGACCGGAAGTGACATAAACTTCTTTTACATGCATCTTTCTTTTGCGGTATTTTTTATTTTTTACATACTTTTAAAAAAATAAACACAAACATTGTGGTTATATTTACTTATTCAATTCAGTTTCATTTCATTAAATAAATGTAATTAAATAATTTATATAAAAAATAAATAATTTACTTATTTACAGAAAGATTCTTATTTTCAGGTTCTTGGACTTTCACTTGGTAAGTCACTTAATATTCTTAAACGTTTACTTCACCCCTCCATTTTTGTACATTTTTTCTTGCAAGGAATTGAAATGACCAAAAATGCACAGATCACAATGCATATATTTATTTTATTCTGAATTACAGTATAATTTACAATACTTACAGGAACAGCTGCATAAAGCTGCACAGACACACTGAAAACAAATGTTACAATTATAAAAAATATATTAAAGCATAAGCATACTACAGTTATGTCATATAAAGTAGTGTTCTGATTATGGCACTGATTAGTGTCACAGCATTCAGCAGCCTGCAGACTTCTGTGATTTTTGCATCAGAAAACTACTTCTACAAAATCTTTACTGATTGTTCTGCTGTTAAACATTACGGAACAGTTTTTATTCATTTTCATCATGAATCAAACTTTGATAGTACAGAAAACCGTCAAGTCAAGACAAACTATGATTTGTCTTTCAAGGAGCAACATGAACGTGAAACCTCTACAAAAGCATCCACAGTGGGTTGTTTCTGCAGCTCTTAAGGCACAAAATGGTTCTGAAGTTCAGTCAAAAAATATTTTTTTCATTTGGGTGAAATGAAAAAAATGTTTAGACTCAGCTCTTTATCATGCTGCAAATTGCTGCAATAGGTCATTTCAATTAGTGACCAAAGATCACGCAATAATAATAAAGATGTTTACTAAGATATAACCTCTCCCAGAGTGGGTCAGTCATGAACTTTCTCAGATTTATGGCTCCACACAGGTTTGCGTTTCTCTAAGAAGGCCTGGATCCCCTCCTGTCCGTCTCTAAGTGCCAGGTTGTCCACCATCACCTTAGAGGCAGTGGCATATGCTGCGTCTCTGCCTTGAGCCATTTGTCTGTAAAAGAACCAGAAACACAAGAAGTAAATGCAACTTTTTATGTCAGGTATTCGCTGCAAACCTTTCATACAGCGTACCTTTGGAATGTGATCTTGCCAAGAGCTACAACAGGTCGACTGGACTGACACACTCGCTGGGCGATGGCTAATGTCTCCTCCTCCAACCGCTCCTCTGGCACCACCTTGCTAATCAGGCCATGCAACAGGGCATCATGGGCTGACATAGGAGACCCTGTCAGCAGCATCTCCATGGCAACCTGTTTTGAAAAAAAGTGATGAGTCTGATAGAGGACTTTAATGATTTCCTGTTGACCAACAAAAAAGCAGAAAAAAAGGCTCTCAAGGATCTTACTATTACTGCACCTCCAAGTAAATATTTTAAGCAGCACAAATAATTTTAAATATGACATTTTAAATTATTTCCCTAATACTTCTTTGATTCTTGAGTTATAAATGCATAACATTCATGAACATGTGAATAAGCAGCCACCAGGTGGCGCATATATCAGGTGGATAAATTTGTCATCAACTACACAAGAAAAAATGTTGCCAGTCCAGGAAGAACTTCTGGGATAAATCCTAAACCTGCTGAATACATCAAAAGTGAAACAGAACCTCTTTTAGCTCAGCAGAATCCCATCAGTTCTTACCTAATAGAAGTGTTGGAAAAGTGTCAGTACCTTTCTTGGCACCGCTCTGCCGATGGCCACCGCCGGCGTCGAGCAGAACAGACCCACGTTGACGCCTGGAGTGGCAAAGGTGGATTTCTCAGTAGCAACTGCAATGTCACAGCTGGCGACCAGCTGGCAACCGGCTGCCGTGGCAACGCCGTTCACCATGGCGATCACTGGAACAGGGAGGTCTTGTATCAGAGTCATCACCTGAAAAACAAAAATTACTAACAGCTGAGGTTATGAACAGCTGAGGCCTTGTTTCCAAGCCTATACTAAACTCCAATCCAACAGGTATTTCACGTCAGAAATGTTTCAAATAAGAGAAATATTGACATTTTCAGTGTTTGCTAATCTGATGTAAGGATGTTTTAACCCTTCAGCTGGAGTTTCAGTCCCAGCCCCGACACAAACTGACCTCTGAGCAGGTTTGAAACACCTTGGTGTGGTATTCTCGGCCCTGAGTGGACGTCAGCTCCTTCAGGTCGTGTCCCGACGAGAACACCGGACCTTTGGCTGAAACAAGCAGCGCAAACATAGGACCAACTGCTTCCTGTCTCTAATATGAGCGAGTAATTAAAACCAGACCTGATATGATGATGACTCTGAGATCTTCGCCATCGTCAGTCAGGATGTTTTCTCGGAGGGTTTCCAGCATGGACAAGGACAGAGCGTTCCTCTTCTTAGGGTTGTTTAAAATGATCCTCCTGGTAGAAATGTAGATTTTTAACACATTAGAAAATATTTGAAAAAATGTTTGCCACAATATTCTCTTAAACTGACACTTTTTTATTGTTCGTATACCACCATGTGCATTCAGTACATTTAGTCAACTCTAATTGACTTTATTTTATATTGACAATTGTTTCTGGACATTGTTACCTTTATATTCACTATGTTTCTTCATGAGGTTCCTAATTTATTACTGTATTTTAGTCTTATAATTAAGTTTTTTTATTACTATGTAATTACAATTAGTTCAGTGACAGTTTGTTATGTTTAGTTTGTTTATATCCAGAAATTTTTACAAATAATAAACAGTCGGCTCTCTGCCTTCCTATTTTTATCAACTGTCAGCAGCAGCCGTTGGATCAACCATCAGTTCACAACTGGGTTCAGAGTCATGTTTACTTAACTGACTGAAGTCGGGTTGATTCTCCTCTCACACAACTGATGCAGACTTTCCCAGGCTGGGAATGGGAATAAAATCGGGTCAAACATCTCTTGTCCAAAACCGAGTCCAATTCGGACTGGACTTTATTGAGATAAATATGCATCCTTATGCATTTCTGTATAATTAGGTCCATTTTCCTTGTGGAAACTAAATAAAGTGAATTTAATGAAAATGTATTTAATCGGGAATGAGGCACAGAGGCCTGCAGATGGACGGCAGCAGATTCAGGTCAATTTCTTCCAGAGGTCGTCATGGTGATAAACTGCTCTGTAGCCACTCTAGCTGTTATTCTATTTGTACTGTTTACTTATTACAGATCCCCTTATGTATTGAAATATTTCAACATGTTTTTAGTTTTAAATACAAATTAAAATTTTAGATTGCTATATAAAGATTGTCTGAATCCAAGACATTTATATTGATGCAACCCTGACCATTAAAACTGAAACGGGAGCTTACTATTCCCGTTTTTGTAGTTTTATATAAACTCCGAATATTCAGGTTGTTCTAATGCCTCATAATGTCCAGCCTGGAAATGTACGCCCCCTGCTGCTGAAGTAAAAGAAAGCAGTTTACACCAATAACAAGCTTAATGTCTTGATTTACCACAACAAGGCGATAATGACCCCGGTAATATATCAGCCGAATTTCCACTGAGACCCATTAAGAGGTTCTGGTTAAGTTTTGGGCCACAGAAAGCAGCTCTTTTTACTGAAGCCTCAGTTTCTCCTTAAATGTTCTGTTTCTACTCGAGGGTTCGGCTCGGTGGAGCGAAGTGTTTTAATGGCGGCACCTGATTCCGTGCTTTTGTTCTCTCAGAGTCAGCGGTTCCGGTTCCGACTGGGAGTAACACCGAGAAGCGGACAGCAGCGGTATCCTCCTGCTGAGCTGAAACACAGAAACTCCTCCACACAACACACTGCGAGCCATTTTCAACCTTCTTTCCACTACTTCTGGTTTATGACGTCGGGGATGACGTGCGCCGTACGTGGTCAAATAGACCCGGTCTGCGCATGTGTAGAAACCAGAAATAGACATAAACATAAAAACAGTAGAACATTTGATTTTCTTGAAAAAATATTTATTGTAGTCATAAATTAATCAGCTGATCTTGAGTTTATATCATATTTAAAACAATAACAACATAAAATTACTTGAAAACATTTCTCATAATTTTCAACATAAGAGTTTTGTTTGCTTTCTCTTGTCCCAACTGATTAAAAATAATAGTAAAACCTACATGTTCCTTCAAACCGTTACATTTTATTTCACAGATAATTCCAAGTTATAACTCAATTATGTTACAATTAGTTTGTTTTGCTGTCTTCATTTTTACATTTCTCCAAGAAGAATCAGTTTTTTTACACTGATCAATTAGAAACACCTTCATAAAATAATTAAAATGAAAGGAGTAAAAACTATTATAATCCCTGAACATTCCTTCATAATAAACTAAAAATCCTGAGAGTTCCTCAGAGCATAAGCTATGAAACTTTTCATTAATAATGTACATTCATTGTATTCATTACATTCTTTGCTCAGAATGTGTCACCATTTAGTGAGGAAAAATTTTCTGACAGCTAAAAAACAAGAAACTGTTGCAGAAAGTGCAGGAAAGCAGAGTTTCTAAAGCTGCTCTTCCACTGCAGCAGTGATTTTCTGCGGTGCGATCTTTATTGTGACCCCGCTCCAGGTGCTGATGTATGGAAACAACCTGTCGGTAAAAGTGTGTGTGAAGGTGTGTATGTGTGCTCCAGTTTCTGCATCTGAAAACGACAGCCGTCCTCCATCATAGTCCAGGAAAACTCGGATCCTTCTTGGGTTTCCCTTCACAGAGACGTCAGATCCTGTATCTGTTGGGGAAAGTGTTTTGTATTCTCCTTTGCAGAACATGAGCCTCCACAGTCCGGGCCAGATGACACCTTTCCTCACATCCGACCCCGCTAGCACACCCAGAACGTAGGCATCGTTTTCTCCTACCTCCACCTCCCAGCTGTGACATCCTGAGGTGAAACTCTCCGAGCCGACGACAGAAAAAAAGTGGTCGATCCTCTCCGGATTGTCAGGAAGTTCCTGTTTTCCCGTGCCGTGCGTCAGACTGGTCAGATCGTCGGACAGAGTGAGGTCTGGATGGGCTGTGTTTGGATCCAGGACGACAGGAGTGAAGGAGATCATGTCCTTCATCTTGCTCCAGACGTTGAAGCTCAGGTTTCCCAGATATCTGGCCTCATCGATCAGCGCTCCCAAGATCAGCTCCGGATCATCAGGAACCGGCTGCTGCTGGATTCTCTCCACCGTTTCGTTGTAATTCAGCAGAAACTGAACATTATTTGCTCTCAGTTTATGCTCTGTGGTTTTAATTATTCCTGACAGATCTGAGATCTCTTTGCTCAGCGCTCTGATCTTCTCCACCATCATGCGACTCTTCTGCTCCTCTTCCTCCCTCAGTGCATTCAGCCTGGCCTCCTCCTCTTCCTCCAGAAACTGGTGAAGCTTTTTAAACTCCTCTTTGATCTTCCTCTCTGTCGCTTCAGCCTGAGTTTTGATGTGAGCTGCAGTTTGATCGCAGCTTCCCTTCACTTCATGGATGAGCCTCATCCTCTTTCTTAAGGGCTTCAGGGAATCCTCCAGGGTTTTCCTGGCCTGCTCTCCGGCCTCGTTAGCGGGCTGCAGCTTGTGTTTGCTGTGCCTCTCTGACTCACTGCAGACGCGGCACAGCAGCTGCTGCTCATCCACACAGAACAAGCTGAGTGTCTCTGCATGCAGACTGCAGAGCGGATCAGATCCTGAAGCTCTCACCTCGTCACATGCCACCTTCAGAGCAAAGTCAGGTAAAGGTAATGTCTTTGACGACCTTCTCTTGCAGACTGGACAGTCAGTAGTTTCTCTCTCTTCCCAGTTTGTCTTTAAACAGGAAACACAGAAGCTGTGCTTACATGTCAGAGTTACCGGACACTCAAACATGTTCTGGCAAATTGGGCACAGAAGGTTTTCTCTTTGGTTTGAAGCCATGACTCTCGACGTTTCTCTGAACGACGCAGTTTCACTTTTGAATAAATCTTCTAGTTCTTGTTATTCTGCTTGCAGCCGATCCGTTTTGTTACCACCTGCAGCATTCCTGGTGTTCTTGAAGTATTTCAAAATCCTTCAAGAGAAACTCTTGAATTTGATCTCAAAGTCGAGGTTTTGCCTTCTGTTTGTTTTTTCCAATGTCTCTGACAAGGACATCAGCAGGTTTACTTCCTGACTCACCTGTAAAGCAGGTCAGGGAGGAGCCTGTTAAAAAGCAGGAGATGCCAGTGACGTCTATCGCCTGTCTCAGCTCAAGTCAAACCGGTTTCTATGGTTTAGCTAAGCACTGTAATATAACACGAAGGTTTTGTTCTGGGTTGTTAGAGGTTCCTCCTGTTAAAGCTGCAGTACGTAACTTTTTAAATGCATTTATTAAAATTCTCATGTTGTGACAGTTTCATATAAGACAGATAATCTGTGAAAATATTCTCCCAGTGCTCCCAATACTAACTCTACAAATACACCACTCAGTCAGAAACAACCAATCAGAGCCAGGAGGCGGGTCTTAGTGCTGTCAATCACTCTCATGCTCTATGTGATGCAACAGCTGATTCACCACAACATAGCCTGCCAGAATGCTAATGCTAGTTAGCCTGGCCACAGCTAACAGTTAATAAAGTTTTCCTGAAACTGTAAGCTGTTTCTCTGCCATTAGTACTTTATCCAGCATTGATTGACAGCGCTAAGCCCCGCCTCCTGACTCTGATTGGTTGTTTTGCAGCTCTGGCAGGAGGTGGAGATCAATTTTTCTGCAGATTATCTGTTAAGTTGTCATAAAATGGTGATGTTTTAACCAATGAACATTTTATTTATCAAAATATTTTTGTTTTCTTAATTTGTACTTCAGGTTATGAATTTAGATTCTATCAACAGTTTAAGTTCAATATTAAAATCTGTTTCATTTTCATAAACTTCTGCTGAAATTTTGACAAAATGTTACAATAGAAGATATTCATAACAAGTTGGTGCATTTATTGTCAAACACAAACACAGAACATCAGTGATTGGCTCGTTATAGTTAAAGGAGGAGAAAGAAGCTCCATGTCTGCACATCCAGGAAGCAGAAACACTTTGAATAAGTCAGAAAAATGAAATATGAGATATGAGATATGGAATGATGCCGTTTGAGCCTAAACTAGCAGTTATCTCTACTTGGATTAGCATGTTGATGAGCATTGTTGTGCAAATTAATATTTTCTGAACATAAAGTGCTGCTTGATGTTATTTACGTGGTTTTGTTCTGAGAAAACATCCTGTAGCCTTTATGAGAAGGAGTGTGAAGAACACTGAATAACAGTATGCAGAAACATGAAGGATCTTTATGAACGTTTATAGCTGTTGTCATAAAACATCAGTCGTAAATAATGAAACTTTTAAAACAAAGTTGCATTAAAATCTGCATTAAAAGTGTCATTATTTACCAAATGACACCACAGTTATAAACATTCATCAAGACTCCATGTTCATAAGAGCTTTTATACAAACCCCTTCAAACAAAGTGCTAAGAAACATCCCATAAAGGTGTGTGTGTGTGTGTGTGTGTGTGTGTGTGTGTGTGTGTGTGTGTGTGTGTGTGTGTGTGTGTGTGTGTGTCAGTGCAATCACCTGCTAATGAAGATAATAACAGTAACAACAACAACAACAGACGCACTGAGACAGGAGTCCCGTCAGAGCAACAGTCCTGGTCCCGGCCAGGAGGAACAGCGCACCCTGCAGGAGGAAGGCCTCATGTCAGGTGACGGCGTTCAGGCTCTGGCCGCCCTCCGTCGGGGTGAAGAACTGCACTTTGGGCGGAACCAGGCCGGAGTTGTTCCTGCGCAGGCTGCCGCCGCCTTTCCGCATGGAGTTGTTGCGTCTCATGGAGTTCCGCTTCCTGAGGGAGTTCTGGTGCGACAGCTCGCTCTTCTGCAGCGACTGGATCAGGATGTAGGGCTTCTCGTCCAGCTCCCGAGCGCTGCAGCCGGGCGTGTTCACCTTCAACAACAGCAGCCTGCTTTACTTATGCTGCATCAAACCAGTAATTACTGAATAGTGACTGAAATCATTCTGAAAGTTCTTACATATCTAGTAGAGTTTCTATGCCAGCACTCACTTTAATCGTATTGCCGAACTTGGAGTAGTCCACGGAGTACACGCCCTCCTCCTCCGTCACTATGGGAACGAAGCGGTGGCCCCACTGGATCTCCTCGGACACGTAGGAGGTCCGGGCCTGGGTGGTGATGCCCGTCGTCTCCACGACTCCCTCCAGGATGACGATCACCTCCAGGTCGCTGCACTGCAGCTCCATGGCCGACAGGTCATAGAGAGGGCTGAGCAGAGCGAGCATCACACAGACAATCACACAAACACAGACAATCACACAAACACAGACAATCACACAAACACAGACAATCACACAAACACAGACAATTACACAAACACAGACAATCACAAACACAGACAATCACACAAACACAGACAATCACACAAACACAGACAATCACACAAACACAGACAATCACACAAACACAGACAATCACAAACACAGACAATCACACAAACACAGACAATCACACAAACAGACAAACACACAAACCAAGAAACATGTACAGAAACAGAAACAAAGAAAAAGAGCAATTATATGAAATATGAGAGGAAATTTGCAATTCCATCCTAACATAGAAATCAGAGGCGAGTTAATAAAATCACTTCAATAAAATCAAAATTACTGGAGTAAAAAGTATTTGATAAAAAATCTGCTCAAGTACTGAGAAACTGATCAATTTATCAATAATTTAATGCTTAGAAATGACATCATCAGATGGATCAAAATATAAAGTCAAGAGGAAATTTTGGTATTTAAGCGTGAAAATGACTTTAATTTATGTATTTATCAAAAAACTAAATCAGGCCAAATATTTTTTCCAAATTAGTTTATTTTAATGCAAAAGTTAAACTTTTTTAGTTGCCTGGTGAATCTTTGATTAAAACATGTTTGTTTCTCATTCAGTGGATAGAAAATCCAGAAATTTTACTGAAGAACAGAAATCCTTCATAACGAAATAAAATAAAAAATACAGCATAAAATAAACCTAAATGTATTTTTTTTTTCTCAAAGTTACTAAAGTAAACATAAATCTGTATTTTATTGATTTAAAACATTTTTTGTTTCTTGTTTCAGAAAGTGAAACTAAACATTAATTGGATTTATTAGATATTATTAAAATATTTCAAGCCTAAATTTTTGTTCAATTACAGAAAATGAAAACTCAACATTCAGGATTTCTGCAGGTTTCACCAAATGAAATTTAAGAATTTTAAAGACTATTATGAATGAAATTTAAGACTCAGAAACAACACAATTTAACACTCATGATTAATGTATTTAAAGCTAACTTACTGTTTTACTTAATTTAAGATATTTAAGGACTTAATTTTAGATACATTAATTTATTCAATTCAAGGCTATCTTGACATAATAAAATTCTTTACGATATTCTGATATTTTGAGAGAAAAAACTCTGAGGAACTGTGACTGGAACGGAAAGTTGTGCTGAACCTGTTTTTGTCGATGACGTGGCAGATGATGAGCGGGGCGAGGAGGAACAGGCTGTTGCTGGCGACGGCGCTCTCAGTCTGGACGTCGATCTGATGGATGGGGATTATCTCGCCCTCTGGGGTCGTCGTCTTCCTCACCACCTGCAGGACAAACCATTTCAACCAGTCCTGAAACATTTCCCTTTCCTCTGTGTGGTTAAAATACGTCACAAACACAACAGCTTACAAATAACAGACCTTGGAAAATATGCTGGAAAATGAAAACAAACTTTTTTCCGTTCCTTTGCTCAAATGCTAAAAGTTCATTTTGTTTTTATGCTCTAGATAAAAATAATCTAAACTAATGAATCTTTTATTAAATGAATAAATTGCTCATTCAAATTACACTAAAGTACGTAAATATTATTAGCATCACGTCGCTAAGCTACCAGCCTGTTCTGCTGAGCTAAGCTAGGCTAGTTAGCCATTAGTATGTTGTCCTGTTAAATGGGTTTCTGGTTACATTTTCATTGTTTTAACGCAGGAAATGTGTTTCTAATTAAAAAAACAAGGTCTGTAAATTGTTTCGTTACCAAAGGATAGTTTCATTATGCAAAGAAAAAATCCTGGCAGGTTAAATATATTTAGCTGATGCTAAAAAACTAGCAAAACCAAAGTTTTTCTAACTAATGAATTTTAAACTGAGATAAATGTTAAAATCTTATGTTCTTGTATTATTCATATATAAATATAATTACAGGTTTTGTTTTTCTTTATCTATTCAGTTTTTAATATTGAAGGACAGACAGCAAATTGTCCTTGTTATGTGGATCTAGATAATAATTTATTATCTAAATCTAAACACTTACAAGCATCAAAATACATAATTAGTAATGAAATGTGAATTTTATTTGATGTAAAAGACAGCTGGCTGTTTTAAGGCCTGATTTTCTATATGATGCTCTTTGTGAACCTCAGTTATCTGTTTTATAGTTCCAATAACAAAAAAGAAAATAATAATAAAATAATTATTAAGACCTGGCTAAATAATTTCTTTCAATTCCGATATTCTTCACTTTAGTGTTTGATGAATATAAACATGTTTTAATGTTAGTTTGTTCTAAGAGTCAGACACCAATAAGAATAATATGATATTACTAGTTATAAAATATGTTCAACCAGTTTAATCCTCAGAGGTTAAAAGAGATGATCTAAATTAACAACCTGTAATCTGACGGTTGCTCCAATAATCATGCTCTTCCTCAGATCTCCAATGCGAATCATGAAGCACAGACGGTTGTTCCTCACGGCGATGACGGCGTGGCGGCTAAAGATCAACGTCTCCGCTCGGCGGTTTGACTGAGCCGTCTTCATGAAGATGCAGCCTGAGGACGGAGAAACGCCCAAAATGTCTGACTCTTACGGTCTGATGTCTCTGCATCAGCAAATGAATGTTTCTACCCAGCATGACGGCGTTGATGATGAGTCCCACTATGTTCTGCAGGATGAGGACAGTAATGGCCGCCAGGCAGTGCTCTGTTATCATCCGACCTCCGAAGCCGATGGTCACCTGAACCTCGATGGAGAACAGGAAGGCCGAGATAAACGACCTGGGAAAAGAGAAAACACTGAGAGACTCAGACTTTTTAAACAAACCTATCACATTATTATTTCAATAATACTCCTTCACACAGAAAGATATTTTTTATCGTTGGTGCTGTTAAATGTTCACTTTGTATTGCTTGAGTTTGATTGGTTCCATTTCGATTGTTTCAGATCAATTGTTTTTACCAAAGTAAAATCTAACACATGAAGTTGTGTTAGAATATTCCAACATCGTCATCAAACGTTGGAGTATTTTGGGTTGGAGTTTCCATTTGAGATGTTTCAGTTGTATTTTAAGAGATCCTGCATTCTCTTAAACCAATGGTGAAGTTGGATGTCATGAATCCAATACGAGATATTTTAATCCTAAATACGTCTGAAGATGAACAACAACAATGGATGCAGAGGTCCCTCCACTGGGCCACCATGTGTTGGCGGGGCCAAACGGCTGGGTGGATGTAGGACAGGTGACTGGAATGGATCCCGGGATCTGAACCAATGTTTTGTTATTGGACTCCAGCACTCGTCATGGATTGGACGGAGTGAACACCAGGTTCTAGCATAAAAGTGTCCACATGTGCCGCAACTGAAAGACCAAGTTTGTTGAGGTTTCATTTGATCTTGGACACTCAGGTGAAGACAGGGGACAAAACTGTCAACTGATCACTACCTGGTGGTGGAGGACGCTGGTCAGTCCCAACCTCTGGTGCTGAAGCCACTGAGGTGGTTGAAAAGCTTCCTAGTGGTCGGGTGGATTCACACAGAGGTCCTTAAGGTTCTGGATGTTGTAGGGTTCTGTTGGTTGACATGTCTCTGCAATGTCAACCAGTCCCCTGGATCGGCAGACCTCTTCAGTCCCTGGATGACGGCTGTCAGAGTTTGGTCTGCATTGGTCCTGGTGAGAGTTGGACTCAGTCAGGGTTGATCTTTGTTACCGGTTCTGTTCAGAACCTGCATGGACAGAATTTCTAGGCACAGCCAAGGAGTTCAGTGGATCCTTTTTGGTTGCCCCGGGATCTGGTTTCTGTTTTTTGAAGGTGATGTTATGTTGGCATCATCAGATCATGATCTACAGTTTTTCAGGAGTGTGAAGTGATTGGGATGAAGCTCAGCACCTGCAAGTCCTAGAGAGGGCAGAGCGACCTCTTCGGGTCGTAGGAGAGCGGAAGAGTTGAAGTATTTTGGAATCTTGTTTACAAACAAAGGAGAAAGAGATTGTAGGACAATGATGGAGATGGTGGGAGGAGTTTGTGACCAAACTGGTGGGTTGCCAGTTTGATGCCCCTCTGTCAAAAAATAATACTGTTCAAGTAGAGACGACGTACCATCAGCAGATCGTTGCACCTATTGACTCTCCCATCCTCATCTGGGACAATTACATCAGAGTGAACAAATTTAGCAAGACCTGGAAACAGAACCCTGAGGGACGCCAGTTTACAGACAAGCAGAAACATGACAAGATCAGGTTGAAATAAGCCACCAAACTCACAATTCCTTTGATATTTCTGTCAAAATCAGGAGTTTGATCAATAAAACCAAAACAGTTTCTACTTTCTTCCCATTGTTATTTTGTTTAAGAAAATAAAGTTTCAGATTTTCCTGAATCTTTCCAGTGAAAGTCAGTTTGATTTGGGCCTGAGATTTAACCAAATGTGATTGTTTTCATTCGAAGCCAAAAGAAACGAACATAAAGTTCAATTTTCTCATCAAAAGCGTCAAGAGAACTTAAATAGGTGGAAAACATATGTTGAACAGTAAAAAGATTCTGAACCTTTTGGGAACAATCCATTTAAAACTCAAAGTTTTTTCCTCTGCTGCGTTTCAAACGGAAAGGGAGGGAGAGAAGATCACACTAAACCTACTTTCACTGCTCAACTTCTACTTTTTCAACTTTTCTGGCTCTTTGAGAAGTTTCTTACTCGACGTCGGTGACGCAGTGGGTCTCGTTCTTGCGCGCCGGGTCCATGTCTCCGTGCGCAAAGGCCACCAGCCACCAGCTCATGGCGAACAGCAGCCAGCTGCTCACGAAGGTCGTGGTGAAGATGACGAGCGTGAAGCGCCATTTCAGGTCCACCAGCGTGGTGAAGACGTCCTGCAGGAAGCGGCCCTGCTCGCGGATGTTCTTGTGCGCCAAGTTGCACGAGCCGTTCTTGGCGATGAAGCGCGCCTTGTTCACGCGGTCCCGGAACACCGGCTTCCGCGGCAGCCGGGACGCGAGACCCGGCAGCCCGAACTCCTCCGGGATGATGCTTTTCCTGGCCAACATCTCGCTCCTCTTCCTCAGCCGCCCTGAAGCCCAGACCCGCCTCACTCAGTGCGCCTTTACGCGCGGAAACATGCCGAAAATGCGCAAAAGATGAAAACGTCCCGAGTTGAGAGCAGCGCGCCGCCTCCGCGCCTCTGAGGGCTGGGACAGACAGCGTCCTCTGTCCTGCTGACGTCCAGACCCGCTCAGGGCTGGAAGCTGCTGCTGCCTTCAAGGACTCCACCAGCACCGTCGGAAATCATACAAATTGCGCGCAAAAGAGGAAAATTTCGATGATAAAACTATTTAGCCATTTACAGCGTAATAATGAGCAGAATTTCAACTAGTTATGGACTTTAAGAACCGATCAACTAAAACTCATATATCGGAAATCAGAGTTTATTAAGATTTTCTGCTATTTATTGGGAACATTAAAACCACAAGTTCCATATGAAACAACAAAATTATGTTTATTTTTGATGTCATAATTTTCCTTTATTTCATTTATTATAATCTTCGGGATCAACCAGTTTTCTCTTAATCTGTCCTGAATTTCCTTCCCTAAAGAAAACATTTATTTACAGCCTATAAATTCAATACAAATCTTTTACACATTAAAAAACGGCATGAATAAATCAGAATACATCTAAACAGACCTGAGTCATAAATAGAAAATATTGGCAGGGAAATAAAACAAAACCGTTTTAAAACATCACCTGCTCGTGTTTTGCTTCCAATTATTAAGAAATTGAATCAAAAATAAAGCTGAGAAATGAACTCATAAGTCATAATTATGTAACATGATGACAATAACATCAAAAACGGGTTTTAACTCAGTTTTGTAAGAGCGATTCACAGATGGAACGCCAGAGGGCGCCATTGCTTTCTGCGTTTCCTCCTTCAGGCTGGAAAACAAAGAGTCTGACTTTACTTAAAACTGTTTTATTGTCATTTCATGTGTAAAAAATAGGCACAAATAATAAATCATTGTTTTATATTACTAAAACCCTTAGATATGCAAACAGAATTGACACATGCTTATAAAAATCATATAAAACTGCATTAATCGTCACTAACAGTCGAGTGAATTCAGAACAAGTGAGACTTTGTGCATAGAACTGCTGATGTCATTGTTTTTGTTTTAATGAAGTCATTAATCTGTTTCATCGTGTTTGTTTTCATTGCTGCCGTTTTTCACAGACAGTTTGTTGTGCTGAAGGAATCCAGCAGACACGAATGCAGAAGAGTAAATATGCAAACAATCTGATCTCAGCTGCATGGATAAAAAAACAAAATGTTCAGAACTGAAGAGGAAAGGTTGAAGTGAGAAGATTTAAACATCAGTGAGTGAAAAAACAAACCTGTGATGTTTAACTGAAGCAGAAACGTTTTGAGATGAAACGTCAGAAAAAAACTGAAACAAACAAAATCTAATAAACTTTGTGTTTTCTCCAGACAGAAGAAAAGCCATAAAATCATAAAAATAATATAAATCATATACAAACTGTTTAACCTATTAACCAGAAAACAGAGACAACAGCAACGTTCCCAGAGAGGTGAAAAATGTTGATTATAAAATAGCATAAAAGTAAATACAGTAAAGGCCTTAATTATAATTTATTAGTAGTTCTGAATATAAATGGGTGAAATATGTCTATTTTAACTTTGTTAAAGAAAATAGCAATAATTTATATTTAAAATATCATAAAAGAACATAAATAAATGTTTTCACGTCTGTTTGGTAAATAGAAAAGTTATAAAATATTTTAGCAGTAAAAAAGCTCTGCAGATGAGGATATAATAATAATAAATAAAAGGCCAGTAATAAACAGATTATCAGGACAAAATGGTTAACAAATAGGAATATAAACACAATGCAAATTTCTTCCAGAAATACAATCTTGTTTTCAGTTTTTTTACATACATTAAATGCTGGCAGCTGATTAAATTGGCCATTAGAAAGTTTTTAGTTGGTAGAAGAAAAGATGTAACAAAATGTCTCTTTAAATCACAAAAACTTTCCATAAAATCTTGATAAAATTTAACCAATCATTATTCATAAAAGCTTTCTGCCAGAAACTTTATTTCTAAATGAACCTAAAGTCATTTTTAAAAATCATATTAAAAACAGTTTTAATCAGACTTTACAGAAAATCACCTCTCCAGGTACCGGAAGCCGTTGTCCTTAAAAAGAAGCAAAAAACGTTCAGCAAAGCACGACTGCAGACAGACAGCAGGTCAGCGGCTGCAGGCGGAGCCGCGGCGCCTTACAGTGTTCGCACTAAAGTCTGCACAGAAATACGACCGACTGCGCAGCAACACGCAGCAGAAACATGCTGCAGGCTCAACAGGCTGTTTGAGGCTAAACTAAAATAAAAAATCTGAGCTTTAACTTTTGAAGTTACTAAAGCAAATTATTAAAATTCAGATATTTAAGTTGTATTATTTTAGATACATTGAGGTTTGTAATGGAGTTTATTTCAGATTCTGTAATCAATTAATTGTAATTGATAAAAACCAACATGAACAAAATAATCATTTCAATTAAAAAACTTTTTGTTGGCAAAATATAATATTGAATTAACTGAGCTCACTAACAAAGATATTTATTATTTTTCATCAGTTCATGGAGCCTCTTTAGAAATGAGGACTGTGGAAGCTATCATTAGCATTACCAACACAATTAGCATTAGCATCGGGCTTGAGTAGCTTCGCTGATTGGCTAACTCATGTTGGCACAGCAATAGTCTTTCCAATCAGATCATTTTAGAAGCAAAAATTGGGCTGAGAGAAGCGACTTTGTTGACTATTACTGTGTGTTGGATTTACAGCCGTACCAGAAACATGGAAATTCAAAGGTTCCGGTTTCAGGATTCATTGAAAAAAGACAGCAAATACAAATTATTTGTGTTAAAATGTTAACCCGTTCTTTGTAATTAATCAAAGTTACCGTGTTAAATATCAACTCTAATTTTCTTATATATTATGTCCTCCCCTTCCTGCCACCCTGGACAGCTGCCCATTTCAATAACTGGTACCCATCAAAATAATCATGAGGAACCAGTTCAGTTGTATTTCTGTGGTAGAACCTTACAATAAACATAAGAGTAAAATAATACAAATAAAAAAACTTCCTTCACAGTGAGAAAAACTGCATGCAGCACCAAACACCAGCCAACCTTCAAACCTTCTGCATTATTATTGCTTAGCATCTGTGTTAAAACTGATAAAAGTGTAAAAGTTAAACAGTTTAAAAAGAATGAAATCACAAAAGGTTCTAAAAGCACAGCGCCTGTACAAACTCACCTAGACAAAGAGAGGTAAAACAACTGGGGGCTCGTCCGGGATCACCAAAATCAGGGTCAATTTCACAAAATGTTTTAAAATCCCAAGAAGCACAAAAACCAGTGATAACAGGTTTTACAACCTTAAAAGAAACACTGAACCCATCTGAGACTATTTAATGTGGCAGATTAACGCACGCCTTCCTGAGTGTGTTTGCAGTTGAAAGATGCTAAATCTTGGATTTTAAATGAAGAAATCCAGCCCTTGTTTTTGTAGAATCTGCTGAAAAGAAGAAATAAAACAAAATAAATTGAATCAACCACATGTCAGGCTTACTCTTGGACACATTTGGAGCCATTTTTATTGGTCGTGAAACCAGGAAGAAGAGTTCATAGAGAAATATGGACAAAAGGCTGTCAACACTGAATGGGACACTCCCGCTAATCGTGAAGCTAATTAAAATAAAGTTTGACATGTGAGTGAAGCTTTCAATGTTGACTGTTTGGCTAACGACTTTGAAGTGGGGGGGGGGGAAACTCTTTAGCCTGCAGAGTTAGCAAAGCAACTATCAAACTGAAGCCATGAGTGAGGTTTGCTTCAAATAATCTTTTCCTGTAGTGAAAACAGAAGTGTGTGATGACAAACTTGATGCAGTTGAGGGCGACATGCTATAATGCAGCTCATGTTATTGACACTCGGTGAGGATCATCACTGTTAAACTTAGCGCTTCAGCATCAAAGGCCCTGCTGGCGGAGCTGTTTAGCATTAGCAGAGCTAAGTATTATTTTTTTGTAGAAAATGCACAACTAAAATTTAGGCTAAATTATTTAGACGTTACAGTATTTGGTGGTTTGAATTTATTCTACCTTTTTATTTAATCTAGTGGATCTAATTACTAACAAACTCCTGATAATTGAGGTTTTACTAAAAACCCCTTTAGAGATGATTTATAAAACTAACTGAAGCAACGAGATGCCTGTGTTTAACGGGAGACTTTTCCTACAGACTGTGTGCATGATGGTGATCCAAGATGAGATTAACGGGATTAACACGATCATTTCAGCTTGTCCACTGCTTCCTGCTGTATCGTCGGTTTAGACGTGATGTTTCTGTTTGTCCTCCTTGTAAAAATGAGTTTGAACTGAAAATCGAGTCGAAATTCAAACCGATCCGTCGGTTGTTGGAGTCTACATGTCGGCTTTGACAAAGGAAGCGAACATCCCGTCTTCCTGCTCCAGCAAAGTGCCCGGTGTGTCGTACTCCAGGATGTTTCCTCGCTTCATCACAATGACCAGATCAGCGGTTAGGATGGTGTGGACTCGGTGCTGCAGACACACAACAACGGGTTAGCTTCCCGTTTCAACGGGTTAGCTTCCCGTTTCAACGGGTTAGCTTCCCGTTTCAACGGGTCGGCTTCCCGTTTCAATCTTTTCATCCATCCTTTGCAGATAAAGGAGAATTGAGTTTAATTTTTTCAGTAGCGATTTCTTGAAAACCTGCCGTTTTAAATATTGTTCTGTAACAGAGGCTGATCAGAGCATGCAGCAGCTCATTTGGTACCAACCAGGCAGGCAGAGGCAGTAAGGCTTCAGCAGACCCAGACTCAGACTTCAGCCAGGAAAAGCAGGAAAACAGACAGAAACCAGAAACCAGAGGTCGGAGGTCAGAGGTCGGCGTTGGGTCTGAGCGTATCCGGGTCTACTTGTGAGTCCTCACTAGCACACTGAAGAGGCTTTCCTCCTGCGCTAGGAGGCTGGGACCCGAGTCACTTTCCACCAAGATCCCCGAGGAGAAAACCAGAACCTGCTCCGCGTCCAAGATGGAGGAGACGCGGTGCTGGAGGTCCGATGAAGAGGAGGAGGAAGAAGAGGGGTCGTTTCGAAACAGGAAGAAGATGAGGGGAAGGAAAATAACGTGACACAACACAGAAAAAGGAAAGCAGGTAAAAGAGGATGAAGTTTACAGGAAATGTATTTAATGTTAATGCAGGAAAATGAATTTAGTTTGAAGGAGGAAAAGAATCAAGACAAAAGCTTAAAGCTGCAGTTTGTAACTTTCATAGAATATATTTTTATATATTTGCTAAAACTTGCCGTGGCAGTTTAGTAAGACACAGATATGTGAAAGGATCAATTTAATCCTCCGTCAATCACCCTCATGTACTCATCACTAAATGTGCTAATGTTAAAAACAACTGACCTTTACAGGACAACTGTTTATCCACCTTTATGCTAGCTAGCCTTAGCATTCATGGCAGGTTATGCTGGCCAACAGAGAGCAAAGGGGAGTGATTAACATCGCTAAGCTCCGCCTCCTGCCTCTGATTGGTAGTTTCTAGCTAGCGCTGGAAGAAAGCAGAGGAGCTCAATTTTTCCACAGATTGTCTCACATACCAAACTATCACAACATAGAGATATTTTCAGCAGATATTTAAAAATATATTTTTAATAAAAGTTACGTACTGCAGCTTTAAAGGAAAATGATTTTAAAAAGCTGCAGATCTGCATCGATCTCAGCGCTTTGCTTCGTCTGCGTTTTATGTACAGCGAAGCGACGACTTACCGCGATCGTAACGACGGTTCTGTCTGCGAACGCCGTCATCACGACTTTCTGCAGGATGTTTTCCTGCAGACGCACAAAAACACAAAACATGAGCGATGAAAACAACTCAGCAGAAAGCATGCAGTAGAAATATATCATGATGTATGATGTCACAAATATGACTTTACATATTTGACTTTCTCTTTAAATTATAGACATTGTATTCAGCCCAGACAACATGACTCCTAGCTAATCCCTCAGATGTGAAAAATATCTGAATCTGTTATAAAATCGTCCGTCTGTCCTGGTTCTCATCTTGTTGGTGGACGAACCGTCGCCATGTCGATGGACGCCGTGGCTTCGTCCATGATGAGGATGCTGCTCTTCCTGACGAAGGCTCTGGCCAGACAGAAGAGCTGCCGCTGCCCGACGCTGAAGTTTTCCCCTCCTTCTGTCACAATGGCGTCTGGACACACAGAAGCAGGTTCACTGCACCTGAAGACGCCTGAACACTCGATTAGATAGGAGCAGGAATACCGAGTCCTCCAGGAAGCGATTTAACCATGTTCTTCAGCTGAGCGATCTCTAGCGCCTCCCACAGGCGGTCGTCAGTGCACATGCACTCTGGATCCAGATTAAACCTGCAACAGGATTAATTTACAGATTATGATCGAGTAAAAAGTGATGAGAAGATCTCTGGAGGAAGACAGACATTAAAAATCTGGTTTTCAGTTCGACACGAGCAAAATAGACGGAAACAGATCAGAAAATTTCTAGGAAAAAAAAACATTTGAGTTTGAAAAGTTAAAAGTTCGAATGAGAATAATTTTAAGTATTTAATTTTATCATTTAAAAATAAATATTTTAGAAAAAACATGGAAATTAAAACTTAAAAGTTTTCAGTTTTTGGAATTTTTTTCTTTTCTGGGAAATTTTAGATTTTTTAAACTCAGACATTTTCTAAGAAAAACTTGAAAATTTCTAAGTTAGAAAAATCAAAACTTTTCTAGAAAAAAAATCTAATTTTGTGATTAATCTAAGAAACAATATAGAAAAAAACATTTAGAAATAAGAAGAAAAAAAAAGACTTTAAAAAAAGTTTTTTGACTCCAGGTTGCAAAAGTTGAACATTTTTGACTTTTGAAACTCAGAAATTTTCACATTTTTTCTAGAAAAATCTGGTTTATAGCAGTTTGTTTACTTTTCAAGCTCAGATTTTTTGTTTTTTATTTTAAGAAAAAATGTAGATGTTTCTGAATTTCAAAAGTTTTCTTCTAGAAAGTTTCTGGCATTAATCTCAACATGTGAGGTTTCCAGCAGATTTGAGTCCTTTTGTCTCCATATAATGGCCTTTTTCTCTGCATGAGTCACAGAGATTCTCACCATCTGAGTATTTGCTATGTGCAGGAAGTCAGTGAAGCAGTCACTGTCGGCCGTTCACCTCGGCCTGCGCGGCTCTCACAGCGTTATCTGAAGCAGCGTAACTGTCCAAACAAACACCACATGCTCCGTCTTTTTCAACAAACAGTCAGTGTGATTATCTCGTAGCACAAACACGAGGAGGAGAGGAGGAGAGGAGCAGAGGAGGAGGACGGCGTCGGGGCATCCTCCTCTGCAGTGACCTCCTCCGTTTGTGACGTCTGTGTCGATTGTTTCAGCTGCGTTTCAACCTGCAGCTGGAGCCGCTGCCAGCTCAACTATTCTCCTTCTTCAGAAAATTAACATGCATTTGAAAGCATGAATTTTGGTTTCTGCTTTGTTATTTTTGAACTTGAATAAATTAATGCCCATATTTAGACTCACTAACAGAAGCTGGAGACGTTAGAAATGTTGCAGTTTTGGTCCCAGTCAAACAAATAAATGTATATTTATTATTTGACTGGAAATCACAACATGGATCCAGTAAAACATGGATTTGTTAAAAAAGAAGAAAATCTCCAGTTTTCCATCCAGCAATCACTGAAACACTAAAAACAAGCATTTCCTGGTTTCAACCTTCATCTTTGCACTAAAGACTTGAGAATCAGGAGAAACCAAAAACATGAACTTGTGTTGCTTTACGAGAGGACAAATATAAAAACAGGAAGAGGAAGCCGTGGATGAGTCCTGTGGGACGGCGCGGGCAGCACTGTGTGTTTGTGTACCTTATGGAGCCGCTGAACAGAACCGGATCCTGCAGGATGATGGAGAGTCGAGACCGGAGCGTCTGCAGGGGAAGCTTACAGATGTCGATCCCGTCGATGACGATCCGCCCTGCAGAACCAGTCCAGGTCCAAATTGTTTTATTTAGCTACAGGCTGGTTCAGTTTAATGGGCGTCTATTTCTAGAGGCGTCTGGCAACCGGGCTTCGCTCCAGTGCCAGGATCGAGTTCTGGTTAGTGCACCATGACGCTAACGCTGCTTCCTCTCAGTCCAAGGTTTGCTTACAAATGTCTGAAAGGTTTTAGCTAATTATATAGATCTTAACGTGATTAATCATGTTGTCCAAGTGGAACCGTTTTATTTGTGTGTTTCTGGTACAAACATAACTCTGGTGCACATGAGACGAAGACGCTTCCCTCTCCGTTTCTGCTTCAGACGATCTGATTGGATGCTGGAAAGTCGATTGTCGAGTGGAAGCTGTGCTAAACGGAGTTAGCTAATCAGGGAGCTAACTGAGCCAAGAGAGACGTTTTCATCAAACAAATAAAACTTTATCATCTCCAGAAACGTTATGAAAAAAGACTGCTTATAATTTATGATGATATCTAATAGAGAAAAATTATTGTGTTTGAAAAACACAATAATTTTCTATAAACTCAAAAAAAAATGCAACTTTAGTGCATAAAATTATTTTGCATGAAATATTATACAAAAATATTTGTTACTTACAAAGTTTATATATTTATACTTAATGTCAAAAGTCTTGTTTAGGAACAAAATTTGAAAATGAGTCAAAACAAAAAACTAAAAAACATTCTTGATTGTTTGGAGTCGTTATTTTGTGCAATTATTCCATCATTAAAATGCTAAAACCTGCATTTGTTGTAATATTTGTATTTAAATATATTATTTTGTTCTTTATTACTTGTAGCTGCAGGTTGTATAAATCTAGTGAAGCTTGTTAAACGTGGTGCCAAGTCGGTTTCTACTGAGCGTATTAGTAAATATTCAGATGTGTTTGAAGTAATAAAATATGTATTTGTAAGTGTTTTAGAGGAAGTCTGAAGTATTTGTGGATTGCAGTGAATCAAAAACATCTGTGTCCAAAGTTTAAGACTCTTCATTTTTTAGTTTAAAAACATGTTCTTAGAATAGTTTTCTTATTATAGAAACTCAGAATAGATGCTTTAAAACTTTGATACTTTAAAATAAACATAACTGAGTTTTTTCTGCATGAAATCTGAAATATTTTCTCCGGTTTTAAAGCAAACCTACAGAACACCAGCAGTTGAGTCAGAGCAGCGGCCGGTTTTATTTCACTGCTTTATAAGGAAGCGCCGCTGACACAAAGCTCTTAATTTACAGTGTGATTAAATAACCGCCCAGCTGTATGTGCGTATGGAAAAAGTGACGGTGTAATCTTTGAGAAACCTGCCAGGGAGCGTCCATCATCCTCAGAGTGAACACACAGAACGCTACAGCTGGCTGCAGGGCTTTATCGCCGCTGTCCTGCTGAATTATGACCCGCGTTTCTGTTTTGGTTCTGCTCTAATCCTCCACTTCAGATCATAAAAACCCAGCAGACACAAAGAGCAGAGAGGAGGAGCTGCAGGACAGTTTACAGAGCCGAGCAGCAGACTGAAACAGTTTGTGTCTCGTAAACAGGAGCCGCGACCAGACACCGAGGATAAAACATGGATAAATATGAGGCGGCCATGTTGGATGGAACAATGCAGGAATTATTTCACTGTTTGATAAAATCAGTCAGAAAAACTTCATAAAATCGACTAAAATCTGACGTTTGCATCAATATATTTAGGTTTAAATGTGCATTTTGTTTCTTTAAATTTATGTAATTATGCAGAAAATTGACTACAAGTTATAAACTTACACACTGAAAAAACAAAATGTTAGCAAGTATATTTAGTTTTACTAAATATATTTGTGTGAATATCTTATTACACTTTAAAAAAGACTAAACTAACTCAAGTAACCAGCAACAGAAGCTGGTTTTAAGTAAATAATTAAAACGGGATGCTATATTTTGCCTCTGAGTCACTTTCGTCTTACTTCAAGTGAACTAAGATATTTGCAGGAGCAACAGACTATAAACACTTGGTAAGACTTTCCTCAGCGTGTTGGTGAGCTAAAGTTAGAAACTTTAAAAATGGGTGAATCACTGGAAAAGTTTCCATTTCTAATCCGGTTATAAAAATAAGCCTGGAAGGAGAATCATGTCTCATCCTGGCATCAAATTCACAGAGTCTGTTTTTCATTCTGGAGGCAGAAAAAATGCAGATTTCACTCTGAAAAACAGAAATAATATTTTTTAAACTTCCTGACGGATCTGAATTATTGTTTTTCCAACATGGAAAGATTAAACGTTACAAAACTGCAGACAAAAGAAAGAAATCAAAATCAAGACCTGGATGGCAACTCTGAAGCACGGTAGAGGCAGCATCATGGTGTGTGGACGTTTCAAGCCTCTGGCATCATTTTGTCTCCACATTTTACCACTTTTACATTAAAATCCAGCCCCACGCAGCAGGATGCTGCCACCAGATGACATCCAAATATTTCTTTTAAAATTCAAGCCCATAAAAATGAGATTTTAAAATTTAAAATCACAAAATTTCAGTTCAAGAATCTTAAAAAAAAAAAATCACTTTTTTCATTGGTTTTCCAGCTTTTACTCATTTTAGATTTCTGTGTGCATCTGCACAGAAATGCAATAAATTAATTCATCACAATTTATTAAAATTCAATAATTTTCATGATTTATTGTTTTTTCTTTCTTCTAAAAACTGAATAATAAAAGTTTTCAATCTGCTGCTCTTTTTTTGAAGTTTACATGGATTTCATAATTCATTTTATTTCTTGTTTTGTTTAATTTTTAATATTTAACAGTTCTGGTGTTAAATGTTCATTAAAATGTAAAGTTTAATGTTTTCTATCATTATGCGTCTTTATACGGCCTCAAAGTTACAAAATTATCTTTTATCCTGTTACATGGTTTCTATTGTCACTTACTGTAAACAACATTGTTTTCTGCACATATTTTTTTAAATAGTAATTTTTCAATAAAGCATAAATTATTGAGGAAGCGTCAATAATTTAAAACCCACCTTCAAAAATATCCACCATGTTGAAAAAGGCGAGAGACAGAGACGACTTCCCGCTGCCGGTGCGGCCGCAGATTCCCACCTGGGGAGGAAGAGGAGCGAGAATCAATAACCTTCATCTCGCTTCGCGCCGCCGCAACACAAAACCCACCTGAGTGCCAAGCGGAGACGCGATGATGCTGCCCAGGTGAGTTTACAGCTTTAACAGCCAGAGTCACTCAGAGTCTGGCTGACATTTTGTAAGTATTTTCACTAACTATAATGATTTTCAATAACATTTTTTAAACAAATTTTTAATTTTTTATTAATAAAAAAGCATAAAAAGTTACCCAAACGTAATGGAGTGCTACTGGGGTTGCTAGGCAACGGGGCGGGCTCCGCTGGGGTTGCTAGGTGACGGAGCAGCGTGACTCAACATTCCGAAGATTATTAAAATGGGTCATTTTTCAGACACCAAAAACCGGATTGGTGGATTTTTATGCATTTTAAACCAAAAGAACAAAAACGTCCAAAATGTGAATTCTGAATAATAGATCCTCTTCCAGGTTTTTTTTAAATTGCAGCCCCATAGAAACATTTAATAACCGTTTGATCTGATCTACTGTCACTAATTCAATGCCAAAGCCGACAGAAAGCTGAAGGTGTGCGAATTACCAGCTCTGCAGAAATATGTCACGTCTATGCAACTTTCAGCCTCAGTTGCTTTGTGAATGTAGCTTGGAAATAACTGTTAGTTTAATTAACAGTCAGAGGTCACAGCAGCTCCTGCGACCTTCGCAGCGTCGCGTTAATTACCTTCTGGCCCGGCTTGATGTAGGCGTTGACGTGCTTCAGCACGGGCTTGAGCATGGGGTCGTAGCGCACACACAGGTCGTGGATCTTTATCTCACCATCATGAGGCCAGTTCTCAGGGACCTGAGAGGCGTCTGCAGCCAGAGCACGAAATGCACTCAGGATTTTACTATCTGCATGTCTGAGGTCACAGCAACGAGGAAACAAGACCACAAACTGCTGCAGCGGCTCTGCACTGCAAAAACACAACATCTAACGCAGCATTTCTTATCTAGATTTAAATACTAGATAATACACTCTAAATGAGATCAAACTAATTTATAAGTAACTGTAAGATATGAGCTTGTTTTATGCAGAAATTCCTTAATAGGGCTGAATTAATTAATCGGTCAGTGAAATAATCAATATATTTAGTTGTTGATCGCTAAGCCTCAAAAAGAGGCTGATTACTAAAAAACAACATATTTAAAGCAGTGATTACAATAAATATATACATTTTGCATTTAAGATAAATAAGGTTAAAATTCATTAAAGGAATCCTGTTATTGCATTTTAGGTAATAAAATGTTTTAGTATTTAAAAAAGGAACTAAAGTATATGTAATATTCATATTTTATTTCTAATTTCATATAAAGAATATTTAAGTGGTTAAATGAAAAACCTGATCCATTTTTCTTCACTCGATTGATCACCAGAAAAATCTCTAGGATAATTAGTTGCACAGGAATAAGATATTTCCTGTGCAGATGTGATCTGGGTCGATTGCAGAAGTTACCCATCGATCCCTCGTAGTTCTCGGACTCTGTGCCGAGGAAACTGTTGACCTTCTTCACCGCTGCCATCTGGACCTCCAAGTCGGCCAAGTTCCTCACAACCCAGTTCAGGTAGTTAGTGATCTGCAAAAACACAGAGACTGAACCATCTTTTCTCTCATGGGTCAGTTTTTATCCACGCCTGTTAACAGAAAGCTGAGTGGAAGAAAACAGTCAGGATGAACAAGCAAAGAATACCAGCCGCTTTGAGAGGACTATTAAAGATGTAGATACTACAGCAGGCCCACAATACCTCCTTAAAATGCATCTTTACTGGTTACAATGAGCCAGAATCATGAAAATAAACAGAAATGTCCCGTGTGGATGACTGCGGTGGAGACGACGCTCAGTGACCTCACCGTGAGGGCGTAGGTCAGGCCGAGTCCCACCAGGCCGCCGCCGGGCCGACCGGACCAGATGGAGGCGACGGCCACCGTCAGGACGATCACCGCGCCCAGGTAGTCCTGAAAGCCAACGGGGAGAAGAAGAAGAAAACACCTCCAGGTTTTAACAACGTGTCAGAACCAGTTCACTGCAAAAACATTTCACTTAACTGGAATGAATAAAATCTGAATTTATAGAAATAATATCCATTGTTTTCATGTTTATGAATTTATTCATTAGCCGTTCGAACTGATGTGAACATGACTAACCTTAGAGGATCCCATCTTTAAGTTTCATTATTTAATAAAAGTTTGTCAACACAATGAGACATAAAACTCGCTTGGTTGAAATGAGAAACCAGTTGGTTAAAGTTTCTGTTGAGGCGATACCATAAAACATCTGGATGTGTTTACATCACTTTGTCAAAGTTATTACAGTTAACAAAAACTAACTCAATAAAAACTGACATTGATGAAACTCGACATAAATAAAAACGGTAATTAACTTTAACTAACAGGAACTCTATTGTGCATTTATAAAATTAACTAAAATATGATCAACTGGCTGGAACTGTTTGTGTAACAGTCTTCATTTTAATCTGATTATTAGCCTTTCGATTTGATGTGAAATTTATTTTTTCTCCAAACAAACTGTTTACGTCGACCGTCTCCTTCCTCCTAAAGTCAGATCTTCTGTTAAATATTTATTAAAAATAATCACAATACTTTATAAACTCTGCAGCTAAAAATGAACGAAAGCACGAAAAAACTCAAACTATATAATTAAACAACATTTAGTGACAAAAAAGGAGCAAACACACGATTTAAACCTCGATGATTTAACTGTCCTGAAACCAGAGCCGTTCTGCGGCTGGTTCGGGTCGGTTCCTCACCGTTCGGACCTCCAGCCAGCGGTTGGCAGCAGACAGGAACAGGTAGGCGGTGTTGTTGGTGTCCGTCAGCTCCAGCATGCGCTGCTTGAACCTCGCCTCGTGTCTGAAACACAAATCTGAGTTTTAAAATGTAAACAGGAAGCAGGAACAAAACCAGTCAGCCATTCTGTCTGAAAAAAATGTTTTTCTACCACAGAGACCAGTGATAATAATGGGAACGATCCCCTGATTTACTGGTTCTGAAAGATGTTTACTCGTGTGTGAGTTTGTGCCGAGCGTTGGTGTGTTAGTGGGAAGGAGAAATCCTCCGGGACAAAAAGCGTGAGAGCAGCTTGAAGCTGGACAGCAGCGGCGATGGGAAAGAGACGAGAGACAGAAATACAAGCAGAACACAAAGAACGAGCTGCTCTGCTGCTGGAGCTGCATAAAACAACCTGGAAGTCCAGCTGGGCGGCCATGTTGGCGGCTAATATGGCGGCCATGTTAGCGGCCAACGTGGCGACCAACATGGCGGCCATGTTGGCGGCTAATATGGCGGCCAACATGGCGGCCAACGTGGCGTACCTGAACGCTCTGATGGTGGTGAGGCCTTCTGCGGTCTCAGAGAAGTGGCAGAGCAGAGGCAGCTGGGTGGAGTCGTCCAGGTCCTGCAGGTCCCTGTCAAAGTAAACAAACATCTCAGGGGACAAACAAAACTTTATGTGGCTCTGAGACGCCAGACTAAATACTTAGGTTGCTAGCTAACAGCATCTGATAAGTAACGCCACCGTTTCCACAGAGAATCCTGATTTATTGCAATTTAACCATGTTTAATCAAAATAAAAGTTATTTTAATATATCTATGAACAGTTTCCGGATGAAAGTGTTTTGTTAGCCGACTTCCTAAACCGTTTAAACTTTGCTCTGCAAACTCACTTGGAGGCGACTCTGAAATACTTCTGAATGAAGTAGAAGGCGACGGCGAGGGGCACCAAGGCGACGAGGAAAGCCGGAGTGATGGAGGCTATGACCCCGATGGCGGACAGGCAGAGCAGGGTGGAGCGCGTCAAAGACTCCAGCGTCGGAGGAATGTGCTGAAAATCAAACAAATACATCCGTAAATCTACAACAAGGCAGTTAACGGCTACAACTCTTCAATTTCTCTGTGTACCTGGTCGATGATGTTGGTATCAGCAGAAAACCTGTTAAGGATCTGCCCCAAAGGAGTGACATCAAAAAACCTGAGGAAAGTCACCAGGAAGGTTTAAAAACAATAAAAGTTTCTATCTGCTAAACTGGGGTTATCGTTTCTACTGCATCTACAAATCAGCCATGATGAATAAAATATGGATTTTCTTAAATGAAAAATACCCTTTAATATCAACATGAAAACTAACTTCTACTAAATAAGTGATGCATAAATATTAGCTCCTTTCAAAGTGACTTAATTTAATGAGGTCCAGTCAGTTGGTGCTTCCCGTCTCTAATCTCTCATTTTGTGTTAAATCATTTTATTTAATTGTTTAATTAATTAATTTTAAACCAGTTTTCACTTTGATGTAAAAAATTTTTTTTTCTAATTTTCCATTTCGCAAAACAAAAAACTGACAAATTATTAGTAACAGAAATAAAAAGTTTAAATTATTCAAAAGGTTGAATACCGTACGCTGTCAGCAAGATGGGCTCCACATGTAGCGTTAGCATTCATGAGAGCTAGCTGCAGCGTAGCAAAGCCTGTGAACACACTGAGGTGATTGACAACGCTAAGACCCGCCTCCTGGCTCTGATTGGTTGTTTATAGTTAACACAGATTATCTGACTCAAACTGTCACAACATACTGCGTTTCATCACATCTGAGCAGTTTTTGGCGGCTTTGGGTCCCGAAGCGTTCCGACATGTCTGCAGGACCGGACCGGGTTACCTGATGGGGGCGTGGATGATCTTGTTGAGCAGGTTGTGATGCAGGTTGGTGGCAGCAGAAAGACCCAGAAACTCCACAGAGAGCGAGGTGATGAGGCACAAGGTGATCCCCGCCGCGCAGAGGACGAAAAACACGTGCAGGTAGTACACGTCCTGCTGCAGGGTCCAAAAACACGAAGCAGCAACAATTCAGAAAACAATATCAATAATAAAGCAAATACTGACATGAACAATCAAACTCATTAACGGTGGATGCAGGTAATGAAGAAATAAATTCTCACAGTAATAATGTTTTAAAACCATTTTTGAGTAATATTATGGTAATAATGGCATAAAAATGCAAGAACACATTCTTAAAGATCAATAAATGTAAATTCTAATAAACATTTAACATTAACTGGAATATTATTAAATAATAATATTAAGCAAAACAACAAATTAATTGAATTCCGAATTCATCCTTCAAAAACGTCTGAAACTGAAGATTAAAATCTTCAGCTTCAGACGTTTTTGGTAGAAAAAATAAAACAATAAATGTTATAAATGTAAAATAAATGTATTATGCGATTCATTGATTTATTGTTTATGGCATCAGGACTGAAGGGAAATAGATGTTTCTGTTCCTTAGAGCTGCATTCAGCACTGAAAATATATTTAGATTTTTCATACTTGGCAATTTAAATACTTTTTAATTCATAAATATTCGGATCATACTCGAGATGACTCTCTATGCAAATGCTTCATACTTTTAAATCCAAATATTTGATATTTTTCTTGCATGTGGAAAAAAGATATTAATAAAGTACAGCTGCAGCGTTTATTAATCATTATGCTAAAACAAATGTGACCTCGGGTCGAGGAGAAATATCAGTGGAGTTTATGGAGCCGTTCTGCAGGAATGCTGCCGTCTGATTGGCTGCGGTCCCGTTCTGCAGGAATGCTGCCATCTGATTGGCTGCGGTCCCGTTCTGAAGGTTTTCTGCCGTCTGATTGGTGGAAGTCCAGAGAGCCAGGCAGTAGTCAATGGCAACGATGACCGAGTGCTTCAGCAGCTTGGAGGAAACCATGAGGAAGACCATGAAGAAGCCTCCAGAGGAGAGGTAGCAGCCGCACATCTGGAGAACCAGAACCAAGAGACAGAAATGCTCACAAGTCCAACATCTTTTATTTTTAGGACTCGAGTCTCCAACTGGTTACCTTCCACGGGATCTTGGACCGTCTGCTGGTTGTGGTGGAGAAATTATCGTCGTCTTCTTCCTCCTCTTCCTCCTCTGGAATAAAAACGATCTGATTTAGTGAAAAAGCTCAAAGCAGCAGAAGAAGAAGACAAAGTTTCCATCACCTTCGTCCTCATCGTCCATCTGGTTCTTTGGTTCTCTGGAGTAGAACGCTCTGCGCAGCGTCTTCCTCTCCAGAGTCGTCTGACTGTCCTGCTGAATATCCTGCAGATTCAGCAGATTAAAGTCCCAACCTGCCCCATGCAGGTGTAAATATGTGGAGGTGAAACGCGGATCTACCTTCTCCAGCTCCTGGTCCTGCCTGTTCATCAGAGTTTTCCAGTGATCATAAAGCTCCGTGTCGTGAGTCTGAATGTCCTTCAGGGTTCCCTCTCTGAGGACCGAGCCGTCCTTCATCGCTATGATCTGGACACAAAACATCAACAGACAACGTAAAGCTACGGATCTACAGAGCTGCAGGACAGAAGGACTCACATTGGGTCACCAACCCGGCGGCGGCGCCGCGCTGAGCTGAGCGGCCGAGCTGAGCAGCCGAGCTGAGCAGCCGCGCTGAGCAGCCGGTGTGAGCCGTTCGTTTTGATGGGTTTCCTCCCAACATCTCTGCGTTCTGCCAAACGATGCTGCAGCCCTTCTGGAGCTTTGCTAACATAAAACTACCGACTTTTTCATGCCAGTCCAATTCGACCAGTTCGGATCTTTTGGCTTTATCGTATTGTTGATCATTTCAGAAAGTTACTTATGTATCTAGTTATTACCAAACTGTGTTTATTACTTATTGCAGACATTTTGTACATATTTGTAACTTTATTTGACCTTTTTGTCTCCTCTAAAGTTGATTTATGCATTCTTGTCTGCATGCTGCTGATGTGTGAAGCTCAAGTCTAATTATTCGTTTCTGCAAACGATGTTGGCCAATAAAGATGATTTTATTCTGATTATATAATTTATAAAGGACTTTAGGTCTTAAAACCCTCCACAGATTGGTGGACAGACATTTACTTCTCTAAAGTTCGTCACTGATATTCTACACGTGTTTTCTACTTTGGCTTTGCTAATTAAATCACAATAATTGGAATATTTCATGTTTTTGGAGCTTCATGGTGACTTTAGCATCACGGCTCTGTTTTTTCTCACCCAGTCTGCGTGTATGAGGTACTGCAGCTTGTGGGTGACGAGGACCACGGTTCGCTTATCGTCCTGCAGAAACTTCAGGATTCCCTCCTGCATCAGGTGGTCGCTCAGGTGGATGTCCAGCGCTGAAAACGGGTCGTCCTGTTTGACGTGAAGACCATGAACGCATCACAAACCAGATCGCAATCAGAAATCCTCAGAGGAAAAAACCCACCAGCAGCAGAGAGCGGGAATATTTCAACGCCTTTCCTGAGGCTTTCAGTTGACATGGGGTGTGAGTTATTGTCACTGTGCGTCTGGCGCCCGACTCTGTTTGGATAATTAAAAATTCAGCCACACCAGAAAGTGTCTGCCAAATGGTGACCAGCGTCGGAAACGTTTTCCACATGATGCTGAGAGCGCCTGACGTCAGATCAGATATGTTGTGTCATTCAGACGATGTCAAGGAAAACACTGAGTTCTGCAGACGTTACAACGAGGGCGCAACGCCACGACCCAGATGGGAGTGAACGGCTGCCTGATAAGGATTTAAACCAACAGGAAATTATACAATTCAATTAGGAGAAGATTCACATGTGAATTCTTGTTCGTCTCATTTGAGAAACTCACAGCATCCAAGAGGAACCGCAGTCAAGCTGCCATTGTGACCTTTAACCTGTGTAACTCAAATTAAATTAAAATAATGAGACTGCGTAAATAAAATGTATTACTTGATTTAACATTTTTCAGTTACATTTCAGATTCTGGTCTGGATTCTGGCTGAACCGATCTGAAACTTTAACCTGCTTCTGGGAAGCTAATAGTGTTAGCTATCGCTAATTTTATTAGCTCTAGCTAATGGTGTTAGCTCTAGCTAGAGGTTTCTATTGATGTATCTCTTGCTCATCATTTTAGATGAGGCTAATTGTGTTAGCTCCTGCTAACAGTGTTAGCTTGAGCTAATTTAGTTAACAGTAAATTAGTTGATTACTTTAGTTGGTTTGAACAGATATCTGGTGCATAACTGCACATAAAGACCTTGATGCAGAAAATGTATGTTTCATGCTAAATGTGCCAGATATGAATTGTTCCTCCATTTGACGCATTTTGTGCATTTCAGGGAAACAGTAACTTACCAAAAAGACAATGTTGGTGTTTTGGTACAAAGCCCTGGCCACACAGATCCTCTGCCTCTGACCGCCACTCAGGTTGATCCCCTGAAACACAGACATCACAAAACATCAGGTCAGACTCCGGCATTACAGCAAATCTTTATTACTGCAGAAATGGATTGCAGAGACGAACCCTCTCCCCAATCTCCGTCTGATCTCCAAAAGGCAGCAGATCGATGTCCGGCTGAAGGGAGCAGGCGTCGATCACAGCTTTGTACCTAAATCACACACAGACCCAGAACAGCAGTTGGAGTCAAGACAGAATCGGCCAAAAAACCTGGAGCTGCTTGTGCTTGGAAAGGCCAACCTGACCGTTTGCTGCAAAGAACTCCAGTTTCTAACTCCAGCTGTTTTCATTAAGCAACATTTCCTCTGACTTAGTACAATGGTGCCTTACAAAGACTTAAAGTTGGAAATGTCCATTTATCACAATAATTTGTTGGGTTTGCAGTTAATTCCTGCAAATGTTGTTAGCTTCTGCTAATGTTGTTAGCTTCTGCTAATGTTGTTAGCTTCTGCTAATGTTGTTAGCTCTAAAAATAAATTCCACAACAAAATGTGGTATAACTTCAGTAACCTTAAGCTAACCTTAGTGACCCTTGACCTCTTTCCAAAGTTTGTCATACTAAAATGACAAAAAGTAGTTTATTTAAATTTTACAAATAAACTGCAGTGATGTGCCAGTCGAAGGAAAACTCAGCATTACCGTTGCTTGTTGAAGGGACCGCCAAAGGTGATGTTGTCCTCCACCGTAGCGTTAAGCAGCCAAGACTTCTGGGCGGCGTAGGCCACAGAGTTCCTGTTCTTGCTGGAGGCATCATGGGAAATGAAGGCAAAAAGACATAAAATGAGAAAAAATCATTTCTGCCTCCATGAAGCTTCAGAGAGAAGGAAAGCTGATGGCGAAAGGACGACGATGTTTGGAAAACGGTCAAACTCCACAACACAAAAACGATTCACCAGATATGAGGGATAAAGGCGGAGAATGGAAAGGGTTAAAGATGACCTGCAGGAAAAAAATGAAACCAGCACCAGAAAAAGCAACTCAGAAAAATAAATCACTGTAGCACCTTGCTGGGAGTCTCGACTAAATGCTGCAGAAGGAACAAGAACTCAAGAAGCTCGGCAGTTTATTCTGAAACATCATTTGATGCCAGATTGTAAATCATTCAGATGTAAATCTGCAACATTCTGGGGTTTGTTAGAATAAACTTTTCTTCTGAGACTTGAATGATCACAGCTTTAACAGGTATGGAAAATGGAAATAATCAAAACAATCTGGGAACAACAAGGTCATAATCTCAGGGTGCATTTACATCAGTTAATCCAAATCCAATCCGTTTGTCTAAAAAGTTGGGTTCAGTTGAGAAGGTGTGATACATCAGACCAGAAAAAACTGGTCTGATGTATCTTTTGGGTTTGGTTGAAGTGAACTCTGGTTCGGTTTGAATCCATATGCGAACACCAAGCGGACCAGAGAGCGCTCCAAAAGCAGGAAGTGCACTAAAGCGCAGGGCATTCTGGGTAAATACAACCAAAACAAACGTCGCTAGCCTAGCGCTAGCAGGAGACTAAAGAGAAATCCTCCAACATAAACTCTGATGCCTCCATCTTGTTTCATCTGATGAAGAAGGAAGTTGCTCTCAGTGTCTTCAGAGGTTTTTGTGTCGTTTCCTTCAGTGGTTGTTGGTGCAGCGCCCCCTCAGGCCAGGAGGGGAACAGGCTGGTTTGACTCAGAACCACAGCAGCTGGATCAAACTGGATCGAACTGAGTTTACCAGACTATCAGGTGTGGAAACACCATTAGAAGCACAATGTCAAACGTTTTTTGAATAAATATACAATATTTTCCATACCATCTGCACTTTTCTGATTTTAAGTTGCAGTAGTATCTCTATTGAAGCGGAAAAACAGTTACATATGTCAGATATTAGCGTTTTGTTCAGCAGAGCGATGACTCCCAGCTTTAAAAAAAACAAACCACTCCTGGACCAGATGGCACAAACTGACAGCATTCTCATGGGAAACCAGCAGCAGATTGACAAGATAAAACTCTGCAGACGGCGGTTTGTCCCGAACACACGAATGGCGACGACAGCAACTCAGCAGCAGAATCTGCTGGTAGGAAGGGACTGTTCATATTTTTACAGCAAAGGGGGGAAATGTGAACAGTCTAAAACCAGGTTGTCCTGCAACTTTTAGATGTCCAGCAACTTTTAAATGTCCTGCAACTTTTAGATGTCCAGCAACTTTTAAATGTCCTGCAACTTTTAAATGTCCTGCAACTTTTAGATGTCCAGCAACTTTTAAATGTCCTGCAACTTTTAAATGTCCTGCATTCCTGAATCAAAAAGGGAAGATTTCATCCTCAGCATAAAGTTCAGATACAAATAAGTGAAACATCTAAAAGTTGTAGAATGCTAACTGAACTTGAGCTACATGTTTCACCTTTTATAAAGATTCACAAATGCAACATGAAAAATAAACATGGCCAGAATTTTAGTTCACTATATCAAAAATGAAAGTACTTTTGCGCATGCGTAGGTGTTCATGAGCAAGTTCAAACCAGCATCCTCTTTTTTTAAGAGGCACAAAAATGAACAAGGTTAGAACGGATGAAGGGAGGAGCAGGAGAGGCGAACGACGGGTCAAACGGGTCACAATCAGAAGAACTTGTACCTCCCGACGTCCTCCTCAGAGTCCTCTGTCTCTGACCAACTGTCAAAATCAGTATCTCAGTCAGAATTCATCCACAACTCAATTGTCCACCATTGAAAACGTGCAAAAACAGGCAGAGCAGCGAACAGTCAGAGAAACGCATGGACCTCGACATAAAACAAAAAGCTAGCATGTCAAACTGCAGACAGTGATTATGTTTCATTAGATGGCCAGCTGATTATCAAATTAAACTTCCCTCCCAGGAAAGAAGAGTAAGTGATGCTGTCACTGCCTGTCCGTCTGTGATAATTAGGTTTTGTGGCTTCTTCGACAATGATGTCTCATTTTTATGGGCTTCAGGGATTTAAAGCAGCTTTATTTACTTTAGTTACGAAGTTTGGAAGCGTGGTAAAGTATTTTAAGGGTAACTGTTAATAATCATAACATGCTTGTAATTTGCCTTTTTTTGTGCATGCTTTTAGTTGTTGCAACATAAATTAAAATACTTCCCATCATATAAGTTGTCCAAAGAACAGTTAAAGAGATTGAGGATAGTTTTAGACACTCTCTTACAGAGAGAGGTAACCTAGCAGAAACCTTGCTTACGTGATAATGTTTCAGGATGAACACACCACAGACAGAAACAAAGTACCTGATATTCCCTTCGTGGGCCATCTCACAATCAGGCAGCCTGATTGGCATGAAGGCAGGAAATAAAGTGAAACCAAAGACACGAAAACAGACAGAAACACAACCAAACATCTGCAGAAACGTTAGTGTGCAGCTCTGGAGCATCGAGAAGTTCGTTAGGATAGGAGAACGTTTTTTAAAGCATCTTCTGAAAATCTCTTGGTCTTCTAAGACAGACCTTAAAGTTTAAATCTATAACTCTGATTAAATTCAATTCCAGTTATGTGCGTCTACACGCAGGCTGTAACCTCCACTTTCTTTATTCTATTATGCAGAATATCTATTTCTGTGTTGCTTTTTAATATTTTTTGTCTGCATTCCTTCTTTAGCGACATAGCAATAAGACCTGTTAGCATTAGCAGCTAGCGGAACCGGCTAACTAGCCTAAATTAAGTAAAATCTATAACTTTTAGCTCCAAAGCTACTTGTTTATTTGATGCATCAAAATTAGCAACAAAACACAAACTGTCACATGAAGGTGCAGCAAAAGGTGTTTCCCTAATTTATACTTAATGTACCAAATTGTGAATTACTAAGCAATTTATTCTGTTAAAAAGGCATAAAAGTGGATTCCTGTGGAAAACAGTTACCACACTTTCTCTTAGCAACGTTAGCATTAACAGCTAGCCTAATTTGCTAGCAACCAAAAAATGTTTGAAAACTTTGGAAGTTTTTCTTCCAGCTCTGTGAAAACAATTAAATTTCTCAAAAGATGTTTTCAAAAATTACGTTTTCCACTTTTTGTTTTCATAAACGCAAAATGCATTATTAACTTTAAAAAGAATAACATTGGCAAGCAATTTTCCACTTCATCTTTACTGTGTTCATTTGTGGACATATATGTTTACACTTCATTAGTTATTCTTATAAATGCAGTAAAATGAGTCAGAGATAATAACTATTTCATAGTTAGCACCACTGGTTAGCTCGCTAAAGCTGCCCTATCAGCAGAGGGAGAAATGTAGCTTTTTGTTCCCAATCTAAAACAATTGAACCTTTATGTGAACTTCCCAGGATGATATCTGAAAAGCAGTGAAAGGTGCATCAACACAGCAAATGGAGCCACATTTTGGGGGAAAGTTAGCATTGATAGCTAGCCTTGGTTAGCAACCAAAAATTTACTTAAAAACAGGAAACTGTGAATTTCAACTCCAATTCTTTAAAAGCCACCAATTCCACAAATTAATAATAACAAATTAAAGTTCTTTCTGTTTTTGTTCATTTAAGAATTAATTTAGTAAAATAATGACCTAACAATAAGTAGCTTTCTTCTAATCTTTTCCTTTGCATTTAGGAAAAGTGCTTAAATGTATAAATAAACACTTTTCCTGCTTCTGTAGGTAAAGCACAAAGCTTAACAGGAGATGCACTCATTCCTTGCAAAGCCAGCATTAGTGGAGAGCTAGCCAAAAACAAACAATGAAGAGCAGCTTTTCTGAAATCGCACAGTCACTTGCTGAGTTTATTGTGGCTTTTTAAATACAGTGTTGCAGCAATGCCATTTCATCTCCCTGAGATATTATCCAAGTGTTGTTCCTCTGACTTACTTGCTCCAGTAAACTCTTCCATCCACTGCTTGCATCTCACCGAGCATGGCCAGCAGCAGCGAGGATTTCCCACATCCCACCTGACCCACGATCATCGTTAACTGACCTGGGATGGAAGCAGAGAAAATAGAGGTCAATGTTTCCATCTAATAAGCAAATTAATGACAGTTGCATTAAAAGAGCAATATGGTTCTGCTTCCTGTGAGTACTGTAAGCTATAAATTTAAACTGAAAAGAACATATATGGGATAAACTGCAGTAATTTGAAATGTAAACAGATTGATTTTGTTGCAAACATCCTGAAAATGTTCCACCTCCAGTGGCTTCATTCATTCCCATTTCTAAAACTGAACACATGCAGAACATGTGTAAACTTCTGACTCAACCTTGCAGTTATGGTTTCTGATGTCCCGTTTCTTCCTCTTCAGTACTTTGGCAGAGAAGAAAAGAGCTGGAAGGATGTGGGGGGAAGGATTTAAGGCTGTTTGCTTAGTAGTAACATGGCTGGGATTGCGGGGAAGTCACATCCCAGAGGACGACTGAGTGAGTGAAACTCTGCACGGTACATCTGTCCGCCCGACCCGGCTTCCTGACACTCGATACGCACGCGGCCCGACTCTGGTTATTGACGTAGCAACAGGCGTGAGCTCAGATTTAAGCAGCATGCTAACATCAACTTTTGAACCATTTACCAATAATCTGGTGCTGCAGCTGATCAAAAACTAAAAGTTTACAGAAGCTTTTGACTCCAGAACAGAAAGTTATTTTAAAACCCAAATAAACCAATTTTATTTCAAAAAGCGGTTCTAAAACGTTTAATTTTCTCATCAAATCTAAATGAAAAAGCTTGTTTTTATTTAAATATCATGCAGTTTAAATAAAATCAACAAAAACCAAACCCTAACCAAACTATGACTTTTATCATCCAGTTTTGGTAAAAAGAGAAAAAGGACAAATTATGCAAATGGAAATGATTAAATTTGTTTTAATTTATTGAGTCGTTAACTGATTCATTGCTTATTGTGACAGGCCAAGTCATCACCCCTCCACCGCCGTGCTCCACAGCTTTAAACCCAGGCATGGAGGCAACAATGAGGGCTTGATGAGGATGAATTTAAAAGCAGAAACAGAGGCTGACCTGTGGGGATGCGTATGTTGATGTCTGACAGGGTCAGCTGGTTGTTTCCCCAGGTGAAGGAGCCGTTGCTCACCTGGACGGGAACAGAGGCGAAGCAAACTGAGACTGCATCGTTTTGGAGACATTTCGTAGCAACAGCAGATGTCTCAGCTGCAGACGTGCCGTTTCACAGTTACACACTGACCTACAAGAGCAAAGCACATGACCCGACCCGAGTTTAAGAAGTCCTGTGAGCGAGTTCACAGGAGTGGACGGTGGTTAGATAACAGCTTCACACAAGGCCTGACACGTACTGCGTTCACAACACGGGGGAAACCAAACAGCTGTCAGCAAGTCCTGCAAAAATACCAGTGAATCTGGCAGAAATAAAGTTCATTGACTTTCATCAGTCACACGATAATGCAGGAAGCCAGAAATGTTTAGTCATTTAAACATTTAAAAACATGAAAAAGTAAAAACCAGATTTATTTAATGTTCATCTTGATCTTTATATTTCCCTTCTAACAGGTTTTCACTGTTTTTCTTTTGGGCTCATTTCATTCATTTTCAGTCCAGTAGCTGCAGAACAGCTTAAAAACAATTACAGCAAATAGAAACAAATACAGTATTTCACCTTATTAAACCATTTCCACATTCCTATGCTGACAAAGTGCTGAAACTAACTTGACTAAAACATAAAAAGCAGTAAAAGTGAAGTTCCTACATACAGGAGGTTGTATTATTATTAACTATATTGGCCTGTAAAATCATTTCAGCACATAATGAATGCAATAAAAGGATGAGTTGGCACATTTAACAGATCATAATCATTAATATTCAGCAGCAGGAGGATTTCTTTGTGTTTGATTTCTGCATAATAATCATTTCTAAAATGGATATTATATTATACAATTATGATAACACCTGAAGTGTGACATGATTTTTAAATTGGACCAATTATACAAAATTCCCATTTTTTTTGCTGCTCTTCAGGTCTTCACTGCTTCCAAAAACAGAAAACCACGCAGCCATTTATTGGCAATAAATCAATTATTTTTCATGTTGGACAATTAGCCTTTTCAAAAACCTCCCATTTGTTAAGTCACGTTCTATGGGCACCGTTACCTAGTAACCCCGCACTGTTGCCTGGCAACCCCAGCCATGCCCAGCCGTTACCTGGCAACCCCAGAATGGTTCCAGAACATTTGGTCAGACCTCTATAAACTCGTTAAAGGAAGTGTAGGGCTGCAGCAACAGTCCTTCCTCCTGCTCACACACTGTTTACATTCCTCCCATCTGTTGCGTTTACATGTTTATTTTTATGTTTATTTTATCTAACAAATCCCCCCCCAGGTTTTTTATTCCAGTTACCCTCGCCACATGTTACTGGTCCCAGCAGGAATCTAGAGAAAGCAGCATCTTTTGTTTCCGTGAGGGAAAACACTCAGATAAGCTGCTTGGAGTTTGTTTTTGTTTGATTTGGGGAAAGATTAAATATATTAGGTCACATTTGATGCACATGTAGAAAGAGCACAGATAGATGAACTGATTTTGGTTATTTTTTCAGATTTTTATAAATTTTGTGATAATAGAAACATAAAAACCAGAACACCCACAGATAATGAACAATAACAAACACAGTGGACATCACAGACTGGTGTCAGAGCTCCCATGGGAAAAATTAAGGAAAACAGGAAAATGAGGAGAACATGTAACAAAGGGCGACTGAAGTCAGAAAACGAGTTCAGGGTTTGACCAGGATTCAATCTTATTAAACCAACAAGGAAATAATCCAATACAAGCTGGAAAACATCCTCCTTAATATTCATGTCTCAATTCAAAATGCCAAAAACTCATTAGCAGCTTTTAACTAACAGCTGACTGTCATCTACATAAACACAAAACTGCATCCATGAACAACAAATTAAATCTCTGCTCCAAAGTCGAGCTACAACAACAATTATTTAGTATTTATTATTCTGATGATTAATGGGATTAAAAATGTCTCAATCTTCAGACTTTTCAACCACATAAGCATCTTTTTTACACAATATTAGAAAAACATTAAAAGTTACAAATAAACAAATAACTGAATCCAATTTTAAAAATCAGAAAATAAACGTTTTATTGCCTAAAATGTAAAAATACAGCTTTATTTAGTGAATCTGAACCAGGTGAAGCTGAAATGTGGAAAGTTTTAGCAAAACCATATTTACAAAGATTTTTAACTTAAATAAAAAATGTTTACACTAGTTTGAGTTTGTGTACTCTAGATGAATCGATCACTAAATTAGTTGACAATTATTTCAATAACCGATTAATCAGAAATAAGCCGATGAATCGTTTCAGGCCTGAACAGTGGGATTATTTTCCTGCTGAGTGTTTTTGTGAACAGAAGCGCGAAGCAGCAGCAGATCTGCTTTAATCAGCCGTCTGGACAGGAGCGTCGCTCCGCAGGGAGGGGACAGGAAGAGAAGCGTTTACAGAATCTGGACACTTTCACAAGACCCTTGGAGGGGCAACCAATTCTCGTGTGAATTCTGCATTTCCTGTGCGAGGCCACGCACAAACACAACACATGCAAAGTCACGTGTTTACGCCCTTTTGACATGTTTGAATTGTACATGTTGGAGCTGATTTAACATGGAAAGCTGCAAAAACTGCTCAACATTTTGCCTGTTTTTGTTGTTTGTTTGTTTTTATTTATTTAATAATTTGAAAAAAAGTTACCAATCAAACTGTTTTCAGCTTTTTGGTTCTTTTTTAAAATTTTAGTCAAGTTATCAATCCAACTTTTTTTTGTTATTATTATCATCTGTATTTATTTATTTCATTTTATTTTTAGACCAATTTTCAGTCACGTCACCAATCCAGACAGTTTTGACTCTAATTGTTTGCTAATTTAATTCTTATAATGAGAGTCATGAGACTTAGGAGGTTTAAAATAATAAAAAATCTTTTCCTAGCATAATTGGGTTCAGTGGTAAAAACTCGTCAGAAAATCCTCTAACCATCGATTCTTCTTTCAAACTGCTTTTCTCCTTTCCCTGCCCTCAGTGATCATCATTTCTACTCTTGAAAACTGAACAAAGAGTTTAGTTTTTGTTTGCTGTACAAGCTTTGACCCTTTCAGAGCTGCTGAACTTTGACCCTCACCTTTACGGCCACATCCTCCGTCTCGGTGGGTCTCATCGCCCGCCGGCTCGGCTGCTCGTAGTTGTCCATCTGGTAGCGCATCGGCTGCTTCCTGTTGATGGCTTTGGTCTTTAAAAGATGGTTAAACATTCACCATTAAACAAAAGTCTTTACCATTAATGCATAAACAGAAAAAACAAGAAGTGCAATAATTTAAATCATTTAGTGACAAGATCAACTTTTTTGACTGAATTTTGACATTAAACCAAAACTCAACCCTGAGAACTGGAGGGAAGGCTCTAATTTCCAACTCTAAAACGAAACCTGAAAGCCACACTTGCTAGTTTTCTGAATAATCTGTTAAGAGTAGCGCTCACCATCCCCAGGTGTTTCTTCCCTACGTCCAGGGAAACCGATATATCTCCATTTCTCCAGCTGTCGTCCCCGATTTCATCGCTCTGGAGAAACTCACCAAGCTTCTGAACACTTCAGAGGAACACACACACACACACACACACACACACACACACACACACACACACACACACACACACACACACACACACACACACACACACACACAGATCTATGATACATGTGAACGGTAAGAGTTTAATACCAGCAATCTCTCAGGAGTTTAGAGTTTCTGTTCTCTGATGTCAGCTTTTCCATTCAGTGGATGCAGCAGCTGAAACGTCTCCATGTTTGGTAACGTCCAGCACAACCAGACCTGCTGCCCTCACCAGTAAAACTCTCACCTGACCAGAGCTTTCACCGCAAACCGGACCACAGTGGAGAGCAGGAAGAGCGGCGTCACCAGGATGTGGAACAGCGCCAGCGCTGCAAAGGCTTGGGAAGGACTGGGAATGCTGCTGGTCAGGAAGTGATGAACCCCAAACGTCTGGAAAAGAACAAATTCAGATTCCACCCCTGATGATTCATTGTATGTAATTATACTGCTGCTCATATCAAGATATGAAATGGTTAAACTTACAGCAAGAACAGCAGCAATGGGAATAGCAGCGTTCATGAAAACTGCAAAAAGAAGAGCAGACATCATCGATCTGTCATCCGTCTGCCCGGATGCTTCACCAATAAATCGGTACAGTTCATTTAAACTGGATGGATTCTGGGACAAACCCGACTGCTGGAGTAAAGCACATTTTCTAAAGGCTTGAGCTTTGGAAAGACCATTTCTTATGATGGACCAAGCCTGATTGTTGGTTCGTTTTTCCACACCAGATTATGAGTCCAGTGGAGAGAAGGTGAAGCTTTCAGGACAAAGAACGCCGCCCCGACCGGACCAGCAGGGGAACAAAGCCGTGTTTATTCCACTTCAACACAACTGGCATAACTGAATAGTCAGGTTAAAACCTGACACAAAGATTTGTTTTCTTTGGGAACAAGTTTTAACCATTCATTAAGGTTTTAATCGGCAGTCGTTCCTCTGGCAGTGAAACCATCAAGCTTCACCTTGACTCCTCTATTTCTCGTCTCTGTTGCTGAACGTCACTCATAAGGCCGTTCTCAATTCTTCTTTATTAAACGTTATAGGAGATGAAATCCAACTTTCTGTAAAAGAAGCTAAAGTTTGAAGAAATCGTCAGTCATCAGAGCCAGCTGAGCGACTACCAAATAATGCCTGAGGCTTCAGTTTGCCGTCTTACTGGACATGGAGGTGTAGAAAGCAAACGTCCTGAGGCTGGTGAGTTCTCTGCCTCTGGTTTGCTCCACGCTGTCGCAGAAGATGTCCTCCCAGGCGTAGAGCTTCAGCAGCTTTATGCCCTTCAGGATCTCTGTGGTCTGTTTCAGACGGTTTGTGGAGTGTTCCTGCAGGACAGGATCGAGACACAGTCACAGTTTAATATCCATGTCTTACAACAGGAATATGTTTCAGCGTCCAGAGTTTCAGGAAGCCCCGATCCGTCATGGAGCTTTGTTTTAATGCTGACATTAGCATGAGTTGCATGTTTAGCACTGAGATGCTACTTTAAGCTTAAATAACTGCACTGAAATGCTAATAGTCTTTTCTAGTGACCAATCAGTTTGGTTTAAAGCAGAAATTAAAACCCAGTTGGACCAGAGAAGCGTCTTCGTCGTCCATCGATGTTTGATAATGTTTATTGTGCATCAGATGAACAGGCGTACCAGAAACATGTACGTGTTTAAGCAGTTCTGCTGCTTGCATTTGTTTGGGTTTCAGGTTTCTGACTCCTGCTGGAGAATAAAGGAAAGTGCTTCACAAAAAAAAGACTCCAGTCCTTCTGCAAACCTTAATCTAGGTTCAGCTGAAGTGAATTCTGGTTCAGTTTGAATCCATATGTGAACACCAAGCAGACCAGAGATTGCTCCAACAGCAGGAAGTGGACTATAATGCAAGGCATTGTGGGTAAATATTACCAAAACACATGTGCTAGCAGGAGAAATCGTTCAACTGCTAAAATCTGACGGGGCTCCATTTTCCTTTTGGTGAAGAAGGAAGTTGCGCTCAGTGTCTTCAGAGGGTTTTGTGTCGGTTCTTGCTGCAGCGCCCCCACAGGCCAAGAGGGGAACAGGCTGGTTTGACTCGGAGCAGAGAGAAAGATGATGATGGTCTCAATCAAACCGAGTCTACTGGCTGTCAGCTGGAAGAACGTCTGAAAATCGACCCACGGTGGCTTGGAAACCATTCAGAGCAAAGTTTGGTTGATTTCACATCAGTCGTTTGAACAAGACAAAAAAATGGATTTTCATACTTATTTCAGTTTGTGGTTCTGATGTGACAAATGCAAAAAGCTGAGAGGTTTGAATACTTTTGCACATAAACTGAGCAAATATTCAATTTTCCTGCTTACCAGAGCACTTTTCTGTGTTTCTGCCAACTTTGTGGCGATGAGGTACTGAACCGGCGCCAGCAGAACTATGACCGACGCTCCAACCAGGGCGCTCCAGCTCAGAAAGTTGTAGAGCAGAATCACTCCCATCACAATCTGAAACCAAGAACAGGCAAGATCCACATTAAAGCTCAGGTTGACGCCGTTTCTCAGGGAAGCAGCCGTGATTCACCTGTACGGGCATGGCCCAGAGGTTTGGGCAGAGGAAGAGGAACCACATCAGCTGGTTGGTTTCTATGGCGACCAGGTTGTTTATCTGCCCCAGAGTCATCTCCCCCATCGACATGTTGGAGGTGGACAGCCGCAAGATTTTGTTGTAGATCATCGCCTTGGTAACGAAACATAAAAACAGACCTGAGGATCACCGGACGATGGCGAAACAGAAGCGAGCCGAGAGATGGAGCTCCAAACCTCCTCATGTGTTCGCTACGCCTCCTGAAAGTATTTACACTTTTACAATCTGAAAAAAATTATCTGCAATATTTAAAGGTTTTAGCAACCGGTCACATGAAGAGTAAACAATGATGGCGTGTAATCTGTTGTGTTTTGGAGTTTGTGTCGTTGCATAGCTACACTCCACCTCATCCTAAAGAAATCCGGCACTGTTAAAAACGGGGTTTTCTGGCTGAATTTCCCAGTTTCCTGATGCGTCCCTCACCAGCAGGGCGCCCCTCAGGTTGATGCCCGTCTCGATGGTGACGTAGTAGGACGCCTGCAGGAAGGTTCTCTGCAGGACTAAAGCCAGGAAGAGGAGAACGGCCAAGACGGAGCTGTTCTCCAGAAGCTCGGTGGTGTACATGAAGTAAACACGGAAATAGTTTTCCTGCAAACACAAACAAGTGAACATTCAATTTACAAAATGTTTGAGTTAAATATATTATTTGCACCAGAAACTAGATTTTAGTTTCAGATTTTATTTCCCTATTGATTTCTATAGTCGTGTTTCAGCTCAAGTTGCGCTAATATTTCAGGTCAAGTTTTAATAACGTGGGTATTTTTATATGAATAGATAAATGAGAGAGTTGAGAGAGAGGCAGAGCTCTGCTCTCCGTCTCTGCTGCACCCACTAAAACACACCTGACAGCTCCAGGAAACCCAGAAAGCAACCGCAGGAAAACTTCCTGTCTGCACAGAAGCGTCTGCTCTGCTTCTCCGACTGCGACGTTGTGAGGCTGGCATGAACTAACGAGGCGCTAAAGTCTGCTTTCCGTCTGTCCGCTTCGCCTTGTTTACGCTACTAAAGTTTTGAAAAATGAAGCAAACGATCATCCAAATATGGCTTCAGGTTTGGAAAGTTGACCCGATGACGGCCTGGTTCCAGTTCCTGGCATCGCGACTGGATTTTTAAATCTCCTGGTATTTCAGAGTTCATGGTGCCCTGAACTCTGATCAAGTGGAAAGTAGAGAAACAGGCCCAAATGTTTCTCTACTTTACTTATTTTTCCTTATTTTTGTCAATAAAAAAAACAGATATAATAAATATATTTATTAAAAAAACTTCAAATCAATAAAATCGTTTCTTTAAACCAGAAAAAAAACAATTACTGGCAAGTTATATTTATTCAAATGTTCATGCACTGAATGGCATGTTCTCTTGTCTTTCCCTTTTTGAAGGGAGTGAAAAGAAATGAATCTCAGTTTTAGGCCATCAGGAAACAGGAAGTTTGGGATTTCAAAGTAAAAGTTTGATTTAAGACTCAACTTTAAACATAAAATGAACTAAAATCTGATCTGAAAATGTCCTGAAACTGATTAACTTGATAGTTTCAGTTAAATTATCCGACTGTTCTGCTATCTTGATCTTAACGAGGATTTTTATTATTAAACTCAAATTAAAGGTTCGATTTTTGTACATTTTTTAAGCATGAGATTTTGCTGCTCCAATAAAACCTTTTTACATGAGGAATATAAAAAAGGGAGAGGCTGTAAATATTCATGTATTCAGTGCAGCTTCAGTAGGTCTGACATGATGACTGATTAATCATCCCAGGAGTTATTGATAATATTGGGTTCTTTTCCAAGTTATTTAGTTAACTGCTGGTTGTCAGGAGGAAAGTGGCTCTCACCGTGTCCTTGTTTGCCGACGTGTCGTTGTTATCGTCATCCAGGTTGCGAACGATGCCGTAGATGCAGAGCGGCCCGGCGAACCCCAGCAGGTCGGCCAGGTACCGGAAGGTGCTGCTGAGCAGGATCGGCCGGCCGAAGGCTCGGTACATGGAGCGCCAGATGGACGGCGGCCGGTCCGGATCTTCGCCCGTCTGTGTTGAGGGGAAACGGGTGAATTACGGCGGAGAAACAACCGGACCCGGTCCGGGCCGGCGCTCGGCTCACCCTCTGATCCTCGTAGGCGTCTTTCAGCCTCAGGTAGTTGGTCAGCGCTCTCATAGCGATGGGCAGCTTCCCGATCTTCTTCAGCTCTATGGGCCTCTTATGGGCGCCAATGATGAGGGGATTCATCCACCAATACGTCGCCTGGACGGAAAAACGGACCAGAAACAAACTCCTTTTCTAACATTTCAGGAAGTAAATAGGTTCTGAAAATATTCCTTTATTCTTAACTCTCATGTGAAAAGTAGTTAAATATCTTTGTACACTATAAATAAAACAAAACTAACTTACAAGTAACTTTTCATCAAGATTTAGATGCTTATTTTAAAGCTCCCACGATGGAAAATTCATGTTTTGCCCAGTTTGTTTTTCCATTCAAACGTAGATGTTAACTTGTGATGGATGATAAATTGTCTCAGAAGTTTTCACAATAAATGATAATATTGTTGTTTTGAGACATTTTTTTCAAAGATGTTTAGTTGTATAATTGTGCAAAATGTCATATTTTAACTGAAATAATCTGCCAGGGGAGAAAGGATTTAATATTCAGGAGTCATTGACTAAAAGCAGCTCTTCTGTTGTCATGAAAAATACTTGTAAGCTAGTTTTGTCTTCTTTCAATAAACTAGACAAAAAAAACGCAGTAATATTTTGTGTTTTTTCAGCGTAGTTAATTATCAGAAGCACCTTAGAGAGCAGGTTGACGAACGGCTGCAGGAAGCGGACGCCTAGATCCTGTAGATCCTCCGGCGGCTTCACCTTCTGGGGGTTGGTGAAGAAAACGTATTTCTACAAAAAGAAAAGAAGAAAGTCAGAGCGGTGAAGCAGATTGTTGAGGTTTTTCCAGAGCAGGAGGGAATGCTGTGGCGAACCCGGACTCGGATGACGTTGATCTCCACGGCCATCAGCAGTCCGTAGAGCATCACCAACAGGGCCGTGATGCAGAACCGCAGGTACTTGAACCGGATGCCAAACTCTGCAAACTTCCACAGCTTGATGAACTTGGTTATGAAGGCCAACACCCAGTAGATGAAGAGGACTGGGAGCAAAGTGAGACGGTCAGAAGTTTACATACACCCCGTCTGGAGTCACATCATCTCCTGTTTCAGGTCAGAATCACCAAAACTATTTCTATTTGCTAAAAGAAACAATGATGAAAGAAAGAAAATGTCAGACGTATTTATTCATGTGTTTGTGGTCAGAAGTTTACATACGTCTCCTCAGCGTTTGGTAGCATCTTCCACTAACCAACATCAGTTGATGTTTCCTCCAAAGGTCATGAAGGTCTTTATGTCCACTTTAGTTTCATCATGTCTCCAACAATGAAGCTGTTTGTCTCTGTGGACGTCTGAACTGTTTCTTTTGGGGTGTATGTGTAACTCTGCCAGATTATGTGATGTAATCTCATGATCACAAAGACATTAATACATTTCTGACCAGACAACAGAACATCTCACCCAGCAGCAGTTTGGGGAAGTTGGACGTCTCTATGTTGTGGTAGTAAACAACTGATGTTGTTGCAGCAATGAAACCCATGAAGGCAGGCATGAAGAGATGGAGATGGTTGGAGGTCATCGTCCTGCAAGAAGGCAAATGCTGTCAGTGTCCATGAGGGAACAAAAAGTCCTCCGTACGTTAGTCCTCCTGCAGACTGACGTGTTGGAGACGATGCCCTCTGCGAACTCGCACACGTGGACGAAGAGCAGCAGGAAGGTGAGGATCCACCGCATGTTGTGTCCGGGGAAATGAAGCCACGTGTTGTGATGAATCTGAACCTTGGAGCTCTGGCTGCCCCAACCTGGAAGACAAGATGGACGCTCTAAAAACGCCGGGCTGGACCTAGCTCCGCCTTTGAGGCGCAGCTCCTCCCCCACTCAGCTCCTTCAGACTAGCCGGCAGCAATTAGCAAACACCCAGACACAAATACACACCTACAGCTTTTGTTAAAGTTTCAGAAGTTTTTCAATGAATTAAAATAATCTGGAAAAATGGTTTTTTGCCCGATTTAAATTTTTTGTTATATGAATTATTGTCAAGTTGGTCCTTAAAACACCTAATTTTCCACTTAGCTTTATATTAAGTTGAGTGGAAATTTAACTTAATATAAGTTAAATTTGATGTAATTTACAGATTACATCAGACGTAATCTGTCTGATGATGTAATCTAAATATTAAATGATTGATCATTTGATCAGTTACTCTGTAGAGTTTCTACCAAATACTTTTTACTCTTGACTAATTTTTTTTGGACGGCTACTTAGATTTGAGTAAAAGTATGTTGAAGTGGTGCTTCTCTTAGTTGAGTACAGCTTGTGGCCAACCTGATATATGAGCATTTTAATGACAACTAAAGGTCACATAGCTGCCCGTTTAAAGGCGACAACATCGTGTCAAGCTGGGCTCGATCGCGGATATTTCCTCCAGCAACTGATTCGTCTCCAGCAGATCTCTAAACTCCAGTAATCCTGGTTCAGCCACACTGTAAAGCTGCTTAAAGTTCTCCCAACATGGCGGTAACAACAGGAAGTTAATACCAACTGCACATCTGCCAGACGGAGATTACACCAAGCTGGTCCGACGTGCCAGCACCTTCCCACCCAACTGGAACCGGATCCATTCCAAGGGATCCAGACTGTTGTCAGCATCCTGAACACATTCCAAACCCTGAGGAAGAGGAGGACAACCCTACCAATGAAGAGGATGGGGAAGGTGATGAAGAGCAGGAAGACATGAGGAACCAGGTTGAGGGCGTCCACGAAGCAGCCATTGTTGAGCACGCTATCGTTGATGCCGTACGCGCTGGGAGCCTTGTCACCACAAAACGACAGCGGCATGCCAGCGGCCATCGGTTCCTCCCAGACCCGGAGTCAGACTGGCAGAAACAGAAACCCGTCAGCTCAGCGTTTTACTGCATGAGACTCGCCGTGTGAAGCCGTCAGAGCTATTTTAGGACAGTGTAAATCGGGGGTCTGCCGGTGAAACGTTCAGATCCGTCTCTGATTCAACACACCTGAGTTAGATGATGATGTCATCAGCAGGACGAAGGGCGTTCGCTCAGGTGTGTTGGACCAGGAAGTCGTCTGGAACTGAAGAACCTGCTGCCAATAGATGATAAAACACAAAGGGATCCAGTGGATCGTTTACTGTGGCAAAGGGATTGAAGATGAGATGGCAGCAGCCATTTTTAATCTACATTAATAAAATATATAAAAACATCATGTTACTGGACGGATTAAATTGTTTTGAGTTTTTCTTTAACAAACATAATGTGTCATTTTTTTTTTAATTTGAACTTCTTCCTGTTTTCTTCTTCTAAATGATTTATTCATAAATAATCAGATCAATGAAAAGTTATAAGTGAAAATATTTTTTTTCAAAACCAATAAACAACAAGATACTAATCTAATTTATTTAAACTATTTCAAAACAGTTTCCTGTTTGAATCACATAAAATTGTCATTATTTTAGTCAAATTTTCTGCTCTTTGTTTCCATCTTTATTCTTTTTCACTTGCCCAGTTTATTAAAGCAAATTAATTTAAATAAATAAAACTTGACGTCAGTTAGATAAATTAACATTAATAAGCAGTTCAACGCGTCAATAACCAACTAAATAATCCACAAAGCTAATTTACATTTAGCTCAGCAGAGTTGCTCAAATGAAGAGAATTTATTAAACCTCCGATAAGAAGAGTCTCACCTGGAAATGAAGGGATTATCCGGACCGGCGCCGTTTCATTCCGGCTGAAATGTAACTTTAAAAAGAAGCAGACAGAGAGAAGAAGAAGAAACAAAATACAGAGTTGGAGAGTTAACAGAGGGATTATTTTTAGCCCTGGAAGTCAAGAGCGAGATCAGCTGCTCCAACTCAATGCGCGCCGCCGAGCGCGTCCAGGCAGGACGCCCACGAGAAACAACTTCCGGCAACGACCTTCAGAATAAAAGCATTAACTCGTGCTTTAAGGAAAAGAGTAAAACGCCTGAAAAAACTTTTTGATGGTGAAACAATTAGCCAAAAAGGAGCTGCTAGGTTTTACCCAAACATGTTTGGAAGAAAATGTTAGCATAGCTTTGCTAACTAATGTGGAATTTTTTACATTTAAATATTGAACTTTGAACTTGTACCAGTTCAGAGACGTCAGATTGTTTACAGTCAATGGGAAAATCTATAATTTAGTGTTTCTGAATTTAAAATCTAATGTCTGACTGTGAAGAAAATAAAAGCTAATTGCTAAAATGTGTTTTCCCACTGTCCTTTAAAGTACCTGTCAAATTCAGGTATGTCCTGTTGCCTATAGCAACCAAGATGGGACCAATCACCAGCTGGTTAAAAAAAAAAAGCTCAAAATTATGGTGAGTTTATTTTTGATACTTGACCATTTTTATCATCTAAATAGTGAATTGATAAAATAAAATAATTCAAAATAAGGTTCTAGTAAAGCTCTATTCCATCTCTCGCTTTGCCCGCCACAAAGTCTCTCATTGCTGAATCGCTAATTAGCTCATTTAAGGGACTAAAGCTAACTGACATTATTTCTCTGTAGTTCATCTGTTCACAAACAGATCCTGTAGAAGAAGCATGTAATTAATTATGTTTAAATGCTTCTACTGCTTTTGCTATGGCAGCCATGTTGGATGTTGAGGGTCAGGTTGCTAAGAGATCTCTCCAAATTACAACTCTGAAATATTAGCTTTATATAAACGTCTAAGTCCACACTGAACTGCTCTTTTGCATTTATAAATCAATACATCAGTTTCACACATTATCAAACATCCATTGGTTGCTTTATTGGATAAAGAGAGAAACAGATGGATGGACAAATAAATAAAATGAGGAAATAAGAGATATACTCCCTTCAGTTCATTTAAAACAATAATGCAACAACTGTGAATCTGACTGCACTGCAAGTACGTCTCTGCTTTGAGTTGTTGTTTTATTTTGAAGGTAAGAATTGATTCATTTCCGGTACCAGTCCGTGTAATTTCTCCTAACTTGGTGCGATGCTGCCCGGTATCAGATTTCCAAACTTGTACCAGTTTGGCGGTGAGAGGGGAGTTTATAATAGGCCTCCTCCAGGGTCCTGACACGAGGGCCAACAAATACCGTTTATAAAAACAACTGTTTGCCTGGCTCATCATTCCTGGACATTTGATTTATTTCACTTTAAAAAATTACAATAAATAAATTATACCAACCTTCAGTCAGAAAATGCACTTTCTGGACAGGCTTTTAAAGAAACAGGGATGTTTCTAATCAGCATAATAATGTGGGGCCCACGCAGCAGGATCCCACGCCTGCAGGACGCGGGAGCAGGAGGACCTTGGATGCGGTCAGCGGGGTGAACTCATGCAAGCTGCACGTTCAGAGCAAATATGAAAACAAAAGATCAGAGCGTCACTAACCATTCATCCAGCAGCGTCCTGCTGCGTGGCTCACTCAGATTTACCAAAATAGCTTTAAATGCAAATAATTAAACATTTTACTTAAAAACAGAACAATGTGTGATGGTTTCATTTCGATTTGGGTTGAATTGAAAATGTGAGCTATAAATAACCTGAATGTTTTCAGTCTTGAGCTTCGCAGATGAGTGTAAATTAGTATTAAAATCAGCTAAAATGCATCAGATCAGCGCCTTTAATGGGAGCCGAATTTAACTCCTAACTGTAAATATTTTAAACATTTTATTAAGTTTTCATTCGAGCCGCGGTTTTTACCGACATTTAATAATAATAAATAAAATAGAGTGATTCTTAAATGAAGTCTGGTGTCAATCCCGTCCAGAGAACGTTCTGGTGTCAGCCTACCGAGAGGATGATGATGATGTGGATGATGCTGCTGCTGCCTCAGGGTCACGCAGAGGAATCCCGACCTCAGCACCAACCCGCAGGGTTTCGGGCCAAAGCTTCCCGTCCTCCCGGATCTTTGCGTCCCGTTCGCGGTTTCTTGAAAAGCTGCGGTTTATGCTGAAGGTGCGGCGATAGGAAACGCGACATGCTGAAAATCTCCTTCATGATGGCGGAGCGCGCGCTGCAGCCCGGGGATTTCAGCGATTTTATTATTCACAGCTCAGGAAAAAAGCAGGTCAAACTGCAGCAAGACGCGCAATGGGCTGTTTATCATCAATAACAACAATAATAATGATAAACTGATGGGACTCACCAACATCTTCAGCCTTACAGAGACGATCTCTGTGGGAATTAAAGCGCAACAAAGAAAAACAAAAACACCTGCAGACCTGCTGCAGGGGCGTAGCGAGACACGGGGCCCTGCTGGGCCCCCCGACTGGAGACCAAGTTCAGAATAAATATTCTCCATATTAATGTCAGTATTTATAATGGGTATAACAGCTTTCACCAATCTGATAGTTGAATTTAAAAAAAATAACGAATAAAAAATGAATATCTTTTTTGTTGAGCTCATGTCTATTTATTTTATAGCAAAAATGGTTTTTGACATGAAAATAATTATTTTCCAATATATATTTTTCAATTGAAATGCGATTCATTTGATTAATTTCAGACCAAACACAGTTTAGAACCTGAGTTATGATAGCTTTGGATTTTTCATTATAATTTATTTTTTTTTTTTTTTTTTTTTTATTTATACAGGTTCTCTAATTGAATTAGAATTGTGATTTTGTAATTATTTCACTTTATTGTTTTATCAGTTATTGTTGAACAACAAACTGACTCAATAGGCTAATAAATAAAATTAATAAGCATACATTATATCTAGAATTATAACATTCACAACAATATAAATATATGTTGTGTGTTTTAGTTTTATAAAGGCACAATAAAGTTACATTTATTTGTATTTATTCTCCATTTAAGTACTGTTTTTATTTCAGTGAATGAAAATGTTTCTCAATTTCAGTTTCTGTTATTTTGATAGCTTTAGTTCACTATAATAACCTTTATTAAAGGAACAAGTTCCCTTTATTGGCCTCCAGGTTTGGTGACATTCAGTTTTCAGACCAACGTTTTGCAGCAGAGACATTTTGAATAAAGGTCAGTCGTTCTGGGTGGAGAGCCTGAGACTCGGTTTGCTGCAGCCGGACCAGAGGAAGGGCAGAGGGGGGAGGACGTGTGTGTGTGTGTGTGTGTGTGTGTGTGTGTGTGTGTGTGTGTGTGTGTGTGTGTGTGTGTGTGTGTGTGTGTGTGTGTGTGTGAGAGAGAGAGAGGAGATTCCCATCTGCAAGTGTTTCCCAGGAAACAGTGACGGGAAGACGCTGACCTCCATTTTCTACATCCACACAATCATTTCCTGTAGACGCTGACCCAAACTTTAAACCCGATGTTACAGTCGAATGTTTGACAGGAAGACATGTTGCTTCAGGTCCTGACATCATCGTTCTACCAGAGAAGAAGAAAAACCCAACAGTAGGAGAAACCAAACCCCTTTAACCCTGACGTCAGTTTCACTGTGACCCAATAAAATGGAGAATTTAATATAAAAACTTTTCTGTAGATGTTTTAAAGTTGGGTCAACACTCCCTAAATGAGCTTATTTGTATTAAATTTGTGTTTATGTTTCCTTCTTGTCATGTTGAGGTTCCAGCGTGAGAAACATCAGAGCTTGAGGCCGGTACAGGAAGTGACTGTTCTTTCTGCAGATAAAAGAACCACTTTAAATTAGAGATTAATCATCTCCAGAGAGCAAATCCAAAAATATAAAAAACAACCAAAAGAGTCAACTTCCCATAAATATTTAAGGATCCCAGGAAAATCTCCCAGGTTTGAACTTCATCAGTGGGAATATATAAAAATGTTCATTTAAAGGAAGAGAAAATGGAAAATGTGTTCATCTTTCCAAATATATTATTGTTGCTTCCTTTTCTAGTTCATTTAGTATATATATATATATATATATATATATATATATATATATATATATATATATATATATATATATAGAAAGAGCAAAGTCCATCCAGCTGCACATCTTGAAATTTCAAAAATGAATTTGCTTCATGGAAACATGAATATTTCAAAAGCAAACTTTGATTTTTGATAAAAGTTTTTGCAATATAATGAGTTGGACTTTTTGGTTGTAACCAAACTGCAACAGTAACAGCAGAAACAGAGACTTTTCTATAGAAATATTCTAGTAGAAGTGCAGGATGAACAGATTTACTAAAAGTAAAAAAGCTCAAATTTTGAAATGTAGTTGAATAAATCAAATTACTCAGTAATTTTCACCTTCAGGAAAACAAAGTGACTTTTCATAAGTGTAAAGTACTTTAAAGTTCAAATCATATAAAATACATTATTTTACTCTTTTGCTGACGACATGCAGCGCTTTGGTACAGAAATAAGAATTACTGATAGTTTTTCTATAAACCAATCAGGATAATTCAGATTATACTAAATTAAGTGTTATTTGAGCCAAAAACGTGGAATTATTTAAAATGTCTTGAGTATCCGAACTTCTGCTTCTGACTGTGGATCTTAATGTTCCCACCGCTGCGGTTCTGATCCGGAGATCCTCACTGTGGGAAGAGCTGGGTCCAAACCAGCAGCACCAAGAGGGCATCTTGATAAACCGCATCAGATGACGCATTTAGAACGAACTCAACCTCAAACTCTTTTTCCTTTGGTTCATTTCAGAAACTTTTCAGCCCAAAAAGATATTTTATTATTTACCATTTTACTGTGCAAAAACCTTCCTTTCTTTTAGAGGCTCCAACACTAAACTATATTTGTTAGTTTAAATGAGCAGAATAAAACAAATAATGTTTTATTTTGTCTGGTTGTCCGACAACAATCTATAATCGATTCTGGTCAAATTATAATCAATTCCTTGTATGCAAAGAATAAATCCGCTCAAATCATTGGATTTAATTTCATATGACCGAGACAATGTCGCCCTCTTGCGGCCGAGGGAAGGAACAACAAAACCAGATCAAACTTTGGACTGAACCGTTTATTGATTTATCCATTTTATAACGTTAACATACAAACATCTGGATTAAATCTGATTATTTATGAAAAATTGGAGACAAAAATCACTGTAGGAGGATCCAACCCAGTTTTAGATTAATTTATTGATTCTGTTCAGTATTGAGTCTTTGTCAAAACAATAAAACATCAATAATTAAATATTAAAGATTAGGAAATAAGCAAAATTGAATTGATAAGCAATATATTGGACATCTAACAAAAGAAAATAAGTGAAATTAGTTTCCATATATTTAAATGTTCAAGCGATCAAGAATATTGAATTCAGCTTAAAAACAAAACAAACTGGTTTGATGCTGACGCAGTTCAGCAGCGGTTCAGCACAACCCGCATGCTGAGGCCTCAGCCCTCAGCACGGCTGGCCCAGGTTGACCTGGCGACCTTTGCCCCATGTCTTCCCCCTTCTCTCATTACCCATTTAACCATCAATTTACTATCCAATAAAGGCCATGAGAGAAAATGAAACCTAAAACACAAACTGATTTTTTATTTTGCATAAATAATATACAGCAAGCAAACTCTTGTAATTAACAGAAATAAATTGAAATAAAATGTTAAAGTCATCATTGTTAGATTATTCAGTTCTGGATGAAACTGGATCTATGATGTCTCCTGTTTAACCACAATGAAAAAATTATTTCAATTAATTTCAGAAAAGAAGATCAACAGCAAAACAGACAGAAAAATGTTTGTTTGGCTCTGTCAAAAGAAAACAGGCTGAGGATGGGTCATTTTTCAATTTGATGCAAACTGAAAGCAGCATAATAAAGAATATTATGACGAATAATATTATCATTCTATTGAAAAAAAAAACTACAGAGAAATGTTAGGAAAACCCATAACAGTTCAGTAAATCTGGGCCTGAATGTCATTATTGGAGGATTATTGTGTTAATGATTCTTTAGACAGATTTCCTTCCAGGCTATAAACCATCAGATCAGCCGTTTCACTGGTGGCGAAAACAAAGAAACATGTTTTCCTGGCGATTTTGGCCCAAAGTTTCTGTTTCCGATCCAAACCTTCTCAACAAAGCGAACGCAGCTTGTCTACGGCCGCGATGTCTCACCTGTGTGGGTTTTGGTGTGAGCTCTCAGTTCGGTGCCGCTGATGAATTTTTTCCCACACGTGTCGCAGTCGAACGGTTTCTCCCCGGTGTGCCTCCCTCACGTGATCCTTCATCTGGTGCAGGCGGATGAATCTCTTCCCGCAGTGCTCGCAGGCGTGAGGCTTGTCGCCCGTGTGCGTCATCGTGTGTCGGTTCAGCTTGGAGGCGCTGACGAACTTGTTGCCGCACAAGCGGCAGCCGTACGGCCGCTCGCCCGAGTGCGCCCTCTGGTGGCACAGCAGGGTGTTGCTGTGTTTGAACTTCTGACCGCAGATTTTGCAGGAGTGCGGTTTCTCGTCCGTGTGGATGGTCATGTGCCTCCTGAAAGCCGACGGGTCGGCGACGCTTTTTCCACAGACGTTGCAGAGGTACAGCTTCTTGTCGCCGTGGGTTCTCGCGTGGAGTTTAAGGTGGTCGCTTCGTCTGAACCTTTTCCCGCAGGTCTTGCAAGGGTGCGCCTTCGTCCCGACGTGGGTTCTCATGTGGACTTCCAACGACAGACGCAGCCGGAAGATTTGTCCACAGCTTTTGCAGGAAAGCGGCTTCCTGCCCGTGTGAGTCCTCAGGTGGCGATCCAAACCGAGCTTCGTCAGAGCCTGGCCACAAATGTCGCAGAAGCTCGCCTTCGGCCTGCAGAGGTTCTTCTTGCCGGAGGCGTCGGGTTTCAGAGAGTCTGGAGCAGATTGACTCTCCGCACTCTTCAGCTGTACCTGCTCTCCCTGTCTGCTGGTGCAGGGCTCTTCCTGCTCTTCCTCCTTAATGGGTGTCGCCTCTGGATAATCCTCCTCTTGCTCTTCTTTCTTAATCTTCTCATCAGAAGTGGAACTCCTCTCCTGGTTAGAAAGCTGCTCATCAGGCACAAACTTCTCTTCTTCTTCTTCTTCTTCTTCAACGTCACGTTGTTTCCGGAGGTCTAGAAAAAAAAGGGGCAAGAGAATTCAGGCGTTCAATAACTTCACTTTGATGGAACCAAAACAGTTGAGCCTCAAACAGAGGGAAAGCAGCTTCCACTGAGGGGAAAATGTTTGGGTCGCAGGAAAACATGACTGAAGGTTAGCTACAAAGCGAAGCTAATCGCGGAAGGAAAGCTAATGTTGTAGGATAAGCTACATTAGCTGCTGCTGCTGCTTTGCTTCGCTCTTTCATTGTAGCTAGCGTTAGCGGTGCTGCTGAGGCCTTTCAGAGTGAAGCCGGTTTTTCTGACAGGTTTCATTCTGCCGCTGTTCAGACGTCAGTCTGTCTGGTGTTTTCCTGAGAATGTCCTAAAACGCGCACCGTACTCCTCAGCGACGCCCCAAGCGAGGTGAAGCCGTCAGGAGGGACCGCAGAGACACGCGAAGGACAAGGTGAGCTCTTCCTTTCTGCTTCTGAAGGGAAGCAAATGTTTTCAAAGCCTCGTGATTTGTTGCTCACGATGAGAGGAATAAACTCGGTTAAAGCCTCGCAGGTGAATGAATGCGTTCCCGCGATGTGGAGCGGGAACCGATGATCTCAGCCCCGAAACCAACTGCATCCCGGTTTCAGTTCATCGCCCGAGAACAGCGCTGACATTATTTCCCCTACCTGCTCTGTGCGCATCAAACTCGGACTTCATGACATGGATCATCTTGTGCTGCAGGCGGCTCCGCTCCTCGCACCGAACCACCGTGTCTTCACACGCAGAAAGCACTTCCTCCCCGGCCGCCGCCAGCCGCTGCGTCAGAAACTCCCTGAAGCCGCGAAGAGCCGCCATTTCTGCTGCAGAAGACGCAAAACTAAACGCAAAGCTGAGCTAACTGTCTGCAGATGAGCTAACAGCAGCTCCAACCCGATGCTCGCTCGTCTCTCCGCTGGTTCTGCTGCTTCCTCTTCTTCTGAACAGCGACCCTCACGGCGCACTGCCGCCACCAAGCGGTGAGGAGGGGTACTGTCTTTGTCTGGCCAATCACAGCGCTGCAACAATAAAGCCTGAAAAAACGGATTCATTTGGCAATTGAATTGGAAACAATGGAAAACAATTGGTGAGTTAATCAATGTCACGCAGACTGATACAATTCAATGTTTATGTTTGATTATTTTTGACTGTTCTGGCATAATAGAGAAGAACTAGGTATGAGATAACAAAGGACTTTTAAACATTCTTGTAAAAATCATATACATATATATATTGATCCACAGAACGAACAGTTGTAAAGCGGACAGCCACAAAGGGCACATGGTAAAGATGAGAAATATTAAATAAAAAAACGTTTATTAAGAGTAAATTTAGTTGCAAGTCATATTATTCAAACCTCTTACAGATTTATTTTGTAAACGTTGGTGGTTATGGGCAGGAACGATCTCCGGTAGCAGGAACCGTAGTTTCATGAAAGCAGTTAGAGGACAGCCAAACCGACTCAAGTTGATTTGTTTGGTGCTCGAAATCAAAAATTTCAGAAAACTATTGGTTAATCTCACAGAGACTGATATGGTTCAATGTTTATTTCTGTTCATTTATTCTGACACCCCCAAAATGTAGAAATCAAACATTAGAATAGCAAATATTGTTTTTGTGCTCTAGTAAAGTGACACGTGTTTGTTGTAAGCGTCACCTCCAGGCTCCACAGTCGTCCCCAGAACAGAAAAAGGCCTCATTTATTGACTTGTCGATCGGTTTTAAGCTCCCGATGAAGAGCAAATCCTGGTAATAAAGGGAGCAGTAGCAGCAACAGTGAAGCATGGTGGTGGCAGCATCATGCTGTGGAAATGGCTGGAAGTGGAAAGGTAAAGGGACGTGGACGCAGAACAACGCCAGCAAATCCTGTAAACAAAGTGCCGGAACGACGGAGGAGATTTCTCAAGACCTGGAGTCCAAGAGCTGCAGGAACCAGCGGAGAGACAAACAGGTGGACATTCTGGAGAGGCCGAGACAACAGAGGTCAAAGTTTGAGACTAGTGAATGATGCTGTGCATGTTTACACTGAGAAAAGCAGCGAAACGGATGAAATGCAGCTGCATGTGAAGGCAAAAGAAAAGTTACTAATGAAACACGAGCTTAAAAAACCCCCATTTAAGCAGAATAAAAGAAAAATGCGCAAAGTTTCAGTTTTAAACAAATACCAACATGATGAAATCTACGAATGTAAAGAGCTGTGCGCAAAAGTAAGAAAAAAACCCAAAACTCTGGGAAAAGAAATGAAAATTCTGACAGAAAAGTGACGAATTTCCAAAAGCTGTTGCTGAATCAGAGATGGACGGTTCAGTGTGAGCGAGTGAAGGTGACGAATCAGATCACAGACAAAGAAAAGCGGAGCGCCAAGGTGGGCCAGGTGTTCGGTTGGGTTTTTTTGGGAAGCGCAGAGACCGATTCATGATGCCAGCGGATCAGAAAGCGGTTCGAGTCCGCAGTCCGTCCTCCGTGGTGACCCACGGTGAGAAGGAAGAGAGGACCGCTCCGGAGAAACGAGCCCTGACCGGCTTATTCACCGGCAGCGTCCGTGTGTTTACTGCCGGCAGAAACCTCCCCCGTAGCGATCCAGCAAACGGCTCCAGCGCCACATTTTCACCTGCATCGCGCTCCAACATGCCTCCGCTAACGGAAACGAGACGTTTGTAGTTTCTGTGAAGCGGTTTTATGTATTTTGGGAGACGAAATGTGAAGAAAACCCGGCGCTCGCCGCTCCGAATCGCAGCGTGTGTGGCAGGTCTGAAGGGTCCTGGGAGGAAAAGGGGAAGTCCTGCGAAGCGAACCCGAGGTTAGCGTCGAGACAGGAGGGTTTTCTTCCGGTTCTCTTCAGATTCGCGTGCCGAGAGTTGAATTAGTTTGTGATTTTGGGCGTAAAACGAAGCGGAGAAAACACAAGTGCGGCCATGTTTGAGGCAGCGGCGGAGCGCGCGGGCTGAGTTGTCTCTTCACGGTTCTCATGGATGTTATAAGTGCCGCCTCCTGCTCAGAGCCGGACACGTTGAGAGGAAGATTGAGCAGAAAGATGGCAGAAGAAGCTCCAGCAGCGGTGAAAGCCCCGGCGAAAGCCCCGAAGAAGAAGTCCGCTCCCCGGGCCAAGAAGGACGGACCCAGCCTGTCCAAGCTGATCGTGGCCGCCGTGGCCGACTCCAAGGAGCGCAAGGGAGTTTCTCTGGCGGCGCTGAAGAAGGTGCTGGCCGGGAAGGGCGTGGATGTGGCCAAGGCCAACAAGCGCATCAACACGGCCGTCACCAAGCTGGTGACCGGAGGGACCCTGAGCCAGACGAAAGGCACCGGGGCCTCGGGCTCGTTCAAGCTCGCCAAGAAGGAGCCCAAAGCGGCCAAGCCGGCCAAGAAGGTGGTGAAGAAGAAGGCTCCGGCCAAGGCCAAGAAGCCCGCCGCCAAGAAGGCCAGCACCGCCAAGAAGCCCGCGGCCAAGAAGGCGCCAGCCAAGAAGCCCGCAGCCAAGAAGGCCAAGAAGTGAACATCTGGCCCCGACACCGCTTCACGCACCAAAGGCTCTTTTCAGAGCCACCACCTGCACACGTTAAGGCATCGATCCTCGTCACTCTCTGCACTTGGAGCAGTGGGGCAGACGCGCTAGTTCATATGTCACGACGCTCAATAGACGAAACAATGTTGGCTTTTCTGGAACATTGTTGCATATGAGTAGCAAATGTGGCGCTTTTGCCACTGGGCTCCACCGGTTACAATGTTTCGTTCCTCTCTGTCTGTCTGTCTGTCTGTCTGTCTGTCTGTCTGTCTGTCTGTCTGTCTGTCTGTCTGCCTGCCTGCCTGCCTGCCGCAGCTCAGGGCCACTTCAGCTGGAGCGAGTTGAGCCGCTCGCTAAGATTTTTACCTGCAAACTATTTGACTGTTTATTGCAGAATATTCATTTGCTTTCATCCAGCTGACAGTGACGTGCACAATGACATGATGTCGCTGCGCCCCCCTGCGTCAGGAGCGCAGGACACATTTTCATTGAAGTTGTTGGGGGGGGGGGTATTTTTTTTGTTACCTTATTTTTAGGAGAAGCGTGTAAAGCAGTGAAACGATGAGTTCACTGAGCGCGTCTTGCATTTCTAGTTATTTCTCGGAGTGTCAGCCACAACACGGAACCTTTTGAAATGAAAAGAACTGATTTCATTTTCACGGCCATGAATCTGACTGAGATTGTGCACATCTGGTACATCGTGATTTTAATACCGAGCGTCGCAGTGAAAAAAGCAAAGCGTCGGCAGAAGATGCAACTTTCTTCCCCTGAAACTGTGAACGCCTCCTCTTTTGTTACAGAGATTTCTATCGCGCTTTATTTTGAAATTTAAAATCCGACCAATAGCCGAGTCCGCTGCGTTTCCCTACGTCAGCAACGTGAGCCAATCAGAATCTCCCTCGCGCCCAGGCCTCCTTATAAAGCCCCGCCGCCCGACTGGAGAGTTCATCCGTTCACCAGAGTCAAACGAGACGCAGAGAAGCGAGAAGGCGCGATGGCCCGAACCAAGCAGACCGCCCGCAAGTCCACCGGAGGCAAGGCCCCCAGGAAGCAGCTGGCCACCAAGGCCGCCCGCAAGAGCGCCCCGGCGACCGGCGGGGTGAAGAAGCCTCACCGCTACAGGCCCGGCACCGTGGCTCTGCGGGAGATCCGCCGCTACCAGAAGTCCACCGAGCTGCTCATCCGCAAGCTGCCCTTCCAGCGCCTGGTGCGAGAGATCGCCCAGGACTTCAAGACCGACCTGCGCTTCCAGAGCTCCGCCGTCATGGCTCTGCAGGAGGCCAGCGAGGCCTACCTGGTCGGCCTCTTCGAGGACACCAACCTGTGCGCCATCCACGCCAAGAGGGTCACCATCATGCCCAAAGACATCCAGCTGGCCCGCCGCATCCGCGGAGAGAGGGCTTAGACGCGCACGCGCAGCCTCCCTGCCTCCCTCCCTCCACACGGAACCAACGGCTCTTTTAAGAGCCACCGACAAGCCGCGAGGGACAAACTTCCTGGTTTGCACTAAAAGCACTCGGCGAAAGCCGCCTCAACACAAACTAACATTAGTCACAAACTGACACAGTTGGTCACACGCTTCACTAAAACTCTTACACCGACAAAAACCCTGAACGAGGAAACGAGACTCGCTAGAGGAGCGAGCCGCTCAGCTCAGATGCTGAGTCACTCGCTCACTCGCTCACTGCTCTTCAAATGCAACAACTATCCACTCACACTCTGGAGACAAACCCTCATTCAGTCATTAGGAAAACGCACAATCCATTTCACTGCCTTGTGCAGCTGCTGGCGTCTCTCCAGGTCCCTCACTGCTTCTCTCTCTCTCTCACACACGCACACACACACACACACACACACACACACACACACACACACACACACACACACACACACACGCGCGCGCGCTTTCAAAGTCTGCGTTTCATTTTTACAAACTCGATAAGCCCACAGAAACCTTGTATATATTAAAACACACCAACTTGCAGCATTTCGGGACTGAACGATGCTGAACCCGGACTGAAACTCCGGCTTCAGTTGCCTGCATGTCAACATTCACGTGACAATAGGAACGCCAGAAATACACGGATTTCACAATCTGCGTGGGCCTTGATCCACCACAGAGATCAGCACGTGCTGAACCGGATCTCAGTCTGGAGATCTTTATGTCAGGGTGCGTTTAAAAAGCCCCGATATCTGAGAAATCACATCAAGAAATGAACGTCTACGGAGCGCAGCGCGGTCCCTGCCGTCAGAAAGCCGTGCAGGTCGGTTCCGCGTCACGCGCAACACGCTGCATCTGTTCACCTCCAGAAAAGCTGCCGGCCACATAGAGGAGAGCAAACGGGGTCATGGTTCAAAGCTTTAATTTTTTACACATTCTATCTGAAATGAAGCCCAGACGAGTGACGGTTCTGATCAGACAGGCTTTTCTCTCAGGTCCATTTGTGTGGCCCTTAAAAGGGCCTTTGTTGTTGTTGTTGGAGGAAAGCGGCAGCTTTACTTGGAGCTGGTGTACTTGGTGACCGCCTTGGTGCCCTCGGACACGGCGTGCTTGGCCAGCTCTCCGGGCAGCAGGAGGCGCACGGCCGTCTGGATCTCCCTGGAGGTGATGGTGGAGCGCTTGTTGTAGTGAGCCAGGCGGGACGCCTCGGAGGCGATGCGCTCAAAGATGTCGTTGACGAACGAGTTCATGATGCTCATGGCCTTGGAGGAGATGCCGGTGTCGGGGTGGACCTGCTTCAGCACCTTGTACACGTAGATGGCGTAGCTCTCCTTCCTGGTCTTTCTCTTCTTCTTGCCTCCCTTGCCGGCCGTCTTGGTCACGGCTTTCTTGGAGCCCTTCTTGGGCGCAGACTTGGCGGGTTCGGGCATCCTCACGGCTTCCTGGGAAACAGCGACGGCGAATGATGTGCGCAGGCGCAGGGACGCTTCTTATGCAGGCTGCACGCTAATCTGACTGTGCCGTCGCCTCGATCTCATTGGCTGAGCTCGTCACGCGCTCCAGGCGGCCGTCGGCTCTCAGTCTCTGCAGTGTGCAGAGGCTCTGCCGTCTGAGCCCCGCCGCTCGGCTTTTCTGCTGCACGACTTGATCAACGGCCGCTGTCCGACCTCGGGACGCCAACGCTTCAGCTCGTTTACAGCTTCATTTGCGTTCCTGCTCGTCTCCGATATGAAGCGCAGCAGCTGGAATATCCAGGTCAAACATCACCGGATATCGACATCTGGAAGCTCCTGAAGTCACATCGATCCTCTTCCTGGTGGCTTTGATGCGACCACGACAGTCACCGCGCCGTCCAAAATGAAAGCCAGCAAGAAGCTGACTGCGACGGATTAAAGCCACCCAAACAAGCACCCAACACTCACTGGCTGCTGGTCCAACAGTCACTGGCTGCTGGTCCAAGACTCACTGGCTGCTGGTCCAACAGTCACTGGCTGCTGGTCCACCAGTCACTGGCTGCTGGTCCAACAGTCACTGGCTGCTGGTCCAACACTCACTGGCTGCTGGTCCAAGACTCACTGGCTGCTGGTCCAACAGTCACTGGCTGCTGGTCCACCAGTCACTGGCTGCTGGTCCAAGACTCACTGGCTGCTGGTCCACCAGTCACTGGCTGCTGGTCCAACAGTCACTGGCTGCTGGTCCAACAGTCACTGGCTGCTGGTCCACCAGTCACTGGCTGCTGGTCCACCAGTCACTGGCTGCTGGTCCACCAGTCACTGGCTGCTGGTCCAGGACCACCTCCCGGTCCGCCCTTCATTTGGCCTTTCAAGCCTCCAGCGAGTCTTGACATACGCATCACGCATATAGGACACATAAGCTGCTGTGTGGCGCTAAAACACACCAAAGACAAACGGGTGACGCCACACGTGGTTCTGTTTGGTGAAAATATGCGAGAGTGACTCGGTAGACAGCCGGTTCTGATGGACTCAGGTGAGTTTATTGAACGTTTATAGCAGAGAGTTTATTTGGACAGAGATTCATGAGAATCTGTAAAACAAGCAGGCAGAGAATAATAATAATAATAAATAAATAAATCCCTATGATATGAGAATAATCTGTTCAGAATTCAACATCGGGCAGCAATACGTGGGGGAGGGGAGGAGGTGGGTGTTCTAGCTTCACCATGTCTGAGCGGTTGAGTGCTGGAGCAGCGTTTCATGCAGGAAGCGCGTCTAGAGAAATGTGGGTGGCTCTTAAAAGAGCCGTTGTTTGTTGGGTTCGGTTCGGTTCGGGTCAGGTGGGGTCGGGTTTAACCTCCGAAGCCGTACAGGGTTCGGCCCTGCCTCTTCAGGGCGTACACCACGTCCATGGCGGTCACCGTCTTCCTCTTGGCGTGCTCAGTGTACGTCACGGCGTCACGGATCACGTTCTCCAGGAACACCTTGAGCACGCCGCGGGTCTCCTCGTAGATCAGGCCGGAGATGCGCTTGACTCCGCCGCGGCGAGCCAGGCGGCGGATGGCGGGCTTGGTGATGCCCTGGATGTTGTCGCGGAGGACTTTCCGGTGCCGCTTGGCGCCGCCCTTCCCGAGTCCCTTGCCTCCCTTTCCACGGCCACTCATGATTCTCTCGCTGTGCGTCGACGGTGAAACACTGAGCGCGCAAGGCTGAGCGTCCGGATTTCAATACATGTCGCGGACCTAAGTGAAGACAGGCGGCCAGACGCGTTTCTACTTCCGCCCCAAGCTGCCAACGACCAGCGGACGCGTTTCCGCCCAGACAATTGGATGGTGAAATAAAACAGCGGCCGACGAGGAAGTCCTGCACTTGGAGTAACGGATTCGTATGTCTTTTGGAATCTAAGGAGAAGATTAAATCATATCGATTTGAGTTTAGAAAAGGAAGAAGTACAATAGATCCTGTTGCTGTACTTGGACCATGAAATGAGCAGGGCAGAGGCGCAGAAAGGGCCCTCCGTGGCAGCGTCCTGGGGTTTGGAAAAAGCATATGATGGGTTGTGGAGGGAAGGAGCGGTTATTGGTTAAAATAAAACAAATAGGCTGAAGGGGTAAAATATATAGGCTAGATGGATTTAAAAAATTTGGGATAAAATTTAAAATGAGATGTTTAAGAGGGAGCTGATAGGAAAGCATTCAAAATAAAATACATTGGACAAATTAGATCAGTGATTGATTATGGCTGTATTGTATATAATTCAGCTTCTCACAGTTTACTAAAAAAAAAAATGGATAGAAAACAATATGAGGCATTGAGATTTTGTTGCGGAGCAACGGAAACGACCCCGGCACCGGCTTTACAAGTCGAAGCGGCCGAGACGCCGCCGAGCGCGGGAGAAACCGACGAGCCGCCACTTTATCGGCCAGCAAGCGCTAAAGGACGTGAGGAAAGCTAATCCTCCAAATGCTAAGTTACAGCCTTGTCGAGAAAAAGCAAAGAATCAGAAAATGAACAGCTTTGGATGGACGGATTATTAAGAATGAAATGAGCCAGGTGGGAATAAAGCACTGTGCTCTGCTCGGTCCGTCCTGTGGCCAGTGTTCCTCGTTCTCCGCCTCGGTTGAATGGAAAAGCTGGAGCTGATTCAGGTCCATTGGAAACAGGCAGACACACAGAAAACACAGAGGTGGTGGAAAGTTATATAGGAAAATAATATTCAGAGTTCATACAAATATGTACAGATGCTTCTAAAATGTTAAATGATAAAATTGGAATAGCATTTATAATTCCGGACTTAAATATTATGATAAATAAAAGATTGGCGGTATGTGCAGGTGAATTCATGGCTATGTTAGTGGCTCTAGAATGGAGCGAGGAAACGAGAAAGAAGGACACATTGACTTGTTCAGATTCAAGTACTGCATTAATAAGTATTTTAGAACAAAATTCAGAAACAAGGCAAGATGTCACATTGCATATTAATCAATTTTAAAATGAAAAAATATGGATCCCGGCTTAAATTAGTTTGGATTCCTGCTCATGTTGGAATAGTAGGAAATGAGTTGGCGGATACATTTGCTAAATACGCAGCAGAAAGAGATTACGTTGAGCTTAATATAAAAATGAGCAAAAACCAGGTCAAAAGTATAAGTACAATGTATATTAAAAAAGAAATGGCAGGAACAATGGGACAGAGAAGAAAATGCAAGATCTTATTATAGCGTTAAAAAAAAAAAAAAAGTTGGGGAATGTAGGAAACGTAATGGGGATATAAAAGGAAGAGGATGTCATGTCCAGATCAAGCCTCGGGCGTACGGGGTCAAACGGCACTCTGACAGTAATCGACAAACATGGCTCAGGCATGAGCGAGGAACAACACAGCATATTTTTCCAGAATGTAATAAATATATTCAGGAAAGAGAGGCGTTCATCAGAGAATTAAATGGGAACAAAAATAAATGAGATATTAGAAATCTGCTGCAAAAGTCGTCTGAGGACATGGTGTGTAACAGCATTCTGAGTTTTCTTAGGAGCTCAGGCCTTACGGGAAGATTGTAGTGGCTTTACATCCGCTCCGTACTCCAGGCTGGAAGGAGGCGGCAAAGAACCTGCAAGCTGTTTTCCAGCCGCCATAAAACAAAAACAGGAAGGAGGAGAAGAAGTCCTGCAGTTGGAGCAGCTCGAAGGTTTCTGCTCACTCAATCCGTGTGGAAACAAGAGTCAACCGCAAAGTCACCGCAACAAATCCTAATCATCCGTTTTCAACCAGCAGTTGCAGCCTTCTCAAAATGAATAAAATCATTGCATCTTTCCAACTTTGAAGAAGCAACTTGTGGCGAATGTCTCTGTCTCCCTCTCCGTCTCCCTCTCCGTCTCTGTCTCCCTCTCTGTCTCTGTCTCCCTCTCCGTCTCTCTCTCCCTCTCCGTCTCTCCCTCTCCCTCTCCCTCTCTGTCTCTGTCTCCCTCTCTGTCTCTGTCTCTGTCTCCCTCTCTGTCTCTGTCTCCCTCTCTCTCAGGCCGGTGGTTTGTGTTTCCTCAGGTTTGTTTCTGCTCCTGCAAAAAACTTGACAAGCAGCAGATTCTTTCATTCATTCTGCTGCAAGAACCTCTTCAAGTATCCGGCCACGTTGCCGGGCCGGTTGCTGGAGGCCGTACAGAGCATCGGAACCGGAGTGCTGGATCTGCGTGGGATCGATTCCCTCTCGGGCTGGAGAATGCAGAGGCCTTTTTGTTTATTTGATAAAAATAAAATCCCACCAATCTCAATGTCGACGTGTGATTGTCGTGAGCAACAGTCAGCATTTCATGTTTATCCCCCTTTAAAGCTCAGGCGGAGCCTCAGCGCTCTGCCGTTCACTGGACTTTCATCTACGACATGCTGTACAGAAATCAAGTGAAGTTTAGAAACTTTGGCTCTCCGGACGGAAGTGGGTGGCTCTTAAAAGAGCCGTTGGGTTGTCGCGCGCGCGCGCTCGCTCGCTCGCTCGCTCGGGCTGCGGACTAGGAGTTACTTGGCCTTGGCCGGCTTCTCGGTCTTCTTGGGCAGCAGCACCGCCTGGATGTTGGGCAGGACGCCGCCCTGAGCGATGGTCACGCCGCCCAGCAGCTTGTTCAGCTCCTCGTCGTTGCGGACGGCCAGCTGCAGGTGGCGGGGGATGATCCTGGTCTTCTTATTGTCGCGGGCCGCGTTCCCGGCCAGCTCCAGGATCTCGGCGGTCAGGTACTCCAGAACCGCAGCCAGGTACACCGGAGCTCCGGCACCGACGCGCTCGGCGTAGTTGCCCTTGCGCAGCAGCCTGTGGACACGGCCCACGGGGAACTGGAGCCCCGCACGGGACGAGCGGGTCTTGGCCTTCGCTCTGGCCTTGCCACCGGTCTTTCCACGTCCAGACATCTTGTCTCGGTCAAACTCACTTCCGCTCTCAACAAACAGGAGGAAACGATGCGGCACCCAGGAGCGTCGGGGATTTATACCTGCCGTCTCTTCTCTGATTGGTTGCGCCTCAGCACAAACCCGATCCTCCAATCAGAACACAGCGCGTCAAGTTCTCACAGTCGACACTACACTTCCGCTCACCGCCGGATGGGGCCTACAAAATAAAACACCGGCGGCCTGAGGCTTGATCTAACAGCACAAACAGTCCACATACGTCTGCATACATGATCAGGATCTATCTCAGCACATCGGACTCTTACCGACAGACAGACAGACAGACAGACAGACAGACAGACAGACAGACAGACAGACAAAAGATTGTTTTGGCTGGCAAAGCTTCAGACTCATGTGTCAATGATGACCTCATTTTACACCATTTTTAACCAGTGGCGGAGCTAGACTTTTTTTTTCAGAATTTGTCTGACATTTTAGTTAGACTCTCCCTGTCCATCATTTCCCGGATGATCCGTCCCGCTGAGTCTTTGTTAATGTCAAGTTAATATATTACCTCTGAATGACGTCAAGCTTCGCTTTGCTCTACAGAAAATAGCAAACCAATCAGAACAACGCAACATACGTGAAAACAGCCACGAATGAACATCCATAAAGTTGTGCGTCTTAACGCCATTATACTTGTTAATATTAAGATCAGCGCCACTAATCTGTGCAGCAGAACATCTGAGTTGTGGAGCGGCAGGAGAAGCTGTGCGCTGTGACACCAAACATCCAGGTTGTGCCGAAACCCAGAAGCTAGACGCTGCGGCGGGTTGGGGGGTCGAAAATCCTGTTTATAGTTTTCCAGACAATAGAAACACAAAAACACGCACAACCTACTAAAGTATTTTTGTGCTGTTGTAACCATGAAACAATCTCCCCTTCAGTTCAACCAGATAAAGTGGAGACACATTATTGATGTTACCGTTATAAAATAACTTGTAATTAAGTTTTGACAAAGATCAATGTGATTTTCACAGGTGGCGCAGCGTTGTTGTTGTTAGCTGCAGAAAGTAACTAAAATAGTTACTTTTAATGTAACTTACTTTCCAAATCAGCTAGTCAGTAATCTAAGTTACTTTTTAAGGAGTAATGTGATTAATGTAACTATGCCATCACTGCCTGTGTGTCTTCTGTGTGGAAATAGTTTGACTGTAATGAAAGAATATAATCTAAGAAGCTGCTATCAAGCTTCTCAGAAACATACGGACAAAGACAAGAATATGAACATCATAGAGCAGCACAATAATGCAGTTTCAGTTTATGATGCATGCACTTTAATTTATGCATATATCTTGATATTAAGAAACATTTAGTTTTTCAAAAACTAAATATGTTTAAAAAATAACAGTTTTTGCTGTTTGCCTGTTGAAAATGTTTTCCCCTTGAGGTGACTGACAGTCCAAACAAAATATTACTTTATTCTTTTAATGTACAGAACATCCAATTTTTCATTGAAGGAAGTTTGCTTTTGTCTATTTGCCTGTTGAAAAATGGTTTCACTTGACATTAATGCGAGATCCATAAGAAAATATTGCTTCATTCATCTAATTATTAAATAATACCCACTGTGTTCGGTCTTGGTTCAATAGGCTATGTGCAATAATGTCAACAGATTTTAATAAACATAGAACCAGTCCGGACCCCGGCTTGTAGCAAATTTGTTTTTTTGGTGAATTTGACTCTGACATCCCTGATGTAAAGATACAGAACAGGTTCTTTGTTTGGGATGGGCGGTGCTTATTCTATACGGTAACAACTTTAACAGCATCTTAAACTGTTAAAGTTGACCAATCACAGCAGGTTTCTCCTTTTATGGTTGCAGTGACTCAGAGGGAGGTTCTTCTTCTGAAGATGTTTTTATGCATAAACTGTTGGCAGAATCTAATAACCTGAACACAGTGTCAGTATCTAAGGACTTTCAGAACAATCAAGATGAAAAACTTCCTGACTTCTCACTTAACTCAGATTGCCACCTTCGCTACGATCATTGTGATTTTCACGCACAATGTTTTGTTTGATAGAGAAGTGGCCACACTTTCACTCCTCAGGGTTTGGGCTTTTCGGTTATGTATTGCCTGATTGGCAGTTGGCCTTTGAAGGGAATGATTTGCTCATCAATTGATTGGAATTGTTCAGGGTTTGCTGCCGTCAGGAATGTTTTCTGAAGTGTACTTAGGACTGGTCACATTCTGAAGAGGCTGTTTGTGTTTGCTGGCTCGTGGGTATAGTTATCCACAAAGTACAGATAACTCAGAATTTCCTCTTGTCTGTTTACAGATATAGCATCTGCAATTATTCCTAGACAAAGGCCGTCCTCACTGGACCAGTCCATCCGTGTCCTCGGATACCGAATGTTCCCCATGACCTTGTTGATCCCTAGGAAAATTTGCATTTCTTTGCGTGTCACTGCCAGATTTACTTTCCCTTTCTGCACCGCATACATGTTGGTGTTTTGCACCATCCCATCATGAGATCTTAGGGAAACAAATACCTAAAGAATCAATTGGTTCTCTTCCATCATCATTTACTCTCCTTTCTCCATCAGTTATTGTCTTGGACTTTCCAGACATCTTTGCAGGGTTGAGTGCAGGTATGGCCCTTGTGAACTTTTCTCTGAGCGGATACCATGTGGACGTTTTCCTCCCTCATCTTACTGACCTCACTCTGCATCCTGACCCTCATCATCTTGACTTTTCCAAACTAAGTTTTTTAATATTGTTATAAACAATGATACTCCTGCATGTCAGCATATTATTTTACTTCTACGATTCTCCGAGAATTGAAGGACTGAGAGGATATTCCAGGAGTGGTCATTGAGTGTGTCTGTCTGCCGGCCATCTTGACAATAACTTGTAGTTACAACAACTTGCCACTGAATTAACCTGAGTGGAGGGGGGCAGTAGAGAGCATTCTAAGGACTGATATGCAATTCCACCATAGAAACCACTGCATTTAGGAAACATTGACTCTACACAGCTGTCCACTGTAGCGACTGCTATGCACCACAGGGTTAGTAAACAGATTCATGTTCCTGATTTAAGGTCAACAGAAACAGCTGATGGTTTTTAAACTCCGAGAACCAGAATAATATAATTTATTATGTATTTATATTTCATTGTGACGTCAGGAAAAACTCAGCATCTGTTTTGTTTTCTAGTTTCTATGAAGTTTCTTCCAAATGACGTGATTTAATATTTTTCAGGAGGAGCAACATTCACAGACGACGAACAGCAGTTCATAAACCCTCAGCAACCTGTTGGTATTTTTGTTTTACTTACATCAGAATCAATTTAAATTTGGAAGATATGTATTTGCTGTGGTGGTGCAGGGGTTAAGCACAGCCCATGTGTGGAGGCTTTAGTCCTCAACGTGGCCGTCGCAGGTTCAATTCCCAGTCTGGCGACCTTTACCACATGTCTTCCTGTTCTCTCATTCCCTCTTTCCTGTCAATTTGCCATCAGATAAAGACCATCAGAGCCAATATTTGTATTTGTAATTGGAAAATATCAGCAAAACAAATATTTTTTTTGTGTGTAGAACATATAAATGTCCAGGGTCTGACTGGATGTGATCTGAAAACAGATTTCTAAAACATTGATAATATTTCACATTTAGGTACCAAAGCTGATGGTTTATATATTTTATTTTATGTTAGTATGATATATATTATCTAATTTTGCAGCATAATAGGCCACATATAAAGTTAAAACCAGATAAAAGACAATAAATCAAATTAAACTTTTCCTGTTTTGGACAAATTAGGATTATTAAAGTTATATTTGTTAAATACTTGAATAATGAAATAAATGATTTTCTTTTAAAGCAGATGTTTAGAAGATTTTAGTTTCTGACGTCATTCTGTCCTCTGAGCTGATTGGACTAAACCGATGGTTACATTTTAGTTTGTCTGGATTAATGTTAAAATGATCATTGCTGTTAGCATTAGGGCTAGCATTAGCATTAGTTTTAAGGTTGGGGTCATGACCCCGGCAGTGTCTCTAGTGGATAAACTGTTTAGTTCAATTTTGTTTGGGTTTTTCTGGCCACATGTCCTAGTTAAAACCTGAATCTCAACTCGGTTGGCGTAGTTCATTCGTGAGATTCTGAAAGCTGCTCGGTCAGCTGAGGGGTGTTGATGTTAACTGGCAGGATCATGTCAGGGTGACCTTTGACCTCCAGGTTATTGAAGAGTTTATAAATAATTCTGCAGCAAATGGAGCTTTAAAGACTAATTTATATCATTTTTTATAGGATAAAGTGGCTCGATCCAGTGACCCTTGACCTCAGCCGGTGTTTCCACAGGTTGAAGAAACATGTGACCTGCTGCAGGACGTTCAGATCGACACACATCTGTCCTCACATGGACAGCGTCCCTCATTGCTCCGGTTATTGAAATGAGTTCAGTAATGCAGGGAAAGTTTCGTCTGATTTAATGAAATGATGATTATTTGTATCTGGTTTGTCTGTAAATTCTTGCTTGGTGTTGGTTGTGTCTTTAGCAGAGAAACATGTCAATATTAGCAACATTTATTCTAAATATTATATAAATATCCAGTAAAGTTTTAATTCTATTAGTTAAACTGTTCATTGCAGGATTTATTAATCATCATCTGAATATGGTTGCAGGGTTTTGTTGTCGTCTTTTTTATGTTTATAAACATTAATCATTTACAGTAAAGTTTAATATTTAATGTGTTTGCTTGTTGATTCTAATTGATAAAGAATAAAGATTATTGACTGAAGTTTGTTACTGCAGTCTGACTGATAGGAAATATTTATTTATATTTAGAATAAAACAAACTGATGGTCAACATCATAAATACATGGTAATTCACTACAAAAAAACTGATTTTCTATTAAATTAAAGTATTGATTTCAATAAATCAATCAGTAAATATCAGTAAAAATGCATGAATGACTCATCAGATGTTTCTTCCCCCCAGCGCCCCCTGCTGATCCAGGAGTAAAGAACTGGTGGAAGTTTATAATTATTGGCCTAAAATGTCCGAAGCTGAAGTTGGTTTCCGATTTAGGAAATTGGTAAAGGGCAATTCCACCTAATTTGTCCACTATCTTCTGCATCTTTAATCGACTCTAGTTTAAACACTAAAACACCTGGACTTGATTATTCTGCTCTAGTAGCTGAATATTTGTATCCATGTTTGGGATTTGTGAAACTTCACTAAAGTTCAGATTCTATTCACACTCGTTCCATGGAGTTCAAATTCAAATCTAATTCAAAAGCACTTTATTAATCCCAAAGGGAAATTTAATGTTGGTGTAACTCATTAATTCGTCAAAGAGTTCTTGTATTGTACATGTTCTGTAGCGATCTGTGTTGGACTGAATCTGGAGAAGCCTCTGACTCAAGACACTCTGCATTCCCAAGAGAGTCTCATAAGAGTGAGTTTGGGTATGAAGGCGTCATTCAATTCCACTGCATCCTGGATCACAATAAAGCCAAAACTGAAATGTGAATGGCATGCAGTCTCACTCAGTAATGTAGTACATACATCCTGATGAGGCTTATAAGATTAATGGTACTTATTAAAAATAAAAACCTGCAGGAAGATATTAAACATATGAAGAGATGTAACAATGATGAAACATCAGTCATCTAATTAATCGGTATAACATCTTTCAGCTGGTGGTGGCGGAATTACTAAAACATTGAACTTTATAATCATATTCTAATTGATGGAATGAGTCTGTATATTTGCTCAATGCTTGCCTACAGTTCAACACAGTTACAAAATTCAGCTCATGCTGCCCCACAAGATATGATTGACGATTGATTTGAATGTCGCCACGTTCTACAAACCAATGATATAGTTAGTCCAGGGATGTAGGAAACCAGGAGAGCAACTTAAAACCAGTTAACAGTCCTTTCCAGTCTGTCAGCTTAAGCCTTAACCTCACCTGCAGACCCGTTGCTATGGCAACCGTCAAGACAACAGCTCCAGGAGTCGAAACAGCAAGGATAACAGAAAAAACATTTTAAAAAACCACACTAAAACTCCCACACAGAGTATGCAGAAATAGCAAAATTCAGAGCATTAATCCCTTGCACTTTTGTTTTTGGAATTTTCAGGCTTGATGTTTATTTGCGATTATTAAGAAATGATTGTCTGAATACTCACGGTGGTTGATTAGCTGATTTAAACACATACTCCACTGATAATCTGCCACATGAAGATGTTTAGGTTGCCTTATTTTTGTGCTAACTGAACTGAAACACTGAACTGCACAGCACAAAGAGGGGGAAGGTGATCCGCACAGAAGGGGTCTCACTCCCAGAAGGAACAATAGCAGACATAGAGGACAGTTACAAGTACCTAGGTATACCACAAGCAAATGGCAACCTCGATGAGGTCACAAGGAAAGGAGCCACAGCTAAATACCTCCAGCGAATAAGGCAAGTCCTGAGAAGCCAGCTCAATGGCAAGAACAAAATCCGTGCGATAAACAGCTACGCCCTGCCAGTAATCAGATACCCTGCTGGAATAATTAGCTGGCCAAAGGAGGAGATAAAAGCCACAGATATTAAGACTAGAAAACTACTAACAATGCATGGAGGGTTCCATCCCAAATCCAGCACCCTGAGACTGTACACGAGCCGCAAGGAAGGAGGCAGAGGACTAGTGAGTGTGAGAACCACTGTCCAGGACGAAACAACTAAGATCCATACCAAGCAATTGCAACATCAGGAAAAAGGAGCACGAGAAACTGGAGAAATACCAGGGCCTTAGGGAGGAACTGGTGTAAAATGAGGTGATCATTGAAACATGAGTCTGAAGCTTTGCCAGTCAAAACAATCTTTTGTCTGTCTGTCTGTCTGTCTGTCTGTCTGTCTGTCTGTCTGTCTGTCTGTCTGTCTGTCTGTCTGTCTGTCTGTCTGTCGGTAAGAGTCCGATGTGCTGAGATAGATCCTGATCATGTATGCAGACGTATGTGGACTGTTTGTGCTGTTAGATCAAGCCTCAGGCCGCCGGTGTTTTATTTTGTAGGCCCCATCCGGCGGTGAGCGGAAGTGTAGTGTCGACTGTGAGAACTTGACGCGCTGTGTTCTGATTGGAGGATCGGGTTTGTGCTGAGGCGCAACCAATCAGAGAAGAGACGGCAGGTATAAATCCCCGACGCTCCTGGGTGCCGCATCGTTTCCTCCTGTTTGTTGAGAGCGGAAGTGAGTTTGACCGAGACAAGATGTCTGGACGTGGAAAGACCGGTGGCAAGGCCAGAGCGAAGGCCAAGACCCGCTCGTCCCGTGCGGGGCTCCAGTTCCCCGTGGGCCGTGTCCACAGGCTGCTGCGCAAGGGCAACTACGCCGAGCGCGTCGGTGCCGGAGCTCCGGTGTACCTGGCTGCGGTTCTGGAGTACCTGACCGCCGAGATCCTGGAGCTGGCCGGGAACGCGGCCCGCGACAATAAGAAGACCAGGATCATCCCCCGCCACCTGCAGCTGGCCGTCCGCAACGACGAGGAGCTGAACAAGCTGCTGGGCGGCGTGACCATCGCTCAGGGCGGCGTCCTGCCCAACATCCAGGCGGTGCTGCTGCCCAAGAAGACCGAGAAGCCGGCCAAGGCCAAGTAACTCCTAGTCCGCAGCCCGAGCGAGCGAGCGAGCGAGCGCGCGCGCGCGACAACCCAACGGCTCTTTTAAGAGCCACCCACTTCCGTCCGGAGAGCCAAAGTTTCTAAACTTCACTTGATTTCTGTACAGCATGTCGTAGATGAAAGTCCAGTGAACGGCAGAGCGCTGAGGCTCCGCCTGAGCTTTAAAGGGGGATAAACATGAAATGCTGACTGTTGCTCACGACAATCACACGTCGACATTGAGATTGGTGGGATTTTATTTTTATCAAATAAACAAAAAGGCCTCTGCATTCTCCAGCCCGAGAGGGAATCGATCCCACGCAGATCCAGCACTCCGGTTCCGATGCTCTGTACGGCCTCCAGCAACCGGCCCGGCAACGTGGCCGGATACTTGAAGAGGTTCTTGCAGCAGAATGAATGAAAGAATCTGCTGCTTGTCAAGTTTTTTGCAGGAGCAGAAACAAACCTGAGGAAACACAAACCACCGGCCTGAGAGAGAGGGAGACAGAGACAGAGACAGAGAGGGAGACGGAGACAGAGACAGAGAGGGAGACAGAGACAGAGACAGAGACAGAGAGGGGGACAGAGACATTCGCCACAAGTTGCTTCTTCAAAGTTGGAAAGATGCAATGATTTTATTCATTTTGAGAAGGCTGCAACTGCTGGTTGAAAACATGAAAACGGATGATTAGGATTTGTTGCGGTGACTTTGCGGTTGACTCTTGTTTCCACACGGATTGAGTGAGCAGAAACCTTCGAGCTGCTCCAACTGCAGGACTTCTTCTCCTCCTTCCTGTTTTTGTGTTATGGCGGCTGGAAAACAGCTTGCAGGTTCTTTGCCGCCTCCTTCCAGCCTGGAGTACGGAGCGGATGTAAAGCCACTACAATCTTCCCGTAAGGCCTGAGCTCCTAAGAAAACTCAGAATGCTGTTACACACCATGTCCTCAGACGACTTTTGCAGCAGATTTCTAATATCTCATTTATTTTTGTTCCCATTTAATTCTCTGATGAACGCCTCTCTTTCCTGAATATATTTATTACATTCTGGAAAAATATGCTGTGTTGTTCCTCGCTCATGCCTGAGCCATGTTTGTCGATTACTGTCAGAGTGCCGTTTGACCCCGTACGCCCGAGGCTTGATCTGGACATGACATCCTCTTCCTTTTATATCCCCATTACGTTTCCTACATTCCCCAACTTTTTTTTTTTTTTTTAACGCTATAATAAGATCTTGCATTTTCTTCTCTGTCCCATTGTTCCTGCCATTTCTTTTTAATATACATTGTACTTATACTTTTGACCTGATTTTTGCTCATTTTGATATTAAGCTCAACGTAATCTCTTTCTGCTGCGTATTTAGCAAATGTATCCGCCAACTCATTTCCTACTATTCCAACATGAGCAGGAATCCAAACTAATTTAAGCTGGGATCCATATTTTTTCATTTTAAAATTGATTAATATGCAATGTGACATCTTGCCTTGTTTCTGAATTTTGTTCTAAAATACTTATTAATGCAGTACTTGAATCTGAACAAGTCAATGTGTCCTTCTTTCTCGTCTCCTCACTCCATTCTAGAGCCACTAACATAGCCATGAATTCACCTGCACATACCGCCAATCTTTTATTTATCATAATATTTAAGTCCGGAATTATAAATGCTATTCCAATTTTATCATTTAACATTTTAGAAGCATCTGTACATATTTGTATGAACTCTGAATATTATTTTCCTATATAACTTTCCACCACCTCTGTGTTTTCTGTGTGTCTGCCTGTTTCCAATGGACCTGAATCAGCTCCAGCTTTTCCATTCAACCGAGGCGGAGAACGAGGAACACTGGCCACAGGACGGACCGAGCAGAGCACAGTGCTTTATTCCCACCTGGCTCATTTCATTCTTAATAATCCGTCCATCCAAAGCTGTTCATTTTCTGATTCTTTGCTTTTTCTCGACAAGGCTGTAACTTAGCATTTGGAGGATTAGCTTTCCTCACGTCCTTTAGCGCTTGCTGGCCGATAAAGTGGCGGCTCGTCGGTTTCTCCCGCGCTCGGCGGCGTCTCGGCCGCTTCGACTTGTAAAGCCGGTGCCGGGGTCGTTTCCGTTGCTCCGCAACAAAATCTCAATGCCTCATATTGTTTTCTATCCATTTTTTTTTTTAGTAAACTGTGAGAAGCTGAATTATATACAATACAGCCATAATCAATTACTGATCTAATTTGTCCAATGTATTTTATTTTGAATGCTTTCCTATCAGCTCCCCAATCTTTGCCTCTTAAACATCTCATTTTAAATTTTATCCCAAATTTTTTAAATCCATCTAGCCTATATATTTTACCCCTTCAGCCTATTTGTTTTATTTTAACCAGTAACCGCTCCTTCCCTCCACAACCCATCATATGCTTTTTCCAAACCCCAGGACGCTGCCACGGAGGGCCCTTTCTGCGCCTCTGCCCTGCTCATTTCATGGTCCAAGTACAGCAACAGGATCTATTGTACTTCTTCCTTTTCTAAACTCAAATCGATATGATTTAATCTTCTCCTTAGATTCCAAAAGACATACGAATCCGTTACTCCAAGTGCAGGACTTCCTCGTCGGCCGCTGTTTTATTTCACCATCCAATTGTCTGGGCGGAAACGCGTCCGCTGGTCGTTGGCAGCTTGGGGCGGAAGTAGAAACGCGTCTGGCCGCCTGTCTTCACTTAGGTCCGCGACATGTATTGAAATCCGGACGCTCAGCCTTGCGCGCTCAGTGTTTCACCGTCGACGCACAGCGAGAGAATCATGAGTGGCCGTGGAAAGGGAGGCAAGGGACTCGGGAAGGGCGGCGCCAAGCGGCACCGGAAAGTCCTCCGCGACAACATCCAGGGCATCACCAAGCCCGCCATCCGCCGCCTGGCTCGCCGCGGCGGAGTCAAGCGCATCTCCGGCCTGATCTACGAGGAGACCCGCGGCGTGCTCAAGGTGTTCCTGGAGAACGTGATCCGTGACGCCGTGACGTACACTGAGCACGCCAAGAGGAAGACGGTGACCGCCATGGACGTGGTGTACGCCCTGAAGAGGCAGGGCCGAACCCTGTACGGCTTCGGAGGTTAAACCCGACCCGACCTGAACCGAACCGAACCCAACCCAACCCAACAAACAACGGCTCTTTTAAGAGCCACCCACATTTCTCTAGACGCGCTTCCTGCATGAAACGCTGCTCCAGCACTCAACCGCTCAGACATGGTGAAGCTAGAACACCCACCTCCTCCCCTCCCCCACGTATTGCTGCCCGATGTTGAATTCTGAACAGATTATTCTCATATCATAGGGATTTATTTATTTATTATTATTATTATTCTCTGCCTGCTTGTTTTACAGATTCTCATGAATCTCTGTCCAAATAAACTCTCTGCTATAAACGTTCAATAAACTCACCTGAGTCCATCAGAACCGGCTGTCTACCGAGTCACTCTCGCATATTTTCACCAAACAGAACCACGTGTGGCGTCACCCGTTTGTCTTTGGTGTGTTTTAGCGCCACACAGCAGCTTATGTGTCCTATATGCGTGATGCGTATGTCAAGACTCGCTGGAGGCTTGAAAGGCCAAATGAAGGGCGGACCGGGAGGTGGTCCTGGACCAGCAGCCAGTGACTGTTGGACCAGCAGCCAGTGACTGTTGGACCAGCAGCCAGTGACTGTTGGACCAGCAGCCAGTGACTGGTGGACCAGCAGCCAGTGACTGGTGGACCAGCAGCCAGTGACTGTTGGACCAGCAGCCAGTGACTGTTGGACCAGCAGCCAGTGACTGTTGGACCAGCAGCCAGTGACTGTTGGACCAGCAGCCAGTGACTGGTGGACCAGCAGCCAGTGACTGTTGGACCAGCAGCCAGTGACTGGTGGACCAGCAGCCAGTGACTGGTGGACCAGCAGCCAGTGACTGGTGGACCAGCAGCCAGTGACTGTTGGGTGCTTGTTTGGGTGGCTTTAATCCGTCGCAGTCAGCTTCTTGCTGGCTTTCATTTTGGACGGCGCGGTGACTGTCGTGGTCGCATCAAAGCCACCAGGAAGAGGATCGATGTGACTTCAGGAGCTTCCAGATGTCGATATCCGGTGATGTTTGACCTGGATATTCCAGCTGCTGCGCTTCATATCGGAGACGAGCAGGAACGCAAATGAAGCTGTAAACGAGCTGAAGCGTTGGCGTCCCGAGGTCGGACAGCGGCCGTTGATCAAGTCGTGCAGCAGAAAAGCCGAGCGGCGGGGCTCAGACGGCAGAGCCTCTGCACACTGCAGAGACTGAGAGCCGACGGCCGCCTGGAGCGCGTGACGAGCTCAGCCAATGAGATCGAGGCGACGGCACAGTCAGATTAGCGTGCAGCCTGCATAAGAAGCGTCCCTGCGCCTGCGCACATCATTCGCCGTCGCTGTTTCCCAGGAAGCCGTGAGGATGCCCGAACCCGCCAAGTCTGCGCCCAAGAAGGGCTCCAAGAAAGCCGTGACCAAGACGGCCGGCAAGGGAGGCAAGAAGAAGAGAAAGACCAGGAAGGAGAGCTACGCCATCTACGTGTACAAGGTGCTGAAGCAGGTCCACCCCGACACCGGCATCTCCTCCAAGGCCATGAGCATCATGAACTCGTTCGTCAACGACATCTTTGAGCGCATCGCCTCCGAGGCGTCCCGCCTGGCTCACTACAACAAGCGCTCCACCATCACCTCCAGGGAGATCCAGACGGCCGTGCGCCTCCTGCTGCCCGGAGAGCTGGCCAAGCACGCCGTGTCCGAGGGCACCAAGGCGGTCACCAAGTACACCAGCTCCAAGTAAAGCTGCTGCTTTCCTCCAACAACAACAACAAAGGCCCTTTTAAGGGCCACACAAATGGACCTGAGAGAAAAGCCTGTCTGATCAGAACCGTCACTCGTCTGGGCTTCATTTCAGATAGAATGTGTAAAAAATTAAAGCTTTGAACCATGACCCCGTTTGCTCTCCTCTATGTGGCCGGCAGCTTTTCTGGAGGCGAACAGATGCAGCGTGTTGCGCGTGAGGCGGAACCGACCTGCACGGCTTTCTGACGGCAGGGACCGCGCTGCGCTCCGTAGACGTTCATTTCTTGATGTGATTTCTCAGATATCGGGGCTTTTTAAACGCACCCTGACATAAAGATCTCCAGACTGAGATCCGGTTCAGCACGTGCTGATCTCTGTAGTGGATCAAGGCCCACGCAGATTGTGAAATCCGTGTATTTCTGGCGTTCCTATTGTCACGTGAATGTTGACATGCAGGCAACTGAAGCCGGAGTTTCAGTCCGGGTTCAGCATCGTTCAGTCCCGAAATGCTGCAAGTTGGTGTGTTTTAATATATACAAGGTTTCTGTGGGCTTATCGAGTTTGTAAAAATGAAACGCAGACTTTGAAAGCGCGCGCGCGCGTGTGTGTGTGTGTGTGTGTGTGTGTGTGTGTGTGAGAGAGAGAGAAGCAGTGAGGGACCTGGAGAGACGCCAGCAGCTGCACAAGGCAGTGAAATGGATTGTGCGTTTTCCTAATGACTGAATGAGGGTTTGTCTCCAGAGTGCGAGTGGATAGTTGTTGCATTTGAAGAGCAGTGAGCGAGTGAGCGAGTAACTCAGCATCTGAGCTGAGCGGCTCGCTCCTCTAGCGAGTCTCGTTTCCTCGTTCAGGGTTTTTGTCGGTGTAAGAGTTTTAGTGAAGCGTGTGACCAACTGTGTCAGTTTGTGACTAATGTTAGTTTGTGTTGAGGCGGCTTTCGCCGAGTGCTTTTAGTGCAAACCAGGAAGTTTGTCCCTCGCGGCTTGTCGGTGGCTCTTAAAAGAGCCGTTGGTTCCGTGTGGAGGGAGGGAGGCAGGGAGGCTGCGCGTGCGCGTCTAAGCCCTCTCTCCGCGGATGCGGCGGGCCAGCTGGATGTCTTTGGGCATGATGGTGACCCTCTTGGCGTGGATGGCGCACAGGTTGGTGTCCTCGAAGAGGCCGACCAGGTAGGCCTCGCTGGCCTCCTGCAGAGCCATGACGGCGGAGCTCTGGAAGCGCAGGTCGGTCTTGAAGTCCTGGGCGATCTCTCGCACCAGGCGCTGGAAGGGCAGCTTGCGGATGAGCAGCTCGGTGGACTTCTGGTAGCGGCGGATCTCCCGCAGAGCCACGGTGCCGGGCCTGTAGCGGTGAGGCTTCTTCACCCCGCCGGTCGCCGGGGCGCTCTTGCGGGCGGCCTTGGTGGCCAGCTGCTTCCTGGGGGCCTTGCCTCCGGTGGACTTGCGGGCGGTCTGCTTGGTTCGGGCCATCGCGCCTTCTCGCTTCTCTGCGTCTCGTTTGACTCTGGTGAACGGATGAACTCTCCAGTCGGGCGGCGGGGCTTTATAAGGAGGCCTGGGCGCGAGGGAGATTCTGATTGGCTCACGTTGCTGACGTAGGGAAACGCAGCGGACTCGGCTATTGGTCGGATTTTAAATTTCAAAATAAAGCGCGATAGAAATCTCAGTAACAAAAGAGGAGGCGTTCACAGTTTCAGGGGAAGAAAGTTGCATCTTCTGCCGACGCTTTGCTTTTTTCACTGCGACGCTCGGTATTAAAATCACGATGTACCAGATGTGCACAATCTCAGTCAGATTCATGGCCGTGAAAATGAAATCAGTTCTTTTCATTTCAAAAGGTTCCGTGTTGTGGCTGACACTCCGAGAAATGACTAGAAATGCAAGACGCGCTCAGTGAACTCATCGTTTCACTGCTTTACACGCTTCTCCTAAAAATAAGGTAACAAAAAAAATACCCCCCCCAACAACTTCAATGAAAATGTGTCCTGCGCTCCTGACGCAGGGGGGCGCAGCGACATCATGTCATTGTGCACGTCACTGTCAGCTGGATGAAAGCAAATGAATATTCTGCAATAAACAGTCAAATAGTTTGCAGGTAAAAATCTTAGCGAGCGGCTCAACTCGCTCCAGCTGAAGTGGCCCTGAGCTGCGGCAGGCAGGCAGGCAGGCAGACAGACAGAGAGGAACGAAACATTGTAACCGGTGGAGCCCAGTGGCAAAAGCGCCACATTTGCTACTCATATGCAACAATGTTCCAGAAAAGCCAACATTGTTTCGTCTATTGAGCGTCGTGACATATGAACTAGCGCGTCTGCCCCACTGCTCCAAGTGCAGAGAGTGACGAGGATCGATGCCTTAACGTGTGCAGGTGGTGGCTCTGAAAAGAGCCTTTGGTGCGTGAAGCGGTGTCGGGGCCAGATGTTCACTTCTTGGCCTTCTTGGCTGCGGGCTTCTTGGCTGGCGCCTTCTTGGCCGCGGGCTTCTTGGCGGCCTTCGGCTTCTTGGCGGCGGCCTTCTTGGGGCTCTTCTTGGGCACCTTTTTGGCGGCCGCGGCGGCTTTCTTGGCCGGGGCCTTCTTCGGGGACTTCTTGGCCGCTGCCGCCGCTTTCTTGGCGGCGGGTTTCTTGGGGGTGCTGGCCTTCGGCTTCTTCCCACCTTCTTGGCCGGCTTGGCCGCTTTGGGCTCCTTCTTGGCGAGCTTGAACGAGCCCGAGGCCCCGGTGCCTTTCGTCTGGCTCAGGGTCCCTCCGGTCACCAGCTTGGTGACGGCCGTGTTGATGCGCTTGTTGGCCTTGGCCACATCCACGCCCTTCCCGGCCAGCACCTTCTTCAGCGCCGCCAGAGAAACTCCCTTGCGCTCCTTGGAGTCGGCCACGGCGGCCACGATCAGCTTGGACAGGCTGGGTCCGTCCTTCTTGGCCCGGGGAGCGGACTTCTTCTTCGGGGCTTTCGCCGGGGCTTTCACCGCTGCTGGAGCTTCTTCTGCCATCTTTCTGCTCAATCTTCCTCTCAACGTGTCCGGCTCTGAGCAGGAGGCGGCACTTATAACATCCATGAGAACCGTGAAGAGACAACTCAGCCCGCGCGCTCCGCCGCTGCCTCAAACATGGCCGCACTTGTGTTTTCTCCGCTTCGTTTTACGCCCAAAATCACAAACTAATTCAACTCTCGGCACGCGAATCTGAAGAGAACCGGAAGAAAACCCTCCTGTCTCGACGCTAACCTCGGGTTCGCTTCGCAGGACTTCCCCTTTTCCTCCCAGGACCCTTCAGACCTGCCACACACGCTGCGATTCGGAGCGGCGAGCGCCGGGTTTTCTTCACATTTCGTCTCCCAAAATACATAAAACCGCTTCACAGAAACTACAAACGTCTCGTTTCCGTTAGCGGAGGCATGTTGGAGCGCGATGCAGGTGAAAATGTGGCGCTGGAGCCGTTTGCTGGATCGCTACGGGGGAGGTTTCTGCCGGCAGTAAACACACGGACGCTGCCGGTGAATAAGCCGGTCAGGGCTCGTTTCTCCGGAGCGGTCCTCTCTTCCTTCTCACCGTGGGTCACCACGGAGGACGGACTGCGGACTCGAACCGCTTTCTGATCCGCTGGCATCATGAATCGGTCTCTGCGCTTCCAAAAAACCCAACCGAACACCTGGCTCATCTTGGCGCTTCGCTTTTCTTTGTCTGTGATCTGATTCGTCACCTTCACTCGCTCACACTGAACCGTCCATCTCTGATTCAGCAACAGCTTTTGGAAATTCGTCACTTTTCTGTCAGAATTTTCATTTCTTTTCCCAGAGTTTTGGGTTTTTTTCTTACTTTTGCGCACAGCTCTTTACATTCGTAGATTTCATCATGTTGGTATTTGTTTAAAACTGAAACTTTGCGCATTTTTCTTTTATTCTGCTTAAATGGGGGTTTTTTAAGCTCGTGTTTCATTAGTAACTTTTCTTTTGCCTTCACATGCAGCTGCATTTCATCCGTTTCGCTGCTTTTCTCAGTGTAAACATGCACAGCATCATTCACTAGTCTCAAACTTTGACCTCTGTTGTCTCGGCCTCTCCAGAATGTCCACCTGTTTGTCTCTCCGCTGGTTCCTGCAGCTCTTGGACTCCAGGTCTTGAGAAATCTCCTCCGTCGTTCCGGCACTTTGTTTACAGGATTTGCTGGCGTTGTTCTGCGTCCACGTCCCTTTACCTTTCCACTTCCAGCCATTTCCACAGCATGATGCTGCCACCACCATGCTTCACTGTTGCTGCTACTGCTCCCTTTATTACCAGGATTTGCTCTTCATCGGGAGCTTAAAACCGATCGACAAGTCAATAAATGAGGCCTTTTTCTGTTCTGGGGACGACTGTGGAGCCTGGAGGTGACGCTTACAACAAACACGTGTCACTTTACTAGAGCACAAAAACAATATTTGCTATTCTAATGTTTGATTTCTACATTTTGGGGGTGTCAGAATAAATGAACAGAAATAAACATTGAACCATATCAGTCTCTGTGAGATTAACCAATAGTTTTCTGAAATTTTTGATTTCGAGCACCAAACAAATCAACTTGAGTCGATTTTGCTGTCCTTTAACTGCTTTCATGAAACTACGGTTCCTGCTACCGGAGATCGTTCCTGCCCATAACCACCAACGTTTACAAAATAAATCTGTAAGAGGTTTGAATAATATGACTTGCAACTAAATTTACTCTTAATAAACGTTTTTTTATTTAATATTTCTCATCTTTACCATGTGCCCTTTGTGGCTGTCCGCTTTACAACTGTTCGTTCTGTGGATCAATATATATATGTATATGATTTTTACAAGAATGTTTAAAAGTCCTTTGTTATCTCATACCTAGGTCTTCTCTATTATGCCAGAACAGTCAAAAATAATCAAACATAAACATTGAATTGTATCAGTCTGCGTGACATTGATTAACTCACCAATTGTTTTCCATTGTTTCCAATTCAATTGCCAAATGAATCCGTTTTTTCAGGCTTTATTGTTGCAGCGCTGTGATTGGCCAGACAAAGACAGTACCCCTCCTCACCGCTTGGTGGCGGCAGTGCGCCGTGAGGGTCGCTGTTCAGAAGAAGAGGAAGCAGCAGAACCAGCGGAGAGACGAGCGAGCATCGGGTTGGAGCTGCTGTTAGCTCATCTGCAGACAGTTAGCTCAGCTTTGCGTTTAGTTTTGCGTCTTCTGCAGCAGAAATGGCGGCTCTTCGCGGCTTCAGGGAGTTTCTGACGCAGCGGCTGGCGGCGGCCGGGGAGGAAGTGCTTTCTGCGTGTGAAGACACGGTGGTTCGGTGCGAGGAGCGGAGCCGCCTGCAGCACAAGATGATCCATGTCATGAAGTCCGAGTTTGATGCGCACAGAGCAGGTAGGGGAAATAATGTCAGCGCTGTTCTCGGGCGATGAACTGAAACCGGGATGCAGTTGGTTTCGGGGCTGAGATCATCGGTTCCCGCTCCACATCGCGGGAACGCATTCATTCACCTGCGAGGCTTTAACCGAGTTTATTCCTCTCATCGTGAGCAACAAATCACGAGGCTTTGAAAACATTTGCTTCCCTTCAGAAGCAGAAAGGAAAGAAACTCACCTTGTCCTTCGCGTGTCTCTGCGGTCCCTCCTGACGGCTTCACCTCGCTTGGGGCGTCGCTGAGGAGTACGGTGCGCGTTTTAGGACATTCTCAGGAAAACACCAGACAGACTGACGTCTGAACAGCGGCAGAATGAAACCTGTCAGAAAAACCGGCTTCACTCTGAAAGGCCTCAGCAGCACCGCTAACGCTAGCTACAATGAAAGAGCGAAGCAAAGCAGCAGCAGCAGCTAATGTAGCTTATCCTACAACATTAGCTTTCCTTCCGCGATTAGCTTCGCTTTGTAGCTAACCTTCAGTCATGTTTTCCTGCGACCCAAACATTTTCCCCTCAGTGGAAGCTGCTTTCCCTCTGTTTGAGGCTCAACTGTTTTGGTTCCATCAAAGTGAAGTTATTGAACGCCTGAATTCTCTTGCCCCTTTTTTTTTCTAGACCTCCGGAAACAACGTGACGTTGAAGAAGAAGAAGAAGAAGAAGAGAAGTTTGTGCCTGATGAGCAGCTTTCTAACCAGGAGAGGAGTTCCACTTCTGATGAGAAGATTAAGAAAAGAAGAGCAAGAGGAGGATTATCCAGAGGCGACACCCATTAAGGAGGAAGAGCAGGAAGAGCCCTGCACCAGCAGACAGGGAGAGCAGGTACAGCTGAAGAGTGCGGAGAGTCAATCTGCTCCAGACTCTCTGAAACCCGACGCCTCCGGCAAGAAGAACCTCTGCAGGCCGAAGGCGAGCTTCTGCGACATTTGTGGCCAGGCTCTGACGAAGCTCGGTTTGGATCGCCACCTGAGGACTCACACGGGCAGGAAGCCGCTTTCCTGCAAAAGCTGTGGACAAATCTTCCGGCTGCGTCTGTCGTTGGAAGTCCACGCGAGAACCCACGGCGACAAGAAGCTGTACCTCTGCAACGTCTGTGGAAAAAGCGTCGCCGACCCGTCGGCTTTCAGGAGGCACATGACCATCCACACGGACGAGAAACCGCACTCCTGCAAAATCTGCGGTCAGAAGTTCAAACACAGCAACACCCTGCTGTGCCACCAGAGGGCGCACTCGGGCGAGCGGCCGTACGGCTGCCGCTTGTGCGGCAACAAGTTCGTCAGCGCCTCCAAGCTGAACCGACACACGATGACGCACACGGGCGACAAGCCTCACGCCTGCGAGCACTGCGGGAAGAGATTCATCCGCCTGCACCAGATGAAGGATCACGTGAGGAGGCACACCGGGGAGAAACCGTTCGACTGCGACACGTGTGGGAAAAAATTCATCAGCGGCACCGAACTGAGAGCTCACACCAAAACCCACACAGGTGAGACATCGCGGCCGTAGACAAGCTGCGTTCGCTTTGTTGAGAAGGTTTGGATCGGAAACAGAAACTTTGGGCCAAAATCGCCATGGAAACATGTTTCTTTGTTTTCGCCACCAGTGAAACGGCTGATCTGATGGTTTATAGCCTGGAAGGAAATCTGTCTAAAGAATCATTAACACAATAATCCTCCAATAATGACATTCAGGCCCAGATTTACTGAACTGTTATGGGTTTTCCTAACATTTCTCTGTAGTCAAAATTTTTTGTCGAAGTTTATATATAATTAAAATGTTTTTTTTACTGAAGTTGTCCAGGAGATATTTGTAAACAATCATTCTCACTTCCATTATTATAAAATCATGTGAACTAAATAACATTTATGTCTTAAATGTTTGATTTCTGGTAAATCTTGACCCTTATTTTGGGAATTACAGGAATCTACTTCCTGTATATTATTGATGCAAAATAAAAAAAAACATTTTTAACATCAATTTGTTTTATTTTTGCTGGAGTTTAATTTAATGTGTTTGTGTAAAATTGCTGATAGAAATTCCATTACATTTCTACTGAATTTGCTTTAGTTTATTAATTCAGTTTGTTGCTCAAAAACTAAAGGAAAGGTGGCTAAATCTGTTTCAGAGGTAATAATAGGTGAAAACCAAGAAATAATTGAATCTTTGTTTTATTGATTAGTTGATCAAAAAGACAGACAATAAACGCCAACAGAGAAGTGATAAAATGAGCAGAAACTGGGTCAAATCCTGCTTCTCCTCGTATTTCTCTTTAATATTTGCTAAACAATCCGATTGTCAACATTAAAATGAAAGTTTAATGTTTACATGAGATTTTCTGATTTGTTTTTATCATTCTTGGCTTTGACCACAAGAGGGCGACTGTGTCTCATATTTTTGCTCACTTAAAGCACAAAATAAAATTTTATCTGAGTGGAGAGATACTTGAGTCAAGCTGCAGTTTTTCTGTGTAATTCAGTTGGTTATGAAATCAAAATTAGTTCAATACAAGGTAAATTTACAGCATAAATGCAAATGACAGTTTGGTAGAATCCAGAAAAAGAAGTCAAAGTTCATTATCTAACAATAATCAGACCAAAGACGGAACAATGTTTGTCCCACATGGGCTGAAAAGCATCTTAATGATGCCTGAGACTTTTTTAAATATTCTGTTGACTTTCTTAGAATCTGATATAAAAAGACATTTTTAAACAAGCCAAACCTAAATGTGGGGCAGCATCATGTCGTATCTTAAATGTTCCACTGTGAAGGAGTTCAGTCATGATGCTCCGTCCTCATTGTTTAGTTCATTTCAGTGCAGAGGAGCAGCAACTTTCATCTGAACCGATCACAGATGACCGACTGCCTCACCGTATCAGGAAGCCGTTCTGCCTCTTCTCTCCTAATCTGGTTCTTTCAGTCTCTGCCTTCAACTCGTGGCCACAGGATGCAGCTTGGACTTTCATCATGACGGATGACTCCAGTCCACATTCTGCCTCCCAAACAGACATGTGGAAACTTTCTGGATCTTAAAAGAACCGGAAAGAAAATGCTGCCAGGTTTTTAAACATTCATCTTCTGTGGCTGAACCTCAATTTGTTCTATTTTTAGTTTTCTGGAGAAACATGTTGTCAGAGTTGCTTTGTGTCACATTTTGATTTATGACTTGGTTAAAATTTGCACGTTGGGGATTTGTTCCTTAAAGCAAGCAGTCCGAATCCGAATGGACTTTCTGTTGCTCTTGACCTTTATAAAGTTTTTCTTCAAATTGGGTCACAACAGTTTTGGATGTTTCGTTATATTTTGGTTTGTTGTGACTTTTTTGTGTTAAACTCTTCCTTAAACTTGCTACGTTTCAGTGTGTGTTTGCTAGTTTCTATGAGTTAAATATTTAGTTTTACTTTAGTTTTATTAGATAAATTAATAGTTTATTTTTTAAACATATTTAACTCAATTTGGTGTTTTTTGCCGTGTCGGGGGAAAATCAGTGTCACATTGGATCGAAATTCAAAAATGAATGATATTAACCTATAATTGTTGCATGTTTTGTTTTATAAAGAAAATACATAGTTATTTGTTTTTTCCTCCAGTGTATTTTTATTTCTGACAGTTTCTAAATTTTAGTTTTTGTCATTTCCTTAGATTTTGTTAAGCCTTGCTTTAAATACAACGACGTTCAGTAATTTATAACTTTAGTTTGTAAGACCAACAGCATAGGCGTAAATCACAGGGGGGCCAGAGGGGCCCGCACCCCCAATCTTGGAAAAGTTTAGACTTGAATAAAACGTGTTTGATGTGCATTACTCGTCATTTTTGGTCCTGCAGCTTGAATGTAGCTTAAAAACTTTTTAAACCACATTTTATGTTACATTTCACTGTAACTTTGCAGATCCCCCAAAATTGCTCTAAAGAAATGTTCCTGTTTATGGTCCCCAATAACGAGATGGGATTTCCGCCCTGGACTATTGGTGCATTTTGTTAACACGTTGTTCCAGGTTTTAACTGAGGCATTTGAAACCGTTTGAGCTGCTTAATATGAAGCTGCAGCATTTAGTTTAATCACAAGCCAAACACAATCTTTTACACGCAGTGACAAGTTAAAGCTATAAAATCTGCTCCTTTGAAACGACTTTTGCAATAAAACAGCTCCTTTCTTCGAGTCGGCCCAACCTCCTCTCTTGTTCCGTTATGTTTTATTAAATAAAACAGCCACAATCTCATTTCTACTACATAAAAAACATATTGTGGCCTTTATCGCCTTAAATTATTCAGCGCATCTTGTCACAAATGGAGCCTCAGGACAGAGAAAATCTTCACTCCTGTCATCCAGCATGTTAAATATGAACAAATCGCAGTTTTTACGAGCAGCGCAGGACTTTAAGCCGCTTCCTACGGATGAATACTAAACAAGGATTTTTGGGGGGCTCTGATGGTGGATTAGCATCAAAACTAAACTGGCAACATCCAGTGCAAGCAATCCCTGCAGGGCAATTTGAGGGAGCGAGCCGCACACAGTGCAGAGTTCATCCCGCGTTGAATACAGGCTGTAACAGGCTCAGGCTGTAACAGGCTGTAATCAGACAGCAGTGGGTTTTCCGCAGCGCAGTAATTCATCAAAGTGACGGCTGCCAATGAATCTCCGTCAGCCGATCAGTCATTTCTCTACCTGCTCCTTGTTTCACTGCTGTCTGATGAAATGTTTCACACGGTGGATGCTTTTTCCTGCACAGTTTGGAGTTAAAGACAAAAGTAAAAAATGGAGAAAAATAAAAACTATGAGATCAGCAGTTTATTTATTTTATTTTTGAAGTTTTTTGTTTAGTTTTCTGCTCTAGGATGAGATGTGATTCCCAAAACTGCGTTGGAAACAGTTTTTTCACTTCACTCCAGTCATGTGATCAACAACCAGATGTTACTTCTGGCAGAAACGATGAAGAAGACGACAGGAAGTGGTAAGAAGATGCTGGCTTGTTTTGGGGACATTGAAGCTGCTCTCACAGCATCACACAGTTCAGTTGTACATCAGTCCAACATGTTGAATCCACAACCCTTCTGCAAAATGGCCGACTATAATTTTATCAAAATGCTGCATGACTAAATCTCACATAACTGTTTCCTCCGTCTCCACCGTCACTTCTAATGACTTAAGTGTGATTTTAATTTCATTAAATTTTTTTATGGAAACATTGTAGTTGTTTCCATAAACCAAAATTGTGTTTTTGTTTTATTGACAGAATATAGATAAAGATTTGTGCACATTTGTAATGAAAACAGCTACTGGATTCAACACGTCTCTTCATCTCCACTCACAGATTTCCAATCAGATTCAAGAACTTTGATTCTCTATTGTTATTGAGGCACTTTACTAAATTAATCCAGATATCAAATGGCACAGGAAGTTAGATTAATTATTCAAAGTAATTAAAAAGTTTTTATGTGAGAAAACTCAGCAGAGCATCGAGTCGTTGACTTCCTCACTCCTACTGGACGACCAACAGCAGAAAGTCACATGGTGAACCTCAGGGCTCAACCCCAGGACCCTCGTATCCCAATCCTCCCAGTAGCTCAGGTTACAGCAGGAAATAATATTAGCTGCCATAGTGGTGACTGTATCATGATTTTAATTTGCTTTTATGATTTAAAGCTCTTTGATTTGCTCTGTTGCTGCAGAAATGAACTTTGATTAGAGTTTGAGTTCTGGTTTCTATGTTTTAGTTGTTTTCTTTTGTTTAGTTGCAGTTTTGGTTTTTCCATGTTTGCGGTTCCACTGATCACCTCTCAGGATTTACAGTCAGTTTCTGCCAGATCCTTTTTCTAATGATCCATTTTGATCCATTTTTGTCCCATTGCTATTCTGACTCCAGTTATTCCTTAATATCTTTTATTTTTAAGATGATTTCTGTGTTGTCATTAAATCTTCTCTCTATCGTTTTTATGCGTTTAATGCAGTGAGGGAGTTTTCATGTTCCGAGCTGCTGGATCTGTTAAAAATCACTTTTCTGTCTCTTCGTGTCTATTTTTAAAGCCAAATATGGTTTTCAGACATGAGCAGAGCAATAAAGTCAGAGTCAGTAAAAGCACAGGCTGTGAATGTAAATTAAATAAAGCTGAATAGCAGGATGATAATCTGGAGCCATTAAATTCAGAACATTATTTTCTGGTTTGTGATGTAATGAAGCTGTTTTACTGCAGCTCCACATTTCCCTCTGCATTCAGTCATAACTGAACTTAAAAATGAAGATTTAAAGTGTATTTCAATGAAAATTGCAGGAATATTTAAGACGAGCTGTTAGTAGAGGATGATTGCTGTTCAACAGTGAGTTTTTTAGAGCTGCAGCAGCTGCCGCAGCTGCAGCAGCAGTTGCTCCTTCTCTGATTTATACTTCTCTCTGACAGGATCTGTGATTGGAACATCGATCGGTAATGGATCAAACAGGTCTGCGTTCATCTTCTGTGCAATTATGGAAGCAACAAATTGAGCGATTCTTAAAGTCCATTAAGGAGCAAATCAAATATCTGTGCAGCATCAGCGCGGGAGTTGTTAGCAGCGCAGCTGGGAGAGATCACTTATCCATCTCTGCTTGTGTGATGAGAGCTTTTCAGGTCTGAGGAGGAAAATATTTGGAAAAACTAATTGCAGGAGTCAAAATGTCTTCATCGAGTGATTTTTGATGAAATGTTGCCCTTAATAGATCCACTTAGCTTTTATAAATATTCCTACCTGCTGTGTTTTTATGTTTCTTTCTATAATACAAACATGTTTGTGTTTTATTCTTCAAAATCCTTAAATTCTGATTTTCTGCTTCAAACAAAACTAGAAAAATATGCTGCGTTGATTCTTTCATTTAGCTGGGATTTAAAGTTTATCGAGTAAAAATGAGGATTAAAAATGAGGATTAAAAATGAGGATTAAAAATGACTTTCTGATCCAGGTGAACATGAACATACATGTTTATTGAATTGTTTTAGTTTAATGAGCTGCAAAGCCTGAAAGCAAAACATGATGAAACAAATTAAAACAAAGAAAGAGGAATCTATGAAAGTGAAAGTTTAAAGTTCAAACAGGGGAGTATTTATTTATTTTAAGGCCCAAGGGCAAAACACGACTAATTGGGCCCTTTAATTCTCTTCCCTGATATTCAACCTTTTTCTTGTTTTGTTTTTTTATACAATCAACTTTTTTTCTGCCAGGTGATTTTCACCTGAAACTTTTTAACTTTTCATCAGTTGAGTATTTCTTTGTCGATTCACACTTTCATATTGCAAAATACTGCAAGTTTGAAAAAAAATATTTGAATCCTTCAGTTCCCAAATGCTTCTGTGGTCGACTGCCCCTTGTGGCCAGGAGGACTTCGGTTTTATGGAGCAACTTTGCAGCATTTTGAAACCTGCTTTTTGTTTTACAGGAGTTCATCAGGGCCACTCTAGATGGAAGAGCAGTGAAACTCTGCATATATATATTTAAAATTTCTGAATTTCTGCAGTCAAAAATTCTGCAATCAGAAACTTTGAGACTAAGACATTTTCTAGAAATAATTTTGAAAAAATCATTAAGATTTTTTTTCCAGAAACATTTTGAGGTTAATCTCCAAATTTATGTTTCTACTTGTATTTACTTGTATTTTCTGTGGTTGTAGCATTTTGTCTGATCTATTTTTTGGGGTTTTTTCTGTTGCATATTTTTGTTTTTGTGTTTGAGTTTGCATCATTCTCGTGTTTGCAGCTCGTTTCTCTGTTTATGTCTGTTGACTGTAATATTTGATGTTTTAACTATTAAAATAGGCAGTTGAAAGTATTTTAGAGGGAGCCTAAAGTATTCAGTATTCTGACTTTTAACACATTTAAGCATCTTATTATGCTTAAAAGTGTTAAAGGTCATTGAAGGAGATTCACAGAAAATCTTTGCATCTGAGCAGTAAAGCAACTTACTCTGGTCACCAACTCAGCTTCAGAATAATAAATGCCTCCATTTTCTTTCAGATTTCAGCCTCTGTGGTAAAAGAAGTTTATTTAGATTGTTTCAACTCTTCCTGGAGGTTTATTAAGGTGTAAACTGGAGAGTAATGTGACTGGCAGCTCTGGCAGCTCTGGCAGCCCAATATGATGTTTGTGCAGATGATTATCCAGCTTTGCTCTTCGCTGTCCTTCAGCGGTCCAACAATCTGATTTACATACTCATAAATCATTCACGTCCAGCTTCCCTCGCGGAAACAGACACACCTGTGGGTTGTTTAATAATGAGCTGCTTGAGTGAAAACAGATACATTCCTATGGATTACTTTAATTTGACCAAAGTTAAATAAAACGGCTCTGACCATTCTCATTAACCTGTATGAATATACACTCAATGGAACTGATATTTCTCCAACGAGCTGAAAGCTTTTTTCATTTTTTCTTTTTTTTTCATTTTCTGCTCAATAACTCAGTGAGATTGGATGGAAACGTCACTGAAATGGAGCCACTACTACGATTAAAGGGCCAGTAAAATGTCAAATCAACTGAGTTTTCCATCATGTTTTAAAGTTTTTCCATCATCAAAAACAAACCTGACGTGTTGCTTTGATCAATGTATCTCCATGGCAACCATTCAGCTGTTAAAACACCTGGGATGGATCTAGCTCCTCCTCCACTCAGATCCTCCAGACTAGCCAGTAGTAATTAGCAAACACCTGGTGGAACTGAGCTCATTATAGGAGCTGCTGCTCAGAGCAACGCTGGTAAAAACGTTGCTAACGAGGCGCAATGTGGGACGACTTCCTGGAGGCGGAGCTTCAGGAAGAGCTGGAGCTTCTTAAAGAGACAGAGGCCCAATTTCAAAGCATTAAATCAGGAAGTGAAATTCCCGTTTTGTCATATTTGATATATAAAACATTTTTATAACAGCTGAAGGTATCATAAAAACATGTACCGCCCCTTTAAGAGTAGGAAAGAGATCGTTTTCTACCACTTTTGATTTAATCTGACCAGAAGGTTTTCTTCTGAAAGTTAGCTGTGACTGCTTGCCTTGTGTCTAGCTGGAAACATATACATATACTTTTATGATTAGCTCTTATATAAATGACACACGTCCTTAATAGACGATATTTATTCATATAGCTTCCTTCTAAAACAATGTTAGTGTTTTACATTTTAAAAAATAAATTAAAACAACATAAATGACAAAAGAAACACAAAAAGTATACCAAATCAATTAGAACATGTAACAATGAAAGTGAAATAATAAAAATCATATTCACCTAATTCCCATTTAGCATCACGTTGCAATGTGGTTTAATAAATGCAATAAATGGTACTATTAACTTATTATTATTATTATTATTATTATTATTATTATTATTATTATTATTATTATTTATTATTGCTTGATTGAAAATAATTTTGACATATGTTTTAAATTTCAGTGACTTTGATATCTTTTCAAGCTTTTTATCCCTAAAGATAAAAAATTATTTCTTTACTAACTTCCCATCTCAGCAAGCTGTGCTACAGTGCAAACAACTAAAAAAGTGTCGGCTAATATGTTTTTATTTCTATTTTGATCTATAACATTTGAATCTTTGAAACATTCATTTGTGTTTTGTTTTGGTTTATTTTCTCGTCATGAAAAAATCTGAAGTTTACTTTTGAAAGTTGAAGTTCAGAAGCTGCAGCATGCAGCTGCCACAAGAGGGCGCTGCAGCCTGATCGTTCACTTTAGTTTAAATTACATGTTCACATGTTTTTTACTGCAAAGGAAATAAAAATCTATTTCATACTATTCCAATTAACTGTTTTTGTTGTTTTTTTTCTCATGAGGCATTTAATAAAAATATAAAAATAATCTCGGTTATGGATGAGAAAATTAACGTTTCAGTAGAAGAAAAATGTTTATAATGCTGCTTTTTTGTGTGTATTGATTATTTTTAAGCCTATTTGCAATATTTTATTTATTTCTCCTCATAGTATAAGCAAAATTAAAAGAATACCATCAAAGATCAGTGAAATAAACTCATATTTGTTCTTGAATCTTCATCTTTCTGCACATTTTCCTTTTCAGCTCCTCTGGTTCAAGTTGTTCTCTTTGACTGATACTCACTGTAAACCTCAGGAGACTTATGAAACAAAGGGCCAGGCCTCCGAACGGCTCCGTGTCAAGGATTACTTCTCTCACAAATTCTCCAACAACAAAGCCTCGATTGTGTCCCAGCAGAGCCTCAAATTAGCAGCGGGAGGCTGAACTGGGTCTGACAGCTCCGCCAGCATCCCGGAACTCTGACGAATAAATTACTAATTATTTAAAGTGAGAGCAGGAACTAAAAAATAAGCCCAACTTATGTATTTGAGAATATTGAACAAGTTGCTCTGATTGTCCATAAACGCAGGCGTCCATCTGAAAGTGAATTAAGCTGCATTTTCTCTAAGTTCATTCAGGCTTTTCTGACCCAGCATGGATTTAGTTTTTGCTTCTTAATTTTAAATTCACACAGACTCCATCTCAGATTTTAATTACACTTCATTTGATAAAAAAAATCTTTAATTTAAACCAGAATTTAATTTGTGAGTAAACTTCTTATGATACAGGTTGTGTTCCTGAAAGGAATTTCAAAATAAAACGCAATTTCGCTTTTTGGAAACTAAAGAGCGCAGGATTGTTTATTTCTGAATGCTGTGATAATTCTTGCTGCCTGATCACTGTTTTTCCTTCCACTAAACTTTCAATTGATATGTATTGATCAATCAGCTACTTATGTAAAACTTTTATCCGATGTTCTTGATTGATCTACCATTAAAACTAGAACTGCAAGTTTGTCATAACTTTGTCAAAAACAAACAAAAACATAAGGAGTTGATCAGCATTTCAGAATCTAAACTTCGAAAATAAATGCTAACCTTACTACTTCTTACACTAATAGTGTTGGGAATATTTTTTGTAATGTATTTTTAATCTTTAATGTCAGACATGCTTTCATGTGGAGTTGTTTTCTATCAAATTAAATGTTACATTAATAAAAATACAATAAATCCTTTTATTTTAAAACCTAAGCCGAATTTAAAATTGTTTTATGTGAGGTCTTAGCATGACATTTCTATTTCAAAAATGATTGATTTATTGGACTGATGTGGTATCATTTTCTGATCATTTTAATTGCAGGAATTGATTAGCATTCTCAAAATAAATAATTGCCTTAAATATCACTGTCTGTGTTTAAGCTTCTCTAAAATAAATTGCTATATTAATTAGATTATAATTTGTCCAAATGTGCTTGTGTATTGTTACTTTATCCATTTTTTGTGTGTTTTATTTTCATTTTCAGAGTTTTTGTTCGGAAGCGTTTTACTTTGAAGGTGAGCAGCCGGAACTTCCGGTGGTAACTCCTGCGTACGTGACGCAGCTTCTCCAGCCTCCGGGGAGTTCAGTGAGAGGAGGAGGAAGGAGAAAAGCTCCGCTCCCGTCTTGTTTCAAAGCTCCTGGAAGGAGAACCGGCTGGATGTGAGCTCCGCTTCTTCTGGACTCTTTCGGACTCGGACGCGTAGATTTAACCGAGTTTAACCGAGGCGGACAAGGAGAGAGAAAGAGATAAAAATCAGCGTTTTTGTGGTGGGAATGCCGTCCAGCTGAAACTTCAGGAGATTCTTCCCAGGATTCGTTTCGCTTTCCTCCCAGCAGGATGTGAATGTGGGAAGTTTTCCGGATCACCGGGACTTTATTTTGTGGAATATCGAGAGGAAAAGGATCCAGAGGTAGGTCCATCTCTTCTCCTCATTGCTGCTGCCAGAACTGACGGGCAAGTTTTCCTCATCTTTTAAACTAGTTTCAAAAGATGAGGAGGGAGAATTTAACGAGACTAAAAGCTTCATTTTCAGGAGCTCAGACTGTGAAGCGTGTTTGGATATTCTGGATTATGACCTATAATGAGATGAAATATTGATTCATCATTAGCTCTAATGGCTTCAGCTGCTGAAATCATCGTTGAAGCAGAAAAAAGCTCAAGAAATGGTCAAAATGTGGTTTATTGAGTTCAGTCCAGATGCTTCTCTGACTACAAATGTTACATAAACTGTGAATTTTAGTTCTCATCTTGTGAGTTTGACTAAAATAGACTCCGAGCTGCTGATTGAGAAACATCTGCAGCATGTTTAGACTCTGTCGGTATTATGACTAACAGGAAGATCCAACCAGTTTGAGGATTTATCATCCTGCTCAGCTCTATTATAAAACTTTTGACAGGGGGGTTGGCTTGGAGCAGATGCAGGAAGTGCTTCACATTGTTGGACTGTTTGGTTGCAAACAGCAGAAGCCAAAAAAGAAAACTAACAGTTGCATAATCTGAATCTGCAGGACTGTTGGGTCATCATCAGTGATTAACACTAATAACCCAAGATTTCCATTCATCTCTTCAAATCTTTTAAAATATAAAAGCAGGAAGGAAGGTGACTTGATTACTGCCATCCATTTTCTGGATGCTTTATCTTTGTATAAATCAACATTCTTGTGACATGAGTCCAACCAGAACCTGCTGTGGTGAAAACATTAATGACTCAAAGCTGAACGATCCAAACTCACCTTGTTGCTGGATTTACAGGAATCATGTTGGATGTTTGTAGGTTTGGACGGATCACAGGGTTTTTCATCATTCTGATCTTTCCCAGCGTTGCGTGTCGAAGCCGTTTATGAAAGATGCCGACCTCATTGGTGAACTCTGTGGACTATGATAGATTAGTCAAGGCAGATCAAAGGGCTTTACATGATGAAAACATAATAAACAATTATGAAGCAAACAATACATTCAGTCAAATTCCATCATCAATATTCACCCTCACTGGCAGCTCTGACCAGCTGATTGAAAGGAGCTCAGTGTTTCTACTGTTTTGCAGTTTTCTGGAAATTTGTGCTGCGTAGAAGGTGAATGCTGTTTGGTTCTGGTTCTGGGGATGTAGAACAGAACCAGAACCGGGAGACCTGAGAGGTCTGGAAGGTTTGTACAACAGCAGCAGATCTTTAACTGTTCAGTGATTTATAAATGAACAGAAGTATCTTAAAGCCTATTCTCTGAGCTACAGGGAGCCAATATAAACGATGAGTTTCTCTAGTTATTGCTGAAAATGTTCTTCAGGTGATAGAAGGCTGACTTTGTAACCGTCTTTGTGTTTCTGAATGTTCGGGTCTGAGTTCAGATTTCAGCCTGATCTCTAGTTTCCTGCTGCACTAACTGAAGCTGTGTGTGTTGACTGTATGTCGTTCTTAAAAAAGTTCTGTTTCTGTCCATCTGAAGAAACTAATGGCACCAAAACACATGAACTTGTGATTGGATGGTTCGGAGTCACCTGATGGCGTCAGAATCTAGAGCGGTGCATCGTCTGCGTAGTGATGGTTATTAATCTGATTAATTGTTGCTATTTAGATGCTAAGTAGAAGGGGGCCCAGGGTTGAACCCGGGGTTGAACCCGGGGTTGAACCCGGGGTTGAACCCAGGGTTGAACCCAGGGTTGGACCCGGGGTTGAACCTTTACCCCACATGTGATTTCTGTCCCTACAAATAAGAAGTCACTTGTTGACACAAATAGGTCTTTAGTTCAGACTGGAACCAGTCCAGTTCCGCCCTACAGTCACCTCATAATGACTGGAGGACTCTGCTGAGGTCCAACAGAACCAGGAAGGCAACAGTGAAACCATTTATTCTCAGGAGACTAATTTTTATTCTTTAGAATTAGACCAACCTAAAAGTTTGCTTGTTTAGCCTTAAGCTAAACAGTCATTGGAGTCGAACCTTATGCTGATGATGTGATTGTTTTCCTGAGAGTTTGTTGCAATGACTCATTTGTTCTGAGGAAAACGTCAGTCAGAATTGTGAAATCAATCTATTTAGAAAGAGCTGAGAATAAACCATTATAAAGGCAGCGTATTTGCTGAGTCTGAGAAATGTCCAGCCTGTCGCGTTGGAAGAAAACCATTCTTGACCTCTGTTCCTCTATTTTCCAGCACCATCTTGTCATGTAACTGAGAGTCTGTTAATCAGAGCGAACAAAATGAAATCCACCTACATTATCTTATAAATATCTGCACTTACAATGTCTGTTTATACAGACATAAATTCATCACTTTCTGCTCCAGCTAGCAAGAGTTCACACAGTAAAACACATCAGATAAAACCTCATCATTGTTCCTGGACGGTTTACACTCTTTTCAAACAGGAAGTTTTGTCAATCCTGGTAAATCTGTTTGATTATTAAACGTGGCTTAAGTAGAGGGTTTGTTCATAAACTCACCTGTCAGTAAAATATGAGCTACACTGTTTCAGTCTGAAACCTGTTTGAGAGGAATGCAGCCGGTGGAGTCGCTCAAAAAAACATTTTGTTCACAGGAAGTTGTGGTGGTGAGGTCAGAGTTGTCTCAACCCGGCCTGAGAATATGATCTCATTTTTCTTGGCAATAATGTCGATTCCTTTATGTTTTATGTCTAAACAATTCCATTGAATTGACCGGTACCATGTATCACCAAAATAAACATTTAATTTAAAGCCCTTTTGCTCATAAATGATCAAATTAATAAACATATGAGCTTAAAAACAAAGATATTCATACTTTTTAAACTCTGTTATTCGGGTTAGTCGACCAGCAGAGTGTTTCAGGATCATTCAGGGAGCGTCTTTAGAAATGTAAAATGTGGATGCATTACTAGTTCATCAATTTGAACAAAATTTAAGCCATTAATTAACAATTAATCGTAAGCTGATTAATTGTTAGACCCCATCAAATGAGAACGATTGGTCAAATCGGTCTAAATATGTTGCATGTCCTGGTGTGAGTCCTGGTTGCTGCAGCTGGTGATGAGCTGCTGGGAGCTCAGCAGTGATTGAGGACAGACGTCTGGCTGATTGCCGATCTGGTCTGCCTCCTCTTTAGAAATGATAACATGTGAAACACCTGTGGCGCCGGTGTTCTGGGAGTTAGCTCGCAGTGACGCTGTGGGATGATCTCTGTGGGGGTAAATTGATGCGTTGGGTTTAAAAGGGTGTAATGACCGCAGCTCTAATTGCACGGCTCGTCGTTTTCCTCCGGAGGATGCGGTCCGGTTGGTCTGGTGATGAATCAGTGGCGTTCCTCCTGTCTCGGCTGCACAGTTTCCTCTCCATTCACGCATCACTTCACTAATTTTCTGCCATTCAAGCTCAATTTAAGCAGCTTTGAGGGAATCCAGCAGGGATACGCGGTGCATTGTGGAGCGGAGGCCCTGCTGAGGAGCTTCATTTGGTGAAGCCGATCTGCATCACACGTATAGACCAGGCCTGAGTTTTCATCTCATTGTTCTCACTCTCCGTTTCCAACAATGCAACAGATTCAAAGGGCTTCAAGTCCCAGTTTCTCTGTAACATTCATCTAAAGTCTTTGTGAGAAGGTTTGTTCTCAGAAAAGTACAGAATTTTACTTTTTACTGCGTCACAGACTTTAATAAATTAAACTTTTGAGTAACATCCATTTTTAGTGTTTATTACTTTGGAGAAAATTCCATGAAAATGACATAAACATCTAGACAGATTGTAAACCAGGGTATCATCTGTAAAGCTGTAAAGTTCCAGTAACCAGCTGTGAAGCAGAACCTCAAACTGCTGCTGCGCAAGTTACCCAGCAGGCTGTTGCTAGGTAACCGAAGAGCGAGCGAGTTAGTTGATTCCTGCTTAGCTAAGTGTGCGGTTGAGCAGCTAAAGCATTTTCTCTGCCTACATCTCCCAGAATGCTGTGCGGTTCTGGACCAGTGACTATTCTATATATTGAATATTCTATCTGATTGTGTGTCTGCTGTGATACATGTTGTTTATTTAGCTTCAGATCTTTTCGGGTCCCAGATGTCTCGTCAGGTTTCCGCAGTAAGTGACGGCGTGTTGCGTCTGCGGCGCCGCAGCTGGTGTGTGAAAAAGGAAGGAAGAGAAGGACAAGGTTTCTATCTGGCTCAATTGTGAAGGGGAGAAATAATAACAACCCAGATTCAGAAAGGATCCCCTGCTGTGCACGCTGCGAACTCCAGAAGCACAGCTGCAGCGATTAATTACTCTGTCACTCAATCATTTAGTTATTAATGGCTATAAATTCCTTTATGGGCTCAGAGAAAAACACCTGAAACCAGGAAGGCTCAGGGCTTTAACTCCTTACCAAACACCTTGTGTTTGATTTTCTACTGCAAATGTCTTAATTCAAGTTTACTAACTTACAAGAAACGTTTCAGCAAGAAATAAAAGTTTGTTTACGGTCAACAATCCCTTCACATTTCTGAAAATGTTCTAGTTCTAGAACATTTTCTATAATAATCTCCCTGTGGAACTACAACTTTTCTTTCATATTTTATAAGTATAACATAATTACTTCAACCAGCTCCGGCGTGTTGCTGAAGTTACTGGTAAATTAGTTTTATTTGCAGTAAAAATTGGACCAGATTTTGAGTGAAACTTTTGGGTATCATATTTTTCTGCAGCTGGTTTAAAGTTTGATCTTGCAAACTGCAGACACTCGTTACTGACATTTTCAATTCAAATGCAAATCGTTACATTTGAGCCTCTGCGTTGACGAGTAGTGAAATAATCTGTCGATTTAACGTCGTTTATTTCTGTGACTCTGCTGAAAGAGATTTCTGGCGTGTTTATGGAAGCAGTGCAGAGATGTAGACGTTCTGCTGATTGTTCCCTATTGTTTCCTTATTTCAGTCCGTCGGCCACATTGTGGTGCTCAGGGAGGGAGAGGGGAAAAATCCCATCAATACTCCCCACATTGTGCTGTTGATGGAACAATTTGTACATCAGTTTTGTCAGCATCACGCTTTTGCAAAACTCCCAAGAGTGCAATGTCTGCAGTCTTCCAGCCGTGAGGCGTCATTTTATTTCACCCCAGATGGCCTTTAAGCTTCATCATCTTGACTGGCGATACATATGCACGCCGCTTGTATCCACCTGTCACGCACTCAGCAGCAAAGCATGATGGATCCTCCTCCGCCGCCGAGTGAAGAGCGGCGAGCGCAGAAGGCCGTTTAGCAACCTGGGCGCCGACTCCGTCTCTCCCCGTTAATTCAGCATCCCGTCAGTCAGAAGCGAGGCGCTGCACTCCAGAAAGACAGAGTAATCATTAAGTGAATAAAAGGCTTTGCTTGGTAAAGAATGGAAACATGAAAGGAGATGCAGAGACAAAAAGCAGTGGAGGAGGAGAGCTACAATGCCCTTCAGTCTAATGATTCCAGCCAACTTCTATTTTCATTTCTCGTCAAACAATAGCTTTAATTACTAGCTGTTCCTGTTGTGTAGGACTATTGTGTGGGCTTGCTGCAGACAATCGGAGGTTCACCATGTAAAGAGATGGATACATCTGAGAGCTTCTGTCTGACGACGAGCTAAAAACGATGAACAAGTTTCATGAAAAGGGTGGAGTGCTTCTCCGGGTCGGGATTGGGGGCGTCCTGCCCCAAGTGGAGGAGTTGAAGTATCTCGGGATCTTGATCACGAATGAGCAGGAGATCGACAGACGGATTGGACAGATTGGACTGTACCGGTCCGTCCTGGTGAAGAGAGAGCTGAGCCGAAAAGCGAAGCTCTTGATTTACCAGTTGATCTACGTTCCTACCCTCATCTATGGTCATGAGCTTTGGGTCATGACCGAAAGAACGGATCGCGGATACAAGCGGCCGAAATGGGTTTCCTCCGCCAGGCAGCTGGGCTCCCTGAGAGAGAAGCTCCGTCATCTGGGAGGGACTCAGAGTGGAGCCTCTGCTCCTCCACATCGAGAGGATCCAGCTGAGGCTCAGCATCTGGTCAGGATGGCGGTCAGGGTGGCGGTCAGGATGGGGGTCAGGATGGCGGTCAGGTGGGGTCAGGGGTGGGGGTCAGGATGGCGGTCAGGATGGGGGTCAGGATGGCGGTCAGGATGGCGGTCAGGGTGGCGGTCTGGATGTCTCTCGGCTGGCCTGGGAACGCCTTGGGATGGGGAGAGGGACGTCTCCCCATCCCAAGGCGTTGGGATGCCTTGGGATCCCAAGGCAGCAGCCTCCCTGCTGACCCCGTGACCCCGCGACCCGACCCCGGATAAATGGAAGAAAACGGATGGATGGAGTTTTATGATCTTAGATGTTTTTTTCTGGCTGGGAAAAAACCCAAAAAGTTTTTGAAAAGGAGTTTCTAAATTTTTAATGTTTGAAAATACATTTAAAAAAAAAAATAAAAATGATGAAACTATTAAAAATTAACATAAAAAAAGAAGTTTTAAGAAATAAAAGAGGAACAAGTTTGTAACTAAATTAAAAATATAAGCAAAACGTAAAAATTTAAATAAAGTCAAGTTTTGTGATAAATATGAAAAAATTAAAATAAAATTAAATGGAATATATTTTAAATATTTCATATTTAATTATTAAAATTAAATAAAAGATACTTTCAGAGTTACTGTCAAAGACATTAAACCAATGACCCAACCCAGTTCCAGGTGATCAGGGTTCTGATCACTTTAATTGATCAGAATCAGAACGATAAGAAGTGATTGTAGAAAAAACCAAGTCTCAGAAATTTCATTCAGCTGCAACAAATTCCCCTGACCGGCTGTAAACAGGCTCCTAATTAAAGGAAGAGCTAATAAATTTCGCGTCTTCTTCATTTTCTGCGTCCTGAGGGACCAAACTGGCAGCGAATCGCCAGAGGAAAGAGACGGTTGGTAGAAAATTAACCTGAGAGAGAGTTGCTGCTGTTTAGGTGGATGTTGCATCAGCATGAAGGTGGGCTGTTTGGATCTGAATGAATGATACTGCAGAGGGAATAAGCCCCAAAACTGAAAGTTTAGGTCTTTATTGATAAAATAACAGAATCTCGTTTCTGTGGCTTTGGCCCAGCTGAGCTGAAACGACATTTAGTGGTTTTACTGTCGGCTGTAAAAAGAAAGTCATACACAGATTACATGTTGGTTCAGCTGCAGAACCAGAGACAGAACACAATGCGTTTCTATCAGCGAGTGAACAAAGGTCATGTTTGCAGAAGATGGAGCAACAGGTGTGTGTGTGTGTGTGTGTGTGTGTGTGTGTGTGTGTGTGTGTGTGTGTGTGTGTGTGTGTGTGTGTGTGTGTGTGTGTGTGTTTGTCCTTGACTCCTTTCTGTTTGACGGCAGTATAAAAGCTCAGAATCTCGTTCAGATTAGCTTCTCTTTTTTAACCCAGGCGTGAATCTCTTGTAATCTTGTATTTTTTCCTGAAACAGAAATCAGAAAGATTTTTTAAAGTTGTTTTGGGAAATATTAAGCTGCATATGCTAACAAACATTCAGCTATGCTACCATGACGGTGGTAAAAAATGATTAATTTCTGCTTCTGATTGATTAGCTTCCATTTTCTGGTAAAATTGACCTAATTCTGCTAATATTATTACTACTTTTTGAAAATATTTTCTGTCACTTCTAATCTTTCTTTTTGGTGAAAATCAGGTATTTTGTCTTTGAATCCATGTCATGCAGTAATTTGGCTGAGATGTGGAAAGTCTTTGGTTTCCAGTGGGAATTTCTGTTGAGGAAATCCTGGAACATCAATCTGGTCTCGGCGCCGGATTCACGTCTAAACGGAGTTTCTGCACACCTGCACCGTTTGTTGACATCCAAACCTGACCTGTGATAAGATCCGGGCGAGTTGCACTTTTGCCAAAGTGAAACCCAGCGTGTGTGTGTGTGTGTGTGTGTGTGTGTGTGTGTGTGTGTGTGTGTGTGTGTGTGTGTGTGTGTGTGTGTGTGTGTGAGCGCGCGAGCGCAGCGTGAAGGGCATCAGATCTGCATGGTTCGGGTTAAAGGACGGGTGTGTGTGCGTGCATGTGTGTGTGTGTGTGTGTGTGTGTGTGTGTGTGTGTGTGTGTGTGTGTGTGTGTGTGTGTGTGTGTGTGTGTGTGTGTGTGTGTGTGTGTGTGGGCTCTGATTAAAACCACGCGTCGCCTCATGACGGCGGCTCTGACGCCTGCAGCTCTGCAGTTTGTGGAAACGGCTCTGAGTCGACCAACAACTTCTACTGGTCCCAGTTGTTGTAACTCATATTTATTGTTCATGCTGCTCTAAGTCTTAAGTTTTTATTGTTCATGCTTTATTTAAAATAAACAATAAATTGTTTGATTCAAAGTCCTGCTACTGATGATAATTTAATGCTGATTTGTTAAAACATTAACACATCTATAGCGAGTCTAAAGTATAAGACTTTGGACTTATATTAAAGTTATTTTGATGTTCAACATTCCTCATTTAAAATTTAACTTATACTTTGTACTTTGAAGCACAAATAAAAAGGCAGAGTTTAGTGTTTGATCGGGGCTTTTATCTGCTGCTCGTTCTGTCAGGAATCAGCAGAGATTCTGCCGTTACGTTTCCTTCCACGTGGCAAAAGCAGCAGAAATTTTCCACACACCAAGTTTTATCATCCACCTTTAAACTGGAAGATAAATGTGAAAACTGTTATTTTATTTTAATTTTAAGGAACTGTTATGCTTTGGTATAAGTTATACTCCTCTTTTACATGGTTTGTTGTTTTTCGGTTTGGAGTTCTCATAAATTTACTTCTTTTTTCTGGTAATTGAAAGAAAAAATCCGTTTAGATTTGAATTCAAAGTCTGAATAATTAGAAGCTGTAAGACAAACAAGATGGCCGCCTCGTGCTGACTTCACTCTGAACTCTGAACTCTCGCACTGATGAAACAGAATCCACTAAAATGTGATCTTTAAACAGCAAATATTTGATGAATTGTTAACCCGATAATCGACTGATGGTGTGTTGCGACCGCGTTTCTCGGCTGTCAGTCGAGGTGTGTGTTCTGCTGCATGAAGAGCCTGCATGGTGGCCTGGCAGTGTGAATGCATGCCTGTGTGTGCAGCTTGTTTCACATGTGGTCTGCTTCCTCTCCAAACACTCGGTGAAGTTTGCACACAGACACCAGCTGAAGAAGGCGTTGCACGTTGATCCGGCCGCGCGCCGACCTCCCGGCCGCGCGCCGACCTCCCGGCCGCGCGCCGACCTCCCGGCCGCGCGCCGACCTCCCGGCCGCAGGAAACCCCGACCACATTCCTTGGATCAGATGAAGTGTTTTGGCTTTGGATCCGTTGGCCTACTTCATGTCGTCAGGCAGGTTCTTGGATCTGGGCGTGGCTAATGAAACTATTTTTCCTTATCATAAATGACTCATTCTGATCAGATCTGTCATGAGATGATGATCTGTAAGGAAGTTAATTCTGTTTTGAACGTTTATTTTCTCTGCTGGTCGTTTTTGGACAAACTGGGATCAGATCCAGATCTCCTTCAGGGCTGCAGCTGCTGGGTGTTTTCCAGACTTTGTGAGCAGAAAGAGCCACACCTTGCCATGTAAACAGCGACTGAAACTGGTTTCTTATTCAGCTATACGGCCGTCATTGTCTGATCAGAGGGAACGTCTAACTGTAACCTGAGTGTGAGGCTTAGCTCTGATGCTGCGGCCTGTCTTTTACTCTGGGTTCCTCACAGTCGACTTTGTCTGTGGTTCGGTTCTGACCCATTTATGAAAGCTAATAGGATTACCCAGCTGTGCAGGAAACAAACAAAGTCTGTTGGCTTTGTAGTGAAGACCTCCAGATCAGATTACTGGTAGAAATACTTGCCCTGCGCGATACGGCTTCAAAATAAAAGCTAATTTTTTAAAAATTTTTTTATTTTTTCATCCTCAGATATTTTCAAAAAGTGGCTTTTGGTTTTAGTGATGGTACGACGGAGTTTCAGGCTCAAGCTGCAAGAATTTCTGCTTATTTGTGAAAAAATTGTCATAATATTAGCAGAAAAAAGAAGCAATTTTACAAACAGAAATGTTTGGTAGTTATGATGTGATCACTTCAGTCTGTGGCTCTTTCTGCGTAATAAACTCAGTGGTTTGCTTGATGTTTCAAAGTCCTGATGTTGATAATAATTTGATGATGATGTGAAAAAATGATTGCTTTATCTGTAAAACCAAACACAAGCATAACTTTACAAGACGCTCAACTTTCCTCCAACTTCTCCTAATATTACGACTCTAGTGATGTTATGACTTTGTTGTATTATTACTCGTAATAAAAACATATTTTCTAGCATTTGACTTGAATTCAAAGTCCAAATAATTAACAGCTGTAAAACAAGATGGCCGCCGTGGCCGCGCTGATGTCATCATGAACCACAGAAACCCAACGAGTTCATTGGTTTAAAAAAATCCAGGTTTTCAAAAAGTGTCTGTTAAACCAGTAAACTGATTTATCCTGTTTCACATCCTGAGTAGTTTTTCCTCCGGTTCCTGTCTGAAGCCGAGCGTATCTCAGCAGACGCTGCTGGTTTCAGTGTTTCGTTCTGAAGTCGCCCTCACACCCTGACTGCTTGCAGTCATCTTTGGGTTTCTGAGTCATGTTGGAGGCATCAGGGTCACATGGCGCCATAAAAGCAGCGCTGAGCCTTTAGTTGTGCGGTAAGCAGGCGTGTTGTGCAACAGCTGCTTACAGTGAATATTTCTGCTGCTTTTCTGTGTTTAGTTTGCTTACAGTTCATGTTGTTCTCATTTCCTGTGAGTCGGATCCTCTCAGCTTGGCTTCCAGCCTTCCTCTTTATTTCTGCTGCTTGGCTTCGTTCTTTGCCTCCTCAGGTTTCCTTGTTAGCCTTTTCTCAGGAACATTAAACAACAAGCTCACAAAAGAAGCTGATTTTCTCTCCTGCTTCTTCAGCCACAAAGTTCCTCTTTCTAAAACTTGCTTATCTTTGCTGTTTAAATGTAGTCTTTGAATTGGAAGATCTGCTTTTCCTGCAGATGTTTCATATCATCCATGTTGGGCCGTTTCCCATCAAAACAAAGGCTAAAAAAAGAGTCGAGTGAATTATTCAATAACTGGCTTACTTTTATTTTTGAGTGTTTTTTCCTAAATTATATATTTTTGTCAAATTGTATTTAAGTTGCTGCTATTGTCTACTCTATTTCTTCTTTTTAATATTTTTTTATGTAATTTTTATTAAACATACTTGCTCTCATTTGTACTCCCAGTTATATTTTTGTTTTTATTTCTTTTGTGTTAATTTATTTTAATTAAATAAAAAAATGTGTAAATCTGTACTTTATTTACTGATTGCAAATAATTAATCTAAAATAAATTAATGAAATTGGAGCTATTACAAATTAAATAAGATTATGATTAAATTAAATGAGTTAAACTAATTAAAAATAAGTATAAATAGTAAAAGTAATCAAAGTTAAATTTTAGTTAACAAATGGAGATTTAACTGAAAAATAAATTAACATTAAAATATAAACTCTATAAAAAGACAGGCTGCAGGTTTATGAGAGGATGTTTCTAATGTAACTAGAGAAATAAAAACTTTGTCCCAGAGTAGCAAAGAAAATAAAATAAAACTTTATAAGCTGTTAAATTCCCTAAGAAACCAAATGACACAAACTGACGTCATAATTCAGGAATTAAAAAACAAAAACGTTACAAAGTTTGTCAGAAACATCAAAACGCTCTGAAAGCGTCTTTGTGGGGTTTTGTTGAGCGTTTATGAGCAGTCAGTATCTAAACTGCAGCTGGTGAATCCGTTCATTAGTTTGTTGCTGATTCAGTAACATTCAGCTCAGTTCACTTCCATTCCCAGTACTTCCAGTTCCTTTTACTGGTTACACATGTAATCTGCAGTTTTCACTTGAATTTTGTCTTCAAACCACATGAATGTGAATTTAACTCTTTATTGACCTGAATCACAGTCTTCTTACTAATCTTCTTAATTGAGTCTTAATTAAATAAAGTCAGATTTATTGCCTATATTCGGAGCCTTTACACTTTTTCTTTTAAATGCCATAAAGAGTAAATGAGTTTTTTGAGTTGGAATAAATCTTGATTCATCCTTGTGTTTGTTGTTTGGTTCAGTCTTTAGTTCGTTTATTCCTCTGTGTCCAAAACAAAGCAGTAAAATAAAGCTTTAGCAGTTTTTTTGCTGCTAAATGAAACCAAATGTTGTTGTTTTTTCGGAGCAGCAGTAGACTCCGGGTCGGGTTTTAATGCCCTGCTGTGAGTTGTGTCAGCAGTTTTCTGATTGTTGGTTTGTCTTTTTACAGAGGCTTTCTGTGTGTTGTGCATGAGGTAATTTTAGCTTCTCAGTGGGGATTCCTGGTAGAATTAAGAGCAGATCAGAGGGTTGTGGGAAGGTCAGGACATCGGCGCTCCAGTTCCGTCCCTGTCCTACAGATATCCTGTCAATGTGAATTAAAACCTCGTTTCCATGCAACTCGCCGTACGTGGGTTGAATAATTGGTTGCACATTTATTTGGTGAGATATGAGCAGATAAACATCCTGCAGCTGGGCTCCAGGAAACCAGGCGGCTGCGAAATGAAAAACTGAGCTCAGCTGATGTTCAGGAGGAATTATGGATCGGGTTTTAACTTGCAGTTTAGTTTTGTTTGTGAAGTAGTTTTTACAGTGAATTTCATACTTATCAAGTATTTTTGGTCCAGATTTCAGTGCAAAAATCTCGGTACATTTGAAATGAGACAAAACTGACTTCCAGTTCACTTTTCATCTTGTTTTAAGTCAATAAAACTTGAATATTTACAGGAACTGGTTCATCTGGCAGATTATATTAATCCAATATTCAAGGATTGAATCAATATTCAATCCTTGAATATTGATTCTAGCTTGAAAATGTTGTTATAAGTGTCAGTTGATGTAGTTCTCTTTATCAATATTCAAGAATCATTGACTTAAAACTAGTTGAAAAGTTTCCTGTACTTTGGTTTTGTCCTGACAGATTTTCGCTGGAATCCAAACCAAACATACTTGGTAAGATTTTGTTTTTAAAACATTACATTTAGTCAAAATGCCATCAACAGAATCATAAAGCAGATCTGATCAAATATGTTGATCAATATTCCAGATTTTGTGAATCAGTCGGTTTTTCAGTGTTTCGGTTGTTTTGCAGTTTTCTGGATTTTTGTTCCAGATTTCAGGTTCATAAGTTTGTTTGTTTTTTTTATTTGTTTTTCTTGCTACAGGAAACACATTTTTTAGATCTTGCAGCTGAAACTCATATTTAATTTTTTCTTCTTTTGTTTTTCAAAAACAAACCCAGACGTTGGTAGTGGGAGTAATGGTTCTGATGAACTGGAAAGCTTATTTTACTGGTTCCTCCCTGTTTCTCCCTCTGGGATTTTTTATGACGCTCGTTGCAATAAAGACTGTTTGACCTCAGAAGTGACTGATCATTTGGATTCTTCGTTCCCTCACCACTTTCTCTGTCCTTTACTGACGTCTTGGACTTTCCCTCATCGTTTTCTTGTTTCTCCTCCCTCTCTAATTTGAAGCCTTTCACTCCCAGATAATAAAACAGGAAACGAAAGGAGGGTTTCATTAAAACGCTGCATTAATTGAGACAGAAAGCCCCATCAGTGATGTTTACTCGTCGAATTAGTGAAGTCTCCGCAGGTCGAGCGACTGCGTCCTCGCTGATGAATATTCTGTGTGTCCCTCGCTCTCCAAAGAGCTTAATGTTGTGTCAATTAGAGAGGAGGGGGAGGGGTCGTAAAAGGGTGTAAACACACACACACACACACACACACACACACACACACACACACACACACACAGATGTTTACATTTCCCGGCTGCCGCTCTGATTATGAAGGAATGTGAGGACGCTGCGGTCAAGTCGCCGTCGTCCCGCTCAGTTTGAAAACATTTCACCCTGATGGAAATCAAGGATTTAAGACCAGAGATAAACTGAATGTTTTTTCTGGTACTGGAAGCGTTTTGGGCTTCATTGATCCAAAAACTAGTGTTGATACTAGTTAATACTCACTGGGTTCTGGCTAACTACACCAGGAAACGGTTATTTACAAACTATGCTGGGGCTGCAGCCAACAGTCACACAGCAGTAATCGGTTATTCTGACGCAGCTAATGCTAATGTTAGCATCCACATTTCATGATCAGTTTGCTCCAGTCTGATGTTGAATATAGGGCTGAAACGATTAATCCTGATTAATCCACTGCTGAAATATTCATCAACTAATTTAGTAACTCAGCAAAAAATAAAACAGCAGTAATTAAACCAAAAATATACATTCAGCCTAAAACACATTTCTGTAAATATGTTTTATCAAAACTCCTCCAGTGTTTAACTTTTAGCTTCACCTGGTTCAGATTCACTGAACATCATTGCATTTTAGGCAATAATGTATATATTTTCTTATTTACAAAATTAATTGAATCATTTTTTATTTGCATTGCTGTTTTATGTTTTCCTAATATTGTGTAAGGAAGTTTGAGGTTAAATGAAAATAAAATAACCGAGACAAAACCCTGCAGAACTCCAGGCTTAAAATTGAATATAACAGCAGAAATATTTGGGTGAACCAGTTCAGAGCTGCAACATTCAAGCATCTGAAAAAAGACTAAAAAGTTTCCCAGATTTCATTTAAATAAATGAAGGACATCTGGAGTTGATCACATCGCTAAATACGGACCGAAGCACGTTTTCCTTCCTCATGTCATCTGCAATTATTCCAAAAACATCTTTTAGCTAAATTTAAAAATAATGAGTGGAGAGCCTGACTGGAGTGAAGTGAAGGTCCTGGGAAAGTTACTGGTTTTGAAATGGAAATGTAGTGATTGGATGAGAAGCAGCATGTGTGTCACCACAGGATGCATCTTACTAACGAGACATGATGCCAAATAAAACAACAAAAACATGTTTTAAGGTCGTTTCTCAAGGACGTCGAATGAAGATTAAAAATTATAAAAAGCACTTTTGGTTACAATTTTCCAGAAACTGATGATAATTTTCATCCTGTGATGATAATCGGCTTAAATAAACATTCAGAGAAGAATTAAAGTAGTCAGACATGAGAAGAAATGCTTTAATATTAACTGAATGTAAAAATTACTAGTAGGACTGGATTAATATTTTTAAAATTCAGTCTGTAATGATTCAATCAAAATGAGTCACATTTTAATTGAAAACTATATAAATAAGTAATTATTTTGCTGCTAACCACATGAAGTGGCACCGATTTGATTCACCTAAATATCTTTGTTGTTAATTCAGCAGCAAAAAGAGTTTTTTAAATTCAAATTTAAAAACTAAAATAAATATGTAGTTTGATTAAAACAGGAAGCGTGTAGTTGACAAGTAAACAGGACAAAAATGCAATTTTAAACATTGAAAAATCCTTTTTAAAAATATTTGCTATGATTCTTAACTTTCTAAACAATTATATATATTGGAATTTTAAATTGAAATTAAATTTATGTTCATCAGTTTGTGCCAAACAAAATGCTGCAATCACAGGAAATAAAAGGAAAATGCTGCAGTTTTAAAACTCTTCAATGTCTGTCCAAGTAACTAATGTCCTCCAGGCCACTAGGGGGAGTCGACCAACAAATTGAACCTCAGTAAAGACGGGATGTTAGGGTTTAACAGAATAACTGAAAGGAAGATGGAGGAAGAAAGAAAAGCGTCCTGACTTTTAGAAAGAGAAGAGCAGCATTTTTATGAGGATATTACTGCCTCTGGACTCCCCCTAGTGGTGGGAGGACCTCCATTGTGTGGCACAAGATTGCAGCATTTCATATTTGCTGTTTTTGGTATTTGTGACATTTTCCTTGCGGTTGCAGCATTGTTTGTTGCATTTGCTTTTTGTTTGCACTTGTTTTCCAGCTTTGCATGTGAAGCTGCAGGTTTATTTGCTGTGAGCAATTTTACTCTGTCCTCTATGATTTAAAACTCTGTTACTGCCTTCTTGGTGTTTGTTTGTTTTCTTAGTGTTTTATCTGTTTGCATCTGTTTTTTTTTTTTTATTTCCTTCTATCTGTTCAATGCTTCGTATAAATAAAGTTTTGTTGAATGCATCATTAATGGTTGGGGGAATCTCACCCAATTAATATATTTATTCAGAAAGTTAAGAGTCACAGCAAATATTTAAAAATAATTATTTAGAACAACATATGAAAAACTGCAATGCAAATAATGATGGTTTAATAATCACAGTGATGCAAAAGGTTGGATTTGTTTAATCTGATCATAAACTTACATTCAGAATGATAAAACCCCAACATGGCAGTAAATCCATTAGAAGTTATTTGCTCTCCGTTTTCCATTCAGCTCAATAATAATTACTTCTGCCTGCAGATTGCTGAGTCTTTGAGGCTGGAGGAAGATTTCAAAGTTTTCCCAGCAGTGATTGCTCCATCTTGTTTCTGTTCTGTCGCCTCCATCAAACCTTTCCTTCTTTCCTCCCTCTATCTCGTTTTTCCTCCCTCCCAGCGACATTCTTTTCTTTTTTCCCTTCCTGTTCCTGTTGTTGTTGCTGAGTTTTGGACTCTGGCTCTCGGTGACACAGACAGAATGATCTGCTGCTCCGCTCAGGAAATTAGACCTTCAACAGTCTGGATATTGGAAATGAAATTCCTTTGAAAGCTGCTGATAACACCCGCCTGGATTTAACCGGACGGTTTTGTCTACAGACTCCTGATTAGCGCTTTAATGATTTCTGTATTTTAAAACGATATTTCTGCACAGGTTAAAATAGAAAATGATCCATCGGGTTGCATTAAAGTGCGATTAAAGGATAGATTTTCTGAGGAAATTACAGCCGACATTCCCTGTGATTTCATGGTAAAGACGCGTCTAGACGTGTTAAATACTGTCTTTAATCTCTGCTATCGCTGATATCGCAGCAACAGAAACCGAAAATCATGTCCTTGTAAATTTCTAGTTTCTGTTTTCAGAAAAACTGCTGCAAATTGAATTTTTGCAAGGTTTCACCTTAATGTCTCACAAAACATTTTTATCTGGGGACAAAACCACCAAATCTCACCAGCTATGTCGAAGTACGATTGAAAAACAAAACTAACTCACAAGCTGGCATGAAACGTGATAAATGAAAACAAGCTCATTTTTTATTATTTTTATTATTTACTGGATGATGATATGTCCAGTTTTTGGTCTCCACTATTCCTGTTTTTCAAGGACAGTTTTGACATTTTGTTTTTTTGATTATTTATTTCGAATTTTTAAAACTTCTTGCATTTACAGTGTAAAATATTCATTAGGCTTTAAAGTTTAGTGATAAATGAGAATAATGCATTATTATGTCATTATTACCTTCATATTGCTGAAGAATTGTCTTGAAACAAAAATAGTATAATTTATCTCAATAACTCACGGTACAGTTTATCATGCAGCAAGATTTCTTATTATTTTTTGCCTATTTACGAATAACTTCTTGGTAAGATATAGAAACTTGTTTTTAGTAAATAATTCCTTAACATTTGATGTAAAATGTTCTAGTTCCTCTGGCAGATCATTGAAACTTTAACTAGACATTTTTCCTGTGTTATAAGTGAAATATAACACAGATGGATCTTCTTCATCAATATTAGGAATTATTTACCTAAAATAAGCTTTTATATCTTGCAGAAAAGTTCTTGTAAGTTAATTTTGTTTAATTTTAAGTGTACTGGTCTAGAAACAAGACAAAATAATACTTTTGCAGTGTAATTCTTATCTGCAACCTTAAAGGTGGTGAATTTGAATATCTTTGGATCATTATTTTCCATCTGCAGATAAGAGACATTAACATAATTTATAGTTTTGTTTCTTTAGTAATTTTAGATTTGACATTTCCAGGCTGATTGTGCAGCTTTCTGTTCATCATCAGTCCTGCTCTTCGTTTCCTACCTGCTAATATTAAAATTCTTTGGTCGAACGCTTTCAGAACCATTCATTTCCATCGCCGCAGATTTGCCAATTTGTCCTGCAGGCAGTTTGTAACCCTGAACAAAAATCCCCATTAACCTTGAGACTGAAGCGTTTGGGAAGCTCCAATTAACCTCTGCACCTGCTCAGGTTTTTGTAACAGCGAAGATTGGAGGAAAAAGACTCAGAACTTCAGTTTCATATTTTTTTATTTTTGAAGAATTAATTTTGTTCTCTTTCTGGATAATTGCTGAGATGGTGACCTTGGCTGGATGATGAGCTTGATCATAATGAGGTTTGGGGGATTTTTTAAAGCCTTTCATTCTTCATAGAAGTAGAAATGTAAACATCTATAAAACAGATTTCTGTTCCTCTACAGGAGATTCTAGGTTGAATTTCTGTCGCCAGATGTTTATTTTTAGGCTCCAGTTTCTTTCTTGGTTTCAAAACAGTCAGAATAAAAACTAAACTCCTGATGCCCAATTCCATTTTTTTAGCTGAAATCTAATTAATTTTTTTCATGCTATTATTTAAATGCGACTGCATTCAGACTTCTTTACGATATGAGAATTGGTTAAATTATTCTTCTTCTTTATCACGTTATTTTATGTGGAGCCTCAGCCTTAAGCTAACAATCAGATTGCTAACAAAGCTAATGACAGTTTAACAACATTAACTGTAGCTTTCCTAAAATGGCTAATTCTGCCATTTTAGTAAATAATTCCTTAACATTTGATGTAAAAGTTCTAGTTCCTCTGGCAGATCATTGATCTAATTAGCTAACCATGCTAATTATGCTAATGCCAGGGCTAAACGTAGCAAATCATGGTGAATTAATGGCTAGGTTATTTGTTTTCAGTGCAAGTGTCAGAACAATGCTAACAGTGCTAAAAGACAACAACAACACGTAGATGTAGCTAACCATGTTACCGGGGAAACATTGCTAACAGAGCTAAAAGCTACTTTTACCTCCGTCTCAATAAGCTGGAATAATGATGGTTATGATGCTAATAGCTATAATTTTGGGTGCTAACTGTAGTTCATTATAATTCTGCTAACAAACAAAATGACTAAGATTTGAACTCGAGGTTTTTATGACTGTTGCTGTTTTAGTGACTCTGATTATAGGTGATTATTTGTGGGAATCAAAGTGTTTTAAATCAAGTTCTCCTGTTTCAACTTCACAAGTTCAAGTTTATTTTGCACATAACTCGTTCAAATGTTAAAACCAACAGCCTCTATGAGATTAGGCTCCACTGAGACATGGTGGACAGTCTGCTGGGTGGTTCTGACCTGATGGATACTTAAACACTCAAAATATGATGAAGTTAATGATGCAGCTTGTTTTCCCTGATATTTCTGCTATCAGTTCTTGTTTCCTTTGTCCTCCTCGTTCTTCAGCATCCTGTGTTTTTTCATCCCAACCTCGCTTCTGCTGAGTGCCACCATACAGCAGCTTATTGAATGAACCACAATCCTGCTTCAGAGCCTGGAGGACAGATTAGATTTCACTCTGTTTACTTTCCCTCCTGCGTCTCCTGCTCAGTGTTCTGTGACCGTCCACTCGCATCGTGTAAAACTAATGGAAGCATGTCCACCCATCCACAAACACGCATGCGAGAGCCGGTGAGGGTCAGCGAGTGTGAATGGAAATCTGGGGTCATCTTTGTTCAAACTCACCGGCTGCTGAGCAAATGCAGACTGATAAACATTTATTATTATTGGAAAGCAAAATAAGATGGACGTTAAAAACGGTACATGTTTGATTTGGTTTAAGAGCTTTCTGGTTAATATTTGGAAACTTTGCACAAGGATTCAAGATCTCCCAACGTTTTCCAGAGTTTTGTTGTTTCAGTGTTTAGCAGATGATTGTAGGCATCGCACTACAAGCAATAACATCTTGTTTACAGAGACTTCATAATTCATCTTATTGTTGTTTCTGTTTATTTATTTGCAATATCTAAAGTGTCTTCCAGCTCCAGCATTAAAAGTTAATTAGAATTTAAATTTAAAGTTTTCTTGAATTATTATGCCATTATTAACATTTTATTACTTGAAAATGATCTCAAAACAACAATATTATCATTTACAGAAATAACTTTTGTGACAATTTACTGTCCAGTAAAATTTCTTATTGCAAACAATAAAAAAGTTGATTATTTTTCTAGTTAATTGGATAAAAATAATTTTCACATTCTGCAGATTGTTTTTCATTAAAGCACTAGAAAAATATTAAGATGCAAATAATTTAATAAAATCAACTTATTGTCTAAACTGCAATAAACTGAACACTTGATAGTCTGTATTAAGGGATACATCTGCATTGTCGTCATCATCTGGATTTACCCAGAAACCCCTGCGTTGGAGCCCACTTCCTGCTCCAGAGTTCACTTCAAACCGAGACCAAGGAATGTAAACGGACCAAAGGTCGATTACACGAAACGAACTTTGTAGACAAACGGACTGGAGTTGGAGTAAAGATGTAATCTGCTGCTGCAGAGCCCAAGAGAACAGAAGCTAAAGTGAGTTTTGATACCTGCAGGAATCTGAATGCAGACACATCTCTGGTCAGACTCTTATCTGCCTCTAAATCAAGATGTCAGCTGCCCTCAGGGGAAACGCGACGTGTTCTCACTGTCTGTGTGTCCAGATTTCTGCTGGATGTCAAACATGATTCATTGAATTAGTTCCTCCAAACCCCGAGAGCGCTCCGTGTTAAACTGAGGAGATGGATGAATACGTGGCCTAATTGTTGTTATGACTCTTCTGCTCCAGTTCATCTATCAGTGAGATCGTTTTTAAGGTCTAAGTGTTTGGAAACTGCGGCGGTGGGAATCTGAAAAGAGCAGCGCTTTGATTGAAAGCGACACCAAGCAACTTACTTACAATTAAGAAGCTAAATGTTGTATTAAAGCAGAAAATGGCTGATTGGAGGCCGATTCAAAGAATAAACATTATTTAAAAATAAAGCTACAGAACTACAGTATCAGGATGCAGGTGACAGATTGCTCTGAACTGATGAGGTTTGTCATTTTGTGGTTTTGTAGTAATTATTTTTAGTTATAGCACATAAATCTACAGCGTTGCATTATTGCATGCATGTTTTAAGTCTTGTAATAATTTCTGTGTTGAGCTTTTTCTCACCTCTTGCTACGTTTTCGTCCAATTGACCTGCAAATTTTAATTACATTTTTAAACGTCGCAAAATAATCATTTGAAATTTGATGTTTAGATTTTCTCACTGGTTTTGAGTTGAAAATTGTTGTTTCTGAATCTGTTTTAATCTCAGTTCCTTTGGTCTTTTTGCTAATCTTGTTCAGTAAAACATTTTTATGCACTTTGCACATAAATTAAAAAATATTGTTCTATTAAGATTCAATGAGTTTAACTGTGTTGCATGAAGCCATCATATAAATTAGATCCTCGTTTAATTCATGATTGATTTGGGTTTTCAAAGATCCCAAATTATCCATCCATCCATCCATTTTCCGTCACCCTTCTCCCTAACGGGGTCGGGAGTTGCTGGTGCCTCTCCAGCTGCGTTCCGGGCGAGAGGCGGGGTCACCCTGGACAGGTCGCCAGTCTGTCGCAGGGCAACACAGAGAGACAAACAACCATACACACACACACACACACACACTCACACCTAGGGAGAATTTGGGAAGGCCAATTAACCTGACAGTCATGTTTTTGGACTGTGGGAGGAAGCCGGAGAACCCGGAGAGAACCCACGCATGCACAGGGAGAACATGCAAACTCCGTGCAGAAAGACCCCGGGCCGGGAATCGAACCCAGGACCTTCTTGCTGCAAGGCAACAGCGCTACCCACTGCGCCACTGTGCAGCCCATCCCAAATTATCTATAGATGAAAACATTATTTATGACTGAATAAATAAATCCGATGGCCAACCAGATACCTCTGATAAATCTCCCATCTGGTTTCCACATTTTATGTTTTTATTTATGCTCTAAACCCAGGCTGGATGTGTTCAGTCCAGCTCCTCTCGTCTGAAAGGGACAAATAATTGATGACTTTCTTGAATTTCTCTTTAGTCAAGCAGTTGAAAACAGAGAGCCCAAAAAAATCTTATCTCGCAGAGCGAGTAATGGTCGAGTCGCCGGTATTGATCTACAGCCCCATCAAGCCCAGCAGATATATGGTGGTCATTTCTCTGCTGTGGGGCCAAGTAGAAATCTTTGTTATGGCCGTCTTAAAATATAGATGCCAACCATTAATGAAATATGACTTTTCCCTGTCTTCCTGTCTGTAAACTGCTCAGTCGTAAAATTAACATTTTGCACAAAGCTGGGACGGGACGCTGTTTGACTCGACCCAAAAAGACGAGACAAATGAAACGGCAGCGTCTCAAAGTGACTTTCTGGAGGCAAATCTGCTGCGAGGCAATAAAAATAATAGTTCTCAACACGGCAGTAAAAAAATATTGATTTAAGAAGGTAAAATTAGCACAGGTTGACAGCTCTCCACAGAGATCTGCATGGATGTTAATTTCATAAATACCTCCAGCTCATAACTTTTTAATCGCTTCCTTTTGACTGATTGAAACCGAGTATTTGATATTAGAAATAAGCAGATCCAGTGATGATATAGTATGCTTCCAGTAGTCTAATGAGGTTGTGATTGGCCGGAGGAAAGATGAGGTCATAAAGATGGAGCGGGTTCAATAAGACCACCAGCTGGGGAACGAGAGGCGATGAAGAGTTTCAGTCTACCTCCTGGAAATCTGCTGAGTCTCTTTTATTTTTCCTGTCATGTTGGTTCTGAGAGTTTCTGATGGTGCTTTTAAGCCAGGATTTGATCAGTTTCCGAAACAAAGGTCAGGCCTGGCACAGCAGAAGCAACGGGGCAACTACTGAAATTTAATGAGTGGCGCTGGGTTTCGTGTTTTTACCCATAACTGGAGTTTTAAGGGAAGAATTGAAAATAAACGAAAGAAGAAAACGCTGCTATGACAGGACAGAGAAGCAGAAGGGAAAACGCTGAAAATGTTGGAAAAGAAAAGCAAATATAAAACATTGGTAACTCCTCCAGACCACTAGGGGGAGCCGACCAACAAGTGACATCGGACTGGATGTTGCCATTTTAATTAGAAAAAAGTTAGAGGAAGGAAGAAAAGCTTCATTATTCTTCTTGTCGTCGATCGTATTGGAGAACAGCAGCATGTTTACAAAGGCAATGCTACCTACTCAAGACTCCGCCTAGTGGACTGGAGCTTATCACCAGAATGATTGTAATAATACTATGATATAGTTCATGACAAAATGTTTTCTGACATCATTATTCTGCTAATAAGTTCAGCAAATCAAATCTTAGTCTGGCCCTAATACTGTTTTGGAAGAAACAGTTAATTATGTTCATGTTTGATAAATATGTGAAGGAGTCGGTGTAATCTCTGCTGCCTGCTGCATCGTCAGCAGATTCGGTTTGTTTAGGGTTGTTTCATATTTTCTTGCAGTGGTAAAGCTCCATGGTGGCTGTTAGGTGATTTCCAAAACTCCATTCTCCGTCTGTGGTTTGTATTTGTGTCATTTCTCCCACCAGATCTCCCTGCTTTCTTCACCAGATTTTAAATATATTTATGTGAGAATTCATCCATTGTTTTCTCCCATAAACATAAATTTGCCTGAAGACTTTCTGAGAAAAACACAAAATCTTCCACTTTTCATGACCAAATGGCTGATTTTACCAACTCCCTGTGTGGAAAGACATTATGGCTGCACAAATCGGCTCAGATGAGTTTGAAGCGAGTTTCCAAACTAAGAGCTCCCCTGCTGCTGTGACAGGATCGCTGAAGACGGTTTGTGATGTAAACGCAGCAAAGGAGCGAGTTCATGCTGCTTGTCCTGCCTGCTGTTCGAGGAAAGACGGATGGCTGCCATGACGGCGGTTCAAAGCTGTCAGAGAGGGAAGATAAATAGCAGGGTCTGTCTCTTGCTGTGCAGAAGCACCTGAGCAGGTATTCGTATCGCAGGATGGAGGTGTTTGTTTCTGAGAACTTTGCTGATATTTCAGGATCGGAAACCATTACTCACAGCTCCAGCTGAAAATAAACCAACGTTGCACGTCTACAGGCTAAAATATTTATCATCTCAAACCTGTTGCTAATGCTAACGTTACATGTTGCTAATGCTAACGTCCACATTCTGAAAAGCTCCATGAAGGATCACAGCTTCCTGAACCTGAACAGATTAAAAACTATAAATATCCTTATTGTTGACCTCATATGTGTTTTTATTTATTAAAAACTTGATCAGAAGTCTCTCCAATGAACCTGGAACAGTGTCTTCTTATTTTACGGATGTCAAAAGCTGCCCTGTTGCCACGGCAACCATGTTTTACACCACGGCATCGTTAGGGAGGAGGGCTGTAACTTTTCACTTTTATAGAAAACATTTGACACCAATAAATCTGATCAACAACAGGAGAAAACGTAACTCTGAGCTTCATGGTCATTTAACCGAATGGGTCAGAGTCGGAGCTTACAGCCGTTATGTGCAATAAATCATAATTATCTCTGACGTGGATAATTGGCGTAAACATTACCAAAACCCAAAATGCAAATATAAAAATATTTGTGGGCAAAAATGATGTGCTTTGGGTGAAGTTAATACGAGGTGTGAGAAACCAAAACGCTCTGAAGGAATGTTGTGGATGTTGACGGTGAGCGCTGATTGGCCCGGCTGGTCCTGGATCAGCCTCATCCTGACTGGGAATAATCCCCGTCACTGAGGAGCTAAAGTGATGAAACGCGCCGCCTGATCACATCTGAAATAACTGATCATTTTCACCAGATCTCCAGACGATCACAGCAGCTTTTAAACTGTAGCATAAAATGTTTGAGTCATTAAACCTCAGTAAAATCATCTAAAATGGTTTTTGCTCGTTAAGCTTGTTTATAGGAATAGAAATAGAGTTTCATCAAGGCCATCTACAAGATGTGCAATTTATTAAATCAATGCAATTTTAATGAAATAAAACTGTTTAGTGAAGGTAAAGCTTTGACATTTCTCATTAAATCAGAGTTATGAAGATCCTGGTGGTATAAAACCATCCAAATAAAAGAGACGGTCAAACCTTGATCTGATTTCTAATCCAGCAACTAAAAATCTCAGGAAGCTTTTGATTAGAGATGCACATGATTTATTGCGGCTTTAAAGAACCAAAACTGCATTTTCTGCAGAAATCTGAACTTCTCCCTTCTTTTCTTGATTTGTCGACTTTTACGGTTATGGAGGAAAAATATTGTTTTTCATTTCTGCTAATTGATCACAGTGGCTGCAAAAGTTGGAAGCTTAAAGATTCAGAGAATATCAGGAGATTATTGCTTTAAGACTAAAGTCTTGTGGTTTTCCTTGATTTTCTTGTTTAATGAATTAAAGCTGCTGAGAAAAACTTACAAATTTAGTTTGTGTTACTAGTTTTAAACATAAATAAATATCCACTGGCTGTAATGCTAAGATGGTTTCCGTTGTTTGTATTAATGGATATTTAAGTATATTTAGTGTTAGAGCTATTGAAATAGGCAGATATGAGTTTTTAAGAGGAGGTTTGAAGTATTTGGGTATTTTAGTGATTTGTGGTCGACTGTGGCTCCAAACCACATGAATATGTTGGCTTTTCCGTATATTTACGTGCATAAATGACATTCTGCCTGGTGGAAATCGACAGTTTTTCTGACGGTGAAGCAGTGAATCTTTTCTCTCTGAGCTCAAAGTGTTTTTCTTCTAAAAGGTAATTTAGCACTCATGGTCACAGAGAGCAAGTGCTACATTTAAAGTTGTGTTTTATTCATCATGTCAGAAAAATGTTTTCTTATTTTCTCAGCTGTGTAATTAGAGGTTATTTTCCGTGGAAGATTGTTTGTATCTGCTGTTATATAAGCTATTATTTCTCTGACTTGTTTCTATGCTGCCAGTTGCAGGAAAATTGATTTTGCTTTAAATTCTAATCAGTGGAAATGTGCTTCCTATTGTCAAATATTTATGAGTAGAAACTGAATCAAATTGAAAGTGTGCTCTAGCAGATTTTCCTCCTGATGATATAAAACCAGTTTTTTGTTGACTTCAGTTGGATGATGGGACAAAAAAACCTGCAATTTAAAGTCCTAATAATCCACAGCTGTGATTGGTTTGAAACTAGCGCTACAATTGATGCTGCTGTTGGATACATAAAGTAGTATTTTATATAACCTCTCAGTTTCTAACTGTATGTGCAGCAGCATATCTGAGGCATAACTGCACCGTTTTTACAGTGATGGTCGTTTTGTGCATCTGAGTTGAAAATGTTATTCACTTTTGTAGCTGTTTAGATTTTATTTTTGTAAATGTAGATTGTTTTCTAAAGCAGCTTTCTAACTGATATGGATTAACAATTACCATCATTAGCACGTTATCATGTTGGTGTTTAATAAAAACCTTTAGGTTTCCGTTGCAAAGTTGTTAGATTTTCAGAATCGCTTTGCTTAGCGGTGAAGCAAGTTGCTTCTTTTCCCATGTTTTCCTTCTTGTGTTGCCAAGTTTCTCCAACTTCAGCAGGGGGTATTTTCTGTTAAACGATCACACCGTCTAACAGAAGAAGCTTTGTGGTTTGGAAAAGCAAACCTGAGATGAAACCAGAGATGAGACCAAAAGGAAAAGAGAAATCTGGCTGTGCATCACAACTCATCTTGTTGTTGCAATATTTATAAATGTTATGTATCGTTATCGGCATCGCGATACTTACATTATTTTCATCACAATATTTACCAGTCTTAAATACTTAGGAATATTATCATCATTGCAATATTTACTGCTCTGGTCATTGAAATGTACCAATATTTTTGGGTGTCCCGCATCCTGCAGATCTAATTGATGCTTATTGTCTAATTTAAATCAAGACTCTCCGTCTTGATTCTGGTCACTTCGACTCTGAAATCCACAGTTCCATCAATAACAATAAAATCCTAATTTTTTGTTCAGTTTCGTCTTCTGCCTGAGCCTTTCCAGCCTCTCAGCCCTGCAGAAAATCGATGCCAGCCACTGGAAAGTTCTCCACTTGGATAATTACATCTGTTTACTGGCCATTTGCTCGCCTCCTCCAGTAGATGTGAACATGAACCCCGACGCCTCTTAAGCTGATAAAGTGTAAGGCTCTGTATCATATTTCCTCATCTTGGCACCACGAGCCTTCCAGTGCTTCTCTCCTGCCAAAGTACTTTTCAGCTGATAATGGTGGAAAAGTCCAGGTTGTCTGTGATGTAAAAATAATTTGTTCCGTTAAATTTCTTGCATTCCTGTGAGCTTTGATGTTGCTGATTTAACGCTGGATGTTCTCCTGTCTTCCGGCGAAACTCCGAGTCCAGATACCATCTGGCATCCATGTTGCATACCATCCATCTTTTTTCCTCTGGATTTTCCAGCTTTTCCCACTCAGCTCTCTGAAGCGTCATAAGAAAGAATAGCGTTCAGGGACGCGTCCTGGCGCTGCGATATATCACTGTCGCATTTAAAGTTTCCCTTCCCTCCCATTCGCATGCTGCACAGAGCTGGAACAGTTCTCTCTGTGCAGATGAAAAGTGAGAAAGAGCGTAGCCTTGAGTTGCAGAATGTGAATCCACAGCAGAATTTTATCATTATGCGCTGCATGTATTTCCATAATGAAACCGCTGGGGAGAAAAAATGATATTGATACCAGAAAGAAGTGCTTGGCTTTAGTCTTTGTGCAGGTAGTCTTCAAAGGCCTGCCGTAAAACCTCCGGATTTTAATCGGATGCTGTGCAGACGCCTCGTTGTAATTATGTCCCAACAAATTCCTGCCTGCAGAGACACGTGGGTGGAGGGTGGTCGTGTTTATGTCCAGCTGGTGTCTCCTCAGGGCCGCTTTATAAGTCGTGTTTTATCACATGTGGGCCACAGGTACCGTATTCACACAGACGTCTGTTTGTCTCTGTGTGTGTTTACTGCTTATCTTTTCCACACTCTTCACGCAGAGTTACTTTGGTCTCAGTTGGATGTGAAAGGAAATCTCTTGTCTGCAAAGCTTCCACTACAGGCACAGACCTGTGCAAGTGTGTAAATGAATTCTTTTCCATGCCACAGTGGATTAGCCACTCGGTCTGATCTGCAGCTCTGAGACTGAGAGAGAAACCACCAGTGGAAAATATTCACAGCAGATAAACGGAGGGGAAAGAATGGGACGTTTCCTACCAAACAACAACAATTACTGCAGTTATGGCTGCTTTAATAGTCAATTTGAAAGTAATTTTCTTTAATCTGATCATCGTCGACTGCATGAAAATTGGAGCAGTTTTTATAGCAGATCTGTTTTGATCTAGTTTATTTCATCAGTTATCTGAACCGAAATGTTTATGGCATGTTTTCACAAAATAATAAGCAGCAAAAACATTCAACTGCAACTTTTAGTAATTGATTAAGTGGTTAAAAATTAACCAGTTGTGGCTTTTTTATACAGTAGAAATTGGAAAAGTAAAATATACAAATAAATAACCATCTCTCTTTAGATATGAAAATAAACATTTCATTGCCTAAAATGTAAAAACAATCTGTTAGCTTGGCTGGTGTGGATTTACTAAAACTGCCACAGACAAAGGCGTTTTCATTTATATTGTTTGCACAATTTTATCTTAATTACGGCTCTGAATGACTTTCTTTTTAGGTCTCCAGTTATTAATGATTAAACGATTAATCAGCTACAAGAATCAACTATTCTGGTAATTGATTAATCACATTTTTAAAATGACACATTCTACGGATTTTTCATTTAACCACTCCGACTTTTTTATACAATAGAATCCATTGAAATATGCAAATAACTCAATTCTCTTCTTGTTAAAGTAAGAAATTAAACATTTTATTGTGTAAAATGTAAGAATGACACTCTTTTAATAAATCTGAACCACCTGGAGCTAAAATTATGTCTCTGTAGGAGTTTTGGCTGAAACATATTCGAAGACAAATGTGTTTTTGTTTCATATTTTTTGTACAGTTTTGTCTTAATTACTGCTCTGAATGTGTTTTTGCCAAATGCTCCTTTTTGAATCTCCAGGTAAAATTTAATCAATTATTAAATTAGTTGCTTATTTCAACCGATTAATCACAGTTAATCTGATTAATCATTTCAGCCTAGATATAATTAAATCAGAATACTTGGTGAAAAACATTCAAATGCATCAGGAAATTGATCAATTTTTATCATAACTTTGCCTGATTATTGGTGATAATCTATCAGAAATAAGATTTATTTTTATTCCACCAGAAAGCAGAGCTGATTCATTTCATTTGCATGTAAACGACTCATCGACGAAACGGCATATTCACCATGTTTCATTGCAGGAGATGTGAAAATGTCATATTTGTTACGTCTAAAACACTCAAAAGTTTTGTAATCTTTTGTTTTTCTGTGCTGAAAGTAAATGATGACTAAGTTTCGTCCTTTAGATTTACTCCTCCAGATTGCCAACTTTCTTTTCTCTATAAATCTAAGCTGAACAACATGTGAATGTTTTAGACGAGTTTTTTCTGAGATTTACCTTTTTGAGCCTTCAGGGAGGAGAAGAAGGCTTTGCATCCAAATTAAAGTGCTCAGTTTCCCACAGTGCTCTCAGAAAGCTGCAGACATTCTGTTTTTTATGCCGCTTTAAAGAAAAGCCAGTTCTCATTCTTCTGCTGCAGGCCTGATTAAAATATTCAGGTTCACCAGGAATCATGAAACAGTGCAGGCCTGCGGCTGCCTGACCAGATACTTAATCAGAAGAATCAGCATGCTGGGAGTTTTCAGAGGATGATCTAAGCTTCCAAAGTAGAAGTGGGTGGTTTGGTTTGCAGAAACTATTTATATATTCAAAACGTGTCCTCTGGATCCAGCTGTTTTCTGTGTTCAAAGCATGAAGAAGCTTGTTTTCAAACTGGTTCTGCTCTTTGTTCAGCCACGTTACTCCGTTTACTTTTATACTTCAGCGTTTCTCAGCTGCTTTAACGTAAAGAAGTGAAACCGTTTCTTTGGTTTCAGGGAAGTTATCCTGCGGCTCACAGGCTGACGCTGACGTTTCGTACAGCAGGTCTTGGTCACGTCTGCAGCAACGGTCAAGCGTTTCCACGTTTTCTTTGTGTGATCGTCGCTGCGTTTGCCTACCAAGATGGCGCGGATCACTTCTGGTTCAGACTTGTGGGAGTTTTGTAATAGTTTTTGTTTCATCTGTGAATTAAAACTATTTAGTATTTTTATTGCTGATACTAAACTGTTCCTGATTTATCCTCCAGTTGTAGTCGACTCTTTCTGCTGCGTATTCTTTTTAATCTCTGGTATTATTTTGAACTGCGCGCTCCATATATAATGCATGTAGCGGATCAGTTTTACCCTGAATAACCTGAGGGAGTTCTGCTTTATTGCATTATTATTTATTTTCTAAAAGCTGCAACGTAAAGTGAGCAGCTGATATGAATATTTACTGCCTCTGTCAACAGATTCCTGGTGCAGCCAGACTTGCTGGGTGGCAGCATGGCGTGTGCTCCGGTCTTGTTTTATCTTTCAGGGGTTTCCCAACGTTTCATCATCATATTCCCGTTGTGATTTCCTCCTCACCTCGCCTCCTGATTCTCGCCGCTGGTTAATGAGGCGAAGGCTTCATGTGAGGCGGCTGAGCTGCCGCTCCGCTCCGCTCTCAGGCTGCCAGTTCTCAGATAAAGAGAGCGTGCACAGCTGATTTATAAGGCTCCTCCGCTCCTACTGTGAGAGCCTTTTAGTTGATTTAAACAACTTTAACTGTAATAAACTATCATGAGAGGAAATGTGCACCAGCCTGCAAATCACAACCCACCGTTTACAGTCTTTGTTTGCTTTCCGGGCGTTTTTCTGCGTTTTCTCTGCAGCTTTTCAGGTTTATACGTTTACCTCCCTCCCATGTCTAACACAGCCTTCCTCCCTTTCTCTGGAAGCCGAAGTCATTTGATAGCAGCGTCGATTTGAACTCCTCCTGTTATTGGATTTCCATCCAGAAGGCTCCTCTGGTGTTTCCACAGCGCCTTGCCTCGTCTGTAACTGAACATCAAGCCGGAGAGAGTTCATCTCATTGATGTTAATCAGGTCGGCGGCCATCATTATCATGGAGGAAATCAATGAACATTGCAGAGCAGCAGCAATTTATTAACTGGCTGATAGCAGCTACAGATTTACAGCAGCTGGGGCCGGTATAAATATGAACATTATGACAAGGTGTCATATTAGAGCTACGGATGTTTTAAAGGTATAGCGACTTATTTATCGCCACTAAAATGTTTCCCAGGATGTTCACATCTGCCAGATTCAGTCTGAATAAACGTAATAAAACACTCAAACTTTAAGCTGTTGAGGAAACGGAGCCTTTCAGTTTGGTTTGACACCAGAACCAGAGGCGACGTCACACTGTGTGAGAGAGCAGTCGGTTTTACTTCACTAAACTGGGTTTCTTCAGTATTTAAAAACAAAATAATTAGAAGTTACATTTACAATTGCAGGTGAACTTTGATCCCTGGTGTTGATGTGTGATCTTAGATTAGATGCGCCTGCCTGCTACGCATTAATGAATAATTACATGTTGCTTTGTCCTGAAAAGGTTTGAAGATCTGTGGCTGTAAGAACATTTTGTGAAGTTGCTGTGAAGAGGGAATAAAAGTGATTTTGTTTTTTGTGCAGGACAGAAAACTGCTTCATGTCATGAGAGGCTGAAAACTCAACAGGTGAGGAAGACCTTTCTGGCTTTCTACGTCTTTTTGTGTCTCTTTGTCTTTCTTTCTCTTTTGTTTTTCTATTTTTCTCCATCTTGTTTCTCCATCTTTCACTTTCCTCTTTCTTTCTCCCTTTCTGTTTCTGTTTTTTTCTGCCTCTTTGTTTTTCTCTCTCTGTCTCTCTGCTGTCTTTATTTTTCGACGAGAAGCCTTTAAAAGTTTATTCTTAACTTTGCCACAGTCTCCATTTAATGAGTTACACTGGGTTATATTATAGTTCCAGTGTTTTTACCTCTACAATAAAGTAAAGAAGGTTTTCTCAAATTATCCTCCCATTGTCAATAAATGGCTGAATGTCTCTAATGAAGCTGCACCCAGAACCACAAACATTTTATAGCCATTAGTGAGATTCTGGTGTATTTTTAGGAGCCAAGTTCATTTAAATTTAATTGCTGTTTTGAAGCAGACTCAGATTTTAGGCACCAGGTCAAAGATTGTTGTTTGGAATAAAATATCCAGGCAGACTATCTGACGCTAAATGTCCAATTTAGATTAAAAAAACATATTTTAAGAGATTTTTACTAAAGAATACAGGGTGTATGTATACATTTGAGCCGTTTTATTTGCAGTCTGTAGTTGTGTGTCATAAAAAACCTGAAGACGCGTTTTATCATCGTTCCACACTTAAAATAACGACTCAAACTTGGCAGAGAAGCAGTTCCAGTGACAGAAACTGGTTCCAGTTTCTTCAGCTGAATCAGACGACACGGTTTACGGTCTGCATGACAGACGGTTATTGATGAAGGATTTGAGGCATTTAGGACGTTGTTGCAGCTGCTTTCTCTTTGAGGGAAATCTGGTTTCTGCAGTGTTTCTGCCTCACTTCTGTTATAAATCGCTGAACTCAAACAAAGGCTTCTCTTTCTCTTGCTAACATCATATAAAAGTTTGATAAGTCTGAAGTTGCTGTGTCAACATGTCTCTGCAGAGCTGCTGCTCTTATTTCAACAGACTTTCTGTGCAAACACATCAGAGCCTCTGGTTGGTTTAGAAATGGACCACAGGAAGATGAGGCTCATAACGACCCCAAGACAGGAAGTAGTTCTGCTGTAAAGAAAACATTTATTAACCCCCGATGATCTCTGAATATTTGAGTGTTTTCCAGACTTGTGTGCAGCAAACAGAATAATTTAGGCTGAAAGTTTCCTGTGTTTTGTCATGTTTGTTGACAGAAGGATACGTTTTCCTCTGAAAGCTCAGTATGGATTCATCTTTTGTTCAATAGCGTCTGTTTCTCAGGAGACTCTGCTACTAAAAGGATTCCCATGTTACCCAGATATCAATTTAATGTTGCAATAACCTCATGCAACACTATCCAGACGCTTGGTGAAGATGTACTCACCTTGAGATGCTGGGTGCTCGAAAATGAAACTGATGACATCACCTGATTAGTCAGTAACTATGCAACCGCTTTACTCTTGTTGACTTCTGAGATGCTGCGTTTGATGGACAATTAAAAAAGTTTCATTAGCAAAGGAGTCAAACAAGGCGACGTGATAAAGATGCTATTTTAGAGCCGTCAGATGAACCTCAGATCCACGACTCAAACTCAACAATTCATCATGATTAACTGATTAAATAAAACTGATTAACTGGAAGAAACAGTTAAAAATTGCTGGAAGAACAACATATTCAGAGCCGTAATTAACTCAATACTGTACAAGAAATGTAAACATTTTTCATTTGAGACAATAAAACATCTTTTCCTTCATCTATTCAGAAATCCTCAAGTCTCATTTTTAGCTTCACCCAATTCAAATTTGGTAAAAAGAAAAAAAAATGAAAATTTTCTATTGGCACTTTTTGTTATAAATTATTAATCAGTTAATCCAATAATCAACCGATTTGTCCGACGCTCACTGAGATCAAGTCGAGCAGAAAGAGATGACTTTTTTCTTTTTACCTCCAGATGAATCCTTTGCTACAAATGATCAAAAGTTCATTAAAGGACGATGTTATTGCATTTTAGACACCAAAATATTGGTTTTCTTGTCTAAAAAATGTGATTTCTTTATATTTATTTGAGTATGTTGGCAATAAGTCTGAATGGTTAAATGAATTGTATCCATTATCAGCCTGTAAACTTCAGGAAGAGTCTTTCTCTCCAGAAAGTTTAAGAAAAAGTCTGAATTTCCTCCACCTTCCTCCGTCTGTTTAAGTTTAAATATTAGTCTGTCGTCTCCCACAGAATCTCCTGAATCTGCAGCAGGTTTTCATGTTTGCAGAGACGCGGTTCTCTCCGCTGCAGATTCGGCCCTGAGGGAAGGATTTCTGTGGCTGTAGAGAGGAGATTGAACGCCTACGTTTTGTCTTGGTGGAGATGTTGCATCCTGCAGGGAGCAATGAAGGACATTGTTCCCAGTTAGTCTGTGGATCAGGTTTATGTGAGAGACGCCGTCTTCTAAATATGCTTTTTTTCCTCACACTGGCTGAATTTGGCTAATTTTTAAAATCATTAAATAGTGAGGATTTTTCAGCAGCTCTTTCACTGTGAGGAGTGTTTTATTTTCGGTATTTTTAGAGCAGAATTATGAGCATTAATGCATGTAGAGCATCTCTGATAATGATGTCCTAGGAGACGGTGTCACGGCATCAAACATTTGAGCAGCACAGATCTATAACACTGTGGGGGAACGAAGGACCTCACTTCCTAAAAAGTAAATCACATGTCCTAAATATTTTAAAATTATTTAAAAAAAAAGCAAACCCAAAGCAAAGTTTCTGTTTTATCTTTGAACCACAGCTTGGAAAGGCGGCTGGTGATTGACCTTGCATTATTCCTCCAGGTCCTTTCTACCCATTTTTAATGATGTTTTGGTTGGTGAGATCAGACGCCATCATCTGGCAATCTGTTTAATACATGAATTAATATTTGCTTCTAACTTTGTCTCTGCTTGTTAAGAGAAAAAAAAAGTTTTAGAAATCACACCAAGCTAGTACAGGACCTGTCTGACAACATGAAGTAGGATCTGAAAAAGCAACACGACAGAAAATTAAGAATGGATGAGAAACAAAGTCATTTGTCTCCCCAAACAAACTGGAGTTCGATTAAAGTGAACTGAACAGAGCTGGTGTGAATGCATCCTCTGTCAAAATATTGTAGAAGTAAACAAATTTCCATGAGTGAAATCTATATCAAATGTCAAACTAGGACATGCTGGAGGGACTCTGCTCTGGACTTTCCTCCAGAACCTTATCTTTGTGATAAGTGAAAAAGATTTTCTGACAAAACATGTTGAAAGAAAATGTATCTGAAAGATTGGCAGATCTTTGTGCTGCTGTGCTCTCCTGTCAGGAGTGAAGGGTTTGTGATCTGCTCCTAGACGTCTTTAGAAAGTGGCAGCAGACACTGAAAGGAGAGATGGCTACAAGAGAGAGGTGGGAGGAAGCACATCTGGTTCTACTCAACATGACTGGGATTCCTCAGAGACGGGGGGAGCCGGAGTGAGCGAGCGAGCGAGCTGGTCTCCTCCACCACCGCCTGTCCGTCCCAAAGGACTTTGGATCAGAAACAGAAATCCAAGACGTAGAAAATCTGATGCAACCAAAGGGTGTGGAAACATTTCAGACTCTGGTCTTCAATCACACCCACTTCAGTCAATACTAATGTTCTTTTCCACGTTTCAAAGTGGAAAATACTTTCATGGTCCCTCCAGCTCCTGCCTGGCAAATCTGCAGCTAAACATCAGCATTTTAGGACAATCCAAGAATTCCCAGACAAGACTAAAAACAACTCGCAGACTGAATTTATTAAACCTGCTACTAAAGTTCAAACGGATCCAGGTTGAATCCAACAAATCATCTTTGCCCCTGATGTTTTTTTCTGTTCTAGTAAAGGTTTTGGTCTTTATTATCAGATTTAACCGAGCTAAGAGGTAAACCAGCACCAGCCTTTCACTGGGAAACGATCAGCTGCACCAACATCATGATCATTAGTAGTTTGATTTACTCAAGTTTCCAGCAATTTTCCTGTTAACATCTTAATGTCACCTGGTTAAAAAGGTCAAACCACAAATGATCCATCTAACGAGACAGAAGAAGCATGTTGGGGTCAATGGAAAGTAATGAGCTTAACGACTAAAAGAAATCTCTAAAAATACATCAAACACAACTGACGTCTGTCTAACCCAGGAGTGACCTGCCTGACCCTTGGACTGATATCAATCAATCCTCCTGTGTTTGACTGATACACGGAGGGGAATCCAAAACACAGAAGACTTAACATCCACCTCGGCGCTGCAGAAGCTCTGGTGGACATTAGCAACATTTTTGCATCATTGTTTTGTTAAAAATACTAATCAAACTCTTGGCATTGCTTCTTCCCAGTCGGCCATGTTTGTTTACCTCCACTCACGTTTGAAAAATTTCCCATTTGACATGGAAATGTTGGTGAATGAAATTGCTTCTTGTGGAAATCCTGCTGTGTAACTCGACTCCACTCTGTCCAACCAAACCTGTTTCATCGTCATTCGTGTGATCTCTCAGGTTTTGAAAATTGTCAGATAATTTACCAACCGAACCAAACAAACATATTTAGGAATTTAATGTTTTTATAAATAATCTTTAGGCATGTATTATAAAATGACAGGTGGATAATTTACAGTGTCCCGCTGTTCAGGACAGGGTGTCTGACTTTAGCCATGACGCTGTTTTTTCCCCTCATACATGGGATGAGCAAAACTCTGAAAAACATAATTATTTGGTAGGTGATGCCATCGGTTTCAAGCAACTCAAAGTGAGATAATCTTCACCAGCACAGATTGAGTGTTTGCATAGTTTAGCTAGGACATTTGATATGAAGTCATTAGCAGTGGATAAAACACCTGGAGGTCATTTTAGTTGGCATTTTTCACACTAGTCCAGATGAAAATGTTGGACCTTCTGGATGACAAGAGGCTGATACTAAAGTTGACCAAAAATATCTAGAAAAAATATTTATGGACATGGTGACCAGAGAACATGGAGGAACGTAGAAAATATGTAACTGTAGAGTTAATGACTTGCTTCTGTCTGATTTATGATAATCGGAGAGATTAATTTTTAAGTTCAAAACATCCTCTCACACCAAGGCCACCTCCACAGAAACTAATCGCGCCTGCAGAAGGCCTTTAAAAGAAATAATATTCCAAACACACAATCTAATCAGAAAAGAACAGCAACCTCTGAAAGCTGCAGCAGTGGAAATCTTAACTTGTCTCTCTGTGTGCCAGAGAAAATGAAATGCCAAGCCTGGCTAAGGACATAATGAAAAAGCTATTATCAGCATAAGCTTTCATCAGCACAGCATTCAGCCGTGCTGAATACGAACTGATTCTCTCATCTCGTGCCGTTCCAATCTGAACGCTGGGATATTATAAAGGAGGTGAGATAAGAACGAAAGATCACTTTTTTCCAGCTGAAGACATGCATCAGCACATTTACTGATGAGCCGGAGCTTTCACAAACAGACGCTCTCGCAAAGGCCAAGACAATCAACGCGCCGTCGTCTCTTTAATTCACGAAGCAACTCTATGCATTTGAAAATCTAGATTTGCTTCCAGTTTTTGTCTCGCTTCTCATTTTCCTTACTTTATTTTGCATCTAATTATTGCCGTTCTCTTCAAGTCTCCATCCATCAGCCAGGTCCAGAACTACAGTCTGAATTCAAATGTAGTCTCCTCATACAATATTCACAGCTACTCTGAATAATGCATATTACGATACAATATTCGGACTATTTACAGGGAGTATTAGGCTCTAATGAAGACGGGCTGATGTCTACGAAGGAGGCATCAATTTGTGTAGAAAATGTCAGAAGACCAAACCAAAATGGTGCAGAAACGTTTAAACATTGTTTGTTTTAAATACTTTCTTTTCTAGCCAAGACTCCCGAAGGTTTTGGCCAAGCAGTTGCCGTCATTCCCAGTTTATGAATCTCATTGAATTGAAACGGTTCCACTCAGAGCCTCAAACCTTTTGATGCAGATTGACTCAGGTCAATGTTCTGTGCTGCTTACATTAGATCTGATGTCAGCTTTTGGCCTGTTGGCTGGTATTCCAGATTCTGCTTTTAAATTACAGTTTGGTCTACTTTAATTCAACTCCAGTTTGCTAAAGTCTGATTCGTTTGGGGAGGTGTGAATGTGCAACTGGACGCCTACAAACCTGGATCTGGTTTGCTTGAAGTGAACTCTGGCTTGGCTTGAAATGATGTGAATTACAAGCAAACCAGAGACTGTTCCAAAAGCACGAGTTACCCTGGGCATTCTGGGTAAATACAACTAAAAACCAACGCATTAGCCTAGCGCTAGCGGGAGAAATGTCTCGTGATTTTTGGCCAAAGTCTACGGAGAAATCCTTCAACCACTAAAATCTGACGCCTCCATCTTGTTTCCATCTGGTGAAGAAGGAAGTTGCTCTCAGCATCTTCAGAGGTTTTTGCGTCGTTTCCTTCAGTGGTTGTTGGTGCAGCGCCCCCACAGGCCAGGAGGGGAACAGGCTGCTCAGAGGGTCTGACTCCAGATAACCATAGCAGCTGGAAACAGAACAATCGAACCAAGGGTACTGGACTTGGTTCGAATAGTGGTTACTGGAGTTGAATTTTGGCGACAGAGGCCGCGCCCCTCAGTGTCTGACCTATGAACTTCTGGTGCTTCTAGGAAGTGCAGATAGGTTGCAGTAATGGCATATGACTGGAAGAAAACATATTCCTGCAGGAATATGTTTTAGCTTCATGCTTGATTCTCCTCAACCACTTTTTTCTCAACACGTTTCTTGCGATTTTTTTTACAACAAATTGTTTGTTTCTGTGATCAATCCCCTCTGAGACGTTTGGTCTTTTTTTTTTTTTTACTTTTCAGTGATAGTCAATTCTCTGTTTGATCTGTTTTGCCTAAAATGGACCACTTTGTACCTCATATTTCTCTGGAATTGTTTTTCCTTTTTTATGTGGTTAACTTTTACTCTCCCAACATTCCATCATAAACGTTCAGATGCTTCCACTGGCACAAATCTGTTTAGTTTCCATATCGCCCCAGGCCCGGCTTGTCTCACGCCAATAGAGCCACATTCAACATTCTCAGTCTGGGGGTTAAACAAACGGCTGCAGCTTCAGTCGATTTTATCTCCTCTTTTTCATTTCCAGCCTTTTCATTCCATCTCTCCTTTGGCTTTTATGGAGAATTTTATTGTTGTTACTGGAACCAAAAACTCCTTGGAAGTTCAAAACCGTCAGAATTAAATAATATTACAAATATAGTTGCTTGCTTCCATCTCTGAATTGTCAAATAATTTACCGATCTTGTTGTGTGAGACAAACAAACAAACATGTTTGGGAATATAATGTTTTTATAAGTTGTCTTTAGGAATTTATCATAAAATGACAGATTATTTACAGTGTCCCATTGCTTCAGGACTGGGTTTCTAGCTTTAGCCAACATGTAGTTTTTTCCTCACAGTGTTAAGAAAAACATCTGATTTTCCTCCGATCAGCTCGTCTCTTTCTGCTTTGTGTCACTAAGTGGAAAGCTGATCGTTTCCCCTCCTGATGACTCTTCTGGTGAAGCAGACCCCGAGCAGAACCCCAGAGGGTTCTGACCCGGATTCCTTCGGACTCATAAACAACCTGATTAGCTGCGTCTGTCCTGTGATCCGGCGACACGGAGCGCCGGCGGTCGGCTCTGCCAGCAGAGAGGGAGACCAAATGCTGTTTGGGAAACGGGTCGAGAGAACGTTGGGTTTTCCAACTTGTGCTTGTTTTTTGTGATGTTTTGCAGCTGATATTGAGCCGCAGGACAGTGTGGGAATTGAGTATTTCTGCATGCCTGAAATCCAGAGGGAACCCAGCGCTCCACTGCTGCAGCTTCCTGCTCTAATTGTTAAAACTCCCACACAAACAAGCCTCTGCGCACGCTCGCATTTACTTAATCATTCACACATTTTGAGTGCTTTGCTTAAGGCCAACTTATCCAGATGATTGTAGAGTTTTCACTAAACTGCACTGCAAAAACACAAAAATGTATTTTATTTAAATTCGTTACAAATTCTTTGAGAGAAAATCCCAAAGTGAAACTTTGGGATTCTAGCTAGCTTGACAGCTTGTTTAAAAATCACTTGAATTTAGATATAACTAACTTACTAACAGATGATTTAACTTTTAATAAGGGGAAATTGTCTTGAAAGTAAATTTATCTGCTGATGTCACCGTTTAGAAATTGTTTACTTAAAACAAGCTCCTCTAGTAAGTTAGTTTTGAGTTATTTCAGATATAATAGCTCTGAAATAGTCATTACAAATTTAATATTTTGCTTTTGCAGTGAAGCGCCATTTTTATGCGTCGTTGTTTGTGTTTTCAGAAGCAGGTCCTCAAGTCTGCCTCTGCTTTCTGAGCAAACATGCAGCACGCTCTGGGTGTTGATGCTGCAGCCGCTGTTTGGATTGTCTTTCTTGGCACATGCCTCCTGACCCGTGGTGTGTGTGTTTGTGTGTGAAACAGAGGGTGTGTGTTTTTTCCTGGCATCGGGGTCAGACGGCCAGCAGATCTGGACCTGCTGAGTGAGCCTGTCCTCCGTCTGCCTGAAAGCTGAAGGAAAACTGCTGTCCACTCCTTCAACGATGCGCTTTGAAGCCATTTTCCACCCAAACTATGGACATTATTATAACAAGAATAGGGATGGATGGAAAAAATGTTTACTGCATTTTAGCATAAACTTAAATTAACAAAATTTCAGAGAGACAGTCATATTTAAAATAGTCAAAAAATTTCAAATTTTAACAGAAGTGTCACAGGGAGGCGCTTTAGCCAGAAGCGATAATTAAAAGCTGTTGGTTTCCATGGTGATTTTATTAAAATAAATACCTCCAACGCCTTTTGCAAGAAGGAAACTAAATTATCTTAGCTACTGTAAGATGGGAAAGACAAGAGAGCATGAAGTCTGGAAATGATCTCAAGAAAAAACATTGCAAACTTTTTAAAACGTTTTGGGTTTTTTTCATACCGACGTTCCAGGTGGAACCTTCGTAATGTGTCCCTGGTGCGCCCATAAATCCATCCATCCATCCATCCATCCATCCATCCATCCATCCATCCATCCATCCATCCATCCATCCATCCATCCATCCATCCATCCATCCATCCATCCATCCATCCATCCATCCATCCATCCATCCATCCATCCATCCATCCATCCTCCCAACCCCAGAACTTTTGTATTTATTCTTTCATCTGAGCCAGAATGGGTCGATGGTTCTGGAAGTTTGGCCTGGTAGAAGCAGGAAATCTGTGGGAACCTCCATTGTGTCCAGATCGGATCGACTCCGGTCCAAACACTAATAAGCCCGTCAGCTCCTCTCAGCTCGGCTTCACTGGGTCCAAATCCTTTCAGAATAAAATCCTCCTGATCATTAACCGGATCCCTTAATCCCAGCCGATGCCGAATCGGCTGCCAGAACCGTTCTCAGGTACGGATGATGGAAGGGAAAACCGGCGGACTGATGCGCTGCCATCTGGATGTTTGGATCAGAACATATGGCCGGCCCGTCTCTGCCATCCAGAAGCATATGGCTGCCTGAGATAGAGAGGAGACAGAGCGGGCGGTTCTGCTGGGCAGCACCGAGGGCCTCCGGATCGTTAGAAGAGCTGCCAAACAAACTTCACAACACACACACACACACACACACACACACACACACACACACACACACACACACACACACACACACAGCCTCTGCTCGTGGCGCCGTGCGCGACACTGATTCTTGTCCTCCATGAGCGAATAAAGCTACCTGTAAACTGGGGCTTATTCAGCATTATTTCTCTTTCTTCTCGCTGCGTCTCATTTGCAAATAGATGTTCTTGTTTTAAAAGCGTTCGCTCTGCTGTTGAGCGTGTTATCGTTAGTGGAGGAAACACAGCGACTGCTCCGGTTTCAAATTAAAATGCCTTCAGTGGAATGTGTTTCCTGATGAAAGGCCGTGTTTGAAGCGGGCAGCGCTCCAGCTTTCCTCCATTCTTTCTCTGCGCCCAGATAATACAAGATTTCTGGCCGTTTCTTTGAATTAATTATGAGAAATAATTATGTTTTACATTTGTGGTTATAAGCCTGGTTTCGTTGTGATACAAAGGCGTCTCTGTAGCTGGAAGCTGGATTCATTATCACACTGGAACCTCCAGAGGTTCGGCTGGATCCAGATGTTCAGACGGTTCTGATGAGGGAACCGTCTGAGCGGTTCCCTCATCCTAACGGATTCCTTTAGGTTCTGTCCATCCGTCCGTCCATCCATCTCGTCCTGCCAATATTCCCTTTCTGTCCTGCTGGCTGTAAACAGATCAATGCTATGTTGTGTATTATTGTGAGAAGAAGAAAAATAATTGTTCGTTTTTCTTTTTTTTTGCTAAACTTCAGCTGAAGAAGTTAAACTTTCATGGTTCGAACATCTGGATTCTGACATTTTAGGTTCTTTGCTTCTTTGGAACTGAGCTGAAGCTCCGTCAGATTGTTTGAAGATCACCTGTGCATCTTCATCCAACAGTCCTGCCTCAGATTCTCAGCCTGGGCTTTGACTATGCCATTCTAACCCCTGAATCTGCTTTGGTGTCCAGATTGTGGCCCTTTTTTTGTGGCCCCCAACTGCAGTTGAACAGTAATGCAAACCTCTTCCCTCCTAACTGATATGTTTGTCTCTTTCAGGAGATCGAGGTCATCAGAGGTCGCTCACTTTGATCAGGTAAGGATGCTTTTATTTTGAAATCAGATCTTTGTGCACTCTGTCATAGCTGCTGCCTCCAGCTGAATCTTTGTGTTTCTTTGTAATGATTCGGGGTCAAAGGTTAATTTCAGGCTCCAGGCTGTTTCTCTAACACTCCTCACAGAGACGAAATCATTACAGAAACAACACACTGTTTTTTTTTATCACCTCAGGGTGTTTTATTGCGACTGTGTGACAGAGCAGCAGAAAGCAGCGCAAAATCGTGACGTGGAAAGAAAATGATGCTGCAGTTTTTTACAAATAAAATTAAAAACTCATTTTCATTCACCTCATTTAATCCTTTTAAAAGTTCCAGATTTAGTGAGGAATCATAAAAACAAAAACTGGATTATAATCAGACTGACAAACACTGCTGCTGAATACATTTCTTTTGGACACAAAGAGTGATTTTCATCAATAAACTGCTCACAGCAACACCATTTAGTCTTCTTTTGAAAATAATTTATATCTACTGATACTTTAATTGAACAAACAGTGGAGAAAATAGTCAAAAGAATAATTCTGACAGTCATTAATCGGAATTTATCACAATAAATGATAACTATCTGATGAATAACCACTTCTAATAATATGAGACTGAACGCACCGTCCCCATAGCAACACACGGTGGTGGCAGCATCATGTTGGTCAGACGCCATTTAATCCTGGTCAGAGGCTGCAGAAGTCTGGAAACTAGGTTGAAGCTGTACGTCCTAGTCAAAGCCCAGGTCTAAGTTTAAATTGAAATCTGTAGCCAGGCTGTGACCTGATGAACGCAGATGTTCTCTATCTGAATTTCCTGTTTTATGAGGAGAATGAACTGCAATCAGACTTTTTCCGGTTTTAACGCCAACAGACTGAATTATTTCAGTGTTTTTCCTCCAGCAAAGAATCTGAACAGTTTTCTGTGGAGGTTTAAATTTTAGACCAGTGGAGCCATTTATCAGCACTTCCAGTTCAGATAAGGAGCCAGAGGCATCAGAAACCCTTGCTGGACCAGAATCAGCCCTCCCAGTGTGACCAGTCGATTTAAATGGCCGTCACATCTGAATGTGTGGTTTTCTCTGATCCGCTCGCGCTCTGCCAGCGCGCATTAAAGTGTGACGCCTCTGTGTGAGGCTTTCCTCCCTCCATCGCCGTCATGGCCGTCATTTCCAACACAACTTCTACTCAAACCTTTCCTCAGTGCTCACCTTTGTTTATGTCTGATTTCATCATTTTCGTTTCCAGTCTGGAATAGAAGCAGGTTCCTTCGGTTCATTTGGCTCATTCCTTTATGAAAAGCTGACAGCTAATCTTTATTACCTGGACAAAAACTTTAAACATTTTTCTTGGTGACTGATGAGCCAGACGCAATCTGGTGTTTACAAATCATCTTCAGCAATGACCTGAACCGAGTCGACCAGAACCGAGCAGGTTCTGATAAAAACAGCCTTTAAATGACCTTGGAAATACAAATTTTTAACATTTTTAACTGAGTTTGATTTTAAGTCGGGATGTTAGCAGTTCATAATTCATCTGGGTCTTTAAGACTTTCCTTTAACTTATAGAAACCCCTCACTGCCGGAGTTCATTCGACTATTTCCTGGTCTGGAAGTGCCGTTTCGAGCTTTGACTAGGCCACTCTGGAAGCTAAATGTTAAACCAGTTTGAATGTGTTTAGGATCAGCATCCATTTGAGCCCAACTTTTGATTTAAGTTCATCTATTTGAAGGATGAGTCCCTTTTTTCATTATTCCATCTGCTTTCTGCAACACATCAATAACCCCTCAGCATCATGCTGCCACTGCCGTGCTCGACAGACAGGGCAGTGCTGACTTGTGTAAGATCTTCCTCTGATTAGCATTCAGTAGAAACTATGAGAGAAAAGCTAAAGGACCAGAAACCGGAGAAAGTTTTAATGAAGCCGTTTCTGTTCAGTCAGTCGGGCCAGAGTTCTGGTCTGCATGTGTGGGTCCAGCTGACTGTTGTGTTTGGCCAAAACCCAGTGGTTTTATCGGCCTCCGACCCGGACCGGAGTCAGCTGGACCGGAGTCAGCTGGACCGGAGTCAGCTGGACCGGAGTCAGCTGGACCGGAGTCAGCTGGACCGGAGTCAGCTGGACCGGAGTCAGGACTCGGTGTGTGTCCATCTTCTTCACCGCTTGTTAATTTATGACCTTAACCATGAAAAGAGACAAAGAATTAAAGATGGAGGGAGAAAACTGGGGCGATGGAAAAAGTCTGGATGGTTTAAATGTGCAGAGAATGAAAAGAGAAGAAAGGCGAAGGCGTGACAGACTTGGAAGGCGAACTTGATGACTTGGAGTTGAGTTTTATCAGCTGCCAACTGCTGCTGTGGTGTGTGTGTGTGTGTGTGTGTGTGTGTGTGTGTGTGTGTGTGTGTGTGTGTGTGTGTGTGTGTGTGTGTGTGTGTGTGTGTGTGTGTGTGTGTGTGTGTGTGTGTGGTATGAGTGAATGGTTTCAGGCTTGTCGTCAGTGTTTTACTGGGTTCAGTCTGGACGGATGAACGCTCATGTGCTTTTCTCTATTTTCTTTCCTGCGGCCTTTCTTTGGTTGCGGACCGGAGGGGCAGCGGAGCTGGCCAGACGTCTGTTTTCTATCAGGCTGTTGCTAAATCTTAATGTTCTCTGTTTTAGAGCTGAGCAGAAAACAAAGCCGCTGCTTTTAAGGATTTGGATCCGTGTTCTTCTGCTTTCAGGCTTCGTTTAGTTTGGATCCGATTCTAAGAGAGAATTTGTGTTTTGGAGCTGAGTTGTGGTGTTGATGAGAAATGATTGGTGGCTTCTAAGAGTTGTTGCAAAGAAAACTCTGAAAAGTGTGGCATGCATCTGAATTAATCAGTTACTGTGGCCTTTTTTTGTTTAAACATTTTGTCATAAAATAATCAAAAGTTCTTTCAGCTAAAGTAAAAGAAATAAAGTAGTCTGAGTAATTTTTTGTAGTTTTGGATCCGATTTATTCTGGATCCAAACCTTAAAAAGTATTTTGCACGTTTGCTAAATGTAACCAGTTGCCAGAGTTGGGTACTAACTAGTTACATTTACTCAATTACATTTACCTTTTTTTCACTATGTTGCACTTTTTACTTTTACTTGAGTAATTTTATTTAGAAGCATTTCTACTCTTGAGTAAACTTTCTGGATTTTCTACCCACTTAATGAAAAACACGTTTTAACCAAAACTTTGTTTCCCTCAGTTGATGATAAATTTGTGTGAAAATGTGCAGAAAACCCAGTTCAGAGGAGACGTGTTTGCTGTTTGTCCTTCACTCCTGTTTAGTTCATCTCTGCGCTTCTGGCTTTCATCAATCAGCCATAATGAGAACCTAAAGAGCCCTTAATAGCTGTATTAATAATAATCACGGCTCGCGTGTCATTTTTAGCTGCAGGAGAATCACAAACACCCAGCAGCTGTGTCTTTTCTTCCATCTGGCGCCCGCCCTGAGGCGTTCCTCTATTGTTGGTCCGAAGCAGCACTTTGTTCTTTCCCAGCAGGAGTTGGCTGTCGCTCCTTTGATTGCTTTTTCTCTCCTGAAGACGGCTGAGTCAGAGATACCTGCGGCTCGCTGCTGTTAAACAGCAAACTGAGAAGGTTCCAGGGGAAAGTGAGGAAGAAGAGGAGGAAGACGTTTTCACACCTGATAGTCTGGTAGACTGGGTTCGATTAGGCAACTTTAGTTACATTTTCAGCTTGTGTAGTTCGGATTTATATTTCTTTATTTGCAAAACATATTCCCCTCCTCGCCTGCGGGGGCGCTGCACTAAGAACTACTAAAGTTCTTAGTGCAGACACTGAGCACAACGACAAACTGGTATCAGATTATAACCGTTAAAGGATTATTTTTGTTGATATAAAAACGGCAACGAAGAACTAGAAACACTTGCATTCTGCTTGTTCTCGCTCTCTGTGACGCTACACGCAGACTTGTTGCCATAGCAACAGACAACACCACCAATATATTTCAGGATTCAACATCAAAAAACACCCAAACATTTCCCACACAAAAAACAAAACGTTCAGTCCGTTAAAGTGTTGGCTTTAGGCTGGATGTTTATTTTGTGATTGTTAATAAGTGATTGCTGTGGTAGATTAGCTACTGCTACTATTGGCTAAGCTAACACTGCTGTGGTAGATTAGCTGCCGCTGCTATTGGCTAAGCTAACACTGCTGTGGTAGATTAGCTACCGCTGCTATTGGCTAAGCTAACACTGCTGTGGTAGATTTAGCTGCCGCTGCTATTGGCTAAGCTAACACTGCTGTGGTAGATTAGCTGCCGCTGCTATTGGCTAAGCTAACACTGCTGTGGTAGATTAGCTGCCGCTGCTATTGGCTAAGCTAACACTGCTGTGTTTGATTAGCATATTTAAACATCTGCTCTCCTGTTGATCTGTCAGAGTTGGTAATAATAATAATTATTATTTTGTAACTGAACTGAAACAGAATTCCACAGCTTGTCTATGGTTGCAGTTGTCATAGTCAAGCTAGCATGACCTACTTCCCTCTCGCTTGCCATTTTTTTAATTAAAGCTTTTTCCTGACCCTGTTATCTAGTTGTAGCAAAGCACTGTGTCCCATCGTTAGCGAGCTTCTTCTTGCCCTCCAGCAGGGAATTGGGGAGGCAATGAAGAACTAGAAACACTTACATCCTGCTTGTTCGCAGGACGTCATGCTGCCTGGGGTCCACAGTTAACTTCCTGCTTTCGGAGCGGTCTCTGAGCCGCTTGCATTCACACTGCATTCAAACCAAACCAGAATTCACTTCAACCAAATCAACACAGACGCTTTAGGTTGGATCAGAGTTTGCTTTTTGAGATCCGTTGCTCGTTCACGCCTCCCCAAACGAACTGGAGTCGGATGAAAGCGAACTGACGCTGTAATGGACGACAGCAGAGACGCTGTGCAGCTCTGATGGCTTTACCAGCTTCCTCTCCGCTCTTCCAGTCTTTCATTCCTCTCTCTGTGAGCGAGGGAGTCGGCCCTCAGCAACAGGTTCGGATTTAATGCCTTTCACATATGAAGACAGGACCCAATGAGTCATGCTGCAAGTGAAACGCAAGTTTTTTTCTTTCAGCAAATCTGAGTTCAGTACAAAGTTTTATTATTCATAAACAAACTGAAGCATTTTTCCACTCAAGCCACAAACTATAATGCAGAATTTCTGCCTGGAAATTGAATCCTTCAGCCAAACTAAATGGCTTTTAGTCCCAGTGGGTAAAAATCACTCAAAACGAATTTTAAATAGAAGTTTAACCATCTCAAGCCCCAAAGCTGGAGGTTAGAATAAAATACCTAAATTAAAACCTTAAATAGTGAATCTGCAAAGATGCATGTTGTAGAAGTTTCAGATGAGAAATTAGAGTTAGAAAGCCAATCAGTTTACGATAACATTCACCCAGATCAACAGATTCTGTTTGGTTGCAAGGAAAGAAAACGTTTCAAAAGTTCATTTCAAAAATCTTTTAAAAATTGAAAAGTTGGTCTCGTATTACAGTGGCAACTTTTGAGTTTTTTATGTCTAAATATATTAGACATAAGATGTATTTATGTCTAAATATATATATCAGTCTAGAATTAAATTTTTAAACTTCATAAAATTTTATGTTTCAAATCAAAATTTCATTTATTTCAAATGAATATTTAAAGTTTTTTGTTTAAATGGGTGTGAAATAAGGCAATAACTAATTAAATTATATTTATTGTTTTAATACAGGCCAATTGCTTTATGAATATATGAATAAAGTGCAAAAACACAAAATCTTAACAGGTTTATCTTTCATTAGAAACTAGACGACTAATATTTGGTCAGATTTCGTCCTTTGCAGTGGAGAGTCACTGTTTAAATCTAGTCAGTAACGTAACGTTCAAATTTCATGTCAACCTTCAAATGTAACTAGTTACATTTACTTGAGTAACTTTATTTTGACTCTAAAATTTCTGCAGTTTCTGTTGAAGTTTCATAAGTTCTTTATCTTTTTGCCTGATTTTGTTGTTTTTTTGTTACTTATAAAAATGATCATTTTGGTTCTTGAACTACTGAAATTTTCACTATTTTTAGATTTTGGTGCATCTGATGATCCAATTTTTAATTGTTAACTGATTGATCATTTGATCAGATTTTGATTTACCAAGTACTGTTTTAACTTTGGAGTCATTTCTTGGACGGCTGCTTTGTGCTTGAGTATAATTTTGCGGCGAGCCTCTGCAGAGGACTTCCTGTTTGTGCGTCCAGCATGTCGTTGGGATGAAAGGGCGACGGCATCCAGAGGATCGAATTATTACATTCCCTCAGATATTAATTTCTGCCGGTTCTTCCTCTCCCAGCTCCAGCGATAATAAAACTTTCTAACGTTTGCCACAGGCTGGATTTTTAATCTCGTGGATCGTTTTGATCTCCAGAATCATTCGCTGCCATCGTTTTTGAATTAAAGCCGTCTTGAATCTCTGCAGCTCTGCCTTTGTTCACAGGATTGTGCAGCTATAAACAATCACTTTTCCACATATTCGCCCCTCTGGGTTCTGTTAGTCAGAGTGTTTGTCGGCTTGTGAAAGTCTTAAAATGTCTTTAACGGCGGCGTGCGAACTGGATTCCTCTCCAGCTCGACATTTTGCTTATAAATGAGGTTTTATTTGTCTTGTTAGAGCAGCAGCAGAGCAGCCGGGTTTAAAATGATTTAGAGACAAACGGAAGACGCAAAGTCGCGAGAGGATGAGACAAACGTCCATCCAGTCGTCACCATTATATTTACATTACCTAAAAATAGTTTCAAACAACATTATTGTTTATCGCAGTAACTTCTGGGAAAATTTATCGCCCAGTGAAAGTAATCATCATGACCGGCAGACAATCTCTTCTTGTTGTTACAGGTTTTTCCATCCACTTACCTTTCCAAACCGCCCTCCAATAGCAGCTATCTGCATGTTGGTAATAATCATGTTTATCATCGGTTCCGTTAAATAAACTGCAAACAATCAGTAATATGACTTTAAACGGATCGGCTCGTTCCCTCCTGTGCATTTGCTCCGGCTGTTTCATTTTGGAGTTGTTTTTTGTTCTCCTGCAGAATGAAATGTTGTTTCTGCGGCGTTCGGTCGGCGCCTGGAGCCGAGCGCTCAGCCATGCAGAAAAGACGGCAGCGACTCCGAGAGCGGCCGCACCAACTGTGATGAATAGTTTGAGTCGCTGGAGACGCTTTGTTGCTCACAAATCATGATTGGATTTTCAAAAAGGAATGCTAACCGACTCTTATTATCAGCAGCCAGCGGAGGAACGTGTGTGTGACCTGAATGCTGTTTTTTCTGCCCTCGCACTCGTCCCTCAGGAATAAATTGAGGGGTAAAGTAGATGGACTTCATTTGCTCTCCCCTGGATGTGAGGTGGTGATGAGGAGATGATGAGCTTTTGTTCCCCTCGCCGGCGCAGCCAGGATCTCGGCTCATCAGCGGTTTCATGGCCTCCATTAGAGATGAGCGGCGTGTCGCCGGCTGCAGACCGCCTTAAATCTTTAAACTTCTTGTCTTGGGATAAAAACCTTTCAGTCGAAGTTTTGGCTGCAGCTGGTTTAGAGTTGGTCGTCAAGTTTCACTCCAAGGTTAGAAAATAACGGAAGATTTTCTTTTATTTGCCAAATTATTTCCCCAAACTTAGCATAATCTCTGATTATTGATTGATTTCATTAATTTTTTACTTTTTTTTTTTAGAGCTCATTTAAAATATTGGAAAGAAAAACCAGGTTGTGCAGATTAACTGTGATAAACAATCATGTTATTTTGAAACAGTTTTCCAGTGAAATGTTGTTAAAAGGCATCATTTATCCACAAGCAGCATGTTTTAAATAAAAATAGTTGCTTCTACCGGGAAGCTGAAAGTGGGTCGTCAGCCGGTCCGGAACCTTTGACCAAATCAACACAGTAACAGTTCAGCAGACGATGAATAAACCTCCTTCCTTAGGGTTCGTTCACACCAGCCATTTTTAGTCTGTTTTCACATAACTTCAGTTTGTTTGTTTTATTTTTTTCTAAGCTGGATTGCCAGCACCTCATTTCTGAGCGTTTCAGTCGTGGAGCAGATTTATTTCTAAAAGTTTCATAGTTTATGCATTTAAAGTCGGAGAGCGCCAGCAGCAGAAACGGCTCCTGGTTTTCAGCCAAAGGCTAAAATCCTCCAACATAAACTCTGACGCCTCCATCTTGTTTCCATCTGGTGAAGCAGGAAGTTGCTCTCAGTGTCTTCAGAGGTTTTTGTGTCGTTTCCTGCAGTGGTTGTTGGTGCAGCGCCCCCACAGGCCAGGAGGGGAACAGTTTGCTCAAAGAGTTTGGTTGGTTTGAGAAAGAAAACAACAGCAGCTGGAAATTGAATAAATGTTGAAGTTTTGGTCCCAAATCAAACAAACACTTAAACTCTGACTCATTCTTTTCCTCCTCAGCTAAAGGTTAACAAACAACCTCACAGCTTGTTTGTGATTCTTCCAGTCAGCATCACCATTTAGCCAAGACTGTTGGGTTTGTTGGTTTTCTATTATTTTACTGCTTTTACTGGTAAATTGGGGAAATGAAACCAGTGCCTCAGCAGGTCTCCGTTGGCCTATTCCTGTTATTTTGATCTCAAACTTCATCTCACAAATTCACAGTTTTCTTGTCACTTCCTACAAAGTACAGAGAAAATCTGAGCGTTTAAAAAGCATCAAAGATGTAATAAAAAGAAAATTCACCGATTAAAATAATTGTCTAGATGTTTTACGACCTGCATAAAAGTGCTTATTCATCGAGTTTTGCAATAAATCAGTGACTTCTTCTGCTGTGTTGGTCTGTTTGGGGTTCATGAAGCGTCCCGTTTCTAATCACCTCTAAATGCATCGTAAACTTGTTTGTAAGGCGATGTCTCTTCCTCTCTGCATTGCTCTTCTCTCCTTTTTGGGAGGATCTGACTCGTGTCTCGTCCCCTCCCCTCCGGACAGGCCGGGATCGTGAGGATTACCCGGGTTTTGTGTTTCAGCGAGGAGAAAGATGAGAGGGGAGAGGAGAGATTAGGAGGAGCGAGGAAGAGGAGCGTGTTGGCTCTCTGAGTGAGGATGGAGGGATAAAGATGGAGGAGGGGAAGAACTTCAGGGATTCTGGAGTTTTTCCTTCCCTTTATCGTCTGCTGTTGAGTTTTTCTCTCGCTGCGCTTCGTAAAGCTCCAGCTTTTACAGACACAACCTCATTATGGCAGCCGAGTGTTTTCAGACTACAGAGTGGAAATCCAACACCAGACGCACCCCTCACTGTGGGACTCCCACACACACCCGATCAGCTCTAACCTACAATAAATCATATTCACACTCCCAGACATGGATTCAGAAACGCTTCATTTCTGCTTCACAATTCACAAACAATCATCATTTATTATGTTTACGCAGTAAAATGGAAAAGAAAACGTGAAGTTTTCCACATTTTTTTTCGTTTTAACAACAAATCTTATCAACATCCATAATTATAAAATATTTGACCCCTTTATGCAGATGATGTTATGATCTCTCATCGCAACAAAAATCACATTGATAAAATCACTACTGTTGCAAAATGAGCATATTTTCTGCTGAAGTTATTGTTGAACATCATCATATCGTCTGCAAATAAACTGACATTTTTCTGTGTCCTTTCCAACAAAACACTTTGGGAATGATGTCAGCTTATGTCACAGCTGAAACCAAAAGTTTACAACTTCTAATAGATCAACTGACATGTAGAAGTTAACAGATGCTTGATGAACCATTACACCCAGTACAGACATGATGGGAATGTCCAACCATTTCAGTGCTCAGGAACGAGATAAATTCTGGTCCGAAATGTGCAAATTGACTCCATAAATAATCCGAAGACCTTGAGAAGATGCTCCTGATGCTACTGAAACCAATACGTCCTGCACCGGCATGATATGAACGGCCGCTCTGCAAAAGAACCAGTTCCCAGTTCCTTACTGGGACGAACACTTTCATTTCTGCTGATTCAACAAAAGCATCAAAATTAAGTTCTTCCCCCCCTGAAAAAAATATAAAAAACCAGAATAAACTGTAAACATGAAGTGAAATTACTACTGAGATGCACAACGTAAATAAAATCAGTAGCTAAATGATCACAAAACAATCAAAGTATCAGAATGAGAAGTCCCAAATTGACTGAGAATAATAAACAGCAGAGGAGCCATTATGGGTAAATGACTGCAAATAGTCAATAAGAGCAGGAGAAACAGAAGAAAGATTACAAGAGAAACATGAAGGAACCAACAGAAATGAGAGGAAAACAGAACCCAGAGTGAAGTGGCGGTAAAGAAAAGCTTCCTCCATCTTGGGGTTGTTATTTCGGTGAGGAGGTATCCGGGGTAATTAGCCCCCTGCTGGTGACCGCAGCTCTCTGCCGTGATCAATGGACCCGCAGAACCGGCAGCAGTGTTCAGACATTTTTAATGCTTTTCTGGAAAGCTCTGGACTAAAAATGCAAGAAAAAGCATCAACTCTCCGCCCCCACTTGCCCCGATGCCCCAAAATAAAACAGTGCCTGTTTAATTTCATTCAAAGCTGAAAATCAAACCAAACTCAGTCTAAATGATTAATTGGCAGTTTTTCCCTCCAACCTCCTGCAGCCGCTGAACTGAAGATGACAGAATCAGAACCGTGACGTTACATCGGATAACATCCTCATATCTCCTGGTTTGTCCTTTATTCTGTCTCTTTCTCCATCTTTGCATTTGTTGCCATTCGTCTCTCGTCTTATCTGCGTCCACGGCTGTCAGGCAGCATCTGCGATAAGAAATGGCAGCTGGATCGGCGGGACGGACTGCAGTCGACTGTCACTTTGCGTCTTTAATTTGGAAAACGATTCGTCATAGAGCCACCTGTCTCTGGACGGTGGACACGCTTTTCCTGCTAAACACGGGAAAAACCGTGTTCTGAGTCATTGCAGTTAATCAGATTCATCAATTACTGAGATAATTAACTATTGTTAACTGTAAAAATGGTTTTTGAGTCTGAATACTGCAGTTAAAATGTGCCAATTTTTATCCAATTAATCGATCAATTGTGAAAATAATTAAGTCTAAAGATGAATCATTTATCAGAATAATTGATTTCTAAAATGATCATTAGTTGCCTCCCTGTTCTTAATATTGTGACCTTATATTGATTTTGTTAAACTACATAACGAATGTTTGAAAATATTTGGTAAATCTGGACTTTTAGTTCCTTTAACATAGTTTAATTTTATTCTCCATAAAAATGTTTAATTATTTGGACAATAATTAACTTTAAATGCCACATTAGATTTGCTGAATTATGTTTTTTACTTTAAAAACTTCATTGATGTAACATAATTATTTTTAACTTTAATTTATTCATAACTAATTTTTCTTTAATTGAAGGCTTAAATTCAAACTGTTAAACTTTCAACTTAAATCTTAAATAAAATAAATATAATAAACTTAAACATTTTTGTTTTATGCTGATATTAAACTTTTGAGTTTTGGTAATCCCTAAATTAATTTAAACTTTAATCTTGCACTTCCTGTTTTCTGTCTTAAATTTGAACTTGAGCATGAACCATGGACTCGACTTCAAGTTTCTAGGAAATTCCTGGTTAAACTTTGATCTTTATCAAATTGAGCTAAAAGTTTAACTGCAAGCTTAATATTAACTTTCAGCTTTAGACCAGAAAAACTTTTTCTTTCATCTTTAAATGTCACTTCAAGCTGTTTTTTTTCTTCTCCTTCCAGTTTTTATCTATTTTTATTTATTTGCATTAAAATTCAGTTTTATGTTGGAAATCCATCTCCAATACACCGTATTACCAATTTTATTATTTTTTGCAAAATGTGCTGTTGTGATTGGCCAAAGAGTCAATTAAGCAATCTATCAATCTTTGGATGTTACTTCTTCATAAAACTTGAGTTATTTTTATTTATTTATTTTCAGTTTTGTCTGGACATTCTCTGACCGTAGCTCTGTTTCTTGCACCAGTTTTCCCAGCCTGCATCTGAGGCTGGGGCGGTTAAAACCCAGCAAGTTCAGGCTGAGACTCTGGAACCATTTCACTGGAAACCAGGAATGTCTCCAAGTTTTTCTTCCTTATCTGGTTTGGGGTATTGAATCAAAACGGTGACGTTGGCAGCAGCAGAAGGGAATCGATGAGATAAAAGATGCTGAAGAGTTCGATAGAGATGAGGCGGAACCGCTGGAAACCACCGATAATCAGCTGAACTGTTTCAACTCCTTTAAAATCGCCCGTCTTCGCTGCCTGATGGGGGGATTTCAAAGTTTACAGGGTTATCACGAGTCCAACAGATAAGACTAGAGTGGCTGTGTTAGGAGAAAAGACTTTAAAAGTAAAAACCTCCCATATGCTAAAAATATGTTCCATATTTTCCCAGTTAGGACGTCAGAGTTTTATAGATGAGCTTTAAGGGCAAAACCTTCATAACTCTGATGCTTTATTGATATATTTTTACTCCATTCTTTCATTGACAGCTCAAATTGGAACTTCACAATATTAGAAAGTCTTGAGTTTGCAGCTAAAATATCTGCCTGTGTTCTTCTTTTTCTCTTTCTAAGCTGTCTGAAATTTAGCATTTTTAAAATGTGACCTGAACCTTCAGAGACACATAAAGTCAGTTACCAAATCAGCCTTCTATCGCCTGCAGAACATCTCCAGGATTAGACTAATGTAGAGAAACACATGCATGCTTTTATCCTTGTATTGATTTCTACACCACTGACTGTTTCTATTCACCATATATAATTGCACAATTTGTCATTTCAAAAATCAATTTTTTAATGGAAACAGAAATTTTGAAGTAACTTGATAAAGAAAAGATTCTGCCAGGATGAGGTTTCTGGTCGTGTCAAAATTTATTTCATAAAACTGCAGTGGATATACTTTTTTCACATTTTACGAGTCACATGCTCAACAACCAGATGTTACCACTGGCAAAAACTATGAAGAAGACGACAGGAAGTAGTTGGCGTGACATGGAACGGCATGTTTTCAATGCTCTCTGCATGAACAAACTGATTCATGTCATTTTAATTATGTTTTTATTTAATGGAAACACCATAATTGTGAATAGTTTTTTTTTACATTAGCGTACATTTTAAAGGAAATGCGTCTTCACAGGTCTGCATAAAAAAACGCTTTCTGAGCGCTTTCTCACTAAATCCCCATTTCTAAAATCCTTTCTTTTGTTAGTTTATAAATCAATTAACTAATTAGCACCAAAATGAGTCATTTTTTAAAACGAACAGCAGCTGTATAATAATGTTTATTCCCAGAAACATTCAGATTTTATTAACGGGGCAAAAACGGAAAAAGTTCAAATAATCAGTGACGTACCAGTTTGGTGCTCAAATGTAACCCAGATCTGATGATTGTTGACATAAAGTTATTTATATCACGGCTGTTTGGCGCCAGAAGTCGGGCTCCAGTGCATTTTAAGCAGAGAACCAACATTACACAGTTTAAGCCTTTTATCTTCGTCTCTGGACCAGAAGATTTGCTGTAACTGACAGCAAAAGTGCCCCCCCCTCCTCCACCCTCCCTCCTTCCTGAGGTCACGACCTCCTGGGAAACATTCCTCCGCTTCCACAGAAAGGGAAGTCGTTGGCAGTCGACTGTGCAGGAAATTAGTTTTCATCCATGTCTGGGCATAAAGAGGCAGGAATGTGGTTCTGATTTAAGCGGAGCTTTTTGGAGCAGTTCTCCATAAACGGCCAAACGGGGCGATGAAGAACTTTTAACATTTCAAAACTCTTCATCAGGACTGGTTTTCTGTACTTTTCTAATGTTGTTCCACTTAATTGACTGTTGGAGACCTTTGTTGTACCATATTATGGAGGTCTTGACTTTGACTAGACCATAGCAATGCGGAGCATCCAGAGCAAAACCACCAGGCTGAGGAACAGTTTCTTCAGACTGTTGAACTCGAGCTGCACCAAATGCAGCTTCTCTTCATAACGTATTTACACACAGACACATATATAGATCAATAAATTACTTTATTTATTTTAATTAATATTTTATGTTTTTATAGTGTAGTGGATTTCCTTATCTGGAACCTGAGTACAGATTTCGTACCACAATCTCTCCAGGTGGTTTGATGATAACGCTTTGCACCAAGAACCGCTGAAGGAAACGATATGAGCGCAACTTCCTGTTTCACAAAATGTCAACAAAAACGGAGCGACGTCAGATTTTAGTGGTTGGAGGATATAAAAAACAAACACTAGCCGTTTCTCCCACTAGCACTCGGCTAAATTGTATTTGGTTGTATTTACCCAGAATGCCCTGCGCTGTAGACCACTTCCTGGTCTCCTTATGGATATATAAAAGTAGTTTCCCTTCTTCAGGCTGCAGCTACTATCCTACAGCAAATTACTTGATGTTTTTCAGACTGCGAGGTGTAAAAAACTTTTTCAGACGTTATTATATCAGGAAGAAGTGGTTGATTCACAAAGCCAGATGATGAAAAGGTGAGAGATGAAAAGGAAGAACAGGAGCGAGATGAGTTAAATTTAAAGTGAATAAGTGTGAAAGTTTGATGAGGTGTAAACTGGGAAGAAAGTGGAAATATATGAGAAGGAGAGGTGAGGCTACACGGAGGGAAAGGTGATGAAAAGTAAATTAAATGAGAACACCTTCTGGAGCTGAAACAGGTATTCAGGCTGCAGATGCTTTTTATGAAGTCACACAGCGATTCAGCCTGTTGGATTGTAGTTTCAGGCTTTTCCACTGATATTTAATCACGTCACATTCCTCCTGCTCACTTCTTTACTCTCTTTTCCCTGCAGTGTAAAATTACATTTAGCAAAAACTAAGATTTCTTTTTGTAAAAACTGAAGTTATGGCGTTTTAGTGCCTGAAATTAAGTCGGGAAGATTCTTACATAAAATTCCATAAAATCCTGGAAACTACCTGGAAAAATACCAGCTGGATCTGCAGAATGAGGATGGGTCGACCCGATTCGGAAAAACACCTCAACTGACTTAAAACACAGACATAAACATACTGAAATACAAGTTTATTTAATAACTGCATCAGTACAGCACACGCAAAAACAATAGCTTCATTAGTTTGGTCAAATATGTAAAAAACAAACTTTAAACTACTAATTTCACACAAATTAATTGTTTTGAGCTTTTTAAATTCTGTCTCTTAGGAAATTGGATCAGACTTATCATAAAAAGTGTTTGAGAAATATAATGTTTTGCTGATTTTATTGGAATATTGTTTTTGCTGCAGACAGAAGGCTGTAATTATGGGATGTAGAGAGAAAATTGAGACTTAATTTCAGGTTTTAGTTGGATGTAAAGAGAATCAAACCAGTTCATTCAGTTAATTTTTTTTGTAAAAACATCCTCATTTAATTGCACAAATAGAAATTACAAAAATAAATTAACTTTATGGAAACAGTCAATTGTGAAAAAGCTTTGGAGCCAGGATTAGGTGGTTTTCCAGGATTATTAAAATTGGACAATTTTGAAAAACTGTAACTCAAACATTTGTTTCACGTCATCTGATCAACAACCAGATGTTGCTACTGGTGGAAATGACAAAAAAGCAGACAGGAAGTGGTCGGGGGATGAGGTTTTTTAATGCGTTGTGATTTTAATTGCATTTCTTATGTAATAGAAATTGCATTTTATTTCACCGTTAGAGGAATATTAATAAAGTTTTTTCCACGTTTGTAATGTAAACTCAGCTAATGACCAATAAAAGTGACCCTAATATCAGATCAGACTCTGCAGGTTTATGTTCTCAGCGATAAAGCAGCTGCTCCTCTTTGGGTGCTCGCTGTGGGACTGCGGCTTATTGTAGTTTATAGAGCTCCTTTTGCTGCTAAAGTCCAAAGAAAACGTTTAAAGTCCTTTCAGATAGTCTGGGGAACTATTGATCTGACCACTTTAAAAGATTACGAGAAAGTCTTGGTGCTTTAAACCTTAAAGAAACTTTGGCTAAAAAAGTTTCGCTCTTTAATATATTTCTTACACAAATGCAATAAGTCCTGAGTGCGAGGAGAACATAACCGTCGCCGTGGTAAATGAGAGCAACGCAGGAGAGCAACTTTCTCTTCCAAAAACTTCAGTAATTGGATTTTGAGAGGAGGAACGGCCGTTCACCTCTCAGGACGAAGGATCAGATAGAAGCTGGAGAAAATGACCAATTCCCCGTCTGCCTCCCCACGGGTTGGTTAACACGCCTGCAGTTGAAAAGTTCAAAGCAATCTGTCTCTTTCTCTCTCAGTCAATACAACGAGGAATATTTACAGCCTCTGTGTTTTATTATAGCTGCAGATTGAACAGATGTAATTCTGTCTCTCCACAATTAAAGAGGCTTTGATTGGAAACAGAAATTAAGTTGTTTTCTGATGTTTCTAGTTCAGATTTGCAACACAATATGAAATGATGGTTTATTATACAGCTATTATCAAAACAAAGGTTTCATTTTCTATTTTCTTCTATTAAACTAGTAACCGCTAACACTGAACCAACAGCAGCTTCACTCTTTCATTTACTTTGTGATCGCCAAGAGGTTCTGTCCGCTCATTAAGCAAAAATCTACAATCTGCTAACGGCGCCTTGTTTAGCTTTCTGAATGAAATTAGCTGCTTTTCTCTTCCTTTTCTCTTCCTTTCATTTTTCCTTTTTATTTTGGTCCTTTTTGTCTCTTTTCTTCTATTATCATTAGCAAATGTACTGCAGATCTAACTAAAATCATTCTGTGTCTTTTTTAAGACAAAATAACAGAAATATGTTCAGGAAAATATTAATTGGATAAAAACATAAATTCAAAACCTTAAGCTTTAATATTTTCATCACATCCATGAAACTGTTAATTTTCTAACAGAAAATGTCTGTGAAACTTAATTTACTTATTATTAGTTATTATTAGTTATTGAACGCGGTTGATGGTCTGTTGGTCGGATTATTGGAGTAAATAACAGTTGTGTCGATTCTTCCGCCTGGAGTTCATATTTTCTCTGAAAACCTTGGAAAATGGAGAACATTTTATTACTCTGCTGAAGGAGGACACCAAGACGATAATAAAACTACTGAGTTGTATGAATAAGGCAGATAAAGAGAGTAATGAGAAAGCCGTTGCTGTGGTGCTTGATGTTGCGTCCCTGGTGGATAACAAAGTGCATTAATGATGCAGCGTCTGAACTCCTGAGCAGGAAACTAATATCCAGCTATTGTCAGGTTTGGAGGAGAACTGAAGGGGAAACTTTATATTAAAACAGCCTGTGGCGCTCTGAGTCCATATCGCTTTATATTCCAAACCAAATCGTCTCCATATTGCAGCTCTGACTCCTGCCTACTAAAGAGATCGTCGTGTCGCTGCAGCCCGAAATGAATCAGGTCGGTTCACAGTTTCCTCACCTCCATTTCCCAAACTTCCTTCATCATTTCTTTATTTTCTGCTGCCGTTGCACCAGGTTTTCATTTCCAGGAAAATCATGAACACGGAGGAGAGAACATTTAGCCGAATCTTCATATTACTGTCTTGTATATGTTGTAGTTTTGCACTTTTTAGTAATTTCCTGAATGTTTTCCAGCAGTTTTCTGTTTTTCCCTTTAGTTTTAATGGTTTGACACTTTCACCAGCCTCTCTGATTTTCCTGGTGAAGCAGAGGATCTTTAACGAACGTTTTCATCGACCGTCTCCTCCTCTGCTTCCTCTCCTCTCTGTGCTCATCAGCAAACACAGGAGTCCTACTGACTCACTCGGTTCCCGTTTCAGAAGTTGAAATTAGCTCTGTCTGATGTTCACTCTCAGGAACAGAGATGTGGAGGGAACAGATTCAAAACCACAAAACAGAGCAGAAAACAGAGCAGGTTTATGAGTTAGGAAGTTGTTAAATGAAGAATCATTTTAGAATCGGTGGAGCGTTTCTCCCTCCACCAAATTTACCGAAAGCAGAGAAAAGGCTGATAAAAAGAAACCAGCGGATTCCTCTTGCTGTCTGAAGTTAAATCACATTAAACTTTTTTATGTCAGATACATAACCAACATTATTTCTTTTCCTAAATGCGAGGAAACTATTTAGAGATTATTTTTTTAACTTTCTTTGTGTTTGAGCATTTCAATTTAACTGGTTGTTAAAGTGTGATAATATTTATTATTTCTTCTGACTCTGATTTATTGATCTTCTTATATTTTATATGTTAAAGTTATTAAAATTGCATAATTTTTTAAATTAAATTAGTGTTTTGTTCAATCAGGTCTAGAGGGAGATATTTAAAAACATCAAATTTTGTTACATTTTAGTTTTCTTTACCCCCATAAAAACATATAAATTATGTCATATAGTATTGAATTTCTTTGTTTTTATCTCCAAAGTGTTGCTGGAAAAGTTGAAGCAGCTTGAACTTTTCTGTGGGTCAAGAGTTTGAACCTTGAACTCTTACTGTCTTCAGATTGAAGATTTCTGAAGAGTCGTTTTCCCGTCAAACTGGTTTCACTGCAGTTGGTAACTGGTTTCAATATTTTCTGAAAACATTGTTAATGATGTGAGTTTCTAATCCCGGTTTAACCCCAGTTGGATGCCCAGCTGCAGCGCTGCTCGTCCTCCTGCAGATAAATCCTCCTGGTTCATAATGTTTGAGCTGCTTTCATTCGTTTTGGATCCGGCCGCGCTGCCATGGACAGGAACCTGCGGGTTTTTGCATTGCAGCGTGTGTGGATGAATATGAATCGGCGTTCTCCATCAGTCACCTTCTGACTTCCAGTTTTCCTCTTAATGCTTCCCTGCAGCTGCAGGTTCCTGCTTTTATCGCAGAAACATAAACACACGGTCTGTATCGGCAAACAGCAGGGCTGTAACATCACACAGACCTCTGCTGCTCTGCTGATCCTGATTCAGTGTCCCACGCTCACCTTCTTCTCTTATTGGCTCTTCTATCTCCCAAACTGTGCAGCGCCTCAGATTACTGCGGTGAGACGGGCCGGCTGGTCCAGGCCGGGTGGAGACGCTCTGAAAATCACCGCCTGCACCAACGCGCCGTCGCTGGCGTCTTCTCGCACATGATCAGACGTCCCAGCAGCTCTTTTCTAATTAGCAGTAGGGTGAGCTAACTGCGGCGCGGCGCTGCAGGAGGTGTGGCCCGCCGCGATGCTTCTGCACTTCTTTTTTGGTTCGCACAGCAGGTGTGACACACCTGCGGTTCGTGAATGTGAGCATTTTTTGTAAGGCATGCAAGTTCATTTGATCCTTTTAAAAAGGAAAAATAATCTGTTTTTCTGAGGAAAAACACCATAAAGATGAAGAATCATGATTGTTGTGTGAAATCTAAGCACAAAATGCAGCAATTTTAGACCAAATATTCACACAGGGTGCAGAGGCGATAACGTTTGAAACTAAATCGAGACAAAATAAAATTATTAATCCACATATATCTCTATTATCTGGTTAAATATTTCAACTATAGTTTTTAGTAGCCATTATCAAACGTCTGGCATCTTTCTGTTTTGATAATTGGTCATTAATGTCATAAACAAGTTGTATGTTGTTCAGTTTGTGAGAACAAAAATTAAACTGAAGGCGAGTTCGGACAGTCTTTTATTTTGGAAATGATGTGTGAAAAAGTGAGCAAAACTCACAAAAGAGAAAATTACAAACTCACATCACCTTCAACCAGGTGAAAAATGTTGAGGAAAAATTACAAAGATTCCATTGGCAGATTATTTCACTTATAACATGTGAAAAATGTCCTTTTATAAGTGCCATAATCAGCCAGTGGAACTATTAACTTTTCAGGAATTATTGACTTAAAACAAGCTCATATTTCCTGATGAAAAATTACTTGTAAATTAGTTTTGTCTCGTTTGAAACAGACTGAGATATTTGCATAGAAACTCGACAAAAGTGGGTAAAATATTTTTCACAGTGTGAAGAACATTTTACCAAAGCTCTAAATCAGCTTCAGAGGCAAAAGCTAAATCTGAGCTTGGGGACTGTTATTGTTGCCGTAGCAACAATAACCAAAATGGCCGCAGGCTATGCAGTACCCGGGAAGTTTATTTAACACTTGTTGCCATGGTTACGCGTCATAGCAACTGTCCAAAGGTCTGTCACAGGATCAGATTATTAATCGTTTAATATTTAAAAATTGCATCATCAGACGGACCAAAATATAAAGTTAAGAGGAAATTTTGGTATTTTCAGGATCAAAATGACAATAATTCATATAAGTAACAAAAATAACAAAATCAGGCAGAAGAAAAATATTCTTTTCAGTTTTTTCAAAGTAAAACTTATGAAACTTGAACAGAAACTGCTGTGTGTTTCTGCGTCTTTCACTCAGTGGGCAGGAAATCAAGAAATTTACTCAAGTATTAAGATTTCCTGAGTAAAAGTAAAAATACTCCTGAAAGTTTTTTCCCCTAAATAGTTACTCAAGTGAGAGTAAATAGTTATTACCAAACTCTGGTGGTCCGGCTCGTCTTCGGACCAGAACCGGCGCCTTAAGGTGGCGGCGCAGGCCATGACTCAGACGCCTCCATGTTGGCGCCAACAGGTTGGGCGGTGCGACGCGTGTTTCCAGGTCTGCTGTCATCAGGGATTAGTTCCCGTCATGTCCCAGATCGGAGCGCTTTTAACGGGAAGATCTCCTCGTTTCTCCCTTTTATCTCCGTCCAGCTCATTGAGATTCACGCTTCTTCACCTCTCCGCATCGCCGTCTGCCTGGCGGTTCCCCTGCTTTCTGATAAAGACGCTCTTTCACAGGCTGGGCTCAGTTTAGCATCTTTTAAAGGAATGAAATCTGCAGACGGATGATTTACTGCTGAAGGATTTCTGGGTCAAAACCATCAAACGGGTCCAAATTCAGGGACACAAATAAGAAAAAACAACTTGATTCAGAGCTTTATTACAAAAGAGTCCATCCGTCCGTCCGTCCGTCCGTCCGTCCGTTCATCCATCCATCCATCCATCCATCCATCCGTCTTTTCCTTTCGTATCTCCACCTGTCGGGTCTAATTAGGTTCATCAACAGTTTCGATGAAAATCTCTTCTTACCATTAGATGCATTTATCTCGTCTCCCAGCTGAATATCACCAAGTTTCTATTAAACGTCCATCTGGTTGGTTTAATTATTTCCCTGCTGGCAGCTTGGATGTTCGGTCTAACAACATGATTTACTCTTCATCCTTCCAGAGACAACCAGCCGAACATCTGCTGCAGACGGAGATACATTTCCTGCTCCATAATTCAGCACTTTGTTGGTGGCGTCTCCACCACTTCCTCCTCATTTTCACTTCATAATTAAAAGCTGCTTTAAGCGGGAGAAGCAACGCAACACTCCAGCCTGAAAAACATCAGTCTGTTTATATCTGGTTTGATTTAATAGACGCTACAATTAATTTTCAATGGAGTCGATGCAGAATGAAGACGACCAGCATGCAGCTGGCGACAGTAGGAAGGAAAAATGAAGAGTTTGTCTTTAGCAAAGCCAGATTTAAGGTTCTGGTCACTGAAAATGTGTCAAAATGCTGGCCACTGGTTAGTCTATCTATTAGTCAGGCTAATGTTAGTTTTTATTGCACAGTCCGGCTCAGGGTTAAGATTATTCATCTTCTTTATGTTTATTTCACCTTTGACCACTAGAGTGGCATCAAAGCTCTTCTATTTGTCTGTATTGCTAGCAGTGAAAGTGGTTTGGAGCTAATTGGCCTCATCAGGGGTTAATCCAGCGGGTTCGTGTTGAAAACTCCTTCCACTGACAGGACGAGGTTTGTGGAAAATGTGCCGAACGTCCAACAGGTTAAAATCCTCCACAGCTCAGAGGAATCATCGTTCCGGCTAGATTTTAATGAGTGTGTGTGTGTGTGTGTGTGTGTGTGTGTGTGTGTGTGTGTGTGTGTGTGTGTGTGTGTGTGTGTGTGTGTGTGTGTGTGTGTGTGTGTGTGTGTGTGTGTGTGTGTGTGTATTTGGGGGTCTCAGCCTGGGAGGGAGTGTTATCTTTGTCTTAATCAGCCTTGAACAGAGGGAAAAGGAGGGCAGGCTCTGCCTCCTTCTCCCTCTTTGGATCTGTAATAAGCCTTCTTGCTCTAAATCCTTTAATCTGAGCAGGAATGAAGGCCATATCTCTGTCTTCTGGCTCCAGAGAACAATCACTCTCTCTCTCTACACACACACACACACACACACACACACACACACACACATCATTTCACCAAACACCAGCCTTGTTAACGACGGGGAACTCTTTCTGTCTGTATGTTTTTGTATTGTATGTGTTTCTGAGGGGTAGAGTTAAGAAAATCTCCCAAACTTTTTAAGTCAGCAGATAAAAACAGTTAAATGTTTGAACAGAAACAAACTGATGTTCGTTTGTGAAGCTTAAGCTGAAAATCTGCAGGATTGGCTGCGATCTGCTTCCTGCTTCGGTGCCTCCAGGCTGCTTTAAAATTGATTAATTTAACAGAAAGTTTCTCCTAAATGATCCAGAGCGATTTGTTTGTTTTTGTTTTCTGGACTAATTTTTTCCTCTTTTTGTGTTTATTTTTTCCAGGCTCGACTCGTGGACTAATCTGCCCTTCAGACTGAAGCTGTGATTAGCCTGAATTACGAGGTGATTAATAATCCAATTGTTAAATGAATTACTTCCTGTTTGCTTATCTGAAGTGGTTTTCATTTCCATTGTGGATTTATGGTTAATAATGAAATAAAATGATCGGGATTGTTGGCAGGATGAACTGCCGGCTGCTTTTATCTCCTAACTCTCTCCAGCAGTGACAGTAATTACGCTTTCGATGGTTTAACCGGCAGCAGCAGAGCAGGTGGGAGGATGAGAAGTCATTTCATGCAAGGAGGAAAAATAGGATTCATCTTTTAGCTGCAGAGTTCCTTCACAATCCTAAAACACATCGAACAATATGGAGTTATTTGGGGATTTTTGGAGCTTTGATGGAAGCAGCTCGACTCCAAATTGATCATTTTTCTCCTCTGACTGATCCATTGTGTTCATCACTGATGCATTTGTATAATTAGATCTTTTTATAACTTTTCTACTAATTATGGCTTTGATTAAATCTTACATATGTCAAGAAAATCCAACTTAAACAGCTTATTCCACATTATATTAACAGTTTATAACATAAAATGAAGCTAAGTGCACACAGGATATAAAAGCCTCCAGCTGTTTTGGAAACGCTGCAGAATAAAAACCAAAAACTTTTCAAAAATATGTAAAAATTCAGTTTGTAACAGTTTTCATGTTGCTAAATAGAGACGGTGCAGCAGTGGGATTCATCTGTTTGAAATAATGTAATTATGAAAAAGCAAATATATTTCACTCAATTTCAGTTTGAGCATCAATAAATAACTTAATGCCTGGTGTATCTAATTAGCATCATAGCTACATTTACACAATGTATAGCTCCAGTGTTTAAAATGATTAAAGTAAGTTAAAAAGAAATAACATTTTCATAAAAACAAAAGTGGTGCAACATTTCTCTGCTGCTCAGTTGATTTTCTCTCCCTGTTGGAATCAAATCTGATGATTTATTTTTTACCATAACTGGTTCAGCAGGAGAAGAAAGCAGATGACAGATTGAACTAAACTCCAACCTTTGAACCATAAACTCACAGGAATCTGATGTCGTTTCATTCAACCTGAAGCTGTTTTGTCGCCAAAGTTTCACATTATCAGCAGATAAACAAATAAAACTCCACTGCTTTGTTTTTGGGAGCTGATTGATTCATTCCAGCTCAAATCAACTCCGACGTCCTTTGATCCGGTAAAGGCAGCGACAGAACACCTGTCAGCTCCGGGTTTCTCCCTCCCTCGGATCCCGGTTTCATCTTTTCATGTTAAACGTCTCGATCTGGACCCGGCCCACTGAGGGCTTCACTCACAACATCACAAGGACTTCAAAATGAGTCGATGTCGGGACGCGCCAACGGCGTTTCAAACACAAGCCGAACGTCGACAGGAAGAGCGACGGCTGCTCTGACGGGAACGCTGACAGATGAGTGGATTTCAGGATCTCTGCTCAGGTTTTGATAATTAAAAACCTGAGCAGAACCTGCAGAAGCTGCAGGTTCTGGTGCTGAAATGTCGGGTTAGTCACTCAGTCCGGCACCAAATTACATCTGCATATCTGTCTGCAAATTTACCGGCATGAGTTGGAATCATGTTTTTTTCTGCTCTCTTTACTCGCGGCTCAGCAGAAACGCATCTGGGTATTGATCCAAGTCATATTTATTTAAGGAGATTGATTCCCGTCCCTCCCGCCGCTCCGCGATTCGCTATTCGTTCCCGAGTGATTAAAGAATAAATTTCGTTTAGTTTGCTGATCCGGCTTTGGATTTACACCTGCAAGGCTCCAGGAAGCAGGAAAAACTTCAAAAGCCTGAAAAAATATTAATACTCCAAAGATTCCCAATTGGATTTAGAACTGTACTTTGACTAGACCAAACATCTGCAACCCTTGCAATCCAAACATGCCCACATTCCTTCTGTACAATACCAATTTTATTGATGAAGCACTTCAAACACAATCGCATAAAATACATATGATCAATTATATTTGATTAATAAGCAAAGTAATATGTGAAATAGTAAAAAATAATAAAATCAAAAAGTCCAAAACTTGTTTAAAGCCACAAATTTTACAGACTTTTTTTTAAAAAAACTCAGTTTATAATTTTTGGTAATTAAGAAGATTTTCATTTTTAAAAAATTACTGTATTTATATTTTTTTGTTGTTTTGAAATGAAAATAAAAATAGGGCCTCTGTCTCTTTAAGAAGCTCCTGCTCTATCCTGTCAGTACCAGTAATCAGGAAAATGCTTTAATCTTTTCATATAAATGCATTAAACTGCATATTATATGAAAAGTTTGGTCCAGTTAACATTGGCTAAATAATCCTAACATCGACATATTCAGGTTTCTAAAAACTGAAATTCATTTTTTTAACAAGGAGCAACAGAATCTTTGGGTTCTGGTTTCTCTGGTTTCTTGTTTGGCTTAAAAACTTTCGTATCATGTTAAATATTTCCATCTCTGTAGTAACTGGTAGCAAACTGGTTGACTGTTTTCCTTTTTGTTGCACCACTGCTCTGAGTGGGCCTCTGTTTTCATCTCTCCTCCCAACAGTCGGCCTTTGTTCTGATGCCGACCCGACTCTGTTCTGCTCTCTGTGCCGCTGCCCTGCTGAGATGTCACCAACTTGCACTTTGCAAGCAGAACTTTCAATGACAGCCTACTTTAGAGTTGATTTATCTGCAGAAGCATAAATGAAGCAGTTCATCAACCCTCCTGCCTTTTTCCTCAGTTGAACTCTGGTTTTATTTGGCAGGATGTTTGTCCCTGTGAGGATAAAATAAGGCCAAAAGACGCCGAGTTGGATTCAGAGCAAAACGTTTGTCAGGTTTACTGTTTGTTGTTGAAACTAAAAATACATTTGACTCTTTTATGACCTGAATCTTTGGATTCAGATAATAAACTGAGACAAACCATCCAAACCCTTTGAGCAGCCTGTTCCCCTCCTGGCCTGTAGGGGCTGCGCTGTCGTCCACTTCCTGCTTTCAGAGCGGCTCCTTTTCGCTTCCATTGAACTCCCCTTACACTCATTAAGTTGCCATTTATTCCTATTTGTCATTAAGAACTCAACCCGCTCAGTTTTGATTTTACTTCTTGGACCAAACATGGCGTCCGTCTCTGATGCTTTTTGGCCGCCATATGAATCCTGCCTGCTGATAAATGTTATCGGTCCTTCCCTGTCGTTTCCACTCCACTGAATCGGTCCTTTTCACTTCTTATCTGAGCCGGGGAATAACTGGACTCCCTAAAGAAACTGCAGCCACTGAGTTGCTGCTTTCACAGATGGTGGCAGGGAAAGGAGTCAAAGCCTCAGTGCATAACACACAGGGCTGCAAATAACCTTTACTCTATCGATTATTCCAATGATTTATTGGATGAAAAAGTTTGGACTTTTTTATTTAACCACTTAAATATATTTAAACTTTAGGAATTTGTAAAAAATACAAACAAACAAATAGTTCTAATCATTTTTAAATAAAAAAATAAACATTTGAATGCATAAAATGCAATAATCTTTAGTGAACATTTAATCTAATTCGTTAAAAAAAAAACACCTTAACATCAATGCAGTGTTGGGCTGATCTGTTCACTGCTTTTATTCACTGCCTATGAACCTTGTGAAGCTAAGCTAGACTTTTTTATTTTAAATGCAAAATGCTTGTATTTTTTATTTTATTTTATTTTTTTTTGCTTTATGTTCTTTTAGCAAATTGCCTTTTTCTGAGCTTGTATATTAATTAATCGATTACTAAATTATTTGTTGAAATTATGGCAATTATTTCAACAATCTCGTCTCAATCAGAGCTTGTAGCTGCCAATTACTTTCACGTAGTTGTTATATGTAACCATGGCAACCAGTTTGGTTTTTTTACAACCGGGAGTAGCTAATTAGCATCTCAAAACATTAAACAATACCTGAACTTTGACCCCTCTTGCCAGATGAGTTGAAAAAGACTTTATGGACAAAGAACTGAGAGAGAAAGAGGAAATTCAAATCCTGTCCCCTATTCCAACATCTGCTAATCATCCAACCAGACAGAGATTTAAAGAGAAGCAGCAAAAGCAAAAGAGGTGGATTAGCAGAGCTGCCAGCAACTGATTCTTCTGAAAGAAAAATCAACAGGATTTTAATCTGTGTGAGATTTAGTCTTATTGCAACCAAGAAATACACAACCAAACACACATTACCTCGTTTTTCTGTGGCTTTTTCTTTCACCAGAAACCTTAAGATTAAACTGATTCTTAAAGCTTCGGTTTGCAACTTTTATGAAAAATGTTTTTTACTCGTCCAGTTAAAACTGTCCTCATGTATCTGCTGTGAACAACTTACCATTACAGGAAAACTCTATCTGCTGTCTTTGGTGGCTATGCTAACTAGCCTTAGCATTCATGACAAGCTAAGCTAAGGTAGTGATTGGCAGCGCTAAGACCCGCCTCCTGTCTCTAGTTGGCTGACGCTCAGAGAAGGAAGTGGATTTTTTTTATTTTCAGAGATTATGGCGACATAAAGGTACATTCTGCAGCTTTAATGTTGATTTAATATTAGAACCGAAAATGTTCTAAAATTAAACCGGCTAAGGGTCAGATTGGTTTATAAACACATTATTATACAAATAATTACCAACCAAATCCATTACTGAGCCATAAAATTAGCTTCTAGTTAAAATAAGGATATTTTAAAAGTTAAAAGTTGGAGAAGTTCTGCTGAGGAGGAAAGTGATCAGACCAACCAGGCAGCTGTTCTCAGATCAGCGCCGTTTCATCGCATCGGGTTTATTTTCCCCAGGAACTCCTCGGGTGCCGTTTGTTCCTCCAGACTGCGTCGCCTCTGCAGGACAAACTGAGTGTGTCTGATGGAGGAGACTTCCTGTGTGTGTTGATGGATGAGCTCCTCCTGTGTGTGTGTCCGTCCTGTTTGCTTCGTTCGCCACGCTCCTTCATTACCGCCAATAAGGAGTCCATTTCCCCCGGGGTTCCTCCAATCACAGCCACTGCGTCCCTCCAGCTCCGGCCAATCAGCATCCATGCTCCTCTGGCCCAATGTCATGAATAGTGAATGTCGCCCAGCGGTGGGCCTGAATGTAAATCAGACGGTTTGAACTGAAAGTTGAGGTGAATTCGACGATAATGAACAGTTTTGGTTGCAGGGAAGTGAATAATGAGGGACAAAATGCCGGCTGTCAGGAACAGCATTCAGTCAAGTTAGAACATTTCAATAATTACCATCAGAGTCAGTTATTGTTGATCAAAAGCAGTTTTAACTGTTTGAAAAAGTTCAGTGTTCCATCAGTTTTGCAGTTTTCTGGACAGATTTCAGGAGCTGAACCGATCAATCAATCAATCAATCATTTAAATAACACATTTCTGCAAGGAGGCAGTTCAAAGAGTTTTACATCGTAAAAACACAAACGTAAAAATATCAGACAGTCACAAGCTGACAAATATTCCATCTTTATCAAATGCCATCATCACTAATTACCATGAAAGTCAGTTATTATGAATCAAAGAGAGCTCTATAAAGGAACTCAGTGTTTCGGCTGTTTTGCAGTTTGAACTGGATGATGTGCTTCCTGGTTTTAGTCAGAACGCCAGCAGCTGTTGAGGTCAGAGTTCAGCCTCCTCTCTCTCTCCTTCGTCTTCTTTCTGTGCACATACATCAGACGTCTGAATCGTCTCCAGGCAGAGAGTAGACAACTTTTAACCACATTCATCAAATGCATGCGACATCGGAGGAGTTTTTTGAGACAAAATGTGATTGCCAGACAGAAAGAAGAAACATTCAATCAGCAGACTCAAACCGCGGCGGGCCTCAGATGCGCCGTCCCGGTGGGACGTCGAGTGTCAGAAAGCAGGGATTGTTTGAAGCGGTTCCCACAGGTTGGGATGTGGAGGGAGGCGCACGCAGAGAGAAACATGCGAGTGATGAAGAGACGACTGAAGGAACGAGGCTTAAGAAGGTTAGACAGGAGCAGAAAATCTGCGAGGCTTTATTCCCCCGGCTGGAGCTTCAGTACATTCCTGGATTCAGCTTCACTACCAACGTTTCAGCCAGAGCTTTTGACTTTTAAAGACTCCCAGTCGTCTTGACTTCAGTTTTCTTTTAAAGTTTCCATGACCATGTTTGTACATTATTCCAGTTTTCTACCTAATATGGGTAGGAAACTGGCTTGCTGGTGTTCGGAGAATCGAAGGCAGATTTATTGGCAGATTTCTGTCCGACTCGTAGAAATCAGATTCTGATGATTCAGAATCACCTGATTGCTGCAAATCAGCTTTTCTAACATTTGATCTCAGGATGTTTTTGTTGAAGAGCTTTAGAAATGTGAGCTGTAGATGCTAACATTAGCATTAGCAACATGTTTAGCATTGAGATGCCATTTTAAGCTTAAATAGCTTAGCTGACAGGCTAACTCCCTTTAGCACAACTGCAACATGGCAGTGGTTTTTTCCAGCGTCCAGTCAGATCAGTGTGAAGCAGAAATTAACCCCCACTGGGACCAGAGAAGACGCTCCATCATCCACCGTTGCTGTTAGCTGATGTCCGTCTGATTTAATGGTCTCCCAGAAACGCACAAAATCAAATGTTCCACTGGGAACTTTTGTATGTAAAAAAGGAAAAATCTGATTAATTGCGTTGAAATGTATTAATAAAAATTAAAGTGCTGTCCCTAATTTAAAAGAAAGAACAAACCCTTTTTGAGGGGAATAATTTAACTGCTACACCTGGAACAAAAGTTAAGGTTCCTACATTATCTGGAGCGGTCCAGAACTTTATTTAGTAGTTTTCCAAACTTCTTCCACTTTATTGTCAAAATGTTTCATCCATTCATCCAAATGTCTTGACTGAGTCAAAAAGTCTTGAAAAATATTTAGTTAAAAAGTAGTAAATGTAAAAGTTTCTCTACCCTGCCGTCGGTTTTCACATCAGACTTTTTCTCGTCTTAAAGCTGCTTAATCCAGCAGTTTGCACATTAAACGTGTCTCACACGTTTTCTCCCTTCTGGTAATTGTTTTGCTTAACTGTAGGAAGTGGAAATAATTTCCGGTTCTCAGCATTGCCTGTCAGATCTGTCCATCCATCATTCAGTAAAAATCCTTTTCATCCTGGAGAACAGTGCAACGATTTATAACGGTGAGCCGGCGGCACAAAGGCTTTATTCAGGCCGCTCATCTTTTAAGGAGTGATCCTTTTGTTTGCAGTAATTATCCTAAAACCTCATAATAACCCTTCACTGGTTTAATTATGTTTATGTAGAGGGGCAAGGTTTTTATCCTCAACAAGCTCTGATAGAGGGGCTTTACCTAAACGTTTCACATCCATAAAATCCCATCTGCTGTTTTCAAGAGAAACACAAACACACCTTCGACACAAACGGAGTTACTGCAGCCCTGACAGCAGCCAGGCTGAACTGAGGAGGAAAAACGCTTCAGAGAGGAAAGAGAAGCGGCTGGGACGGCTTACGGAGGAAACGCAAGACAATTTCAGCCCTTTGATGTCGCAGATCCTTAACAGGATGAGGCGGGGACATACCTGCTGGGTTTGGCTTGTTCTAATGTTACAGGGAGAAAAGGTGTGACACTTAATGACAGCGACGGATTAGATTTATGATAAAAGTGTGAGGCTGACTCTAATAAGCTCAGAAGGTTTTTGGTTCACTGACTGAGAAAATCCTGCAGCACAATTCAAAGATAAATTCAATTTGAAAATACTTTATCTTATTCCCTGTAATTATTGCCTTAAACAGTAATGTTGTGATTTTCAGACCATTTCCAAGAAAAGACCAATAAACTTGAATTCAGGAACATTTAACATTTGGACTGGAAAATAATTTAAATATCCAAAATAAAAAAGAAGCCAACACAAAACATCAAACAAACGTGAAAACCAGTTACAACCGAAGCTGACAGGCTTAGTCGTCATTCATACCATCCAAATGTCTTCAGTCGCTGTGGCAGGTGAGGCTGCAGGCAGAAAGGATCTCCAGTAGCAGTCAGTGTTGCAACAAATCTAAAAAGGCCTCTGACTGAAGACAATTGCTGTATAACAGCCTGATTGCATGCTAATCCACCTCGTTTGCATTTCCGCGCCTCTTTAAATCGCTGTCTGGTTAGACAGATGTTGGAGTAGGGGATACGATCTTAACAAAAGAGATGGCTTGAACTTCCTCCTCCTCTCTGCCTCCTTTTCAGCTCCACTGGGACGATTTGGGGTCAAAGCTCAGCTTTTGTTTCAGCTTTTGAGATGCTCAGCAGCTGCTCAAGGTTTACAAAACTGAACACCTTGTTACCATGGTTTCACGTCATAAAAACTGTAAATGAAAAAACAAGTGAAAAGGTATTCTAAAGTCTGAATCATACCCGGCCCTTATGCCAAAATAAATAGAAGCTGTAAAACAACATTGTTGTCCAACATCAGAGTCTGACCTCATAAATGTCCCTCTGAAAACTCATCCAACATATTAAACCCTTACAGAACCAGGTGAGCGAATTCTTGTGATACTGTTGCATATTTTCATATTCACTTGCTTTATTTTTTGTGTGAATTTGTTTCTAAGCCTGTGCAGCTGTTAAAGCAGCGGCTTCTTGATGTTCGTGTGTAATTTAGGAGAGCAGGTGGGCCGGGAGATAAATCCCCCGGCGCCGACGGGACTTCAGTGAACGCACCGTCCAATTGACCCACCTGTCACAATTATCTGATACCTGCTGAGAAAACAGCAGCTATAAATTAACAAAAGGACTTTCAGAATTAAAGCTAATTATAGTCAGCTTGAATAATCCAGATTTAATGTAAATAGCTGGAGGTTTTTCTGGATTTGGTTGATATTTGGTTGGATTTGGATCTCACTCCAGTTTAATCTCTTCTAATCTAATCTGGCCCTGCTCCTCCAGTAAAGCATGTTCTGGTTTTAATGGGAGGCTTTGCTGTTTCCTCTGGTTTGTTTTTGCTCTCAGCTACGAGTGCAGCTCAAACTCTCTAAGCCCCAAAACATTGAAGCTAAATTTAGCCGTTATTGATTAAGAAACAGTTTGGTAAAGGAAGAGTTTTAATCATTAATAACTTGGTTTTAATAAATGGAAAATTAATAAATGTTTTTAATTTTTATTTAATGGTTCTATTTTCAGACTAAGATTAGTTACAGTAGTTGACCACTAGGGGCACTAGCTGATGTCACTAAAACTCTAATTATTTAACAACCTGCTATTTTTGTGGTTTTGTCTTCCAGACCGATGGAGCGGTGGTGGGCGTGGCGGCTCACCGTGGTTGCCATGGTGACGGCTCACCTCGGCCCGTGCCGCGGCCGGGACCCCGAGTTTTTGTCCGCCATGCGGATCAATAACGTGGTGGCGGACCCCGCCACGGGCCGGCTGTACGTGGGCGCCGTCAACCACCTCTACCAGCTGGACGCCGACCTGACGCTGGAGTCCACCTACGTAACGGGGCCCAAACTCGACAACCGGCAATGCACGCCGCCGATCACCGACACTTCCTGCGCGGACGCCCAGGACACGCCCAACCACAACAAGCTGCTGCTGCTCCACCCGGCCAAGAACCAGCTGGTGGTGTGCGGCAGCCTGTTCAGGGGCCTCTGCTCGCTCAGGAGCCTGGACAACGTGAAGACAGAAGTCTACTTCAACGACAACAAGGGCGAGAAGTCGTACGTGGCCAGCCCCGATGAGAACATCTCCGTCGTGGGAGTGATGTCATACTACAAGAAAGACAAAGAAAACCTCACCGTTTTCCTGGTGAGCAGGAGGCGCAAGCTCCGCCCACTCCTCCGCCTTTACCAGAATAAGAGCCAAATATTAGAGAATTAAGTTAAAATATTACAACAGTCATTGTGTTCTGACTTTAAGCTCCTAACTCGTTGTATCCGCGTTCAGGCGTCATTGGCTTTGCATCGTTTTATTCCTGATTTAGTGTTTTTCCTTTGATTAGCTTCTGCTGCTTGATTTATAGAGCAGCAGCTTAACGGCAAAAGCAACGAAACACGAGTTGCAACAGCGTCAATGCATCTCATCCTGATGGAGACAAGCTCTTATGGGGAAACTGGGTTTCTCCCAGTAAACCTCGCTGCTCGTCAGTAAAGGAAAAATCCTGCTGCACTCGTATTATTTTCTTATTTCTGACGAAAATATCTGCTAATTTTGAAAAACAGAAATTATATGCACAACTTTGAACTTGAATGATTTCTTCTAATCAGCAAAATAAAATATAGAAGCTCAGCTAAATACAAACTCCCCCTCTAATATTTCTCTAACAGCCCCACAGCATGATGCAGCTGCCGCCGTGCTGGACTAGATGTTGCAGATTTCTGTAGTTTTAAAGCCTCTTTAGCTCAATGTCTATATTTTTTTCAGGATGTTTACTCGCCAGCCAGAGGCTAAAAGACTGTTTGTATCAACTGGTCTTGTTTGGCATTAAAACAACTTAATTTAAGTGACATTTGCAATAATTTCAGTAAAATCTCTGCTTGATGTTTTTCTCCATCAGGTTGCTAAAGGCCACAGCGCCTATGACAGCATGAAGCTCATCTCCACCCGCGTCCTGGAGGAACTGGACGAGTGGGACATGTTCGAGAACATCATCGAGACGGCGGCGGTCCAGTCCAATCCCTTCAGCCCGAAGTACGCGCACGACTTCCGCTTCAGCTTCAAAAGCGACGGCTTCGTCTACTTCCTGTTTTCCAGGAAGCTCGACTCGCATAATCACAAGAACTTTACGTTCATCTCCCGGATGTGTGAGGAGGATCACAATTACTACTCGTACACGGAGCTGCAGCTCAACTGCAGCGCCAACAACGAGTTCAGCAAAGTTCTGGTGAGGAGGACCAGCCGGTCCAGATGTTTGTTATTGTTACTCATTTTTATAATAAACCAAACTTCAATCTGCTTTCTCTGGCCTTCCAGGCAGCTTTTGTTGGACCAGCAGGCGAAGCTTTGGCTCAGAGTCTGAGCCGGTCCAGTCAGTACGGACCCATCTCAGCTCATGACGAAGTTCTGTTCGCCACCTTCAGCGACGAGGGCGACAACTCGGCCATGTGTATGAAATGCTTTCATGTGTTTGCCACCTTCTCATTCAGTTTAACAAAAAAATCATCTTTGTTTCTCATTTATTTTCCTTTTATAAATGAGAGGGATCTTGAACGCTTCTGTTGTTTCTATTTTGTTCCTCTGACTGCTTTCAGTCTTTTCAGTGAGTAGAAGAAGAGCACGAGTTGCTCGTTGTGTCTATGGGGCTCAGCACTGCCCCCTGTCAGTAAGACATGGTACTTTCTGCTATCTCTGCACATTTATGGCCAATCAGAAAGATAAATTCGTTAAATATATCAATCAGACTGTTGAAAATCAACATAATAAGCATGTTAGCTACATAATATATATATATATACGATGAAATCCTGCACTTTCTTTCTGTTTACACAAAAGATTTTAATGTTGAATATTCCTGTCTTTTTGTGCAACACTATAAATTAAACAGTGTTGCAGTTTCTGTCTGTAGGAATTCAGTAGTTGGGTTATTTTGGCAATAACTTTTATAAAGCCGCTTTGTGCTTTTGGACCCCCAGGCCAGCAGGGGGCCCTACGCAGTGGCAAAGTTTGCTTCACCTCTGTCTTTTTACATAGAGCGTTGTGAACCTTTACAGATTTCTTATGTTTTAGCTTTTTTGTTGCTTTATTTTCTTAATGTTTCATGTTTAGCTTGAGTGGAGATAGATTTTGCTTCTGCTCCTGTTTTCAGGTATGTTCCCTTTAAAGTTCATCAACAATCAGATTTATAAAGTCATAGAAGCCTGTTACAACCAGGAGGGCCTCATCAACAACCACCTTGCGGTTTATTCGCCTTATTCTAATTCCAATTCCAAGCCTGAGGAGCTGTGCAGCGGAAAGGTACTAAACTCCTGTCCTGAACCAAGATAAAACTCAAATCTGATGTTTTACATGGAAACTCTGCTCTTTCACCAGAAAGGCATGGAGAAATGTGGAGCCGAGCATCTGCCCTCGCCGCTGGCCAGTACGGCCGAATTCGCCTTAATGGCCGAGCCGTCATGGAAGCAAGTGGGTCACATGACTGCTGTGGCGGTTGCCGTGGAGATGGGCCATGCTGTGGCCTTCCTGGGCACCCTGGATGGAGAGGTGACGGATCCTCAAATCATGGCTTTATTCATTTACTGTTTGTGGGATCAACACGACACTGAACGTGCAAAGTTAGCACGCTAACATTAGCGACAGTCTTTCCTGATGTTTTTATTCGCAGCTTCATAAAGTATTTCCAAATATTTCCTTCCGCCATCTTGGATTGTCTGCATATCATCTTGTTGCAAATGTTTTAATCTGTTTCTTTCTGGTTTTGGTTGCATGACAAATTAAAACAAACTGAATCGTATTTAATTGCATGATTTACTCTTTTTTTCCATTTCTATAAGAAAACGGACGACAAAAGTTGTTTGTTTCTTTTTTTATTTTGAATCTTACAGCGTCTTTCAGATCCAGTGCTAACGCACTAGAATTTAAAGTTTGTTGTTCTTGTTTGTTTTATTGTTTTATTGTTGTTGTTCTTGTTTTATTACCACTAAGTGACTTGAAATTGGTCTGAAAACAACAATATTGCAGTTCATCACAATAACTTCTAGTTAAATTAGTTTTAGCGGTCGCCGTCCTGCTGTCGCCGTCCTGCTGCCGCCGTGGCTCCGGCTCTGCGCTGGCGGTAACGTTTCCACTTCCTGTTTCTGCTCTGCAGGTGCTGAAGCTGCATCTGTCGGCTCAACCCGAGGTTTACGGCCAGCCGCTGAGCGGCACCTCAAGGCACAAGGTCAACAAGAACCTGCTGTTCGACTCCAGCCTGCAGCACCTGTACATCACCACGGAGACGAAGGTCGGAGCCCATTGATTGTTACGGATCCATTGCTCCTCGCTTCCACTTGTCCAAAGCGACCCGGAAGGTCGCGGCGGCGGCGCGAGCTAGCTCCTGTTTCCCCCTTTCATCCATCAAGTTGCTGTCTTAATGAGCCCTTCATTTATTCCCTCTGTCCTGTTTGATCATTTATTCACTCTGTCGACTAACACCAACACATCCGTCTGCATTACCGCACACAAGTCGCTGCGTGATTTATTCACTCCGCTTCTCTTCCTCTCCGTCATCCGTCTTTCTTTGCTTTGTCCTTTCATCTTTTCCGCAGCCGAGGTGAAATAGATGTTATTGATTTTAGAAATGAATTAATTACAAAGCACTTCAAGAGAGCAATTTGCTTTGATCAAGTCGAGCGACGACGCTGGAGCTCGTTCCATCTGCTCATCTAAATTTATTAGACGGCGCTCAGCCTGTCAGAGAGAGAGCCGAAGATCTTCGACGTAAAGAAACATCAGGAGGAAGAATTAACGTCGTTTTAACGACAAATCTGGCTGTAGGGCAGAATTTCAAATTTTATATTTTTTACTGAATTTATACATTAATATTTAAATTTCTGGTGGGTTTTTTGCAGGAAAAAACTTTTTTTATTGATTAAAAAATACATAAGTATCTAAATAAATTAAATAATAGAAGAATCCATTAAATTAAATTGACTTCCTGTGTGTCCAGATCACCAAGGTTCCGGTCCAGACCTGCCATCTGATGGCCGACTGCCACTCCTGCGTTCAGATGAAGGATCCGTACTGCGGCTGGTGTGTCCTGGAGGGACGGTGAGCGACTCCTGAACTGCAGCCCCAAATGGGATCCAATCAGCTGCTAGAAACCAAGCCGCCATGTTGTTTCTGCAGGTGCAGCAGGAAGCAGGACTGCAGCCGGTCAGCAGAGACGAACGCCTGGCTCTGGTCTCCGGACGGGAAGTGCGTTGAGATCGCAGCCTTCGACCCGCCGAACTTCAGCTTCAAGAAGACGAAGCAGGTGGGCGAAAATCCCAGCGAAGGATCAGAACAAAGTTTCTCTGATGAGACGCCATCTTTAATCTCGCCTCAGTTCTGAACCTTTTATCTGTTTCTAAATGGTTCTGATGTCATTTCTCCTTATTTCGGTGAATTTTGCATCAGCAGAGTTGGTAGTAACTCGTTACCTTTACTCAACTACAGTTAATGTATTTCATACAGTAAACTTTTATTTTACATTTAAATAGATTTCAATAGTTTGCTTTGGCCTTTAATGACTTTCTCCATAAAAATGAATGAAATCATATCTTCTGTCTTTTCTCGTATCTGAAAAATCTAAAGTTTGAATTAGAAAATGGACTGAGAGTAGCGTGTCGGGTGAAGTCGATAGAGTTCGGTGCGAGCGCTGAGCTCCTATGTTTTCATTAGCAGAGGATGTATGATTCTGTCTGAACCTGAATTAATGGGACATTGATCCGACGCAGTGTCCTTCAGCCGCAGTTCACAGTGTAAAGTATCACTTCTTTGTTTCTTTAAGGAGAGATGGAGCTTATTTTAATGACATTGAATTAATCAGATGACATGAATATTTGCTTTATGCAGATTGCTGCAGTCGTTGATGGTCTCACAGTCATCCTCATCAGATGTGTGATAATGCAATCAGATCAGGCTGGAAAAAAACAAACGCAAACAAGTTGAATTATTTTAAAATGCAACAGTAAAGACATTTCTCTCTGTTTTCTAATCATTTTTGGAAATTTGGGAAAGTTTTTGCACAGTTTTAAACATTTAATAAACAGAAACATAACTAAAAACGAGTGATGTTGCACATATAAAGATTTCAGAATTGTGGATTTATTTCAGAATATTATTAAAAACAGGAACTCAGAGATGAACCATGAATGCTTTGCAGCAGAGAACTGCAAAGCATTCATCTTGTTGAACAGGATAAATCAGTTATTTATAATCAATATAACGAGATTTTCTGTTGCATGAAAATGTAAAATTTTATTTTAGGTTTTTAGAAATATCTGAAATAATTACATAGATAATTAAACTTGTTGGTAATTTTAAAAAATATTTAATGATATCAGATGGATATTTAGCCCCCTGCTGTTCAAAATGATTATAAGATTATAAGTGGATATGATCTTCATGACAATATATTAATATTCATAATTAATGTAAAAAATAATTTGCCATTTTTTACAGAAATAAAATCTTAATCAAACTTAAAGAAAAATGAGAATATTTTAGTCTTTTTCTCAGACTGGAGGATTTATTTCAACGTGAAAAACAACAATGTATAAATTTGACCTTGTGTTGCGTAACTTATGAGGCGTTCTGGCTTCAGGTTTGAATCTGATGAGACAAGCGCATCTAAAATCTCTAGTGGAAGAAAAGTGACTTTGTTCTGGAGCTTCTAAAGTTCAGACGCTTCAGAGGATCAAGAAGTTTGAAATTAAAACTTCAGCAGCAAAATGAAAACAGTTGAGGTCAGCAAAGAGTAATGAGGAGCTCATGTTTGAGCAGCGCAGTGGAATCGTAATTATTCCTGCACCACACACTCTCACACACACTTTGAAGTGCCTTCACTCAGCCAGGGAAACGCATTGTATCGGGTTTAATGCATCGGTTTTAGTGGAAACATTGCTGCAGACGTTGAGACGCGTCTCTGTCCTGTTTGTCTCTGCAGGTGAACATCGAGGTCCCGTCTCTGCCCCAGCTGAGGGACAGCGACCAGCTGCACTGCGTCTTCAATTTGTTAAAATCCGACGCCAAGGCGCATAAAGACCTGGTGGCCTGTTCGCTTCCCGACCCGGGAAAAATCCCACCCACTCCGGAGCAGCAGGGTACGATTCGCCGCACATTCTCATCTAAACGCTGAGGCGTTTTTATTCTGTAGACACGTTGCATGTTGTTGTTCACATTGGGAAATTCATAAATTAACAAACTGAAACCTGGAGAAGCAGCTATTATTAATTCACCGCCGAGAGCCACAGCAAAGGGAAATAAAGCAGAAAACTGCCGAAGAACAACTAAAACCACTGATATTCTTCTTTCTCTTACTCTATACTACCCATTGCCATGGCAACTGACTCACAACAGCTTCGCAATATGTGTCAAGATTCAGCACTAAAAACACTCCAACATTTCCCTCGCAAAGAACAGAACAGTCAGTCCATTTATGTTTACAGGCTGATTTTCTGATTATTATTAACTGAGCGCCGTGGCAGATTAGCAACCGGTGATATTAGCTAAGCTTGATTAGCTAATTTAAGCACCTGCTCTACTGATGAGTCAACTTTTTATTTTTCAATTGACCCGAAACACAGAATTCCACAACACGTCTACAGGTTAAAGTTGTCATAGTCAAGCTAGCAAAGCTGAACTCCTTCCCTTTTCCTGAATTAAAACATTTTGCTGACCTTGTTATCTAATTGTTGTTGTGTTGACAATTAGGAGCAAATCCCTGCATCCTTTTTCTTTTTTACACATCAGGCGTACATTTAAGATTCAGTGTTATATTAATTACAGCTAAAACAATGCTAGTCATTGTTAGCGACAATGCTAGTCATTGTTAGCGACAATGCTAGTCATTGTTAGCGACAATGCTAGTCATTGTTAGCGACAATGCTAGTCATTGTTAGCGAGCAGCGTTTTGCCCTCCAGCAGGAACGGGGTCGAGGTTTTGTTCTTGTGACGTCAAACTGCGTCGGGTTCAGACTAGAAATACATAAAAAATACAAATTAACAAAAAACTTATTTCCTTTTTTTTTAAAATCATGTTGAGACAGAAAAGATTGATCTCCTCTACTTCCTCCTCCTCTGCTGTTGCTTCTGAAGAAATGCACCAAAACCAACCAATCAGAGCCAGGAGGAGGGGCTTAGTGCTGCCAATTAACCTCATGTCCTCGCTGCTAAATGTGCTAATGATGGGAAAACTGTTTATCTGCAGGCATAGGTGGCTATGCTAACTAGCTTTAGCGGTTTCTGTCCTGCTACCATTCTCTATTCTTGTTCACAAATGGCGCCGGCGCCGCAGTTTGGACCCTCAGAACCTCTGATTCTTCCTCTGTGTTCAGACTTCGTGTCCGTCCCAGTGAAGATTCTGCTGAACCAAACGATTGAAATAACATCTGGAGAATATCACTTCTACAACTGTGCAGCTACCATTTGGAAGAACCCCAACACACCGTAAGCTGCATCTCACACACACACACACACACACACACACACACACACACACACACACACACACACACACACACACACACACACAGACCCAGCATGACGCAGCCACATGTCCCACCTGTTTCCAGGTGCATTTCCTGTGTGACCAGTCGGTGGGGCTGCCAGTGGAACACCAGGGATCACACCTGCAGTGATGAAGACGAATCTCTGGATGGTCACATTGTCAAACCTTCACAGGTGATTTGTTTACCACAAATTCAGCCACCAAAGGTTAAAATCCTGGTAGAAAATATCTAAACTTGCATTTATTTCTCTTCTGAAGCTGGAAAATTGTCCTCAGTTTGAGTCTCCGGATCCGTTGCTGATCCCTGTCGGCTACAAGATGCCCATCGTCTTCCAGGGAAGGAACCTGGAGAGCTACGAGGTGCAGCTCCGCCACACCTGATCAGTTCACAGTTACCAGTCAATTCATGATTGATCATTTTCTTTTGGACAACAGTCGTTAAGGAGATTCTCCCCTTTAACATTGTTGAAAAGCTGCTATTCTGTCATCCTGTGGCTACTTTAATTAATTATTGTTGTTTTGCATGTTGTGTTTATTTTGTGGGATATTTAAAATGTTTTCCAGTTCCAGTGTTGGAAGCTATACATATATATATTAATTAAAAATGGTCTTAAAATGACAATATTATAGTTTATCAAATCATTTCTAGGACAATTTATAAATCATGTGCAGATTTATAAAAATGCATCTGAAATCCATGTTTATGCTCATTTATTGTGCTTGAAAACACAATTTGCCTAAAAAACAAGAAAACTTGTTGGTAGAATACAGTTAAGACTTTTGGATGATTTTCTAATTTGTTCAGATGCAAATGAAATGTTTTTACTAATGAGGCAAAAACGGTGAATAATTGGAATTGCATTTTTCTGCAGGGGAAGAGCTTCACCATCGGCACGGAGCTGATGAAGGACACTGAAGAAAGCGTGGTGAAGATGGAAAACTCAAAGTTCAGATTCGACGGTTACCAGGCGAGTTTGAGACGCAGATTCATCCCTGAGTCTGGAAGTTTGAGGTTCAGATTGTTAAAATAAGTCAGAGAATGAAGCATCTTAAAGGAGAGTAATCAGTGTTGTGGGCAAACAGCGACAGATTAAACCCGTTTAACCCGCTTTAAGAAACACTCTGATTATTTAATTGAAACATCAGCAGCAGCAGCAGTCGGCTCTTCACCGCCTCCTAAAATCAGCCGCTTTGATTACTGTTGATTCACAAGTTGCTCAACATGATTGGAACATTTATTTTGTTATGCACTTCATGATTAGTTGTTTATATATATTTTTTTGCTCATGAATGTGGATGAAAAGTTTTCTGTTTTCTTGCTTTTTCCACCTCGTTCCTCCCCCTGATTCCCTTTTATTTCCTCCACTTTTCGCTCTTTATCCTTTTCTTTTCCTGAAAACCTCCAGAAGAAAACATCCTCTGATTTATGAGCACAATTGTGCGCGTTTGGTTTGACCTTCACCGTTGGACCGAGGCGGTGTAATTTAGCATCGAGCTGCAAGCAGAAGGCGGACGAGGTTTTGTTTGTGTTTCACCGCAAATCCAAACAAAACCTCGACAAAGTTTGGTCGTATTTTGCTCGTCTTGTGAGGACAGAAATGTTTTAAGGTCATCTGACGCAGCTGCACAATCGCACATTTTTAAAAAATGAGACAAATCCCCACTTTCATAACATCTATTCAGTTATTCATATTTGTCTCTACTTCTATTTTGAGCATTTTTATATAAATGAAGCGTCTTTGTGCTGCACTGAAACTGCGATTCTAGTTTTCTGCTTGTTTTCTCCTGGATTTCAACTTTAATGATTAATAGCAAAATGTCTTTTCTGAAAATCATGTTTCTGCATAAAATCAAGCCCAGAAATTACATAAATATTGTTAAAATGTTACTAACTCCACCCCCACAGAGTCTTAGCCCCGCCCATTTTTGGTGGGCGGAGCTTTGCATCCATTTATCCCAATAAAAAGGTGTTTCAGTCAAATTTTGAAGTAATGAGACTAAAAGTGACGCAAAGTATTTTAAAGTATTGTGTAGTCAGTGAATGCTAACTGTCAGCATTTTTCTCCTAATTTAGTAACAGTTAATGAAATAGTGGAAACATTTCCACCTTTAGCAAAACAAAACTAGATGTTGCAGGGAGACGAGGTTTTGGCTATAAAAGCCTGCAGGAGTTTTGTTTGTACCTGTGCAGAAACAATGCTGTTTGTCTCTGTGTGCAGTTTGCTTATGACGAGCAGCAGGAGGTGAACATATCTTTCCATATCAAAGTCCAAGACAGGAACACTAAGATCGACAGCACGCTGACAGGTTGGTGTGTCGCTCTCAAACACAGAGAACAGAGAAGTAAAGACGTTTTTCCTCCTATTTTCAGTTCTTATCCAGTTGCATCCCCTCTTATCTTCCCCTCCCAGTGACGCTGTACAGCTGCTCAGTGGGGAGAGAGGACTGCAGTCTGTGTAAACACGCCGACGACAAGTACAACTGCGAGTGGTGCAAAGAAACGCCGAGCAAAAACAGTAATGAAGAAATGAAGTGTGTTTTCAAGGAGATCTGCAAGTTACCCAAACTGGCTCAGTGTCCAGAACCGACGATTACCGACGTGAGTCATCAGAACCAAAGAGTCTTCCTGCTATTTACCATCAATAAAAGTTTGGAGAATCAAACTTTTAATGAAATTCCTGAACTTCTCCAGGACTTCCTCTTAAACTTAGACTTGATTTTCACTTTAGATTGAATTGTTGCTGCTTTTCTAGCTTCTGTCTCACTGCAGGTTGGAGTAAAATATCAAGTTCAGCTGCTGGATGATGCAACTGTTTTCTCCTCCGGCAGTTTGGGGGAAATGTTTTCACCCCCAACAGTTCAGAAAACATTGAAGTTTGTTTTTCTACATAATGCACCATAAAACTTCTCCTCCAGTGATCATAACTCAAACAAAAGTACATTACATCTGAGCTTATCTTGGGTTTCTTCCCTCCATTCAGAGACTTTTCTCTCTCTGAAAATAGATTACTTCTGCAAACCGCAGGAGAATTTCTGCACCTTTTAATAGGCTGGCGATTCATTTTCTGTTTCAAAGTCCTTTGTGGATATAAATCACAACATTTCATCTGAAATACCACAAAGATAAATGCTTCTGGGGATTCCTGCATGACTGCTGAAAGGTTTCACTCACAGAAACGAGAGGCAGAAATGAAAAGCAGTGAAACGCAGGATGGATGTTTGTTAGCTTTTTGTGCTAAATGCTAACTTAGCATGTCAACAGTTAGCTTTCATTATTTTATTATAGTGAGAGTGTAGCAGGTAAATTCTTCATAAATCACAGACCACCAGCTGAACAGTCGGATTTGAAGCGTTTCTGTCTGTTTTTCCTCCAGATCGTCCCTCGCTTTGGGCCGCTCAACGGCTCCATCGCGGTGACCATCAAAGGCTCCAACATGGGAATAAAGAAGGAAGACGTGAAAAAGATCACGGTGGCCGGAGTGAACTGTAAACACCTGGAGGACAGATACTCCGTCTCCACCAGGTGACGACCATAAACTCCACGTAACTCTTCACATTCGCAGGATCTTTGATCTGATGACGTATGATGATGGATTATTGATTATTGATTAACTCCTCTTGCTGTCCAAAGTGTGGTGTGTGAGATCGGACCCAAGCGGACGCCGCCCTCTGACCTCCCGCCTGAGCTGACCGAAAGCGGGCCGGTGACCATAGAGGTGGAGGGGAACAGAAGCACGACCTCCACAATAAACTTCACGTATCGGGTGTGTTTTCCTACATTAAGCAGATATTTCATCAGCAGTGACCAAACGTTTAGCCCCGGACCCAAAACTGGCAAATCTAAATTATACATTAAAATAAAAATACAAAAATTTAAAAATAAAAATTTTTTGTTGGACCTGCTCAACTATAAACAATAACAAAAAAAAGCCTGAATATATTTAGAGAGATAAAACATAAAAAGAGCTTTGGTCACGTTGCAAATATTTCCAAATGAGGTTTTAGAAACCGCTCAGTCCTGCATCAGGAAACCTGCTCCAGTAAAAGATTCACCAGCAGATTGGCTGCTGCGCTCAACTCCATTCAAACGTATTTTTATTCTCCGCCTCCCGCAAGCAGAGAAACAAACATGACCGAAATAAGTTTCACCTGCTGTTCTGTTTTGTTTCCTGAAAGCGACTCAGTCGGGTCATTTAAATATCGCTGTTCACTTCTGTGTTTCCTCTTTGTTTGTTTTCGAGGAGACAAGAAGTAATTACAGAAAACCGCTGAGACAAAAACGATTTACTCCACCGGCGGTTATTCCGCCTGGAAGCTCTCGTTTCAGGAATTTGAACTTTGTCTTGCTGCTTTGTTGGTTCTTTCTGACATCAAAACAGAAAATATTAAACACTTGAGGAAAAGAATGTTTCAAGGTTGTAAACAGTCCATTTTAATTGTTTGAAAAAGAGGAATAATTCAGTTATTTCAGATTCATCAAGTTTCCTGGCAGATTTTCACCTCAAATGTTCACAGATCATTAGTCAAGCTTCAGTTTTTACATCTTTTAATTCTTCCAATTGTGTCTGTGCTGCTTCTAAAAACAAACACTTTCAGAAACCAGCAGCTGTTTTTTGGCAATAGGTTAATTATCTTGGAAACCAAGCGACCTCAGCCTGGCACTGCCCCGTTACCTAGCAACCTCAGTGGAGTTCCGCCCCGTTACCTAGCAACCTCAGTGGAGTTCCGCCCCGTTACCGAGCAACCTCAGTGGAGTTCCGCCCCGTTACCTAGCAACCTCAGTGGAGTTCCGCCCCGTTACCGAGCAACCGAAGCTGAGTTCTGAAACATTTGGTCTGCTGGGTTTCCCGCTGAACAATGGCTGCTGGAAAAGAAAACTGTTTTGTCGTTGACTTGCCTTCCAGAAACCATTTGCTGCTGCTTCCCTGCTGGGTGTGCAGGAGGCTCCACATCTGCTTTTCAAAGATGTACAGATGCATAGTTGCGCATCTGTTTGCAGCCATTTTCACTGCGAGGGCGTCGTTGAGTTTGGGGGCGTGGCCAGCAGCAGCTACCTAGGATTTAAAGTGACAGGAGGCCTTAAAACAGCTGATCTGATCAAAATCTGTTTGATTTGTGCTGAAAATGTAAAGAACATGCTTTGTATAGGCCATTCGCCTCCCCTAACCTGTTCAGGTAAGCATAACAGATTTAAAAGCTGCAAACCTGCAGTTAAAATATTTCATCTCCTCCGGATCGCCACATCTTCTGGGATGAATGGAAGGAAAACGTTGAAGCTTGCTTTGAAATCTGGAGGAAGTCGACGCCGAGTCTGTTTGGGGTTTGAAACGTTGAATCAGGCTCCCGGGTTCAGATCTGCCTCCTTGAATAAAGAGTCGAAGCAACGACTCGGCGACGCCGCGGTGAAGCTGTTCTGAGTTTGTCTCTCTTTGGGGATGTTTATTTTTATTTCCTGCTCTCTTTGTGACAACAGCCAGAACAAATCTGGAGCACAAACAAGACAAATGTTTGAGTGCAAAGCACAGCTGGACTCCTTCACTTTCAGTTCATTTTTAGTTTTGCTTTGAGTCCCTTTAACTCTGCTGTGTTTTAATCTGCGAGTTAAAGCTGTCAGAGTTGAACCAATCAGCTTTTTATCCATCATTTCCTCCAACATTTAAACAAACATGCATTTCAAGCCAAAGTTAAATTCTTTGTGCCCACAAACTTTAAAAGTCATAAATATGAACAGATTTTATTTTTTATGTTTTACATTTTATTTATATTCAGTAAAAGTTATTTGATTTTTTTTTACATTAGCAGAATATCAACAAAGGTTTTGCACATTTGTAATGAAATGCAGCCTCTGCGTTGTGAATGACCAGCAGGAGTAAAAAACGAATTGTTTTGGAGTCAAACTGGATGTTTTAAATGTTTCTGTTCAGGATCCTGATCCTAATTTCATTGATCCGATGGAGGGTCCTGCAGCTGGAGGAACGATTATCACCATCACCGGAAAAGATCTGGACACGGCGACCAAAGGCGACGTCACCGTCTCCATCGGCGGCATCGCCTGTGAAGTGTAAGCTGAAACTTTCCTGCATCGTCAATAAACCGTCACGACGCGCGTTCACTTCCTGTTTCCTTCAGCTTGTCGTTTGGGACGTACATCACCTGCAAGACCGGCAGCTACAGCGGCGCAGCGGCTTTTCCCGTTTCCATGACGGTGACGGTGAAGTACGGAGGAAACACGATCAAAAACCTCCCCAAGCCCTTCAACTACACCGACAACCCAAAGATCACCAGCTACACTCCCAACACCAGCTTCGTTTGGTGAGTCTGTTGCTCTGCCTTCATCCTCCTCCTCCTCGGCAGTCAGACTCCCTGCTGTGTTTTATTTCCCGTCTCGTTTCTCTGGTTTTACTCTGCAGTGGCGGTCGAAGGATCGTCGTGACGGGAACCGGCTTCAACCTGATCCAATCGGCCTCCATGAAGGTTCTGCTCAACACCAACGACGACTCCACCAAGGAGGTAGGAGGTTTCCTGCATCAGGTTTTATTCAGGATTGGATTCAAATTAGGAAAACGGTCAAAAACTGTCCCAAACTCAGACATTTGGCTTCTTTATTTCCTTCATTTTTCCTTATATTTATAGGAATAATCATCCAAATCTGGTCCAAATGCGGTGATTTGTGTCATTTGTTGTTTTTATAAAACCTTTAATGGCAGCAGATTGTCACCTGGATGCTCCTCCGTCTTCATTCAGAGCAGGAAGCTGCTGTCGGTTTCTGTCGGCTCGGTTGGAGCCAACCGGACCCACAGGAGGAAACTAAACGTTTTCTCATCGTCTCTTCATCTCTCATGTCTTCCTCAGTTCAAGTCAGAGTGTAAACGTACCAACAACTCCGTCCTGGAGTGCCACTCACCAATCGTCAGCAGCCATCTCATCAAGAGCGGCCATCTTGTCAAGGCTCAGCTGCACCTGGACAACGTGAAGGAAGACCTGGTCTTCAAGTACTACCCGGACCCGACCTTCGAGTTCCAGACCATTAAAGACCTCACGGCGACCAGCCTCATCATCGTCACGGTGCGAAGAGGCTGACCGCCTCCAGGCGAGAGACGGCATGGACGCCTCGCCGTGAGTCGCTCTGCGTTAACGTCTCTCTCTCTGAACAGGGCCAAGGTTTCTCCAAGGCCATCTCCATCAGCGAAGCCAAGGCCTCCATACAAGGCGTACCCTGCAACATCAAACTCCTGCAGGTACGCAGAGGCCATGCAGCTGCTTCAAAATGAATTTCAGTTTGGCGTTTTCACACTTTGGAAAATGTTTGAAATTTAAAATGCACCGTTTTGTCATAAAGTGCAATGAAAAGCCTAAATTTTCATACTTTAATAATAAAAACATATTTTCTCTCTGAAGTTAAACCAGAATAAAGTTTTTAGGTCACTTAGAATCATAAAAGCTCAGTGAGGAGGTTTTAGAGCATTTTTGACTTTCTTTGTGTTTGATTGTTTCAATGCGATAAATATTTATTATTCATAATAAATATAAAAATATAAATGTTTTTATATTTTTTATGTTAAACTGTGTTGAAATGGGAAATTTTTGTTTGTTTTGTATATCAGGAGACATTTCATAACATTTTTATTTCATTTTATTTAATTTAGAATGAAAAATGCTACAAAAAATTATTATTAGTTACTATAATAAACATTTCTTGTCATAAGAATTTTGATTTATATTCATGATAGATTTCAGTTAATATAAAAAACTATTTTATGTGTCAAAAAGTATAAATAAATATGAAAAATGAAGTCTGTGTGCAGTTTAGAGCTAAATCATTATTTAAATAATAAGTAGTGAATAGTTTTTATGTTAATTTTTATTGTTATAATATTACATAGTATCGTTCATTGTTGTTTTCTTTCTTCCTGAGATTCGTTGCTCTCCATTCAGGAGGTTTTTCCGTTTCGTCTTCTTCTGCAGGACGATAAGTTGATCCTGGAAGCTCCTTCTTCTCCGCCGACGCCCAAGTCCAAGTCGCAGAGCGCGGAGGCGGCCGACGACATGCTGGACCTGGTGGTAAACAAACCGACTCGGTTCTGTTTGGGTTCTGCTGCAGCGCGACCCAAACGGTCCCAACAACGTTCAGCTGGGAATAAACTCTGGCTGCGCAACATGGAAAAGTTTGGACAGTTAAAAACAAAATATCAAAGATTTTCGTATTTCCAAACATTTGGGGTTTATAATGTTGCATCCGTTCGTCTTTCCTTCCTGCTTTGCTTTTTTATTTTGTTTACATTTTTCTCCTTTTTTCCTTTGATCTTTTCTCCTCTGTTGCTTCATTCCTGTCTTTTTTCCCACAGTTCTTTCTTCCTTTTCTCTTTCCTTTCTTTGCATTTTGTTTTTGTTTTTTTTCTTTATTTCTGTCTTTATATTTTTCCATTTTCTTTCTTTCATTTTTATTTTTCTGATTCTTTCTTTCTGTTTTTCTTCTCTTCCTTTTTCCATTTTCCTTTCCATGTCTCTCCTTGTTGTTTTTGCAGATTTTCTATTTAAATTCCTGCTTCTGCAGAAACATCTGCACTAAACTTCAATCAATGTAATTGTAATTTGAGTTTTAAATAGTTTAAATGAGGCTTTTGTAGCTTAAAATGTTTTGAAACTTTCAGTGAAGAGGGTTTATGATTGCTGCTGTTTTAGACAGAAGGAAACTAATCTCTAAACTAAAGCAGTGAAACATTTTCTAATCTCAGATGGTGTTTTTCTTGCAGGTGCAGTTCGGTAACGGGAGGTGGACCGCAGGAAAAGTTCAGTTCACCAGGAAAGAAAACATTCCTCTGGCTATAATCATCCCAGCTGTGATCGTCCCCATGCTGGTTTTCATCGTCATTTCCGTCTACTGCTACAGGTTTGATAACGTTTTTTAAAATGCAAAACCGTGGCGAGAATAAAAAATAAAACAACGATTGTGTTTGATTCCCGTCAGGAGGAAGAGTCAGCAGGCAGAACGGGAATACGAGAAGGTGAAGCATCAGCTGGAGAATCTGGAGGAAAGTGTTCGCGATCGCTGCAAGAAAGAGTTCACAGGTATTCATCCAGAAACAGAATTCAACCTGTTTTATGTTTAACAGGTTAATTTTACATCTTATGCAGGTTTTCTGCAGCAGATTCAGTAAAAACCTTCTTTACTAACATTACGTCACATTGAATTCAGGAATTAGTCTCTGACATTTTGTCTCCGTCTTATGAACCTCTGCCAACTCAACCCTGTGAAACCTGCAGCTTTTTGGCTCAAATCACTGAAAACTTCCCCTCAGATCTTCTTGGCAATCTCTGCGATCCGTTTCAGATTAATCTGACTCTTCTGTCGTTCATCAGGACGATAACTGCAGATCTAAGAGCCCAGGATTATTACAGCCGCCATCGATACTCAAATATTTATCAATACTCGGAACACAAAAGATTAATTCAGTTTAACAAAATTATATTATGAAATTTCAGCGTGTCACAGAATTAGCCTCTAATCAGCTTGTAATTATTGCTGTAAAACAGATTGATTCAGATCTCTTAATCATGGATTTTATTTTTACTTGTTTACTGGGTGAAAGCTTTAGCCTAGCGTAGCTCTGAGTTAATGAAAAGCTATCTGTGTAATTATCATTTTTATCGTCTGTTTACTATTAATGTTTGTAGAAACTAAACCAAGAACTCCTGCTGACTGGGTAAGTTTGACAGGCCTGTTATGTTCTGCCGGTAACAGTAAAAGGTTTTACTAGCTAACTAGCTGCGGATGCTAGCTGCATCTATTACTGAATAAAACATCGAAACTTTAACTTTATACGTTTTTAATTAAGCAAAATAGAAGCCAATAAACCACTGATTGTAGATAATAATCTACATTCTTCAACAAAAAGTGAAAACTATTCTCTTCCAGTCTCAACAATTACGCTAATTTATCTTGCTAATACAAGCTAGCAGACAAAGCTAGTCTTATTTTGGTGTTAAGTTGGCAAAAGTAAGTTTCTGAATAGTAAAGATACATAATACGCCTTATCACACAGTGGCTATGTTTCTGACACCTGAATTATGTTCTGTCACTAACAGCAATCGGCTAACTTTACTAGCTGAACAAGCTAGCTGAGAACGGTAGCCTAACTTAGCTTTACTCATTGGTTTATTGGTATTGGTACGAAGTAAGTCTTCTTTTTGTTTTGTTTTTTTATTCTAAGATCCAGTTTATGTTTTACGCAAATTGCTAATTATAGATGATCTAAAAGTTTCTGTAGTGAATGAGTTCCTGTTAGCCGTTCTGTTTCTGTTTTGCTGCAGATCTGATGATTGAAATGGAGGACCACACCAGTGACCTCAGCGAAGGTCGAATCCCTTTCCTGGACTACAAAACGTACACGGACCGAAACTTCTTCCTGCCGTCCAAAGAAGGCGATAACGACCCCATGATCACTGGAAAAATACAAATCCCAGAATCCCGCAGGGCGACTGTGACTCAGGCACTCAACCAGTTCTCCAACCTGCTGAACAGCAAACCTTTTCTCATCAACGTGAGTTTAAAGCTTTTGGTTGCATTCCTGGTTCCTGTGAAGCTAATTCAGATGCTAATCCTTTTATTTATCGTTATCTGTGCAGATGAACTGATATTCATGTAATTTATTTTCCGTTCCAGTTTATTCGCACATTGGAGAGCCGACCTGACTTTAACGCCCGGTCTCGGGGAAACTTCGCCTCCCTCCTGACGGTGGCGCTGCACGGGAAACTGGAGTATTACACGGACATTATGAGGACGCTGCTGCTGGAGCTGATGGATGAACACGTCCAGAATAAAAACCCCAAGCTGATGCTCAGGAGGTGAGAACATGTTGAGGGATTTTATTAACTTATTTAAACTCAGAGGTGAAGAGTAGAAAACGTCGTACTAAAGTTAGAGTGAAAAAGTATTTAGTAGGAAGTTTATTAAGTATTAATCAATCATTTAATAATGAAAAATTACATCATCAGATGGCCAAAATGTAAAGTGAAAATTTTAACAAAAAATAACAAAATCAGGCAAAATAAAATGTTTACAAATCAGTTTCTTTAAATAAAAATTTTTGGTTTGTTTTTCATCAGGGAGTAAAAAACTCCAGTAATCAAGTACAAGTAAAAAGTACAGCGTAGTTAAACGTTCAGTTGAGTAAATGGAACCAGTTTCTACCAAACTCTGGACCGAAGTGTTGATAACGATCGACTCCAGAACCGGACCAGTGATGACATCACTGCAGGACTGGGGAGAGACGGCGGCCATGTTTCTTTTCTGGCTGTCAGTTCCTGCTCAAGTCTAACTCTAAAACTACTTTTTGTTTCAAAAAAGTTACTGAAGTGACTGTAACTGTTGGTCCCAGCTCTGTTTATATTTGCAGATTTAGTTTTTTATTCCCTGTAGAAACTCTGAGCCGTGTTATTGCTGAGTTGATGACTGCGACTGCAGAGCAAGTCAGCCGGCTTCGCTGCAGCGTTGCTCTGAAGCCTGGAAGTAATCAGGCTGTCTGGCCTCCTGCTGTGAAGCTGACAGCTTTGTGATTGAGCAGCAGTGAAAGTGGAGCCTCCTTGCAGCTGTGAAGTGATGAAGATGATTCCTCTTGTGTTTGTGTTGCTGCTGCAGGTCAGAGACGGTGGTGGAGAGGATGCTCTGCAACTGGATGTCCATCTGCCTGTATCAGTTCCTCAGGGTAACAGGCTTTTCTTTACTCTCTTATTCAATATTTTCCTATGAAATAAAGTTTTTCAGACTAAGATTATTACTTTCAGATTGCATCAGTGTTTTATCTCTGTGCGTTATCTTTAGAGCGGATTTTTAACACAAATATTTTATGATTGATTTTATTTGCTGGTAAATTTCAACATATTTCAGTTGATATTTGAGTTATGAATCTCTGCTGTAACATATGGAAGCCCATTCCTGCCGTGAAATAAAAACTGAAAGCCCGAAGGAAGTTTTAAAATTATAATTATGAGAGTAAGTCAGTCCGTCGAAATGATGAAGGTACAGTAATAATTTTGAGATACTTTAACTTTCAGTGTCACAATTATGAAATAAAAAGCCATAATTTTGATGTTACAAGTCATAAATTTGAGATAAAATTAACAATTTTCAAATACAAAGTAACTATTATGAGATACAAAGTTCTAATTTTTGGATACAAAGTTATTATGTTGAGATATAATTGCAAAATTTCAACTTTACAGTCATAATTCTGACTTTTTATTTCATAATTTTGAGAAATAAATTTTAATTTTGAGATACAAACTCATTATTCACAGCCATAATTTTGAGGTCGTCACAGTGTCTCTAAAGAGGCTTTGCTCTAATTTCTTATTTTTATGTATATAATCATATCTTTGTTGTGCTGGAGTGACTGTGTGTTTGTGTGTCAGGATACGGCCGGGGAGCCGCTGTACAAGCTGTACAAAGCCTTAAAGCACCAGGTGGAGAAAGGCCCGGTGGACGCCAAGCTGAAGAAAGCCAAATACACGCTGAACGACACGGGGCTGCTGGGAGACGACGTCGAGTACGCCGCACTGGTCAGTCTGGCTCAACTGGGATTTTCTGATTAGCATTCAAACAAAAAAATTCAAGTATCAAAAATTTGGAAGTTAGAGGTCGGTTTTAAGAGAAATGAAAATCCAAAATATTTGTTCTCTTTTCGGGGAACCTGTTTGTTTGAGGCCAATGAATTTGTTCGTCTGTGAAGCTATTTGATCTGAGTTTTGGAATATGTTCATTTGGGAATCTGTTCGTTCAGGAATCTGTTCGTTCAGGAATCTGTTCGTTCAGGAATCGGTTCGTTCAGGAATCTGTTCGTTCTTTTTTCATGACAAAGTGTAAACGCAGGACAGAACTAGCAGTGCTAACTGAGCCAACACTGTGTGTGTGTGTGTGTGTGTGTGTGTGTGTGTGTGTGTGTGTGTGTGTGTGTGTGTGTGTGTGTGTGTGTGTGTGTGTGTGTGTGTGCGCGTTCATCAGACTCTGCAGGTGCTGGTTCACGGCGAGGGACCAGACGTGACGCCTGTCAAGGTGCTGAACTGCGACACCATCACCCAGGTGAGTTTGTTTCCACATGAAGGCAGTTTTTGTTTCTGTGTTTCAGGTGAGGTTTTGATTTTGTTTCCGTTTCCTGCAGGTGAAGGAAAAGATCATTGATCAGGTGTACAGGAACCTGCCGTTTTCACAGAGACCTAAAGCAGAAGGCGTCGCGTTGGGTAAGACGCTCAGTTCAGCTACGGCAGAAAATTAATTCATTTAAATCTGAAACAACTGAGCTGCTTTTAAATGTTCCGTAAACATGAGACCAAATCTGCATTAGCATAAAGTTACTAACATGATATCATGTAAATAAATTTGTTTGGATGAGTAGCTGAGTCATGCTAACAAAAAAAATGACATGTTTTAAAATTCTTAGTGTGGCACTAAGTCAGCAACCTGTTTGTTCTTAGTTTGGGAACCTGTTCGTTCGTTCGTTCGTTCGTTCGTTCAGAGTTGTGAAATCTCTGCTCAGGTTTTGGGAATCTGTTCGTTCGGGATCTGGGAATTCATTCGAAAGGAACTATTAAATAAGAAACACAATTAAAATCACGTGTTTCATTTTGTTCACATGATAAATTATTAAAAATCATCCTCCTCCTTCTACTTCCTGTTGTCTTCTTCTTCGTTTCCTCCAGTAGAAACATCCGGTTGTTGATCATGTGACTCTCCTGATGTGTGTTTCTGCTGCAGCTCAACTCAGCATGAAAACGTTCACCTTTTTTTACTGTCATGTTTCCACTAAGCAAATTTATTTTCATAATTCCAGTTTTCATAATTTTACGGTTAATGGAAACAAATATCTGCAAAGTCTTGTGCAGCAGAAACTATTGAGAGCCAGTAAGACGTATTTTATCGTGTTCTCCTTGTAATTCCTTGTTTGTCCACAGAGTGGCGCCCCGGCTCTACGGGTCAGATCCTGTCCGACATGGACCTGACGTCGCAGACAGAGGGGCGCTGGAAGCGGCTCAACACGCTGGCCCATTACAACGTGAGTTCAGCCGCGTCCCGGTCGAATCGGAGCGAATCAGAATCTCTCAGCCGACCGGAAGCTTCAAGTCTCCAGAACTGAGAGTCTGTAGAGCAGAAGGCTGTGATGGGAGGCAGGAAACCCGTTAGGGGGAAACTATGAAGGATTCTGCAGAACAGAAGCTCAGCAGCGAACGGCCATGAAGCTGAAAGCTGAAATCTTATTTTTCACCAGATGCAGATTTAGGAAGTTGGTTTCCCTGCATTTTTAATCCTTCAGATTATTTGTCTAAACTTTATTTACCTCAAAGGGAAATTAAAATCATATCATCCAGGCATCATTGAGCGTCGTTTCGGACGGTGATGCTGAGGGCAGAAAGGAAATCCAGGAGCAGTCAGTGTTGCAGCGAATATGGAGAAGCCTCTGACTGAAGACTGTTGCTGTTTGACAGGATAATTATTTAGCTGTGGGCTAAACGGCTACTTTGAAGCTGCACATGTTTTTTTGTCTAAATAACTAGCTCTAAATATTTGGTTGATATTTAGTTTGAAGCTAATATTTAGCTCAGAGCCAAATATTTAAACATTTAATTACAGAGATAAGTACTTAGCTTGAAACTAAAATGTAGTTAGTTAGATAAATATTTAGTTTTTAAATGTAAGCAAATTTTTATTTTGAAGTATTTAGGTCAAAGCTAACAGGCAGTCGGCAAGATAAATATGTAGCTTTAAGCTAAATATTTAGCTAAGAGGTCAAACTTTAGCTCAAAGCTAAAGTTTTAAACTAAATATATGTAAACTGATACTTTTGTAAATGAATATAAATGAAATCCTTTATTTCCTCTTATTTTTCGCTTAATAACCAAATTATTACTGTTCATTTTTGACTGCAGCTGCACTCCGTAGAACGTGCTAATATGCTGCTAAATCTTTTTTACTTTGGGTGAATCTGCTGTTTACCAGCTGCACTTTTTAACAGATTGAAGTGAAGTTGTTTCTACATTAGCGCCTGGCCTGATGGGTCAAAGGTCAGCGTCAGGCCCTGAGTTTAGGTTTTCAGGTTTTGCTCTGATGTCGGGTTCTGTCCGTCTCCGGCTCGTCTTCTGGCTCATTGAACCAGAGGAGATTCATGATGCTGCCGCTCCTTCCTGATGCTTTTAATCAGCTTTGTTTAGCAGAGACCTTTCCTTTCTCACCAAAACAACCGAAAGCTGAAGAGCAGGAAAATGTCGAGCCACTCGAGACTCGTCTGCAAAACCAACAGAAACTAAATCACTGCTGCTGTCCAGACTCTCCTGACATTTAAGGAGGATAATTAATTCAGAGGCGGATTTTGCCTCTAATAACTGTGTAGCTTAGTTAAACATTTTCTCTCTGCTTGAACAGATGTTTGTTTTTTGTTTCTGCAGGTTCGGGACAACGCCACATTGGTTCTGTCCAGAGTTTTGCACACGCAGTCGTTCCACCAGCACCAGGACAGCCATGATGAGAGTACGTCACTTTTTATTCCACGTCTGAGACGTTTAACTGCAGCATCTTCTAGTATTTACGCTTGTTTACCGCGCTGTTAAGTTGTTCTGGGTAATGGGTGGAAAAAGTGATCAGAGATGTTAAAATTAGGCTAAAAAATGGAAAACCGTCCATTTTCTGTTTGTTTATTCACTAATTAAACATTTGAAAACAAAAACAGTTCAAGACACAAATAATTAGTTCAACTTTAAATTGACTTTTTCATGTCTGCATAAGCAAAACAACATTGAAAGTTTTTCCTCAGCATGTTTTTATTAAACGTTGACCACAATAACAATAATAATTAGCCTTATAATTCTCGCCAAGGAGTTCTTTGTTTTATTTTTATTTATTAAATTTAATAGCTACATTTTCTAATTAGTTTCAGAATAATCTCACCATCCCAGAGGAGAGAAGCATATAAATGTAATATAATAAACCAGAGGAGGTTAATATGATGCAGAAAATACCTCCAGAGGTTAATTCACTCATAAATCACATGGCAGCAGAGCGAACTTTCATTTCTGTCAAAACACATGAATCCTAAAATATTAAACATATATTATCAACTGCTAATTAAAACTTAACAAAACATTCAGACGACTTTTGGCAACAAATTGGTGTTTTTTTCTCAGAAACTTCCCAACTGTTAATTCACATTATAGGCCTGCTGCGCCGTTACCTAGCAACCCCCAGCTGAGCACAGTCCCGTTACCTAGCAACCCCCAGCTGAGCACAGTCCCGTTACCTAGCAACCCCCAGCTGAGCACAGTCCCGTTACCTAGCAACCCCCAGCTGAGCACAGTCCCGTTACCTAGCAACCCCCAGCTGAGCACAGTCCCGTTACCTAGCAACCCCCAGCTGAGCACAGTCCCGTTACCTAGCAACCCCCAGCTGAGCACAGTCCCGTTACCTAGCAACCCCCAGCTGAGCACAGTCCCGTTACCTAGCAACCCCCAGCTGAGCACAGTCCCGTTACCTAGCAACCCCAGCTGAGCACAGTCCCGTTACCTAGCAACCCCAGCTGAGCACAGTCCAGTTACCTAGCAACCCCAGCCTAGTTCCAGAACATTTGTTCAGTTGGTTTTCCCAGCCGAAATGTTTAGCAGCCATTTTGCAGCCAGCCTGTTGCTGGTCGTCTCCAAGTGGTGCAGGTGATTTTGTTTTCTGTGGCTGCAGAAAACGCGCTGCTGGAGGACGACAACACGTTCCACCTGGTGCGGCCGACGGACGAGATCGACGAGGTGAAGTCGAAGCGAGGCAGCATGAAGGACAAGTCCATGACCAAAGCCATCACAGAGATCTACCTGACCCGGCTGCTCTCCGTCAAGGTGGACATCCGGTTTAAACTCGCTCCACGTCGTTAGCATCAAGCTAACTTCATATTATCATTTCATCATATGAACACTTTGCTGTGCTCAGCTACTTCTTCCTATAAGCACATCATAGATCAAAACGTTGAGCTTCTTCTGGATATTCCTGTTATATATTTTGGTAATTTCAGTTTGTATAAATTTTGAAATATTTAAACTTTAATGCAAATTTCAGCCTCATTGAAATGCATCAAAATCCTTTGAATTCCACAAAATTCAGCAAAACCTTCCTGTGTTTGACGGCTTGCATCGTCTGCCCACTTCAACATAGAAACAGCTGCTGAGCATCAGGCTAACATCTGATGATTCAACTTTGTTTTAGTTTTTCTAACTTCATGATTTGAGTTTTGGCCGTTTTCAGATTCATAATGTATTTCAGTGACAGAGCGCTCTCTACATATCTCACTCTACAAACATTAATCATGCATCAAAACGCAGCCGTGAGTCTTTCAGGAATGAAGGATCAATGCAGAGTGATCATAACGATGTCGCCTCTTCCTGCACTGGGTTCCTCTGTGAAGAACTGAACTTTTTCTAGTTGTTGTTCTTGTTGTGTTGCAGGGAACCTTGCAGCAGTTTGTGGATAATTTCTTCCGCAGCGTCCTTTGCACCAGCGCCGCCGTCCCGCCGGCCGTCAAATACTTCTTTGACTTCTTGGACGAACAGGCGGAGAGACACGACAACGTGGACGAGGAGACGCTGCACATCTGGAAGACCAACAGGTACGCTGACTCAGACGAATTAATCCCAGCGGCAAGATGGCCGCCAAAGACCGGGCGTGTCCGAAAGAAACTTCACCAGATTAGCGTCTGAGCTGATGCTAATCGTACATGTGATGGTTCTTCCTGCCGGTTCCGTTCTTCCAGCCTGCCGATGCGGTTCTGGGTGAACATCCTGAGGAACCCGCAGTTCATCCTGGACGTTCACGTGACGGAGGTGGTGGACGCGTCGCTGCACGTCATCGGCCAGACCTTCATGGACGCCTGCACCAAGACGGAGCACAAGCTCAGCAGAGTCAGTTCCGCTTCTTCTGGGTCAAACTGGAGTCTTTTAAAATGTGAACAAACTATGACGGATTTATGGTGACAAAACTACATTCTTTGAGTTGGGATGTTTATTTTATTCTTGTTGTGATTTACTTATAAAAATGGACTGAAATAAGAGCAGCTGCAGACCTGTTGGCTGATAGATCAACTTAAATGATCACATTTTTTCAATGGACTATTAAAGGTAGGAAAATAACGGCTGAATCGAGTGATTTCAATTTCAATTGATTTCTTATAATTTTGTGACGGTTTTTGGTAAAATTGCATCGTTTTTCTGCTAACATAATAACTTTATTCTCATAGTTAAACTAAAATTCTCATATCCGTCCCTAATACTCACAGAAGGGATGATTGAAATAAAAGCCACATTTTGAAAACATGTCTGGAAAGAACGAGAGAAAAAGAAGGAGACCAGTTAACCGGCCCTGAGGGACGCCAGAACCCAGCCGGGGAGTTTAGCCAGTTACTGCCGGAGATCAGCGTCTCTGTTTCTGTCCGCAGGAGTCGCCTAGCAACAAGCTGCTCTACGCAAAAGAGATTTCCACATATAAGAAGATGGTTGACGAGTAAGTTCACTCCACCGGCTGCCGTTCTGACCCGGTTCTGACCCGGTTCTGACCCGGTTCTGACCCGGCTGATTCCTGGATCAACGTGTTTGTTTGTTTGTTTCCCTCAGTTACTACAGAGGCATCAGGCAGATGGTTCCAGTCAGCGACCAGGATATGAACACACACCTGGCCGAGGTGTCCCGGGTAGGAAAAACACTCCAGAACCAGAGACTCTGGGTCAGAACCAGCTGGACCGGTTGGTTCTGGGAGGTTATGAGTAACAGATTGACCCACAAAAGTATTAAAATGTTCATATTTGAAACGTTACTGGAGATTTTATGTGATCGATCACTTCACATTATGTTACAGATAAAAATCTGAAAAGTGCGGCGTCTCATTCTCTTTTGGATGAACTTTGACTAGACCATATGTTTCAAACTAGTTTCAGGAATTTATCATAAAAGGGGAGAATAAATAGATTTTTCATGTTTTTTATCTTCAGATCAAAGTTTTTTGTTTCTCTTCATAGTTTTTCCTTTTTCTGTTACATAAAATTGAAGCTAACATGTTAACGTAGCATTAGCATGTTGGGAAAAATGCTTGTGACCTGCAGTCATAGATGAGATTTGTAGCTAGAGCGCCCTCTGCAGGTGTTTCCAGCCAAACAACAGAAAATACTGCAGCGGTTATTTAATTGACTTGAATTATTAATATTTTGGTGTTTTTTTTCTGACCCAACATAATAAATCTGTTGCTCCTTTTGTTGCAGCAACACACAGACAAGCTGAACACCCAGGTGGCCTTGCATCAGCTGTACCAGTACGCCAGCAAGTACTTCGACCTGGTGAGGAATCCTGCAAAACATGTTTCTGTTTCACACAGAAAACCTGAAACTCTGACAGGAAATGAAACTCTACAGATACCAAATTACCACTTTTAGTTTTTATTTATGCTACATTTGCATAATCACTCAGCAACGAGTCGTTCTTCAAATGAAGATGATCTTTTGTTCTTTTGGCGTTTAATGAGTTAATTTTAACTTGTATTGAGGTTAAAATTGTGTTGGTCTGAATTTCAAGCAAATATGCAAAAAATTATTTGAACATGGACGTATATTTAAATTTAATTCCAGATACAAATAATTTTTAGGTCAATATGTTTGGAAAACGAACATTTTCTATAAAGATTTTATTTTTTCAGGAATAAAAGTTTTTTGTCCAAATTTTTGATGAAAATAAAATGAAAGATGCTGAAAATGCTGCTCTGTTCCTCAGATCATCCAGTCTCTGGACGACGACCCGGCCGCCCAGAACAGGCAGCTGACGCTCCGCCTGCAGCAGGTCGCCGCCGCCCTGGAGAACAAAGTCACTGACCTCTGACCTCACCGCAGGGGCGGGGCGTCTTTTTCGATTGTGAGCGTTTGGACTCATCTGAATGTCTGGAGAGGATCTAGCAGAGCCAGAAGAGACAAATTTCCACTCAGCGCCCAAAAGCAAACAAAGAGAAAACATCTTTCTGAAAATCACCGGAAGTTGAAGAAAATCCAGAATGTTTTGTTTTTTGGGACGTTTTGACCTTCAGCTGCTCCTCTGTTTGTACTGGACGGTACGGAGGCCCGGCGGGTCCAGCTGTTCGAGACATCAGCGACTCTTTAGTTTTATGTTTTCTGTTTGTATCCTGAGTTTCTGCTTCTGGGCCGCCAGAAACCAACGGCTGCGTTTCTTTCACGTTCAGGAAGTTAGTAAAAAAAAATCTCTTATAGACCAAAGTCCAGGAAATCTGAAAAGTAAAATGAGTTGCGTATTATATCATTTAAAAATCATGCGCCATAAACAAATTTAGCTGGTTTAGAGATAAACTAGATTCACATTTGTGAAGAAAATGTTTTAAAAATGAAATATTTGAGTTGTAGTAGCACTTTTCCACCACTGGGAGTGCTGTTCATAACTGACCGTTCCCCTTATTGCACAACCAACTGAAAGGTACTGATTAGTTTTTTTAAATCAGATGAATCTTGACTTTCCTAATCATTGTCTTCAATTTATTTATTAATTCATCCGTTTATAATTAATCTTCTGATTCCGCTTAACATAATTTATGTAACTTTTGCTAAAAATCTCAAATACTGACAGCCAGTTTGTGGACAGCTGGTTGATTTCAGTCACTTTCAGTAAATTATGAAACACTCAGCCTGCTCTGATTGGACAGCAGGTCTGATCAGGCTCCGCCCACCGGACCCGACCACCATCATGAAACCTGCTTTCATTTGGGCTCAAATTGAGGAAATATAAATGAAAATACACAAAATGTTATGAGTCAAACTTGTTGCCCTCATCATTTCATAAACTCCAAATGATTTTTATATTAAACATCGAATCAAATCTGTAAACCATCGCAGCTTTTCTCAAACTGAAGCCACTTTGGTGCCAAATGCTCTGAATCCAGGAAACGTTTGAGTCTCAAAGGATTTTCGGTACTTTTACGATTAAAAAATGTGAAACTTTAGCGGCCGTGTCGTTGACGAAACGTCACGTCTGAAACATTTTGCAGCCTTCATGGATGAACAACATGTCCGCCTCTGCCGACGCTTGCTTTCGTCTGCCTTCTCTTTGCCACCAGCGAGTGCCTTAAAGAGCTGAAGTGGATCTGAAATGAACAAACCCACCAGAACCGGATCACAGAACTGAATGTTTCAGAAACACTTGGCACTAACTGAAGAACAGGCGACAGAAATTGAAACTGTCCCTTTAAATTCTTGTCCTGACCCGATTCTGATCAACTCCAGTTTGTTTCAGGCAGAAACAGAAACTCAAATGTGAACTTTGCTGCCAAATGTTCTGATCGTCGTCGAGGATCTTTGGGTTTCTGTGTTAGAATATGTTGAAGAACTTTAAGGCTCACGTGAATAAGTCCGAATGTTTCTTCTGATCCAGTAACGGACTTTAAAGCCAGCGTTGCCGTTGGCGACGGCAGGAATGGTTGGGATGGACCAAGCTTTAGACTTTGAAATGGACTCGGATGTTACCAGAACGGCTCTGAAATAGACTGAAGCCCAAATCTGTTACTCTTCTGTTGAAGTGGGAAAAATCCAGATCTAGGAAGTCCAAATATCCAATAAAGTATGTTTATACAAATGAAAGAAAGGTGTCTTGTTTCCTTTCTAGCTTGTTTTTATGTTAAATGTTCTTCCTAAAATGAATTAACTGGTTGCAGCTGAATGTTACTCTCACTTTTCTGTATTTTATAGATTCAATGCTAAAGAAATGCACTTCTCTGCAGATGATGTCTGCAGCAGCCATATTGGATTTTTAGGTCGCAGTTGGAAAGAACCTCAAACTTTCCAAGTTGAAATCTTTTGACCATCGTCCTGCAGAATTTAAAAATCAGACGTTTCTCAGTTTTATGTCTATTTTAAGAAGCTAAATGAATCTGAGGTTTAATGGGTCGAACCAGCCGGACGCTTTATTAGAACTTGAAGTACAAGAGATTGGAAAAAACAGACGGTTTATGGTTTTATGTTTCCATCCATCCTTGCTTGTTTTCACACTGTTTTCAGCTCATTTGTGACATTTAAACCCAGAAGAATCCTGTTTGGGTCTCTCCTCCTGAATCGGACCGGAACCGCTATGAGCCTCCATGATTCAAATTCTGCTGCTTTCATTTTAAACAGAAATGATCTGCAGACTGGAACCGGACCGGTTCTGATCAGAGGTGAGTTCATAGTTTCTGTGACCTTCGGGTCAGTTTGTTATCAAACTTTATTTTCTAATAAACATCAAAGTTTAGAGACTTAATTCTTATCTCTAACGGCAGCAAAATCTAGTTTTTAGTTAAGTTTATCTACAAAATAATAATTTCGCTTGTATTTTAGGTAAAAGAAACACATTTTTACTTTAACACAAAATAGTTTTAAACTGGATTTAATTTTATTTAACTGCGTTGCATTAGGGTTTAATTATAGAAATGCAACGCTGCCCCCTTGTGGTCAACGAATACAACACATCCTGCAGAGATTTGTCTTATAAACTAAGTTTTAACCAAATTGTTTGCAGATAACTAAAAACAAAAACGTCACTCAGCATTTAAATAATTTAGCAGCTCAAACAGATGAAAATTAAAGATTCATTCAGTAAAAACAAAAAATGCAATATTAACCAATATCCTAAAATGTTTTAAATTAATAAGAGGTTTAACTTCTAGTAGTTAAACATTTTCTGGAATAAATAAATGCAAAAGTGTCACAAAATGAGAGACATCCGCTTATAACAAACGATTTATTGTGAAACTTTTATTTCTGGATTAAAGAACAAAAATGAACATTTTATAAATTCAACTCAAAATATTTTGTTTAAAGTTCAGAGTTCAGGTTCTTCAACTTTGGCGGCCATTTTAAAATTTCATATTTAAAGATTAACCGATTTTCAGTGGTGAAACCACACTGCCCCCTGGTGTTCATTAAATCTAACATCTTTCAGATTTGAATATTTCTAAAAACTAATTTTTATTTTTTAATTAACCGTCGCTCAGCATTATGGGAACTGAAGTTCCAATCTCCAAATAATTTCTGAGCTCAAACAAATGAGAATTAAAGGTTTATTCAGTAAAAACAAACAGAAAAACATTAGAACTCTTAACCCGTCTTATTATTTAAATGCTCTTTAAGTGTTTTAAATAAATAAATAACAGATGTAAATTTCTAATAGATTAACATTTGCAGGAAGAAATAAACGTGCAAAAAATAGTTTAACAATATAACAAGTATCCACTTTATTTCTGGATAAAAAAGGGAAAAAAATGTATATTTTCTAAAGATAAGTCAAAATGTTTCCCTTCAACTTTGGCGGCCAACAGCTTAGTGGTATAATTTAAAAAATTAATGTGTTAAGCAACCGGTGCAGCTGGATGTTTGCAGATTTAATATTTATTATTAATCCTATGGAGGTAGACAGCTGAAGGTCGGCTGGAGGTCGGCTGGAGGTCGGCTGGAGGTCGGCCTCAGCTGAGGAAAGTGAAGACGACAGACTGGATGGGCAGCCTGCAGACGGGGCACAGCTTGTTCCTCCTCTTCAGCTTCCTGGCGCAGACGTAGCAGGACATGAGGTGCCCGGTGCGCCCGTGGACGATGCAGCCGTTTTTGGGTCGGGACTGGCAGATGAGACACGGGTCCAGACACGAGTCCGGCAGCCGGGACTCGGCCGACACGCTGCGCTCCAGGTCCGGCACCGGGTCCTGGGAGTCGCCCGATGATGACGGCTGGGACTCGGGCGTCCACAGCTTCTCCTGGGAGGAGAAGGAGGAGGAAGGCTGGGAGGAGCAGAGGGCATTCTGGGAGTTTGGGGCGGAGCAGTCTGACCAACTCTGAGAGTTCAGAGGAGTTTTTGCTCTTTTTCCATCAGGAACATCGACGCCGTCGTTGTCCTCCACATCCGAACCTGCAGGAGACACAAGGAGTTAAAACATACAGAAATTTAGCGTTTAAGGTAAAAAAAACTTCATATTTCTGCCCAGAATTCTGCAAGTTACAGTTTCAGCTTCAAATTCAGCAGATAAAATTGTCTCCTAAGCACTTTTTATATCCTATTATTAATCTGTTTTGTAGTTTTAATTCAGATTAGCCGTTAGCTTTAGCCTCCAACAAAAACATCTTTTTGGTTTTGTTGCATAACAACGTTTGATTGAAACAAACAAACACGCTAGAACCCACCTGGAGTTTCTTTGGCAGCTGATTGGTCGGTGGGGTTGGTGGGGAGGGCTTTGGGGTCGGCGGACGCCTCTGGCAGCCAATCGCGACGCAGCGTCCAGCAGCGGAAGCAGTTTCTGGGCAGCGGCGGGTTCAGCTCGTCACACTTGGAGCAGCGCCAGTAGTCCTGAGAGTGAAACGCAGCGAACTGAGTGAAGAGCAGCTGGCGCTAAAGCTAATGCTAACAGGTTTCTACTCACAGCCTCTGTGATCTCCGTGTCGTCGTCAAACGAGTCGTCGTCCTCCGCCTCGAAGATGGTGACTTCATAAACCTGAGGAGGAAGATCGATGATGAATGATAAAGTTACGTTAACATTTAGTTTGTTTTGCCGCCAGAATAGAAACATTTTGGCTCAGTAATAATTCACGTTAGCTGATCTATAATCGACTGTCTGGTTTCGTCTCACCTGGTCGTCGGCGGACAGCGACGCGTCGTCCTCGTTGTAGTCGTCCGAGTCGACCGATTCCACCTCGAACTCCACGCTGAAGTTGTCGCTGTCCGAGTCGGACTCTGCGATCGTGACCTCCGACCTCCCGGACCGGACGCTGTGGGAGTCGGACGACTGGCTGCCGCAGTTGTCCCGCCCACTTCCCAGCCCTCCAATCACGCACCAGGACAGGCTGTCGTCGAACGTCAGCGAGAAGCTGTCCGAACGCCGCCGCTTCCTGCCGTCGTCCGACTCTTCGTCCTCCGACTGCTGCTCCTCTTCCTCTCCCTCTGTGCTGTGGGACGGACCTGCGAGGGGGCGGAGTTTATGCCAGGTGCATGCTGATTGGTGGGTTTCTATCCACAGAAACTCACCTGAGCTGGTCCTCCTCCTCCTCCTCTTCCGGTCTGGAGATGAAGATGAACTCTCAGCTCCCTGAAAACATCAAGTCAGGGTTGGCTTGGTGAATTTAAACAAAACTAAAGATGAAAATAAATATTTCCAGTGCATTAAATTATGAGCAGAAAGTTATTAAATGGTTAGTAAAACAATATTTTAAACAAAATGGAGGATCATGTTTTACAGCAGTTTAAGTTTATAAACAGAAAGTTTATAAAATAAACTTCTAAATTATCACTGAATGTTTTATTTATCAGTTTATTTGATCAAAACATTTGAAACTTACATTAAAATGTTCCCAACATTACATTTTAATATTGTTTTTCCTTTTCAATATAAAAAAAGGAAAAACTATATTAGAATTTAACAGAAATTTTGATCAAATTTCTGTTAAATTCTAGTTTGATTTGCATTAGGGGTTTTCAATGTGTGGCTCAGGGGCCATTTGTGGCCCTTGAAATTACATCATTTGGCCCTTAATCACAAGTCAAAAATAATTTTAAAATAAAAAATTTGAAAAGAAAATATTTCTTTTAAGTCAACAGTTTGAAGCCTTTTTACATTTTGAATCATTACTGATGAAGAGATTTTATCAAATTGAGCTTGTAAATAAAAACTAAACTAATAAATAAAAATGTATTTTAAAAAAAAATCGCAGTAAATTAATCTTTGTAATTTTTACCAGTTCAAAAAACTTAAAAAAAAAAATAAAAAATATTGAGCCTTTTAAACAATTCTGTAGATAAATGACATTCATTTCTTTACATTTTATTGCCTAAAACACATTAAAAGCTTCATGTTATTGATCATTTCACCATTTGTAGCAAAGGATGCATCTGCAGCTAAAAAATAGATTTTTTAACAATTAAAATCTAAATTTGTTGATTATTACAAACATCACAATCAATCAGATTATTTCAACACATTTTGAGTGTTTTTTTGACATGTCATCAATATAAATATTGATGACAGTGGAGCTGTAACGACTCGTCTCACCTCCGTCCTTCTGTCCGTCTGGCTGCTGTGAGCTTCACTCAAATTCGTCGTTGAATCTGTGAAAACAGAAACAAGTTTTCTCCGTTTATTCACAATATTTAACATTTCAATCTAATAAAACGTCTAAAATGTTCCCTGTAAATCCTGACAGCAACAGATCATTTACATTTTCAACTGGATCAGATTAAAAAAAAAATGTTTATAAAATGTTTTATTTCTCTCCAAATTTCAGTGCATTTTCCTTCCAAATGATCAGATTTAATCTGAGAAAATAATCTGTAACTTTTATTATGACCCTAATTAGTTTAATTTAGATTATTTCTTTACAAACTGAAGCGTTTAAACTCGGCCCACCTGGGTTCCTTACGGCCTCCAGGTTCTTGGTGATCATTGCAAACAAAACCCTGAAACAGAAACCCATTTCAGTTCCAACATGGCGGAACCAGAACCAGAACCAGAACCAGAACCAGAGGAGACTCCGACTCACCTTGGTTCCTTCACGGAGAAGCTGTCGACGCCCAGAACCCGGCCCAGAGCGTCCTGAGCGCAGTGAACGATGTGCTGCTGGTTCTGGTCGTACAGCTGCCTCTGCATGATGTACTGACCCAGGTAGAACATGACCTGGAGAGAGCGGCCAATCAGAACGCAGCATTACAGAAGACCCGCCATATTTGAAGGAAACTACAGTTTTATGCTACAAATATTAGGACTTTAAAATAAAACACTCATTCTCTGGCACAGATATTAAATTGTGGAGAAAAAAAAAAGCCTTTGGTCGTCATAACAACGGGAAAACCTTCATATCAGACAAAATGCAGCTGATTTTTCCAAGATTTTTTCAAATTAATTTTCTTATTGAATTAATAATAAGTAATTTATTTAACCCTGCTGATTATTAATATGGTGCACAAAATAAAGACGTTTAGCCAACTTCTTCAGGCCTGTAGCCTGGTTATTCCTCCAGCCACCGGGGGGCGCTGAACTCAATGAAAACTGGATGTGGAGTTACCAGATTCAGCTGTGAGTTTCTTCACATTCAGGTTGTTTGAGTCTTTTTATCAAAGGTTACTAACTTTACATGTAGTATCTATAATTAGCTACACTGTAAAACTGTTAAAATCCTGAAATACACTGATCCATTTATTTGTATTTATGGTGTTTTTGAAATGCTAATGCTAGTAGCATTGCTAGCGAAATGTCTAAGCTTATTTTCAGTTTATGCTAACAGAGATTTCAATGTATTTTCAATAGTTTGTTTTTTGCGCAACATATAGTTAATGAATTATTGAACATGTCAATTTCTGATTAATTTGAAACTTTAGATTTAAAAATGTAATCCCAGAATATACGGAGATAATTTTGAAATAACTTTATATTTAATGTTTTTGCTGTTTTTTTTTTTTTTTACCATAAAATCTCTTAAAGGTGGAAAGATGGTATGAATATATAAAAGGTCGTTCTGTACCTCCTTTATGGTGAAAACGTCTTTGGTGGCGCCGGCGTGTTGCAGCAGAGAACCGAACTCCACCTTCGGTCTCACCTGAGCACAAACAGGAAGTGAGTGAGTGACGCAGTAAAACCAGGAAGTGGCATTTTAAAACGGCAGCAGCGCTCACCAGCTTGTTTTCATTGGCAAACTCCCTGTCAGCTGACATGGTGATGCCGGTTGCTGCGGCGCACAAACATAAACAAAATGAGTTACTACTGAGGTTCTGCTCAGTTTGACCCAAACTGGACGGATTAAACCAGAAAATTAATAAAGTCTGTGATAGTTTATAACATGATTAATGTCAAATAAAAGCAGAACTGAATTAGTTAAATGTAAGTAAATACAACAACCTCTGCTTGTTAGTGAAGAGACAAATGTTTAAAAGGTGATTATTCCTAAACAACAAACATTTTTAACTTTTAACAAAACAAGGTTACAACATTTAGGCCTGGTACAATAATCAATAAATCATTAATCAATTAACCGCATAAAAAAATTAAAGCTAACTAAATTTCTCTTTCTAGCAAAAACATTGCAACAAAAATGTTGTTCATAATTTATTTGGTATATTTTAGATATTTAAAATGTCTTCCAGTTGCATTTAAGATTTTCTGAATATGTTCTTGGATTATTGAACCATTGTTTTACTTGAAATAGATTTCAAAACAATATTATTGATTTTCCTGACAGGAATATCTACATTAATAATCAGATTCCAGACACATCCAGTCGTTAAAATAAAAACTATTCAGACAATTTATTCACTTCAAACTTCACAATAAGATTAGAAATCCTGAAAATAATTTTCCAAACCTTTTTTTATTTTAAACAATTTCTCTCCAGATGAAACAGAAAACAGTAGAAATGAAATTTCTTACCTGAGTTTATATCCGATCTGGGATCAGCAGCCCATCCTGTGCAAAACAGCAGATAAAGTGCAGTGAGGGGCGACAAGGGGAACCAGACCTCTTATGCTCCCACTCAGACATGTTGGGACTAGAACGCTGCTTGGGCCGGCCCAGCAGAACCGGCCCAGCAGAACCGGCCTATCAGAGGCCCTGCAGCCTGACTCAGCAGCAGGAAGAGAAGCTGCAGCTGATTCAATCAGCTGCTGCTGCAGACATGCCAGGACTAGTCCACTGACTCAGCCAGGTCACCATGACAACCAGCTGGTAACCAGTAACCAACTTCTCAAAAATTACACTGAAGAGTAAAAATACTTTAACATACTTTTACTTATTTGGCAAAACATTTATCTAAGTACCAAGTAACTGATCAAATTATGAATCATTTAATGTTTAAAACTTACATCATCAGATGGATTAAAATAAAAAGTTAAGTGGAATTCTGGTTTTTTAAGGACCAAAATGACAAAAATTTGTATAACAAAAATAAAATCAGGCAAAAGAAACTGTTTTAAATCAGTTTCTTTCAATAAAAAACTTATAAAACTTTAACAGAAACTGCAGCAGTGACTCTGATTCTGCTCAGTTTTTAGCTAAAACAAGTTTATTTTTCATTCACTGGGTAGAAAATCCAGAGATTTTACTCAAGTAAGAGTAGAAAGTACAAAAAATTAGTATAAAACTAATTTTTTTCCAAAAAGTTTCTGAAGTAAATGTAACTAGTCACTAAAAAGTCAAAATTATCCCAATAAACTGTTAATATATTAATAAATATTTATGTCTGCATTAAATTAGTTGTTCTTAACATTTCATAATAGTAAACATTTTTTCAGCTCCTCTAGAATTTCTCAACTGTTTTTGTGATTTTGTAACACTAATTTAGAAATTTTATTGGACCACATGAAGAGCTACAGCGGCCCAGATTTGGCCCCCGGGCCTTGAGTTGAACACCTGTGCTCCGACTCTTTAATGAATAATAAGTTTATGTCTGGACATGTTGACTGGTTGATTTTTCCTCCAGTGTTGGGCAACAAACTGTTTTAATAATTTAACCAGAAACCAAATGTAAACAGAAAAAAATAGTTTTAAAATTCAATAAGACACAAAAACGTCAAGAAGGCAGGAACCCGATTTCCCTCGATTTACGGTTGTTTTCAAACATGAATGCAGTTTTTAACGACACTAAAATAACAGAATATTACCATTATTAGTATAAAAATACTACAGTCCTTAATTTAAAAAGTGTTATAAGTTTAACAAACTTTTTTTAGGTCTTTTAGCTCCTAGTTTCATTTGTTCCCCAATTAATACTTAGAAATTTGAAACCCTTGAAATAATAATAGTAAAATCCAGATTCAATTTTTATTTCCTCCCACATTTAAAAACTGTCTCATCAGAACTTAAAAAAATATTAATTTTGTCCATCTTTTTCCGACTCAAACTGTCCCTTAAAATAATTTCCCCCATTTGTATTGGGTTAATGCAGGTTTTAATAAAAATTAAAAAAATGGAAGTTATAGGGAATATTTCTTTAGTTCCTTTTATAATTTGGTTTCCAACATTAAATTCTAAGGACATGTAAAGAAACTTAAATTATAATATCTTATTCAAAAAGGGAGAAATAAAGTTTGTTAAACTAAAAAAACATTTTTAAAAAGTAAATATTTTTTACTGATCAGTTCAAGCAGCATAATTGAATACTGTAAGTCTTTCTTTCCACCAGGCTTTCTGCTTCAATATGAGGTTTTTCCATGAATGTTAATATCTCTGTGAAATATCTGAAGTTTTATATCTTTTTCTTTAGGATAAAAAGGCACCAAAAACCTTTGATATAAACAAAAACTGAACATGAAAACGGCCCTTTAAACCATCCAGACACAACAGAGACACAATCAAAACTGTCAGATGATTTATTACCCTGATAATAACAAACAAATAGTTTGAATGTATTTTTATTTATTTCCTACTTCAGGAAAGTTTCTGTTTATATCATAGGTTTGTGTTGCTTTTCTATCCTGAAGAAAGAGACATAAAATGTGAGATATTTCACCAGGAGATATTAGCATACATGGAAAAACCTCACATAACCTTATATTAAGGCAGAAAGTACAGCGGCCACCGTAAGAAAGCCTTACAGTATTCAATTATGCCCCATAACTGATCAGCAGATTAAAGAAAAAAAATAATTCCTGTGTCCCCTGGAGGCTTCCGTACATAAATGCTGCTCATTTATGCTTTTTCTAATAGTATTTCTTATAGATTAATATGTAAAAAAAAGAAAAGTTTTAGATTTATAAAGTTTATCTAAAGTTTATTTATATTCAAAATGTACAAACTGTGCTGACACATTTGTTAAACCCTTCATATTTTGTTTCCAGTCATTCAATTTTTATTTTTTTTTTTACATCATTTTCTTTAAATATAAAGAATTAAAAGTTAAAGGTATTTATTTTTTTTTTAGCAAAAATGTGTAACTTTGATATTTCCTCATGACTGATATTTACAGAAAACTAATCCACACAACTTTTTTACTTATTGCCACATTTTTGTTAAAATGTTTATGAAAAAAAAATCACTTTTATATTGGCTAAAATTTGTTTCAAAATATTTTATGATTTGATTAAAAATATTTAAAATATCTATCCTGATATTTGTTGTTGTTGTAACTTAATGCTGTAATTTCAGATCCAGCCGTTAAAATAAAACTGTGTATAAGTTTTAGTTTCACTAAGTTTGGCTGGATAAAAAAATTTATGAAGAAATTTTACATATTTAAGCGGCAAACTCATAAGATAATCGTATTTTTCTGTTTTATCTGTCGTTTTCTGTCCGTTTCAGTTGTTTACAAAGTGTAAATATAACTGATTAATGTTAAAGCAGAAACAGCCAGACTTGCACAGATGAGTGGTTTTTTCATGGTTTTGTCCTGAAACGTCAGAATGTTTGCTAGAAGCTAATGGACCGTTTCCGGTCCGAAACTCGCGTGTTGGACGGATTTGTCCGGACTTGTCCCGCTCCACTCCCGCCCACTCAGACCTCACGGAGTCAAAACAAAGTCTTCCATAACATTTAATTATTCCTGCACACATATTAAGGTTAGATTAAAAAGCTAAAACAAGAAGATTTTAAAATAAATGTACATTTAAACGCTGCAGTCCAGCTGTCTTAATTTACGCACTAATGTTTGTAACGGCTGTCGGAAAACTACACGTGGATTAAACTTAAGTTGCATTAATAAAAAGAAAAAAATACTAACAATTTATTTTAGATAAAGAGCGAGTTTTCTAACTTTGGAAGAACAAAACATTTCGCCCGAAGCGTCTCTCCCTCCCATTCCGGAACGTCTGTTAGGAAACTCCGAGGCTCTGCGGCCTACTTCTACTGTCGATAACTTCGTATTTCTGCTGAAATTACAATGTAAAAAAACACGTAAGTAATCACCCTTAAATTACTCACCTTTAACAGCTTGGTAAACAAATTCCTTAAATGTTTATCAAATTCCAGTATTCCGAAAAGCTTTTCGAGTATTTAGACCTCGTATTCGTTCCTTCCAGTTTATATTTCGGCGCCGTAGTGACGTTATGGCGCCCCTAGAGTCCGGAGTCTGTAGTTACATAAATCCGCCTGATCATTTTAATGTCAGGACCACTCAAAATAGTTACCAGTAATAATTTACCATGGCAGCTATGGTTAATTGCTATTATGTGATCAAAAGTTCTTAGCTCACAGAGTTTTAAGTTTGATTCCCTTTTGGAGCTTTTCTCTGTGATTGTAAAATTATTTTTTTCTCTATGTGGATGATCCAAAGATTCATAAACGTCTCAAATACTTTATTAGCCTTCCCTTTACTAGGGTTCCTCAAATGACTGAATTGCCTCCTCTGTGTTATGTCAGGTTCTCCAGAATCCCTGCAAATGGTTACTTCAATAATCTATAACCTATTATTCTAAAAGAAAAAGTCACATTCTGCAGATTTTCATTGAACCACTTTAGCCTTTTACACTAAATATGCAAGTTCATAATTCAATTCCTGTTTTAAATAAGAAAATAAACATTTTATTGCCTAAAATCCAACAATATAACAGTTTATTTTTCCGAACAGAATTTGGACCAGGTAAAGATAAAACTGCCACTTGAGTTCTGGGTGGAACATATATACCGATTTTTCTACTAAATCCAAAATATGTATTTTTTCTACGTTTTTCGCTGAATTACTGCTCTGACTTCTTTCAGCAAATTGCCTTTTCTGAGCCATTATAAGTTAATCAATTACTAAATTAGCTGCAATCACACGTTTTACACAGTTGTTAGCTGCATATACTTTATGGACCAGATTTCCACAAAGTGAGAAAATATATTTGCTAATTTTTTTATGTCTTTGAAGAACAAAAACAAGGATTCTATTCAAGAGGAACCAAAACCGTGTAGTCACAGCTCCACTATGAGAGAAAAAGCTTTTATTTTTGCAAAAACAAAAATTTAGAAAAACAAACAAGAGACTAGGAATTCAAACAATGTTCTGGATGTGTGGAGGTTTATCTCTGAGGTCACGGCTGAAGGTCGTAGCCCAGCGGGCCGAGTCCCTGATCCAGCAGAGCGAGCGACGAGTCCCGCAACTTCTGGAGAAACCTCCTCAGCTCCTCTTTAGAGAAAACCTGCAAAACAGAAAACCTTCATCAACATTTCAATCAATCAATCAATCAATCAATCAATGTCATCTCAGAGCAGAGAACTGCGGCGGTGTATTAGGGCCATTGTAAATAGAAAAAAAAGAAAAGAGGAAATTTCCTCTGCCAAACTCAGAAAGTTTGAGATTACTCATATTTTTAAAATGAAGTGAAAATATCAAACATTTGTTCAAAACAAACTCAAATTTTGAGATCAATCTGGAGGTTCTTAGTTATGATTACGAAGTAATAATTTTTTTTGACTTTTTGAACTCATAAATTTTAATTTTTTCTGGAAAATTCCTGACATTGGAGTCTTCTGGGGTAAATTTACGTGTTTCCATCTATATGGCCCCAGCATCCCGTCGTAGAGAACTGACAGCCGATTAAAGCTGGAGTTTATCCCAGTTACCTGGTAGAGTTTATGCTGGTCAGCTGAGATGATGTCGGCGAGCCGCAGCGCCTCCTGGTGTCTGGAGGAACTCTGCAGCACGCTGAGCAACAGGAAGGTGAGGCGGGGAAGACAGAGGGAGCGCAACGCCGCCATCTGGTGGCTTCGCTCCTCATCTGGCTCCGATTCCTAAGAACAAATGCACACAATTAGTGTTTCAGTCCGGCGCAATAAGCAACTATCGCTTGATAAATTCAAACGAGCTCAATAAAATGTTTCATTTCTTGTTTTCCGTTTGCAGCTAAAGGAGGGAAACCTAAATGAACGAACCTCTCTGTTGTCGACCATCCAGCCTCCGTCTACAAACAGCAACACGTTGTAGATTCTCTCCTTCACGTCTTCAGTCAGGACATCCAGGCGACTCGACCACTCCGTCCTGGAGGCCTGAAGCACAAAACACTCGATTCTTTATTCCGATTTCAGACATGTTGGAACTAAACTTCCTGTTTGTTTTTGAACAGAAAAATATTTTATCCCTGAATCTCAGAGAGCGACACGAGCAGAGTGTTTTCTTCCCCACTGTCACCTCATGCTTGCTCAACTGGAGGAACTGCAGCAAAGGTAACAACTCGATGAAATCTGTTTGCCTGTCTCAGAAAACTGGAAATTTAATCATTCATTTGATTTCAATTGGACAATATGTAGATGGAGCTGAAATTTTTCAGTCTGGTGAAATAAATTCATTCTGTGAAAAAGTGTTAATATTTGCTCCCTCATTTCAGAAAGTGAAATCACAAACTGAAATATTTCAAGTCTATTTCTTGTCATTTTGAAGTTTCTGGTTCTGTATCTGAATGCTAAAATCATATTTCATATCTTTCAAATACAGATGGAAAATAAGGCTTAAAAATAAAATGTATATCTTCTAATACCAGATCAGATTTACAACTTTATAACATGATAAAAAATTTAAAAAAAAAAAGGAGATTTTACACAATACGCCTAAGAATCTGTTTTTACCTGATACTCCTTCTCCTTCATCTCATTGGCCACTCGCTCTGTGAATTTGGCTTCTGGCGCCAACGCCGGCTTCTGCGGAGCGGAGCTGCTGTGGCTGAACCAGTCAGTGAACGCCTCATGGGCTTCCTGTAAACGGATACCGTTAGCATTGGTACGGCACGCTGATGTGATCAGAGCCCCGCCCACTGACCAGGTAGGCTCTGATGCACAGGTGCTCCCTAATGGCGTTCTCATCCTCGGCAGGAAGGGGAGCAGTCTGACCGACGGCGGTCCACTGCGAGTAAATCTCCCTCATCGAATCCTCGGGAACCTTGGAGAAAACGGCCTTGGCCGCGTCGTGCTTCTGCAGTGCTGAGGCGGAAACAAGATGGCGGCGCTTTCAATCACAACACCAGGAGAAAAGATTTAAAAAAGAATAAAAAATCTCCAGACGGCAAATCAGAAGTACCCAGGAAGTTCCTCATGATGGCGTTGGACTGCTTCAGCGCCTCGGCCCGGTGGGCGGGGTCAAACAGCAGCCAATCAATGACGTCAATCTTCTGCTGGTCGTCCTGTGAGAGCAGAGGAAACGGTGACAGGTAGGAAGGAAGAGAGGAATTAAGGATAGAAGGAGGGGAGGAAGAAAGGAAAGTAGGAAGAAATGTAGAAAGAGGATAGGCAAGATTAGAAAGGAAGTAGAAAGGAAATAAATAAATTAGGACACATGGATGGAGGAAAGAAGAAAGGAAACAAGGAAAAAAGCAAAGAAGGAGGAAGGGAAGGAAGGAAACAAAGGAGAGAAGAAAGGAAGAAATTTAAGACAGATTTGATGAACCAGTTTCAGATTTTCCTTCCTGGTTCCATGTTGAACAGAAAAAGATCAACTGCAGTTTAGGAAACCCTCCTAGAAATTAATGTTAAATATGAATCATTGCATGAAAACATCTGGTTCCAGCTGTAAATGATCCTTCGCTGGTTTTTACCTGAGTCGTTCCCGTCTCCAGCGTCTGGCTGTGATGCGTAAAACCTGCGTCGTCTCTGCGCCGCACCGTCTCCACCACCAGCCGGGTGATCGCAGAAACGTCCAGACCTGAACAGACGGTCAGTGTTATTCAGAGAGCTGGCCGCCAGGGGGCGCCGTGGAGACCTCAAAGTTACAGGGAAGGTGAGAAAAAATATAAAATCTATCCCATAAATTAAACCCTAAACGTTTTATTTAATCTTTTTTATATAAAAATTACTGTAAAATAATTGATTTAAATTATTAAAATGTTTTTGATCCATCAAACTAGCTTAGCGAACAGAAAAATTGAAAGGAACCAAAATAAAATTAATTTAATTAACACGTCTGTCACAATAACTAATGTTGCTCGAAAATACATTTCCCAGAAGTTACAGCAATAAACAATACTGTTTATTAAGACCATTTAAAGTCATATAATGATAATAAAAATGTAAGAACATATTCTCAAATATGAATACATTTAAATTATAATGAGTGTTTAACACTGTGTCTGTAAGACATTTTAAATATCCAAAATAAATGAATAAAAAACCTAAAATAAAATAAATTATGAAGATTGTGTTAACAAAATTGTCCTTTTTAAAAAAAGTTGAGATCAAAACATGAAAAAAAAACTTTTATTATTCAGTTTTTGGTTTTAGGTGCAATGAATTGATTTAATATGACATATTTTATCATAAATAGACAGGATTGTTATTAAAAACTTCAGTAACAATAACATTTTCTGCTGCAGAACTCATGGTCATCTAAAATCCAGAGCAAAGAGGCAACATTTACACTCGATTGTTTGTAAAATCTGTGGAATGATGAATAAAAAACTAAAAGTTTAGCAATTATGTCTGCAGGTTTGCAACAACTGACCTGCTGCAGTTGCCAGCTGCAGGCAGCGGGGGCGCCGCTCCGGCTGGCTGACCGTCTCCAGGAAGGCGGCGTACTGGTTGGTGGCCAGCGCCGCAGGAAGCTGACCCACGTAACTCGCCACCAGGTCGGTGTGCTGGTCCCGGATCAGGAGGGAGACGTACGCTTTCAGCACGTCCACACACACTTCCTCCTGCAAAGCAAAGACATTCCCTCACTGCTACTTCCCTTCACGCTTTATTAGAAATATTAAAAACAAAACCTTACCTTTAAAGACAAACCAAGAGAGCGGAAAAACAACACCAGGTGAGTCATGAAGCGCAGCAGGTGCAGAGGGAGGGGCTTAGAGGCCGTGAGCCAATCAGAAAACTCCTCCATCAGACCTGAATCAGAACGAGCCAAACAAATAAAAATCAACAAAAATATCAGAAAATGGAGATAATTTGTTGATTTTTACCACTTTTAGAGACTCTGAGATAAAGTAAACACCTTCAAGAACCTGATTCTAGTGGCAAAAGTATTTACACCCCTAAAAAAAAATAATGAAATCAAACATTTAGTAAAATTTATTTTGTATTGTTATTGAATTAGAGAAAATATCTCTAAATATATCAGAATTATTATTGGAGGGAAGGAGAGAAAGTAGGAAACATGGGAAGCAACTAGGAAGGAAGGAAGAACAAAACATCAGGAAGTAAGGAGCAAAGGAAAGGAGGAAGAAAGGAGAGACGTTAGGGCGCATGGAAGAAAAGAAGGACCCGTGAAAAGCTCCTGATGGAAAATGTTTTGTTGAGTGTGAACTTGTGCGAGGCAGTATTGATCAGAGTGTGGCGCCGTAAAGTTGACCTCTCTCAGCCACCATACAGGAAGTAAACCGTGAGATCTCACCGTCCAGATCGCCAAGAATCACAAACTTTTGGATGATGTGAAAATGTTCTCTGGTCTCCTCCAGAACTCTCTGCTCCAACGACATAGAAACACAGATTCACAGGTTACAGTCATGTGTTCATAACGTCGCCCCTCATTCATTCATTCATTCATTCATTCATTCATCAGAAGGTTCACCTTCGATTCTGACGCCTGGAGCTCCTCGAAGACTTTCTCCATGGTCCAGCTGAGAGGAAGGAAAGAAGATGGCAGAGAAATGAGAGACATACTCCTCCTGCGGTTCCTCTTCAGCTCGTTGTCTTACTTGGCCTCCAGATATTCCCGCGGTAGTGTCTCCAGCTCCTGATGCGTCATGCCCGATGACATCAGATCCTTTTCCACCAGCGAGTCCACCATGACCCGGAAGTACGCCCAAACGCAATCCTCCCACGACTCGCACACGGCCAGGATCTGAAACGGCCATCAGCCAGAAACTTTACATTCAGATTTATTATCGAATAACAAGAAAATTATTAAATCACGAAAGTATGACAGATTTAGCCAGAGAGGCTAATTTCCATCTGTAGTTCACAAACATTTTGTAATATTACATTACATATAATATTTATAGTGATGATATTAGATATTTTTTAATTCAAAGACTAAAATTCCACAAGTTAAAATTTACTTTATTTCTTAATATTTTTAAATTAAAGTTGGGAATCAATCACCAAAGTATTTATTCTTTTGTACTGGTGTTAATATTTGTACAGCAACTGTAATAATTGGACCTTTTTCTTTATTTTCACATTTAGAAAAGAACATGCAAACTGTTTTATTGAACATCCTACCGAGTATTTTTGGTAGTTTCTAATGCAAACTTCTTAATTCACTTGAAATAAAACTTCTAAGTACATTTTCAGCTTTGTTTCAAGCCAATAATTCCTGATATCGACGAAACATTATTATTTTCAGAATGGGCCCAGTGTCGAACCTTGGGGAACACCGGCTTCATTCTGAGCCACATGGGAAGTGAAACACTCACCGGTTTGATGTTTCCACTCAGGCTGGCGTAGATCGCCCGTTCGTATCTGTTCAGCTGCTCCTGAAACAGAAACAAACAGTTCAGATTTAAATCAGGGCTGAACCATTCATCATGATGAATCAACTATTAAAATAATTGTCAACCTAGTAATCATCATTAACTGTAGAACACAATCTAATAAAATGCTGACTTGGTTAAAAAGTAACAAACTCAGGCCACTATCAAGATGGCCGTCAGCTGAAGGCCGTCATGTTGTCGCGTGACGTCACACGACAGGAGCATTAAGCTTCTTTTGAATATTTTTTTATTTACATCTCAATACATTTCTAATATTGTGTTAGAAAATAGGCTTTTATGAAAAAATTACAGAACATGCAGATTTCTTATCCATTTAAAAGTCATAATTGATGACTACAATAATCACTAGGTGGAAATGTGAAATGTGTCTCAGTTAAACTAAATTTTGTCTAAATTCATTTGTGTTTGCGAGGAAAAAGGAAAAAGAATAGAAAGCAACATGGGAGACTTTTTCATTTCACTTCCAAACATCTAAATTTGTAACTGAATATTTTGGACGCTGCAGGTGAAGGTGAGCGGACCTCCTCTGCCATCCGCCAGCAGCAGGCCTTCCAGATCCCTCGCTGTGGGTTTCCCTCCACAGGCTGCAGCTCTGAGTTTCCTGCAGGAACAAACAGTCACGTTATTCCTTTTTTTTTTCTAATTTTCTATATGTGATCATCATAAATCCTATTTTTAAGAACAACAATCATGTCAACATGTGGTCAGGGGTGACCTGAGGTCATGTTGGGGTCATGGTATAGTTTCCAGCCCTCCAGAGTTGCTGCTCTCCAGGCCTGACCGCAGCGTTTACAAAGCCTCTGAGCCTGGAAACGAAACACAAAACATGCAAAAATGCAATGAAAGCTGAAAGAGAAGAGAGATCCTGATTAACGAAGTGAAGTTTGCTCCACCTCATCTGTCATTCCTGCTCGGATCAGAGTGAACAGGTTCTTCAGCAGCCGGGCATCGTCTTCTCTGTCCAGGTCCGCCAGGGGGCGCTGTTGCCGGAGGGGAGCGTCTGGGTCCTGAGCAGAAAAATGCAACCGTTACATGCTAACACGCTAACGACGCATCCAGATCCGTTTCCTCTGCAGAACCGAGCCTCACCAGCTCTGTGACCAGAGGAACATGGAAGTCGGAGGAACTATTGCTCCTCATCTTCAGAGCGTGAAGCGTGTTCTCCCTAAAACGCAGACAGGTGTTTTAAAACACAGGTGAGTTTCACTGAGGAATCATTCACCGATAAACTCACCAGCAGACGTTTTTGGCGTAGTATTCAATATTATCGGAAAAATTTCCAATCTGATCCTTGGCGATGCTTTCCAGCCAATCAACCACCAGCTGCAGTAAAAAACATTTAATCTCAGTATTGTTTTAGGAGAAGGAAGTCCAACACTGTTCAAAGTAGCAATGAGCAAAGATTAGTCTTTAAATTCAATTTATATACACAAATACTTTATGGTGAATTTAATAAAAAATAAAACCAGAGTTTTCTCTAGTATCAGGACCGACCATCTTTCCATAACTTAAAGATCTGAACCTTCCATAATATTCTGAATACACTGAAAATTTTAATTATCTCTTTAGTAAAAGCAATCATTTTGCAATTTATTATTCTGATGATTAATAAAGTAAATTGTCATGTAACCATGTGAGCCTTTTTATTCAATATTAGAAATGCATTAAAAATTATAATAAAAATCAAATTCCTATTTTTAATAAGAAAACAAGCATTCTATTGTCTAAAATGCAAATTCAGATGAATTCAAATGCTACTTGAGGAGTTTTGGCTAAACATTTTTACAGAGGTTGTTTTTATCTTAAATGCAAAATTTGTATTTATTTTGTGCAGTTTTGGCGTTTTCTCAGTTAATGATTAATCGATTACTAAATTAGTTGAAGATAATTTTACTATCTTATTTAAGCTTATTCTTATTACATAAAATAAGCTTAGGTGGTAAAATAAAAAGGTGCAGAATGTGCAGTTTGTTGCGTGTTACCTGGCTCTGTCGTACGATGGCGTCTCTCTGGAAAAGTTGCTCCACAACAACCTTCTCGCTTTCACTGGGAACCTGCAGAAAAGGTTTTTAGAAATCTCATCTGGACTTTTCGTCGGGTTTATTGCTCAAACGTGACCACGGTTAACAAACTTAACGACGGATGAAGAAATTATCCCTTATTTCTTTCTATTTTTCCTCTAAATTCAGGAATTCTTCTAATCTTGCAGCTTTTGTCTCATTTTTAATTTAAAAAAAACTTCCACTCACAACCATGTCGATCATCATGTCCTCCTCCAGCGCCAACTGGACCCGATCTCTGCAGAGTCAGACACCAGGTTAATTTAAAAAGGCGACCAAGGCGTGCCGAGGGAAATGGATGGCTACCTGTAGAGAGAGGCGATGAGCCTCCAGGTGCAGTTCTCCTGCTGCAGCAGCCAGCGGACGCCCGCCGTCTTACTGTTCTGACCGGCTCGCAGCACCACGGACTGCAGAACGTTCACCTGCAACAGAACCAAGATCAGGTCCTGTCCCTTTATCCATCACGATGCAGACAGAAATTTACATTTTTCAGACTCTGTTTAAAAAAAAATAGCTAAACTTCATAATCCATTTTAATCATTGTTGTTTGGGTTGTTTTATTCATTTTGGATATTTAAAATGTTACATTTACAGAGTTAAATGTTCTTTAGAAATTAAAATGTTTTTTTTGTGTGAACTTGCATTAATATTAATATTTAAGTATCAAAATAATGTCATTGTTTATCACAATCACTTAGAACTAGGGCAGGACAACATGGCTGAAAAACAGATCAGTTGATATCAGTAATTGATATCAGTAATTGATTGGTTATTTTGTTTTAAATATTGTTTCCTGTTTTATCCAGTTTTTCTCTCCATTCTGTTGCTTTTTATGTTTATGCTGTTTTGAGGAGGAACATTAAACTGTTTCTGCGCCAGTTACCAACCAGTTGTTGCTAGGCAACTGAAGTTGGGGGGGGAGGGAGAGACTTGAAACTGCCAGCAATATTTTTGAATATTGAATATTCAATCACAGATTTATTGTGACACTGATCACAATAAATCAATTACAATACGTATCATGACAAATATGAGATATACTGTTATTGATTTATCGTCCAGCCCTAAATAGAATAAATAAAAGGTAAGAATCCGAACTCCATGGTTCTGTTTCCAGTACCTTCTCCTGGCAGATGTTCTGGTAATCCTCCAGGAGCTCAAACACAGCAGAAGAAGAGTGCTTCAGGAAGGAGGCCAGGAACTCTGGGAAAAGACTGGCGGCCACTGAGCCAATCAGAGAGCCCGATGTTAACACGTGATGATCAAAACGGCACAGCAGCCAATCAGACAGGAGTCCCTCACCAGCCTCTCCTGGGTCGTCCTCCTTCAGCAGCGCAGAGCTCAGGTTTGCCTCGTCGTCTCTGAAGAAGCTGCTGCTGTCCAACCCAGAGACGGGGGACGTATACAAGCTGTTGGTCCAATTGCTGTCCTCCAAGTTCTGCTCACACGTAAATAAATTAAATACAAACAAACCCAAAGACAAGATGGACACCAGCTTCTGAATGCGTGTCTCACCGCGTTGTGTCGGGGTGTTTGTGTGTATCGCGGCGTCCGAACGCCAGGAACCAAAATGGAGGAGACATCTGGAACTCTGGGAGTGACTTAGAGACAAAAAGACGGAAGCAAAGTTTGGGATTTAGTCCAACAAGGAGCAGTTTCATGGTAAAATATTTGGACTTGGGCGATAAAACAAATTTTTTGGTTTTAATTTTTGGAAAATCTGGATTTTTTCCCCCCCTGCCAATGAACTTCTTTGATCTCCTTAGTTCAGTAACGTCAAGGCGGCCATCTTGTTTTGGACTTTGAGTTCTAGTCAAATTTACAATGAAGTTTTAGGGCCAGGCTAAAATTTTATTTTTTTATCAAATAAAAGTTATGATGTTACAAGAATACATTTGTAATAATACCAGAGTTAAAGTTGTAATTTGACTCTAATTTGAATTTAAAATTTTTCTTCTAATTTTAAGTCAAATATTAATAAAATGCTTTTCTGGTAAATATTTTATTTTAAATATTGTAACTTTGCCCTAATTATTCATCCTCAGAAAGGATGAATAAAATAAAAATCCCTTTTTGAAAATATTTTCTGTCAGTTGTAATTCGTTTTTTAGAAATTAAAATTGGAAACTAAATCTAGATGGAAAATTAACATTGCCCAACCCTACGTCGAACTTTGACCCTCACCGGCCTGTCGGAACAGGGCAGCTGGGGTGTTCCTGAGGGAGCGGGCCGGGGTGAACGAGGGGCCGATGGGGCTGGCGCCGGGTGACGGGACTGAGCACAGAGTCAGGAACATAATGCAAACTTTTCTCTGACAAATGATTTCCATCATTAGCTCATTTCAAACCTCCAGAAAAACAGCAGTTAGCGAACGATCAACTAAACAACAACTGTTCTCTCACGTGCTACAAAGCTACTTAGCTATCAGGGATACAAACAGCATTTTAATTACTTTACTGGACTTTTCTCTAATGGCATCTTTATCCTCTGAACTCCTGATTCACACACCTGTGATTGGAGAACTCTCATGTAAAACAAAAATAATATGTTTTCTCCAGGAGCAACAGTCAAAATCAAGAGTTATTTTTTAATCTGAGTTCACAAATAAAAGTATTTTTCTTTAAGGATACAGGCCACTCTCTTCCTCCTGCGGGCGGCGACCGTCACCTCATCATCTCGCACCACTGGAGATGGCAGCTCATTCTGACCCCTTCAGGACAAAAAGACACATGTGGTACGTTGGTATTGTTATTCGTTTGATTACTTAAAATGATTAAAATATGGTGAAATAGTATATATGGATGGAGTTAAATTTGTTTTTCTTCCACTCAATTTTCCATCATTGTGTTTGTATGCATTGCTCTTTGAAGAGCATGCTCATTCAGCATCGACTTTTTATCATTTGCCATCTATTTAGCGAAATAACGTGCAGATTTCTAGACAACTGCCGAGTCAGTTGTGTTCCCAGTGAGTAGATTGGTGCAATTATTAATTCTATACATGCTTTATATCTGTGATACTGCATGTTATGATCACCCAACTCCATAAAGTGGTGTTGCATAAAGTTTTTATAGCGCACAATTTGAGTCTGCTACCCATTGAAAAAGTGTCGGTTGCTTCATAACAGTCGCCTCACTGGGTTTGTAATCTCTCATACTTTCTGGAAAACATTCTTAACTAGTCTAATCCAACACGGGTGTGTTTTCAATTCAAATTAAAATGCGCTTTATTGATCCCGAAGGGATATTAAATGTCGTTGCTCATATGGATGCTAGGTTTTGGCAGTGATTGTGGACTGACATCTACTTTTCTGATACAGAAAAGCTCTAATAACATTAAAAATCCTTTATTAAAGCGGGACTTCAATTCTATTATTATAAGTTTTAAAGTTAACGCTCTTTATTCTCTCCATTTTATAACCTACGTTAATGTATTTATTTCCCAATTTCCAACTATGAACAATTTAAATAAACTGTAAACAAAATTAGCTTGCTAGCATCAGCATTGAGAGTGCAAGGAAGGGTTAGCATTGTTAGCATAGTTAGCTGCCGCTAAAGAAAACTATGCAGCAAGAAAATGGACACAAACAGAATACAAAACAAGGAGTAAATTAAACACAACTAAAAACTTCAAATTGTAAAATGACATATTTTACCAGTCCATTTTGGAGAGAAGTCAGTTCCCGCTTCACGAGGTTTAGCAGGCTTTCTTCTTCTCTTTTAAACTCTCCGTCAACTAACATGCTTAATACTCTCCACTGCCCCTCAGGTAAAGAGTTAGATTGCACCCACGCGGAGCCTGTCAAAGCCAGCTTTTTAAAAGTAAATTAAGTTTCTTCGTGTTTAAATGTTAAAGAATAACAACAATAATAAATAATTTACTTTTACGGTCCTTTAAAATAACCACGGGGCTAAACTAAGTGTTTTACAATGAATTAAAAAATAAAATATATAAAGTCAACAATTGTGAAAACCCAGTAACATATATTGCATTGTGTCAAGTGCCTTTAGTAGGAAATGATTACAATTTGTGTAAAGATTCACTATTTCCTACACGCTCGTGTTTTGCCAAATAGTTGTTCTCATTGTAAAGTAAAGAAAGATGAACAGACGGAAACGTTATTCTTCAGGTCTAGAGTATTGGCACCATGCTCATAAAATAATTAAAATATATATAACATTTTGAGAATGAAGTCATAATATTACGAGCATTTTTTGTATTGTTTGCGCTTTCACGTACATAACAAAAAAATAAAGTGTTTTTTTTTGTGTGTGTGTGTGTGTAGTGAGGCATCTCTTTACGCGACCCATCTCTGCTCTCCAGTCGCCCCTCCGCTCCGTTAGCTGCCGCTGTGACTCCGCGGTGTGAAACTCGGAGGAAACAGGAACAAACAGGACGACTCAGGCTTTAGTCAGTTGGACCGCTGCATGTTCACGGGCTGGGAAGAATAATCCACAGGTTCGGCAGAGATTCTGGCTGTGGAAACCCCGGGACTGCAGCAGGAAGGACGGGGAACCGAGGCTGGGATTGGCTCGGTTATCTCCGGAGCGGATCCCGAAGTGAAGCAGGGAAGGAGAAAGGAAGATGGAGACCCCCAGGTAAACTTTTCTTATTGCGTGGCAGTCTCTCAAACACAATGACAAGTTGTGTGTGTTTCTAAAATTAAAACTACATTTCTCATTAAAGCTACAGGAACTCACTTTTAAATTATTTATATTACATTTAAGAAATTTGGGGAAAAAATATAAGTAAATTTTCCTGTTCATAATAAAGCTTTTAAACTAAAGGATAAATATAAATCTTTGGAGTCAAACGTCTCCACCGAATAACGAGGCTGGTTTTCTGAGCTGTTTGAGGACTAAACGTTGGGTTTGATTCCTGTATTAAAAGTCACTGTAGTTTCAGACTTTATTCTCTGTCTGTCAAATTGTTGATGCATTCATCCATCTGCTCATTTGTCCATCTTTTCAACCCTCAGTTTGTTTACATGTTCAATAATTTGGTGAAGTTTTGTCCATCCATTAGTTTCTTTTTTCCAATGCATTTATCCAAAATCCATCTATTCCTCCATCCATCCATCCATCCATCCGTCCGTCCATCCATCCATCCATCCATCCATCCATGTTCTATGAAAACTGTATTATGAATGGATCCGTTTGCTTCTGGAGTTCAATATAATAATAATAATAATAATAATAATAATAATAATAATAGTTGAGTTTATGAACTTTGGATCAACTCACTTCTAATATTCTTAACTTTAGATTGTATTTTCTCTGATCTGGTCTTTCTCCTCTGTAGTCCTGCATTTTGAGCGTGACAAATCCGACCTGGGAAAAGTTGAACTGGGAGCCATCCGGAACCATGGCCCAGCAGCTCTTTGGGTTTCCAGCCAACCGGCGTATCATCACCGGCCTGCTGGTCAACCTCTTCTCCTCCATCTGCATCGTCTTCATCAACAAGTGGATCTACGTCCACTACGGCTTCCCCAACATGACCCTCACCCTCGTTCATTTTGTGGTCACCTGGTTGGGACTCTACATCTGTCAAAAAATGGACATTTTCTGCCCAAAAAGCCTACCAGTGCGCAGGATCATGTGGTTGGCACTCAGCTTTTGTGGCTTTGTGGCTTTCACCAACCTCTCTCTGCAGAACAACTCGATAGGAACGTACCAGCTGGCCAAAGTCATGACCACGCCCGTCATCATCCTCATCCAGACCACATATTACAAGAAGACTTTCTCTACCAAGATTAAGCTGACGCTAGTGAGGAAAATCTATATGTATCTATATAATCTATAGGGCTCAAACGATTAATCAGAATAATAACAATTAATCATTACTAATTGTGATTAATTGTGTGTAACTGGGACTAATCAGATTAATCGCAACTAATTAAATTAATTGCAATAATCCAATTAAGTAATCAATTTTACTTAATTCAATAAACAAATTGAATTGTTTATTTGCATGTTTTAATGTATATATAATATTGTGTAAAGAAGGGTTAAGTGATTAAATGATAAATCTACAGAACGTGCCAATTTTTTAATCAATTAGAAATATAATTGTCCGTTGTTGTAATAAAAGTCTAATTTTGGAAATTTACTGTTTTCTTGTTAAAACATTCAGTTTTGCTTCATTTGTCCTTTCAGGTACCCATAACTTTGGGGGTGATATTGAACTCCTACTACGACGTGCGTTTCAACCTGTTGGGGACGGTTTTTGCCACACTGGGGGTTCTTGTCACTTCACTTTACCAAGTGGTGAGTAAATATCCACCCATGGATCCTCTGAGAGCAGCAAACTAAACTGAAATGACGCAAAAACCCCTTTTTGTGTTTCAGTGGGTGGGAGCGAAACAACATGAGCTCCAGGTGAACTCCATGCAGCTTCTCTACTATCAGGTAAGAAGTCTGGTGCAGGTCGAAGGTCAGTTATTGCTCCTAATAAACAGTTCAGTTGGGACTTCTCTTGTCACTGCTGACTCACAACCTGTGCAGTTTTTGCCCTACATGCAAAATGCCATATTGGTCAAAAACAGATGCTGCAGCAGCAGCATCATGCTGAGGGGGTACGTTTATAAAGCAGGGCAACTCCTAAATACTGGCTGATTATAGGGAGAACATTTCTGCCAGAGCTGCAAAGTTTTAGATCAAAACATATATTAAAATGACCTAATCAAAGTCCAAACCCAAATCTAACTGTTTTACGACTAAAACTGTTTTTCACAGACGCGCTTCACCCAGTTTGGCTAAGTTTGCTAAGAAGTATTTGCAAGAATTGTAGCATCTAAATGTGCAAAGCTGGTGGACACAATAACTGAAATGCCGGAAAACAAATACATGCCACACTTTTCAGGTTTCCAAAGAGAATTTTGAGAATCAGTGCATTTTTCCTTCTTTTCATTTTGTGTATTTTTAAATGAAATTAGTTTAAAATATATATATTTAATTTCATAATTTAAATGTATGTTACATAATTTAATGAGACATTCATTTATTTCATTGCATATTTGTTTAATCTTGTCCCATTTGGCCCTCCGTACACCTCAGGCTCCTCTGTCATCCGCCATCCTCCTCGGGATCATCCCGCTGTTTGAGCCGCTGGCTGGAGACGGCGGGATATTCGGACCCTGGTCATTGCCTGCTCTGGTCAGACATCAAACATGCTAACGCTAATGCTAATGCTAATGCTAACTCGCAGCAGCTAACCCTGGTTTTTTTTGAAGTATTAACGTTGCTGTTCTCCCTCTGACCAGGTGGCGGTGCTGTTCTCTGGCGTGGTGGCATTCCTCGTTAACCTTTCCATCTACTGGATCATTGGGAACACTTCGGCTGTAACGTATCCTTCAGGCACGGAGGGGAGGGAGTGGTGATGAGGGCTCAGGTGGTTCAGGGGGGATTATTTGTTTATCCGTCCGTTCATCCATCCGTTTGTTGTCCCTTGATTCCTTCCTTCAGCTACAACATGTTCGGTCATTTCAAGTTCTGCATCACTCTGATTGGAGGATATCTGCTCTTCCACGACCCGCTGTCTCTCAACCAGGTGAAGCTAACTTCCTCTAGCTCTGCTCTGTGGAGTCAACCGTTAATGTCCCACTAAAGCTGTCTCTCCATGTCTATCTGTCTCTGTCTGTCCTTCAGGCGTTGGGAATCCTCTGTACGCTGGCAGGAATCCTGTCCTACACTCACTTCAAGCTGCTTGAACAGGAAGAGGGAAAAAGCCGCCTGGCTCAGAAGCCATAGGCTGACCTCTGACCCCTCACAGCAACCAGATGAAGAAAACTCCTTAGGTGTCTCAGAATGTCCTTCAGAGGAACAAAACATTTCTTTAAAATTTGACTCTTCAGGAAGAGAAGCGGAACAAATCGCAGCATTGTCTCAACTCAAAATCCAAAGCAGTATTAGCTTCAAAAAACATTTTCATTTTCAAAAACGATCAGGATAACGGACTTTCAGGAGTTTTTGCTCGAACAGATTTGGGTCTGAGTTGTCTGAAGAATTTCCTGCGAATATTTGAGATTTAGTTGACAAACTGGATAGTTTTAGAGCAACGGATCAACAGAAATCAGACCAAAACAAAGCGTTTTGCTGACGGTGCCTATTCTGAGCATCGCTTGCGCTGCCACTCATCATGGGCTTCAGTGTTGTTCATTTTAGGTGTTTAATGATTTATTTACTCATATTCTAGGGTGATTTTGATTATGTAAAACAAAGACTGCCTTTTTATCAATCAAGTTATAAGCATAGAGGGTTTTTACAAAAAAAAAAAAATGGACCCTTTAATGTTTGGTTAAATGTTTGAGGAGCAAAGAAGTCGACTATTTCAGATCATTCACTCCAAATACATAAAGTCGTATCAAGTAATTTTCAGGAACAAATAGGAACCTGTTTTAGGTCAATAATTTCTTAATATTGATGAAAAAGTATTAGTTCCACTGGCAGATTTTCTCTTGTAGTTTTTCATCAAATTTAATGAATTATTAACTGAAAATAAGATATCCTTGCTGAAAAGTTACTTGTAAGTTAATTCTGTCTTATTTAAGGTGTGCAAAGATATTTGCACTAGAAAGTAGGCAGAAATTCTTGGTAAAACTTTGGGGGTTTTGCAGTGTTATCTTATAGAAACATGGAAACCTGAGTTAATTAGATGTCTAACAATGGAATAGCTCTTGGACAAGGAGGTGGTGGTGTCATGCTATGGGGCTGCACAAAATGAATGGAAAGAATAAAGATGGTGGGCTACCTCCACATTTTTTGACTTCGCCTCAAATCAACAGCTCGATGTTTGAAACTGGGACTCAGTTTGGTGAATCAGGAAACCAAATCTTTACCTGGCAGAATCAGTTTTAGCTGATAACTCATTTTTTCCTGACTGAATTTAGCCACAGACATTTCAGCGATGCAGTTTTTTCCTTGAATGGATTCATTTCAGTTTTATTTTTACAGAAAAGAATAATCATGCTTTAATCATCGTCAAATTATTTTTTTTTACCGATTTCTTTATTTTATTAACTTAGTCTGGGTTATTATTTTCTGTTTGAAGCTTAATTACATTCTGCAGTAGATTTCTTTTTTATTCTTTGTCTTTTTGTTTATGTTTTGTTGTTTTAATATGGAATAAAATGAGTTGTAATAAATCAGGTTGTAATGTGAAAAATTGCAATATTCTGCAATAAACTGCTGAAATTATGCTATAATTTCCTCTTGAGTGCTTACTTGTGTAAAATTGAGTACATCTCAATAATTAATTTTCATTTTAATTAATAAATGGTTAGAGAAAACCTTTATTTCAGGACTTTTTAAGAATTGATAAAATAAAACATTTTTTTGACTCTGAAATTAATTAGATTTTTGTTCTTTACATATTATGTCAAAAACATAAACATAACCTGAGTACATAAAGTATTTCTTAAATAATTTCATTAGGTGAAGAAAAGTTATGCAGCATACCAATGACTCAAAATAAAAATTAAGGTTTTGTTGTGCCCAAGTTAAAATCTAGATTTTAATCTGATTCCGATGTTGTGTGATCTTTTCTATGTTACAATTATTTTTGAAAACAATGCAAAGAAAAAAAAAAATTTAAAAGATGCAAGCAATAACAACTATTTAAAAATAGTAATAACTATAAAAAATATAAATTATGTGCGATAAATAGTGTACTATAAAAACCGAAATGATTATTTATTTATTTTATTCCTTAGTGGGAGTGTTTGAGGAGGAAAACTAGTTTTAAAGTTATATTAGCCGCCTAGCATAGATTAGCATACAACTACAGGCGACCTTAAAAATTCCAGTTGACACAATTTAAATTTGCCAAGATATATGATGAAGTAAAATATACATATATTAAAAATAAATCTGTGTTGATATTGTCCAATTATTTTAGCTGCCACAAAATGACCCATGTTTGTTTTATTTACTATTTTTTTAATCAGGCAAAACGTATAGTACCAATACAACAGGGTCCTTCTTCGGTTAACTTGGAAACCATTCACCGATGTTTGTTTTGGAGTCATCAGTAGGTAAAATTCATCTTTTTACAGCCACATTTCCACCGTTTTGTGCCTATATATGTTATTTTACCCTGTATGTTATTTAAAGTCAACATTGCCACAGCTTAATGCGCATTCCCGGGGTGTATAAACGTCTGTTAATGTCGGTTCATACAATGACTTAGCTAATGCTAATGCTAACTTATGAATTTCTAAACACATTTTTACGCTACAACTTGTTAGTAGCACCCTGAAATGAAAGCACATCGACGACTTTAGCTGTTAAGAGCTGAAGGAACTTGTCTTATTTCAGTAAACGTGTCAGTTCAGGTCTGTGGTTAAAAGGCGGTTCGGTTCGTTGGTTTGATTTCCGACTCTTCCTCGCGATGCAAGTAAATGGTTTTGTCGTTAAATTAGGTTTTGAAATAACAATTTTAAGAGATCCCCGACTTGTTACAGCTCCTACAGTTGAAATTCAATTTTTTTGCGTGGTAATGGTTGGTAGTTTGAAGAAGTGCTGCAGCATCATTCCAGCTCTATATTATGAAGTTGAATAGAACCATGTGGAGTTAAAATCCAAATTTTGTCTTTAAAACTGGTAGATTATGTATTTATTTTTTATATAATAAGAAATGTCTTCTTTTGCGCAGGGATTTTTAGAAGTTGTTTTAATCAGCTGTTACATGTTAATGTGTCAGATTGCCACAAAAATAACTTATTATATTCAAGTGCAAAATTCTTTTGCTCTGCACCAAATTCAGAAATACTTTATAAATCCCACAGGGAAGGTAAATGTTTTTGAGACTTATTATTAACTAGAATCCATCAGAAAGTTATTGCATATGGTGAATTATTCTTGAAGAAAAATCACAATAAGTTAAATATTCACAATCATTGTTGGATTTTTAAACGGTTTAACTTTTTTCATTCCGATGAAGAAAAGCCCCAAAATCCAGTTTGTATCTGGTTTAATTTATCAGGTATGTTTTGACATACCATCTTAAGTTTAAGGATCTTTTCCTGTTTGATTAATAAGTAATTCTCTAAAAAAAGATTTAGCTCTGAAATTAGTATAAAAGCAGTGTCATATATTAGGATTTCACTCTTCTGAATAGTTTTCTGTTTTGTTGAAGAAAGTTTGTTGTTCTCCATCCTCAGTATGCCTGCTGAGAGCAAGCCCTCAGTAAACATGGATGAAAAAGACGTCAACTCCTTCACCAACAAAGAAAAAGAGAAGGACAAAGAGGCTGAACGGAGGGCTGCATCTGCTAGAGACAAGGCTAAAGAAGAGGCGAAAGCCGGTGGTAAAAAGGATACATGCAAGGAGGAGAAGAAAAAACGCCTAGAGGAGGAAAAGAAGAAGAAAGAAGAAAAGGAGCGACGGAAGAAAGAGGAGGAAAAGCAGAAAGTGGAGGAGGATCAGAAGAAGAAAGAGGAGGAGGAGAAGAAGCAACAGGAGGAGCTGCAGAAGAAGCTCGAAGAAGATGAGGCCAAACGGCAGCGTGAGGAAGAGGCAGCGTTGCTCAAGTGAGTCATGGATTAATTCATTATGAAGAAGAAACCGAGTGATGAGGTCAAATTAAGTTTGGATTAATGCAGTTCATCAAGAAGATTTCATTAAGAGATTCTGGCTTTAATTTGTCCTATTTAGGAGTCAAGCATAAAGCAGCTGCTAATTTTATTAAATCAACGAGTCACAAAACAGTTAAATTTTGGTTGGATGCATTTAAATCAAATCCATTCATTCTAAAATCAAAATAATGTCAGACTTTCAAATGTAAACATAAGATATATCCATAAATTTAACATGCTTCTGTTTGGAAGCAGAACACATGAGAGGTCTGGAAGATTAATGCAACAGCAGCAGATCTTTCAATTTTTAACCTTTCAATCTAAAAGTTTTAAAATAAAACCAAGTACTTTTGTCTAGTTTCTAATCCAATGTGTTGGAACATTTGAAATAAGACAAAATTAACTAACAAAACACTTTTCAGCAAGATGCAGTAATTCCTTAATATTGATAAAAACCTGCTTGTTCATTTGTCAGATTATTTTACTTACAACAAGAAATTTTCCCTGTTTTTGTTGTAAAATAATCTGCAGCTGGAATTAGAACTTTTTCATCAATATTACTTAAAACAATCTCCTTTATATCACTGAAAAGATACTTGTGAATTAGTTTGTTGTATTTTCAGTGTAATAAGATGTTTGCACTAGAAACTAGACCATAAATAATTGTTAAGATTTTGTGTTTTTTCAGTGTCATGAAAAACCCAGAACTATTCTAACCCTGGTCCACCGTTGCCTCTCGTCTTCAGGGAAAAGGAGGAGGGCCACCAGCTGCACCAGGAGGCCTGGGAACGGCATCAGGGCCGGAAGGAGCTCCGCAGCCGGAACCAGAACGCCCAGGAGGCCCGACCCGAGGAGGCCTTCTTCAGCCGGCTGGACTCCAGCCTGAAGAAGAACACGGCCTTCGTCAAGAAGCTGCGCACGCTGACGGAGCAGCAGCGCGACACGCTCTCCAACGACTTCGCCTCGCTCAACCTCAGCAAGTACATCGGCGAGGCGGTGAGCTCGCTGGTGGAGGCCAAGCTGAAGATTTCCGACGTGGGCTGCGCCGTGCACCTGTGCTCCCTGTTCCACCAGCGCTACGCTGAGTTCGCGCCGCTGCTGCTGCAAGCCTGGAAGAAGCACTTTGAGGCCAGGAAGGAGGACAAGGCGCCCAATGTGAGCAAGCTCCGCACCGACCTGCGCTTCATCGCCGAGCTCACCATCGTCGGCCTGTTCACCGACAAAGAGGGGCTGTCGCTGATCTACGAGCAGCTGAAGAACATCATCGGGACGGACCGCGAGACGCACACTCACGTGTCGGTGGTGATCAGCTTCTGCAAGCACTGCGGCGACGACATCGCCGGTCTGGTGCCGCGCAGGGTGAAGCTGGCGGCGGAGAAGTTCGGCCTGGCGTTCCCGCCGAGCGAGATCATCAGCACCGAGAAGCAGCAGCCGTTCCAGAACCTGCTGAGGGAATACTTCACCTCCCTGACCAAACACCTGAAGAAGGACCACCGGGAGCTGCAGAACACCGAGAGGCAGAACCGGTCAGATCAATCAACCAATAAATCAATCTATCAAGTTTATTTGTGTAGCACATTTCAGCAACACAGCAGTTCAAAGGACTTTTCATCATAATAGAGACATAAAAAAGTTCTTAAAACTACACATTGCCATCAATTATGAAACTCCAGACATTTAATTTTATCAAGTTCCATAGTTAAAATCAAAAATACACATAAAATATCTTGATCAATGTTCAATTTGTTACTTTTCCAAAGCAACCAAACTCGTGGGTTTTAGTCTAGATTTAAAGGAACTCAGTGTTTCGGCTGGTTTGCAGTTTTTCTGGAAGTTGGTTCCAGATTTGTGGACCATAGAAGCAGCTGAATGCTGCTTCTCCATGAGGCCTGGAAGGTTGATGCAGCAGCAGATCTTTAATACGATCAATGATTTATAAAATACCAGCAGGAGTTAAAGTCTCCTGCCGGGTGACGTAGAGCCGGGTGACGTAGAGCCGGGTGACGTAGAGCCGGGTGGCGTAGAGCCGGGTGGCGTAGAGCCGGGTGACGTAGAGCCGGGTGGCGTAGAGCCGGGTGACGTAGAGCCGGGTGGCGTAGAGCCGGGTGGCGTCTCTATCCTCCTGGTTCGAGTCAGAACTCCAGCAGCAGCGTTCTGGATCGTTGGTTTGTTAGTCTGACCTGCTGCAGGAATCAAAGCCTCAGCAGAGAAACGCCTGGATGAGTTTCTCTGCTGAGACTTTAGTCTTGGAAAAACCAAAATTCAGTTAATCAATGAAATTGATTAATCGCTCACGTTGCTTCATGTTTTTCTGCCAATCCGCCCGACTCATTTTAATCAGTTCCCCTTTAAACTTTAGTTGCTTTTTCTTTCATTTTCAGTTCACTATCAGACGACTTTCTATTTTTTAAATGCTATCAGAATTATAAATGAGCTCATCAACTCCAAGACAGTTAACAGAAAACGGAAAAGTAAATTAATTTTCCTGTAAAATGGATTTTTAAGCACTTTGACCCGAGCTGAGGTATTCTGTCGTTGGTTTCAGGCGGATCTTGCACTCCAAAGGCGAGCTGAGCGAGGATCGCCACAAGCAGTACGAGGAGTTCGCCACGTCTTACCAGAAGCTGCTGGCCAACACGCAGACGCTGGCTGACCTGCTGGACGAAAACATGCCGGAGCTGCCGCAGGACAAGACCGTGCAGGAAGGTGAGCGAGCGAGCGCCCAGCGGGGGGCGCCCAGCGGGAGGCGCACAGCGGGGGGCGCCCAGAGGGGGGCGCCCAGCGGGGAGCGCACAGCGGGGGGCGCCCTCAGCTGCATCAGATCAAGTTACTGGGAAATAGTAATTAGTTACTGATTACGTCCCCAAAAAAGTTTATTCTCAAAATTGAGGGGTTGCTGGGTAACAGGGTGGAATTCTGCTGGGGTTGCTAGGTTACGGGGTGGAATTCTGCTAGGGTTCCTAGGTTACGGTGTGGAATTCTGCTGGGGTTGCTAGGTTACGGGATGGAATTCTGCTGGGGTTGCTAGGTTACAAGGAAGAGTCTGTGGAATGTGACTTAACAATTAGGAAGTTTTTGAAACGACTCATTTTCCTGGCACTAAAAAACTATAACTCATTGGCCAAAAAAGGCATTTTATTGTAATTGTTAAGGTCAGGGTTTTTGAGTGCTTGGTCTGTCTTTTCGAGGCTAATGGAAGTATAAAAATTTTGCATAAAACTATCCTTCTCTGGATAATTTTTGGACGTAGCCCTGGCATCAGCTGTTTTCTCCCCCAGAGCACGGCCCCGGCATCGACATCTTCACCCCTGGGAAACCCGGAGAATACGAACTGGAGGGCGGCATCTGGGAGGACGAAGACGCACGAAACTTCTACGAAAACCTGATCGACCTGAAGGCTTTCATTCCCGCCATCCTGTTCAAGGACAACGAGAAGAGCGGCCTGAGCAAAGACAAGGACGATGCCAAAGGTATGTTTGTCACTATTCTTAGTTTCATTTACTTATTATGAAGTACTGCTAGTCTTGAGTAAAATTTCTGGATTCTGTGAGTAAAAACTTAAACGGACTTTCTGGACGAGCGGACCGGAGTCGGGTTGGAGCGGACCAATGGGGCCGTGTGAGTGATGCGCTGTGTTCCTCAGATGGCAGAGAAGGGAAGGACGTGAGCGCCACAGAAGACCTGGAGCTGGAGCTGGAGGCGCTGGACATCGCAGACGAGCCTCTGGAGCTGGAGGGAGGAGACGAGGTGGAGAACGAGGAGCTGGCCAAGAAGCTGCTGGATGAGCAAGGTGGGAACTGATTCCAATCGGAGATTTTCCTGAACAATTCAACTGAAAAACACGTGGAAATGATAACATAATCCGACTAAACTGAAGTATTTCACAGATTATCAGTTGCTCTATTTAAATATCCCCTTTTTAATCTGATATTATCATTTATGGCAATAATTTTGGGGACAATTCATCCATCAGATCCCTGTTTTGTTCCTAGAACTGCAACTAACGATTATTTCATTAATCGATTACTCTGACAATTAATCTGATAAAATTCTTCAGATTTTTCATCCATTTTATACAATATTAAAAATACATTAATTCTCTTCCATTTTATAGAGAAAATTAAAATTTTCTTGAATTAAAAGCAGCAAAGGAAACACCTGCAGACAAAAAACCACTTAACATGTGAAAAGTTCTTCTGTTTTTGCTTGACTTAACATCAGGACAGCATATTTATTCATTAGATTAACTGGTTAATAACGCAACACAAAAGATGATTAATATAATAGTATTTTGGATAAAAAGTCGGAAATTAAGTCTGATAGCAGATTTCACTGCATTTTTTCTTTTATTAATAGGTTTTTAATTGATCTAGATTTTACATATTATTGTCGTTTTTTTTTGTGCAGAGCAAGAAGACGAGGAGGCCAACACCGGGTCGCACCTGAAGCTGATCGTGGACGCCTTCATTCAGCAGCTTCCTAACTGTGTCAACAGGGACCTGATAGACAAGGTGGGTTAATCTGAGGTTAACACCTCAGATTAACTCTGAGGTCTGTTAATCTGAGGTTTAGACCTCAGATTAACTCTGAGGTCTGTTAATCTGAGGTTTAGACCTCAGATTAACTCTGCTGCAGCTGCAAACAGTCAATAAACGGGTTTCTGGACTCTTCCAGGCCGCCATGGACTTCTGCATGAACATGAACACCAAATCCAACCGGAGGAAACTGGTCCGGGCCTTGTTCACCGTCCCCAGGCAGAGGTGAGGTTCATACCTGCAATCGCCACACAGAGGCGCTGTCGCACCGTGTTTCTGTTTGGTGACCCGCTGATGTTTCAGGTTGGATCTTCTGCCTTTCTACTCTCGCCTGGTGGCGACGCTGCATCCCTGCATGTCAGACGTAGCCGAGGATCTTTGCTCCATGCTGAAGGGAGACTTCAGGTTCCACGTGGGTCGTTTTTACATCCTTAAACCTTTAAATTCACTGTAAATACAGAGACAAATATACAAGTTTCTGCAGATCTCAGTATTAGTTGAGCCTTTCAGGTGGTTGAAATACTTGAAAAATGCTTAAATATATGTACTTTCAAGAACTTTAATTTCTGTGAAAAGTTCTTGAAAGTACTCTATATTCAAACTGCAGTTTAATTAAAAACAAAAAAGTGCAATCTAACATTTAATTAAAAGCCTAAAGTAGGGAAATGTTATTTGCAGTTTAAACCAAATGTTTTTGTTAAATCAGACAAAACTTGTTTTAGACAGAATTGCCAAAATTATTTTGCTGAAACCCAGAAAAATAACTGATTAGTCTGATTAATCGATACAGCGCTACATAGTTTGTTATTTCTTGCATTAACATTTCCAAATGTACAAAACTCTTGTGCATTAAAACACTAATATAAGTAATCGATTAATCTGATTAATCGTGTCTTCTCTAATCTCAAGTGCAGTTCTGGGAAAGTTTGAAAACTTCCCTGCAAATGCTTGACGGGTTCTAAAAATATAGAAAACCCAAAAAACATCAAATAAGACTTGAAAATATTTGCTTCAGTAAATGTTTGTCCCATTTTTAGATCCGTAAGAAGGACCAGATCAACATCGAGACCAAAAACAAAACTGTGCGATTCATCGGAGAACTTTCCAAGTTCAAGATGTTCTCAAAGACCGACACGCTGCACTGCCTGAAGGCGAGTCTGGACCTCCAAATGTCCTCAGTTTCCTCAGATGCTTGGTTAACATGTCGTTGTGCTGCACCCCATCAGATGCTGCTGTCTGATTTCACTCACCACCACATCGAGATGGCCTGCACGCTGCTGGAGACCTGCGGCCGCTTCCTGTTCCGCTCGCCCGACTCTCACCTGCGGACCAGCGTCCTGCTGGTCAGTCCGCTCCCTGCGGCTCCAACGTTTCTGTCTTTATGAGCACAAAAACCAGCTGCCGCAAAACCTGAACGCAGATTAAATCTTGTTCAGCAAATGTGCGCAAAACTTTCAGTGTTGCACAAAAAACATGTTGAATTGTGGTGTTTCTATTACATACATTTTTTTGAAGGACAATTTTTTTATGGAGACTTAGTAATTCATTTTATTGTTTTGTTTATTTTGGATATTTAAAATGTCTGAATTATTTCCAGTTCCAGTGTTAAATGTTAGAATCTAAAGTTTGTTGATCTTTGAGAATTTTTTGTTGTATTTTGATGTCTTTATTACCGTTATATCACTCAAAAATGGTCTCAAAACAATAACATTATTGTTTGTTGTGTTAACGTCCAGGACGATTTATCGTCCAGCAAAATGTTAAAAATAAAATATCAGTTAAAGTGTTTTTTCTTTAACCATCAGCAGATATTCAGCTCAAACTGTCTCTGCTCTGCAGGAGCAAATGATGCGTAAAAAGCAGGCGCAGCACCTGGACGCGCGCTACGTCACCATGGTGGAGAACGCCTACTACTACTGCAACCCGCCGCCCATCGAGAAGGCCGTGAAGAAGAAGCGGCCGCCGCTGCAGGAGTACATCAGGAAGCTGCTGTACAAGGACCTGTCCAAGGTCACCACGGAGAAGGTGCTGCGGCAGATGCGCAAGCTGCCGTGGCAGGAGCCCGAGGTGAAAGGCTACCTGATCTGCTGCATGATCAACATCTGGAACGTCAAGTACAACAGCATCCACTGCGTGGCCAACCTGCTGGCCGGCCTGGTGGCGTACCAGGAGGACGTGGGCATCCACGTGGTGGACGGCGTCCTGGAGGACATCCGGCTCGGCATGGAGGTACGCTCACACAAACTCTGCCTGCGTATCATGGTCTGCGTTTCATGACCAGCTGGAGGAAAACTTCTGAGTGAATTTTTTCCCTTAGTTACTACTCTGAAGAAGTCCTTTCAGTAAATTGTGTTTCTTTGAGTCTGTACATTTACATGCAATAAATTAATCATTAATAGATAAATCGCAATTAATCCGATTAATCGTTCAGCTCCACATGCTCCTTTATGTATTAAAATGTCTCTTCTGCATTAAAAAGCATCGATAGACGTGTAAAAACAGGAACTATTCCAGGTTTCCTTAGCAGTTGCCGTTGCAAAACGGAAATTTGAAGCCTGAGTTTCACCTGGAATATTTCAGCTGCACATGAAGAGTCGTCTGCGCATTACTGCACGCATTAAGCATCCACCCTGCGCCACCCAATGGAAACACTGAGCCTTTTGTCCGAGCCTGTTGACAGTAGCTACAGTATGTTTACTCAAACTGTGATTTTAGACCAAAGCCTAAAGGATTTGCAAAATGATCCCAGTGAGAACTTTGCTGGACTTTGGTTAGATTTCAGTAAAATGTGGAAAGTTTTGTCACTTCTTTATTTTCTGTTGGATTTAAACCCCTGCTGTACATTTCTCATGTGTCAGAATAAAAAACTGGGATCTGTGAGAATCAGAACCGGTATTTCAGACCTCAGATAAAACCAGAAGTTAGAATCTGTCAGAAAAATCCAGCTTGCATCTTTTCTATCTGACTGAGCTGAAGAGACTCGGTGCAGATCCTCCTGCATCTCCAGCCTTCCTGCTCGATTAACATCAACGCAGGTTTAACGTCTGGATCAGGCCTGATCCAGAGATCAGTTTTAGATTAACTGACTCACAAGGTGCTAAACGGGAGATTTCTTTACAGAATTTGAAGCTAAAACTTCAACTTAAGGTTTTGTGGGTAGAAAATTTAAGTTTTTTAAATTTTTAAAAGCAAAATGTTTTTTTTTTGTGCAGTTTTAGCCTAATTACTTCTGAGTGTGTTTCTTGTTCACCATTTTGCCTTTATTTGAGGATTTACACTTCAGTTGATGATTAATCGATTTCTAAATTACTTGACAATTATTTTAAGAATTGATTAATCACAATCAATTCATTTCAACCTACATGTTGTTTTCTTCTTTTAACACTTCCAGTGGTAGAAAACTTGCTGCTGTTCATTAACAAACACCAACAGACGTGTGAATGACCCGGTTAACAATTAATTGTATTTTCATAGCATTTCCTATATTCTGCCTTCTGAAAGTGAAACTTTAGATAATTTGACATCAGCTGGAAATAAAAAGATGGAAATGAAGTCTGAGTCAAACCTTCAACCCTCCAGTTAACAATGTGGCTCCCCACAGCATGATGCTGCCACCGCAGCTTTGATGGTTTGCTGTTTCCAGGTCAACCAGCCCAAGTTCAACCAGCGGCGGATCAGCAGCGCCAAGTTCCTGGGTGAGCTCTACAACTACCGCATGGTGGAGTCGGCCGTGGTCTTCCGGACCCTCTTCTCCTTCATCTCCTTCGGGGTGAACCCGGACGGCAGCCCCAGCCCGCTGGACCCGCCCGAGCACCTGTTCCGCATCCGGCTCGTCTGCACGCTGCTCGACACCTGCGGCCAGTACTTCGACCGCGGCTCCAGCAAGAAGAAGCTCGACTGTTTCCTCATCTACTTCCAGGTGGGTTCAGCGCCTCCCGCCGCTAACATGCTACCAGAACCACTGGGTTCATACCGGGCCTCAGGCCGGGAGAATTTGGGGGTTTCAGGGTCTGGAAAGTCCTTGAAAATGATTCAGATTCAAATGGAGCAGAATAAAGTTGATAAAGTTCAATCTCATGCTTAATTAGAAACATCAATTTGAAAACAAATATTTTAAATCAGAATCAAGTTTTCTTAGTTTGGATCAGTGAGAATTATTTCTGTTTGCTAAATGGAGAGAAAATCTCTTAGAGAACCAGAATTGATTTAATTCTCATTCAGAATATTGTGTTTATGCCTTTAATCTGAGGAGAAAACAGTTTATTTTATATGAATTGTTCCATTGTAATAAATATTCATAATCGCTCAATAACTTACTGTCTTACATTTTATATGTCAGAAAACGTTTGTTTGTTAAACAGCTGCAGCAGAATGGAGAATGCAGCCACAAACAGATGAATAAGTTATAAATGACATGACTGTGAATTCAAACAGTTTTTTGTGAACCTTTCTGAAGGTTTGATGAGGTTTGTGTTTCTGCAGCGCTACATTTGGTGGAAGAAGAGCGTGGATGTTTGGACGAAGGAGCACCCGTTCCCCATCGACATCGACTACATGATCAGCGACACGCTGGAGCTTCTGCGGCCCAAGATGCGGCTCAGCTGCTCGCTGGACGACGCCACCAGGCAGGCGGCCGACCTGGAGAGGGAAGTTCTCGTCAAACTGGGTGAGGATGAGTTTCCGGACGACGTGGTTTGGCTCTGCAGCTGGTTTCTCTGGTTTCCTCCCAGCAGAGCCGCATTCCGCAGGAGGAGGAAACGTTTGCATACCAAACGCATGCGCTCACCTGACGGTCCCGTCAGCACGCAGCATCTGGGATTAAATGTAATCACGTTTATGAATTATTTTATTCCAGCTGCGTCACCAAAATAGAGATTACTCATCGAAAATGGATTTAATTGCTTTGTTTTCATCTGAGTAACGTGAGCTGGTCGTCATTAGCTCCTTGTTTTCCCTAGAAAACCAAGTTCAACGCAGCAGAACGACGTCTTTAAACGAGAGACAGATCTATGATCTCACCTGGCAGGAAAACCTGCATTCCCCTCAAAGCGAAGGCGGAGAACTTCATGAAAAGATGAAGAACGAAGGTTTAGTGGTGTGAAATCTGGCCTCAGATGGAAACATTATTACATCCAGAACTAGAGGTGGAACATTTATTTTGTTACTTACAGAACTACAAATAATGATCACATTAGTAATCGACTGTTTGACTATTAATCGATAAATCAGATTGTTTTCTTCACATGGCACGTTTTGCTGATTTTTAATTAATCCACCTGATACAATACAATATTAGACATATTATTATTAAACATATTACTTTTAAAAATGCAAAAACTTAGTAATTTCTGTATTTATCAGACTGGAGTTTTGTGAGTTTGCAGTCGGTTGATGCATAAATTTCATAGCAAGATTCTTTTCAGCAGGAAAATCTTTCCCTTCAATATTCCGTCTAATTTATTCGGAAATCTGACCATTTTATTTATTTTAGAAAATATTGAGTTTTTGTGAAACAAGAAAGAAATCTATGAATTTATTCCTGCATTTTTAAATTAGATTTTTGTAAACCTTCACTTCACCCAGAGAGAAAACAAAAAACTCTGAAGTCAAAGGTTAAAGTTCATGACAGGATCATTTAAAAATGAATGGCTTGTTCTGATGGGTTGGAGGAGAAAGCCTCTCTGCAAACAAGATGGCTGCCAGCTTGCAGAAACAGGTCTATCTGAATACTCATTAGCGTGTGATGGTTTGGTACCTGCTGCGTAAAACCCCAGGTCAGGATGAGGGTGTACTTTCTTTTTAGCGTGGCTGTATTTATAGCACGGCCTGGTCTTGTAGCCTGGTTTAGTTCCAGTCTGTCTGAGGTGAAAGGGAAGAAGGAAGCGATTCTGCAGCAGGTGTATCTGGCTCTGCGACTCGATGACAGCATGAAAACTCTGCTTTGTTCTGCAGTTTCAGTGAGTTGCTCTGGAATGCAGAGAAAAATGCAGAGAAAAATGCAGAGAAAAATGCGAGCTCCACCCTCTGAGAAAGTGACTCAGTCAAACGAGTTAAATCAGCTCAGAGGAGGAAAACTAAACCAGTCTATAAATACTCCTGGCAGGGATGAAAACAATTAATCCACTTACGGTTCAATGCTTATGACAAAAAATAAATAGAAAAAGAAATTAAATTACGAAAATGAAGTCAAAATTTTATCATAAAGTTAATAAAATATGAAAATAGTCATACTACTAGAGAATGAAGTCATAATATTGCAACTTTATCCTCATAATTTTTACCTTTTTCTCATATTATTTAGAGTTTATTCTTTTACGACTTTATTCTCGGATTATTTTGACTTCTCAGAGTCATTTTTGTGGCCCTTGTTCTTCGTTGTATTTGTCGATTTAATGCTTTACTAGATTAAAATGAATTCCAATCGATTAACTAATAACGTCCGCTTAGATATTATTTTATTGTTGTAGTTTGGCCGCCATCCAGCAGAGGGCGCCGCTGCTCATAAACGGAGCGGTTAATATGGAAACAAGATGGCGGACTTAGCAATTTAGCTATACCTTCTCTTTCTAGTTTTCTGAACCAGAAAGAAACGGTCCGGAGTTTCAAAATGTTCTTGATGCGGTTCTGTTTGGAGATATAAAGCTCATAATATGCTTGTTACAGTTTCACCTTTAATCGTGGACGTTCAACCTCTTGATACAACAGAAAACCGCCTATCAATTAACCATTAATCCATCAACTTTATATGAATTAATTCATACATTGATAACTTGCACCTGCAGCTCTTGGAATCAATAGATAAGAGACGCAAAAGTCAGACTTTTAAAAAATGTACTGAAAGATTTGTTGAAGTAACGGCGCTCCCTAAAGAGGATGTAAGAGGCGAGGAAGCGGTTAGCATGTTTACCCTGTAACTTTCCACGGCCGGTGTTGATGAATGTTTTGGTGACAGCATGAATGCTGAAGAGTAGAGTGTGATTTACAGACATTCCTCCTCAGGCCTTCAGACAAACCAGACCTGATCTGCTGCTGCCTCCCATCGAGTCGTTACACCTTCTGTCAACAGGTTCAATTATCCAGCGGCTGCCTGCATGTTCAATGTGTTCATAGTGTGTGTGTGTGTGTGTGTGTGTGTGTGTGTGTGTGTGTGTGTGTGTGTGTGTGTGTGTGTGTGTGTGTGTGTGAAGGCATGGCCATGGAGAAGGACGGCCGCTCCAGCGCCATGAGCGAAGGTGAGCCGCTGGATGAGGAAGACGAGGACGATGATGAAGAGGGAGCCGCTGACACCGAGGAGCAGTCGGGCAACGAGAGCGAGATGAACGAACAGGAAGAGGATGTGAGTCCATCTGGTTGCTATGGTGACATATCAGTGTTTACATCACGCTGCAGAGAAGTGAGGCAGTTAGTTTATATTTTCTTCTTCAGTATTTTTGTCTTTGTTTATTTTTCTTCCTTTTGTTGCTGTTTTTTATTCCATTCCGTGTCTTTTTCTTTTCTGTTTTTATTTTTTCTGTATTTTTTATTGTCTTTCTGTTTTTCTTCCAATTCCAACTTTTCTTTTCTGTGTTTCTTTTTGTTTTCCGTCTTCCTTTCTGGATTTACTGTGAAGATGAAGCTTCACATAATCCTGTTTTTCTCTCTTTCTTCCTTTATTTTCTTGTTTAGGTAACGATCAGGTCTTTGTCTCCCCAGGAAGGATCTGAGAATGAGGAAGAGGAGCGAGAGGAAGAGGAGGAGGAGAACACAGATTACCTGACCGACTCCAACAAGGAGAACGAGACGGACGAGGAGAACAATGTATTCATGCGTCCGATGGGCTGGTGTCCTGGTGGACGGTCTTGGTGTTAAATCGGGTTTCTTGTTGCCAGGAAGTGACGATCCGCGGCGGAGGACTGAAGCACGTCGCCTGCGCTGAGGACGAAGACTTCATCCAGGCTCTGGATAAGATGATGCTGGAGAACCTGCAGGTCTTCTCTCCTCCTGTCCTTCCTGTGGGATGCGCTGACTCTTCCTGCCTGCTGACTCTCCACTTCCTGCTTCTGGTCTCTGCAGCAGCGCAGCGGCGAGGCGGTGAAGGTGCACCAGCTGGACGTGGCCATCCCGCTGCAGCTGAAGAGCCAGCTGAAGAAGGGCGGCTCCGGCCAGCAGTGCATGGGAGAAGGAGACTCGGACATCTCCGACACCATGCAGTTCGTCATGCTCACTCGCAAGGGAAACAAGCAGCAGGTGAGGAAACGACCTCTGACCTGGATCATAAAGATTCTCTTTATGCTGATGATTCACTTCTCTTTGTTTCAGATACTAAGATAATTCTAACCCTGTCATTTATTTTGGTCATTTTTAACGTTTCCATACAAACACAAAGCTGAGCAAAACTAAAACTAATGCAGCAGAAGCTTTCTGTGACCTCGGCTCAGATCGACATTAACTGATGTATGGAAATAATGAGCAGCAGCACAACATGGAAACTGATTTATTACATTCATTTATTGAATCTTTTTTTATTTGGAAAAAAAATTAAATATTTAGAATTTGTTTTATTTTCTAAAATATGAACTAAAAGATTTTAGAAAATATTTAATATTTCAGTCATATTTGATATTTTAGCTTTTTTGTTATATAATAACTGTCACAACCATAAAGATTATTTTGTTCACTTGTTTTATTTTAGCATTAAAAATGTATTATTTTTTATTGATGCTTTCAATGAGAAAATTGTCAAATTAAATTCCAAAAATATGGGCAGTTGGTTAAAACTAAAATAATGTTTTATGATTTAAACATAATTTTTTGGACTTTATTGTGGTAATTATTGGTAAAATTATTATAAAAAGATAAATGCCCATCCCAGTGTGACATCATCAGCAAATAAATGTTAATAACTTGGATACATAGAATATACAATAAAGTAAAATAAAGTTCAGGACCGAGCAGTGAGCCCTGTGGGACTCCATCCCAACTGTATTAAAGTCTGAGATGTTTAGGAAGATGATTTAGAGTAAATGTTTTTGCCGCTCTGCTGATGTCTCCAGTTTAATATCTTTGGGTTAAATGTCCGTCCGGCTGCGGGGGAGAAACCTGCGGTTTGAGGGTTGGGGTGTGTCCGCCTCTGCCTTCCAGAGTCCGCTCCGGTTAGCCGTCAGCGCGGCGTGAACACAGAGCTACTTTGTGGTTTTCAGCGTGGAGAGGAAATGACGTTTGTTCCTGGGTAAACACTGTGACTGCAGCTCTGAGCTCCGTTTGTTCGCTCGGCGCTGAAGGAGACCTTTCAGGGAAAATCTGGAGCTTTCAGCTCTGAGTCGGTTTATTGTTGAGCTTTGAAGATTCTGCTGGATGCATCTGTGTTTCTGTTAGCATAAGGCTAGCAGTTTCCCTTTGATTCCAGGCTTTAAGCTAAGCTAACAGGTTGAGAAGGAAAATTGAGGCTTCTGCACAATAAATTAAAATAGGCTCAATAAGAATTAATAATTTATAATTTTTCTGTTTTCTGTCTTTCTACCAAAAACTGGACGACAAAAATCTTCAGTTTGGTGCTTTTGTCTCAACTAACCCTTTTTTTTTAAAAAAGACAATTTGTTTAATTTACTGTAACAAAATTTTGACTTTGGAAACTGAGATTTTAAGGTTTTTATGGAAAATTCCAGAGATAATTCTCAACTTATGAGTTTTTTTTCCTTTATTCTGTGTTTTCTATCTGTAACGTCCCTTATACAGCATCATAACGCAACTTCCTGTTTCACTGACAGTATAAGATCCTGAACGTCCCCTTGTCGTCTCACCTGGCGGCGAATCACTTCAACCAGCAGCAGGCGGAGCAGGAGGAGAGGATGAGGATGAAGAAACTCACCCTGGACATCAACGAGAGGCAGGAGCAGGAAGACTACCAGGGTACACATGCCTCTATGTAGCTATGTAGCGTTAGCATCTGCTATTTCTTTATGTGACCAATAGTTTGGAATTAGCTTTGATTTGTTTAGCGGTTTGTTGTTAGCTTCTGCTATTTTTTGTAGGTTTAGCATTAGCATAGCTAAGACTCTTAGAATGTATTATTGTTGGTGAACATAAGCAGCATTAGCATCTGCTATTTTTTAATGTGTTTTGCAGTTTAGCATTAGCTTCTGCTCTAGTTTGTATTTAGTGATTCAGTATTAGCTTGGCTAAGACACTGAACTAGATCAGTAGTTAATGCGCCTAACAAGGAAATGGAGCAACTTATTTTTCCTGAAGTATGAGCCGCTTTAGCTGAGAACATGAATTTGGAGCCTGCCAGGGGGAAACCCACGTTCTTTCCTGCATTTCTTCTTTCATTTTATCTTTATTTGTGTTTCATTCCTTCACGTTCTTCAGAGATGATGCAGTCGTTCGCCCAGCGTCCGGCTCCGGCCAACACCAACCGGGAGCGCCGGCCGCGCTACCAGCACCCGAAAGGCGCTCCCAACGCCGACCTCATCTTCAAAACCGGAGGAAGGTGAGACGCGCGTCCAGAGCACCCAGGCGGCTAACGGAGAGAATGTTCCAGCTCAGGGTGTGATGTCTGAATCGCCTCCTGGTGTCTGTTTTAGCAGAGAGAAAAGGGCGAGAATTGAAAAGCATGAGGTCCAAGGCAGGCAGAGAGACAGAGACAGGAAAGCCAAGCAGCAGAGACAGCAGGGACAAGCTGTGGAATAAAACCTTGAACACTCAGAGACAAAGACTTAGATCGTTTTATATTTTCACATTTGGTTTTTTACGTTTCAGATTCTTTTAAAAATAAAAGCCGGTTCAGCAGCAACAAGCTGCATCTGTTGTGTGTTGGATTCACTGCAGCAGGATCCAATAAAACTGATCTGTTCTTTATCAGCTTCCTCACTCATTCTTTATTCAAAAGAGGAAAAACAAGTAAACCTTTGGTGCTTCCATTGGATTTAAGGAGGAAAGTATGGCTGCCATTTCCAGCCTTAAAATTGATTATTGCCATGATTGGTAGTAATTTTTTTCTCATTGGATGAACTTTATCAAAATTCAAATAACTTCAAAGTAATAAGTAGCAAAATCAGAAACTCAGGACTTTCCTGACACCAGTTGTCAACTGGAAGGAGATGATGTTATCTTAGCGCTTAGCATTAGCTTCCACTATTTTTTTATGTTTGATTTTGCTAATAAGCGTTTACTTCCAATCATTTTTTTCTGTTTAGCAGTTAGCTCCTGCCAAGCTTTTTTGTGTGTGCTTAGCGTTAGCTTCCACTGATAATATAGTGGTTTCTGCTAGATTTTTCTGTTAGCTGCTGCAAACTCTGTTTTTTGTGTTTAGTGGTGTCGCCTTAGATGTCACAAGTTACTTATTTTAGCAATAACATCCGCTAATTTTTTTTGCAATGATTTGACTGCAAACACATTCATCTAATTGGCGATTTTAGTCCAATTAAAATTTCCATGACCATCTTGGAAACTAAAAAAAAGCAAAAAGAAACGTTCCTCAACGACCAGCTTGAAAAATGTCCGCCATATTAACTTTTTAAGTGGCTGATGTTTTTTTCTTTCCAAAAAAGTAAGCTCTTGAGCTGATATATTTTATCTGTTGCCATTTATCAATCAACACAAACATCTCATTACAAAAACCAAAGGAACAGTCGAGGTCAGTCATGTGACTCCAGGGTCACATGACTGGCTTCATTGCGTTACTGATGCCAGATGGCAGCCAAATCCTCAAGTCCATAAATATCAAATATCTCCAAAAACTCTAATTCTGGGAACAACAACGTCCCAAACTCATTTTAATTCCCAGTTACAGGAGCAGAAAATTAGGAGGTAAGTAACATGTTAAATTCAGATAAAATCTAAAAAAAAAATACATCTTAAAAAAAATAAATAAATAAACATCAAGTTGTTGCAATGGTCCAATCAAAGCCCAGACAACAGATGGAGATCTGGAGAGGTACGGCAAAAGTAAAGGAGGTGGATTATCAGGGCCGATATCATCCACAACATTAACAGCCTGAATTTTAAGCTATTAGCTTACAGCAACAGTCTTCAGTCAGAGGCCTTTTCAGTCAGTTGCAACACTGACTGCTACCATCCATGCATCCCTCAAACACAAATGATGCAAACTCCTAAAAACGTTGCACACAAAAAATTTTTTTTTAAATCAGTCGTGTTGATTTATGGCTGATTTGTAAAAGTCATAAAGGTTTTAGCTAAAACTTGCTAGTTGAAAATTTAACAAAACATATAAATGGGTACATTTTTGTTTACAAAAGTTTCATCTAAAACTGGCCAGCAGTTGGTTAATAATAATTAGCTTAAAAGTAACAAATAGCTTAAAAAGGTTTAGCATAAATGACAGCCAGTACATAACGCTCAGTGGTCCCTCCAGGCCACTAGGGGGAGTCAAGAGCAGGTGATTTTTATTCCTAGACACATGCTGTTGCTCTGTAATAATTTTTGTAGTCTTGATTAATCTGGTTAATCGCTTCAGCCCTAAATTTGATGAATTTTTTTGTCATGTTTCCATTTAGCTAATTTATTTTCCTAATTCTAGACTCTCTTCTTGTGTTTGCAGGATTTGTTTGAGTCGAACAATCTAAACGCTGAAATGCTTAAATTGCAGTCGTGTTGAAAGTTAATGGAGGGAAAGCGAACGTTTGGACCCGTCTGTGGGAAATAAAACTGTTTTCTGCTCGCCAACAGTAACTTCCTGTTCTGTCCTGCAGGAGACGCTGATGGGAGACGGCGCCGGGCCGAGCGAGCGAGCACCAGAGAGAGAGAGAGAGGGAGGGGACAGCGAATCCCCCAGACGCCGGGTCGGACCAGAACCCCCCGGACCTGAACACACACTGTTAGCAAACCCAGGCAGGAGAGGTCAAAGGTCAGGGCTCAGACAGGAGGCTCTCTTCCTTTTTTGCCTGTTGTCTGAAGAAAAACCCGGCAGCGGTCGGGTTTGGAGGACGGACCGGACGCGGCGGCGGAGCGTCGGTGTCACCGGGTTGAAGATAAATAAACCGATTTAAGGAGAACACGTCTGCATCTTCTTCTTCTACTGCTTCCTGTGTGCACGGATCCTGCTGAGACCGTCTGACTGATGCCAACGCAGGAACCTTTGATTTCCCGGCAAAACAAAGGTTTTCAGTTGAATCATGAAGCAGAAAAGATTAAAGAATAAAAATCACCTTCCAGAGGTTTTTATCTGCTGATTAATTCAGAAAATCGCTTCGGACTTCATCTGCAGCCATTTTTAATTCCTGCTTCTCCCATGAGTTATTTCAGTTTAAAAGTATTTGTTTATTAAAATATTTGATAGTTTGCACAGATTTTCTGCTTTTGTTTAGTTAAAATTTGACGTTTCTGGCTCAATCATGATCCTCTGGAAGGTTTTAGCAGGTAGAAACTTTGTGATTTTTCCGTCTATTTGAATTTTCTGTGTTCAGTCAGACAATGTGCAGAAATGGAGGCTAACCGTCGGATGCGGTTCTGAAGTTTAGGGGACTGGAGGTTTTTTCATTTGGAATATTCTTTTCAATTATTTGTTGCCATTTACTGACGGAAAGTTTATTTTCTTTTAAATGATTCCACAAAAAGTCACCAGATCCCCTCTGCTAAAGCCCAGCGGATAACAAAAGCAAAAGCAAAGGAGGTGGATTAGCAGATGGTATTCTGTGGAATGTCTTCTCTGCTGAACGTATATTGAGCTATTAGCATGTCATGATCAGGGCGGCTAATCAATTTTATCGATGCATGGATCAAATTTCCTGTTTTTTGTGATTTTAATTGAATGTAATTTTAATTATTGTTTCCGTAGTTCAGTGATGTCGGAGCTCGCAGGGCGGCCATCTTGAATCCTAACTCTCAGAAGAGATGATTGAAATAATCTGTCATCTGTAATTTCTTTTTAAGTAAAGAAAGTGAGGGAAAAAAATGATTAAAATCAGATTTGGTAGGAAAAATTAAATTTTTGAGTCATATTGCTCAGCCTCAGTCAGAAGCCTTTTCAGATTTACTGCAACATTGACAGCTACTGGAGCATCATCCAGAGCGTCTTGGACTTGGATGATATAAGTTATAAAGGCGTTTATTTTTTCTTTTGGATTAATAGTTTTAAATTGCTTCATTGGATTAACTCTCTTTCAGAAAAGCTGAAAACAAACTCAAGCTAACAAAAAAATTTTTTTACAAATTTGAGAGAGTTATTTTAATTTTGATGCTTCCATCAACCTTTGTTAACATGACACTTTAAAATTCACATAAAAAACAGAACAAATGCTGGTTGAAGAGTTGGGTGCCGTCCCACAGCAGTGTGTGACCTTCATAATGAGAAAACTGTTCAGTTCCTCCTTCACCTGTTTATCAATGAATTGTTGAATTTTTTAATTTATCTCATTTCTTCAGACTTGAAATAGTATTTTTCACCAAACTGATGTGTTCTTACAAATGTGGCTCCATTTGAAGAGAAGTTAACATTTATTATCTCAACGATGGAATAAAGAAATAATTGAGCTTGTTTTTTAGTTTGGGTCTAAAATGGTTTTAAATCCTGACAGATTTACATTTAAACTTAAATTTGCTTCAGATTCATCATTCATTTTGTTTTAATTTCAATTCCAAGACAATTTAAATTATTTCTGCTTTCTGATTGGATTTATTGGCATTACAGATGTTTTTTTTTCTTTTTTTTTTTACATGTGTACTGATTTTTTTTTCCACTTAATTTTATTTAGTTTTTTTGCTCCAGTTTTGTTTTTATGAACACATGTTCTGTTTTCACGAGTAAGCAGGAAAAGTCACCAGTTTGCACCTTCAAAGCTCAGTTTGTCACATTTTTATCTATTTTAGTCATTTATAAATTAAACAGATTGGTGGAACTAAATCAGATCTTGATGACACAGCAGAAACAAATCGCTTGGAGAAATGTTTTAAAGTGCTTTTGTACAGATTTTAAACCGCAGATCAAACGGATCTGGATGTTCCCTGATGGACTCCTGGGTGTACATATTTACCTTTTTTTTGTTTTTGTGGAGATTTCTCTTCCTCCTTTTGGACTAACGTATTACTGTGTGCCTGAGGGTCGTCCTCGGTGACGACCTTTGCTCTCTCGTTAGATTCATTTTATCTGTTCACGCTTTAGATGGTTACATATGATCTGCTGCATGGAGCTTTTCATTTGTTCTCTGCTGTAAAATCGTAATTCTTTGCGTTCCTGTGCCCAGATTCAGGAACTTCTTCCTGCTGAAGTTTTGTGTCGCCGCTCATGATGAAGAAATTTCAGCACAATAAATGTGTGGAGGTGATGGATGTTGTTTTTCTGAGTTTTTCAGGGTGCGTCCTGTTTGTCGAGCTCTAATTACAAGGCAGCAGGAGAGTTTCCTCGTTTTCTGCCGCCGCAAAGTTCAGCCTCAGAGAATAAAAGCTGCTGAGAAGGAAATGTTGCAGAAACGCAAAAATCTAAAGATTTTCGTCTCGTTTCTCATTACACTTGAACTAAAGCTGATTTACAAGCAACTTTTCAGCAAAATAATAATAATACTGATGAAAAAATAACCACTTCAGATGTCAGATTATTTCCAGGATGGCATTCAGGTAAATTCGGACAGAAAAATTAGTAAATTTCCACCAAAAAATGTCTAGAAAAGATGATGAAATTTCCAATCTTCACGTTGAAAATTTGAAAAAAAAAAAATCAATTTTGAGAGTAAGATCAGAAATTTTAGAACAAAATTTGTGGTGAGTTTCAAATGTCAAACATTTGTCAGAAAAAATTCTGAAATTTTGTAGAACAAAACAGGAAACGTCTGAGTTTCAAAAGTCAAAAATTTGCAAGAAAATAAAATTTTAAGCCTAAATTCAGAAATTTTTTAGAAAAAAATATTGAAATTTCTGATTTAAAGTAAAAAATTTGTGACTTAAAATGGCAAATGTTTGAACATATTTTGGTTGAATTTGTAAAATTACATCAATTTCTCCAGATTGTTCTTGATTGGGAATAACGTGTTTGATAATGTTACAGACAAAGCAGAACAAATGTCTAAAGTAAAAAAAAGTTTATTTTCACATTTAGCAAACAGGAATATTTATTTAATCACAAATGACCTAAAGGAAGTTTTTGATTTATGTCTGACAGTGATAAATATATATATGTATATTCTTACATATATAAACATCTTTTTGAGTATATTACTGACAACAAAATATTTTTTTGTTGTCAGTAATATTTTTTGCTGTTTTTATTTCCCATATTCAACACAAACATGCAGACTCATGTTATTCTTTATAAGACAAAAACTGACAATAGATATGGAAAGATATATAAGGACATTTCAGGCTAGCAGCATCTTTCACATGGCGGTTTGTCCATTTGTAAGATTAAATGCTCATTTCCTCCTCGTGTTTTCAGCAGAACGTCTTTACTTTCTGTTTGTTTTTGCACCATTTGATACTTCAAAAAGTCTGTAGAGGAGCTACAGAGAACCGGAGTCCGTAAATAAAATTTACTAAATATACTTCAAAAGTTACTGTAGGTGAACTACAGAGGCCGGAGTCAGAACACACACACACACATGCACACACACACACACATGCACACACACACACACACACACACACACACCACATTTTAAAAACAGAGTTACTGACAGATTCAAACACACAGAAGAAACCCGCGATGTATTTCCAGGCTGGGTGATTTTACAGCTGCAGTTCTGCACAGTGAGAGCAGTTTTGAAATTCCTCCTTCCACACGGTAAAAACGTCCAAGTCCTCTCCACATTCCCAATCCAGCAGTTTGTGGTTGACTGTGGGATGTTTGTCTGTGGAGTAAAAATACCATCCAGCTCCACATTCTCCAGAGAAACTGCATGTTTGCATCAACGCATTTTGCAGGATCCTTTAACTCCGTTGTTCGTTTTTCCTCCTAAGTTTCAGTCATTAGAGGTAAGAAAACTGCAGCACCTGCAGTTTTTCCCAAAGCTTTGATGGAAAAATGAGCTGCTCACTGAAATGCCCAGCAGATAAACGTACATATATCTTTCAAAACTTTTCAACTACTCCATGGGGAATAATCTGAAAATGCACATCTAAAGAAAAAATCATTACCAATCTACAGAATCTAAACATGATTTAACTTTGTAAATAATAAAACTATTTTAGTGGGAATTTTTTTAATTTTACATAACCATTCAGTATGTCAGATGTGTATTCTTAAATTTGTTCATTAAATATTATGTACAATTTGAAGTTGGAGGTCAGAATTTGAAAAGTTGGATCTACAAATCCAATATGGCTGCCTCTCTATAATACGTGATCATATCTACAGTAATTATTGCTATATTTTAACCTCCACTTGTTTTTCACAAGGTCAAATACATTATATTTTACAACTTCTGTTAGTAAAGATGTTATATTTATGTATGGATACATGTATATTGTCTCTGTACTGCTAATATTGCTATTTGCTAATTCCAGTTAGCATAACTGAGTTTCTGATTGAATTAAAGTTTGAATTTGCAAGTTTATGTTGAAAAGAAAACAAACGAAAAAATGAAACTGAAAAAGTGGAAAATCAGATCTCAAAATCCAATATGGCTGCCTTCCTAATAACAGCTGCTCATTTCTAAAGTAATTATTTATTTTTAGCTCCAATTGTTGTTTTGCATTAAATTGGTCACTTAAAGTGTTTACACTACTTCTGTCCTTATAATGTTTAAAAATTTAACTGCAGAAAGGATTATCAAAGTATTGCTAAAAGCTAAGTGCTAGCAGTTAGCTTTGTATCTGAACACAACATTTTGACAAACCCACCATGTTTCCAAAATGCAGTTGACTAAATGTTTAAGTTGGTTAAATGGAAAAAAGGGTAAAAATCCACAAAAACTCAAAAATAAAACAAAAAGTTTTCAAAACTGCCTCATAATTTAAAGAAACCGTTTGAGAACAAACTGGAATAAAATGAGAAAGGAATCTACATCATTCTGATAAACGCAGAATTTAGCTAATAAGAACCTGACAGACAAATGGTTGGAAAATGTGCAGCTAATCCCTTTTCCATGTTAAATATATTTACATTTGAGCTAAAAAGAGCTGAGACAACAAATGATCTTTGACTCCCCTGTACAGCATCGCCCTTTACCCCACAGTGTGCTACTCAGACATATTGTTCACAGCGTCTTTGATGAGATTTCACAGAATATCCTGAACCAGCCGAGATTTCTTCTGAGAAAGCCGTGTTGAGTAAAGGCATTCTGTTTTCTTAAGGCTTGATGGTGAGGAGTGGCCCTACAGGTCTGTCAAGTACCAAGATTCCTCTGGAAAAGCCGTTTGTCTACAGACACACCTCATTCTCAGACAATGGAGGAAACGTTTAGCATACCATTGCTGTTAGCAAAGCAACGCAGATATTCTAGTTCAGTCATTGGAGACTGAGAGGTAAATCTGCAAAGGGTTGATTAAGAGTCTTTCAGCAGTCCTAGTCTCCTCAATGCCTCCCTGCGGGATTCGTCCATGGCTCCTCGTCCACAAAACTGTACGGTGATACCTTGAGGACGGAACATGCTGCTGGGCCTTCGCCTGTATTCAGGAGAAGAGGCCCTGGCTGGCGGCTTCTGGGGAGGAAGGAAGCCATGGTAGGACTGCCGAGGAGGTCTAGGGGCTGGGGTCGGCGGTGGAGGTTTCACACTTTTAGCTCGGCTTTCTGAAGTCCGATATAGCCCAGAAACGGGGTCAAAGGTTCGGCTCTTTCCTCCATACTTGCTTGGCTCGACGGCCGGTGGCTCTGGCTTGGCAGGAATGGTTTCCTTTGTGTCGACATGAGAGCTGAGGATGTCGGGTAGATTGGCAGAAGTCATGGCTTTTGACTTTCCTCCGTAAGGATTGAGCTCTATTGGGTTAGAAGGTGCAGGTGGAAGGGTTTTGGGTTCAGAGGTAGTTGGAGAGGTTGGAGCTTCGTTCTTTTGGGATGAAGCGGGATGGACCACGATGGATTTCCCTCCAAAGGTGTTGAACGCTGGTGAGGTGGTGTCAGCTGGAGGAGAGGTCATTATTGGAGATGAAGGGTCCTGCTGGGAGCTTCTTTCATCGTGGCTCCTGGAGGAATGTGAGGGCAAGGTCTCTGTATGCTGGATGTCATTAAAGCTCACTGGAGGAGGTATTGACACATTTGGTTGTGGAAGGTCAGAGCTGATTTTGGCTGTTGGGGTAAGACTGCGGTCTGGTGATGAGACTCTGGGGTCTGGACCTTTGTGAGGATCCTGTGAGTAGTTGTCAGGTATCATTTGGAGTGATGTAGCTTTGCCCCTTGTCAAGCCCAACTTGGACAGGGCCTCCATCCTGGATTTATCTGGCTCTGGGTCTTTAAAGGAAATACTACGGGATGGACTATTTCGAGGGTCGTCTTCTATATGTTGCAGCACAGGATGGGGATTACCTGCCAGGTGTGCCAACATCTGCTCCTGTCGCTCATGGATGTTTACGTTAGCTACTGGTATTTGGGGCTCCTTTCCACCATGAACCACATGGATATTAGGAGGATAGTGGGCTGACTTTGGTGAGGGAGCAGGACCATGTTTCACAGCAACATTTGATCTATCTCTGGGTGTTTTTTCCGACTCCATGCTAAGGCGACGGAGCAAAGATGAAGGATGCAAGTTTGATGTTCCATCTCCCTGGTTCTCTGCAAGCTGCTGGGCAATCAAAACTGGAGTGGGGACGCTGCCTGGAGGGTGGTAGGAGGAATGGCTGTCTGTCATCCCAAAGCTTGCACTTTGTGAAGGAGGGTTATACTGTGAGGGGAGCACGTCATGCCTCGGCTTTGCCTCAAAGCTCTTTTCAGGAGTGTGGGCCATGTGGTAAAAATCTGGATGTAAACAGACAAAACGCTCAGTTCAGGTCACCAAAATGTACAAAACGATCAAAACACTTCTAGACTCAATACAAGCAGCAGTGGTGCGTTGTACCTTGATGTGTGGGGCTATAGATGGGCTCAGCAGTGTGCACCAAGTCTGGTTCTGAGTGGACCAGGTCGATTATGTAGTTAGGCGACACCTCACGGTTCAGAGCCAGGCTTTGATGTTCGTCAACCGAGTCAAAAGGTTGGCTGTTGAGTTCAGGGAGCCTCCTCTGGCCAAGTCTTTGCTGCTCCTCATCTATACCATCCTCCAAAGAATCAATGGTTTCCTCAAAGAACTGGAGGCATTCCTGTTCCTCTCGACTCAGAAACTTCAGAGTGTCTCCCTGTTTTAGGCAAAACATTGAAGAACGTTGAGAAAGTTGTTTTTATGCCAAACAAAAACCAAGTTATCTGTCACAGTCTCTCTTCTGCTTGCCAGGAAGAACTGCTGAATGTCTTTTTCAACCGTTTCTGTTCCTAAAGCTTCTATACATCGTTTTCTACCCGGCAGTCTCTCCTCTATTGAGAAGTCAGGGATCAACTTCCTACTTGAGCTTCATGTTATTAGTTCAAACAGCAGCACAACATCTCAAGATATTTAGCAGCAAAAACTCTTGACACATGTTTTGTCCCGACAAGGATCAACTCCACTTAATTCATCATAATCCATATGATTATGATAAGTGGTATGATGATGCGTAATGCAACTAAAAATATGTTTTTATCAAAGGAGGGCTGATGAAAACAAAGTCATATTTGGGAATGACTTCACCCAAGCTGATAATCTAAAACAAAAAACTAGGATGAGAATCCAAGAAAATAATATATTTCTTTAACTGTATATATTTCTAAATGAACTTTAAATGGGCTTTTTATCCTGAAAGACCCTTTAACATGGATGAGCTAAAACAGTTCTGCATAGAGCTATGGTAGATTGATATGTTTACTCAGGTTATACTTTTCTGGTGAAATCTATTTGCACTGAAACAAAAAACAAAAACACAGAATCAGAAAGGAGGAAATACCTTACATTCCTGAATATTTCAGAAAAACCAACACCCAAGTAAGAAGTGAATGCACCATTTAAGTGAAAACCAACAGATCTAGTATAAATAAACCCAACAACACACAAGACTGGAGATAATCTGGATCATTTCAAGGCAGTGAGCTTCAGTTTAAGATGGAAGAGTATGCTAAGGTTATTTTGCTGACACCAGGGTTATGGAAACCACCCCAACAAGACGACTGCATGCTTTGTTTTGCTTTAAAGATACAACACAAAGACACCCAGCTGAAACCAGTGTGAGATAAACACCAACCTGCTGGTTTCAGCTGTTATGAATGTTGGCTATTGTAGTGAAGCAGCTCAGGATGCAGAAAATTGCAGCTCAACTGGTTGGACTGTTTTGCCTGCTGATAATGAATATCATTCCCAAAGGGAAACAATGGGAATTAGTCGTTAAGCCGGTGTGATTTCCCGGAGCTCGTGTTCGCTGATTGCATTGAGTAAACATAGAGCAATGTCAAGGTGAAATACAGTTTTGATTTGTCAGCCATCATCTGATAAACTGAGTTCAAACACTTCAGGCGATCTGTCAGATCTGTATCTGAGAACGCAAAGCTGGTTGGCACCAGTTTGACAGCAATTAGATAAGCTTATGAAAAGTAATTTAGCAAAACACACTCATGCCTATTATACTTTGTTAAAAAAATATAAAGGTTTCTCCTAAATGAGTTTGTAAAGCTTTCTGGCTGCATGGCAGCAGCTAATGGAGATGTTAGCATGATGGGTTTGTTTCAGCAACAGCTAGCTGGCACTAAAACTCTGAATCACAAACAAAGATGCTTATAATCACTGAAACTCTGTAGTGTGGAGGATTCTGTATTTTTTACAGAATGTGTAGCAGAGCAGAAGCCCTGTGTGGCTTCAGCTTTTCCCTCCAAAAATTAAGCTAGGCTAAAATAAAAACCACAGATTTAAAATCAGTAGATTCACTGTGTGGCCCAAAATGTTTTCATTTATTTTTTACTACGGACAATCTATGATGAGCCATATTTTAAATTTAAGTTCATATTGTTGTTTTCTTGGACGCTAAACTGACAAATATTATAGGCTAGCTGTTAGCTAACCTAAAGGCGGGGCTTTTCTTCTTCTATGGTTTTTCTTCTTCTTCTGTTTTTATTGTTGTTTTTCTTAAATCAGTTCTAGCCTCCATACAAACAACCCACGCAGGGAAATACTCACTGCAGACCCGGAGTTTCGACTGGCGCCGTTGATGCCGTAGCGGAGCTGCGAGTTGCCCTGCAGACTGACGTCCATTTTGGAGAGGGGTTAAAGGTCAGCTGGCATTTGGTCTTCCTGAAGCTTCTGAACCGGTTTTATTTTGTTCAGAAGGATCATCTAATCGTTTCTGGGCGATTCTGCAGCGAAGGGAATAAAATGTGTTTGAATGATTAAAATAGACATTTAAAATAGTTTTATAGGAAATCTCAAGTATTTGTGGATTTTTGCTTTTTCCTGGCCATGAAATGTTCTTTCACATTTTAAAGAGTTTCAGCTCAACAAGAAAAAGATTCACATAAGACAGACTAATGTGTGAAGACGGTTTTTACTGCATTTAATAGAAAAAGGGTTTTTTTTTTAAAAAAATTTAAAAAAAAAAAAAAAAAGGGATTTTTTTTCTGAGTTTCAGAAATTGAACATTTTTTAATTTGCAGTTCAGAAATTTTATTGTTTTTTCTAGAAAATTTCTGAGATTAATCCCATAATTTCTGTTTTCATTCTCGCAAATTTTTTACTTTTGAAAATTTGTGAGATCAATTTCAAAATTTTAGTTTTTGGATGGAAATGTACTCCTTTTTTCTATCCAATGTGAATATATAGTAGTTTTCATAATTATTGCCCTTAAATAATAACCCATGTTTTTGAACAGTTAAAGCAGTACTTACAGATTAAATATGATCTGAAGGTAATATTAACGTTTTGTGGTACAATAAAAGATTAAAGTGTTAATTGGTCTTATGGGAGATGTTTGTATTGGTAAAAGGTTGGAGCCTGCAGGTTTAATTTTTAACAGTCCTCTGGGATTTATACTCTTATCTGTATTGCATAAATGTGCAAAGTGCAGCTTTCCTGTCTGAAATGTTCGCAGCGTTTGGTGACTTTTTGTCTGATGTTTCCGGTTCAGCATCCCGCCTGATGGACCAGTTAACCCACTACAGGCGGCTGCAGAACCGGATCCGAATGTGGCCGATACCAGCGAGACATTCCAATCTGACGCTGTGAGAAACGACCACAGAGAGGTGAGTGACTGCAGCTCAAATAGAGCATAAAAAAGAGAAACAATTCCAGTTTGGCCTCATTAAAGTGGATTTTCATCCAGAGTAAAAAAACAAACCTTCAGGTTGCTTTTAAAAAGTTTTGAAAGAAACAGATGAGCTGTTTTTCCTCAACTTACAGCTGGTTTTCATTTTTATGCATTTTTTTCCCTCTAAAATCTGTCAAGGTTTCCCTCATTGAATTTGAATTTTTCATTAAAAACTCAATTTATCATTTAAATCTTGGAAAATTAAATTTATTTTTAAGAGAATGAAAAACGTTTTTCTTTATTCGTGCTTCTAAACTTTAGTTTTTAAAGGTTTAGTTTCCCACAGAATAGCTAAACTAAAACTAAATAAACTCTTTAGAGAATACAAACATATCATTCTGTTTCGAAAAGGTGCAGAAAGTTACAATCTAATTGAATTAATCAAGTACTTGTCCATTGAAGACGTTACAGTAGATAGAAACAGCAGTGAAAATTACAAGTAAGCAAATAAATAACTTCAGTTTTCAGGAATAATCTTTGAAATTAAATCTGAAATAATTAAATTTTTCTTCTTTCCAGTACAAAGTCGGTAAAAACTCACCGCACAGATCAGTCATAATAAAAGCAGCAGCAGGAATGAGAATCAGTCTCTGTGTGGCTTCCAGCTGAACACACCATCTTAAACCACCGAGAAACTCCGCCCACAGCGCGCATGTGTGTGTGTGTGTGTGTGTGTGTGTGTGTGTGTGTGTGTGTGTGTGTGTGTGTGTGTGTGTGTGTGTGTGTGTGTGTGTGTGTGATTTCATTCAGGTGTAGTTGGGAGGTGACGGTGACACAGTGGAAAGTTATTTCTCTGGGTTGGGTTCAGAGCTACTTGGACATTTAAGTTTTGCTGTGAATGAAACCAAAACTAATTGAATTCTTTTTAATTTCATATCATACAACAAAAATTCAAACGCAGAACGAGATTGTGGGAACAAATTTTGAATGATTCCATCATTTCATACACTTTACATTGATATTGTTACTTCTTCCTGCAGATCTAGATTTAAAAATATGGAACAAAGAAAACCTGTCAGAAATCTTTGAAGTGATGGTACATGGAGTATTTTGATGAAAAACATGTTTTTATCGATATTTTGTTAAAATCTACATGTTGGATATTCTAAATAATCAACAGAAAAATCTTTATCAACATTACATTTGCTAAGGAACTTTCTGACATGTTTTCATGATTAATTGTGTTGCTGAGCGACAAACTTGGCCCTGATCACCCTGATCTTTGATACGGCGCCACCACCGACATAGTGGTGGCGCCGTATCATAGTGGCGCCACTATTACAATTACATTTTTAGATTAATCTCTGAAATTTTCTAGGAAACATTTAGGAAATTTCTGTGTACCAAAAGTCTAATTTTTACTTTTGAATCACAGAAATGACCAAATCTTTTCCACAAAATTTCTGAGAATAATCTCAAAATGTTACTTTTTTTTTAGCTTATTTTTTTTACTTTTCAGACTGAAAATTTTCCTTGGTTATTCTGGAGATTAATCTCAAAATGTTAGTTTTTTTTAAGCAAATTTTGGATCTTTCACTTTGAGAAATTTGCCTTTTTTTCTAGAAATTTTCTGAGCTTAATCTCAAAATTTCATTTTTTTCTAGCAAATTCTTGACTTTTCAAACTCAGAAATTTCCATGTTTTTTTCTTAAACATGTATATCTGAGTTTAATTTAAGAATTTTAGTTTTTTTTTTTTTACTAATTCTCAACTTTTCAAACTGAAAAATTTCCTCATTTTGTTTCTAGAAAATTTCTGAGATTAATGTGAAATTTCTTGGTGGAAATTTACGCCTCTTGTTGTGTAATGCATATGCACTAAGACAAATAAATTGTAATTATCACATTAAATACTGTATTCACATCGTTTAAGCTTCTGGTGAAGATTTTAGCAAAAAAATCACCTTTGATTTGAATTTACTTGATCAAATCCATAAATATAATCATAATTTTATGAAATTTAAATTAATTTTTTGTATGTTTTGATTGTTCTCATTATATACATTCCATTTCATGACAAATCCTTCTGGATGCTTTGTTATGTCCTCTGTGTTTTTCCTATGCATGAATGGATGGAAACCTTTGTTGTTCTCAGCATTAGCTTAACTGTGGCGCCCTCTGCTGGTTGAGTCTCATAAAACTGAAACTAATTCCAATTAAAACAAAAACAAAATTATAACTCAATAATGAGTCACAGACAAATACATGGCAAGAAAAACAACTTTTTTAAAAAGTATTTGCCTGTTGAAAATATTTCACGTATAAATAAATAAAAAAGTGTCTTAAAATGATTTTAATAATTAAATAATACAAATTTAAATGTTACAGAATCAGATCAAGGCCAGTAACTAAAAAAAGGATTTTGATTTTATTGCAGGGGTCCTGAGATTAAAGGAAGAATTCAGAGATTAAACACAGAATTGTAGGATTAAAATTACATCAAATGGATGTGTGTTTTAACATTTATTTACTTTCTATTCATACTCCTGAACTTAACATTTAAATCTTACTTTTATTTGATGTATTTAAAAATTGCTAAATTTTACAAAAGAGGATGAGAGTCAGTGGAAAATAAAGAATTATGACTTTCATCTAATAATTCTGCCTTTAATTTCAGAATTAACACTTTAATCTTAACATTCAATTATTCTCTGAATTCTGAATTTAATCTCAGAATTGTAATATACTCTCATAATTCTTTTTTTTAAATCAGAATTCAGATTTTAGTCTTACATTTTTCACTGAAATAATGTAATAATTTCATTTAGGCTATTTCTTGAAAATAAATTAATATTTTTATCAACAATAAAATTAGATTAAGACCTATTTAAAAAGTATGTCATTGTTCTTTTAATCTCTAATTATTAAAGACAAATGTAACTATTATTATTATTATTATTATTATTATTATTATTATTATTATTATTATTATTATTATTATTATTATTATTATTATTTATTGATTAATGGTGCTTTTGAGCCTGTAAATGAGTGACTGCGCGTCCTAAAACCCAACACAGGAGGTCAGTAAAGTCCAGTCTGATTGCATCCTGAGAGTTAGTCGCCTTTTTTCCGAGCCGTTCTCAAACGCATCTCTCGTCAGCCTCTGCGTCAACAGCCGCTCCGGTGTGTTTGTTTGTTTGTTTGTTTGTCGGCTTGTTCCGGCCGCTTACCGGGAGGCAGACCCTCCGCCCGGCCGCTGTCCTCACGGTGAGTGCTCGGCCGTCTTTAACGGTGACTCGTGGCGTTTTATTTCTCCGGTTGAGCTCAACAATATAGCCGGTTAGCATCTCCCGATGGATGATGATGACGCCCATTATCGGACGGCGTTGTTTTGCGTTTCTGTTTGCGCAAAAAATAAAGTAGACAAAGCGCTTTTTTGTTGTTGGTTTAACATGTCTGACATGGACGGCTCTGCTTCCATGCATGGTTGGTGTCAGGTAGCACCGGCTAGCTCTGTTATCAACCGATAGAAGCCTGTTAGCTTGCAGAAGTTAGCATGTGATTCATACAGACTCATTAAAGGTCTTTTTTTACGCTATTAGTCTTTAAAGTTAATATTAACTTGGTTAAACCTGATGTGGATTATTTAAAGCTGATTAAATATTCATTAAAGTAAATATATGATATGTGAAACCTTAATTATAATCATAGAAACCATAAAAGGTCGATTAGCTGCACCTTAAATCGACTCATTGGAGGCTAAAGTAGATTTCAGTTTAACTGTCCAGTGCTGCACTTAATTATTTATAATGGTGTAATTTAGAGCAGTGGATGAGTTTGGATTGTGACGGTGGTTCAGATCGGTTATTAAAGGGTGAAATATTATGTTTTTGAATCAGAAGCTGACTTCAGAGCTGCTCCCTGAACAGGTGAGTGTCACAACACCTGCCTGGGATCCCAAAGGGAAATTCAAAGCTGCCATAACTCTTGTATGATTTTCCAAAGAGTCAGTTTCCAAAGATGGTGAGGGTGAAGATAAGGAGGAGCTCCAGCAGCAGTCAGTGTTGCAGCAACTCTAAAGAAGCCTCTGACTGAAGACTGCTTATGATTGTTTCATGACATCCAGTTAGCAGAGACAAAATTTCACAGTAAAATTTCCTGGATGACAAGATCAATAAACTTTAAATTCTAATGAATGGAAGACACTTAAAATATCAAAAATAAATGAACAAAACAACAAATTAAATGTATCCTGAAGTCTTTGTAAACTAAATTGTCCTTCAAAATAGGGGCTGGTGAGGCTGGAAACTTTAATCCTCCAGTTTCTGGTAGAAAGAGAAAAACAATAAATCATGCAAACGGAAATTATCGATCTTGTTTTAATTTATCATGTGATTAACTGATTGTTGTGCTTAGCTGCTTCACTTTAGCTCTGTCTGGTTGGAAAGAGGTTGAAGTAGGGGATAAGCTCTTTGTTGGTTTGCACTTGCTGTTCATCTCCTTTTCAACTGCTGGAATTATGGGGTCAAAGTTCAGGCATTGTTTGAACTTTCAACTAGCCCTGTCACAATAACACATTTTGCTGGAGGATAAATTGTCCCAGGGATAAACATGAATATTGTTGTTTTGAACAGTTTAAGTGACAGAACAGAAACGATAAATAAAATGAATCATGAATAAATAAACTTGATTGTTACTGTTGAGACCAAAACGGCAAACTGAAAACTTTAATCATCCAGTTTCTGGTGGAAATAAACGAGGATAAATGATGAAAGTATTGGATTGGTATTAATTTATCATTAATTAATTAATTAATTTATTGCTTATTGAGGAAAGCTTCTGTTTGAATCTGTCTGGTTGTGTGATTTAAAAGATGTTGGAGGAGGGGATGAGCACTTTTGTCACGACGATTTGAACTGCCTCATCCTTAACTCCTCTGAATTCTTGGGGTCAAAGTTCAGGTGTTGTATGAACTAATGCAGCAGCAGCTCAGGGCGACGCGATGTTTCCTCTGCTGCCCCCGGCTGTTTGTGGTCATAATGTTTTGCCTGGTGTGAATAAGTGAAACTGCTGGTGTTTCCACGTGTGACGGGTAAATAGACGCGCGTCAGGATGAGTCAGTAACTGGATCCGTGATCGGCAGTGTCGGGTTACCACAGCTTTCCAGGACCGGTCGCCATGGAGACGGGCCGAAAGGAGAGCAGCGATTGGTCGGTTTCAGACAGGTGGAGTTTCACCTGAGCTGTCAGAGTGTCACTGTCACGGCAGCTGGTGTGTTTCTACAGGTTTTCAGCTGATTTAAATGACTTAATGCTGATTTTATTTACATTTATTTTATTATTTCAAATGTAAAGTTTGTGGATTTAAAATTGTATTTGTTTAAATTTCTGATTTCAGGTTCTGTCAGATATTAAAATTATATTTTAAAGAGCCTAAAATGCAACAAAAACAGACATACAGTAAAATATGTGGTGCATTAAATCCACGTAGAATAATTTGATAAATCTATTAAATAGAAACTAATTATCACACTGTACTCTTTATTTTAACATTTAAAATGTTAATTTTTTTTTTGCCAAAACTTTGATTTGAAAGTAAAAATGTTCTTTTTTGGAAGTAATAAAATATTAATTTGATTGTATTTTTAATGTCACCTCAGCAATAAGTAAAATCCTTTCAAGCAAATAATTATAAAAAAAATGTATTTACACCTTTTGTGGCATTAAGTGGAGGAGGTTTGAAAAGGGATCATTTTAAATTTAAATTATTCAATTTATTATTCATGTTACTTTTTTTTATTTCGACCAAAGTTCTGATTTGAAAATATATATTTTTTTAGATTAAATTAAAAACTAAAATACTTTGGATTATTCCATACACATTCTTAATTGGTAATAAGTACTAATCATAATAATAATTTGAAAAATGTTTACATGTTTGTCATGGGTTTATTATAACGTAAAGCAAACTAATTCATTTTATTTTAATTATTCGTGTTTTGTTAGTTTTTATTAAAATAGACACATTTATTTTATTTCTAGCAAAGGTTTGATTTCAGCTTTTTAAAATGGATAAAATAAGGCTAAAAACCGTTGATAATTAGTCGGCTAGCCAGGTTTTTATTCAAAGAATTATATTTATTCTTTTCTAATAAATTATTTTAAAATGTATTTCCATTTTCATGTGGATTATCATAAAATAAATTAGTTTCAGAATATATGAAGAATTCAATAAACATTGACGTTTAGATTGATTTTCTTGAAAAAGTATTTTTTAAAATATTTTTTTATATTTAAAATTTGTACAGCTGCTTTTTGTTGCTCCGACTCAGGAACCTGCTGGCCAATCAGATCGCTCCCAGCTGCAGGCCTGGCGTTAGCGGGCCTGGCGTTAGCGGGCCTGGCGTTAGCAGGCCTGGCGTTAGCAGGCCTGGCGTCGCTCCCACCTGTCCGTCAGGTGAAACCGGTGTGGAGCAGAAAATAGCTGCCGTCGATCCGGTTTCCACTTCCTGTCTGAGTTTCTGCTGGAGGTCAAACAACAGAGAGAAACCAGTTTGATCATAAACATTCCTGAAGTGGGATGTTGTATTTTTCCATTAAATCCCCATAAACAGTTTTACTGCCTCACCATCCCTGAACTACAAAGGATCTGCTGTTGGACTCTGTGAAAATCAGACAAGTTTATTTCCTCGAGAAATAAAAAAACAAAGATTATATTCATTTCACAGAATTTTTCCCATTTAATGAAAGAAGATCAGGTGGAGTTTCTCTGGATCTTATCTCGTTTCTCTGGATGCAACCAGATTTACTGTCAGACGTTCTTCTGTTTGTTGGAAAGGCTCTGAGACCAAGAGAGAAAAATCCTTTCAACTGCTTCAAAGGAAGAGGAGGGTGGAAAAATACAAAGAAAAGAACAGAGAAAAAACAAGGAAAAATAGAAAAACAGATAAAAATAAACTGAGGTGAAAAATAAAAGAAAAAAACAAAATGTTTTAAAAAGAAGAGAAACACCAAAAACAGGAAGGGGAGAGAAAAGTTAAAGTTGATGGTTTGTGCACACATGCAGCCTCTGATACAGTAAATGTTTCTGTTCGGTTTGTGTTGAGTCAGCAAAATGGAAGTGGATCAGAATATTGGTGGGTCAGAAACTCATTAATCACATGATGCTGCCTGCCAGGCGAAACCCAGGGCAGCACAGCCGTTTGCTCAGCAACAGAACCGGGAGGACCTGTTGTTCAGCGTTTGCAGCGCCTCCATCCCAGATGGATTTATTTATGGATTTTATTCCCAGCCTGCTTTAACTGGGACAGTAACTGGTTTTTCTCTGTGTCTCAGGTGAAGGACTGTCAGTGCTGACCCGGAACCAGAACCTGCTGGACTCTCCATCCAGAGCTGAACATGGTACCTTCACTGTCCGTCTGTCCACCTGAATGTCCGTCTGTCCACCTGAATGTCTGTCTGTCCACCTGAATGTCCATCTGTCCACCTGAATGTCCATCTGTCCACCTGAATGTCCGTCTGTCCACCTGAATGTCCGTCTGTCCACCTGAATGTTCGTCCTGCAGTGGTTTATTCCTGCTGTCTTGTCTAAAGCCAAACCAGTTTAAAAACCTCTGCAGTGAATTCATCTGAAACTTTTCAGTTACATGTTATTTGATGGGTGTGAATGAGACTGACATGACATCTGTGATGGACATGAAGGAGACTTCATGGAGGTCTGACTGGAATGAGAGGCAGGAAGTTGGAATGTGAAGCAGGAAGTTGGAATGTGAAGCAGGAAGTTGGAATGTGAAGCAGGAAGTTGGAATGTGAAGCAGGAAGTTGGAATGTGAGGCAGGAAGTTGGAATGTGAAGCAGGAAGTTGGAATGTGAAGCAGGAAGTTGGAATGTGAAGCAGGAAGTGTGTGTGTCTGCAGACCGGATGATGTCTGACAGCAGCTGCCATGGCCTGCAGCGGCGCTCAGAGCAACGCCGAGGCGCTGGAGGGCTTCCACGAGGTCAACCTGGCCTCGCCCACCACACCTGACCGACAGGTAGGGGGCGCCGGAACCAAGCAAAATGCCACAAAATACAAACTTTAGCTTACATGCTCTGTAACAAACTAATAATTTTATGAAATCTGTAGAGATCTAAAGCATAAGTGCTCAGTTCATTCTGAAGCAGATAAAGAAATGTATAATATTAATGAATCGTTTTTTAACAGTTGTTTTATAATTTAACATTAAAGCTGCAGTATGTCACTTTATAGGCAGTATTTTTCTACATATTTGTTGAAAGTATCAGCATGGTATGAGACAGAAAACTTGTTCCTATTCCTTCTCCCAGAAACAGCCAATCAGAGCCAGGAGGCGGGTCTTAGCGCTGTCAATCATATGAATGGTCGTGCTGGTTTGCATGATGTTGGATAAACTGCCTCCTGGCTCTGATTGGTTGTTTTTGGTGCGTTTCTTCAGACAGCAATAGCAGCTCAGGGAAGGATCGACCTTTTCACAGATTATTTCTGGCAAACTGTCACAACATGCTGAACGTTTGAACAAATACGTAAAAACATTTTTTATAAAAGTTACAAACTTTAAGAACTTTTTATTTGATGTTTTTTTTTCTCAAGTGTGAGATGATGGTTTGGTTTCTCTCCTCTGATCTTCTTCTGCAGAACCAAGCAGAGCAGCGCCCCCCCGCCCGCCACAGCGCCCCGCCCACCTTGCAGTACCGCGCCCACTCTCTGGGGCCGCCCCCTACTGGCCTCCCCAGGTCACTGCAACCCGATAAGCTCCCCACGCAGCCGGTTTACTCCACGCCGCGGCACAGCCACAATGGAAGGTAGCGCAGCTGAAACTGAGCGGAGCTTTTCTCTGCAGCTTTGTCCTGATGCGAGATCATTTCCTGTTGCTGTTTTCACGCCGCGCAGCGTGCCGGGCCTGGAGGCGGAGCCGGTCGAGGGCGGGTTCCTGTCCGGGGACGACGGCGACGACTGCAGCAGCCCGTCGGTGATGGAGGTCAGAGAGAAGGGACACAAGAGGCTGAAGGAGGAGCTGGACAAGGCTAAGAGGGTACAACACACACACACACACACACACACACACACACACACACACTACCTGAAACCGTGTTGCTTTTTGACGCGTCTCAACATTTTATTTTATTTTGTTCATATTTGTTGTTGGAGTAAAGTTTGGTGTTTTTTTCACCTCCATTTCCTGTTATTTTTGCCTCCATGCATTCATTTGGTTTGTTTTTCTGTTTGTCTGGTATATATATATATGTGTGTGTGTGTGGATGTGTGTGTGTGTGTGGATGTGTGTGTGTGCATGCGTGTGTGTACATGTGTGTGTGTGTAAGGAGCTGCTGTTGAAGGATGAGGAGTGTGAGAGGTTGTCTAAAGTCAGAGACCAGCTCGGCCAGGAGCTGGAGGAGCTCACCGCCAGTCTCTTCCAGGTCGGTCCACCTCTCCTTCACCGCTGCTCCTCATCTTCCTCTTCGTCTCCTTCCTGCTTCCTGTTCTCCTCACCCAGCAGCCAATCAGAAACAGGACAAAAGGAAACAAACTTGTACATTTTTCCTCTCTTTTCCTCCCAGAAGCAGCTGGGACTCTGTGCCTGTGTGGTTTTCTTCATTTCTTGTCGCTTTCTTCGTCGTTTTTTTGACATTTGTTTTTGTTTTGAACTTCAGCCATGAGCTAAACGATGAAACGGCTGCAGAAACGTTTTGTTTGTGTTTTCCAGGAGGCTCATAAGATGGTGAGAGAGGCAAACATGAAGCAGGCGAACGCAGAGAAACAGCTGAAGGAAGCCCTGGGCAAGGTGGGTTTTATTCATACACCTTGAAGGTGCTTGGATTTTGGTGTTTTCAAGGTTTGGAAAGTGTTTGATATTCAAACTGAATAATAAAGTCCAATCTAAAGTTTAAATCCTAAATTGGGGTTGAAACCAGATCATTTCATACTTTTATTCCCTCACAGTCTGAAGTTAAATCAGACTAAACTTTTCTTGTTTCAGTTAGAATCACCAAAATTTTTTCTATTTACCAAAAGCCAGAAAACCTTCAGAACATTTTGACTTTTTATTTTGCTGTTTTCTGTCTATCTTAGAATGAAATCCTGTTTTGCTGAGTATTTCCCGTCAGAATCCGATGTAGACTTGATAATCACTGAAATGTCTCGTCAGATCGACGTCCTGCAGGCGGAGGTCCAGGCCCTGAAGACGCTGGTCCTCTCGTCCCCCACCTCCCCCGTCGCCGAGCTCCCGCCTGCAGGCAAGGCTCCTTTCAGGAGGGGCCACAGCCGCAACAAGAGCACCTCGTCCGCCATGTTGGGGTCGCAGCCCGACCCGGCCGCCACGCAGCCCATCGTCAGGGAGTGCAGGGAGGTGCGGGTCCAGAGTCTGTCCAAACCTTTAGCCGCATTGAACCTCGCTAACGCTGCGCTGGTTTTCTGCAGGTGGACAGTCAGCTGTTCGCTGAGTTTAAGGCGTGGAAGGAGGCGCCGACGCTGGACCGGAGCTGCAGCTTCCTGGAGAGAGTTTACCGGGAAGACATCCACCCCTGCCTGGCCTTCAACAAGAGCGAGGTGCAGAGACTGAGCTAACACCCCGAGCTAACATCCCACGCTAACACCCCGAGCTAACACCCCAAGCTAACACACGAGCTAACACCCGAGCTAGCACACCGAGCTAACACCCCGAGCTAACACCTCGAGCTAGCACACTGAGCTAACACCCTGAGCTAACACACCGTGCTAACACCCTGAGCTAACACCCAATTTGTTTCGGCCACTGTGAGGATTTTGCTTTAATGATGATAACTGAATTTCCGGTCCTGGTTTTTGGTTTGTTCGCTCCTCCAGCTGGGTTCGGCCATCTTGGATGCCGTGGAGCAGAACACGCTGAGCGTGGAGCCGGTGGGTTTCCAGCCGCTTCCTGTGGTCAAAGCGTCGGCGGTGGAATGCGGCGGCCCAAAGTGAGAAAACACACATTTCCTCTTCCTGTCCCTTCCTCCATCGAACTTTCACTCCATCTTCATCTTCCCTCAATTCCTCCTCTAGCGGGCGAAGGGCGGCGCTCGTCACGTAAGTCTGACTCGGTTCTCTGCTGCCATCGCCCCGCCTGGCTCCTCCAAACGCTCCTCTATCTCTCTCCTCCAGCGATCAGAACCGACCTCTCCTCTTCTTCTCCTTCCTCTCTCCTCGCCTGTCAATCTGCAGATTGATTCTTCTTCTTCTGTTTCTGAAGCGAAATGTTTTTGTCTTCAATAGAAAGTGCGCCCTGAGTGGTCAGACCAAAACCTGTAAGCACAGAATCAAGTTCGGAGACTCGTCCAACTATTACTACGTTTCTCCTTTCTGCAGATACAGAGTAAGTACAGATGCTGCCCCCTGCAGGACGAAACCGTCACTGCAACACAATTTTATTTTTCATCATGAATCATTTATTTTATCTCCTGTATCTTGAGATAATTACTAACACTTCAAAACAAATAAAAAAATATTATTTTGAGTGAAATTAATGAAATTAAATTTTGTTTCTTGTTCATCTTTGCAGATGAACCTCAACAATCAGAAATATATTAAAGTCATTTTATTAAAAAAGTGAATTCATTGTCAAAATTACCTTTTTTATTGTACGCTATATTATGACTGTTGGCATGTTTTTAAAGTTTCACAATAAAAGCCTCTGAAAGAATGAGGAAAAGGTTCTGAGAATAAGAAATCCTCCAAAAGGGGGCGCTGTTTCCCCACGCTGATGCATTTTAATCCTAATATTTTGTTTTTTGAGCAATAACTGTTTCACTGAAATGATTTTTCTGTCTGCTGGTCCGTCTGTCCGTCCTCAGATCACTGCGGTGTGTAATTTCTTCACCTACATTCGCTACATCCACCAGGGTTTGGTCAAGCAACAGGACGGTAAGCAGATTAAATAATCCCTTCCAGATTAACAGATGGCGGATTTTATGTGAACTAAAATGAACTTTTAAACACAAAAACACATTTTCTCCTGTAGGTTTTAATTCAAAAGATTTCCGGTCTTCATCAAACTGTGTCCTAATAATAAATCTCGTTGTTGCAGCAGAGCAGATGTTCTGGGAGGTGATGCAGCTCCGCAGGGAAATGTCCTACGCAAAGCTCGGATACTACAAGGACCAGCTGTGAAGCCGTCCAATCACAGCAGAGCCTGACCAACAAGCCCCGCCCCCTGCGGTGTGAAGGAAGAACTGTTTTTGTTCCTGGAAGCTGCGGCGCGGACTGAACGGCCGCTAACGCTCCGGATCGTTCTTTAGGTTCTGTTCGCCTCGTTTTCTGACCTCCATTATGTGACACTAAAAAAAGCTTCTCCTTGCATTTAAATTAAATTATAATAAATCAGAAAATACTTGAACTATTGTGTAATAAGCTACGAGCCTCGAGGAAAAAACACAACAATTTATAAACTCCATAATATTCCAGTAACTTTGCAGTTTATAAAATCAAAGTTTCTCGTTTCGTGGAACATTAAAGCATCCAAAAGTATTTCTGAATGCAAAAAAAATTAATTTTACTAAAAAAACAATTAGGAAAGTTGAAAGTGTTTCTAAACAATAAGTTTCACCAAACAAAATAAATTTCTTTATTTTTGCAACTTAGTAATTGTTGAAGACATTTGTCTTTAATTTAAATTGAAAGAATTTGTTTTTGCAGAGAGAAAAGCTGAAATATGAGGAAACTCTAACGGGGATTTGTTTTCATTAAAATTTATTTCAGGAGTGTTTTCGTTTTATTTCGCATGTTGCGAATTATAATCAGGTGTTAAATCCCTCATTCCTGTAAACTGAAGCTTTTTCTTTCAAAATGAACTAAATCTAAAAAAAAAATCCCTATTTTTTTACCCAGAATTTATTTTCATTTTCAGATCAGTGTCATTCCAGAAATTATTTTTTTTTTTCTGTTAAAATTTCCCAAATTAACTCAGTAAAAATGAACTGATTTCTTTGTTGTCATAAATGTTTTGTTTTATTGTTAGAAAATATTTCATTTGCATTCAGGCAAATTTCACTGAAAATCTTTGCAAAATTTTGTTGGTTTTTTGTAAAAAATTTGCCTTGAAATATGGACACGTTTCTGTTTCCCCTCAAGCTGACATAAATGATGGACATGTTAATCACTAACTTAACTCTTGCTGATAATCACTGGTTTGTTGTAGGAGATGATTCTTGTGGTTTTGTGCAGATGAAGGCCTGAACACAATAATCAGTCAGTTATTGTTTGGAGACGAAGCTCTTAAGTTTATTTTTGCTGTTTGGGTTGAAACGTTTCTGATTGCGGGAACCTTTCCGTTGTTTTCTCCTGCCGTTTACCTGCAGGTGTTCTGTGACGTTTGGTTTCAGTTTAAGCGACTCCGTCTCTCCCGGTTTGGTTTAGTGCCTTTTCTCTCAGACACTCTGAAATAAAAACAGTGATACCTCTGGAACGGCAGCGCTCTGCGTGAATCTGTTGCTCCGGCAGGAAGCAGTGGATCTTCGTCCTGCTCTGTTAGGTTTTGGTATTTGGATTCCTGGCTGACGTGAAGCTGTGGCTCACCTGATGGAGAAACTCTGCAGGTACGTCTGACCGTCGCTCCTCTGGCAGAGAAACTGACCCTTGATACTGGAAACAATTTAACATTAATATCAGATGATCAAAACGGGAAAAGTCTCAAGTCCCTCTGAAGTCTAATTGGCTAATTTATTTGCCAAAATGTGGCAGAAACAGTTAATTGAAAAAAGACTCAGTTGGACCGATGTTTAAATGTTTAAATGTTTGTCCAAATATCCTCAGGCTTTCTTTACGCTCCGTTTTCAAACCAATATCTGCCTCCACCTTCATGGAAACCTTGTATTTATAGTTGTGTAAATATTTAATGTTAAAAATTAAAAGTAGAAGTTTTATGTAAAGAAAAAATATATTTAAATGTTTAATAAATATTAATAAGAAAAAAAGGTAATGTTGAAAAAAGCAGCCTGAAAAAAATGGAAGCGAAATTAAAATGTGGTGCTTTCACTGACCAGATAAAAGTTGGAGTTTTGAGCGTTACGTTCCTGAACTGTTGGACATGAGGTACGGAAAGCTGTGAAAGATTTAAACAGAGTCGGAGCAGATGTACAAAGAACAATCAGGAGTTTATTAAACTCAGTGACTTTAACTCGTTTTGTGGCGTAAATGATTCAATCGTTTCTCTGCAGGTCGTAGGAATTAATTTACCAAACGACGCTAATTCTCATGATCAGAACCACGCAGTCCGTATCCTCGGCCTACCGGGGCCACAGGCCCCAGGCCAGGCCCGGCAGGAAGAGCGCCACCAGCACCGAGGAGAACAGATTCACGGCGTTGTTGTCCATGATGGGCTTCCCGCAGATCCGCCTGGTGGTGGCCGACTGGTAGCTCACCACCTTCCCGATGCTGGAGTCGAAGCCTGCGGGCGCAGAGGGCAGCGGGTCGGTGAACGCGGCCTTAACCCGGCGACCGGACGGCGAGCGTTAACTGACCCGAGTACTGCATGTGAGCGCCCAGCAGGGAGTCCAGCATGGAGCCCAGCAGCCCCGCCACGCCGCCGTACAGAACCACGGGCCACTGCGGGTCGGCCAGCTGCAGGTCGCCTACCGTCAGGAGCTGCGTCACAAAGTAGGCCACGCCCACTGTGGCCCCGCCCAGGAAGCTGGCCGCCAGTCCGACCGGAGTCACTCCTCCGTTAGTTCCTGGAGGAAAAGGTAAAAAAACGACATTCAGGAAGTTTTTAAACCTGCAGAACTGAAACCATTAATCAACTCAATCAGTAATCAATCGCTGACCGAAGTACAGAGTCAAAAAGACCCAAAGTGTTTATGATCGATTGATCTGATTAATCGTTTACGCCTTTGTTCTTCTAACACATAAAATCTGAAAAGTGTGGCCTGCATTTGCATTCAGCTGAGTGAAAACCTTAACTTGTTGTTCATTCGTCTCCAGGATGTAGCTCTGGACTTTGACTAGGCCCTGGACCTGAAGAGGCGTCTCACCTGCTGGGACTTCCTGCCAGGTGGTGATGAGTCTGGGCTGTGATTGGCTGAGGACCGGCCCCACCTCCGACGCCCAGGTGTCGCCGGCGCTGCATGCGAGCGCGCCCAGCAGCGACAGGCACATCCAGGAGGCCGAGTACTGCTTCCCGAAGTCGATGGGGATCTCTCCGGGGCCGACCTGCAGCAGAGCGGCGGCGGTGAGCGAGGGGGCGGGGCCTGACGGCGAGCGGCTGGTTCGTGTTTTTACCTCGATCATGTAGAGCAGCGCCAGCTCGGTGGGAACGCCGCCGTTACAGAACACCTGGACCCAGTTCCTCTGGCCGCCTGGCAACAGAACCTTCAGATTCACAACTTTTTATTTAACAAACAATTCGGAAGCGACCGGCGCCATCTTGGAGGAAAGCGGTGCGAACGGCTTCAAACCAACAAAACTCTTAACCAGTGTGAAAGACAGACATGAACAAAATGGCTGCTGTTGGGCTCGACCCGAATGAGACGGAGAAGGAAAACAGAGGAGCTGCTCTGACCTTGACACAGTTCACTATTCAGTGAACACAATCGACGTTTCATCGGATTAAAACGAACAAACTCTTGGTGTGAAACACCGGGTTCTGCTGCCTGGCAGTGAAATCACGCAGTAACAAACACATAAGCTACATGTTTATCTTAGCTAGCAGGCAAAAGCTACATCGGCTAAGCTAATGTTGCTAGTTCTTCTGTAAATCTCACTGATCTTCATCGTACAGAGGAGTGAAGTCAACTCCGATAGCTGTAATGTATCTAGGATATTTCTGAGTCCAGATCTAGTTCTACGCTTGTGGCTTGTTCGTTGTTGTCATAGCAACTGCCTACCAAGATGGCTGTCAGTTAGAAAGCTCCTTGAAGTGCGATGACGTCACAGGAGAACTGTGTGGTTAATTCGTCTCACCTTCTTTGTACTCGGCGTCTATCTTCTTCTTCTTCTCGGCGCCCCACCGGGTCAGACGGCTGGAGGTGAAGAAGAACGCCAGCAGGGCGGAGAAGAAGCTCAGGTTGGCCATCGTCAGCACGAAGCCCACCAGCAGAGCTGCAAAGGTCAAAGGGGAAGCATGAGGTAATCTGTACATCAGGTTGATTTATTTATGTATTTGTCTTCAGTGCTGCGGTTCTCTGTCACTCGGCTGGTTTTCTGGTCAGACGTTTACAGGAGCTGAGGTCCGGTCACTGCTCAGCACGGTGGTGGCAGCATCATGCTGTGGACTGCCGCTACGCTCTCCAGCTGAAAATTAAATCGCTGTACGTTCTCAGTGTTTGTGATCCCTGTGGCCACGTTTGAACCATTTGCAATGGGATCTCCAGTAGCAGTCAGTGTTACAACGTAACAGAAGATGCCTCTGACTCAAGACAGTGTCATGTCCATCCTGACTCTCTAATATCCAGCCAGCAGAGGCAGTATGCCACAGCAACATGTCCTGAATGAGCAGCGCTGCTAATCCGCCTCCTTTGCTTTTGCTGTGTGGTTAGAAAGATGCTGGAGTAGGGGATCAGATCGTTCTGATGCCTGACCTTCATCTTCCCCTCTCTGCACCCATGACCAACTTCCTTTTCATCTCCTCAGTTGTTTTATGAGCTTTTGAAAGGCTAAGCAGCTCCCAGATGTAAAATAAAAATAAAAAAAACTTGTTGCCGTGGTTACGCATCACAACTGTCTGAAAAAGCAAAAATGCTGAACCGGAGGAAACAATTCTCCAAACATGCAAAATAAATATGAACAAAGATCCAGAAAAAGAGCAAACAGAACCAAAGCAGAGCTTCTCCATCATGCTGCCACCACCGTGCCTGACAGCTGGAACGGCGTCACTATGGAGTCCACAACTCAGACCCTTCAATCCATCACCCAATAACAGTCTGATCGGATAAAAATTCAAGATATTTTATTTATTTTCAAGAGAAACTGACCAGATTTAGGATGAAATTTGAGTTTAAACACAAATGTTGAGAAAATCCACAATGAGCTCAAACTGTTGCTGTGGTTTAATTTTGTCCCAGAATGAAAAATAAATCCATCAAAGGAGAAAACAGAAAATGACAAAGCAGAACAGGAAAATCTTTTTCCCAGCGATCGCAGCTCTGAGTGCAGAATGTCTGATTTTCACGCTCACAATCACCAGAACCTCAGAGAACAACGACGCTCTGTGTCCAAGTGTTGGCTGACCTCTGACCTTTTTAATGTCAGCGTTCTGCTGCGGTCTGATCTAAATCTGCGGTTTTTATAGCAGAAAGACGAGTTCAGCTGCAGCCGGTTCAGGCTTAGTGAGGCTACGATGTGAGCAGAACCTTCTGACCCAAAGAATCAATCAGTTTGTCGGCTTGTTGGAGCCGTTTGGACCCCAGTGAGCGTCATGTCTTCATGGGAAGGAGGACATTTTCACCGGATCAAATGGAGAATGTCTCCTTTAAAACTGCCAAATTAAGGTTTTTAGATCAGAATTCACTCATTTTATTACTGTTTGAATGAAACGTCCAGCAGGAATTTATTAGGTTCCAGGAACTACAAAGTTTATTTGACTTGATTTCAAATTGAAGTTGAATGACCTAGTCAAAGTCCAGACCACAATCAGATTTAGAAATCTGAGCTGCAGCTGTGAAGTGAACAAAAACGGATCGATTTTCTTTCCCTCTGCGCGCCGGCGCCAACTCACCGCCCAGCGCTCCGGACCGGTCCAGGCTGCGTCTCTTCAGCGCTCGGCTCGTCAGCGTGAGGGGAACCAAGATGGAGAACAGCCATCGCCATGGCGACACCGGCTGCAGGTTCCCTTTGGGAAACAGAAACAAAGAATAGAGTTCAACACTTTTCCCAGTGAAATTCAAGAACTTTCCAGGTGAGTTTTCAAACTTTTCCATTCAGTTTTTAAATATCCTCCACGGTGGAGGCAGCATCATGCTGTGGGGATGTTCCCACTTTCTCAAATTTTTATGACACTCTGAGAATTTACTTATAAAAACCACATTTTGCAGTCATATAAACAAGGACTGAAATGATCAATCATAATTGATCGAATATTGAAATAATCACTAACTAATTTTATTAATCATTAACTAGAGTATACAGACTAAAATGCTGAAATAATAACATACCTGGATCAGAAATTAAGCCTAAACTGCAGAAAAAACCTTTACATTTAAGTTTAGTCTGTATGTGATTCAGAACTTCATGAAACCAACAGCAACTGCTTCCAACTATTAACTGCAAAATGTATCAATTAATCTGCAGGATCCGGCCAGAGGATGTTACATCACTGCATTTTAGCACAAGAATGTTTTCCTTACTTTGAAAGTATTGAGGTTAAATGAGAAATCTGCAGAATGTGTCAAATTGTTTATTTGATTAATCGATTATTCATACGAGTAATTACTAAATTGTAAGTTGCAGCACTAATAAAAAGCAACATTAAACACCAAATTTTAATACTTTAAAAACATCCCCGTGGCTGCAGCTGTTGGATGTTTGTAGTATTTTCCAGTGAGCTGCTGAATGTCCATGACCTTGTTTTTAATCAGCAGCAGCTTCAGATGGATTCTGGGAAGAGCGCATGGTTTCACGGTGTGATGGTCCCTGCGGCGGCTCACCGGACACGGCGCTCATGCTGAGCGAGATGATCCAGAAGGACAGAGACAGCGCCAAGGTGACGCACAGCACGATCATATCCGTCATCATCTTGACGTATTCCTTGGACAGGACGTCGTTCTCAGAGTCCATGATGGCCGAGAGGTGCAGCTGCAGAGGACAGATTTTTAATAACACAGACCTGTTTGCACTACATGGGCGCCGTACATGAGAGGGCGCCAAACAACGGGGGAAAATTAATTTCTTATCGTCATTTTCTTTGTTTATGCTTCAGTAAAAACCGTCTTTAGTTACCCGGCTTGTCAGAGAAAATAGGATTTCATCTTATTTGAACATCTATATATATATTGATTTGGTTTGTCGACCAGTTTGTAGCATTTTAAACTATTTAATATTTACAAATTGTGACATTAAGACGTGTTTTGACTCACCGCTTTCCGTCGGAGCCATCCTAATCCCTCCCTCTCGCTGTGACATCCACATTTAACTGTTTGATTTATTTTTATAAAATTAGTTTTGTTTCTTAGGAAAATATGGAGACAGGTGAGAAACTTTGAGCAGAAGGAGAGAAATAAAACGAGCAGCTGCTCGTCTGATGGCCGCTGTGCGGAGGGGAAATGAGGCGGCGGATGGATCTGAGTGCCGGACTCATTTCCGCCAGCAGCTTGGCTCTTAAAGCGACAGTAACCAGAACTGCGCTTCCTATTTAATGTCTGTGTAGCTATTTGTTAGCTTCATGGATGTAATTTTTTTGTCATAAAATAAAACAGTTGCTGGTTTATTTTTTTGCACAGTGGCTGTTTTATTTTAACAAATATCTAAATCTAGGGTTTATAACGCCATTAAGATAATCAGCTTCTGTTTACCTTTAACGACATAAAAACTGTATTTAAAACATTTAATAATGGTATTTTCCACATTAAATGCCATAATTAGTTGTCTGAGTGAGTGCCTTGTGCACATGTTCATCTAACTCTGCAAATTCCTACAAAATCGATTAGTTTCAGCACCAAACCCTCTTTTTTAAAAAACTCATAAAGACCAATAAATACATACATTTGTTAGTGAAAATAAGCTTTTTCAAAAACCTCTGGAATATAAAGTCACAAATTAGTGAGCTGCCCTGTTACCTAGCAACCCAAGTGTTTTGTTACCATCTTTCCATCCAGAAGCCACTTTCTTCTAAAAAATCTCATTCTGAATTGAGAGATTTTGTGCAGAAACATAAACTTATTCTGACCTGTTCATGAAGCATAACAGGTCACTTTAAAAGGTAATAAATCGTAGCCAGCGGTTCCTTTTTGTAGATTTTGGTGGAAAACCACATTGAATCCATTCGAAAGCGTTTAAAGCAGCAAACGTGCAAAATCTCAGTGTGATCTGATCAATATTATAGAAACTCCTGAAAGCAGAGGTAGGACATAATAAAGCTCACCATTTTCTCTTGTGCTTCTAGCGGCACGTAGTTCAAAGCTTGATTGGTGAAGATCTCTCTCTGCTGGGTCCCATGTGATGGGATCACATCCCAACAGCAGGGAAAGCAGCAGAGCACAAACGCCCCACTGTCTCCAGAAAAATCCCCGCGGAAACAAAAACTCCAATCAGATGACTTTGAAGGAAGCTTCCAACAGCTGGTTGGATGTTTACTGTTCCCATGACAACACTTTGAGTTTATCATGCTGAACTGTAAAGGAACTGTGTATGTTGGTCAGATCAGACAGAAGCTGCTTATGGAGCTAAATTGGTGACATAAAGTTTATTCAAAAGAATAGAAAATAGAAACTGGAAAAAAAGATTTGTAACTGTAAAAATATTTGAAAAAAGTCTGAAACTGGAAAGAAATTATTTGAAAGTGATGAAAAAAGATTTGGAAATTGAAAATAAGATTTTAAAATTAAGAAAGATTTTAAACAAAAAAAAACTAAAATAAATATTGAAACTAGAAAGAAATATTTTTTCAGATTCAAAGTTTCTTTTTTCAGTTTCAAAACATTTTTTGAATTAAAATTCTTCTTCTTTTGAACCAGTTTAGCTCCATATAAGCTCCCCAGCAGGCCTTGATGCTCAGGTCCATTATTATTTTGAGTGGTTCTTTGTTCTAGTTAATCCCAACCACAGTCGGACCTCTGGGTGAACGGCTTATGACCCCAAAGTGACCGGTATGCGCAGAAGAACAACAGAGATGTTAAACAGCAGCGCTGCATTAATGGCATTAATATGGCCGCTGCCATCTATCCAGCATTTTTAAAGTTTATTCACCAGTGGAAGCTGACAGGATTGTCACAAAATCATAGCAAGATGAAGGAAGCCCAGTAACAGAAACGGCCTGTTACTGGATGTGTGGTTGGACCCGGACTGGTTGGACTGGGAAGTGATGCGTTCACTGATTCAGACTGTTTTCATCAATTCATCAGGACTAAGATTATAAGTTTTCAGCCATTGTTTACGTCTGGGTTCATCGTCTCTAGCGTCTTCTGATGCTAGAGACTCTGACACGTCTCACATCAACGATGTGAAAGTTGGATCAAAGCTCAGAACTGATAAATGTCCCGTAGCTTTCTCCAGCTGAACAGAAACTGAAGTTATTATCTTTGGACCTAAAGAGTCGACACACAGCTTCAGTTATTGCAGCTAGAAACCAGAGGCCATGTTGAAATCTGAACTCTGACCTGAACCTTCAGAGTCACATAAAGTCAGTTACAAAGTCAGCCTTCTGTCACCTGATGAACATTTCCAGGATTAACGTCCTAATGTCTCAGGAAGATCCTGAGTCAGAACAGCGTCTCCGTCCTGAAAGATCTTCTTGAACTTTCCCATTGTTCTGGATTTTGATTTGTACGGTGGCCTAGACGGTTCAACAATACAAAAGCCTCGACATAACAACACAGTTCAGAATCGTTCTGTTAACTTTTGTTTCAATATTATTTATCTTGTGATTTTGTTGGTACAATTTTAGTAGGCGTAAAAATTAAAAATTATGTTTTTGTGTGTTGCATAATTATTTCCTCCTGAAAAAAATACCAACTCAAATACATAAAGTCCAGAATTAATACAGTATTGATCCTTATGAGTAGATTAAAACTTCTAACCAGACATGCTGCTTGTTTTGTTGAATATCACAGAAAAACTAAATTTATAGAGGCACATAGATTTTAGCTAACTGTCACCACATCAATGAAATTACTTTCTGATTATAAATTCTGCATTTGGATGTCCAAAAACATTATTTTGACAAAAAAAAAAAAGATACAAGGATTTGGATTAGCGTTTCAGCAGGAGGGTTGGATGTGTTTTTGTAAGTACATCACATTGCAAAGGAAAACTAATAAAGACAGCATTGAAACGTAAGAAGAAACACCAATTATAGAAACAAATCAATCAGATTAGTTAGGAAAAATGAGCTGAAATGTTATAAATGAATGAAACAGATAAAAACAAATCTGAATAGAAAACTAAAACCAAGTGGACAGAAAGGAACCTGAAATCTCTGTAGCGTTTCAAACAGAAATGGAAAAGACAAATTAAAGTTGATAGAAATAACAAAACCCATCGTAAACAAACAAATAAGAAGGAAAATCACCTCATAATTCACTAAAAAGATTGTATTTATAAAAGCAGAGTTTATTTTGCTCTTTGAAATATCAAATGAACATTTTTTAAAAATCTTCACTGTAGGACAGTTATACTTGAAAAAGCTAATAAATGAGCAGAGATGATGCTGAATTACATGACTGCAGAGGGATTTGACCTACCGAGCCAAGAAGCGTTGATGGAGATGAGAGGAAATGTGGTTTGAGATTATTTTAAAGCAGCTGACTGTTTTTAAATGGAGCGAAGATCCTCCCCTTCTGGAGCCAAATTCAGGGAAACCATGGTTTTAATCTGATTTCTGAAGAGAATCAAAGTTCTGTAACCAATCATTATAATTCCAGACAAATGTATGTAAATACAAAAATCTATTTTTAAATAATTATTTATTGAGAGAAAAGAAATTCCTGCTCTCATTAAATTGTGAATAAACTGTGAAGAAAATTTGACCCAATTTAACAACAAACCACTTTCTGATTAATATGTGTTACCTTTTGTAAAGTTACATTGTCAATCATTTCAGCAATAACTTGGGTTAATTAGCCTGTGGGTTAATTTTTCCATCATATTTTCAACGTGTTATTTAGATTCAAGCTAAATATTTATTAAAAAATCTAAATATTTAGCTCTAAACTAAATCTAAAGTTATCAAATTTAATAATTGCATAGCTATCTAACTAAATAGTTACCTAAGACACTAAAAAAACGAGCTTCAAAATAATTATTTAGCTCTGAGTATTTGTTAAAACCAAATACCTATTAGCAAGCAAAGTATTTAGTGCACAAGCTAAATTTTTATCTCAAACTGAATAATTAATTTGAAGCGAAATATTTAACTTGGTGACTAATTATTTAATTTTCTAATTAAATATTTTGCTTGGAGATAAATATTTAGTTTTCAACCTTAATATTTATATTGACAAATAACTATTTAGTTTTAAACAGTGACATTTATAAATGAAGGAATACTATAGTGAAAATGTGGCTGCAAAATTACCCAAATCATTTTTGACTGTCGCTTTACAAGCTGCATTCCTTAGATTAAAATCAAACTCACAGAATCAAGAAATGATTTAAGTCGAGCCTGAATGAGGCTGAAAACATCTAAAAGAAAACATTGCACCCGAAACTAAAGATGATCAAGAACAGATGAGACCCAGAACAAACATTGTTTGTAAAATCTTTGTGTTGTTTTGGTCTTTACACAATTAGGCTTGGGGAAAATCCAGACATATGGACAAATATATTGGGATATATTTTCCACATATCCAAATAACTGACATCTAACATCACTGATGAATATCAGCTCTCATTTAAAACTCTTTGTATTTTTTTTTTTTTACTGCTGAAGACAGAGACACAAAGTCTCTTATTTCCACGAATTATTCCAGTGAAGCGCCACGCAGAATCTTCTGGCTTTTCTTTGCAAAGACAACCAATTCAAATCATTTTAATCAATCACAGTGAAGGGACATAACTGCATTGGCTCCACTTCTGCAGGGCAAACCAGGAATCTGACTAGAAAAATGATTTTGTATCAAAGATAAAGTCAGAGCAGCAGCCAGAACAGTGGCGTCTTTTATCCTTTGAGCAGATTCACGAGGCAGGAGGTTTTTGGAGACTTGGGAATAAATTTCAGTTTGCAGTTATTTACTCAGAGGATGTTTGTTTGAAAAGAAGCGATCAAACCATTTTTAATGTATAACTTTATGCATAGCATGTATGTTTCCAGTGGGACAGATTTGTGTGTGACACAGCAGAGAGTGGGGTAAACCTGATAAGTCACTTATATAACTCTATACTAATAAATGATTAAAAAAATTTATTCTAATGAAGTTTAAAGTGCTTTAACTGCTTTAACTGTCTGTTCTGTGTAGTTGGAGGAATTAAATAAAATGCCTTTTAGCTCAGAACATCCCAATGACTTTGAATGTAAACGGTCAGGAACTCTGAGTTTGAGTTCAATAGTTACTAGTTTATTTATTTCAGTCACATTTTGGAGTATTTTTTTTACTGTGGTTGTGTTTTTACTTTTAGAAATGATTTGGAAAATGTTTTCTTTTATGTGACAGAGTTTTAGGGCCACAGTAAGAAAATACAAAATCATAAAGTAAAATTAGCACATGTGAATAAAGTCAAAACATTACTAGAATAAAGTAATTTATATTATGAATTTATTCTCATAATACTACAACTTTATTCTCAGATTATTTTGACTTTATTTTTTGTGTGAGTTTCTTCTCATTATAAATTTATTCTTATCATTACATATTTAAAATTTCTTAACGTGGCAATACTCTCAATTGGAATTGTGCTTTTCAGATTATTTTCATTTTGTGTTTTAACATACCAAAATTTCCACAACTTTGTGCTTTGGTTGGTTTGATGATGTAATTTTTAAATATTGTACGTGTCGCCTTTTCAAACTGTTTTTTCCACTCCTGAGTTTCTGCTTTTTCCTCTTACTTGAGTCAAACTTTTGGACGCTCTTCTCTCCTCTAGTAACTTTGAGTCGCAGGTTTCTTATCAAAGTTCAAAGTTCAATCGCTTTCTTTCCAGGAGGTCGTTTGTCCCTCTGAGCTTTCCATAATATTTACATTCACTTTAGCCAAAATGGCGTCGGATCGATAAACGGTTAGCTAGTCTAACATTTAAAACAGCATGTTTGTTTTTCCAGCTCATATTAGTGACATTTCTTAGTCTAATATGAATATTTACGCTCTTTTCTTGTGTAAATCTCAGCCTGTTAGCTAATAGCGAGCAGCCCGGCGCCATGGCGGAGGCGGAGGAGCTGCGGCCCGTCCCGCGGGAGAGAGCCATCCTGGAGAGCTTCTTCGCTCAGCTCGGGATGTTCTCCTTCGACCGGGCCAAGGACTACGTGGAGAAGGAGAAGGACAGCAGCCGGAGCTCCGGTGCCATCTGGGGCTCCCTGCTTTTAGCGCTGGCTCACCTGGCCGCCGCGGAGAAGGTTTACCACAACCTGACGTTCCTGGGCCAGAAGATAGGTAACCGCTCAGCCCGGAGAACCGCTTTAAACTTGGCCGAGAAATAATTAAAATCACAAATGAAGCCGAACAAATCAAAACTAATCCTTAAAGATACGATACGAAGGGCAAAACGTTATGACCACCAGGCTGTTCATCGTTTATAGAGCTGTGGAGACATTCAATGCCACTTTTCTTTTGCAAAGTAGTTTAATTTCTTTCAGAGTATTTTCTAGCATCTATTTAAGGTCCAGACTTTAAGTAGGCCATTCAAAGACCTTCACTTTATGTAGCCAGAGTTGGATTTGCTGAGCCGTGTTGCCAGATCATAACAAGCCCAACTGGCAACCCACCACATTCTGTACAACATTGAGGGTTATGGTTAAATGTTTTCATTAACAGCAAAATTATTGCTAATAGTGGTACTAAACACTTTTCTGGTCAAAACATTTTGAATAATAGGAATTATTTGAGTAATCTTCACTCTGATTTTTTTTTAAAAGAATTTTAAACATGTATCTCATGGAAAAGTAAAGTTTTTTGTGCTTTTCTGTATATTGAATTTAAGATGAACTTTTCTTAATATTAAAGTTTGCTTGATCTGAGATGTTCAATCAAGTTCATTTGTGTAGCACATTTCTGCAGTTCAATGTGTCATTAAAGATGCCACCAGTAAACATTACATTTTGTCAAATGCTGTTGTTACACATCAGAATGTTTGTTAATATTTTATTTATCATGGTTCATATGTAACTATAACAGGAGGGTTTATAGTTTCGATTTAAAGGAACTCAGTAGTTAAGTGGGAAATATTATTTTAATACAGTAAAAGCTGCTGAATGCGGCCACCAGGTGGCGCTGTAGTTGCTGCGTTAAGATGCGACAGTGTCCAAATCAGCAGCTTAGAGAAAAAAAAGGGTTTTGATCTCAGTGGGACTTTTCTGGTTAAATGAAGGTGAATTTTTTAAAAAATAGAGGTTTCTCTGTACAGGCGGCCAGTCGTTCTTCAGCCGGAAAGACTCCATCCGCACCGTCTACACATCGCTGTACAACGAGCTCAGGAAGGTGGTGACCATGGGGCGGCACAGCCATCCCGCCGCCTCCTCTTCGTCCTCCTCCTCCTCCCTGGAGGACCTCCTGTCCCACCTGTCAGAGCAGCTTTGCCACTTCACCCAGGCCCGCATGGAGATGGCCGACCTGTACGAGAAGCTGCACTCGCTGGGCTCCCAGAAGAGCGTGAACTCAGAGGAGCTGGTGTCCACGCTGGAGGCCGCGCTGCACAAATACAGCAACAAGTCAGTATCTGAGTCGTCCTGCAGCGAGAAGCTTGAGGATAAACTCGTGTAGCAGCTTTGGGCTGTGTTGGTTTAAATGATTAACTACCTCTGCATCATGAAGCATGTTCCTGCTATATTTAGAGGAGCAGAAGCTCCAGGAGAAAGTGACACATTGAGGTCGGCGGAGGGAAAAAGCAGGAAGAGTTTCCTGTCAGCAAAATGGTGCCGACTGCAGAAAACATCCAAAACAAAACGTTTCCCCATGTTGATGGTGGACTAGTTATTTCTAGAACTGAAACAATTAACTGGAGAATACAGACTTTAAAATTGTGAAATAAGAACATACTAAGAGCAATAATAACGTCAAAACTGTACAAAATTTATGCATTTTGCACTTAAGATAAAAAACCTTATCATAGGTTTAATTGGTTAATCAAAAACTAGTCAACAGATCAGCCCTGCATTGTAATCGAGCAGGAAGAGTTGAGCTTTTCATGTTCATGTTAAAAGCATTTTTTAGCGGCACACAAATCCTTTGCTACAAACGGTCAAATGTTTCCTGAAGGAATGCTGAGTTATTTAATTTTTTTTTGTGTTCTTGTCTGATGTTGTAAAACATAATCTTAAGTGGTTAAATGAAATTTCTGCAGTGTAATTTTTTTTAGGTTAATCCATTAATCGTCAGAAAACTCATTTAAACCAGAGACGATTATTATTGATTAGTCTGAAAGAAAAAAAACATTTAGCAGATTTTCATTTGTCAAAATAATCAATTAATCAATCAATCAATCCTATGACTATTAATCATCAGAATAATAATTAATTAAGCCTGTGATGAATAATTGTTAGAATAAACAGTTGTCATAATAAACGATTAATGAAATAATCCTGCTGATTAATCAGTCATCAGAATAATTGATCAATCAATTAAGTCTGTGATGATTAATCATAACAAAAATCAGTTGCTACGACAATCGTTAGCTCTTGTTTGTTATGAAGTCGTTGCACCTGGACCAAGCCTGTGCTTGTTAACCTGACCAGAACCGCCCTGTGCCCGGTTCTGCTGCAGGTTCCACCACCCGATCCTGGCCCGGGTGGAGGAGGGCTTCCAGACGGAGGTGGATGTGGTGACCCAGCTGCTGCGCTGCCAGGCCCAGGTGTCTGAGTGGCACTTCCTGCCCGCGCTGCTCAGCCTCCACGGCGCCCACGCCAAGCTCACGGCCTGGGCCCAGCTCTTCCAGCGCCAGAAGGAGACCCGGAAGAACCTGTTCGGCGGCCAGTCCCAGAAGGCCGTGCAGCCGCCGCACCTGTACGTGTGGCTGCAGCGCTTCCACGCCACGCTGCTCGCCAAGTTCAGCTTCTACTTCCACGAGGCTCTGAGCCGGCAGACGGCGCCGGGCGACATGAGGGCGCTGACGGCCCGCGCCACGCCGGACTTCTACGGTAAGATCTCCGCCTTCATCCGGAAGCACGACGCCAGCAACGTGTCGCTGGTGTTCGACAACCGCGGCTCGGAGAGCTTCCAGGGCCACGGCTACCACCACCCGCACTCGTACCGCGAGGCGCCCAAAGGGGTGGAGCAGTTCCCGGCGGTGGTGTCGCTGCCGTCCGGCGAGCGCCCGCTCACCCACTGGCCCAACGTCATCATGATGATGAGCGACCGCGCCGCCGAGCTCAACACGCTCGACAAGGTGGTGCAGTTCTACGACGACAAGGTCCAGAGCACCTACTACCTGACCCGGCCCGAGCCACACTTCACCCTGGTGGTCATCTTCGACGGCAGGAAGTCGGAGAAGGACCAGCACATCACTTCCTTCCTGCAGGAAATCTCCGGGTCACTGCGGAACTGCAAACCGTTCAGCATCCTGAAGCCGGGATCCAAGGGGTGACCACTTCCTGTCTGAACTCACCGCAGGTCCAAATGGTTCTCTGAGCAAAAACATTTCAGCTCCTGATTCGTTTTATCGCTTGGTTACTAAAAACAACAAAAGTTCAACCAGTTTTTATAGTTTTACAAACCAAATAAAGTTTCTGAAGCTTCTAATGTCCAAAACGTTTTTCTCTGGTTCTTTAAGATCAGATTCATTTGTTCATTTTAGGATTTTGTGTTTACGTATCATCATTCCTCCTCCACCATGTTTGACATTTGCAGTTTCAAACGTGGAAATTTTGTTTTATGGATCCAAAGATCCAGGAACACAGAGGAGGACAAAAAGCTGGAAATATGACTTTAATCTCAGAATTATAACATTTAACATTTTTTCAGAATTCCCACCTGAGTCTTAAAATTTTAACTTTTTTCACTTAATTCTGACAATCTCAGAATTTTGACCTTACTGGAATTATGACTTTAATCTCAAAATGTTTTTAATTAATTCTGACTTTAGGCAATGAGTTAATTCTGATCATAATCTAAGAATTAATGTTAATCTCATCATTATAACATTTGAAATGAATTGGTTAATTTTGACATTTATCTCATAGTTCTGACCTCTATTAAGGATTATGAATTTAATCTCAGAATAATTCAATTAACTGTGACCGTAATCCCATGTTTTTAACTCTTTGTCTGCTGTAATCTCAGGATTCTGAGTGAAGTCAGGACAGGAGAAACGGTGCGTCTGTGGCTTGAATGCTAATTTATTCAGGTTGATTTATGATATAAATACAACACATTGATACAATCCATTTGGCTATATGAGCTCCACTTCATGGAGCTCCGACTTTCAAATACAGCAACACTGACAGACAGAAACCGATTCTGTTATTATCAAACACATTCAGAGAGAGCTCCCCCTTCTGGAAAAATGCACCAACATGTCATGATGCTACATGCCAAGGACACAATCCTATACATCAAAGTGCAATGTCACAATGGGTTAATGATAAAGTCATAATTCAGGAATCTACTAAACACTTTTATGAATATTTCATTTGGAGTGCTGCTGCTCTTTCAGTCAGGACATGCGCGAGTGTAAGGAAGAGGACTGGAGCGCTGGCAAAAACAGAAATTATGACTTTAATCTCTGAATTCTGGCTGTAATCTTTAAATTTCAACTTTTGAATTAATAATTTGATGTCAGAATTCTGAAAAAATAAAATAAAATCCTGACTTTTATTTCAGAACTTTTGATTTCTGACGAAACGCAAATTTTTTTCCCTCTGAATTCTGTGAAAAAGTCTTAAATTCTTCTGTTGCATTTAGGCTACAATCCTCTTCTAAATGAGTGGATTCACAACTCCCAAAAAACACCAGGGTTTAAAAAAAAGGCACTTTCACCAACACACACGCACACACACACACACAAACACACACGCACACACACACACAGAGCCCGGTCCAGTTTAATACTCCACATTCACTGTGCTGTTCAAGTGTAGTTTTTGGGCGTTTTCACACACGGAGCCCCACCCTGTTAGCTTATTGGAGAATTTAAGGTTAACTAGTGACATTAGTGTAATACACACACACACACACACACACACACACACACACACACACACACACACACACACACACACACACACACGAGAGAGAGAGAGAAGAGGTGGCATGCTTTTTGCACTCAGGTTGTCGACTTGCAGTCGTGTGTTGTGGCACTCAAGGCAGGCATGAATTATCTATTCTGCACTTACAGGGGAGCACGACGAGGGTGGGCGAACACACACACACACACACACACACACACACACACACACACACACCGACACACTAGCTGCGTTTACATTTTTACATTATCCTTAAAATTACACAAACTGAAATGACAAAAATAAATAAAACACAGCAGTTTTGAAAAAACATGTTTTTCTATAGAATTTGCGCTCGGATGTTTTGTTTTTTCCGATGTTTTAAAATTTGCGTATTTCGTAAAAAGGTGATGGAAACGCATCACATCACACAAGTCCTGTGATCAACAGCAGGATGTTACTGCTGGTGGAAATGACAAAGAAGACAACAGGAAGGGGTAGGACAATGATTAGAACAATGATGGCGTCCTGCCACTTATTTACGCGTGATTTTTACTTAATAGATGGAAGATTATGAATTAGTTTTTTCCCCCATATTAGCAGAATATCTGCAAAGTTTTGCGCACATTTATGATAGAAATGTCATAAATAGCTGCGTTTTCATTGTAACATTTTGCAAATTGGACTTAGGAATATAAATTTGTTCAATGGAAACACGGCAATTTAAAAAAAACTCAATTTTTCAACATTTTTTCAAAAGTTGCTGCGCGAGGAAGAGGTGGTTTTCAGATGAACCGGAATCATCATGTTTGATGAAACTGAAGGAAAATCGCATCACATGTGATCAACAACTGGACTTATGAACAAATGCATTTCTGTGTGATTTTCTTGTGTTTCTTACTGTGAAATTGTGTTTTTTCGATATTGGTTTAATATCGATAACGGTTTGCAACGGAAACGCAGCCAGTGCCTCGCTCAAACAAACGAGAACAAGCTGAGGAGGAGCCGAATCCTCCTGCAAACACAAGAAGGCCGCCACCGAACATTCAGTAAAGATGGCCGAACAGTCGTTAAAAAGCTGAACACATTCATTAAAGTTGTGGTTTTTTCTGTCACCGAGCGCCAGGCTGAGCGTAGCAGCGGAAACCGTCCAAGTCCTCCATTCGCCGACCAATCGGGCGGCAGATGCAGCGGCCAATCAGGTGTCTTTGGGGACACGACATTCACTTCACTGAAACTACGTTTTACGGGACTTTCCGCCTCACCAGCAGTTCTTTTAGCTAACCTTTGATTAATGCTTCGATACATGGAGAAAGAAAACTCCTACACACCAAGAGAGAACACACCAACCTGACGACACAGAAATATCATGGCATATCATATCATAGGTCATGTCATAGATTATAATTTGTTACTACGTTAAAAGCCTTTCCTACCCTTTCTACCTTCGTGTTGATTAGAATCGTTAGCGGTACCCTGATCTCCTTCTGGCCCAGTTTTGGCCCGGGTCGGCCTGGTTTGGCTCACATGGTGCAGGATTTGTCCAGCGGGGGCGCCAGAGGCGGCGTGCTGCTTTTGGGGGGCACCACGGGTTTCGGTCTCAGGGCGGGGGGCCGCAGCGGGGCGCCCATGCGGGCGGCCGCCACCGGCTGAAGGAGCCCAGGGCGTCGGGGGACGGGTTGGCGGCCCTGGGCGGGCCGGGCAGCGGGCTGATGGGGCTCATGGGGCTGAGCGGGCTGGGGGTGCCGGGCGTCCCCGGCGTACTGGGCGTGCTGTGGGGGCTGGGCGACTCGGAGGAGCAGCTGGCGACCGGGCCGTTCTTCACCTGCTCCAGCGTGTCCAGAACCACGTCGGGCGCCGGCCGGCGGTCCTGCCGCTCCAGCTGCCGCAGCTCGCCCAGGGCGACGCTCACCGTCTCCTCGATGTCCTGCAGACAGGAAGTTCACTGATTAACCGAACGGCTGGAAAACCAGTCAGTTCAGCTGGAAAACGGATTGAACTCAATGTGAACAAATGACATTGACTTGAAAAACAGAATAAAAATATTCCATGTAATAAAAGAGGAAAATGAAATGTGACGCTGCCATTTTGTCAGGTTGGGAACCAGTATGTAGTGTTGGTATTGGCGTTGGGATCGGTGGAACCAGTGGTACCAGTACCTGGGCCAGCGTCTCGGCGTCCATCGCTCTGGACCGCAGCGAGTCGCTGAAGCTGTGCTGCCCGCTGCTGGAGCGCCGTATGGGCGTGTCCTCCGGCCTCCGCAGCGAGTCGTGGCGGCTCACTGTCATGGTGACGGCGGCGGAGCGGCGCCGTCGCTCCGGGCTGTCGAGGGGCGGGGTCATGCCCTGGCCCCGCCCCAGGAGGAGATCTCTGGGGCTGAAGTGGCCCGTCACGGGCGGAGAGCTCCGCTCCATCACGCCGCTGTTGCCATGGTTATCGTTGGAGCGACAGAGAGGGCGGCGGAAGAGACCGTCGGTTCGTTTCCTCCTGTGGCTGTCATCAGGAAATCATGATGGTAACTTTACTTTAACAAACACTTTATGCAATATTTAATTCACGTTTCTAATAATGTGAATAGAACATTAGCGTTTAATCACATCAACTATTTCTGCTGATAGACGTTCTATTGCTTCTTTCTTTGTTTCTGAGAAAATCTGGACATTTTCAAGTTCATTTTCATTCTGCCACATTTTACCAAAAAGCTCCTCAGTGCTGCCCTCTTTGGGTTAAAGAGTGGCTACTGCAGTTGATTCATGGTCACTCTGCTCATGTTGCTAAATTTATCACTTGACTTTAGAAGAAAAAGTTGCTGTAAGGTCCTAAAAGTCACTAAATTTAGCGAAGAAAGTGGATAAATCGGCAACAGTTGTTTTCGTCGTTCTGTTCTCAAATGTAACCACGCCCCTTATTGTCTCTAGACCCCGCCCACTTCTGGCCTTTTCAAAAGGGGGCGGAGTTTTCTGCCAAGACTTTTATTTATCTCCCTTCCACTATAGAGATCCTTATTACAAATCAGAATTAAATCCATTTCATTTGACCAGGTAGTTGCCCCAACATCTGCTGGTTGTTGAAGTTTTGATTGTTTAGTTTTAGTGACTGCTTATACTTCACATGTTGTTGTTTCCTTGTTTTTGTTTTATTTTGAGTAGCTAATTTGTAAAACCTTTGTTTTTAGCAAGACAAATTGTGCATTTAATTCTGGTGCATTTACAGAAATGTCATCTAATGTGGATTCTCCTGAGCAAATAAATTACATTATATTAAATTAGCAGGGATCGGCGATAAATTGATGTTATAAATTAATAAAACTTTTGATTTTTAAAATTAGAAGGTTTTTTTAAACTAATGTGCTCCACCCAGGGCGGCCATCTTGTTATAAAGACGTGTTTTACAGTTTGTTCTTATTTTGTCTTTGAATTTATGTTGACTGTTTGGTGGGATAGCAGAGCTAAGATTTTAATTACGATAATGAAGTCGAAATGAAACGAGCATAAAATGTTAATGTTGCCAGAAAAAAGTTGGAATATTAGAAAAGTAGTAACTTTATGAAAAGTTCAACACAAAAAATAAACGAGGAATGTTGAGTCTTGCGTAGTTATATGGTACTTTGGTGTCGGTTTCACAGATGAGGAAATATTTTAAATATTAACAAATCAGCGTCAATTTTTTCCTTAATATTAAAACATTTTTCCCCTAAAATTGAGGTTTTATTTGACCAATATTACGACTATTTAACCACAAAAAATTATTTTAGCCTGGCCCTAATACTCCATTGTCCAATTAACAAAAGCGAAGGTTAAAATAAAAGCTACTTTTTGAAAAGGAAAAAGGAAAATAAAATTTTGTCATTTATTTTTCAAAAAAGAAAAAAGTTGCATCTGGCATGAAAAAACATCAGTTTTTATTTGTAAGCTGCATCGTCTGGCCTGTTTCATAGATAATTCTTTCTTAAGCAGAGTTCGGATTAGAAATAGTTCATCTTGTTCTTCTCTGCAAAAAGAAGAACAAAACGTTTTTTTAAATAAAGCATAAAGGAAACATTAAGAAATTGTGCAAATCTACTTATTTTGCAGCCACTTGACATAAAAACTGTGGTTTTTATGCTTAGCCACCACTTTTTCGATGTGATGTTTGGTTTCTGGGGATGTGATGTGAGAGGAGGGAAACGTGGCAGGAAGCAGCGCCCTGAGCTCTGCAGCTGTTTACAGGTGAGACAGGAAGCAGGTTTCGGTGTCGGACCTGTTGAAGTTCTCGGGCGGCCTGATGTCAGTGGGGGAGCTCAGCTCGCTGCGGGACCGCTTGTCCTCAGTGCTGCTGCTCCCGCCGTCGCTGTCGGCTTTCTGGCTGAGCGTATCGGACATGGCGTCCGCCCTAAAGACACAGAGCACGACTCAGTCGGACAAATCGCTGCCGAGGCAACAAAACGCTCCGATCATCAATGAAGTGATCAATAGCAGAGAGGCTAGAGACTCCCTGAGTCCAATTAGTCTGTTAATCAACAGGAGAAGATCCAGTTAGCAACAAATCCACTGAAATCTATCCGAGCAGATCGTCAATTAATCACACATTCATTACTGTTTTACTGTAAAACAGGCTGGAAAGAAAAACTTAAAAAAAAACTGATGAATAATTATTATTTTAAACAGGAAAAAGCATTTCAACAATAATAATATTCATACTAGTAAACCTTAATTAAAACATAAAAAAATACATTCATTTTAATGATTTTTAATAGATTTTTTTAAACTGATTATTTTCATATTTTGAATAAACATGTAAGATTTTAATAAAACAAAGATAATTAGTTTATTAGTATTGGACTTACTGTATTGTCATGGCACAAAGACCAAACAGTGAGTTTAACAAAATGTCAATAATACATTTTAGATTCAATTTAAATGTTAATAAATTTTATAATTTTTTTCTATAATTCCTGGTTCAAAAAATATAATTTAGGTAATTTAGAAACTTCAGAGAGAAAAATAAAACAAATTAAGTAAAAAAAAAAGAAAAAAATCTAATTCAAAATGAAATAATTAGATTGAAATAATATACATAACAAAAATAAAATATATTAATGTTGTTTTAATTTAATATGAAAAAATTTGAGTCAAAAGAAAGATTAAATTTAACCGAAAAAATGAGAGTTAATGGACTGAACTCAACGAGAAATTAAGTCTGAAGCCAAAGCAAAAAACAAATAAATTCATCAGGAGAAATAAATTCAAATTTTATAGATATGGTGTGAAAATAGATTTAATTTAATCAAAAATTAAACAATACTGAAATGAAAAGATATCAAATTAAAAATATTAAAACAAATTAAACTGAATAAAATACACAAGTATATTAACTAAAATAAGATACAATTACATAGCAGAGTTATTTAATAAAACTAAAATATAGCATGTATATTATGTTTATGATGTATTTTGAACTTGCATTTATATGTTGAAATATGTGTTATGGTTTCTCAATTTATTACATCGACACAAAAAAGGCAAAAAAGAAAAACAAAATGTGACGCATTAATTTTGTTATTCTAACCATCAATATTTAGGGTATTCTTTAGGTCAGATGTGTCAAAATAAAGGCCTAGGGGCCAAATTTGGCCCCACATAAAGCCCTCAAAGTTATTGTGTGCCTAAATATTATTTTATGAATTAAAGCATTTTTTTCTGCCAAATTACACCAGCGTGAAAAAAGTTTAATGTTTAACTATGAGAAGGATTCACCAAATGCAGAAAAATGTATTTATTCATATTTTAACAGTTTGATATGTAGGTTTATTGATAAATGTTGCCACATATTGATGAAATAAAAATGAGTTCCACATTTAGGTAATATTTAAAATATTCTAAATGTTTGTTTTATAGTTTAATAATAAGAGAAATAACATTAGATTTGTTTTGAAATGTGGATGAATGATTCAATCAAGTGAAATGACATGTAAAATAATCCGTTTTTGCGTTCTAACCGGTTATTCAGCAGTGATATTGTAATGTCGGACGTGTACCAACCATTTGGGACTGTTCACTCGCCTGTCCTTCACCACGATGTACTGATGAGGCACCAGGCCGCGGCTGCCGTTACACCGGCCCTCCCACCAGTCGTGCGACGCGCGCTGGAACAGCTGCAGCGACGCGCCCTTCTTGAAGGACAGCTCGCGGCCGGACCGGCCCACGTAGTCGAACCGGGCCACCGCCTCCACGGCCTCGCCCTCTGCTGGGGAGACACCAGGTGAGACATGGAGGTGAGGCCCGCGGCTTTCCAACAAGATGGAGGGCTCCCGAGCGGGAGTTCAGAACGAGGGAATGTGGCGTCTCCATGGCTGCCGTTACCACGGCAACCATCTCTCCACGAGGAGATAAAAGATGGGTGTGTAATGCTGCGTTCCAGTTGTCCTCGGAAATTCCGACTTCCCAGTCGGAGAAAAGTCAACTCTGAAGTCGAAACTGAGAGCAACTTTGACTACCCCAGTTAGGACTCAAGGCCCGTTTCATGTTTCAATATGGCCGCTCCTCGATTAAAGAACTGTAAATATTCAAAAGAGTCGCCACGTTTCAGTTCCCAATTCTTAACTAGAACGCCGTTATTTCGGATTTAACTTCCCAGGCAACTGGAACGCAGCATGCGAAGGTCAAGGGTCAGCGCGTACCCTCGTCGCTGGTCTGGGTCTCGGTACCGGCGTCCGGCTCGGTCTCCTCCAAGGCCCCCGGCTCGCTGAACGGACTCTCGCTGCAAGGAAGTGAAGAGGAGGGAGAGGCTCAGGCAGCGAAGCAGGCTGACAAACCGTCCATTCAGCGCGGGAACAAAGGGAGGAGGACGGAGCACAGCAGGGGGCGAGGCGCTCCACACAACCCGACAGGACGGCAGGATTTACTGAGGCTGATGAGGAAGAGAAACACTCGCTCCTGCCAAACCAGCTGACAAGTAACATTTCTGTCTCAACTTCAGAGGATCTGCCCAGCTGTTTCCATAGTCAACTAAAACGTCCTATTTTATATGTTATGAAGTCAGGCTGGGCAATAAATCATCAACAATATATATCGCGGTTGATACGTGGTTAATATTAATAGAAAATACGTTGATAGAGTTAAAACATTTCCCTGAACTCCTATCCAGAACCGCACAGCATTCTGGGGGATGCAGGCTTAAGTTTTCCTTTCCAACAGTCTTAAAGACGCCATGATTATCGAGATGGCTCTTAAGCGAGTCGGGTGTCCACAAACTACCGCCGTTGCTTCTTTCCAGTCGGCCATGTTTGTTCTGGTTTCCCGTCTGAACGTTGGTGAGAGGAACTTGTTATGTTCGCTGTGTGGCTCGATACTACAAGCTGTAGGACCAAACATGTTATATCCAACATTTCTTATCCTTTGTGTGTTCAGGTTTCGAAAATCGACCGATAATTGAAAATCTTGCCCTTTGAACCAGGTATTAGCCGTTTAACCTCTGAAGGCCTAGCTAAGTCGCCCTTTGGTTACCTAGCAACCGCCTGTTGAGTGAAGAGAGGAAATAATGAGACTGGATGAACCAGGAAAGGTCACGTCACCAATTTGGCAGTATTTCAGATATTGAAAGGAAAAAAAGAAATAATTACTATTGACTCATATGAAACTCTTTTGTTTAGTTGCAGTCGTATCTCGGCCTGTCACAGCAACGCATTTCTCTCAACAACAAATTGTTGCAGTAAGTACTGCAATAAACGATAGTAATTATTGGAAATTAACAGTGTGAGACCAGTTTCAAGTCATCTATTGATAATGGCACAATAATGCAAGATCAATAAAAACTGTAATTTTCTAAAGAAAACTTGGAACTGGCAGATATTACAAACACCCAAAATGAAACAACAGCCAAAAACAATAAATAAAATGGGGGAAAATCCACGCTTACAACAGAAACCATAAATAAAATGGATTATGATGTTTCTGTAAATAACATTGCCCTTCAAGATCCATTAATCATCAGACTGGAAATGAGAGAACTCGTCTACTTTCAGGTTAATGTGACTGGAAAAGGAGACGTTGAATAAAATGTGAGGCCGGTCTCACCAGTACTGGTCGCCGGTCATGCACTTCTCATAAACCGGGCCTGGAAGCTCCTTGATGTCGGGAAAGATGTTGTCGTGGTGCAGGATGACCGTTTTGATGACCTCATTGACGTGCGCCTGGCAGGCCACCTGGTCCAGCGTGTCGGGCGTCGGCAGGAGGGTGGGGCCGAACACGATGGCCAGGTTCCCGGCGTCCATCATGTTCTCATCGCTGTACTGGGAGAGGCTGGCGGAGCAAGGTGGAAGATTTTTCTTAGTGAACTGGAACAGACCTTTGCTCACTTGAGTCAGAAGTATTGACACCAACAAAAAACAAGCAAATTAAGTCTGAATTAAAACAACCCTTAGTTCATTTCCACAAGCTCATCAGTACAAAGGTTCCCACATTGTGCCTGTAAATAATAATAACAAAAACAGACTGATAATGGTTTTTAAATGTATAATGACTAAATGTGAAGCGGTGTCTATTTGTATATCTTTGAGCTGACACACTGACACTCCTGAATGCCTTTCCTCTTCATCAAAACCCCAATTAATGCAGCAGGAACATCACACCTGCATGTCACACTTCCTGCCTCTCCATCCCTCGCTGTGCTTCCGTTCTATATTTATCTGAGGCGGCAGAAACAAACTGACTTGGCTTGTGTTCGCTCTCAGAGGGGAAGAATGAGGCGGCAGACACTCACTGGTTGAGGAAGGCGAACAGGTAGCGCATCACCACCAGCGTGGCCCTCGGGACGCCCAGGAGGATCTTCCTGATGCACTGAGCTCTCTCATACAGGTTTTCCATCCCTGCGGCAGGAAACAGAGACGTTTCCCGGCTTCATTAAGGGGACAAACTTCAGAGACAAATGGACATGAGATGGTTAAACTCCCTCAATTTTCCTCCAGTTTTGCTCAAAAATGGAATTTGAGTGGAGCTCTTCCAGGATTGCTAGGTGATCTGTGATGTTACATTCTGGAGGTTTTTGAAACAGTTTCTTTTCTTTCACCAAAAAACATTAACGTATTGCCAATTCTTATTTTTAGAGCTTTGGTTGTTTTGGGAAGTAGTTGAGTCCCAAATGGAAGAATGAAAAACATGCAAAATGTGAATTTTCCATAATAAATCCCCTTTAAAGCCAACCACATACGGTGGGTTTTTGTCTATTGGAAATGAAAAAAGAAACAATCAAAACACTGAAAAAAGATTACATAATTATATTTGTAGTCTTAGAAAATATAATTAAGCATAAAAATATGTTTCTGCTTTGCATTTTGTTGTGTTTTGCCCTTTTTTCTGAGCTACTATGACATGAAAAATGTCTGAGAGTTTTGAAAAGCTTTTGTTTGGCGCTGCAAACAGGAAACAAAGCAGAGGAAATGTCGAGGGAAGCTGAGGATCCTGGCGGGAGGTAAACGTGTTCGGGAGGTAAACGCGTTCGGGAGGTAAACGTGTTCGGGAGGTAAACGTGTTCGGGAGGTAAACGTGTTCGGGAGGTAAACGCGTTGGGGCGGCGCTGTCGGTACTCACGGACGCAGGAAATGAGGTCGTTGAACCTGTCCTTTGGAAACAGAGGGTTCTCCAAACCCCTGAAGTACAGCTTCAACACCCCAGCCACAGAGTTGATGTCGTGGTTGTTCTCCTCGTCTATGAGCGGGTCGTTACCTGGGCAACAAGCAGAAGCGGCGTTATCGCCTGACAGTTTTACAGCTTACCAGTCATGTGACCCTCTGTCCTCACAGGTGACCTCTCACCTCTCTCGAAGCAGTTCTTGATGTCGTTGACCTCGACCTGTGAGCCTGAAACCCGGAAGATGCCCTGATGCTGAAGACCTGAGAAAAACATCTGGGTTTGACTGGAAGCTGCTTTACACATGCAAGTCCATAATGTAAACAGCAGGGGGTTTAAAGTGCTGTTCGGGGGCCATTTTTGGGCCTCGGGATAGTTTTCTGAGGCCCATCGGCCATCATTAATCATTAAAGGCAGATGCACTATTTGTAGTTTTTCCAAAATGGGAATTGTTAGGTAAAACATTGTTATTTTTATTTAGCCTAGTTCACAAACATCAAACTGTTTTTACTAAGAAAAACAGACTTTCCACATTTCCAAAAAATTAAAAAATTTCCAGGCCAAAAACAACAACAGTCCACTTAGAAAAAAAGTGATTCATAAAAATTCATATAAACCGAGTAGTGAAGTCACAACTAAGTAAATATGAAAAGGAGAGAAAATCATCCAAGCCATAATCTGAGACGTACCGTGTAGATTAATGTAGCGGATGCAGCTTTCCACTAGCAGCGGTATGGCTTTAGTTGAATCCTATCAACACACCAAGGGAGCAACTCAGACAAAAACGTTTGCTTTCAATGAATTTAAATAAGAATAGAGCAAAAGTATAAGAACCACATTCTTTAAACTGGAGAAGAAATCATCCAATCAGAGAGAAGAAAGTTTATAACTAAGTTCAAAAGGGATGGAAGAAGGAAAATGTTATGCTGATGTAGATATTATTTAAATCACAGTAAAAACTAGAATTAAAATGCTTTAATTTGCTACAACTTTTTCCTTTCATATTAATTTTTTTACATACTTTAAGATTGAATCGTTTGATAAAGATGAGATTGTATGTTTTTTTAATGTTTATTAACCTCAGTTGAGACAACATAAGTGCTGAAAGCTTTGGGTAGCTTTAAAACCAAAGTAAGGTTTCACACAGCGCAGCAGCAAAGCTAATGCTAACATGTACTTTAATCTGTATGCCGATGACACTGTCCTTCATGTTTACATGTTTATTTTAGGTAGCAGTCAGCTAAACGAGAAATATTGTGATTAAACTGTTGGAATGGGCAGTTTAATGTTTTAGAGGAATTATCAAATGTTTCAGCCAATCACAGATGACTACAAGCAAAATCTGACCGACCCCTGACCCCTGACCCCGGTGTGTACCTGGTGCTTGCTATGGGAGTTCTTTCGCCCACGACTGCAATGAGCAGCAAAAGGAGGAAGAAATGAAGAGACAGGAGTTTCTCAGAGTTCACAGTAAAGTGGTGAAAGAAGCAAGATTGGTTATTAGTCTGAAGAGAAAATGAAATGAGAAAAAGCCTCACCTGGTCGTCAGTAATTCAGATTTATATCCTGCAACAGAAGAACGGAGAACATTTCAAATTTAAAGCCTGCAGATTATCGTCTGTAAGCCCTGAAAGACGCCGTTCTTACCCTCAGCTAAGGCTTTCTTTAAAATGTCATGTTTGGCCTGCAGTTTTGAGATGAGATTGCTTCCCTCTAAATACTCGCGAAACTTCTGAGGATGGAAAAACAGACAGTTTTGTTTATCCCAGAGAAATCTGCAGAGTTTCTGCTGAAATAAAGCAGATACAGTGATTCACTGCATTATTTACATTTGGATTATTGAGCCTAATAGTAAAGACAATGCCATGTTTTCACCATGTCATTTACGCATTTATAAAAATTAGTAAACCATTTGTATTTGGTTCAACCCTAAATAGTTAGCTCAAAGCTAGACATTAACCTGGCATCTAAAATATTAAGCTTTCTAGTTAAAAATTAAACTAAAAAGCTAAATGTTTAGATTCTTAGCTAAATATTAACTTAGCTAGCAAAAATATTAGATATTAACCTACCAGTGTAAATAAATCCAAATCCAATCTTGCTTCCATGTCATTTCCTAATTCTGAGTTTAATTTCTGAATTTTGACTTTTATTTTCTCAGATTTGTGACTTTTACTGGCCGTCAAATAATCTCTGAAATCCAACATGTTCCTCCAGCAATTCTCCTGCTACTCGACGCTCATCTGTGTCCTTGCAGCAGATTAAGGGGCCTTTTTTTCAGAATCTTAAAAATCCATGATAATCCCAACTGACGTAAAAGAGGAAACATGTCTGACTCATAATCTGTGAAATGAACAATGTTTTTGTTGGCTGTGTTTCTGCAGTGAATGTAAATGAGACGCTTCGCTGCCGTTCCTCACATTGAAGTAGAAAAGCTCCGTCTCCTGCTGGTTGGCTCGTCTCTTGGCCAGGCTGGGTTTGTTCAGGTAGCCGTCCGACACGCTGGACTTGACCGACTCGGAGGACGGGCTGTGGGTGAAGCTCTGCGACACGTCGCAGTCGTCCAGCACCGTCATGTCCTGCAGCGTGGTCAGAGTCGCTCCCCACGTCTTTTTCACCTGAAGGAAACACATTTTAAAGGTGCAGTACTTTGACTTCCCTTTCAGCCACAAACCTAATGTGTTTTACTGCGTTTTTATGTGATGGACCAGAAAATGAGACGCTAAACTGTTAATTAAAGGATCTGAAAAGTGTGGAGTGAGTTTATATTCAGCCTATAGAGTGCAAACTACAGGTTGAAATTTCTGCCTATTTTGTCATGTGGAAAATCTCAAGAATGGGCTGACGGAATGGAAAACGAGTCCTATTGGACTAGATTCTTAGTTGGATTCACATCTGGACTTTGACTAGGCCATTCTGACACTTTCCATTCGTTCAGGGTTGTTGCCCTGCTGGACAGTGGATGTCCAACCCAGACTCAACAGTTTTGGCTTGTGGAGTGGTTCAGTTGTCTCCAGACTTTCAGGGTTTTAATCTGAGTTTTTCTGCTCGTTTTCAATCCATTTAATCTCAGAAAGTAACATTTTGTTGCTTGTTCAGCCATCAAACTGCTATGGATCTCAACATAAGGGATGAACTGGGAGATTTACAGCAAAGTCTGACGACTTAAATGAAAACACAAAAACCAATTAGGGGATTTAACTCTTTCCACATGCAGAGTGTGTTTGTATTTACAGCGTGTGACGGTGGTTTTATGATGATCGGGGCGTGGCTGTGTGTGCTGGGAGCTGCTGAGACGTGCAGATGCTTCTCATTAATCCCAACTCTTTCAGCATTTTTATGCCCTTCAGGCCGAGTTAACAGCTGCCCTGTGCGCTACACGGCAGCGGGGGCACAGACTGCAGCAGCAGCCAGTCGCTCTCTTTATTTTGGGACGCTACATCTGCTACATTATCACCCAATTAAAACTGTATAAATTACCACAACGGAAGAAGTTCTGACGCAGAAAAACGTGATCTCAGGGGTTTTCACCCAGTTTAGTGTTTTATTTCACACTTTGAGCAAACAGCTGGAAAAATGTTCTGCAGAATTCATAGACTAACATAAATCCACTTATTTTCTGATGTGTCTGCAGGTCAGAGGTCCTGATCTGGATAAAAGTTGCAGGATTGTTCATCTGCAGCTCTGCGTAGTTGGGGAACCATTTCTAAATAGTGGCAAACGCTTGGATTATTTAGCCTCATAAAATGTATGTTCAGCTCCACATATTTAGTCTGAATCTAATGATTCATTGAAATATTTTATCTATATATATTCCATAATAAATCTTGTTGTAAAATAACTCTGAAGAGTTCCTTTGTTGTAATTGATGCCTGGTGGTCAGTGGGAAGCCTGTCCCTGTCCGGTGGTTGTTCATGTTTACATAGATTTCAGATCTGTGGCCGTCGTCACAGATCTCGTTTGTGAGTCTGACCTCTTCGTTCTCGATCTTCAGGGACGCCAGGCGGGTCTGGAGCTGAGTGAGGCGCAGCGACAGCTCAGCCTGGACCTGCGGCTGGGAGGCGATCTGGGTCGTCTGACAGGAAACGAAACGTCACCAACACAACAAGAAAATCCTGCAAATCCTCAGGTCAGAATCCTGATTCACTCTGGTTCACAGCTGCAGAAGCTATTTCTGTTTATTGCCAGTTATGTCAGGATTTGCCCTCCATAGATTACCAGATAAATATGTCTAGAAAGAGATGAATCAGGAGTTTTGTTGTTATGTTTGCGGTTGAACTCACTGTGTCGCCCATGTGCGCCTGGAATCCGAAGCGCTGCGGTGGGCAGAAGGCAGTGGGGTAGAGGCCCAGCAGGCGCTGCCTGTCGCGGGCCGGGTCCAGGTTCTCCACAGCCCCCTCCAGAACCTCCAGGCCCGCCCGCCTGGAGGCTTCAAGGCTCAGTTCGGCGGATAGGTAGGTCCTCAACGCCCGGCTCAGACTGGAGTGGTACCCTAAGTCACAGCACTGAGAAACAATCAAGGCGAAGTTTTAAGAGTCCTGCAAAGAATTTGCGGCTGAATGGTTGCCATGGAGATTACAGGATTTCTCAAACATGCATTAAAGAGTCCAGTCAGCTCTACAGGGTTGATTCTGATGACAAAATAACATAACAAGATGGAAGGCTCAAAAATGATATTGAGGTCATACTGCCACCTGAATGAACCCTGAGTTCATCAGGCAGTTCAGAGTCAGAACGCCGTGGCTGCAGATTCTTTTACTCACGTCGATGATGTCGGGCAGATCGTGGATGTAGTATTTAAAGACGGAGGCATTGGTCGCCTCCAGAGTCAGTAAATACTCATTTCTGGCTTTCAGAGTCTTCAGTTTGTTCTCCGAGTATTTCGCCTTCCTCTGAGAACAAAAGGAACAAAATATTAAACACACGAATCCTTTCCTGGTTCTGCACTGATTCCTGAAACAGTTAGTTTACCTTCTCTCTCATCTTCTCCATCTTGCGGGCGGCGTTGCGCCTCTGGTGGCGCTCCTCTATCCGCAGGCCGAACACAGGCTCCACCCCCCCGCCCGTCCCGGACACGCCCTTCACGCGGCCCTCCTGCCGCTCCGCCTCCCGCAGCTTGGCCTCCGCGCTGATCATCTCCGCGTTGTACATGTGATACGTCTTCATCACCTTGGTAACGGCAGCAGAAAGACAATTTGCACCTTCTGGTTCAGTTTCAGTCTAATGGACACAGCACTAAACGTTTTAATCAAGTTCTTTTACATAATAAAACTGTAACCGACTTTAAATCCACGGAGTGAAAGTTAAAACTGTTTATTCTGCTGCAAAATGTGAAAATGTTGGTATTTACTGTGTAAAGCTCGTTCAGAAGCTTCATCAGGTCGTCCTGCAGCTGCTGGAGAATTTCCTTACTCTGACACAAAACAGAAAAATATCAAGATAAACACAAAACGCAGCTCGTCGTTTCAACCAAAGTTACAAGCTTTGTTACCACGAAGTATATTTAAAATATACCTGCTAGTCAGGATATTTACTCATCAATATCTCATTGCAAGCAAGAATAAAACGATTATTTTTGTATCTGTGCTGATGACAGTGTGCTAGCACCATTGTAGATAGAAAAATATTTCAGTCAAAAATTTCTAGAAAAGCAAAGACATTGTTAAGTTTGCAATGCAGAAAACCTTTAAAACACACAGAATGTAAACTTTAAATTCAGAAATTTCCTTTCTTTTATTTTCAGGTAATCTCAACATTTCTGAGATATTTGGCAGAAATATTCTACTAATACATCAAACACATTTTTATTAAAACATTCAAGTTTTGTGTTTTTCTGTATGAAGTTACTAAGGTGTTGTCTTAAAAAATTTGAAGTGAAAATTCTTCAAGGAATCTAATATTTTAGGAGAAGATTAGTTATAAAGTGCCAGAGAGGATTATGGCAACTGGAAAAAAATCAATTTGACACTTTAACTCAGAATTATGACTTTAATTTCCGTATAATGAGTTTAATGGTTGAAGATTGAAGGAAATCAGAAATCTGAGAAAAAAAACATTTAATTTATTTGTTTGCTTGTTTTTCCAGTAATTTTTTGTTGTAAATTGCTGGTCTATAAAACCAAGTTTCAGGCTCACATTCTGAGCTTTTGGCCTCATTTTGTGGCCGTATTCAGTTGTGTAAATATCATTAGCCATGAAAGCAGCTTGCAGGATATTTTCCCGCCTCTGCCTGAGTGAATCCTCCCCTCTGAGCGCAGGCCTCTACATGGGTCTTTCTGTCATTACTGCAGTAACAGAGTTGATTTTAATGAGAAGTAAAGTCTGCAGATCTCCTCTGGGCCTGCTGCGGACTTTAACAAATTAAACACGCGCGCACGCTAACTTTAGCTCTCCGTGTTCATTATTAATCTGGCTTCCGGCTCGTCTTTTATTCATGCCAGCTAAAGTGCAGCGACTGCCAGCAGCTCTGAGCCGAGGACCTCCATCACATCCAGCGCCGCCCGGCGGACAGACGCCCAGCAGAGCCGGCCGTCCCGGTGGCCATGGCGACGCAGGCGAGCCGCGCCCGCCGGGACCGGGATTCATCCATCCCGGGATTCAAGACGGTTTAGTGTAATGCAATATTGATGCTGCCACATAACTGCTTCCCCAAACTGCCGGGTTGTTTAATGCATGAGTTCAGCTTCAATTATGAATGCGTTTGTTTGTGTGCGGTCAAATCCATCTCTTCATCTGATGCAGCTTCTGGGTTTTGCTGCAGATGTTTAGAGATCCTCTCAGATTATTTAAGGAAGTAAATGTGTTTATAGTAATGAAGTGCAGCAATCGCTCTGGTAGGGTGTCATGCTGCAGATGCTTTGTTTGCAGATGCAAAAACCTAACAATCAAGAAAAAATAAAAAGCTGGGTCATTTGGGGCCATAGAAAAGAAAATGATAAAATTTTAATATATTTATAGAACTATGCATGATTTTCTGCAAAGGATGGAGTGAGCGCTTTTACTCAAAGATCCTGTGGAAATCTACGGAAGCCCATTTGTGCCACTCTGATGAAGAAATGAAAGTTGTATCTCATAATTATGATTTAGTAATTAAATTATATTTTATTAATATTATTATGGCAATAATAATAATACAGGTTTGCCTCTGGTTTTTTCATCAGTGGCAGAATTTAACTTCCATCAGAACCCCATAAAACAGAAGAGGATGGTTTTCTGCTCACCCACCAGAAACATTGTGACCCAAAGTGACCCAAGCAACAAGTTAAACTGTGTCGTCAAGGCAACCATTGGTGATGTTTGTGAGCATAAAGTTGCTGTGGTTAGAAATGATGGGGTTTTATTATTTATTGTTTCATAGTCCAAAACATCGGATGTAATAAATTGAAAAACAAAACCTTTTTTTGTCAGGAATTTTCAGAAATTAAAAAAAGGACATTTTTGAGCTCCAGAAGTCAAATGTTTACTAGAAAAAAAATCTAACATTTTCAGATTAGAAATTTCAAAAGTCCAAAGTTTTGTTCTTTTGGAAATTTTTTGAGTTTGAAAATCAACATTTTTTTTTCTCAACCTCAGAAATTTCACTTTTTGGTGGAAATTTACTCATTTTTTCTCTCTGCAATGGCCCAAATACAATGTCGTACAGTCACACTTCTCTGACGGGTGCGTATCATTTTTTTTTTTAAATAAAATGGTAAATTTTTAAAATATATTTTAATGAATTATTTTTTCTCCAGCACTCACCCTTTTCAGGAGCCGAGCCGAATCCTCGCTGATGTGCGTCAGACGGCTGATGACGTTGTTCAGGTAGAGATCACTGAGGGTGGCGTGGTCTTTGCTCTCCCTCCTCACCTTAAAATATTAACATAAATCATGGTTCAAATTACTGAGCGTCTCTCCGCGTCTCTTAGATTCCTTTGGAAAACACGTTAGCTCACCTGGTTTAGCAGCAAGTACCAGCAGTTAACTGGAGAAAGCAGATTCTGATCCTTCCTGCAATTAGAATATTAAGATTTTATCAACTTGGCTTTAAAATAAATATTCAGAATTTTATTTGGAATGTTGCAAATTATAAAATATTTATATATAAAAAAAAAAAAAAAGAACAATAAGAATCTAAAACAAACCATGTTTGGAGTTTTGTAGCATGTTGGCTCCAAATCGCTAACATGCTACTAATGGTGGTACAGGATAATTGTTTATAGCTTCTTATAGCTCTTTTTGTCTTAACTTTAAAAGTATTCTGTTTATTCTCGTAGTTTGAGTAAATGCCGTATGAAAACCTCTAGAGACTGTGAGAAATCTGTGAAATTGATTTTGAATTAATCTAAAAAAATTTCCAGAAAAAACAGGAATATTTCTGAGTTTCAGAAGTTAAAATTTGGTAGAAACAAAAGTTGAAATTTTCTTCAAAAATCAAAGAAATTTTACTTTTGAAAATTTTCTGAATTGCAAAAATGGAAAATTTTAACTTAGAAATTTCCGAGTGTTTTCTAGAAATTCCTGAGATCAATGATAAAATGTCAGAGTTTTTTGGCTGAACTTTACTGCCTTTTTTCTGCCTGCTGTTGCCCTAATGCAGCATCTTTTCATTTTAATCTGTGCATCACTTATTTTTCTTTTCCAAAAAGATTTCCTGCTAACTTCAGATGTGCCCTTTCAACCTTCAGACTATCGCAGCACGGATTTGATCGTACTTGTATTGCTGATGATCTTTTGTACTGCGTGTTTTGGCCATGAAGCGCTCTGCGAGCTTCTCCAGGTTCCTGGAATACTCCGTTTCGATCTCGGCCTTCTTCCTGAAGAAGTCCTGCAGGTCCTGAAGCAGCTGCACCCGCATCTCCGTCTGCTGCTCCAGGCAGCGCTGCTGCTCCGCCAACTGGGCCCGCACATCTGCAGCACAACCCAAAACACAACCCAGAGCGGTAAGTGACAGAAAGACAGACAGATTTACATTCTTACCGCAGCTGTAATTTATGGGCTGATGTAAAAGTGTGATCAGTGGCCATCAGGATGAGATTTCTGTCAATGAACTGTGAATAACCAAACCATCAGGGGCAAAATGATGAGCCTAATTTGGAGGTAAACACAACACAGCTGCAGGAAATCATGTCTGCTTGAAATATTCAATATAAAATCTGAAAAAATGCAGATTAATCCCCAGATTTCTAATCTTTACACATGAACACAGGTTTAAATTATAAAGAGAATCTTCATTGCTGCCCATTTAAATAACAGCGGCAGCGACGCAAGTTCATTTAATTATTTGTGAGTTATTTTGTTCTCTTTTTAAAACTGCAGATTGTAATTAGTATTCATGTTCCCTCTAACATTCCTATTGAAAACTCTGGCACAGCGTTAAAGAACCACATTTCAACAACATTTTTCTCAGATTTTTTTTCTGCGATTTCTGAAAAGTTTTTCATGTTTTTTTTCCTCAATTTTCAGATTTTTTCCTCAGATTAAAATTTTTCTCAGAATATTTAAGTTGGAGTTAATTTTATTTGTGGTGGCTCTGATCCTCTCCGCATGTCAGGGACGTTTCTGGACATTTTAATACAAAGGTTTGAAAACTGCATGTGACAAATGTCTGTGGATCACAAAGGACATCTGTAGAGCAGATTCAATTTCTTTACTCATCTGAACTGATGAAGTAATTCAGCAGTTTCATTCTGGAAGCTGATTTTTCTGCAGTCAGGGCTGATAGTTAATAATTGAAATTTTATTTTAAACTGAAAAGCTTCTTGTTAAAATGCATAATTGGCTTCCTCTTCCTTCTACACTCGTCCTCACAGATGAAGGCTGTCCATTTTTCTCCCAGGAGTCACCTTGGACTTAATCGTGTGACCGAAATGAAAAGGCAGCAGAGGAAAACACACACACACACACACACACACACACACACACACACACACACACACACACACACACACACACACACACACTTGTAGTCAGCATGGTAAAGCCTGGCTGCATGCTTCGCTGCTTCGCCGTGTTTCAGGACTCGATCTTTCTGCAGCAAAGCAGAGAGAGCGAGCACCGAACTGTCTTTCTCTCTCTCGCTCGCTCTCTCTCTCTCACACACACTCACTCAGCAGTCCCCAGAGAGCCTATCCACTCCACTACCTGTTGTCTTGGTAACCACACACAGTGTGTGAACCATGTGATGAGGAAGGTGAGGAGCTTGCGAATGCACCATCGACTTGCACACGGCTTCCAGATCTCTGTGGAAAACTGCCGAGTCTATGAAAACTCTTTTGTTGGATGCGACTCTGAGTGTTTTATTGATTCTGGCATCATTCCGCCTTTCTTTGCTTAGTAAATTAAAATGGCTGCCATCTCATGACGCTCTCGTTGGGCGGCCTTGTGGACATCGGAGGCTGAAACAGTTTCGTATCATAACTGGATGTTTTCCTGAAACTAGAAACCGCAGAAGGAAATGTGAAGGTTTTATTTCTTAGAGCAGTTTTATTTGTGCAAAGGTTTAAAACAGCCGATCAGTCTGATCAAAATGTTTTTTTTAAAAACATTTGGTGGATTATTAATTATAAATATCTAGACAAAGAGAACAAAGGAGCCAAACACAACTTGGCTTGTTAGCTTGGAAGCTAACTAACCCATGGTTACTTTTAATTTTATTCATGAGAAGCTGATTAAACAGTTTATTCAGTTTTTCTTATCTATAATTATTTGTAGCTTTTTCAACTCTTAGAATGTTTTTCCACCCAATAGTCCAGTCGACTCGGTTCGGTTTTGGACCAAAGTTGTAAGATTTGTTCATCTCCAGCTGCTGTGGTTCTTTCTCTGCTGAGTCAAACCAACCTGTTTCCCTCCCAACCTCTGGGGGCGCTGCACCAAGAACCGCTGAAGGAAACGACACAAAAACCTCTGAGCGCAAGTTCCTTCTTCAGTAAATGGATACAAAATGGAGGCGTCAGATTTAGCAGTTGGAGGATTTCTCTTTTGACCACAAGACATTTCTCCTGCTAACACTAGGCTATCACATTTATTTGGATTATATTTACCCAGAATGCCCTGCACTGTCGTCCAGTTCCTGCTTTTGCCGCGGCCTCCGGTCCACTTGGCGTTCTCATGTGGATTCAAACTGAACCACTTCAGCTGAACTCAGATGAACCAACTACTTTAATCATGGAAAAAGTTAATTTTTTAGGTTTAGCTGGAAATCAGTTGACTAAAACTCATCAACTTATTGTGAAGGAATGAGGTAAAAAATCGTCTCGCTTTAATTGTAAACATAAAATATACATTTGTTATCAACAATGTCAACTCACGATAGTTTGTAAATTCACATTTATAATTTTATAGGATATTTTCTGCACACAACCGTGAGCTTCTTCGTCAAACTTTAATACAACAAAATGTCTTTGATCAGAGGCCTTTTCAGATCTGCTGTGATACTGACTGCTACAAGAGACGCAAGCCATTAAAAATGCTGATGAAAACTTTTGCTACTGCCTAGCAAGCCTGATTTTTCTATTTAAAATGACAACTTTTCACCCGGGAACAAAGAGAAAATAACATGGAAACATTCTGAAAAGAGAACTTTATTCTTTCTTAAATGTGAGAAACTGTAAAAACTGGTAAATATGTCATATTCAGATTCTCTGAAAGTATTCGATAATCAACAAATTCACTTGTAACCGTCAGAAGCAGAAACAAGCTGTGATGTATTTCAGTTTTAGCTCCATTTTCCCTGAATTCCCAGTTTTCTCTTCATCTGGGATTTCAATCCCAACATCAAAGACTGCGAATGCAAACTTTAGCGCCGACAAAATGATGAGAATTTCACTTCACTTTACATCATTTCCCATCAGAGACAAACATGTTTGTCAAATTAAACACCAGGAATGCAACTGTTTCCAAACAATTTATCAAACTGTAGAAACAATACAGAAAACGCCTCAGGATTTGGCTTTAGGCTGAAAAATGTGACGTAAGGAAAAAACAAGGATCTAATCGTCAAAAAGCTACAAAGATTTGCAGATAAGAAAATGAGAATGAACTGAGCTCCATCAGCTCCTCATGAATGGAATTAAAACAAAAGCTCGCTCGTTTCCTGTGAATAAGACACATTCGGTTCAGTGTTTCAGAGCAGGAGGAGATTACATCAATGAAACTCATCGGTTTGGATCACAGCTTGTTGGAGGAGAAAAGAGGAAATCCGCTGTGCTTTTCCTGCTTGATCTCTGAAATCACTCCTCCTGGAAACCTCCTCGTTGCACCGTAAACGGCGAGACTCGCTTCTTTGATCAGAGGAGCTGCTGTCAGGGCGCTGCAGCGTGGCGAAACATCGAAGAATAAAAACCAGGCAGAGATGCTGTCTGGTTCGAGATGAGGTTATATTCATGCAGATTTTTCATTGGTTTCATCCTGTTTTAATCACCTTTTCAATTTGGTGTTTAATTCTGTTTAAAGTTGCTTTCTCATAGTCCGGTAGATTCGGTTTGATTTGGGACCAAAGTTGCAACATTTGCTACATTTTTATTTGCAGCGTTTCTCTTTCACAAACCAACTTCGAACAATCTGTTCCCCTCCTCGCCTGAGGGGGCGCTGCACCATGAGCCATGGAAGGAAACAACACAGAAACCTCTGAAGAAGATGCTGAACGCAACTTCCTTTTCATGAACTGTAACTAAAAAAGGGGCGTCAGATTACTATTCTCTTTTGTCTTTGACTACAAAACCATGAGTCATTTCTCCCACTAGCGCTAGTGCTAGCTTAGCACATTTGTTTTGGTTGATTTACCCAAAATTCCCTGCGCTGTAGTCCACTTCCTGCTTTCGGAGCTGTCTTACCCCGCTTTGCGTTCTCATATGCATCAGAGTTCCAGACCTATTGGTGGAGTTGCTCTTAACTTTCTTACTTTCTGACAGTTATGATGCGTAACCATGGCAACAGTGTATTGATTTCTATAACCGGGAGCTCAGAAGCTCAAATGAACTATGACCTCAAAGGAGGAAGTTCAAACCTTACGTCCATCATGATGATCAAGGACTTTATCCTCCAACATCCTTCTGACCAGGCCGAGACTTTGAGATGTTCAGCAAAAGCCCAGGAGGTGGATTAGCAGAGCTCTGCCTTTAGTCAGAGGCCTCTCCGGATTCGTTGAAACACTGACTGCTGCTGGAGAGCCTGGCTGCCCACAGCATCACCATCCTCAACGACTGGATGAGATGAGTTACAACATTTAATTTCTCTTGGAATAAATTAATTTTTTATTGAATAAAATGTGTTTTTTTTTTAAATATAAAAATTACAGGTAAAATTTGAGGTCCTACAGTAAAATATTTAACTTTATTCAGTTTGGATTATATTCAGCCTCCCTGATTGTGTTTATGGTGACAGAACGTAGTTAATTACTGTAGTTATGAAACAGTTCCTTAAAAAACCTTTTAACTTACAGAAATTGTTCAAAAATGAAACAAATGTCATGAATCTTATGGCAGTTTTACAGAAAACTGTACAACTGGAGAACAACAAGGAATAATTTGTTGTCAGAAGATGACAAATAATCCTCAAACAAAAAAACTGAATTTCTTGAGACCATTTCTTTAAGATTTGATTGGATTTTGTCCGATTACATCAAATAATCTCCTGATAAAACAGAGGGGGAAATTGTTTGGCTCTCAGACGTCTCTCTCTTCCTGTAAGCCTCTTTAATTGGCTGCTGATGAAGTTTCTCTAATTAGCTTCTAAAACAAACATTTGATGTTGTCCATCAAAATCCTGTGACTCTAATGAGGAATTTTCTGATTGAATCACCATTTTGGTTAGAAATTAGATGCAAAACGTCTTTGTAATAATAAGGAACAGAGAGATTGAATGACTGGCAATTTCTGCAGCTGTATGAAGCTAATTACGGCAGCTTTTCCCCTCCCCCACTTGTTGCTGCTGGGGTTTTTGGTGTTTTTTTTCTGTTTTGGTTTCAGATCATCGTCCTGCTGCGTAATTGGCTTCAGCTTAAAGGCACAAACATCAGATGTTCTCTTCCTGCAAGTTCTGTTCAGAGACTGCTCTAAAAGCAGGAAGTGGACTACAAGGCATGGCATTCTGGGTAAATACAACCTAAACCAACATGCTACGCTAGCAAAAGAAATGGATTGTCGTCAAGAGAAACACTTAAACTGCTAGGATCTAAAGCTACTTCACTTGGTTTCCATTTGGTGAAGAAGGAAGAAGGAAGTTGCACTCAGTGTCTTCGGATGTTTTTGTATTGTTTCCTTCAGTGGTTCCTGGTGCAGCGCCCCCACAGGCCAGGAGGGGAACAGGTTGCTCAAAGGCTGTTTTCCCATCTGACAGTTTGGCTGATTCGGTTTGATTTGGGAGCAAAACTTCACCATCTGCTCCATGTCCAGCATGTTCTCTTTTTCAAACCAAACGCTTTAGTAACCTGTTCCCCTCCTGGCCTGTGGGGGCGCTGCACCAAGAACCACTGAAGGAAACGACACAAAATCCTGAAGAAAACACTTGAAAGCCACTCCCTTCTTCACCAGATAGAAACAGAAATGGAGGAGTCAGATTTTAATGGATAGAGGATTTCAAAAGACCACAAGACATTTCTCCTGCTTTCGCATTTGTTTGATTTTATTTTATTTGCCCAGAAGGACCTGGGCTGCAGTCCACTTCCTGCTTCTGGAGCGGTCTCCGGTCCGCTCGCTGTTCTCATGTATTCAAACCAAACCCAAACTGAGGTTTGCAGGCAGGAGTTCACTTTTTTGGTCCTTTTCATTTTTATGACTGAGTTTTTTTCTAGCAAATTTTTGACTTTAGAAACATTTTAAAAAAGATTTTCTAGAAATAACCTTTGAGCAAAAATGAATCCCTTTTTTTGATCTATGGCAAGCAAACGGTAAACGGGCTGAACTTCTGGAGCGTCTTTCAGTCATTTTGACGTCTCAGAGCCACATTCACCATCCGCTCAACATTTATCCACCCAACCCTCTGCAGCGTCCCTTCGACTCTCCATTTAGATCTTCTTCTCCATCTTCATTTGCATTTTCTCATTAGCGCGATCTTCATCTCCATCATTCAGACCGAGGCGGTGTCGCGGCCTCCGCCGGGAGCATGCTCAGTGGCTCTCCAAGCACCAATATGTATTGTCAGCACTGTGCATAATCAGCCCTCTACCTTTCCACCTCACCTCACCTCCCCTCTGAGGGAGCGGCGGCCACCCCCTGTGTATACATTACACACCACCTTCTGCACCGACCAATCAGGAGCCGGAGCAGCCAGGCAGACTTGGAAAGCACATAGTTACAGCAGCGGATCCATACATTTGGACCGAGGCGGCTTCCCCCCTGTGCGCTGTGGCCCCTCGATCTGGTTCCAATTAAAGCCAATCGTTCAATCAGAGGAGAGGAAGATGGAGGATGATGATGGGTGGAGGTGAATTAAGCTGCCAGGTTTTGATGCAAAGGTCATCGCGTGACTTCACCTGAGCATGTCTGCAGGTAGATTCCCAGAGAAAACCACACACATGCAGCAGACATACTCACCTCTTCATCCTCCTCCTCCTCCTCCTTCCCTGAGGCGCCATGCAGCACTCAGAATGAACCCAGAATCCTGACGTCTCACCGTGAGGTGTCAAAATCACACCCTGCACGCCTGCATGTGCACCACTGCTGCAGCCAGGTGCATGCAAAGCTGCAACAAAGATGAAAAAATGACCTCACCTTTCACTTGGCTCTCATATTCTGCCAGGATTTCTTTGTCCTTCTTGCTTTTGTTTGAGTTTGACATCTCGTTCTGGTGGAGGTGACCGGACAACCGGACTGCCGAAATATATATATATATAAAAAATACAATCCAAATTATTTCCCTCCGTGTGCTCCGCCCGAGGCTCCTTCACCCGCACACATGCTCCTCACATCCATCCAGTGCCGCAGCCGCACAGCCAGTAGTGGCCCCGCACCTCCACGCTGAGGAGGAAGAGGAGGAGGAAGGAGGAAGAACAGACACGTGCACACACAGGCGCGCGCGCACAATACTCTGATGCTATCTTCACCCCGCCGTCACCTTTTTTACCCACGCAGATATAAAAGCAGAGGAAACGAAATGAATGAAAAACGCCGGTGGGGAGATGGGTGTGTCGGCGGCGTGGGCGGGGTTAGAGGCGTGACTGACAGCCGAGGAGGCCAATTAGTCACAGAGCACTCAGAGGGTCTTCTCTTCCCTTCTCGCTTAATTAATTTTTACATTTAATTCGCTTTTATTTTGTATTTTTATTCAATCATTGCAAATAAAAATTATTTTACGTTAAATTTAAGTAGTAATTTTTTTATTTATTGTCTGTTAAGCCGCATTGCTTTTCATTTGGCACACATGGCTGCCGTAAATGAGCGTGAGATCAGCAGCACATGTCAGTGTGAATTACAAACAGTTCAAAATCCCAGCAGGAGCTCAGAAATGGGTCTCTACCGCCACCTGCTGGTCAGAGTGAGAACTGCATCAGTTCTGAAATCACCGCGACAGAAACGGAGAAACGTTTATGTGGCGTTTATAAACACTTTATAACAATGAGATGCGGTTCTAGAAAGACCATCAGTGTGAGTGTTTTTTTGTTAGCAGTGACTGAAATATTAATCTGAAAACTCCAACCATAAACTTTATGTAACTTTCTGGGGAAGTTTGATGCAATAACCAAAATTTATGCAATTTCTTTGCAGATTTGATGATGAGCATCAGTTTTCAAGTCTTGCAAAGGAATTTTAGGACTGGACTTTGACTGGGCCATTACAACCCAAGTATCTAAGCCATCCAATAACATCTCTGGCTGTATTTATAGAGCAGTCTTACTCCTGGAAGGTGAACCTCCACAAAACTGCATTCAAAATGCATTTCCACTCAGAAATCTCATCTCCTACAGATCAAAACATCCAAAGATCTGAATTTGTTTTTCTTTACGGCTTCGTATTATTGCTGTAACTGATGAGCCACGAGTTTCTTGGCTCGTCAAGGACTTGAAGCTGAACTGTCGCGCTGCAGAGAGGAAATTTCGGAGCGTCAGAGTTTCTGCTGGGATGAATCACCGGAGCAGAGCTTGCTCAATGCTGGCAGCAGGAGGGTTGGAAGCTTCTGAAGCTGATTTTCTGTTCAGTCCAGAAAAATCTGGAACGTTTTGATCTTAAAATAAGGAGTTTTTTTCTACCTGGGTTTCCAGGCCTGTCTGTCGAGCTTCAGGCCTGAGAAATGAAAGACCAACCGTCTCTCAGCTTCTCACACTGCCATGTGAGAAGGCCTGGGAGCTTGAGGGTCCTGCAGTATCTTGGCTGTGCCAAGGACTGCACATTTCTGGACTGAGATGTCTGATGTTGTTCCTGGGATCTGTTGTAGCCATTGATCCAGTTTGGGGGTGACTGCCCCGAGGGCCCCGATGACCACAGGCACCACTGTGGTCTTCACCTTCCAGGCTCTCCAGTTCCTCCCTAAGGCCCTGGTATTTCTCCAGTTTCTCGTGCTCCTTTTTCCTGATGTTGCAATCGCTTGGTATTGCTACATCTACCACAACGGCTTTCCTCTGTTGTTTGTCCACTACGACAATGTCTGGTTGGTTCGCCATTACCATTCTGTCTGTCTGGATCTGGAAGTCCCACAGGATCTTAGCTCTGGCATTCTCCACCACCTTTGGGGGTGTTTCCCACTTTGATCTCGGGGTTTCCAGTCCATATTCTGCACAGATGTTTCTGTACACTATGCCTGCCACTTGGTTATGTCGTTCCATGTACGCTTTTCCTGCCAGTATCTTGCACCCTGCTGTTATGTGCTGGACTGTCTCAGGGGCCTCCTTGCACAACCTACACCTTGGGTCTTGTCTGGTGTGGTAGATCTGGGCCTCTATTGCTCTGGTGTTTAGGGCCTGTTCCAACAGATGTCATGATTTATTGCTGCTTGGGTTTGGATTTTTTAAAATCAAGAATCTGTCATTTACAAAACACTGTAGACATTTTCTCCTGGTAAACTGTATTTAAACGCAGCAGACATAAAACGGGTATTTATTCTGCAAAATAGTTAAATAAGGCTGAATCTGTCCCAACTCCGGCCACTAGGGGCAGTAAAATGTAGTGTTTTTTAAAATCTTTAAAAAAACAAAGTTTTTTAAAATCTTTAAAAAAACGAACCCCGGAAGACTGACTTTCAGGTACTTGTACAAGTTTGAGCCAATAGAAGTGAAAGTGCTCGGTTGGCGCACTGCGTAGAGACTTGGATTGGGGTTCCAAAGGGTCTGAGTTCAAGGCCCGCTTGCGGAATGTCGGAAGTGCATTGTGTATCACTGACATGTCGGGGAGGTTCCACCTAGACAGGTGGGAGGAGCAGGGAGTTCTAACTTTTTAAAAGTGACATCTCCCCAGCATGTGAGGAAATGCACATGTCAGGGAGTAGGTAGTCCAGCTGACACAGACCCTGATAAAGTCTCCGCTTCTGACATTCCTCACGCAAGCCTTGAACTCAGACCCTTCGGAACCATAAACCTTGACTTTATCCACTGCGCCAGCAATACACCTGCCCTTCTGCTCGCTTGAAGTTCTACAAGTACCTCAAAGTCAGTCTTCCCTGGTTCGTTTTTTTAAAGATTTAAAAAAATTTAAAAAAATAAAATAAAATAAAATAAAATAAAATAAAAAAACTCAATTTTTTTCCCCGTAAAATACTGTCATCCCATATTTGGCTGTTAATGTGCGTCTCGCATTGAACCGATGTATAACTGTCCGATAGACACGCCTATAATTAACATCAACACTTAGTTTAACAATAATGGCCAAAATAAAACATAGGAAGTATTGAGGTCAGCTGAAGGACCCTGAACGCTACGGACCGACGCTGGACGTCACGGTGACCTGCAGACGGACACCATGCAGCCGCAGTGAGCTGCTATCAACCCGGGTCTGTTTCAACATCCTCTTCCAGCTGAAGTCCTGAGTGACTCCAGCTTCAGTGTGATCATTCTCACAGTTCACATTTAGAAATAGAAACTGTCAAACTGATGGGAGTTTTTATTGAACATCTGCAGCTTCTTCAGTTTGCTTCACAAGGAGCTGACTGTGTGTTTGTGAATCGCCACCAGAGGGCAGCAGACTTGTCCCTCAGACAATGAAAGCAGGATGATGCTTAAAGCCTCTGCAGGGAAACAGGCTGCAGAAGCTCAGCCTGGGCGGATAGATGAACCCACCATGACTGAGCTGCAGTTACACGCTGAATCTGCAACGCTTTTTACTCCGGTTCCCTCTGGGACTGTTGAATTTTACACAAAACAAATTACAAAGGCTAACCTGGAAGAGAAAGTTAAAGCAACAGCCAAAGATCTAATTCACGCTCTATAAAACGTTTCAGTGTTTCTGGCCTGTTGGTATCGTTTATGAACCGCTAAGTTCTGTTTTTATTTTTTATTAAACTGATCCTTAGTACTTATTTTACTCCATATACTCTGTTGTGTAATGGAACCAGGCTAAAAATGGAAAAAAAAAACATTAAAACGTTGTAATATTATGACTTTATTCTCGTAATACTATAACTGTTTTAGGGTCATATTGAGAAAGAAATTAGGAGTCATATTATAAAAGTTGTATGACAATAAAGCTAAAATATAGTTGAATAAAGTTGAAGTAAAGCTTTATTCCTTAGTTCTGAGAAAAGTCCGATCCGATCCGGACCAGACCGGACTGGACCTCTGTCTCCTCTTCAATGACATTTCAAGTCGCTCCTGTTATAAAAGCCTAATTTTCGAGCAGATAGGATCAGTTTCCTCACTAAGGTAATAGCATATGGAGTGCAGTTAGTGTCCTGCCCGTGTTTCCACAAGGAACCAGAGGCCTAATGGTTCTGTTTGCTGGTCGGCTTCCTGTTGTTCAGCCTTATCAGTCCTGGTCAGAAAAACACGAGTCAGCGCCGGCGAACCGCAGATTCAGGCCGTTAAACGTCACAAATCCTCAAGGACGCAAAGAGTTAACGACCCAAAAACAAGTTTAAACACATTTCCAACACTTTTAATGAGATCCAGGTAACCATAGCAACAAGAGGTTTCATTGGCTGTCTGGAAATCTGTTGCTGCGCACAGCCTGTCAGCTGGCTGAATAAACACAACTTGGTAATCAAACACGTTTTTGTATTATTTTCTGAATAAACACAGAATCGAAGGAAGTTATATGAATAATTTCAGTGAGTTTCCATTTTCTAAACTTTTTATTTCAGTTAACAGAAATGTTTTCTCTTTGAGTTTTTGTTATTTTATTAGTTTTTTTTTTATAGATTTGTATGTTGTTTTAAATTCTTTTAGTGTGTCAGTAATGAGGATTACATGTTTAACATTCTGTTGTTTTTTTACAGGAAGCCTGTTTTATTCGCCGTTATGCCGACGACGACTGATTTATTTCTGCTCATCCTCCGTCTGACCTAGAAAACATCAAAGCTTCGGTAGCCATGAATTTTCTGAGCTTTAATAAAAAGAAAACAGATGATTTCATTCAGTCTCAACAGTAATCCAAATATTTCTCCTCCACAGTTTGGTGACCTGGATCCTTGTGATTTTCATTAATGCCAGGATGCAAAACGACCCGTATTATAACCTGGAGATAACAATCCATTCTGTTTTGACAACTCGACGTTATAATTATAATTTGATCAATTCTGACATGTAGTTTCAGTTTTTTGTTGTTTTTCTCTTTTTCAGTAGCTGAGTTTCTTTTCCACTTATTTTGTTGTTTTTTTTTTTTTTATTTAATTGCTTCCTGTTGATTTTCATTGTATTTTACTTCTGATTTCTTGTTTTTTTGTTCCCGCTGCATCTGGGAGCAGTTTTCACCTATTTTTTTCCAGTGCGGTCATTTTTCCTCCTCCTCGTCAATTCTTTCATTCTTGACAAAGACGGTCCACCATTGTTGCGTAATTTGTTTGTGTCGCTTTTTGTAGCTCTGTTCTCACTGAAAGCGCGTCCAACAGCTTGTGTGCATTTTCAGTTGAAACGTGAACAGAAACTAGAATCCAACACTTTGGTGGCAGAAACTCGGCAGCAGAGTATCTGATGAGGACGTCCAAACATCCTGCTGCGCTCTGTGGCAGAAATCCATCAATCCACATCCATGTTTCTGTCTGAAAAGGATGGAAAATGCGTCTAAAATGCTTTTCAGACAGAGCAGAAAAACGTATTACTGTCAGATTTATCTCCAGCCTGAAAGCAGCAGCGGCGGTTTGTGCAGCTTTAACGCTGTGTGATGATAAACGACCCTAATTGAACAGTTAGACATTTAACCTCCAGCAACGAGGCTCCTGACTGATAAGATAATATCCCACCCACGCACACAAAAACACACTTCCCGCCTGGAACTGGTGCTGCCGTAGTTTCGGTGTGTTTTTGTGCTGCAGGATGCTGCAGGATGCTGCAGGATGCTGCGTGGCTCGCCGCCGGGCGACTCCTCTCTGCTGTTTGTTTGAGCTGAACTCTGATAATCTGATTCAGGGAACGTGATGGATAACAGGATAATTAACAGATTATCTGCTCAAGTCCTCCAAGAAGCCAAACTTATGGGTGTGGAAATTATTTTCAGATTTAATTTTAGGCTCTTAATTGAATTGTGAAAGTGAAATGCCTCTAGAGTGATTTATTTTAAATGTTTGCTTCTTTTAATTTGAAGGCAGCGGACGACCCGCACAGGGCGGTGGAAGAAACCGATAAAACACGCTCAGCTTGTTCATCAAACTTCCTGGATTCCTTCGGATTGTGGAAATGAAGGAATTTGTCATGAGACAATCAGGAGGATGTTTTTCCTCCTGTAGATTCAGTTTGATTGAGATCAAAACTTCAACATCTCCAGCTGCTGTGGCTCTCAGTCAAACCAGCCTGTTCCCCTCCCGGCCTGTGGGGGCGCTGCTCCATGAACCACTGAAGGAAAAACCTCTGAAGAGACTGAGAACTTCCTTCTTCACCAAATGCATCAGATTTTAGCGACTGGAGAATTTCTCTTTAGTCTTTGGCTAAAAACCACGAGCCATTTATCCTGTTCCGGTTGTATTTACCCAGAATGCCCGGCTCTGCAGTCCACTTCCTGCTTTTGGAGTGGTCTCCAGTTTGCATTGTGTTCACATATGCATTGGAACCGAACCGAGGCCGATGTTGTTAGGCGGACCAGAGTTAGCTTAGCATTCAAGAAACGAACCGGACTGTTTAGAGAAATGGACCGGAACATGATTAACATGTCGGCACCGAAAACTCGTGTTTCCAAAATGCTGCCAATAACGATGATGTGGAGCCCGACGCTTAAAAACCGTCCAACCAGCAGTTTCTATCCTCGTAACTCGAACCAAGCAGTAAACTACAGATGTCCTGATGCTACTTTGCAGAAAACTCGTCTCCTCCGGGTTTATTTCAGGGTCTGCCCACGCCGGTGCGCAGTCAGTAAATTTCTCCCTGAGGTTGCTCCTGTTTCGCCGCTTCCTGAGAGAGCGACTGTAATAAAGCAAGGATCAAACACGGATCATGTCAGATCGTATAATCTGGGCGCGAAGTGAAGAAGGGTTTTAAGAACCTCACTGATCCTCCCCTGAAATCCCAGCAGCTCTCCCAAAACAGACATTCAACACTTTAATTACCATCGCAGGCTTTGGAAAGAGGCAAAGCAGCAGCAGCAGCAGGTTTATTCTCTGCTGCTGTAAATTAGCTGCGACTGAAAACAAACACAAAGAACTGAAACCTTCATTAAAGCGTCTGAGTCCGAAAGCTTTGCCAGGAAACGGTTCAGATGTTCTGCAGAGTTTCAATCAAAAACGAAATTTACAAGTTATTTTATCTTTAGTAAGGCAACAAATCAAACATCTAAACTGGAGATTTTTGTTTTTGTAAGAGAAATATTGATTTTCTTTCACCTCCTACAGAAAAGCGGAGCAGGTGACATAATGTTCACTGAAGAGCGAAGCAGATTCAGTTTTCAGAGAATGCTTCGCGTTTTTCAAACTTTCTGCTGCTTCTTTAGATCTTGCATTGTTTTATTTCACAAATTAGAACCAGACGGCTGTTTCACTACAGAAGCATGTCACTAATTTGCGTGGAATGTGTTTATGCTGCCATGTTCCAGCTGCATCCAAGACGTGACCAGAAAGAAAGGAATTGTTCTTTTTTCAGTTATTAGGTTTAAATTATCTCCTCCTCGGATTCCTTCTGTAAGTGTTGAAGGAGAGGCCAGCAGAGGGGTCGGCTGATAGTGGAAAAGCTTTGTGCATGTGGAAGTGATAAGCAGAGAGTGTATGCGCTTTAGCAATGCTGTTTACTGCAGGTTGTACTTTGAATTTATTCTTTGTATAGCCTTTGTTTTGTCTGTACCAAAGGTAAATAGAAAAATAACTGAAAAATGGCCTAATGAAAGGACCTAATCAGACGGGCCTTTTCCAGCAGCCATTGTACAGCACATTCAATGCTAAAACCAGCTGACCAAACATACTGGAGCTCTGCCACGGTTGTTTGGTAACAGCTCCACTCGAACGTGACATCTTAGAGGGAGGTTTTCCAGACATTAACTTGTTGCCAAAAATACATCTGGGTATTTTAAACTCTAGCTAATGGAGCTAGTTTCTGCTAGTGGTGTTAGTTGTAGCTAATGGCGCTATCTCTACCAATGGCGCTAGTTATAATGGTGTTACTTCTAGCAAATGGCGTTAGCTCTAACTAATGGCGTTAGCGCTAACTAATGGCATTAGCTCTAACTAATGGCGTTAGCTCCAACTAATGGCGTTAGCTCCAACTAATGCCGTTAGCTCTAGCTAATGGCGTTAGCTCCAACTAATGCCGTTAGCTCCAACTAATGGCGTTAGCTCTAACTAATGGCATTAGCACTAACTAATGGCATTAGCACTAACTAATAGCATTAGCACTAACTAATGGCGTTAGCTCCAGCTAATGCTGCTTCCTTGGTTTTCATCTTCTGATTAAACCATGTGGTTCTTTCAGAGACTTTAGGGTTTATTGTCGCTCTCCACTGATTATCTTTGTCTGTTTTGCAACTGGTTTTGCTATTTGCCCTTCAGCCCCACCTGGTATTTGTCTAATTGTTGCTCTAGTTTGAGATTTGGTGATGAGCTTCAGATGTTTCTTTTGATCATCTCAGTCACATTTGTGTCTGTTTATGCCGTGTGGCCTACAAATCTCTCCGTCTTTCCTGGTTTAAAGTTCAAACGTTTGGATTATCTGCTGTTTCAGAGCCACAGGGGAAGAAAACAAAGGGCTTAGTCAAAGTTTCAGTTCAATGCCTGGAGGTTGAGCACATGTGTTTGGGTTTTGTCTCTGTTTTATAACATAATGAAGGACATTTTTGTTATTTTTCCTCTTAACTGTGATGTTGAATCGGAACTCGAATTATTAATCATATCGTTAATTAATTATTAATGGATTTTACAAGTTTAATAAAACTGATCTCATACTAGAGGAGTAAATAAAATAGTTCATCACATAATTCAGAAATTGAAACCAGATTTAACACATAGAAATAGTTCCAGAGATGGATAAAATACCCAAAATTTAAGACAATCTGTCAAAGAAATGATGCAAGTCGGACTAAAAAAGTATTTGGTAAAAAGGCGACTCGAGCGCTGAGGACCTGATTAAAACAGTTTTAAAACTGCATCATTAAATGGGCCAAAATATGAAATCATGTGGAAGTGATTTGTATGCATTGTCTTACCAAAAAAATAGGAAAACATTTTTTTTGCCAATATTCTTTTTCAAACATCACTTGGCAAAAAAGTGATATTTTTTAAAATGATTTTTTTTGCAATAAAATAAGGATTTTTTTCCACAAATAAATTGTTCTAAGACCTTTTTTTGTTTTTGCTGAAATGGTTTTATTTTTCCAAACATAACTTCACAATAAAATAAAAAATGATATAGGTTATTACAGTAGAAAGGTGACAATATTTCATATGTATTTATGTGTTTAATAATGCCGTATAGTTTCAGTGTTACTGTCTGAAATAAGAGAAAACATATATTTTCCCTCTAGACTTTGTTCTGTCATGTAAAACGTGTCAATGTTACCAAATTATTACATATTACGTCAGAAAATGAGCTCATAATCCCTAATAAGCTCCATCAGGCCTGCAGCCTGTAATTTGACACTTTGAACAATAAATTCACTTATCGGCTCTCCAAGAAAAGCTTTCCTGTTATTGCAGCCGCCGTCTTTTGTCCTGGTTCTTAAGCACAATCGCAGACCTGATTCTCATGATAAAACTTTTGTTTCTCCTCCTCCTTTGTGCTTCTTGGTGCATAATTTGATTCTTATCCGGTTTTGTTTGTGTGTTGATGTGATTTCACCGACCAAAGCGGCTCAACAGTGAGGAGCAGCTCCAGTATTGTTGCTTCCAGCCGATGACAGACAGGCGAACAAATTGATTAACAATAGAATTGATCAGTGCTGGCAGCAAATTCATGCTAAAGGAGCCACAACCCATAACTGAGTCCATAGAAAGTTTTTAAACACATTTCATTTTTATGGATCTGATGAAATTTTGAGACGCTGAATTTTAGGTTTTTATCATCTCTAAGGCAAAATCATAAGAAATAAAAACCTTTTTGTGAGGAAAAAATAATTTTTAGTTTTTTAAATGGTCGCCACCTGATTGGATAAAACCCAGATCTGTTCTTCTGTTTCTCCATTCAGATCTATTTCCAGGTCTCATTCGTGTTACTGTCATTTATTTTGCATTATTTATTTGAAACATTTTGTCTGATGTGACAAATCCAAACAGCTTTTCAGACGGGTTTAAAACATCAAGACAAACCGTTTATTATTCGCTCCAGTTGTGTTTTTTATCAAATAACATCCCAAATTTAAAGCTGTTTGTAACATATTAATCATGGATGTTTTATGATATATTCAGATCAGATTAATTTTTGATGTATTTGTTTAGTAGGAGAAAAAATAAATGTTGTCTTTTCCTTGAAAGAGATGATAAATGACTTCCAGTTGGAGGAAGAAACCAGACTGAAAATCTGGAGTCAGATTTGAAAACTTTGTAAAAGCAAACGATCTTCATTCAGACGTAACGGGTTTTTAATCATGTCAGAACAGAACAACAAAGCCTGGATAACTCGGATGCAGCGTCCTTGGCTCAGGACTTTAAGCTGCGTTGCCTTCAGATGTCAGTTTTCCCTTTGCAACATATTTTTCTCTCCAGGCGAACGCTTTGTTCTGTTTCCTCTGCTGAACGGGCCGGAGAACCCCAGAGGGAACGAAGTCAGAAAGGTTCCCTGAAGCTGCGAGGAGGAGGAGGAGGAGAAGGAGGAGGAGGAGGAGGAGGAGGAGGAGGAGGAGGAGGAGGAGGAGGAGGAGGAGGAGGAGGAGGAGGAGGAGGAGGAGGAGGAGACGCACTGAGAAGGTCAGCGGAGGTTTCAGGATTTTCAGCGTCTGAAACGGGAAGCAGGAGCAAAAAAACACGAGAAACAGAGCAGAAATTGTTTGGTAAAACGTAATGCGTAACTGGTCAAATTGTCAATTATTTCAAATTTAAAGATTTCAAAATAACGTATCAAAATATGAAATTAAGTGGAAATTTTGGTATTTTAACAATAAAAATTACAATAAATTGTGTAAATTACAAAATCAGGTAAAATGAAAATGTTTCCAAATTTCTTTCAATAAAAAAACTTTAGAAACTTTAACTAACCTGCAGGTGTTTGAGTTTTTAGTTAAAACATGTTTGTAGGTAGAAAATCCAGAAATTTTATTCTAGTTAGAGTAGAAATACTAAATCATAAAATCACTCAAATAAAAGTAAAACGTTCATGAAAAATGATCCTAAAGCAGTTATTGCCAAACTGCTAAAAAGTTCATCTAGTTTTATTTAAAAGTTCTTTTCTGGTAATACTTAGTTACAGGTAGTTATAGTTTATAGTTTATCCCCTTTTAATTACTGTTTTTATTTATTCCAGTGAACAAAAATGTTTTGTCAGTTTTTAAAAAGCTCCATAAAACCTGGCGCTGCTTCAGTTCAAGTAGATGGTTTTGTGTTGTTTCCTTCAGTGGGTCTTGCTGCAGCGCCCCCACAGGCCAGGAGGGGAACAGGCTGCTCAAACAGTTTGGTTGGGTTCTGAAAAAACCCCACAGCAGCTGGAAATATACCAACTTTCTCCTGGACTTAATTTATAATTCATCTGTAAAAAATGAATTATAACAGAACCCCAGCAGAACCGCAGGTCCAGAACCGCAGGTCCAGAACCGCAGGTCCAGAACCGCAGGTCCAGAACCGCAGGTCCAGAACCGCAGGTCCAGACTCCCAGTCCAGTTTATGGAGAGGAAACTCAGCGGGATCCAGACCAAAGTAAGGAGCTTTGATTTCCTGATAAGATGCTCTGATCCGAAAAGCTAATGTTCCAAAACGTTTCCTGTAGGGAAACCGCCTGGTTTTCTCTCTTTCTCCTCAGATTTAAATCAGATTAAACACTTAATGACAGTCGGTTGATTGAGTGAAGCAGGAGGAGGAACAACCTGCAAAAATGTAGAAAATATTTGTTTATCTGACATTTTCCCTTTAAATCCTATTGAAGCCGAACCTTTGATCTTTAATTGGGGTCTGAATGTTTCTGTTAACGTGATTTAAACAACTTTAGAAAGTTGTAAGTATGTCTTGATAAGGAAAGGGTGTACTTTCTTTTTCAAATTGCTGTGTTGAGTTTTTACCCTCAATTATTGAATTGAGGATAAATTTTCCCAGAAATTATTGTGATAAACAGTACATTAGCTTTGAGAGCATTTTAAGGTGATATAATGCAAGAACACATTCTCAAACTTTAATGAGCGTTTTACATGTCTCAGATAAATAAAACAAGTAAAATTAATCAAAAAGTCTCTTTATACAAAATCATCCTTCAGTAAATGGTTTAGTTTAGATTTTGGTAGCAGGAGATGCAAATGGAAATCATTGAGTTTGTTTTAATTTGTCGTTTGATTTATTGGCTTAACTGGCCTGGTTGTCCGGTTTGCGTGCTTTAAAAGCAGGAAGTGATGATGTTTGAGCAGAACGGAACCGAAGCCGGGTCGGTTCCCAGCGACCGCCAGCGTTTCTCACCAGCCGGATCACAGAATCCGCCCTTTGGGATCCACATCAGCCTCTCCGACCCGCTTCGCTCCCAAACGGGAGGAAAACAGGAATGCTGTAAAAATCTGATCACAGAACAAGGTTAAAGCGTGACACGGTTACTGGGAGAACATGTGGCGAACAGGAAGTGTCCACGTGACCTCTGACCTCCAGCGGCCCTCCTAATGCCCCAGATGTAAACATTGCCCTGTTTTGAGGCCAGCAGCTTCAGAACAGGAGAAGATGAGAAGCAGCAAATTCATGACAAGAAGCAGAAGAAGAAGAAGGAGAAGGAGAATTATTCCTCCACAGGCTGCAAAAACGGCACAAATTTACGTTGCATTTCCATCGTCTGCTGTCAAACGTTTGAGCTGCAAAACTGTTCCTTTAAAAGTAGGATGATGCGTTACCATGGTGACAGTCACAAAACATAAAATGCATGAAGCATGTTTTTATGAAGTGGTTTGAAGCGACTCAACCAGGGCAAAGCATAACGTCGTCACGTAAAGCTGTAAAACTATTTCAGTTTTGTGCGTCTGGTAAGGCAGAAACCGAGTGACTCTGAACGGCAATTTGCTGAAAAAAATGCAGTTAACCGTCGTTTTTTAAAAATTGATATATTCAATTCATTTAATTTGCATTCAGGTGAATTAATATTCAACAAGCTGAGCAGAGAAAACGGCTGCTGGATCCTGAAGGTTTTGAGTGAAAGTGCAGCTGCAGCAACAGTTGTGATGTTTTAGCATCCTGGAGTTTTATCCTGTTTCCATGAATTTAATCAAGCGACACAAAGTCTGTAATAGTTTAATTCCTTTAATATGCGTCGTAAAGACTTGGAGATCATGGATCGCTTCAGTCTGCCAGTTGTTTCTCAAGAGGATCTCATAAAATTCCCAGAATTCATTGCCATTCTGATGCGGTTTAAATCAGCTTTATTGTGCTGTCATAAATCTTTAGTTTTGCTTTTTAAGAAGCTCGAAGTTCTGCTAAACTACAAGCCTGAAGTCCAAACATGAGCTGGATCTCCTGTTAGAGGGAAACTTTGATCCTGGGTGGAATCGGGTCCCAGCAGATTTATGAAGCAGAGATTTACGTTTCAGCTCGGAGGGTTTGGGTTTCGCTCCGAGGATCTGCTCTTCTTCACTACAGATAAAAACACCTCAAAAGCCTCCCTGTAAGATCTGCTGTGTGGAAACGATGATTCAGCCGGAGGTTCATGGTTGGGGCTCGGAGCGGCCGGTGCCGCCCTGCCGTCGTTCTGGACCTGATGGAGTTTGACCTGATGATGAAAGCTTTATCCCGGCTCCAGTAAATATTTGAACTGGATGGAATCGGCATGCAAACATGGATCTGTTATCAGGGTTCCAACAGGAAAACAGTGTTTTGGTCCCAGACTGACCTGATTGCACAAAACCTCTTCCCCCTGACCCACTGAGCGGTTCTCATGCTGCGTTCCAGTTCCACTGGGAAATTCAGATTTCCTACTCAGAAAAATCAACTGGAACGCCCTAAGAGGTCGGATTTCCCTTTGGAAAAATGGGAAAGTTACAACTTTTTAGGTTGACTTTGCATTTAAATATGGCTGCTGCTCACCAGGCCTTTCACAATAAACCACTCAATGACATCATAAATTAAAACAAGCTCAGTAATTTATCATTCTGGTGACAAAAGTCTTTGGTGTTTTGGTCTCAACCAGCCTATTTATGAAAGGACAATGTTGATTTCACAATCTTAATATTTCATTTTATTTATTGTTTCGGTTATTTTGTTTAAATATTTTTGATATTTAAAATGCCTTCTAGTTTCAGTGTTAAATGTTCATTATAATTCCAAGTTTATTGATCTTTAAGAATGTTTTTCTGCATTATTATGCGATTGCCGTAATATTAGATGAAAATGGTCAATATTACCATTTAACAAAACTTCTGGACAATTTAAGGTGACCTGTTATGCAAAATTCACTTTTTTGGATGTTTTTGTTCTTCAATTTGGGTCTAAAAACAGTCAAAGCACTTAAAAAAATCACCCCGGCCGTTTTAGGTAATATGTTTTTGGTGAGTCGTTTCAGAAACTTTCTGATAATTAGGTCGCAAGTCAGCAGGTGCTGCCCCATTACCTAGCAACCAAAGCAGAGCCTAGCCCCGTTACCTAGCAACCAAAGCAGAGCCTAGCCCCGTTGCCTAGCAACCCAGGCAGAGCCTAGCCCCGTTACCTAGCAACCAAAGCAGAGCCTAGCCCCGTTACCTAGCAACCAAAGCAGAGCCTAGCCCCGTTGCCTAGCAACTCAAGCTGAGTTCCAGAACATTTGGTCAGTTGGTTTTAAAATTTAGTTCCACACCTGGAAGTGGCACAGATCTGATTTTTATTTTTTGGGGATGGAAAGATCTGAGGTGGGCTGTTAAATTCCTTATTTATAAGAATCATCACTCATCTACCTAATTTAAATGGTGTTCTCTTGTTTTTCCCATTTTGAAGAATGATATGAGGAAAAACGTCAAGTTGAGTTTCAGATTATTTTTATACTTTTAGGATTGTTGGTAGCAGAAACATACGTACTGCAAGTTTCCCCTGTGAATCAATAATCAGATTAGATTAATTCATTTGTGGCTGATTTGCTAATAAGTGTGGAGTGTGAAACATTTCTTCATTTGCAGTGTTTCATAAATGCTGTTTTTGTTTCTGAAACGTGTTTCGCCCTGCAGTTCATCTCTGCGTGTTTCCATTTATCACCTCGATATTTTCACTGCGAGCCGTTTCAGAAAGTCGAAGGACAAACAGCTCATTGCTGCGGGAAAAAAGCCCAAAGATCCGCTTTAAACGCACGAGGGTGGCCAGTGAGAGCTCGCCGCGCACAAACACAAAGGCTAATTGCTGCTATAATTATTTCTGGGGTGACGGATGAAAATTGCCCACATATGCTCTGCAGCTGCTTTAGAAAAAAATCATTTGGAAGGTTGTGACGCTTACATAATACTGTACATTATGGAGCAAACAGCTGAAACCTTCAGCAAACAGAAAATAATCACTGAAAAACACCAGGAGTTTTTCCTCCCAAACGTCTCCTGTTTCTGTCAGAATCAACAATTTTATCTGTTTCAAAATTAGTTTAGTCTCATTTTAAGCAAAGATATTTCCTTCAGAAAACTGACAAAAATACTTGGTAGGATTTTGTGTTTTTACAGTGAAGAATTGTCCAGAACCCCATCAGACTCTCCAAGCATCTTCTGTAAGGAAACCCAAAATGTTTGAACCACGTCAGAAAGCTAAAAATGAATTCTGACAAATATCAGAAATCTGAACAAAATGTTAAAAATTCTCATTATATTGGGATTTAGGAAATGGAGAACCTGCTGCTTTAACAGAACAGGTTTAGAAAAGTGTTTGTGTATGTAAACATGTTTGCAGCTTAAAGCTCAGAGACACAAAACTGTCCAAATAAAAGCTTTTGCAGTGAATCCATCAGATCCTCGTCTGGCCGTTCAGCTGGAACGCGTGACCGAGCCGCAGGGGGTCTGTGGATGTTTTCCATCCGTTTCTGTCTGCTGGTCTTCCTCCTCTGCACCGCAGCTTCCTCACCTCGACCTGAATCTGGACCCAGACCCGACCCTGAAGACGTGATCCTGAGTCAGCAGGACTCGGCTTAATTGTCCAAATCGTTGTGTGTTGGCGCCGGACTCGGAGCGGTTTCAGCTTCCTGCCTCCATGGAGCGAAGCCAGGAAGTGGATTAGCGCTTGGAGCTGATGGGTTTGGACAGATATCCTGGAGAAGCAGCTGATCAGAACATCATCCTCTCAACAAACCAATTGGACACATAACTGGAGGCTCTTTCATGTCTCTGAGGAAGAAGCTCAGCCCGTCTCTGAACCCTCATCTGAAACGCCGAGGATTAAACTTTCACTGAGGCGCAGGAAGATTTATTAGTAATACGAATTGTCATTAACTCATTTCATTTTCATTGCTGCACGTTGAAGCATTTTTATTGGCAGACGCATCGCAGGTTATAAAGAGTTCCCACAGTCTGAACTGGAAGGCATCTCTGAACCGCCATCTTGGTAGGCAAGAGCAAAGCATGGATGAACCAACAAGCAGAAAATACATGGACACTCTGGACCAAGAGAAAGAAATATCAACAAAATGGCTGCTGTCAAGACTGATTCTAGAAACATGTCAGACGCTGTGGACAAGCTACTTCCTGTCTCCTAGAGAGAAAACAATGCAATATTTCAGATACTTCAAACCAAAACTAATCAATTATTATATGTTATTGATTAGTTTTCCAGCCACATCCTCCAGAAATTACGGTGAAAACGTCTAAAAACTTTTAATCCAAGTGTTAAAAATAAAATCTACACACAGAGACACAAAAAGAAAAATTTACAATCATTTTATTAGACAACAGAAACAGATTTTCTCTGATTTTCTCCGGTTTGTGGTCCAACACTTTGTCCCCTGAAGTGAAACTTCTCTCCATCATCGGTCTCTGCAGGTGGAAAGTCTTCAAACACACAAGCGTCGAGGTTTGACTCGGCTAAGTCAGAGATATTGATCCTGGACACACCCACTGCTGGGGCTTTTCTGCGCAGAATGCAAATAAAACAGATTTATTGGGCCCCTGGGCGTCGCTCTGACTTTAATAAGCCATGCATTACCTCACAGGCCAGGCTGGGCAGCGAATCACATGCAGAGCTGAGAAGAAAGCAGTGAGGCTGAAAACTGAAATGAACTTTATCGTCGAAGGGATTCACTTCTTTCACTCATCAAATCCAAGATCAGAGCTCAGGGTGTCCACAGTCTGGCCCGGGGGCCGTTTCTGGCCCCTTTGAGGGACGTTTGGCAACCCCTGCAAAAAGAAGTTATTATTCTTTTAAGAAGAAAAACATGAGGTAATAGAACAGTTAGAAATTTAATAGTTTATTTAATTGAGTCAAATTCCTTAATTGATTCTTTTATTTCTGTTTGTAATTTTGTTTTATCAAAACCAAACATTCTTAGAAATGATATCTTATGTCTGACTGTCTGGAGGCCCCTGAACATCTGGAGGCCCCTGAACGTCTGGAGGCCCCAGAACGCCTGGAGGCCCCTGAACATCTGGAGGCCCCTGAGCGTCTGGAGGCCCCTGAACATCTGGAGGCCCCCTGAGCGTCTGGAGGCCCCCTGAAATATCTGGAGGCCCCTGAACGTCTGGAGGCCCCTGAACATCTGAAGGCCCCTGAACGTCTGGAGGTCCCTGAACGTCTGGAGGCCCCTGAACGTCTGGAGGCCCCTGAACATCTGGAGGCCCCTGAACGTCTGGAGGCCCCTGAACGTCTGGAGGCCCCTGAACGTCTGGAGGCCCCTGAACGTCTGGAGGCCCCTGAATGGCCCCTTCCAGCAGCTACTGAGATCTCAGTCTTATAATTGTAGATCTTGAGGTTCTAACATAGAAAACATTAAATAGAGTCAAACCCCTTTGAGCTTTTTGATCTATAAATGATCTGCAGCTAAGTTGATCTTAAATCGATATTATTGGAGCTTAATTAGTAAAACGGCAGCAAATGTGCTTATTTCATACCTTCATGACCTTTGACCTTCTCTGCTCTGTTGAACAGCTTCAGCCTCGTCTGTCAGCAGCAGAAACAGAAAATTTGTTCCTGTTGGGGAAAATATAAACATCTGCTTTGCATGTCACATGATGGCAATGATGTAATCGGATCCAATTAGATTATTGATCGCTATGGGCTGTTGCTATGTTGTTGTTCGGTGTTTTAAGATCTTGTTCGATGTGCCCTTTTTTAACTTTGAGCCCCCGGCCCTCCAAAGGCCTCTGCACGGCCCTGATTCCCACTTCCAATTAATCATCAAGTTCTCTAAATGAATCAAGGATTTATTCAGTGGGAGGAGATTTAATGAGCACCTGACATGGAACAGATCTGTCTGAGAAATGAGCTGGAAAACAAAAATCCCTTAAACATGCTAATGCTGCGTGGAAATGGCTGCGTACATTAAAAAGTTGCTTTAGCTGCAGGATCTTTAACTGCAGTTTGTCATGAGAAAGAAACAGCGAGTGAGAAATCGTCTCTGAAGGCAATCGGCCCCCTGCGGTTCGACAGAGTGGAGACGCAGCGGCTGATCACCGTCGATCGGCGGCAGCAGGTGATGCTTTCTCTGCGTCTGTGGGAGCGGGAGCCACGGAAAGAGACAAATGTGACCTTTCCGCTTCGCTATCAGGAGAAACCCTTTAACTGTAACGGCGTGTTTGAAGCTGGCAATAACAGAGATGATGGGCGTCCTGCTGCGGCCCGTTTCTGATCGGTTCTGTTCATAAATTACCAGCTGCGATCATTTGAAAGCAACAATTTAGCTTTCTTTTCCTGGTTTTTTCTGAACTAGCAGAAAGAAACCAGAACCGGTCCAGAAATGGTGACACAATGGCTGACTGTGTCAAACACGCAGCGTTCGCCCGGCGGTGTCTGCGCGCTTATCGCCGCGGAGACCGGCCGCCATTATCTGTCAGTTCCGGCCAACTTTGACAGCTCCATCACCGCAGAGTCATAAATCTGAGAGTGGTGGCAGGTCTGAGCATTACCCAGCATTGTTTTACCAAAACTCATTATGTAACCGTCTGATCTGCAGCCGCCTCGCTCCGCTCTGCATACAGATTGGACATTAAGAGGCCGAAACGCAGCGACATGCTGCAAGATTTTTCTGAATCACGTCTCAAACCACAGTTTTGGAAATTTCTACCAACAAAATACCAGGAGACTCGATTGATAACAAATTTTCCCAGAAGTTAAAACAATAAATGATGATATTGTTCTATTGTAACAATTTTCAATCAAAATAACCTCCCAATTAGCCCCTCCCACCCATTTAGCCCCGCCCACCCAATTGGCCCCGCCTACTCGGTTAGCCCCGCCCACCAGCTCATGTCTGCATGTTTCCAGTAAACAACACAACAACTTTTTGCCAGTAATTAGCAACATTTCAGATGTATAAAAAATGTTTAATCAGTCAAAATCAGAATCGGCAGGTCAGGGTTTTTAAAAGATCAATAATCGCCGATCGACCAGAAAACTACAATCAGTGCAGCCCTGATACTAAAAATCCAAAAACACATTTTCATATATCAATAACTTTCAATTCTAAAGCATGTTTCACACATATCCAAAGTAAATAAAACAACGAAATAATAATTATAAAATCTCTGGAAACAAAATTATCCTTAAAGGAAAATTAAGAATTTTATCATCCAGTTTTTGGTAAAAAGAAAAAAAGCAATAAATAATCCAAATGATTTTGCTTTAATTTATCATGCGATTAACTGATTTACTGCTTATTGCAACACCGATGCTAATACCGATACTTTTTATCAATTAAGCTGAATTTATGATTAAACTTTTGACATTTTGCTGGTGTTTTTTGTTTTTTGAACAAAAAAAAAAACCCAACTAATTATTTAATTATATTGTTAAAAATTAAAATTTTTAACAAAGTTGAATTAAATATTTTAATTGCTAATTAACAAGATAAACAGAAAGAACGGAACAAAAAAATGTTTTTTCTTAAATAAAGCGCAAAAAATGATAATTTCAGAGAAAGTCAAAGCAAAATCCTTTTTGTGGTAAAGTTAAGAAACAACACACAAATAAACTAAAATTTCACCAGGAAATGTGAAACAAAAGTTTCAATCTGTATAAATTCCAGTGAAAACTGATTATTGTTGTAAACTGTTTTTTTTTCCTGTTCTGGATGTTTAAAATACGCAGCTGGTTTTGTTTCCAAGGTTCCTGCAGCAGTAAAATCATCCGCCTCCTTTGGGAATCATAAATGCTTTTAATGTAATAAAAGCGACTTTATTAATCCCTCGTCAGGCTGAAACCTTCGACTCCCGCTTTCCTGATGAAATCAGAGAAAGCTGAAGTTTCACCAACGTTGAATTTTATTTGTTTTCAGTTTTTTCCTTCATGGTCGTTTGTGATGAAACAAGTTTTCACACCCTGACCTTCATTTCTAGGATTACATTTCTAGTCTAGAGATTTAATCCTTAATTTTCTTCTGGCTTTCCTCATTTTTATCACTTTAATGGTTCCAGATAATCAAATCACTTTTTTTACAGGCAGTTTTCATAATTATTTCATTTATTAGAGTATAAAAATCAATCCACTGCTGATCTAAACTAAACATATTTGATATAATTGCTGAACAATTATTAAGATTCAAATTCAGATATAATCAAGTAATTTCAGTTACTTTATATTCCACTCATAGCATTAAGCTAACCTTAGCATTTTAGCTAATACATGAATGTTAGCATAGTGAGTGGAGTAGGTCCCTGTTACTCAGCATGCTAACATTAGCATTGTAGCTAAAATAACTGTTTTATCACACTGACTAGAGTACATCATGCTAGTAATACCTGACATGCTACTCACATCATTTAAGCTGAAATTAGCATTTTAGCTAATTTTAGCTTATAAATTAATGTTTGCATACTGAGTGGAGTAAGTCGGTGTTACGCAACATGCTAGTGATAACTTGCATCCTATCGGTAGTGTCAACATGCTAGTGACTCTGTGTGCTATCATTAGCACACAGAGTCACTCATGCTAACGTTAGCTTTATAGCTAAAATAAGCATTTTGGCTAAGAGGATTTTAGCTATTTTTTGATGTATTGGTCACATTTAGCATACTGACATGCTAGTGATGCTATTTAAGCTAACCTTACCATTTTAGCTAACTTTTTTATCCTCAATACGCTGGATTCCAACATACACGCACACTTTGGCAGGCCGCTTTTAATTTACTCAGAAAAGTTGTAGTTATTCTCTACAGTCCAGTGTAACAAAAGCCCTGAAGAACTTCTGGAGTTGTCGGAGTTTATAAAAGTTAACCTTGATCTTAAAGGCGCCAGAGCTGGAACTTTAATCTGCTTTCCGCTCTGCCTGTAGGAGTTTTCCTTCTCCATCAGGAGCGACGCAGGTTTCCCTGATTAAAAAACAAGCTGAGCCTCTGAGGTTTTCTCACACAGACCCATTAATGTCACACCGACTCGCTTCAGAGCGAGACATTGATCTGCTAATTAGATGCTGATTACATCAACAGTTGCTGATGTTGATGAAGATGATCAATATTTAATCTGTTTTTCTACAAAGCTCCAGTTTCTGCAGACGAAACATTTTCTCTTGACGGGAATCTGGATGAACAAGTTATGAATTATAGAAGATCAATAAAACTATGTGTTAACTAGAAATGTAATTTCTGTGCTTTCAGTTTCCGGTTTGCATGAATTACTGCATCAATGCGACGTGGCATGGAGGAAATCAGCCTGCGGTTCTGCTGGGGTTCTGGAGCCTTCAGGTATTCTGGATCAGTGGTTCTGGCGTCTCATCTACAACTGAAGCGATTAATCGATTTTTAAAACAATCAACTAACTTAGTAATTGATTAATCATTAACTGGAAGGTACAGACTCAAAAGAAAGAATAAATGCCTTTTATTTATATGAAAGAAATGTATAAATACAATGTTTATGTTATTTAAAATAAATTGCAAAAAATTGTTCTTGGAAATTTTGGTATTTTAAGGACAAAAATGACAATTTGTATAAATAGCAAAAAATAATAGTCAGGTAAAAGAAATGTTTTTATTAATTCTTAATAAAAAACTGATGAAACTAACAGAAACTGCAGGTGTTTGTCTGTCTGGTGAATTTCTGGATAAAACTGCTTGTTTTCATTCAATGGGGAGAAAATCCACAAAGTTTACTCAGGTAAGAACACTTCAAAATAAAACAAAAATACTTCAAAATAAAATAAATACTTCAAAATAAAATAAATACTTCAAAATAAAATAAATTCTTCAAAATAAAGTTACTCAAAAGTATCAGATGTTGAGATCTCAGCTGGTTTCGGAGCTTTTACGTTGTTTTGGGCTGGAAACTGTCAGATCTGGCAACCTGTTGACCCCGGGCACCAAACGGCCTAGGACCGCCCCTGCGCGCATGGGGTTTCCACAGGAAGCTCTAAAGGAGGCAGACCCGCATCAGCTGCGGCCAGACGCAACATCTCCCGCTGTTTGTCCCTCTCCGCCTCCGTCTCTCGCAGCGCCACCATGCGCTCCTTCAACGCCACGCAGCGAAACCTCAGCGGGCCCGCGAACCACTCCGACCCGTTCGGGCGCAACGAAGAGGTGGCCCAGCTGGAGATCACGGTGCTGAGCCTTGCGTTCGTGGCGGCGGTGGCGGGGAACCTGAGCGTCCTGCTGGCCATGCTGCGCAGCCGCAGAAAGCTGTCGCGCATGCACCTGTTCATGAAGCACCTGAGCCTGGCCGACCTGGTGGTCGCCTTCTTCCAGGTGCTGCCGCAGCTCTGCTGGAAGGTCACCTTCCGCTTCTACGGGCCGGACTTCCTGTGCCGCATCGTGAAGCACCTGCAGGTTCTGGGCATGTTCGCCTCCACCTACATGATGGTGATGATGACCGTGGACCGCTACGTGGCCATCTGCCACCCGCTGCGCAGCCTGCAGCAGCCCACGCAGCGCGCCTACATCATGATCAGCTGCAGCTGGGCATGCAGCCTGCTGCTCAGCTCCCCGCAGTACTTCATCTTCTCCCTCAGCGAGGTTCGGCCCGGTTCGGCCGTCTACGACTGCTGGGGTCACTTCGTGGAGCCGTGGGGGCTGCGCGCCTACATCACCTGGATCACGGCGGGGATCTTCCTGGTTCCGGTGGCCGTGCTGGTTTTCTGCTACGGCTTCATCTGCAGGACGATCTGGAGGAACCTGAAGGGCAAGACGCGCAGGAAGAGCGCGGCGGACGGACCGGCGGCGGGCGGCCGGTCCGGGATCCTGGGCAGGAACTCCGTCAGCAGCGTCTCCACCATCTCGCGCGCCAAATTACGCACCGTCAAGATGACTTTCGTGATCGTGGTGGCTTACGTGGTGTGCTGGGCTCCGTTCTTCACCGTCCAGATGTGGTCCGTGTGGGACGAAACCTTCTCCTGGCACGGTGGGTCTCCTTTCTGCTCCCCATTACCGCAAATATCATCATAAAATTATCGTTTTTATTCCTCTGGCGCTTTTCTGACGGCGCGTAAAAGACGCAGATCTGCGCCTTTTCTCTGAAAAACGGTTTTTAAATAAAACTAAAGGATCAAACTGTTAATTTTTCTTTTCATAACAGCTTTTAACTTCCTGTTTGACTTTATTTGCTGAAGTTCTCTGAAGTTTGGCTCAATTCCTGGAAAGTGTCTGAGTTTTTCCTCCTGATCTGCTAAATATTTATGGATTTTATCTTTTCTAACGAGGCTCAGGCAGATCAGAGCTTTTGGTCTGAAAACTGAATTTTCATGACTATAAATCAACAAAATGTTTATTTTTCTTTCCACAGCAGCTTTAAATGCATGATTAACGTCATGGTTTCTGCAGTTTTTATAAAACCTCCTCACTTTCTGCTGCTAAATAATAATAATAATAATAATAATAATAATAATAATAATAATAATAATAATAATAATAATAATAATAGATTGTTTTTGTTTTGTTTTGCGGTCAGTAAAAGGTGCAGATCTGAACTTTTTGTTTGCAAAACGGAATATTTTATGAAAATGAATCAGTAAAATGTTCATTTTCTTCCTCCTGAAAACTTTTAATCTATGATTAATGTCCAGTTTATATTTCGATTCCTGAGTGTTTAGAGAAGATAAATAAAATTATTAATTAATAAAGTTAAATCTATGAATGACTAAAACTTATTTAATACAATTTCATCATCCTGTAGATTAAATATATCCACCATAATTCACTTATATTTATATTTGCTGTAGTAATTAAATACAATGTAATCGAACATTTATTTGCCTTCTGTTACCTAAAATGCAATTTATTATTTAAAATTTTGTTTTTGATATTTACACAAATTAGTTAAATTTTCATTTTCCTTTAAAATCAGCAAGAAATTATTTAAATGAAAAAAAAAATGGATATAAACTAAATCTATTGTTTGGGTTTTTTAGATAAGGAATAACGACAAAAATATTTTACAGCACTAAAATAATGTAGAGAAAAAAGTATCTTCATGAAAATTAAAAATAAGATTTATTGATGTTGGGAAAAGTGTAAATGAGGAAAAAGTGTTAAAATGTTAAAATGTTGAAACTTTTCACATTTCATTGTTTGTGACTCATTAACAGCTGAAAGTTCATAAAAATCCTCTTTGGTGACGATAAACGAACCAAATACGAAAATAAAGTTGTAACTTTATTTTCAAAATTTATTCTCGTGTTTGTATTTTATTCCCGTATTCTGACCCTCAAACCGTCGATCACATCAGCAAATATGCAAATCAGATGATGACATCATCCAGTGATGCTGAGACGTTTATGTCAGTTGGTTTAGACTCCAGAAGTGATTCAAGCTGTTTGTCTCGTTGAAACTCAACTTAAAAAAACTTAATCGTATTTAATAAAGTCTTTCTTTGGTCCTGCAGACTCGGAGAACCCGGCGGTGACGCTGTCCGCCCTGCTGGCCAGCCTCAACAGCTGCTGCAACCCCTGGATCTACATGATCTTCAGCGGCCACCTGCTGTTGGACTTCCTGGGCCTGCTGCCCTGCTGCCGCCGGCTGCGCGACCGGCTGCGGCAGCAGGGCTCGGACAGCAGCATCCGCCGCACCACGCTGCTGTCCCGCCTGCAGGCGCCGCGCCCGTCCGACCTCAACTTCAAAAACTGTCCGCCGGCCACACTGGCGTCCTGACCGGCTGACAGCAACCCAGGGAGCTGAAGGGGAGCTCGGCTCGGTCCAAACGGGAACGTTCACTTCCCGTTGTGGGACGGCTTTGTTAAAGGGGCAGTATCGTATAAAAGCAACTTTTTCAACTTTCAGTAACGTGTCTAAACCAAGCCTGGAGAGTTGCTTTGATTCTTTCATGCATGTTTGACAAATCATTTAATTGCCATGGCAACCATTCTGCAGTTAAAACGCCTGCTCAGACCTAACCCCGCCCTTGAGGCGCAGCTCCTCCCCCACTCTGCTCCTTCAGACTAGCCAGCAGCAATTAGCAAACACCTGGAGGAACTGCTGAGCTCATTATGGAGTCATTCTCAGCGCAGCGCTGGTTAAAACGCTGATAAAGGGTTAATAGAGGAGCCATGTTGGAATGACTTACTGAAGGCAGAGCTTCTTAAAGAGACAGAGGCCCAATTTTAAATGACAAAGTTAAACTTCTTCTCAGTCATGTTTGATATATTCAGGGTTTTTATAACAGCTGACAGTAAAACATAGTTTCTTAATTATGCTATAACATGGAAAACATTATACTGCTCCTTTAACATATTTCGGATATAAAATAAAGGAATATGGCCGCCAAAAAGGGTGATTTACGAATACAAGCTGGAGCTGAGTGGTTCACAAGTAAAAGTCACTTGGAAACAATAATAATTGTTTTGTATTTGAGGAAAACTAGAAAAAATCTAAAATGCGGCCAAAAGTTTTTATTCTCCTTGTTTTGGTTGTAAATTCTTGGACTTTTTCTAAGCATAAATAAACATCCAATAAATTTGGATTAATGAAAAAATATTGAGATTAATCTGGATTACCATCTGCTGCAATCCTAAAACTCCAAACACAATTTATATATTAGATTTAGGATCTAAAATGTGTTGTGAGCCAAAAACATCTAAAAAAGATAAAACCTGAACAACATAATTATGTTTCCACGTGTATTTTCCTTTGCAGGCGGATGATATATTCAGAGGATTTATTGTCTTGGTATTTTCTAAAAAATAATCCAGCAAGCTAAAATAATCTCCTGGCCTGCAGGGTAATTCTGTGCTTTTAGTTGTCGGTTAGTTTCCTTCAGTAGAAACACAATGATTATTGTTCAGGCCTGAAACGGGAACATTCATTTCCTGACAGCTGATATCTAATGACTTTAAATCTTCATTATAAATACAGGAACCAGATCTGGAACGGCAGAAAATTTATTATATTCTCAGTATGTTTACATTTCTTACACAAATACTGAGAATATACAGTTTATATTCACCTTAAAGCTAATTGGATGATTAAATAACATTTTCCCAGAAGAAAAATCACCGATTCTCCTTATAGAAACCATTAAAACCATTAAAACCATTAAAACCTTTGAACTTGTTGGGAAAAGGAAAATGTGGCTGTAGTTTAACTTCACTTGGACTTTCTGAATGGAAACTGATTCAAACCCAGAGTTTATAAACCCAAATGAGGTTTGGGTCATTTATTTACCTCATCCCCTCAGACGGGTTTCTAATTCACCTTTTATTGCATTTATTCTTGTCATTTCTCTTCCATCATCCCAGGTCATCCCACTCATCATCCTCATAAGTTATTAACCCACCAACCCACTCATCCTCCTCATTTATCTTACAGCCTCATCATTCAACTCCTCATCTTGATGCTTTTTAAAACTCCTAATCACCTTTTGCCGTTTCTCATCCCTGTGTTTTTATCCACTCATCCTCTTTTTATTCATATAATCTTGATCTCATCATTTCTCCTTCCTGTTCATCCTCCTCATTCTTCCTGTCTCACTCATCTCCCTTAACTTTGGAATAACTTTGCACACCATGGTGTTTAAGCTGAAACTGTTGTTTGTACATTTTTCCTCATGTAAATACCTTGTTTACTTATGAGCTCCTCCAACAGGGGGCGCTGCAGAGGCATGTTTAAATTGTTTGCTCCATGAATTCATATAAAAATAGTTCAAACTGTGGTGGGTTATAAATTGATGTGCACTTTGTTTAAGCGATAAGTCATGTAAATATTTGTATTTTTCAATGTGATTTGAAGTTTTGTGACGTTTGAAGTTTTGTGACGTTTGAGGTTTTGTGACGTTTGAGGTTTTGTGACGTTTGAGGTTTTGTGACGTTTGAGGTTTTGTGACGTTTGAGGTTTTGTGCGTTGCGTTCGGACGGTACTGGGTTCCCTCAGGATGTTGCAGGTGATGCATATTGTACCATGTTGTAGTTCACATGTCTGCATGTTGTAGTTCACATGTAATAAAATTATGAAAGTTTTATGTAATTTCATGTCTTAGTTTTGTGAGTTTTTTTTATTATTCCTGCTTTAGATGCTTAACCAGTGAAATGTCTCTAAGGCGTCTGGTGGACGTTGTTGACGTCTTCGTATCGTTTTGCTCTAAACTCATGATTGGTCATGAATAGTTTTGTGAGATTTCCCATCTGAATGTTCATCAGTGGCATCAGTTTGCAGTTGGAGGAATATTTTCTTGACTCCACGTCACAAAGCTGCAGCATCTCAGGCTGGTTTCCTCCACAGTCACCAGATCTCAACCCAACAGTGGAACATCGCTCTGTGGGACGATCTGAGAGCAACATCATGACATGTCCAGCGACTCATGAATCAAATCTTTGAGGAATGTTGCAGACACGGATTTGGCCTTGAAGCTGATTCTGGCATGATGCTCCTGCAGACCTGGCTGGTAAGTAAACCGTCTCTTCTGGAGAACATCCTGATCAGACGCTCAACCACCCAACAGATGACGCTCATTTCAGCTGATTTTATCCAACATGCTGTTCTTTCAGCTCTGACCTCTTGACAGTTTGAGCACATCTGGATCAGTGAATCCAGATCTCCAAGCAGATGAAAGTCCATCCTTCTGCCATCGTTTAGGAACAAAGACATCAAGATGAGCAGAGCTTCATCAGGTCAGAGCGATGGTTCCTGTCCTGGTTCCTTCTCTCTTACTTCACTGGTTTATTGGGGAAGGGTTTTGGTTTTGGTTGGGAAGCCAGTAGAACATCATCTGCTACAAAACCAAAACAGTCTGAAATTTGCGGATGTTTCTCTGTGGAATTTGCATATTCTCTCCAAGTTCATCAACTTGTCCAAACAACATGCGCTAGTTTAAGAGTCGAGTTTAAAAAACTGGTGAAGAATCTGCTTTGAAAACCAGGAAATTTCACTTATTTACGAGGTTTTGTCAATGAAGAGTCCCTCTGCAAATGAAATAAAAGCACTAAACCGAGGATGTTCAACCAAAAGAGTAAGAGAAGCAGAAGCCAGTGGAGGCAGACTGGGAGCTACTGGGAGCTACTGGGAGCTGCTGGGAGCTGCTGGGAGCTGCTGGGAGCTGCTGGGAGCTACTGGGAGCTACTGGGAGCTACTGGGAGCTGCTGGGAGCTGCTGGGAGCTACTGGGAGCTGCTGGGAGCTGCTGGGAGCTACTGGGAGCTACTGGGAGCTGCTGGGAGCTACTGGGAGCTACTGGGAGCTACTGGGAGCTGCTGGTTCCACATTCAATCTCTTAAAGCTCAAAGTGTTCCCCTCAGAGGTTATGATGAAAGGAACAATAATTTCCTGTCTGCGATAACTTAATTAGTTTGGAAGCACCTAAAGTGATTAAATAGCACCCGTCCTGCCCTGCTGCTGAACAAAAACACGTCTCTAATGCAAAAATGATTGAAAGCTGTCATCCAGATACGCAACAGCTGTTAAAACAGATTTGAAAAAAATACTAATTTGCAGGTAGAAAACCCAGAAATGTGAAGGGAACCACCTGCAGAGACTCAATCTGCTAGTGTCCATTTGAAACTCTCAAACGTTTTGCTGTTAGTCATTTAGGAACTAAACTGTCTTCAAATGAAACTTTATTGACTGACAGCACCAACACTTCTGTTCCCACCTTCATCAGTTTGTCCAAAAACATGCATGTTAGTCAAACCTGATCAAATTGGTGGATAATTTGATCAGGATATTCAATATTTAGGGAGTAAGTTAACTCTAGCTCTAAATTAAATATATAACTGTCAGGTAGCTAAAGTCTTGAAATAGCTAAACATTTAACTATTAAACTTAACTTGTCGATTATCTAAATAATAATACAGAAATTACCAAATTAATTAACTTATTAACTAAACCTTTAGCTTGCTAATTGACATTTGTAAATAAATGACTTTGGAAATGAGCCCCATTTTCCCATCACGATGGACTGAAAAGCTCTAAAATATGGCTGCTAAGTTTTGACTGTAACGTTATGAACGGCTTCCCAGTTATATGTTTACAAATGAAGCAATGTGTTGGTAAAAGATTGAACCTGCTGTGGGAATGTTTTAGTTTTCCGTCTGGTTTTAAGGAATTTCAGTTTAATATCAATCACTCTGTCAACGCCGGCCCCAGCTTATCAAAGAGCTGACGTCAGGAAATAAGAGAAAGGAAGTGCATTGTTTAAGACAGGAAGTGGAGATGAATGCAGCAAAGCAAGGCAGCCGACTTTTAAAAAGCAGCAGTTTAGTTGATGAAAGTCGTCAGGGTGGAGACCCATCCTGTACGCCGGCTTTAAGTAGCCTCTATCTGTATAGATCTATAGATCCACATCCCAGCATAATTTACATCTGGCTGCTGTTTTCTGGAAAAACAAATAAATCTGTCTTCCTCTGACATCTGATGGTGTTCTCCAACAGAAATGCTCTTGTTTCAGTAAACATGAAGCTAGCAGCGTTTAGCTTTCTTGTTAGTAATAGTTAGTTTGGTCTGGTTCCCACTGGTTTTCTTTCTTCTAACTTGGACTGGATTCTCTCCAGTAACTGGGTGGATGATTTATTGTCTTTTCCATGAACATAAAGCAGAAACATCAACATTCATCAGTTTTTGTCATATTGTTTCAGCCCTAATTCCTAAATCTGCTTTCCTCGCTATGCTAATGCTAACTTTACCGTATATGGAAATAGTAAATAGTGAGTGTTTGTTTCAACTGTTTATTTCTCTGTATCAAGTCTACAAGTTTGTGGCATTTTTGCTTTTTGGAGTTTTACCTGCTTTTCCAAGTTCTTATCACATCTAGCTGTGCTACAGTGCTAACACTAGCTTTTAGGTAAATAGTAAAATGTACTTTTCTCTCAACTATCAGTTTTCTTCATATGCTGTTGTATACCAGAATAACAACAGCTGATATTGTCGGTACTGCTGGATCTAGGCTTTCTAATGCTATTTTTCCAACTTCCTGTAGCCTCTAGCTGTGTTACAGAGCTAGCTCTAGATTGTACATAAACAAAAACAAGAGGACGATTTAGTTCAGCAGCTATTTATTGGTTGTCCTCAAAAATATTTTGGCTGGCACTTCTCACTCTCGCATTAGAAAGTAATTTCTAATGTGCTAGAAGCTAGCTCTGCTACATTGCTAACATGTAGCAATATAAAACAGGAAGTGCAACCACAGATTATGTTGTAGATTTTTAAAACTAATTTCTTCCTGTCTGTATACAAGTTCAGCAGACAGTTAGCATGCAACTGTTAGCATCTCTGCTCATCATAGTATTAAAAAGCATCTTTTCAAACTTCCTGTTGCAGTTAGCTGTGCTCCAATGCTAGCATTTAAGAACAGCAAGCTGAGTATCTGTTGTACATATTTTCTATTTTTTCCTGAGAGCTAATTATTGGCAAAAAATTGAACTGAAGCTTTTCCAACATCCTGTAGCAGTTAGCCGCGCTGCAGTAAAAGGATTGTTGGAATCTCTTCACTTCCTTGCTATGGTCCACATTTCTCCCTACCTTTGTTTTTCTGACCAGCAAAATTTAATTGGTGCACAGCTTTAAATGTGGGAGGCGAAAATATTAATTGTCCTTTTTGATGCCAGTCACGGCTAAGTGGGCAGCCATGTTGTAATCTGAAAGAGGACAGAACATGTAATAATTAACTTTACAAGCAGACGGTTATCTTGCTGGAACAGAACCGTTTTTCATGTCTTTTAATGTCAACGGCAAACTGAAGCTGGATCACAGCTTCTCCTCCTTTTGTTTCAAATGTATTTGAAAATGCTTTGAGTCATTTAGTCCCTTCATTGTTGTTTTAATTTCTTTCTTTGGTCTTTTTAAAATTACCCATTGAAGACCCAACATTATGCAGTATTACAGGTTCAGAAATGCATTTTTCTTAACTCAATATGTTTTAAGATGAATTTTTACCTGCATTAGGATGATGATACTATGTAGTAGTAATTTAATTGGTATCTGTTAGACGCTACTTGCATCACGTATTGCATCTTTTTTATGTTTCATAGCAGGAAAATGCAGATCAACATATTTTGGAGCTGGAAAATGGGAATATGTTCTGCATCAGACAGTCCAGAACCCAGATTCTGATCAATTACAACCAGGAATGTTGATTTTAATCTTTCCAAAGCTTCTCTGTAGCCCAATTTGTCCTATTAGTCAAGCTTTATGCACAAAGTTTCCGTTAAACATCCAGTAAACAGCTATTTACTCCAGTTTAATTAGTTTCCTCCACAAGCAGAACCCCCTGCTGGCAGTCTTATGTAACTGATTATGTTGCATCATATATGGAAAAACAGAAGTTTCAGTTTGGTTGAACGACAACCTTTTATAAGATTTTTCAGCAGAAAATTCAAATTCAAATCCTCTAAATATTTAGAACGAATGTTGCAGGAAATTGTGTCATAAATTTCCTACTGTCCTGCAGATTGCACCGCAGAACAGTACAATCATACAATCTGTCCTGCAGCAGAAAGACTTTTACATTTGGCTGCCTGACATGTCGTCCTTTCACAGCGTTTTCTCCTTTTAAACTGGACCCAATCACAGCGTCAGTCTTTGGGTGATGGTGTTTTCTATTTCTCTCTCACTCACCGTTTTATTTAATTAACAGTGTTTTTAAAAACAGTAAACCCGTGGCAATAATTTTACTTTTTCCTTGCTTTTTATTTTATTTTTCAAATGGATAAATTGAATCTGCACTTGAATGTTTGCCAGTTATTTTAATGTATATGCATTTTATTAATTAGTTTTGTTTAATTTGTTAATCATAAACCTTGCAGTTAAATTTCAGGTTTTGATTTCTTCATTGTGTTCAGTGTCTTGCTGCCCACTGCTGGTTGAAGTGCTAACTGCACCTGTAGCTTGCTTATTCCTTGGGCCGGCTTGGCTCAATAAACATTGCTGAGAGGTGTAACAGTTTTATGGGAAGACAAATGGTTAAAAAAAAAATGAAATTAAGTGAGCAAACATGATAAAAAAAATATCTCCAAATATTTTCTGAATTAAAAGTTAAGTGATGTTAATTTTTACGAGGAACTTGAACTGAACACGCAGCATTTACCATATTTAGCATGTTAATCATGTTTATCATGTTTAACATTAGCCATCGCGTTTATTCCTCCATTTTTCCTTCTGTTTAAAGACTCGTAAATGTAAGTACAGCCGAACTGACACCACAGCGGCTACATTTAACACGGACAAGCTTCGCTGTTGTCAAAGGTGGTTTTAAGTTCGTAAAAGTAATATTTTTGACTTTAAGCGTTAGCTAACGCTCACAAGACAGTTGAAGTGGCGGCGCTCGACATGAAGCGTTTTTCACTCCGACTTTCTGCTCATTTTAACGGTCCGACAAAACTGAGGAAAACATATGTGAATGAGAGAAGCTTTATTGAAAATTCGGCTGTAATGAAATAAAGATTATATAAGCACAAAAAGTAAAAAGAAGTAAAAAAAAAAAAAAAAACTCCTTAACGTGATGACGTGGCAGGTTTGATTACCGTCTTTGCGTGACTTTTAAACTTTAAAAACGTTTTGATTGATGGTTTTCCTGAATAAATTAGTGTAAAAACGTGCAGCGGTTCGCTGGTTTGTTGAACTGTGAGGTTTGCTGTGCAGAGACTCATAACTCCAGGTCGTGATTCAGTCCAAAGTCCTGGACTGTCAGATGTTTAACTTTACGTCTGTCTTCACATTTAGCAGCAAAGACATCTGGAGGTTCTGTTGGGTCCAGTTCAGAGGAAGATCTGGAGGTTCTGTTGGGTCCAGTTCAGAGGAAGATCTGGAGGTTCTGTTGGGTCCAGTTCAGAGGAAGATCTGGAGGTTCTGTTGGGTCCAGTTCAGTGAGTCTTCTTAGGAAAACATTTCAAAAACACAAAACTAGAAGTGAGACCAAGTATTTTTGGTCTCACTTCTAGTTCAAATATCTTAGTGAACTAGAAATAAAACTAACTTTGTTTTACTGACAGATTGTTTCTAAATGTCCCTGCACATGTCAAGTGCAGGGAGTTTTGAAATTTATATTATGGAATTATTGACTTAAAAAGCTCCCAAATTCCTTTTTAAACGTTTGTTATTTGTTAGTTTTGTTATGTCAAGTGCACTAAGTTATTTGCTCTGGTATCTAGACAGAAACTCACATCAACATTATTGATGTGAGTTCAGGGAGTTAGAAAACTGCAGCAGCCAGAAAATAAAACGGCTGAATTCAGCAAACAATCACAGGAACCTGAAAGGAAATTTCCTGAAATGTTCAGCTTAGAAAATCTGAAAGCAATAATTTTTTTTCATTTGGAGGTGGAGAACAGAGTTGGATAATAAAACAAAGTATTTTTGCCTTAAAGAAATAACAGACTATTCACCATAAGTGAAAATAAAGACTTTGAAAACAACAGACAGGTACAAAAACCAGCATGTTTGTTTGTCACTAGCTGCGTTTATCAATCATGAAATTGGAATTACAAAAATAAATTAGCTTTGTGTAAACATACCAACTTTGGAAAAACAGATTTTTGATTAATAGTTTTTGCAATTTTTTTTTTGACTAAAGCAAATATATTGTATTTTAAAAAACTGCAATGGAAACAATTTTTTATTGCATCACGAGTCACATGATCGTCAATAAGATGTTACTGCTGACGGAAATGACAAAGAAGACGAACAGGAAATAGAAGGAGGTTGATGAATGTTTTTAAAGCATGAAGAAACTCACATGATTTTAATTATTATTTAATGGAATCAGCAGATATCATGATGAGCTTAGAAGGTTTGAAATATCTAAAGGTTTAATATATATAAAGCTGAAAACGTATTAAAATCTATGTATTTCTAACAAAATAAGACAAACTTTTGCAAAGTAATATAAATGCTAATCAGGTTTGGAGACAATTGTTCTAAAACTTTGAGGTCTATTTTGCAGAGTCCCAACATTCAACTGGACGTATCTAGTTCATTTTTTAAAAATATTTCTACATGTTTGACATCATCAAACATTTAGATTAGGATTAGGGTTAGGATTAGGGTTAACCCTAGAATAACTGGAAACACCAAAGGGAGATCTTTAAAGTTATTTCTCTAAAATCAGTTCTGATGCATAAAATATTTACTGCTTTTTTACTGTAACTGCATTTTTAAATGGAGCTTAAAACGGTTGTATCCCTTCGCTCTGTTAACTGCAGGGAGTCCTGTCTCTTCTCTCATTCAGGTTCTCTTATTGTTTCATATCTTTGATGGATTCCCATGTTTTTAAAACGTGGACTGGCCTTGATTCGCTTCAGTTTCCACGGTTACATGCCAGAAAGAACAAAGATTTAATTGAATTTTCAAACACTTTCAGACTTGCTGTGAAGAAGATAAATGTTTAAAAAGATTTAAAAACACAGAATTTAACCTAAGAGTCAAGAGAAAACTCGTTTTAAAGCTGCAAGCTTTCAGGTTCTTTGTAGAAAGACTAATTCTGTTGCAAGGCTTGATCCAAATGTTCCACATCCACATGATTGAATGAATTATTTATTAAAAATGACCAAACAAAAGGACCACTGATCACTGCAGCAGGTTTCCCATGAGCGAGGCTGTGACAGCGAGCTGAGAGAGATTCACATAAACAGCCTGAATGATCAGAAACACAAGAGAGACGATGTGATGTCTCTCTTGTGTCTGAAGATGTAATGTCTTCAGATGATGGATAATGCAGCTGCATGTGACACTGATTGAAACCCAAACAAATGGTTTGCAGCAGAGTAACACCATGATTAGTGAAGAGTGATTCAGAGATCACAATGTTGTAAGATGATTCATTTAATATGAGAAGTTTAACATTTACTGTAAAAAATGACATTTTAAAAGATGTAGTTTTTAAAACCCCAAACACTCTATGAAGAATTATGGCAAACTGGCTCCCTCTAGCGGCCAAAAGGCAGAACTTCTCCTCTCCGCCAAAACTTCAATGTATTTTACTACCACAGAAAAGTAAACTTCCACCACAAACTCATCCATTTAGAGATCAATCTCAGATGTTTTCTAGAAAAAAAGAGAAAATGAAAGTTTAAAATTTAAAATGTAAAATTTTTGAAACTTTCGAAATTCCAAGTTCATTCAAAAAAATCTTTGAGATTAATTTGGATATTTTTTTTCTAGAAAATTCGAGATTAATGATTTGTGTCCTACTTTTCGAACAACCGGAAACATTGTTTTATATTAATCTTATAAATTTTGTAGAGAAATTTCCAAGCTTGAAAAGTTTAAAATTTTTGACTTTTGACACTTAGAAACTTGGAAGTTGATCATCGATAATCTCTGTGATCAATCTGAAAATTTCTGAGTTTAATTCTGAGATTAATTAAATTTGTTTTCTACTTTTCTAACCAATTAGAAAAAACCTTTCAGACAGCAGCATCCCTCACCACGTCTCATGTTTGATTCATCCAGAAGAACTTTGATGCTATTTGCTTTATCTCAGTTGTCTCAGATTTATGCAAAGATTAGGTTTGGACTTTAGTTCCTCTCAAATAATGGTGGGACTATTTTATTTCAACATACAGAAATAAAGGCATAAAAATATCTTTAAGGTGGGAAAAAGTCCACCTTAAGTTGAATTGATCAGAGGTTTCTGGCCTGTCATCATCCGGTTATCTCTTCGCTTTGAGTTCAACTGAGGTCATTTTAAAAGTTCAAGGTTGATGCAGATGTCTTTATAATCAAATAAAAGACAAATTTCACAATAAAATCATCAACGAAAACTTTTACAGCAGGACAAATGTTGCATCAGTTCATTTTTATTGCCAAATGTCAGTGCAACCTGAATATTAAAGGAAATGCAGTCAGATCGTTCTTGGAGTGAAAACGTCTTACTGCTGGTTTTATCTCAGGATGATAAACATGTTGGACTTTGAGTCGCTCATATAAAGGCGGCGGCGCTCCGCCGTGTTTCTGTCCACAGCTGATCGGCGGCCATGTCTCTGAGCTCTCCTCCGATTCTCTCCGTCCGGCCCTCGCGGACGCTGGTGGACGAGGCGTTCGAGGTCCTGGTGGAGAATCTGCCGCCGGCGTCGCCGTTCACGCTGCGCTCGCTGCACCACTCTGAGGACGGCGATGACTGGGAGGCGTACGGCCACTACTTCAGCGACCACAGCGGGAGAGTGTCAGGTCGGTTCTGGTCTGAATCAGGCTGAGATTCTGCTATGCAGGACAAACACGTTCACAGCTTTTTGCTCCGTTTCTTTGGCTCTTTGCTGAACAGAAAATGTTAAAGGAGCAGTTTTGTAAACTTTTTCTGGCTTTACTTCATGTTACGGCTGGGTGGACCTAGCTCCTCCTCCCAGCTGCAGTTTCCAGTTCTTAAAGAGACAGTGGCCCAATTTCAAGGCATTAAATTACATTAAAGTCAAATTTCTTTTAAATCATATTTGATACATTTTCGTAATAACTGAAGGTAACAAAGTTACTCTACCGTCCTATAAAATGGGTGAAAAACACACAATTATTAATTCAGCTTTATTCGGGTTTCCGTCTGTTTAGTTTCGGAGGATCTGAGTTTTGGAGGAACGTACTCTGGGATGGAGGCCATGGGTTTGATTTGGAGCATGCGCCCGGTTCCAGGCAGCCGCCCCGGGGTCAGGTAACTTTACAGAAAATTTAAATTAAGCTGAGATGCTTCATAATATTACCCAAAGGAAGCAGAAAGTACAGTACAACTACTCCTAAAAGTAGATTTTAAAAGAAAATACCAAAATGAATGTATTAAGTTCCTACCCGTCTCTGCATATGATTGAATATTTGTGCAAATATCTCATGAAGTTCAAATAACTTCTGCCCTTGTTTTAAGGAGAGAAATATGTAAATAAATTTTATAAGCTGCTGTTAATCAACGTTTACAGCCTTATGTGAAAATGGCTATGAAAAAACAATTGAAAAGCAGAACTGGCATCTCCTGCACAACCAACAACAATTCAGTAAGTGGTTTCTGAATGAAGTCCACAACAAAACTCTTGTCTTTTCCAGCAGCCATTGTACAAGACATACAATGGGTGTTGGAACTCTGGTGGGGTTGCTAGGTAACGGGGCAGTTGACAGTCAAACTGTTTTTGAAAAGGTTAATTTTCCGGACACCAAAAGTATTATGTTATTTCAAAAAAAGTTGTTGTTGTTAGAAGCAGTAGAAACCCAAATGGAAGTCTAAAAATGTTAGTTTATTATCTCAGGTTCGCTTCAAATCAGTTCTTGATACTTGACCCATGACCTTCAGCCATGTGTTCATGGAGGAAAACCCTCCCATGCTGCTGTATTACCATGGTGGGTGATATCACAGAGCACTTTGTCAGCAAGAGTGTGTGAGAGATAGATCATACATGACCAGTCGTTGTTCGTTCTTATGGATTCATGCGCTTGCATCAGTCTGGAAACATAAATTAAACTTTTAATTAACCTACAGCTGATTCTGCTCCACTTTCGCTGGTCAGGTTGAGGAAGAAGGACGTCACCACCCCCATGCTGGTCACCATCTCCCTGTACAACGGACATGAGGACTTCAGGGACAGCAGCCCTCTGGCTTCCGTGGTGACGGAGAGGTGGTACATGGGCCCAGGCATCCAGCGGATCGAAATCACTGACGGAGGATTACGGGGGGGCCTCTTTATACCCCCAGGTGAAACCGCAGTGCAGGACAATTAAAAAAAACAGCCTAATGCTGAAAAACAAAACTATTCTATTTCACTTTATAATGAATTTAACATATTTTTAAAATTTTCTTCCTACTAATTTTTTTTTTTAATTTCGGCACAATTTAGTGATGATTTTATTTTTGCCTCACCATTTCTTTAATGCTTGTAATTATCCTTCAGTTGTACCCTGAAGCTGCTGCAAACTATTAGCAGAGCGTTACAATGTAGCATCGTTAGCACATGCTAATGTCAGCGACTCGGACGCATTGCTTATGTTAGTTATGTGTTTAGAACCAGAGGCTCTCCAAGAATATTCTGCTCCAGTTAAATCTGCTAATTGAACTCCCAATAGTAATGTCCCAAATCAGCAGGCACGGGCCGTTACCTAGCAACCAGAGTTGAGTTCCGCCCGTTACTTAGCAACCAAAGCTGAGCTCCAGAACGTTTTGGTGAAATTCATTTCAGAAATACTTTATTGACTCCAAAGGGAGGTTAGATGTAATAACTCATATTAAGTCAGCTACTTTTAACTCGTGATCTTTAGTGTCAAATGCTTTTCTTTAGAATTATTGTTATTATTGATAAGTTCAATAATAACAACTTATCAGTATTATTGTTATTATTGATAAGTTCTGAAAACCCTTCATTGGCCTTTGTTTTATAACCTTCGTTGGCGATATGATATTCAGTGTGAATATCGGCCTGCAGGTCCGGGACCGTTCCCTGGGATTCTGGACCTGTGGGGCGGCGGAGGAGGGCTGCTGGAGTACCGCTCCGCCCTGCTAGCCTCGCGCGGCTACGTCTGTCTGGCTCTGGAGTACTTCAAAACGGGCCAGATGAAGTCAACAGATCTGAGTTTTGAATACTTTGAGGTTCATCTAACTTTTCTTTTACTTCATCTATTTTCAGAATCAGTAAATCACTTAAAGTGAAATCCGTCTTCATGCGAGCAAAGCTTGCTAAAGCATTCCTCCTTCAAAAAGTTCCCTCTGACGTGGGAACCTTTCCAAGAAAAGTTTTATTTAAGCATCAGGCACTTCCAGGCTCTGAAGCTGAGTTACGGTCTGATAAATTGTGTTGAACATTTTGGCGTTTCGGCATCTTTGAGGTTGGACTAAAAAATCAATCCAAGAAATAAAGATGGCGGATTGGTGACGTTGGTTAGCTGGACAAGTTCTCTGGCTTCCTCTGGTGGGTGATATCACAGAGAGCTGTAAAAACTTTTCAGCTCTCCAATTCAAAATTCAAAGAACACAACAAAATGTATTTAAAGGCTAAAAAAGTAGATCTTCCTTAATATGTCCCCTTAAGTTGTACCTGTCTGACAACAGGAAGTAGGCTAAAAGATTGAGAAGCAACACATCATGCATAAAAAGAATTTAAACTACTGACATCTGTCGATCTGAGCATCTAAAACAGTTTTCACTGCTTTAGTGAAGGTCAGAGGTCAAAATGACCTCTGCAGCCATAAATAAAATAACGCCCAATCTCCTGAAGACTGTTTCAGGAAATATTCTCATTACCAATTACTACCAGCACTTTATACCACAAATTCTAGAAAATGTTTTCTTCTTCATTATCCATTAGTTTGATCATGTGAGTCATTGCTGTGTGAAAAATACCAAGAATTGTGACTGTTTTATTCTTTATTCTGGCCTAAGACTCTAAAACGCTCATTAAATTCATTCACTCACCAACAACAAAGAAATCTTAGATTTAATTTTCCTTTTCATATCAAGAGAACTCGATTATGAAAACGTCGACTCAGCACCCTGTCTGTTTGTGCAGAACGCCTACCGGGTCCTGAAGGAGCATCCTCAGGTCATCGCAGACAGAGTCGCGATCATCAGTCTCTGCCTCGGCACCATCGTGACCTTCGGCTTGGTGGCCGAAAGCACAGAGATCAAAGTAAGTCTGACCAAAACGCAGCTGAGCCTGATGAGAATCTTCAGGAAGTTTCAGACTTTTCCTGCAGACGTTGCAGGATTCTTTGTTTTAATATGTCATAAATCTCCTGCCAATAGTTTGGTGAATCCGACACGTTCAAGTTATTTTGGGTCATTAAAGCAGCTATGATAAGCAGAGACCTCCCCAACTATTATTTTGATTATTATTATTATTAAATCTGTTTAAACTGAAGTTATTTTGCACAGATTCATTTTGTCCAGGATGATAAAGTTTCCCAGAAGTTATTTTTGTTTTGAGACCAAATGATGTGACAGAATAACAATCCAATGTCAAAGATCAATCAACTTTAAATTCTAATCAATATTAGAATATTGGAAGACATTTTAAATATCCAAAAATAAATGAACAAAACAGAAACAATAAATATAATAAATTATGAAACAAAATTATAATTAAAACAACTTTAAGACTGAAAACTTTATCCAGTTTTTGCTGGAAAAAGAAAAAACAATAAATCATTCAAATGGAAATTATTGAGCTCTTTCTAATTTAGAGTGCGATTAATTGATTATTGATTATTGTGACTGATTAAAGGGGTTTTGGTCAAAAACACCAAATTAAAAATCATTGACTTTTAAAGCAGCTTAAAGGATAAAATATGTTGGGGTGTAAATACTTTCTGCACGGTGAGTCAGTTTGGTATCTGGCATCTGGTCTTTAATAGCAACATTCTTTGATGAGCTTTGATCCAGAAACCTGTTCCTGAACGCATCGTTCGGAGTCCCACAGGGTTCTGCACTCGGCCCGTTTCTATCGCTGATTTCTGGTTGAGTTCTGATGTTCGCTGTGGTTCCGTTTCAGCCCTGTTGCATCGTTTGCATCAGCAACATAATCAATAAATCTCCAGGGAAAACCCTCAGCGGGTTCCACCGAAGCATCCCCAGGTAGGTCACTGGGAACACTGGGAACACTGGGAACACTGGAGTTTTTCAGGCTTGAACCTCTGTGTGTGTTGGCAGCGAGTACAATAAGATTCGCGTGGACGAGAACAACCATCAGATCTGGAGGGACGTGGGGCTGGCGCTGCTGAAGGAGCCGTCCATGAAGGTGGACGTAAGTATTTCTGGTTCGACTCCCTGAAGAAACGACTCCAGTTCTTAGTTCTTAGAGCCGATTTTAAGCTTCTGTTTCTGCAAGGTGGCCAAAATAGACTGTCCTACGCTGCTGGTCAACGGATGTGACGATCAGAACTGGTGTACGGTGGAAACGGCCGATGATGTGAGTTTGTGTTTCAGCTCCCAGAAGAACTGTGAAAGTTTTAGTCTTTGCTCATTTTTTCTCAGGTTGATGTTTGTTTACACACAGCCGGGTTTTTATGACACTTTATTTAAAATGTATATCATTCAGAAAATATTTCATCCACATGAACAAGAATAAAGTCACAGTATTGCAAGAATTTTGTGAAGTTACAGTTTATAAAATACTGAATCTATTAATGCATCAGATTATTACCAATAGAGGACGTTGAATTAGGCCTGCAAGCGAATGTGTCTGTTTCTACCACTTTATTTTTGAATTATTGTGTTTTTTTATTCTTGAAACTCAAAGTTCAGCCCAGCCCTAAAACCTGCTCCCCATAAATCCATCAGATTTGTCTGAATCGTATCAAACTCGGGTCTTTTTTCAATCTGCAGTGAAAGTTTTTCCTGTTTCCTCCCAGATTTCCAAGACGATGAACGCCGCGGGGAAAGGTCACCTGTTGACCCGGCTGGACTACCCTGAAACCGGACATCTGATCGAGCCGCCGTTCTCGGCTCACTGCGCCGCCGGAAGCTTCGTTGTGCTCAGCAACAACCAAAAAGGTCAGCAACTCACTCAGGCACAGGAAATGACACTTTATTTACATCTATTCTGTAGAAATGAGATGAAAACTGTTGCAGATTTGAATAAGCATGTTTATATAAATGAAGATCAGGATTGCTCTTAAAGGGCCGGTTTACTCACAATCCATTTATAAAACAAACTGTTATTAATACAAATATCAGAATTTCATGACTCTTTTAAGATCAAAATCACTGATTTTCTAAATATTTGCGCTCATGTATGACACTAAATCTGACATTTTGTTACTTGGCAAATCAATAAAACTTGACTTTGTGTAAAACTGAAGCAGCAGTGAGGAGAAATGCTGCCACCTGCTGGTGGGACCCAGCATCAATAAATCCAAGATATTTGCACAAAGTTTGCAAAAAATTCACAATGATGCATTAGTGAAAAACAGTTCAGGGTTCTGTTGACTTTGCATAAATATAACTAGTATTTTTTCATCCACATTAATAAACTATTTACTCCAAATAAGCTCCTGTATCCTGCTGAAAAGTTACTTTTTTGTCTCACTTCAAGTACATGAAGATATTTTCTCTAGAAACTAGATCAAACTTACCAGGTGAGATGTTTTGTTTTTGCAGTGTATTGCGTCGTGTTTATGGCAGCATCATGCTAAGATGTGTTTTTTTTTTTTTGCCCAACTGCAATTCAAGAGTGACGCAAATTTGTTGGAACATTTTATTCTCAACCAGAATAAAATAATTATAGACGTAATTTCCTCGCAGTGGGAAATGTGAAGTGCAACGCAAAGTATACATCTTTTATAATGACTTAAAATGTCAAATGCAGGCCGCACCTTTCAGATTGAGATTGCTGTGTTTGATGAAGTTCCGGTGAAACGTTGGCGGTCGTGCCAGGAGGGGAAAGTCGCTGCGGTTTGTGCTGAACGTGTGGGCTGTGTTGCAGTGATCCAGTCCTACGGAGGGAAAACGAAGCCGCACAGCGACGCTCAGAACGACTCGTGGAGGAAGATCCTCAGCTTCCTGCGCCACCATCTGTACGGCAGCCACAGAGCCAAGATGTGACGCGCCGACAGGTCAGCATCACTTCTGACACATCGTCAGGTTGCTCTGTGTTTCCACACCTTTTCTTTGGTCAAAATAAACATTTTCAGAGCAAAAATACATTAAATTTACAGAAAAGATAGAGAATAAAGTCTGAAAATATATTCTCAAATTTCCAGCTTTTATTTCAATAAACAAGTCAAATTAAATGTGACTGAAATAATCTACAACTTTATGTACTTTTACATAAGTCTGTTTAATTAACTTTGTACTCTGTGATAATCTTACAACATGCATTATTTGTTTATTATTGTTAAAAATGAATAATGTTGATATATTTTGGTCAAATCTTCTGATGTCGGTTTAAACTGAAGTTTTACTTTAATGTAGAGACTGAAAATCAAAACGTTTATTGCAGCTTTACATAAAAAATAATCTTCTGTTGGTCTTGGTGATAACAGCTCACATCAATATTCCACTTTATAGAGAAACCTTCAGCCTTTCGATCAATAACTTTTATGTATGATGATGAATTTAATATTTCTGTTCTTCCAGGTTAAATTCTAATGTATGAGCAACTGAACTTGGTTTTTTGTAAACTGCAATCATTAAATTTATCATTAAATAAACTCAATAGATCTACGTTGTGTTATTTTCTGGTTTTACTGTCTGAATGAACTCAAAAAAAGATTTTAAACATTTTGGATGGATGAACGATTGGATGTGCGGTGAAGTTTCATTAAGAACTCCATTAGGAATTGTTTCCTGGATGAATCGTTTCCAGGATGAATCGTTTCCAGGATGAATTGTTTCCTGGATGAATCGTTTCCAGGATGAATTGTTTCCTGGATGAATCGTTTCCTGGATGAATCGTTTCCTGGATGAATCGTTTCCTGGATGAATCGTTTCCAGGATGAATTGTTTCCTGGATGAATCGTTTCCAGGATGAATTGTTTCCTGGATGAATCGTTTCCTGGATGAATCGTTTCCTGGATTTGCTCTGGGTAATCATCTATTGATCACCCAGAGAACCAATCATGTGGCTGTAGTTGGACCTGCAGCAGCAGCAGCATCGTTCCTGCCGCTGACAAAGACACTAAAGGCACATTTTGTCTGAGCGTTTTGTTTCTGCAGTGAACTTCTAGCTTCCTGTGGGCTCAGCTGTGCTGGATGAGCGTCACGATGCGCTGAACGAGTCTTACGGTCGGCTTGCAGATCAGATAACGAGGCTGCAGCTTTTCCTCGGCGCCGGATGGAGTCACTGCGAATCTGCTGAGCGGAAAGAAACCATGAAAATGGTTGAAAAGTGAAAGTTGCAGGTTGCCGTGATTCCAGCTGCTGTAAATACTGAAATATAACTTAAAGCAAATACCCAACGTTTATTGTCCATGTTATGAAATTTACTGTTTTTTCTAGCAATAAACCTCAAAATTTGAGTTTTTGAGGTTTATTGCTCAACCAGAATAAAATAATTATAGACATAATTTCCTCGCAGTGGGAAATTACTTATAAAATTTACAACTTTATAAATTCATAGATTTCTTTTTTTTAAGCCTAATCTCAATTTTCAGTTTTTTCTAGCAGATTTTTGAATTTTCAAGGCCATAATTTTCTCTTTTTTTTTTTGTTTTTAAGAAAATGTTTTAGATTAATCAAAAAAAAAAAAAAGTAACCTCCTGTTTTCTATCTGCTATTGCTCTATTTGTTCATTTCTGACTAATTTGGGATTATTGGGTTGTAATTATTCGGCTCTCCTGCAGTGCGCTGGGTTTGCCACTAGGTGGCAGTGCAGGCTCTGGATCTCCGACCTGAATTCCTCTCTGAAGTTGAGCTGCAGGTGCTGAGCCAGCTGGTGGTTGTACTGCAGACAGGCCAGCAGAAGACGACAGCGCTGGAACAGCAGAACGGACTCCGCCGGGCTCAGAACCGACCCGTTCTGGTCCGACAGAACCAGAACCAGCTGCTGGGCCTGGTGGCGGATGAAGGGCAGCTGTGGAGGACAGACTGAGGTCAGCTGGAGGAGCTGAACGACTGGACTCCAGTGAGGAAGCCTTACCAGATGGGGGTGAGGCTGGAGGACTCTCAGGATCCACGACACGGACACAAAGTTCTCCCCAGGGGAACATTGGCGGGTCAAAGAGGACGTTCCTAAAACCAAACCCAAACATCGGCGGGTCTGAAACAGAAGGAACGTTCCTAAAACCAAACCCAAACATCGGCGGGTCTGAAACAGAAGGAACGTTCCTAAAACCCAAACCCAAACATCGGCGGGTCTGAAACAGAAGGAACGTTCCTAAAACCAAACATTTTGTAACTCGTTCAGTCGGCCCGGATGTTCTGAAGCCATTCTCAGTCCACTGATCATTTAAAGATTTTCTTAAGCTCTTACAACCCCGGTGAAAAGAAAGTACACCCCTACTATATCATCCGCTAATGGTTATATAGTAATCAGGAAAACGAAGTTATCTAATTCAACCAACAGTTTACAAAACTCAGCATTTACAGCTGAAACCAGAAGTTCACATCCTGGATCTTTAGCCTTTTAGATCTGCAGGTGTTCAGTTGGAGAGGTCTATCATAGATGTACATATTTATAGATATTTCTCTACCAGAACTGAAAGCTGTGAACTTCCTGCCAGAACTCACCTCGTAGCCCAACAGCAGCAGCTCAAACAGCAGGGAGCCGGCAGCATCCAGGTACTCTGAGAGTAAAGCCTGAAGCTGCAGAGATACAGTTAGAGACCAGCTGATTGTTTTATGACACATTTCAACAAATCTCTACTGTGAACAGTTTACCTCGGAGTCAGACGCGGATCCGCGGCTCTGCTTCTCACAGTCAGGATCACAAATGAAGGCGAGCAGCAGTCTGGAGATCAGAGCCCCTCTGCAAGGAGAAACATCGTTAATCTGCATTTCCTGGGAGGATGCAGTGAGTGCTGAAACGTTCAGCAGAAAGTGCCATAAATTAGCGTTAGATTTAGAACAGACAGAGCAAAACTATCAACCTGAACAATCTGGAGTCGATTTGGAAACCAGAAGAAAAATGACAGAACCATACAAAAAGTGAGGAAATTTCTAAAGCTGAAAAATATAATCATCAAAGAAAAAAACTAAAAAAGAAAGACGTTTATGCAAAAAAAAAAAAAAAAATCAGGGAAAAGTTTGAAAATTCATTTTAGAAATATTTTTACTTTTCAAAGTTCCAAGTTTTTTCTAGTTTTTTTTCTTACAAATTTTTGACTTTTCATAAAAAAAAACTTTTTTTTTATCTAAAAAAAAAAGTTCTTATTTTCATGTCCTTTATTTTTTTAGATCTTTAGGTGTAAATTTACTCCTTTTTAAAAAAATTACCATAATAATAATAATACTGATAATAATAATAATACTACTAATAATAATAATACTAATAATAATAATACGCCGCTGTATTAATCAGCTACAAAAATGTTTTTTTCACTCAACATGTTTCCAAGTTCACTTCAGTTTGTTCTTGTTCTGAAGCTACTGCTAATTTATATTTCACTGGTGGATTGAATTTAAAATATATGAAAATTTCTTTAATTGATTTTTTAATTATTGAAAACAAAACAATAATCAAAATAAATAAGCTCCACCTGGCAGCTGTTCAGCATCTGCAGAAGGGAAATATTGTCCAAAGACCCGACAGTTTTCTGGCTCCCTGGGAGTTTAGTGTTTACCTTTTGGCGAACAGCAGGTTGCTCCTGGATACGTCCACCTCCGTCTCTCTGAACATGATGCCGATCGTCTGGACGATCAGCGTACTCAGCCTGAACGAGACGTCAGCACAAATATCTGCTGAAAATGGCATTCAAGCAACTTTAAACACATTTAGACTTTAACCTGACGGTTTATTAGCTTGGCTCAATTAAGCTAATTTCTCCAAAGCATGAAAGTTTGAATCCATCCCACCGTACACCTCACCACCGTCTCACCATCCCTGACTTTTTCTTCTCTTGACGCTTTTCTTAATCTCTAACTCAACAAAACTGCCCTAATTCAAACCCAAACTTACTGTGGCAATAGCCTAGCTTAAATCTCTACAGTGCTACCTTAAATCTGTAGCTGTTAGCCTAGCTTAAATCTCTATGATCAGTAATTAAAATGTCAATCTCTCTATGCTAAGTATGCTTAGCTTAGCTGAGTCAGTAGTGCACTTAGCATATGCTAAGTAGCATACTTAGCATAAACATATGCTTATGCTAAGTATGCTACTTAGCTACTACTTATTCTAAGTAGCTTATAGCTACTTAGCTCTAGGAACCAGAGGTATCGGTTCTGCTGAAACATCTCTCACACCAATGATGCTAATTTTGGAAGCTAACTTAACTTTAACCTTGCCTAAAGTCAGACTTGGTCAAGCTTTACAGTTTTACAGGTTTGATCTAAATTTAACTCCAACTTTAGTTGGAGTTAAATTTAACATTTTCTGATCCAAATCTCGCTTGTTTCTTCCTCATTATGACAATGATGATCCTGTTTGAGGTAAACAACCTCAGCCTGACCTAAGTCTGCCCCCTGGTGGTTGAGGTTGGGACTCTTACAGGAGCTGATCTGTGGTGTAAACTCTGCTGGAACTCTGACAGCCTTGAAGACATTCCTCCAGAGTCCGAACCAGGAAGACCAGCACCTCACTAGACTGAAAGCACAAATAAATGGACACATTTCCAGGTATTAGCTCTCAGTCTGTTCTCTTTGTGGTTCTCCAGTCTATCGTAACGTCTCACCCTCCAGAAGAGCCTCCTCAGTGTGATGTTGCGGTGAGCCGCCGTCAGCAGCTCCTGCAGCAGAAGGTACAGGTTCTCCACGGTGATGCCGTCCTGCAGGAGCTCCGCTCTCAGCTGAGCGAACAGGTGAGCCGTCCGCTCCGCGCTGCAGAGACCAAACAGACTCCACCGTCTTTTTCTGGTTGTACTGGAGACCAGTACAAGGTTTACTGGTCTGCTGGGTGTAGACCAGACATTTTCAAATATATGCAGTGTGCAGCTGAGAACTAACTCACTAAGAGAACCAAAGACTTTCAGGGCGATGAAGATCTTTTGTTTTGCAGATGTAATTTTTGGCTGTATTTGGATCTACTGGCTGATTTAGATGAGATATTAGTTTCTTTAAGTCCCTTCCTGTGTTTGGACTCTTGTGCGCCGAGTTTCACTGGGAAACCCAGGCATGTCTTCGATGTTCCCAGATTAATAATCCAGCGCTCAGTTAGGAGAGACAATCAGGTTCCTGAAGAGCAGAGAGTTTAAATCACTTCTGAAATAAAAGTGATCAGTTGTTCCAACCTGATGGAGTCGGTCGCCGGCGTGCTTCTCCTCCTGTAGTCCGGATCCAGCAGCAGCGTCGACCTCTGGACACACAGACTGTCAGAAAACCGTCCAACCCAGAACCAGACTGACCTCTGAGGCTCCACCCACGATGACGAAGCTGTTCCAGCAGCTCTGCAGGTGGAGGTACAGGGTGGAGGTCTGGGAAACCACGTACAGGTGCAGCTCTGCTTCCCTCTCGTCCCTCTCCTCCGCTCGGTCCCGCCTCAGCAGCCGGGTCAGGACGGAGCCGATCCTCTGGGTCACCTGGAACCGCCATGAGGGACACCATGCTGAGTTTGGACCAAACAGAACGTCGTGACCTCTGACCCTGCCGTTTAAATCGACCCCTTTTTCAGTGGCATTAGGTATTTAGCAGAGAAACAGACCCACAGCATCACAGAACCGCCGCCGTGCGTAACAGTGGGAATGAGGTCCGTTTAGGAAGGAAGGAAGAAACTAAGGAGATAAGGAAGGACGAAAGGAACCAAGGAAACACCAACGACAAGGACAGAAAGAGGATAGGAACCAAGGGAGGAACCAAGGGAGGAACCAAGGAGAGAAGGATAAGGAAGTTTATCCAGCAGAGCCGGGAATTAATCTGGAATTGTTCTAAACTTTTCCAGACCTGGAAAATCCTGAAATCCCAGGTTTTTCCAGACTTAACCCTTTATTTCCTCCCTTAACTCACCTCCCTTATCTGAATGATATGTTCTCCTTCCTTTCCCATTTTAAATAACTTCCACAAAACCATTGCCGTTTTTCCCTCGTTGTCATTTATTATCTTTAACTCCTGATCATTTGTGTAAATCTAAAGAGGTGAAAGTTTTCTTTAGCTTTCGGAAGCCGCCCTCACCCGGCGGCTCTCGGCCGTTTTCAGGCTTTCCTCTGGTGGTGAGGAAGGAGGCGAGGGAGGAAGAGGATGAGGAAGAGGAATCCTGGGGAGGCCCAGAGTCTCCGGGTCGGGGCAGGAGGCGGAGCGGCTGCTCTTCATCACCGGCTGCTCCTCTTTCTTCCACCAGCTGAAAACAGCAGCAGGTTGAACAGAGATGACATCATGCTGCAGCACTGCACTGTAAAAAGTTCATCTGGAAACTAGTTTAAAAATCGGCAGTAACTGCTGGTGAAATTATTGTAAACATTTGTTCTCCACTGAACCATGGTGGCCATCTTTAAAAGATTTCTATTGGCCCAATTATGTCTGACAGAATGATGTGATTGTTCTTGACAACAACAGCACCATCTTGACAAAGATCAACCATCTTGAAACTTTCAGTGGCCAATATGTTTCTTTTAAATCCCAAGAGGACGCCTGCATTTTCTCCCATCATTTAAAGTTTGTCCTTGAACGTTTCTGCTTCTCTTTAGCTGCTGTTTGTCCTCGTTTTGTTCTGAACTCCTGCTGTTCCTGGAGGATTTGCTTTATTAACTGATGCGTTTAATGACGTCCCAGTGGAGCAGCACATGGACACATTTACACTCTGTGCTGTTTACATCCGCTTCCTTTGTGGCCTCCAGGCAACCATTCAGAGGCCGTGACAGTAAATCTTCCTGTCTTTGTCTCATTACCGTCGACTCGCCGTTTCCTGACAGAAACTCAGAGGAATTAGCAGAGCAGTTCAATCCCAGGAGGCTGCAGCAAAAAGCTGCTGCATGATGAGACTTAAATCTGGATTAAATGTTTAATTCAACTCATTTCTGTCTTACTAGCAAGTTTTAGTTCTTTGGATTTGGTAGCAGTGGTGGGTATCGCTAAATAAAAGGTTATTAGCGCTAACGCTAATCATTAGTTCAGTTCATGCTAAAGTGCTATAACAAAATATTAAGCTAATGCTAAAGTGTGACCAACATTTAGCAGAAGCTAAAGTCAAAGCGCCACGAAAATATTATTTAGCAGAAGCTAATGCTAAAGCACTATACCAAAATAGAAGCTAATTGTGAAAATAAATAAACACAAAACAATACATTTAATTTAAAAAATTTAAATAAAAGCTTTTAAATGATAAAAATATAAAATTACATTCAAAATAAAAAGGCTAATTAAGAAACAAAACTGAGTATGAAAAAACAAGAAATACAGACACCTGAGATTAAACCTTTCATGTGTTTTGATAACGGATCAATATTAGATAATGTCATGGAAAATCTCAATCTGGCAACCTGATCCAACAGGAAGGTAACAAAATGAAAGTGAATACAAACATAAATTCACTCAGGTGTGCGCTCACCTGTCTGCAGGATATCCTGTGAGGGAAGCAGAGACACGGCGAGGTTAGGATTACAGGTTAGGATTACAGGTTAGGATTACAGGTCGGATTACAGATAAACAGTTCAGAACAAGCAACACCGGCCGCTCGGTTTTCAGCAGATCACAGATTATTCCGCTAGAAAGTTTGGCATTAATGAATCTGTGTTTAACTCTCAGCTTAGCTTTTTCTTTTTCCACCACGAGAAAATCATCAGGATTCTGGCATTGTTCTGGTCCGGGTTTTCATGCTAACATTAGCTTTATAGCTAAAACTAATATTTTACCTAATATTTTGATATAAAAGCAAAATTTCACACTCTGAATAAACCAAAGTGCTAGTATACCATTTATACTACTCCAGCATTTTAGCTAACATTAGCATTATAGCTAATTTTAGCCTGTATGGTCTAATTAACATACTTCGTGTTGTAAGAAAATGTCAGTCAAAATGCTAGTCATAACACTCAAACTATTCACAGAATTTTAGCTAATGTAGTATTTCAGCCCATTTGAACATAAATACTGCTGTTAGCATAAGTAAATGTCAGCCAGCATGCATTCTATTGACAGCATTTTAGCTAGTCTAAGTTAAAATTAGCAATGTAGCTTATTTTAACTTGGATATTGCTGTTAGCATACGTCATGGCATAAGTAAAAGCGAGTCAACATGTTAGTGATAGCATACATGCTACTGACAGCATTTTAGCTCATTTTAGCTTAAACATGGCTGTCATCATAAGTCATAAAAACAAATTTATTTGCACCTTTTAAGTCGTGTGTTCTGATTGGACAGTGGCTGGCTCTGCGAGAGGGCGGGGCCACAGGAGGAAGTCCCTCCCTCTTCTCCCCCTGTAACCAATCATGTTCCTTCTCTGCTGGCCTTTCTGGGCTGTAGGTGATCCGTATGTGCTGGCAGCGCTCCCTGTCCTTTGAACTGAGGAAATCTGGGAGGTCGTTCACCTGCACAGATAAAACAGGAAGTTCAGCACTAAGTCAGGAATATTTGACAGAAATATTAAGAAACTTCTCAATTTATTCATTGCAAATTTATGTTGATTTATGGACTAAACATGAAAGCAATTGAAATCTCTGAATAAATTTCTGAAATTTCTTTGTTTTATTTATAGAATAAAAAAAAAGACTTCTCAGGTTTCCTGTGAATCCTTAAAGTTTTAAATTCAAGAAAAATGAAGACCTTAAAATGTCTTACATTTGTTTAGAAAGCAAGTTAGGCTTTGATCTTATTCCCAGGTCTTAGATGACCATTTTAGACTTTTTAATCCATGTTAAGATTAAACTTTATCATCAGGCAAAGGTTGAGTCATTCAGCTGCACTGCTCTGTGACTGCAGACAGCTAAAGCTACCACTAGTTAGCGTTTTGTGCTTACTTCTAGGACAAATAATGGTCAAAATTGATAAATTAATTAAACTAAGTTTGTGAAACCTTAACTTAAATAATAACTTAACGAAACAAAAAAGATCATTTTTAGCTTAATTGTGAAGGAATTATGCACAAACTTTATTACGTTCATTAATATATTGGAAATCAGCTGCATTTTCCTGACCTCGGTTAATTTTCGACATTTTTCCGCCCTGCAGAGGCAGAGAGATGGAAACGGAGCCGAGTGTTTATTTATTCAGGGAGTTTCACTAACAGATCGTCCAGGTGAGCTGCTGCAGCCATGATGCAGAGGTCGGAGGTCGACTCCAGCAGTAATCCGTCACGTTAGCACAGTTGGGATTATTGCTAAGCGTCTGATATAACAACAAGCTGTGGGAATCCCAGATTTAGCTGCCAGCTTTCTGACTCTTTAAGTTGTGTTGTACTAACATTAAACCTATTTTCAGCTCCTGCACTAAGTCAGTCTGTTTAAAAATAAATTACAATCAGCAACTCGAATCATAATCAGCTTCTAGTTGGAGTCTGAAAATGGATCCCTTTTCATGCCTGTTAGATACATTGATTGAAATCTTTTTGTGTGTTTAATTGTAACCATTGCCAATTTTTTCTCTAAATTAATTGGATCCAAGGACTTAAAATAAACCAGGAATTTGAGAAATTAAAGCCACAATTAGTTAAAAGAAGCTAAGTACCGCTAGGTGTGGCTAATACCAGAAAATGTGTGGTCCATCTAAAAAGCTCGGTTTGTGAACTTTGGGCTGGTTTGAATGCATATGTGAACGCCAAGTGGACCAGAAACCGCTTCAAAAGCAGGAAGTGGACTACAGTCCAGGGTATTCTGGGAAAAAACAACCAAAAGAAACTTGCTAGCCTAGCGCTAGCAGGAGAAACGGCTCGGGGTCTTTAATACCACTCCGTGTTTCTTTACATGTTGTGATGAAGGAAGTTGAACTCGGTGTCTTCAGAGGTTTTTGTGTCGTTTCCTTTAGTGATTATTGGCGCAGCGCCCCCACAGGTGAGGAGGGGAACAGGTTTTTCAGAGTTTTTTGGGTTTGAGAAAGAAACAGCAGCTGATATTAAAACAAATGTTGCATCTTTCGTTCACCAATTGAAACATCATCACTTCTACTCACTTTCGCCTCTTACTGCTCTGCAGTTTTCATTACTTGCATATTTCAAATGTTAACATCATGTTTATCTTTTGTCTTCTCAAAACCTCCAGTTGGTTATTTCAGATGGCCGCTTGTACTGAGTCCGGTTCTGGTTCTGGTTCTGCTGGAGGCTCTTTTTCTGTTAAAGGGAGTTTTTCCTCTCCACTGTCGCCCTGCTGGTGCAGGAGGAGTGAATGCAGGTCAACCATTCAATGCAATCTGCTGGCTAACTTTTAAACTACTTTTCTGATAATTAGGATCAGTTGGAATGTAAAGATTATTGAATTGAAATTATTGTTTTAAAAAGTGCTTCCAGGCATTTTTTGTGAATCTGCGGTAAAATACAAACCATGATCCTGCCACCACCGTGCTCACAACATGCCTTTTACCGCCGAGGCCAAAATGATTCCGGTTGAAGTCAGGAGTCTGATCTTTGTGCGACGGCTTGTCAGCCGTTAAAGACAGGAGAAAAATAAGGAGGAATATATTTCCATCCAAAATATTCAGAAATTGTGAAATTCATCTCAGGAATTTTCTGTGCTTGTAAAGTAAATTGCAATAAAAAACTTGAAAATTTTAAGATTCATTTCAGATTTTTTTCCAAAAAACGGTGGAAAATTCTGAGCTCAAAGTCTAAAATTTGTGAGAATAAAAATTATTCTTGAGATTTTCATTTACATTTCTGGAAACAATTTTCTGAGACTGAAAAGTCAAAGATTTTCAACTTTTCAAATTTTCTCAGTTTTAAAAGTAAAAGATTTAAATGTTATTTTTTTATTTTAAATTAATCTAAAAGAATCTCTCATAGATTTTGTGACTTTAAAAAATTTGATGTTTTTTCCAGAAATTTTCCGAACTTGTTCTCAAAATTCCTGAGTTTGTTGAAAGTAATTTTTTAAAGTGTTTCTAGTTGGTCCAGAGCTTCATCTATTTGGAGCCGTTTCCTCCTGACTCACCGGTCAGTTTTCCTGCTCTGAACAACTTGACTTTGAAATCAATGAAAAGGTTTTTTTCTTCTGTATTTTATGTATTTTAATAAATAAAATGACTTCTTCGTCACTTAAAGATGAATTTCAACAGTAAAAACTTTTTTCCACTTTTTTTTTAACTCACCAGCTCGATGTCGCGCACGCGCTCGAGGCTCACGGCGGCGGTCAGCGCGCGCGGCGGGAACTCGGTCAGGTACACGCGCTCGTCACTCAGCACCGCGTACATGTAGACCTTGTTGATGACGTCAGAGACCACCACGCACGGTTCGTAGGTTCGGATCCGCTCGTACAGGGCCCGCTCCGTGTTCCGCTTCAGGAACGAGTCCAGCCGGGGATTCCGGCGGGGCAGGAGCGGAGAGAAGTCGGGTTGACTCCGCGCCATGACCCGGGCGCTACTTTCTGCAGCGGATGGAGACAGGAGGCGGTTCGGTTCCGCGGTCCATCGAGTCGGTTCGTGTTTTCCGAATGAAACAGGCGGCGGGTCCAGTCAGGTTATGAAGTGAACAGGTGAGCAGCAAACAGGGCGCACTGCTTCCTGATTGGTCCGCTTGTCTCCCTCGCGCGCTGCTGATTGGCTGAAAGATGGATTAGATTCACACACAGTGTTAGACAAGACAAGACATGTGGTGTCTGATATTAAATATTTAACAGCTTCTTTCATTTAATGGGTTGAAATGTTAAATTAATTAACTGAAGTTGTAAGATTTTATATGTGGACAAATTCTGGAATAATCATTTTAGATTTTTTTAAAATTATTTATTTGTATTTATTTCATAAATAGGCTGAGTGATGTGATTATTATTTTTCTGTTTTTTTTTTTTTTTTTTCTTTTCCAGGACGAATTTTCCTCAAAGAAAACAAATAAAGATTCTTGTTTCATTTTCATAGAATATTTTCTTTCATTGCTGCAGCATATAATTTAAGTTTAATCTCTTAATCTAGAATAATTGGGGGTGACTACTGCTGCTGTTTCAGTGTTATTGATCTGGGGAGTTCCTGTTGTTTCACAGGAAATGAGTCAAATAATGCAGAAAGAATTAATTATAGCTTTTAACATGTTGAAAATCACAATTTAATGAATTAAAAGTAATTATTTTAATTAAATAATTCATGATGTATTTAGATCCAATTTTATTTAAAAATACGAGACACAAAAATATTTCCCCATTATTTATTTATTCCATCTTAGTTGTGTGTTGTTGTTTTTTTGACTCTATATAGTTTTATTAAACCTCCAAAAAGCGAAACGTTTTCTAAATTGTTTTTCTATGTTGTTTCGCCTTTCTGCCACTAGAGGGCGCCAGAATGCAGTCAATGTAAAACAATTTAATAAGCGAATCCTACAAATTATTTGAGATATTTTTGAGTTTGTTCTCTTACTTTGTTGTGTAGAATAAATATTCTAGTTAATTTAATCTTGATAATTGTTAATTAGCATGAGGTTTTCTTCAGCGGCTGCAGCTTTTAAATAAACTGAGTGAAAAGATGAACAGAGTCTCACATCTGCAGCTTGACAGATGAAGGTTGTTTTCGTGCTTTCTGAGAGTCTTTTATGCAAACACTGAGAGGAAACAGAGGAAGACTCAAACTCATCTGATCCATTTAATACGAGATATTTCCAAGAGAAACTTGGAAATTTCTCAGCTCTACAAGTTTAGAGTTTTATACAGAACAAACCAATAATTTAACCCAAACTAAATCCAATAAGAAAAGTAAATTACTTCATAATAAAACAAGCAATCCAAACAGCAACGTAAGAAACATAAAATGAACTACAAAAAAGGAAAACGAGGCCACATTACCACAATTTGCTAGAAAATCTCAGAATTTTTTAGATTAATCTAAAAACATTCTGTAAAAACAAACAAGGAAATCTGAGTTTCAAAAGTCAAAAACTTTCACCTTTCCAAATTTAAAAAATGTCGGAAAGTCAAAAAATTTTTACTTTTCAACCTCAAATTTTGTTTTAATTTTCTAAGATTAATCCAACAATTTCTGATTTTTTTTTTTAGCAAATTTTAAACTTTTCAAACTCAGAAATGTCCTTTTCCTTTTTCTGCTACTCTAATACAACATTGTTCTTTCCTTTCTCAACATGAAGCTTAAATACTTTTCAAAACTGTTTTAAGATTCATGAAAAACGACACAACAAACTGTCAGATATACATTCACTTTCTATCAACTAGTTTGGAAAAATCTGTTGTTTCTGTGTGAATTTACAGATTAAGAATCATTTAGTTGATCATTTCTGTATTGACTCTTTACTCTGACGCGTAAACCGTAAGAAAAAATGATGAAAGTATAAAACTGCTGTTTTCCTATGAAATGGTTCTGGACGCTGGTTCTGGTTCTGGTCAGTTGACGGGCCGCGCCTCTATCATCGCCATCACTGTGTGTTTGTGTGCAGCTGCGAACAACAATGGTGGGCTGAGCAGCTCACACTGCTGCTTTTGTTCTGCAGGATAGAAGAAACGGCTCCCGTTTCCCCAGCAGGCGGGAGAATAAAACACAAACCGAGTTCAGCTGGCGGTGACCTTCCTGCCCTCAGAACGAGGCTGAAGTTCACATCAAATCCGCATTTTTCTGTTTTGATTCACAGATTAAAACGCTAAAATTATTTCAGCCTTACATTTCTTTATTAAAAAAACAAGAAAACCTTTCTACTGAAGTTTTACTTAAATGATTTGCTGACAGTTTGGTGCAAAACTGTCATGTCAAATAAACTTTAAAAAATATAAACTCATTCAAAACTCATTTGCTGACAAACAATAATGTTTGTCAGCAAAAACAAAATGAACTCTTGTTGGGGTTAATTAAAGTCCAACTTCCTCTTTTCCGCATGTTCACGTCCTAAACAGAAATAAATTCATTTAAAGGCTGTGGAAATATTTGAGATTATTTAAAGTTTTTTCTGCCTCTGCAGTGACTCTGAAATGAGTCACAATGTAAAACTTTTATGGTATCAGGAGTCACGTCATCAACAAGGATGTTGCTACTAGCGGAACCGACGAAGAAAAAGATCATTTGGTTTTCATTAAAATACAAACAAAACAAAAAAAAAACAGAACTTTTTCATTTAAAGTTTGGTTTTTAATGACTTATCTTGTGAACAAACTTATTTACATGTGATTTTAATTGCATTTGTAATTTAATGGAAACACCAATCTCAAAATTGCGCTTTTTCGACATTAGCTGCACAATAACCAGGTTTTGCTCACAAAAAGGCTTTTATTTTGGTATAAATTCAGATGTTTTGTTTTAAATTAGTGGTTATTAATCACAATGTAATCTAATTTGATCGCATGTGTTTGATTGTCTATTAGACTGTTCAGTCTAATAGACTTTAAAAGTCCTCCGTTTAGATGTTTAGCAAACTGCATTTCATTTGTTTTGAAAATAAACAAACCTTTGTTTAAACAAAGGACAAAGAAAAAAAAAGACAAAACATTTTTCTGTATTTCTGTAGGAGTTGAATCCCGCAGCGCAGCCGCTCATTTTCTCTCCTCCCAGCTTCAAGCCGAGGCTGCCGCCGAGTCCTGACGGAAGTTACCGAGCGCAGCCGAAGAGAAGCCGAGCAGCAGAGCCGGGCGGCAGGTTGGACGGCTGGACTTGTCTCGGGTTTCTGGCCGCTGAAAGGTCCGCAGGGATGAGCGTCCTGTCCAGCTGGGAGCTGTGCGTCAAATACGCAATTTTCATCTTCAACTTTGTCTTCTGGGTGAGGAAACAAGAAATGAGCTAAAAACTAATAACTGACGTTTTACTTTAGATTTATATCTTCATTTTTACAGACACGAGTCATTTCACAGATTCATATTTTCTGTTAGCAGAAGAAAAACTTTAATTAAACTGTAAATTAAGCTTAAAAAAATAACTATTTATGATGTGTGGGAAATATTTTGGCATTTTACTTTAAAAGTTGACAGATATCTTAGTTTACTTATTGTAGAATATTTTGTTTTTTTTCTGGCAAATTTATGACTTTTTAACACCAGCAAATATTCACATTTCATCTTCTTGAAAACATGTTGACTTCATCTAGAAATGGAAACATTTGCCTCTTTATCAATGTCTCTAAATAGTGAAATAATGAGCAGGTAAAACATAGTGAAATCATTTTGATTCTGACAGAAGTTCAATTAAAAGATTGCTTATTTATCACAAAGGGAAATTAAATGTAACTGGTATCATCTGTATCTTCAGAGTCTCCAGTAGCAGTCAGTCTTGCAGCCAATCTAAAGGGGACTCTGACTGAAGACTGTTGCTGCATGAGAGTTTCATGCTAACATGCTAACACTGCTAATCCACCTCATTTTCTTTTGCTGCTCCTCTCTAAATCTCTGTTTAAAGAAAAATGGTTCAAGCTCAACAAACACTTTTTTACTCTTATTTTATTAATTTTCTGATTGATTATTTGTAACTTGACTACAAACATATGGAAGCAGTGGCACATTAGGGCTTTGTAGATAGAAAAAAGGAGTACATTTTCTCCAAAGAAACTCAGTAATTTTCTAGAAAAATTTTAAAATTTGAATTTGGAAAACAGAAAATTTGCTAGAAAACAATTTAACATTTTGAGATTATTCTCAGAAATTTTGTAAAAAAAAATTATAATATTTTAACACATTATGAGATTAATCTCAAATCGTCTGATTTTTTTCTTGCAATTTTTCAGTTTCTGATACAAAATCAACTCGACGCTTAAACCCAACATTTGTTGTGTTTGTAGTTCTGATGCCTTCCAGAGGGGGCACTGTTGAGACCTTCCACCATTTAACTTCAACATGACCAGAGTAAAAGTTCACCCGTCTCTGCAGGAAGAGTTAACACAGAAAATGTTCAGGTTGTTTTCAGGTTATAATCCAGGTCCAGTAAACAGTTATTAGTCTGTTAATCTGGCTGACAGCTGAAATCTGCAGCGACTGCAGCAGCTGGGAAACAAAGCTGCTGTTGTTTGGCTGAACTGGGCCTGCTGGGAACAGACAGCAGCTCCAGTTACCTCAACCAGCAGCCGTCCCACCGGGCTGAGAATACACCTGCTGAGGCGCAGAAATAAAGACTGAAACCAAGATATCCAATCCAAATAACTTGGTTTTAGTCTTTATTTCTGGTTAATCTGCTCACCAATTAACTAGATAATCAATATTTATTACGTTTATGCAGAAAGAAAACAAATAATTTAAAGAAAATCTATTGTTTCTACCAAGAAAAGAGGTCAAACATGTCAAGGTTTCAAACCAACTCTGGGTAATTACAATAATTCAAATAAATCATTTTCAACTTTTTTGCAAAAGTCAAAAATGTTTAAGTTTTGAAACTCTGAAATTTTCTATTTTCCTTCTAGAAAAATTCTGGGATTAATCTTACATTTCTGAGTGTTTTTCATTCACATTTTAAACTTTTCAATCTCAGAAATTTCAGACTTTTTTCTAGAAAATTTCTCAAATTCATTTCTAAATTTCTGAGATTTTTTTGACAGCAAAACCAAATAATTTAAAGGAAATATGTTAAATTCAATAACCAAAACTATAAATGCCTCTGGTTCATTTACTTTCTAAAGAAAGTTTGGGGGAAAAATGCTTTTTCTTCTTACATAATAAATACAGCTATTTATTGTAATCTTTTGAAAAGCCCAATGAAAGTGAGAAAAGATCATGTTTTATGTGTTGATGGTTAGTTTGGAATTAGTTTCTTTATTTCTGTTTCCACCGCCGTTCTGTGTTGAGTTCAGTGATTCCTGGTCAAACCTCCCACTGAGTTGTTTTGGGTCGTTAATTGTTGGTTAAATGTTGGGTTCTGGCCCAGTTCTGCGCCTCTGAGCCTGTTAATTGCTTTCACCTGCAGGCTGGGCTGTGAACCGGCAGTTTTCTGTTTTCTAGTGGAAATCCAGTGAATTCTCTCCGCCCTCCTGTTAGACACACCTTTTCCTGAAGCCTCTTCCTCCCCCAGCAACGCCTAGGTGAACAGCACAAGGTGTGGTTTCTTTCCCCTGAGCAGATTCTCCTTTTCCACTTTCTGTCGAGTTGGAAGCTCGTATTTTCTGCTGAGGAAACTTTAATCCTAAACTGAGAGTCATGAGTGGAATCCAGTGCCTCAAATATGCCATGTTTGTCTTCAACTTCCTGTTCTGGGTATGTAGAAACCGCCTCCTGTCTGGGATCAGACTGTGGCTGTTTTTAGTTGATGCTCTGCAGCTTTTATCAAGCTGTTTCTCAACACAAACTGTCGTTTTCATGCTTGTAGGATTTAATAATGTGTCGCCTCCATTTTTATTTTAATCATGTGTGAAAATGTTTGCTCTAAACCTGAATCTACTTGATTTTTCTTTTCTTCCTCCTGCATTTATGGTTTTAACTCATTTTCACTAAAAGAAAGATATTTTACCAACATTCTTTGTTTTTGCTTATTTCTAATATTCTCAAATAGGGAATTATAAAATGGTAAAGTCATAAAAATGCCTAATTTGAATGATGTGTTGAATACTGTTAAAAGCTGCTCGCTGTAGTTTATAGTCATGTTGATCCATGACTGAAAACATCTTAAAGGTTTTATAATAAAAACTCTTTCTGCTCATTTCTGTCACGTTAAACGAAAACGTGATGAAAAATCTTCAGTTTTCCATGTTGGGCAGGAATCTGAGATAAAAATGTTGCTTCACCTGAAGCTCTGATTATTTCACAACCCAGCTGAGGTCAAACTGGGAGTGAACTGGGAACCTGGATCAGGTCAATCACTCTTTGATGATTATTACTGTCTTCATCTCGTTTTGATAAACATTTTGACGACTTGATGTCTGTAAACCTCTTCAGAAAAAGTTACATCTTTGTTTTAATTAAGAGGTTAATAAATGTGTCTGGCGTAGAAACATATTTTATTGGACCACATTAATTTATTTAAGAATAATGAGCATTCAAGTTACAATTTGTAACTTGAATGTTTTGCTCTGATTGTCTGTAGTGAGATTGAAACATTTTTCTGCTTCTCTCCAAGCCACTGGAGATAAAATCAGTTTTTCTTTTTAAACTGACTCAACATGTCTTGGCTAAAATCTCTTGATTTGTAGTTCTGATGTTTGCTGCTGAGGACTAAACATCTTTATGTTGACATTTAATTGTGTTCTTCACTGGTTCTGGGGGAATTTACCAAACGATCCACTGAGGGCATTTAGGATACCGGACTTCCTGCTTCTGTTTTTGCTGGGAAATATGGAGCAGATAATTGGTCCTGATTCCTGTTCAGGAAAGGAACATTTTTTCCAGATAACAGAAGCCAGGCCAAATTTGCCATGAGGGAATGAAACTATAAAATATGCAGCCAAAGAGCCGCAGGCTGCAGATGAAAACTGTCTTAAAACAAGCTGAAAGTTCAACAACTTTTGTTTTTAATTTGTTAAAACTGTGAAGGTAAAAAAAATAATCTGGTTCAAGAAATTAGTTACATTTTCTTTGCCAGTTTATGTCAACATAAATTTATTTAGTACTTTTTTCTGCAGTTCAAAGGTCAGTGAGGGGCAGTTTTAAAGGCAGTGTTGTATAAAGTACTGAAATCTCGGAGTCAAGTAAAAGTATCGGTACCGCTCCAAAATATGACTTTGGTAAAAGTAAAAGTCACTGATTGAAATGTTACTTGAGTAAAAGTATTAAAGTATCTGAAATGTCTTGTACTTAAGTATGGAAAGTACTGTAAAAATGTATGTACTCAAGTAATGTGTAGCGTCCAAAACCTTCTATTTTAGAGCTACTGATGGTCGACTTTGGGGGTAGTTCGTTTGATACGTGCGTTCGGTTTAAGATTCAGAATGCCGTCTTCTTTGTATCAAAGTCTTTTATTATAATTGCCATTTACATACATATAAGTTCGTCATTTAACCCTCAACCAAACACAGTAAAAAACTGTGTCCTCTTTCCCCAAATGTCCACACCTGAACACCATTATGATTGACCTTAAATAACCCATCCCCCTGCCCAGACACTCAGACACAAAACACAAAACGCCCTCTGGTGGTCAAACAATGGCTCCTACACGCCAGCCCCTAATTGCGTGTGGCAGAAGCCGTAGCAATTATCAAACTTAAAATAAAGGAGCCAAATAAAGCTATTTTTCTTACACAAATATACAACAGAGTTAAATCAGGTATACAGTCATTATTCTACCAACTTTTCATTTTGTAGCTTCACATAATAGACAAATTTTTTGTTACAGGCCTTTCAATAACACTTGTTTTTTGTTCGCAAGTGAACGACTCGTACAAGACCCTTTTATCTGGAAAGGTTTTAATAACTTTCCCCAATATCCAAGACCCTTGAGGTGTTGTGGAGTCCATGACTACCACCACGTCTCCAGGAATTAAGCACCTTTTTCTCTTTATCCACTTTTGTCGTTCTTGTAATAACGGTAGATATTCCCGAATCCACCATTTCCAAAAGAGATCTGAAATGTATTGGATTTGTTTCCATCTCCTTTTAGCATAGAGATCCCTTTTGTCGAAGTGTTCTGGCGGAAAGGCTGGTTTACCCTTCATGAGTAGCAAGTGGCTGAACACCACACGCAGCAGCCCATCTTGCAGCACAGGGTTTAGTTTATAAATTGGGCTACTTCTGGGTATTTCTGAGTTGCGGGATGTTAATGCAGCAATCTCATCAGGGAATCTTTCCTTTTGACAAAAGGAAATTATGGATGTCTCAGCTTGTGTGAGCTCTTCTAGAGACACACTTTGATTTCCCAGTGAGTTTTTGAGAGTCTGCATTTCTTTTGTCAACTCCAATGTTGATGCTTCAGACGTACTTGAATTGGCCAGTTGCAATTCTTTTCTTCTTTTACTCAGTTTCAACAGAACTCCCTTTAGCTTAATGAACCAAGCAACTGCAGACTTCAATCTCTGCCAGTCTGAGAAAAATCCTATTAGCTGAGAAGTTGCATTTGAATTAATGACTGTTGCATTGATCAAGGGAGCTTTTTTTAGTTCTGGGTCAACAGCAGTTATACTGAAGTCTACTGGAGACTTGGGCCATTTATCTTCAGGTTCCCACAAGAATGTAGGACTTTCCGTCCACTTTTGGTGCAAAAGGCTGTCAACCTTAAACCCACGGGAAGCAACATCAGCAGGATTTAAAGATGAAGATACGTGTCTCCATTGTTCAACATTTGTATTATCCCTAATGATTGTTATCCTGTTAGCAACAAAGGTTTGAAACCTTCTGTCTTCGTTTTTTATATATTTTAGAACTGATGTACTGTCAGTCCAAAAGCAAGCCTTCTCCAATGGCAGCTGAAGCTCTGACTGAAGCATGTTATTCAATCTGACGGCCATTACGGCAGCTGTGAGCTCTAAACGTGGAATAGTCACAGGTTTGAGTGGAGCTACTCTGGCTTTGCCAAACAAGAATGATACATGCACTCTCTTGTTGCTATTCTGCATTCTAACATATGTAACTGTGCCATACCCACTCTCACTAGCGTCAGAGAAGTGGTGTAACTGAGCATTAACCACTTCTCCAAACCCCTCGGGCTTGATGCATCTGCTAACCCAGAAGTCAGCCAATCCTTCCAAGTCAGTAAGCCACTGGTTCCACTGTTTTTGAAAGGTTAGAGGTATGGGCTCATCCCAGCCCAGTTTTGCCCTACATAACTCTTGTAACAGCAGTTTGGCAGGAAGTATGAGAGGTGCTAGGAATCCTAGTGGGTCATAAACAGAGCTGATGATTGACAGCATACCTCTTTTAGTGGAAGGCTTTTCTTTGACTTTCACTTTGAACTTAAAACGGTCTGTCTCTGTGCACCACTGTAAACCTAGTGCTCTGTCTACCGGTAACTCATCACTGTCCAGATTCAATTCGCAAAGAGTTTGGGACCTTAGCTCTCCTGGGATACATTGCAGCACTTCTCGGCTGTTGCTAACCCACTGTGTTAGCGTAAACCCTCCTCTGCTGCAAATGGCTATAAGATCTTTGGCCATGGCAACCGCACTTTCCTCAGACGGCAGACTCTTTAAAAGGTCATCCATGTAAAAGTTTTTGTTGACTGTTAGCACAACATCTGCTGAGAAGTTTGACTGATTATCTTCAGCAGTCTTTCTGAGAGCGTAGCAAGCACAGCTCGGTGAGGAGACTGCACCAAATAAGTGGACAGTCATGCGGTATTCCACAAGGTCTTGTTCTAGATTACCTTGGGGCCACCACATGAAGCGTAGAAAGTCCACATGCTCATCAGACACCTTAACCTGGTGGAACATGGATTTTATGTCTGCCATTAGCGCCACATAGTCCTGCCGAAACCTCACTAAAACCCCCACCAATGAGCTAGTTAGGTTTGGGCCCTGTAAAAGCTGACTGTTAAGAGAGACCCCTTGATACTCTGCTCCACAATCAAACACCACACGCAGCTTATGTTTTTGTGGATGGTATACACCATGATGTGGTATATACCATACCTTGTCTTTTGCTGTTTTCAGCTGATGCTGTGGAACCCTTTCTGCATGTCCACTATTAATAGTATTAGTCATGAAGTTTGTATACTCTTCATGAAACCCTTTGTTCCTTTTGAATCTTCTTTTCAAACCAAATACACGCTGCAGAGCAACTGAAATGTTGTTTGGCATAAAAAGTTCTTCCCTTTTGAAGGGCAGTTTTAGTTTGTAATGTCCATTCTCTAGCTGCGCAGAACCATCCATTATATCCAGGAATTTTTGTTCCTCTCTTGACATTTCCTCTTGTTCTGTGAAGGACTTCTCAATAAAATCATAGTTGTATTGGCTTATCAGAAGCTCTTCAATTTTATCAACTGTTGTTCTGTTGACTTGAACTGCAGGGTAGCCATTTTCAAGATCCTTGCAACCTTCTGAGGAAGCATTCACAACCCATCCTAGGAGGCTTCTGATTGCATAGGGCCCTTCACCTCTACTATTAACCACCTCCCAAGGTTCCATTAGTTTAGATGCATTTGTGCCCACTAGCAGGTCTACCCCAGCATGTATGCGAGGAAGTTTAATGTCCTTCAGGTACGACCATTTTGACAGCTCCTCCTCACTGATGATATTGTCGGTGGAAACTGGCATTTCTTTTTTTGTGTAAACACCATGGGAAGCTCATAGAAATGGTTTCCGTTTATTTCTGAAATCTCCAGGCTTTAACTGATGGAGGTTGTCATTGTTTTTACTGTGACCCATTGTCCGGAGATGAATCTGAGCCCTTTCGACCTTGGACATTGAGCTCATTAAGAAGTCTTTCAGAGCAGAATTGTCCGGAGATGAATCTGAGCCTTTCGACCTTGGACATTGAGCTCATTAAGAAGTCTTTCAGAGCAGAATGTATCAGTGCTCCCTGGATCCAGAAAGGCATATGTTTTAATAATCTTAGTTCCCTTTGAACTTTTCACTGTCACAGGTAGGATTGGAAGAATCCCTTTATGGTGGCCAGCCCCAGTATGACCACATGTGGAGGAGGTTTTACAGCCCTTTGCCGTCTGAACCCACTCTTCCTGAGGGGTCTTTTCCTTCTGTCCAATGTGTAAAATGCTAGGATGCTTTTGGTTACAGTGTTTACAAGTATTGCGCTTATCACAGTTCTTGCTTAAATGTCCTGTATCCAAGCAACCAAAACATAAACCTTTGGTTTTTAGAAAGTCTAGCTTTTCTCTGTGTGGTTTCTTTCCTAATCGTCGACATTGTTCCAATACATGACCATCCTGTGTACAATACAGACAGAATAAATCGTTTGATTTGTCAACAACAGTTACTTCATTTTTTGAGAGACGGCAGGTTACAGTCATCATTCACTGAAAACATGTGTGACAAAGCTGTTTCTTTTTAAACTGTGACTTTGTTTGAGGTTTGCTAGGTCTTATGATACCCCTAGCAGGTTGTAAGTCTTGTATATCTCCAAAAACCGGATCTGAGATTATCCTAATCTGGTGTTCGATAAACACGACCATATCTTTGAAACATGCCCTTAGCCCAGTTCTCTCAAAAATATCATTGGCTTTTGTTCTCCATTTTTCTCTTAGTTTAAAGGGAAACTTTTGAACTAAGATTTTCATGTTAGCTGGCATGCTTAACTCATGCAAATACTGCAGCTCCTCCATTGCATTGCAGCATTCACGAAGGAACAGTCCAAATGCTTTTAGTGCTTTAGCATCTTCACTTTTAATGTTTGGCCAGTGAGTGACCTTTTCCATGTAGGCTGCAGTAATACTAAATTCATTGCCAAAATGTTCTTTGAGGAGTTGCTTGGCCACCTCAAATCCTCTTTCTGCAGTCATGTGAAGGCAGCTACGTATGAGGTCTCTTGGCTGCCCCCTGGTGTACTGTTCAAGGTAGTACAAACAGTCTCCTTTACAACTGGTCTTTGCTTCCACACAATGTTCAAAGGCTTTCATAAAGGAGTTGAACTGTAAAGGATCGCCGTCATAGATGGGAACTTCTCTGTGTGGCAGTAACTGACTTGTTTGCATTTGAACCAGACGAGACGTTATATCATTCTGTTGTTTCAACACATAATAAAGTTCTTCAGTAGGTTGATTTTGAGTTGATGGAAACAGACTGGTTAGAGTTGTAGCCTTGGGATTGGGTAACATAATGGAAGCTTTCGAAGTTCGAACAGCAGGGGGAGCCACTTGTGACACCAAAGTCTTTAAAACAGTGTCCTCCACCTGCGGTGAAATATGCTTTTCACATGCTGCGTCTAGATCTGACTCAACCTCTTTATCCAACAACAGTCCAGAACCTTCTGGAAGCTTCTTTGCAGGTTTGAGCTTGGGTCTAGCGCCCTTTCGAACATATGAATCCATTCCATCAGAGTGCCTAGATGTGATGCTGCCTTTAGTGCTGCCCTCTAGGACCATTAGCTTGGCATTAGCAGCAGCTATTTTAGTGTCCATCTCAAGTTGTTCTTTTCTTTTCTTTAACAGGTATTCCTGCTCCTCCAGCATATGCTTCTCTTTTAAAGCGGCTGCACATGCCAAAAGCGCAGCCCTTTCTGCTTCTGCTTTTATTTGCTCCGGAAGTGTCGAAGCTTTGCTGCTTGCTGTAGACAAACCCCTTTGGCTCCCAGCTTTTCTAAAAGATCTTACTGAAACATTTGAAATGCTGTCATGAGGTCCAATCTGCTCATCGTCCATCATGATCCTGCCATCACTGGAAGTTCTTGATTCAGTTTCATTGTTATTTTTACTTTCTTTAATATCATCAGACACACCAGCTGAGCCACTTTGAGCCTCAGCCAACCATTTATGCGTAGCCGGATTTCCATTTATGCGTAGCCGCAATAAAATCCTGAACATTCAACATTTTTGCTTGAAACCATATGTCATGCTTCTGTGCTTCATCCACAGGTAGTAATCCTAACAAATCCTGGTGAACCTTTTGTGTTTCTTCAGACAAACCCAAAAACCTTTTAAATTCTCCCTTAATGTCATTCACACACCCTTTGTCATTTTTCAACACTGTAATAGCTTGTCTTAATTTTGAGAGTTGACTTAATTTTTGCCTTTCTTTCCCTTTCTAAACTACTAATTTTCATCAACAAAGCTTTAGCTGTTATTTTCACTTGTCTTTTTTCAGTCTCCCATTGAGAACTTTCGTTATCACCCACAATGTTACTTTGACCCCCCAAGTCCAGAGCGATATTTTCCTCTTCTGCCATATTTGGCAACAGCTTTAAGCTTATTTGCAAATCGTAGATTAATTGTAGAGCGCTCTCCTTTGTTCTAAGCAGTCTTCAGGCTGCTAATTATGCATTAAGCTTGTATCTTGGTGTGCGCTCATAATGGCCATTCATTGATATCAGCGCTGACCCACATACCCCAATGATGCGTTGATCGGCAATGATGATCTGCATTACGATGTCCGCTGCTACGAATCCCAGTTGCTCCAATAGCTCGATCCCTGCAGCTTTCCTCTCCAGCTCCGGTTAGATGTCCGCTGCCGCTCAGCTGCTGATTCCGACGACCGGCGTCCTGCTGTCCGCTGCGCTCTGCTGCGCTCCGCTGCGCCGGTTCCACGTCCGGCGTCGCTGGCCGCTGCTACGAATCCCAGTTGCTCCAATAGCTCGATCCTTGCAGCTTTTCCTCTCCGGCTCCTCTGCGCTGCCGCTGCCGCTCCTCTGCGCTGCCGCTGCGCTGATTCCGACGACCGGCGTCCTGCTGTCCGCTGCGTTCTGCTGCGCTCCGCTGCGCCGGGCCGGTGCTACGAATCCCGTTGCTCCAATGCTCGATCCCTGCAGCCTTTCCTCTCCAGCTCCGCTGCGCTGCCGCTCCGCTGCGCTGCCGCTCCGATGCGCTGGTTCCGACGTTCGGCGTCGCTGGCCGCTGCTACGAATCCCAGTTGCTCCAATAGCTCGATCCCTGCAGCCTTTCCTCTCCAGCTCCGCTGCGCTGCCGCTCCGATGATGCGTTCTTATGACCACAGTGCAGAAGCCTCGGTGGAGCTTCCAAACGAGCTTTCAAACGAACTTCCAAACGAAGACAGTTTTTTACTTATGAATGTAGCGTCCAAAACCTTCTATTTTAGAGCTACTGATGGTCGACTTTGGGGGTAGTTCGTTTGATACGTGCGTTCGGGTTTAAGATTCAGAATGCCGTCTTCTTTGTATCAAAGTCTTTTATTATAATTGCCATTTACATACATATAAGTTCGTCATTTAACCCTCAACCAAACACAGTAAAAAACTGTGTCCTCTTTCCCAAATGTCCACACCTGAACACCATTATGATTGACCTTAAATAACCCATCCCCCTGCCCAGACACTCAGACACAAAACACAAAACGCCCTCTGGTGGTCAAACAATGGCTCCTACATAATGTAATGAAAAGTATCAGTGAAAAGTAAAACAAGGCAAATGCAGTTTGAATGACATTTTTTATATTTTGGTAAACTTGTCAAATACACTTAAAATAATGAACACAACCAAGTGCAGCCAAAATTAAACCTGCTAATAGATAAACCTGCAGCATCATTTAGTTCAGAAAATTAGGAGCTTTACCTAAACCACAAGGTTAACTTGACCTGCTTTAGGTTAACTTGACCTGCTTTAGGTTAACTTGACCTGCTTTACAACTGAACCAGCTTCTTAGTAAAACCCTCCAGGACAGAAAATAAAGTTTTTGTAAGCCTTAAGCTTTTTGTTAACTTGGTGTTTAATGGGAGAAAGGAAACAGACCTCCGTGAAGCTGACACCCCACCTACTCAAATAATCCAGCAAATAGTCTGATTGGTTAGAGCTCCGTTTGTGCAGCTTTGGTTTCCGAGATATTAAAAATTATTTTTTAGGCCATCCAAAATATATACTTTTTAAGATTACAATTACTGAGAATATTGAGTATGATACTTCATACTCAATATTTTGTGTCATGAATTTTGTGTCAGTTGGTCACAAGGCAAGAAATCTATTTCCATTAGTTTCTCAGGAGAGTTTGGATGTAAAATTTGTTGACTCTCCCTGAGTGAAACTCCGACACCCTGAGGAAGGGGAGACCTAGAGAACGGCTGGCCGAAATTAACGTTCATGAATCGGATCAACCTCGAGCTAGACGCCGCTCACACCGGATATCGGAAGAGCCAAAATCCAAATTGAAAACAACTTTGCTTCGTTTGTTTTAATGGCACAAACCTGCAGAAGCGGAGCATTAACGAACCAGCCCACTTTGGTTTGTTTTGGAGCAAAATGCAGGGATGGTGAACTCTGGACGGCCTAAAAAATCATTTTAATATCTCGGAAACCAAAGCTGCACAAACGGCACAAACCTACACAAACGGAGCACTAACCAATCAGACCGTTTGCTGGACTTTGTGACGTAGTGGGGAGGTGTGAAACCTGTGCATCCTATTGGTGGAGATGAACAAGCCCAGGCAAGCAGGCTTTGTTGCAGCCAATCAGTAGGCAATCAGTAGGTGGGATCAAAACATTTGCGTTTCTCTCTCGCTTCTTTGTAACGAGTAACTAAACCACACATTGAAAATGGATCGGAGTAAAAGTATGCAATTAAGTTCGGAAATGTAGTGAAGTAAAAGTGAAAGTTATCAAAAATTTTCTTACTTGAGGAAAGTATGAAGTACTCCAAAATATACTTAAGTAAAGTAGTGAAGTATTTTTACTTCGTTACTATACAACACTGTTTAAAGGGGCAATGGCCCCCTGTGTTTCCTTTCTAGAACCGCCCATGATAAGTGCTGTCGGTTTACTGCTCATGAAAATAATCAGTCGGACTTTAACATGTTAAAACATGTAATTATTTGGGTTTGTTTTTATAGAAGTCTTGAGTTGGAACCTTTGCATTCGCTCGTTTCTGGTACATCCGTTAATCTGCTGCACAAGCAACATCCGCAAACGGGAATATAATCCCCACTTTTAACCCAGTGGGGATTATTATCTGCTTCAAAACGATCTGATGGGACTCTGGAAAACCTCATAGTGCTGATAGGAGTTGGCTGATCAGTGAAGCTATTCGGACCTAAACTAGCATCTCAGTGCTAAACATGTTGCTAACGCTAATGTTGGCGTCCAGCCCACGTTTCTAATGAAGTTCCCTGAACGATCAGAGATTCCTGAAACTCTTCGCTCCAAACTGATGCTTGACTATCAGATTAAAAACAGTAAATAGCTTTGAGTTTATATGTCAAGTTTTTTTCAATGATTTAGAAACAAAAATGATTTTAATTAAAAATGTTCATTTTATCTTAATTTTTGATTAAAATGCAACTAACTTGATTAAAAAAAGTTAGTTGTAGGTGATGGCGGTCAGGCTGTCGATCAGGTTCTGGTGGAGAAATAATTTCCTAATCTCCAACTTTCCTTCTGAAGGCCTTTTATGACTAACCTGCATGTTCGAACAGGAACATTTTGTTTTGACAAGGTTTTCTGCGTTGCGTCAACAGTCGTTAAGTTTGTCTTGTCTTTTCGACTTGAGTAAGAAGTTATGTTCAAGGGAACTAAACTGATCATTAAAAGCGTCTGTCGTAACAAACTGCAAATAAAGTAAAGCAGCGAGTTTGAGCTTGACGCGTCGGGCCGCAGTCTTCTTCTTCTTCTGGTTATTTCTCATGACTCACGATGTTCACATCTTGTTTTTGAGCAGAACACGACTCCAGCGGTCAACTAATCAGCATCTTGTTGCTAAGAATGCTGAGCTGACAAACACATTTCATTTCCACATACTGAGGTAATATGAAGCGTAGGCATTTCCTATCTGGTGAAATGAACTTAAATGCATCTTTATCTGCCTGGACTGGCATGAACCTGAAGGAGAGGAAACTGTTTGACTCGTATTGTTCTTAATTATATCAATGCATAACACAAACTTTATTTGGCTCAGAAATAAATCTCACACTGATCTGCTGCTGGCTGTAAATGTTGGCTCAGTGTTTTTTGGGTTGCTGAAATGTGAATGACGCTGAAGGAAATGACTGAACTTTATTTGTTTAAACTATAACGGTCAGCTGATGTGAAGATGAGGAACAGAGATAAATGTCACAGAGTTGGTATCCCACAGGGCTTTCATGTAGGAAGTATCTGTATTTCATGTTTTCAACTGTAAAATTGAGGTTTAAATTTTTATAAATATCAGTAAGGTTAATGTAAGGCTTTATAAACAGATATAATCGGTTTTTTTCAGGTTCCACTTCATTAATTTGCATTCAGAGTTAAAACATTGAGGTCAGACTGAGCAGCTTCACTTCATGTGAAACTCCCAGTTCAGCCACGAACACGTCAGAGTCATGCTGCGGGATGTTTCACCAGTTATTTGGGTGACAATGATGATGATGTAAGCTGTTGCCATGGAGACGGTGAGTCAGTTTTGTTTGTGTGGGGGAGACAAAAGACTGTTTTTACATGTAATCTGTTTTGAGAAACGGTTGGAGAATTTCTCCTCCAGGCAGACGAAACGGTTCAACAGATATTTTTCTTGAACATTTTGGTTTATTTTGTTAAATTTCTTCTTGGAACAAATTTAAAAATCTGTCAAGTAAATGAGATTAGGCATGAAAGTGTCTGCAATTCCTTATAGATTTATTCTATTTTTGCTTTCCTGTCAGAATTTAATGTTTAGATCTTTAGGTTTTAATGTTGTGATGCCCAAAGCAGCAACCGCAGCAACTAACTACTAAGATGTGGTTTTGCTGTTTTTACGCTCTCTGATCTTCCACATTCTTACCTGGGAATTCCTCGAGCGCATGCACCAACCGCATGTTTGGAAAACCGGTTTGTGTTGAGGGTGAACCAGTCAGCCTGTTGGTTTTTGCCTCAGGCGACTCGATGCTGTAATCAGTTCATGCAAAACTCAGGATTTTCCTCATTTTGAGCCGCAGCTTCAATCAGACTGTGGCAGACGATCAGCAGAGCAAACTTCTAATTATTTAAACTATCAGATTAATCTGGATGATAAATCGTCTCAGATGTTTTTGTGATAAATGATAAACAACGTTGTGGTTTAAATATTATGGCATAATATAGGAAAACGTTCTCAAAGATCAATAAAGTTTAACATTCAACACTGGAACTGGAAGACATTTAAAAATAAAACGAGTTATGAATTCTCTGCAAACAAAAGTCCAGTTTGGTCTGAAAAGACCAAAATGATCATTTATCATAATTACTGGGACAATTTGTCTTCTGGGAAACTTTTAGTGGCATTTCTTGAACCACAGTTTTGTTCAGTCATCATAATCCATTTTGCTTCTGGTTCTGTGGTTTTCCTCTTTTTTTTTTTTTAGTTTTTTTTTCCTTGGATGTGTTTTATGTTGGATGTTTAAAATGTTTTCCAATGTTGATCTTTCTTTCCAAACTAAAGTTTGTCGTTTAGAGCTGTGCTGCCAGCTGTGTTCAACATGAGGCGTGAAACGTTTTCAGGATCGGCTGACATGAAGGTCAAAGCGTATAAAATGAGATCATGACTGATTTGTCTTGTGTTCCTGCAGCTTGCAGGTACTGGAGTCCTGGCTGTGGGATTATGGCTTCGTTTCGACTCCAGGACCAAAGCTCTGTTTGAAGGAGAAGAGTCGCCCTCTGTCTTCTTCACTGGTGGGATTTAAAATACTCTTTATATGTAAAAAATGCAACATGCCCCTAATACTCCACAGGATGAACCCAAGTTTGACAAACGTATCTTTAAACTATTGCTTCAAGTCTTGGCCTTTAATTCTCGTTTTAGCGACGCGTTCAGTTGCACAGACCATCAACGCTTCCTCTTCTTGTGACGATCTCTGGTGTTTGTTTTTATAAACTCCTAAATGAGTTGATCATTTTGTGATGGACTGAGCTGCAGCAGGAGCTGCTGCAGCAGCAGCCGCTGGATCTGGGGCGGTCCACAGTGGGCGGTCCACAGTGGGCGGCTCCTGAGACCTGCAGGCGCTCTCCAAACACACAGCCATCTTTATTCACAGCAGGACAGTCGGGTCTTTGTTCTCCTGACGTCCCGGAGGATCCGTCCCAGAGACCGGCTCGCTCGCTCCGACTCTTTGTTTCGCCTCCACCTTCTAGTGGGAAGCCTGGTGACACAGGACTGGAATAAAATGCCAAACATCTTAATTACAGCTTCAGATGGGGGATTTGTGTGCTGATGGTTATTGTTCTCCCACATTTAGTTTTTGTATCTTTGAATTATGACTCATCCACATGAAAGAAAACATCCAAACATCGTTACTGTTTCTGAATCCGTTCTGTGGTTCACAAGATCTGGGTTTGTGAAAATACAGTGAGGAAATATTCCTCCATGTGGAAATGCAGAAAAGCTGACTCCTCGTCACTAAGCTCCAATTTTGCCATTTTTACTTTGTCAAAATAATTTTTGAATATATGAAGTTTTATTCCACAGGCAGATGATTGGTTACAAAAAGCACAAATGTTTTAAAACGATGGGATTGCCTGGTTTTCTTTTGATTTGAGATTTTCCAATTAATTTTTATATGAAAAAAGATTAATTGGGTAGCTTTTAATTAACTTTTCCATTTATAAAAAGCATTAATTAGTGAACTTTTCATAAGCTTTTCCAGCTAGCAGCTGGAAAAAGCTTAAAGTTTTTCTTATTGATGGAAGAGCTTACTTTATCAGCTTTTTCATTAAACCTTTTTCTAGTAGCATCTTTTCACAATAACAAGCTCAGGTGGAAATTCAAGATACTTTTTTGTAAAATCCTGCATGAAAAGCATGTTTTTATTGGGCTGATGTTTAAATGTTTTTATTGGCTGGAAGGGGAAAATCTTCCTAATAATTAGAAGAAACGGCTTGAAAACATGAATTTGTAGTATTTACTCTGATATGAGAATATTTCTTTTCAAAATGTCCAAACATGCTGTTGTATTTGTTTTGCTTCCCCGTTTTCTGCAGCCTGAATCTGTAAATCCCAGTTTCCCTCCAGTGACTCGTGTCGTTTCCTCGTAGGTGTGTATCTGCTGATTGCTGCAGGAGGGTTGATGATGGTGGTGGGATTCCTGGGATGCTGTGGAGCCATTAAAGAGTCGCCCTGCATGCTGGGACTGGTGAGTCTTTATCAACTCGCCAGTAATAATCCAGAAAAATAATCCAATTAGCAAAGATGCTGTTTATTTTAATATAAAGTGTTGCAGGAAAAAGTCTTTGCTTTTTATATTAAGAAATACAAATTGTATTCATCTTATTAATAGTTCAGTTTATAAACAAAGAAATGCAAATAGATCAATACGACCACAGAGGGATACAGTAGGAAAAGGTGGTAAAAGTGACAGTTTGACTAAAAAAATTAACTTTTGTTTCTTGGTTTAGTTCTTCATCTTCCTGCTCATCATCTTCGCTGCTGAAGTGGCTGCAGGGATCTGGGGACTTTCCAACACGCACACGGTAAAACTAAACCCTACGATAAACTAGACCCTACGATAAACTAGACCCTACGATAAACTCGACCCTACGATAAACTCGACCCTACGATAAACTAGACCCTACGATAAACTCGACCCTACGATAAACTCGACCCTACGATAAACTAGAGCCTACGATAAACTAGAGCCTACGATAAACTAGAGCCCACGATAAACTCGACCCTACGATAAACTAGAGCCTACGATAAACTAGAGCCTACGATAAACTAGAGCCTACGATAAACCTTTAACAGTGAAACTTAATATTGTTGAAAGGTTCATCATTTCAGTCATGTGGTTTTTAGTTGGCATTTCTTTGGTTTTCATTTGCTGTAATCAATTTCTCCAAACATTGAAACTTCACATATTGGCAATAAAAAGTTGTTGATCCAGAAATCAGTGATTGCAGAAACAGGTTGGTTGGAAGGACAGTGAGTATATTAAACAATGCAATAAAAATAATATATATATTCCCTTTTTTAATACTTTACAGTTGGTATTTGAATATTATTAATTTCTTCCATTAACACATGATTGGTGATATTTTCACATTTCCTGTTGAACATTTCTCATTGTTCTGCGGCACAATGGCAAATCTAGGATGTGTTTTCTATTGATATTGTAAATCTGATGTAAAAATTAGAAAAAAAAAGATCATGCTCACTGACATGCAATTTTCCATAATTTGTTTGAAAATGAGCTGGAAGAAAACATCATCTCAGGATTTCCTGCTCATTTTTTACTCATAACTTACAAACATTTAAATATCCCCAAATAGACTGTTAAATTATTCCTATATTTAATGACACTTAACCTTCACATTCTGATCCTGAAATGTACAATTATTTATAGATTTTTAATATTGTTTTTGCCGAACTATGCAACATGTTTCCCATTAAGCTCCTTTGTCTTGTACTTGTTTAGGCTCATCATTTAATGCATTCCTTAAATCAACCACAAATGGACACATTTCCTGTCTCTACAGGTGATAGAGGAAGTTACAGAGTTTTATAAGCAGACTTTTGACAACTACAAGAACACCAAGCAGGAAGCGCTGAAGGAGACCCTCCGCCTCATCCACTTTGGGGTGAGAGCCTCCACCCGACTCCTTTCTTCATCCAGTCAGCAAACGACCAACCAGCTTAGACTTTGAATGGTTTCTGTTCACAGCTGGACTGCTGCGGTCCGACGGGAAGCTTGTTCGATGCCGCCAAAGACATCTGTCCAAAGCAGGAAGGACTGGCGGTCCTCGTTACCACGGTATGGACATGAATTTGAAGCAGTGAAGGTCTTCCCAAGTGAAACGTTTTAAAACTGGATTTTGTTTAAAGGAGAACGGTATAATGTGCAAACATCAACTTATAGATTTTTAACAGGTTTTAAAATCCATTTACAAACTGACTTTTTGCCAGTTTCTTTAATCGATAGATATGAAGGTAGAAAATGCTGAACGATATCCATTAGTGAGAAATCTGCTTAATACACAACCTTTTATTTTCATACAGAGCTGCCCAAAAGCCATCGATGAAGTATTCAACAACAAGCTGCACATCATCGGTGGAGTTGGGATCGGAATCGGAGTCATCATGGTGAGTGTGCAACCGGAGAAAGTTAAAAACTACATTTAGTGCGTCAGACAAATCAGGAAATTGATTCAAGATAAAACAGCAGCTCAGCTTTTCTACTAGTTTCCAGAAATGATTAAATATAACTTTCCAGATTGTATTTGTTCAAGAGTCATTGATGCAGGATAGTAATTGTTTCCTTTAGCAGAAGCAGCAGAAAAATCCTAAATAAAAACCCAAATACTATATCCAGTATTTTTGAGACTGCACTACTTTTAAAAAATGGAAAAGTTAAATAAAAACTCCTGCAGGCAGCAGTTGATCCTCATCCCACTTTACTTTGGTTTTTCAGAAGTAATTTGTTTCCACTTTTTTTTCTGCAGATCTTTGGGATGATCTTCAGCATGATCCTTTGCTGTGCCATCAAGAGGTCCAGAGAATTTGTGTAAACTGGATTTATTTCTTTTTATTATTTATCGTGTGTGTAACCTGCTGCTTTTGAGTTTAAGCAATTTTAATTTGCCAATTGGATTCATACAGGATGACTGCATCGATCTATGAGAGTATGAAACCTCTGCCATGTTTAAGTTTGCAGGAAGATTATTTTTGTACACAACGCAGAACTGAAATATTTTGTGCTTTCAAAATAAACGTAGTTTTTGTGAGGAGACTAAAGGTAACACGTGGGACTCGTCTTCCCTCTGGTGGACACAATTGTTTTTGTTTTGTAATCTTATGTTAAATATAATTGTTTGGTTTACAAATGCACTAAAGGTTTATGTTGTGTAACCCAACTTTTCATTGGTGGATTACTAAATATTTTGACACGGTATGAAATTCTTTTTTTTTTTTTTTAATCAAGAGCTGTTGAGTTTTATGCAAGTTGGCAAATAAGGATCTAATAAACATTGATTTTGTGTTACAAAAGCATTTTTCAGTGTTTCTGAATTGTTTTCAAACTGTTCAAGGTCATTTCAATGACCTAAAGACGAAGCGTTTTTAAATCTACTGAAGGGGAAACAGGAGAAGCAGTTAAGACATTTTAACGATTTCAAACTATTTAAATGAATTAAGTCACGAATTTTTGGTGTATTGACCAGATGGTCTATAAACCATCAAATATTTGTTGTCCAATTTAATATTGATTTGATTTGCAAATATTTTATGTCTCCCTGTTAATCAAAACTTTGTTCAGCTTTTGGGGAACGTCTGTGTTGCACAGAGACCAAAATGTTTGTTTCTTAATTCACCATCATGGGCAACACAAAGTACCTCCGTGTGGCTCTTAAGCGTTTCACAGCAAAATCTCATGATGAGAAATTAACTTTTCTTTTTTCTGATCAGTAAATTTACCATACAGTTGAATTTTGATAATCTTAAGTGTGGAAATCGAGTAGTAAAATGTAAAAATCCCCTTTTCTAATCTAGAATAAATCTAATATAATTTGTTATACTCAGAAAAAATGTCATAAAAAGTTAATTTAAAACATTTTATTTGAGATTTGCAAATTCTTGAAAATGTACAAAAGCAAAAGTTTTAATTTGTGAATGAAAAGTTTCAGACCTAAATAAGGAAACCGAACATAAAGAGTGGGCCGTCTTCGACCCATTTTGCCACAATGTAACCAAGGTCTTCATATCAACAGATAAACAGGAATGGGTGTGTGCGTGTTAGTCGTCCCAGGCAAAGTCATACGGCTGGAAATCGTCTCGCAGCTGTTTGCAGCTGTCATCCTCTTCCTCTCTGCTCTGTTTGCATTCCTTCCAGTCGGCTCGAGTCGGGATGTTCAGCAGCGCCTCACTGGCCAACACCTCCCTGCACACAGCGGCTTCCATCAGCATCTCATAACCTCACTCATGTTTTACTGAGTCATTTTAGTACATTTGTTTTTACACATGCATCTAACTTCATCATAGTGGAAGACAAGTTTGTACATCAGCGTTATCTTTACCAAGCAGTTGGAAAAAGTGACACGCTCTCTGGCACCCTCTCTGGCAAAATCAAGTATTGCATGACAGGAGGGCTTTACAATTAATATAAAACTAATATATCAGTTTCCAATCCATCAAAAATCAGAAAAAAGCTATTTAGATGGACTTTTTATTTCCCACCTTCCAAACTGCAGAGGAAAGTTTTTTTGAATCCGGTAGTAAAGTTTCTCCCCAGAGTCCAGCTCCACATAGAAGTAAGGAGTCCCTGGAGGAGCAATCTGAAAGCAGGCATTACAAAGCTGTAACTACTGAGCAAAACAGCAGATCCTCACTGTGACTTCAGGCTATGATTTATGTAGCAACCTGTTTGAGGTCTGTGTGTTGAGGAATCTCCATCAGCTCCATGTTTTGCTCCTGAGCCTGGACCATGAACGCCTCCTTGATGTCCTCTGTCGTGCAGCGACTGAGCGGAACGGGAACAACCTGAAAAATAAAGGAGGAAAAACACAAAGGTTAGCATCAGGGATGATGTCATAAGTCATTCAAAAATACTTTGTTGCTCCTGGAGGGAAATTAAATGTCGTAACTCATAATTCAAATGATTTCAGTAGTTGTTGCAGACAGTGACGCTGTTGGCAGGAAAGATCTCGTAGAGGTCTGTACCACAGTGAATTTGAAGAAGCCTCTGACTGAAGACGCTCTGTTTTCCCATGACCATCCCATAAAGAGGATGTTCAAGGTTGTCCATGTTTTAAATGCAACCAGTTTGAAATGAATTGAATCCCAATGCGACTTAAACAACGAACTTTTAGACTTTCTGTGAAACTAGATGAAGATTCAGCTTTTTTCAATGTTTAAAAATACTTGATTTAAAGAACCTCAGTTTTGTTTTTATCGTTTGTGATTTTAGTTTTCTGATACCAAAGATGTGGAATCAAAATGAGAAAATCCAAACAGATTTTTATTCTAATTTGGACCCTGAATGTGTCACTGCCTGCTTTCATTGTGATTCTGAGCTGTGATGTTTTTATTCCCGTTTTCTTTCAGCCCTGAAAAAAGTTAAACGTGAGATTTCCTGGGTCTCTGGAGGTCATGACCTCTGAACCTCACCTGCAGCTGCAGATGTTGGCTCCTGTAGTTCCTCTCAAACAGAACGCAGCGCTCTCCTTTGCTCTTGTAGAAGTCCCTCAGCGCAGACTTGTACTTCTCCATCTCCTCCACCACGTCGGCGCTCAGCTCCACCACAGACTGGTAGTGGCCGATGGGCAGGATGAGAACGTGGCGGGGGGTCAGCGGGCCTTTCGCCAGGGCCAGGTAACACTGCCAACACAGAGCAGGATGTCCTCTACATGGAGCTGACCGGGTCCACACAAACTTAAGAGCAAAGTGTTTTCTTAACATGATAAAACAAAGTAAAACATGAAATGCACACATAAATTATACATACATTATAACCATAATCAGATTCAAATGAATGTGAAGCTGCTTTCTGTTCTGCTTAAACTAGAGGCTGAAGCAGAGGGAGAAAACATGCGAAAGGAAAGTTATGTTGCATTTGAATGTAGTTAATATCGCGTGGACTTTAATGTTTCAGATACATGTTGAATAATTAATGTTGGGTCATTTTCCCGTTGAGTTTTACTTCTGGTTGTATTTTCAGATGAGAATATGGAAATATTGTCAGAAGAGGAAGGGATCCAAGGAAGAGCTTCAGATGCAAATGTTCTTTACTGTCACCGTTCCTTCCAGTTCCAACGAATCGACAAACGATTAATGGGTGATGATTGAAACGAGCCAAACACTTTCCAAGGACATCCAATGAGCGTGTTTCAGTAGAAGAGTTAGTTGTTTCTCAATAAAATGTTCTCCACCAGGCTGCAAACCGTGGCTTCAGATTACCACAGTGGAATCGTAACTTGTAAAAGTTTGAAATGGTCAAAATTAAAACCATTAATTTTTCTGCGGTGTGACGATGCCATCGCCACATTTCACCATCATGGATCAGAATGATGTGAAATGTGGTTTTCCACCTCAAAACGTTGATTATGTGAACCTCATTCGTAACATTTGTAAGTCTTTATGTAAAAAACAAACAAGAAACCTGGAGGGAAGATTTTAGTTCGGTTCTGTCGGAGACACGTTGCAGGAAGCGGATTACATAAAGATCAAAGAGTTTACTTCCTGAAAAAATAAATTAAATGTTGAGGTTATAATGTGAAAAGAGTGAAGACGTCACCAACCACCTTACAATAAACTGTGTGCACTGATAGTTCAGGATTTGCAGTTCCACGAACCTCTGCAGATGTGAATGTGTTCATGTTTAAACTCGCAGGCTGAACTTACATGCGCTCCGATGCTGACGACCAGATGTTTCTCCACCTGAGGGCTGGCGAGGCAGAACCAGCAGGGCCCGGTGGGCTGAGCTGCACACAGCGAGAGCAACGCAAGTTAAAAACAGAAAAAGCTTTTCGTTGCTTCTAATCTTCTATTGGCTTTCAGGATTTTCTCATTTGTTTCAGCACTCAGGTGTTTAACCATCAAGTTCCTGATGTGAAGGTAAAAAGGAAAAATGTCTTTAATCAATTAAGTTCCAATTTTAGACACTTTTAAAGTTTTCAACATAAAATTTTCTGATTTGTTGGAATAATGTGGAGATATTTTATATTTTCCACTCCATTTAATCAACTACTGATTTATTTAGATGCATATTATGACAGATATTTGGGATTTGTTTGAATTTGCTGGTTGTTTTTCTTCCACTCCTCCTGATAAAATGAACTTGTACAGTTAAAACCAGAAGTTTACATACATCTAACCTCGTTCTCCTATTGCTTGAGCTTAAATGAGACCAAACTTCTCTTGTTTCCAAACAGGAAAAGTCAAAAATGAGAGAATCTGTCAGACTTATTGATGATGCCTTCAGCTGTGTGGTATTTCTGAGTTGCTGCAGACTCACGGTGCCGGCGCGGTTGTTTGGGCTGCCCCTGAAAATGCCCGTCTCGACCTCGTCCGTCTGAGGGCCTCTTCCCGCCGCGGCCCCTGGGGGCCCCACCCTGCTTCCTGCTCAGGTCAAAGAAGAACTGGTGGACCGGCTCCTGGACACACCGCGGTTAAAAACAGACAGAAGGTGACGGATGCAGCTCAAAAATAATATATATAATAATAAAAAACTAAGAAGTAACTTATTGAAATATAAAGAAGCTTGTTAAGTCAATAATTTCTTAATATTGGTGAAAAAGTGATAATTCTACTGGGAGATTATTTGGCTCATAACGTGGGAAAAATGTCTTGTTTTATGTGAAATAATCTCAGTGGAATTAAGGAATTAGTGATTTAAATTAAGCTTGTGCAACTTGCTAACATTTACCTTGCAAGTTAGTTTTGCATTATATGAAGTAAGAAGATATTTGCACTGAAAACTAGTTTTTTTTTTGCAGTTTAGGTGTCAATTTGAAAAAGGAGAGAGGAAAAAAAATCGTAAACGTGTCTTCGCTCCGCTGAAACAATGTCTCATATTTTACCTCTTCTTCTGTGGTGCTGAACGGCGGTTTTTGCGTCTCCGTTTTGTCTTTAGCCGAGCGTCTGTAAGGACTTTCCGTGACGTCCTGCGGCTGCTTCACCAGCTCTGTGGGATCCATGTTCTTCATGGGGACGATGTTAAAGGCGTAAAGATACTGCGAAGAGAACAAACGAGAAAAACCAACTTTTCTTCTTGTCCAACGGCTGTGAAAGAGTAAAACGGTGGTTGAATCATGGCTGGTCAAGTCTACTGGTGATGTTTTGCATGGAAATTGACATTATTAGCTAAACTCTGCTTATTTCAGTCTCTCAAGCAAAGGCCTCAACCTCATGACAAAAATATAATGAAATAAGAACCTTAAGATTCTTTACTTACAAAAGTGAATCTATTAAAATTCAACACATAAGAGCAGATTTAAGGAGATTTTGAAATTAAAATTGTATATTTTCAGAAATATTTGAGGTTTATTGTGCCATTTAAAAACTAAAATGGCCACCAAATCATTTGAGTTTGAGGCCTCTGCTCTTTGTTTGGAGCTGATGTAGAAAATGCTCGACTCCCTGTTTACCTTCTTCTTGGCGGGGTTGTTGACGGTTGCCAGGGCGATGAAGCGACTGACATGTTGAGCGTTTTCCTGGAGAACTACATGGTTCCTGAGGAAAACAGAACATCCCGTTACCTCAAACTGAATGCTCTAACATAAGAAAACCACTCAAAACTGTTTTGCTACTTTGATTATGATGCATTTTAACACAAAACTGCAATTATTTTGTAATTTGTCTGTATATTTTTAGTTGACAGACTAGGGCTGGACAATAAGCCAATAACAATATATGGCAATAGTGATCAATATTAACAGAATATTCACTGAACTTTGATTCAGAACTGCACAGCATCAACTAACTCACTTATTCTTTGGTTGCCTAGCAACGACCTGCTGGTAACTGGCACAGGAGCAGTTTCATGTTTAGCCACTGTACCTCATAACTGCTTATTTGGTGTGAAAACTGGGTAAAACAGGAAAGGTCGCGCCCTGATAATTATTGATTATCAATAGTTATTGGTAATTATTGATGAACGTTTCATTGTGAAATGTTTTTCTGCCATCCTAAAGCAGATCTCTGCTCTGCTGCGTACCTGTATGGGAGCCTTTCATAGTGAGCGCCCTCTAGTGCGGCAAAGTGGTAGCGCGGTTTCAGTTTGTCGGCGAGGCTGGAGATGGAGCTGCTTCCACATGACTTTGTGTTCACTTCCTGTGAGACAAAAACTTCCCTATTTATAGCGTTAACTACTGTGAAGAGCGTCCATGTTGAGCGGGGTTCAGAGAGGTAGGGTTACCGGGTTGTTCCCGTACTGCCACACGCCTCGGGGCCACTGCGACGTCAGCAGGATGTCGACGCCTCTGAACTTGGAGCTGCTGGTGAGCGAGGTGACGAGCGCCGACAGGTCTTTGGAGGTGAAGCAGTGAGCCGGGGCCGGTTCCTGCTGGGCCTCCCGGCCGCTGACGTAGGCCAGCTGCAGTCCTGACGCGCCCGTGAACACGCCACGCCGACCTGGAACGCAGCGCCAAACCAGGAAGACTTCATCAGGAAATCTCAGTCATTTTCATTCAGATCGACAAGAAAAGCTGTTAGATTAAAACTTTTATTTGATACAGAATAAATATAGATTTTAATAATATATCCTGTTTAAATTGTAAAATATTTTAAATCTATTTTAATTCAATTGTTATTTAATTTAATTTTAAAAATATGGATTTTTGTGCATTTTAGCGCAATTAAATTTATATAAATTTCATTAAACATACACAAAATGTCAAATAAGTCTAGAAAACAACACAAATTCCCTCTGCATTTAAAAAATTGAATTCAGCCTTAACGTTTGTAAAATATTAATATAATACACAATAATGTAAAAAAACATTTATTACATATATATTAATTATATTACATATATATTAATCTAGATGCAGATGAGGATGAATCTAAATTGTTTTCATAGAGACAGTTTATTTTATTTATACATTTGCATCAATTTTTGAGTTTGGCAGTGTTAGTCTTCCATATTCCAGAGTTTTATTTTTTTTGTTTGTGTATTTTTGCACATTTGATTTTTTTCAGTCTCAGCCCTCCATATTAATCATCTATAGAGGGTAGAAGTAGCTCTAAATGTCTATTATTCATCACTGAGATAATTTTGGTTCCAGTAATAATTTTGGCAGTCTCTGGCCTCCATATAATCCTGTGATGGAAGTGCAGCTCTGATGTCTGCAGTCTTACCGAGGTATGTGATGTTTTCAGCCAGTTCAGAACCGTCAGAATTGGGGAAGTTCTTCACCGTTTCCTGGCTTGCTGCTCCCAGGATGTAAGTTTGGATCGGAGCTGGAAAACAGAAAAATGATTTGACTGAATTTGACCAGGAACCACATGAAGGGAACTCGACTTATAGGAGAACTTTTGGACAAGTTTGCAGTTTGGAGATTTAAAGACGAGCAGCAAAAGCAAAGGAGGAAGATCAGCAGAGCTCGTCAACAACTGATTGTATCATCCAGGACATGTTACTGTGAAACATCATGTCTGCTGCCAAGATACTGCGCTGTTATTATATCATTGAACTGTAATACAGCAACAGTCTTCAGGCAGAAGCCTCTTTGTTGCAACACTGACTGCTACTGGAAATTTTGCATGAGTTACAACATTTAGTTTTTTTCTGGGATAAGTAAACAATCCCACCTTTTTTAGCTCCAGTCTTGTATTGCTGCCATTCTGCTTCTGCTTCAGGGGTTACGCCAAAAAACTCCCCAACACACAGCAGCAGCTGCAGGAAAACATCTGTTTAATTGAGGCTGAGCGGAGGTCAAACAGCGGGAATAAAGTCAAACTCACATCAAACTGTCCTGTTTTCTTCTGGATGGCCTGAACTCTGCTGAACAGAGAGCTCAGCCTGCCCTCAACATCCCCGCACACCAAACTGTGAACACGCAACAAGCAGCTGCTTTTACTGCTCCGGAAAAATATGATTTTAATCCATTTAAACCCACATTCACACTTAATCAAATAAACCATCCAGTAGCTTAAACTCACACTCGGACCGGCTGGTCTCCCATAATCTGCTTCAGTTTGGCTCCTTCGGGTTTTAGCAGCTTCGACACATCGTCCCTCTCCAAAAAGGGTCCCTGTGAAACAAACGCGGAACTATTTTTTAAACAATTTACTGAAATTTTTTTTTTACCTCTAAAAGTTTGGACTTAAAGTTAATTTATAAATGTGAACGGAGAAATAAGGAGCATTTATATAGGAGCATTGAAGTGTTTTTCTGTTAAAATCAGCAAAATAAATTAACAAGTTGTATTTCCCACTGGTTGCCAGGTTTGCTTTTTTGCACCTAAATGGATCTTTGTCATGTTTGTTTCAAAGTTATTAAATATGTACCTGCCAGCTCGTTTGCAATAGTTTTGATTTGTTCTTTTTGTATACTTTTGTGAATCTTTTACTTGTTTGGATAATTTCAGATTTGGATGTTGTGCAGCTGGAAGGATTTTTGCTTTTACTTATTTATTGACAACAAAGTATTAATTTTACTTGTGGAAGTAGATTAACATCTCAAAAGCCACAGATAATATCTGATCTATGACTCCAAAATCCCAGAGAATTTGGCGATGAGGCCTCATGGATGAGAAGAAGCACCAAAGAAAAAATTAAAAATAATTTCTTCCATGCATGATAATGAACAAGGAACATACCCATGATTGCAACTTATTTCTGTCTGACTTCTTACTGGAGAAGAGAGGTGCAATTCAAGAATTTTGTTTGCTTGTTTTTATCTTTTATTTTTATTTTTGTTCCAAATGAACAAAAGATTTACTATTTACCATTTTAAAATAGAACTGCGATCAAACCTGGCAACCCGTGGCCTCCCTGAGGCTCTCCTTCATCCTGGCACTTTACCTTCATCCTGGTACCTCGAAAGTCCCCGGACCGAAAACAGGAAGTAAGTAGCCGAATCAAAAGTAAAATTCACTTTCTCTTTGGTGGCCAGAGACCATGAGATGTGCAGGACCGAAACCAAAGCATAAGAATCGTTTTAAAGCCTAAATCATAGCCAAAGCCACACAGGCGCCACAAGCTAGAGCTTGTCGACAAACATGGCGCCGCAGATTTTTATGTCGTCTTTCTTTTAGCTCGATGCTGATTGTTAGCTCCAGAGCAGCAGCAAAAAAACACGAGAAATCTTGGGTTTTCTTTGCTAGATTTTGAACGTCTGGAATATGACTCTGTTTCTACTTATTGTTTTATAGAAGTAAACAATGCACATTGAGTGCCTAATTATATTTTCCTCAGCCTGACGGGGCCGCATTCCAAACCTCATAAAGATAATGTCATTTTGTGCATTATATTCTGATTCATATATGCTGTAAACGTATTTTAGTTTAGTTTTCACATGAATTCAACTTTAAATTACAAAGTTTATAATTCGGCATGCATATTATATAATAATAATAAGGTTTATAAATGGTAATTTGTAATAAAATAATCCAGAAAAGTACTTGTTGACATAGTTTCAAGTTGAAAACGGTAGAGGCCGACAGAGAGTGAAGCTAAATTAATTCAAAGTTCAATATTTTTTGTAAATGCATGACTTGTAACGGGTTATTTTTCAGTTATGCTGTATTCAGCTTTATTTATCTTCATAAAACAGAATAAAATAAGAAAACAAACTTACAAAGTCCTTTGTAGACATTTGACAGTTTATGCTGATACAGTGGCTACATAAATGGTACATTACCTGCACAGTTTTAACCATTCAAACAATTTAATAAAGGCTTTGTTGTAGCAACTGTGTCATCTTTTTCTTTTAACTTTTGTTTTAAAAGTAGTTTGTCAGAATTTAGCTGATATTTGCAGAGTTCTTGTTTCCTCTTTGCACATAAGTTTTTGGTTCTTATTTCTTTGTTTTGTTTTGCTTGGACTGTAATTAACTGCATTATGTCCTGCTACAGTCACATCCATCTTTGTGTCAGGGAAGCAGCAGTTAGGTTGGTGTGTTTTGTGTCTCCAGCAGGAGCAGGATGAGCTCAGCAGCAGCAGCAGAAGAAGAACCATCAGCAATAGAAAGCGTAAAGTCCGTCACTTTAACTCATGACAGTGATGGCAGCATCATCCTGCACTGTCCTTCAAATGGTGGGTGAACAAGCAGAAAACTCAGTAATAACAACTCAGTAATGAAATTTCAGTGAACTTTTAAAATGTAGCAGATTATTGTTTTTAGATGTATTGAAGTCAACTAGGACATGCAAAGTGTGATTTTATCAGATGTTAATGCTACATACAGCAGAAAAAAAGCAACATTTGGAAAAATGTAAAAATGTTCTCAAAGTGTCAGCTGCATAAGTTGGAAGAAAACACTGGCATCAGTTGCTCTACAGTAATTGAAAATATGTTATCAAAATGTGATCTTCTGTTCAATATTAATGACCTAAAAGCTGTAAACACATCAAAATACTTTTCCTTTTTGAATTCTTCACCTAAAATGAACCAACTTATGTAAAACATTAAACTATGTCTATAACTAATAAAAAACTAAACTTAAACATTATTTCACTAATAAAAACTAGCAAACACATTCTAAAAACTAATTAAAACTACACGAATTAGACAAACAAAAAGTCACATCGAAATAAAACTAAAGTGTAATGAAAAACCCAACAGTATTAAATCCCTGACGTGTCTCCATCTCTTCATCGCATCAGTTCTTTCTCATAAAAGCCAAAAACCACCACCAGTTTTTGCAAAATTTAAGAATTTAATTTTGCTGTTTCCATCAACTATTTCTTTAAAAAAATATCGATAGAAACACGGCTTGTGATGACACTTGTTTTCTCACCTTTAAAATATTTGTTTTATAACGGAAAGCAGAAGATTAACATGCAACCTGTCACCAAAACAGGATGCTTGTCCTTCTGTAGCAAATTAAATTTAAATTCAAAAATACTTCATTGATCCCAAAGGGAAATTATGATGTCTGATGACTGAGGTGTGAATGTTTGTCTGCAGACGAGGAATTGGAACCTCTTCAAAAGAAGACGCGAGTTTCCACAGAGGAAAACCCGGAGACGCCTCAGTTCTCTGTCATCACCAGTGAGACGTTTGTTTTTCTGTCTCTGACTTTTATTTGTTTACATCTAAAGGGATTCTGGATCTCACAATCTTCATCTCACACTGTGAACTGGAACAAACCAAGAGCTGTCAGAAGCTGCGTTTCAATATCGCAGCTTCTGACGTCTTAGTTTATTTTGATAAATTAAGAAGTGAATAAGTTTGTTCATGAGATAAGTCCCAATAGTGACGTCCTGTTACTATTGGACTATTGGACTATTGGAAAAAAGTGTTTCCATAGCAGTTTTGGAAAATAAAACAACTGCAGTACGACCAAAAAATATTCCTCCTCACCAGCCGCCCAAACTATTTATCCAAAAAATTTTGTTTTTTTTTTAAATTGCAGCGTTTCCTTTAAGAAAATTGATTTTCGAAATGTCTAATTGTGCAATGAAAATGCAGCTAATGTGAGTCAATAGTGTTGAGAAAAGAACAAAGACATTTAAATTTTTCATTTGGTTTGCCGCCTCTGGATTAACCATTTCTCCTTCTACTTATATCTATTCTTGCTTCACCATGTGACCACAAACAATATGACACCTACTGGCTAAAACTGGTATTGACGGCTTTGCCATTACATCTTCTGGACTTTAAAGTTCAACAATCTACACATTTGCAATAAGTTGATTTTAATTAAAGTAAGAAGTTCATTAACCGTCCAGCCACAGGTAAAATAGACAACAAATATTTCAGATGTTTGAAAGTGGAGCCACAAACCAAACCTGATGTGAAGGTTTTAAATTTCCTGTTTCCTCTGTTAGTGTCTGAAAACGACGAGAGCTTTGAGGTGACGATGACGGCCACCGCTGAAGGCGACCTGCCTGAGGACGGCGTCACTGAGATCGAGGTAGACGTGAAGCTGGAACTGGTGGAAGATGGTTCTGAGTCCAACAGAGCAAGTCAAACAGAACTGTTTTTGTTTGTTGGTGCAGATTCTGCATGAGGACAAAGAGCAGAAGGCTGAGGTGTCACCAGTCAGTCAGGCCTGGTTCACCACGAAAGAGGATAAAGACACGCTGGCCAACAAAGGTCCAAACACCCACAGCTGTTATTCATTCAAAACATTTAAGGTGTTTCCTCACCTGGGAGTCCGCTAGACTCGGTTCTGTTCCTTTGGGGATCAAAGCTTAAATTTCTGTGGTTCTCTTTCGCTCTGCTCTCAGTCAAACCAACCAAATAGTTTTAGTTTAGTAATGATTTCTGTTCTTCTTCAGGTCACAGGTGGAAGCAGGGAATGTGGTCGAAGGAGGAGATCGACATCCTGATCAACAACATCGACCGATACATGAAGGTAGGCCGTCACCATGGCGATCATCGTTTCTGTGTTTCCTGTCCACAAACGTGTAAAGCTGTGGTACCCAAATTAAAAAATTAAAAGTATAAAATATTTTTGTAAATTAAAAAAAAAAAGCAACATTTTGTTGCTGTAACATAAACAGGTTTATTTTAAAATGTCTTTGTAAACCATAAAAGATCCAAATATAAAAGGTCTTTTTTAATGAAAAGTGTACTGTTCACCTACTTTCTACATTAGTAATTATAGAAAAACAGCTAATAAAAGACAAAAACTTTGTGTTACACCTAACAACTATAATTTTCAGCAGACATAAAGGAGACCGATTCAGCAAATTTCAATTTTTGCACCTTTTTATTTTTCCATTTGAGTCTCACCTGCTTCTAAAAACAGTCAAAGCACCTAAAAAAATAACACAAGCTCAGTTTTTGGCAAAAAACACATGTGCCACTGTGTCGTTACCTAGCAACCCCAGCAGAATTCTGCCCGTTACCTAGCAACCCCAGCAGAATTCTGCTCGTTACCTAGCAACTCCAGCAGCGTTCCGCCTGATACCTAGCCAGGGCCAGACTGAAATGTAATTTTCTAAGAATGATTTTGTGAAAATAATGTGATGAACATGTTTTGTGTCGGCCATTGACCTATCCTAACCTGTTCAAGGAAGCAGAATAGGTCAGATTTAAGTTTCTCAGTGAAAAATGTTACCCTAAAAAAATGACAAGGTGTGTATGAAAAGTGCTGGCGGTCCAAATTTCTACCGTCCTTGAGTTTAAGTTTGGGGGCCATATAAAATCATTCCAAGAGCCGCACATGTCCCCCGGGCCTCACTTTGGACATCCCTGACGTAAAGAGCCCTCTGTGCTTTCAGCGCCGCGGCATCCAGGATCCGGCAGAGATCATCTTCGAGATGTCGAAAGAGGAGAGGAAGGATTTCTACCGCTCGGTGGCGCTGGGGCTGAACCGGCCGCTGTTCGCCGTCTACAGGAGAGTTTTACGGATGTACGACGACAGAAACCACGTCGGCAAGTGAGTTCAGGATCAGATGGCCGGAATCAGGCTGCGACCCAGTCAGGAGAGCTAACTGGTCCTTCTCCTCTCCAGGTACACTCCGGAGGAGATAGAGAAACTGAAAGCGTGAGTAAAACCAGCATTTTTATTACCCAATTATCAAAACAACAACAACAACAAAATAAGTTGCAACAACTCAGTTTTAACTTTTAAAAATCTTTTTGTTGTTTTTCAATTTTAAAACAAGTAACTGCAATTAACCATATTTTCAAGTTTACTAACATTTCTTGCTTTCATGGAACGAATGAGTTACAAAATAGCAAAAATAATATTTCCAACATTTATGTCAGTTTTATTTTTTTACAAATTACCAATGACTGAAACTTACTGTGACTATAAATAGTTTTTTTTAATCAAAATAAAAGATAAATTCTGGATAAATAATATGAAAAATCATCCTTCTAATCTCTACTGCTTCTAAAAACACTTAATAAAATAGCAAACTTTACAAAAATAAACTTTCTGATAATTTAATCAATATGGTTTTCTACTTACGATCAATAATTGAAATTTATTGTGACGATGATAAATCAAAATTCACATCACAGTGAGAGTTTTTCATAATAAATGATAAATATGATACTGTAAATACTCAGACTCACTGCTTCTGGAAACATGCAGCCGTTTCAGCAAAATTAACATTTATGATCATTTAATTAATTTTATTTTATTTACCATCAATGATTAAAATTTATTGTGAAAACAATAAATCAAAATTTTCATCAAGATTCAAAAATGTTCACAATAAAATCATAATATGATCAAATATTTTGTTTTATTTTGCTGTTTCAGTAAAATCTGCTGCCACCTGGTGGCCGGAGGCTCGTTTACCAGCCAGTCCTGATTCGACTTGTTTTTTTTTTCCAGGTTGAGGGAAAAACACGGGAACGACTGGGCGACGATCGGAGCGGCTCTGGGTCGCAGCGCCTCTTCCGTTAAGGACCGCTGCCGTCTGATGAAAGAAACCTGCAACACGGGTCAGCATGACAAGAACCTCCTGCTCCGGTTTCAGCTGTCTGCTATCGCTAACGCTAATGCTGCACATCAGGTAAATGGAGCGAGGAGGAGGAGGGACGCCTGGCGGAGGTGGTGTATGAAATGGCAGGCGTGTCGCCTGGGTCGGCGGTCACGGCCGGGGTTTCCTGGGCGACGGTGGCGGATCGGGTTCGCACGCGCTCAGAGAAGCAGTGTCGGTCCAAGTGGCTGAACTACCTGAACTGGAAGCACAGCGGAGGAGCCGAGTGGACGAAAGAGGACGACCTGAACCTCCTGCGCAGGTCCGAGTCCGGCGCCGGGCAGTCGCGGGCTCAGAGGCTCAACGATTCCAAATAACTTCCTGTTTCCTGTAGGATCTCGTCGGTGAAGGTGGAGGACGAGAACGACATCAAGTGGGAGGATCTGGCGTGGGGGTGGAGTAGCGTGCGCTCACCTCAGTGGCTGCGCTCCAAATGGTGGAGCATCAAGAGACAAGTGGCCAACCACAAGGAGATCCCGTTCAGCGGTGAGCCTGGAAAGTAATTTATCACTGAATACTTCATAAAAAGTATCTCCTAGCTCAGATTTACTGATGCAGCTTTGCGTTTGCGGTGCCAGTCCTCCTGAAGGGCCTGGAGGAGCTGATGACATCATCACAGACTGCGTCCCTCCCCGGCAGTCCCTCCTCTTCCTCGCTCCAGATCCGCCTGGCCCGGCTGGATGACAGCAGCAGCTGCAGTCCCGTCTCCGGCCCGCTGGCGGCGCTGCAGATCCCGGTCCAGATCCCGCTGCAGATCACTCACCTGGGTGAGAGCCGGCGACCTTCTGGCGACCTGACGCAGTCGAACACGAGGATCCGTTCTTCCTGCTCACCGTGTTTCTGTTTGCAGCGTCAGACGCGGCTGCAGACGGAGACGCCATCACTCTGAACTCAGGAGCCCTGCAGACCTTCGAGATCCTGCCGGTGAGTTTGACCCAGCAGGACACCGTAGTTTTCATTTTAACCCATAAAGCTGCATCTAAAATTAAAAGGTGACCTATTATGATCCCTTAGGATGGTTCTGTGGCCTATTCAAAACATCCTCAACACTTTTTTGCAAAAATCATTGTTAGATAATGAGTTCCTGTCATTTTGTAATTGTATTTTCTCAGCGTGGCGCTAACCCTCTTAAATCAGATAATTATTCATTTGTTTTGTTTCCAGTCCTTCCAGCTGCAGCCAACCGGAACGCCCGGAACCTTCTACCTCCAGACGACGTCCAATCAAAGCCTTCCTCTCAGCCTGTCCAATAACGGCACAGTAACCCTGACGACAGGCTCCTCCCCCTCCTCCCAGGAACACATCATCCTCCACAGCCTGTCGGTGGGTCTCTCTGTCTCTCTCTCTCTCTTTTTCTCTCTCTCTCTCTCTCTGTCAGTCCTGGTTGGTTGTTTTTCGGCAGCCATCTTGTTTTTCCTGCGCAGACCGACAGCCTCTGCTCCGGAGATGGCGTCATCATCCAGACCGTCTCAGCTGACCCCGCCCCCTCGCCGGAGGGGCGGAGCCAGGACCTCAACGTGGCCACACTCCTGGAGGAGTCGGAGGCGGTTGTCAAGGAAACGCCGGACGCAGGAAGTGAAGATTTCACAGAGAAGGTAAAAAAAAAAAACCTTTGGGAACGTAAACGGCTCAGGTTTGGGTTCCAGAACTGATCCGACAGTCTGAAGAATCTGAACCAGGTCCTAAAAATCTTGAAATTAAACGACTGAATCCCTGAACTCATCCTCGACATGTTGTCCAGGGTGCAGTGGTGCATCCTGGGATACCGTCGGCCGGCGCCGTTCTCATCGCCTCTCCTCCCAACATCAGCAGCACCTTGACAGGTAACAGCAACGCACCACGACCAAAACACTCCTGACCAACTCCTGTAACCCTGCTGACCTCTTCGCTGCCCGCAGATCCCATCCTGGAGAACCAGGAAGGTTCAGACTGACCGGATCAGAACCGGAACCGGATCAGAACCGGAACCGGATCAGAACCGGAACCGGATCAGAACCGGAACCGGATCAGAACCGGAACCGGATGGGAGTCGGAACTGTGAGTTGTTTTTATCGGGACGTTTTTAGCTGAAGATCTCGGGGAATCCCTGCATGAAATGTGAAGGCAGCGTCGACCCGAACACGGCCTCTGGGACGAACCGGGCCAAACGGACTTTATTTATAAAATCATGCTTGTCGCCGTGGCGATTCGCCAAGGACTAAAACTATTTGTTTTAAATGTTAACGTTATGAGAAATCAGACTATTGGTAAATTTTTACCATCATTCAGTCTGTTTTTGAATTATTTCACAGCCACACATGAAATAAAATCTGTTTTTATTCCATCCAGAAATATTCCCACCTTCACGTGGAGGTCGGACCGCAAACTCCAGTTTAACGTCAGAAAGGGAAAAGATTACACTCCCGCGTGTTTCGGATATTTAGGCGGAAAAAAGAGAGGAAATCTGTAAGAAAAAACTATGAAATGTTTTATTTAATTTCAGAAAATTTCTAGAAAAAACAATTGAAAATCTGATTTCCAAAAGATGAAAACGAGACAAAATTCAGACATTTTGAAATTAATCTCAGAATTTTTTTATTTTTTTTTAAAAACTGGGAATTTCTGCTTTCCAAAAGTTGACAATTTGCAAGAAAATAATCTAAATTTTTAGATAAATCTAAATTTTCTTTTAAATTTCCAAATTAATTTTTTTTGAAAAATGTGAAATTAATCTAAAAATTTGAGTTTTTTCCAGCAAACTTTCAACATTTTGAGCTCAGAAATTTACGTGTTTTTCAGAATATTTCTGAGATGAAACTCAAAATTTCAGAATATATTTTTGAGACAAAAGAAAGAGACAATGTGGACAACAGGAAGTAAACCAGCATCTGAAAACTGGTTTCCAGTTATGCTTCCTTCTTTCCTTCCTTCAGATCTTGAAGGAAACGTTTTGTAGAAACATTTCTGAGGCGTTCAGGGAACGTTGGCATTTGCACCAGCATTCAGTCGCACACAGAGGCCAGTTGACTGATATCATTCAGGCTGTTACTGTATAAAATCACAATAAAACACATTAAAGTGACAAAATGGAGGGAAAATGTTAATTTCTGTATGTTGAACCTAAAACCGACTTTCCTCTGATTTTATTTTCCAGTTTTAAGGAACAGAAACGCCGATTCTAGTTTCTGTTCATCTCTAGGCAGACAAACGATGCGTAACGAGTCCAGCTTAGATTCAACACCAGTGGGATTAACGGAGCAGATTATTTCAGTGAGGTTGGGCAATTTGATGCAGATTAAAATGCAACTTTTTCATACTGGATCAGATTTTGTGTTTTTTTATTTAAATTCGTCAGAGTTATGCGACCAGCCTACTAGACTATATTTAATTACAAGAATAAAATTGTATCATTATCAGAATAAAGACGCAATTTTACCAGAAAAACCTAAATTATGAGAAAAAAGTAAGGATCCGAAATAAGACGGTTTTTCTTTGAAGTAAATTCAGTTGTTTCCTTGACAGTTTTAAAATCCTGATAATTTGCTAAAAGATTTGGTATTTCTATTTATTATTTAATAGACTTTATTCTGGTGATACTACAACTTTATTCTGTTATTATTGTTACTATTCTCATAATAGTAAAACAAAATGGCCGCCCTGACATCACTCTGAATTACAGACAGAACTGGTGGTCAAAAATCTACATTTTCCAAAATTAAAACCCTCATAACCCAAAAATCGGATTAATGGGATTAATCGCCCAGCTCCAATTTGATCAAACAGCTTGCAAGCATCTAGTAAAAAAGCAGATAAAGCTTCACTTGATCCTGGTTTAAAGTGAAAAATCTCCCTGTTACAACTAGTAAACTAAAAGAAGCTTTGTATTCCTGACCGTAGAGCCTCCCCTGAACGCACCATGGGATTGAAGGTCTTTTTAATCCAAATTCAGAGGTCTCAGGTTTCCAGTTTCAGCCTCAAATCGCCTGACAGGAAGACAACCTCCTTAAATTGGAACATTTTTAACTTCAACGTTCAACTTTCATTCTCTGGTTGTGAATCACTGTGACTCTCTGGCGCCCCCGGTGGAGGCTTAGTGTGTTCAGATCTTTATTTCCAATCACTGAAACACAAGTTGGATCCTCGCTGGAGGGTCAGGATTCATGGGGACGTAAACGATTCTGTTTGAGTTCCGCCGTCTGAACTCTGACCCCGGGAACTTTAACCCTCCGTGTTTTTGGTCCCGTCTCGGTCCACCTTGGACTTCCTCTCTCAGTCAACGCCATGAGGTCCCCTCTTCCTCCTCCTCTTCCTCCTCCTCTTCCTCTACCTGACGTCGAAGAAGTAAAGGTTGGCACATAAACAGAGCAGCACGATGGTGGCCAGCATGTAGTAGATCAGCTTCCTGAATTTGGGCTCCAGGTCGCCCTGTCGGTACCAGAATATCTGCAGAAGAAGAAAACCTTTCAACTTTCACCTCAAAACAACAGATCTGGTTTTTTGTCATTTTAAAAGCAGAAAAGTTTTGAATCCTCTTCTAAAATGTTTGTTTTATTATGTTTGATCAAAATACTGATGGTTAAAATGTACAAACAGTAACAGAGTAAAAGTATTAAAGTTTTTTTTTTTTTTTTAAATAACAACAAAGCAAAGGTTTTTTTTTAAGTTGCAATTTAAAAACTCAAACTTTTGCTGCTGGAGTTTCTTTACCATTTTGAGTGAAAATTAATTAAACCAAAATGCAGGAAACCTGAAAGATTTTTAACAAAACTTTAAATTCAAGTTTGTCTGCCGGGAAGGAAAATGTAAACGTTAGATAGATTGCGTTAGAAAGCCAGAGAGTATTCCAGATCAGTGTTTTAGTTACCAGCACGATGGTGGAACCGCACGCCAGCAGGATGCAGACAGCGAAGAAGACGTTGAGCGGCCGCGGAGGCAACGAGGGGAAGACGAAGGAGCCGATCACGGTTATCTAGGAAACGAGAAGATCAGCGTTTAGTCTGAACGTTCACAGACGTTCAGACTAAACTTTCACTCGATTGGTAAGTGAAAGTTGCAACATTTACTGCACATTTATTGCAGTTGCTGTGGTTCTCTTTGACAAATCAAGCAACCCTTTGAAAAATCTGTTCCCCTCCTGGCCTGTGGGGGCGCTGCACCAACAACCACTGAAAGAAACAACATTTAAACCTCCAGCTGGAAACAAACAGGTTGCTCTCAGATTTGAGCAGGTGTAGATTTCTCTTGTCTTTGGAGCCATTTCTCTTGATAACGTTATACTGGGTTGTGTTTACCCAGAATGCCTTGCGCTGAAGTCCACTTCCTGGTTTTGGAGCAGTCTCTGGTCCAGTCCGGCTGCAAACTTCAGTCTGGGTTTGATTAAAAGGAATTTTGCTTTGGTTTGAATGCATCTGTGAACACCAAGTGGACTGGAAACCCTCCAGAAGCAGGAGTCAGACTACTATGCAAGGCATTCTGGGTAAATACAACCAAAACAAATGTGTTAGCTTCACGCTAGCAGGAGAGAAATCCTTCAACCATTAAAATCTGACTCCACTCAAATTTTTTTCTATTTGATGAAGAATTAAGTTGTGCTCAGCGTCTTCAGAGGTTTTCATGTCATTTCCTTCAGTGGTTGTTGGTGCAGCGCCCCCACAGGCCAGGAGGGAAACAGCTTGCTCAAAGAGTTTGGTTGGTTTGAGAAAGAACCACAGCAGCTGGAAGTGGAACAAATGTTGCAACTACTGAGCTACCAGGTGTTAAAACAGCCGCAGACTTCAGCCAGGAGAAGCTGCAGTCTGGCTCTTAGAAACCCGACGCAGAACTAAAGATGCAGGTCATGAAGGTCATGCAGGTCAAATGTTTAGAAAACTCAGTAACTTCAGTTCTGGCAGTGGGAGGGGTTTGAACTAAATGGATCAACAGCAGAACTCACCAGAACCACCACAGACGTGAAGCCTCCGACGACCATGTTGATGATCCGATCCTGCAGGAGAAAGTTCAACACGTGACTCCAGAACCGGCTGGAACCCAATTCGGTAAAACCGTTGAATCTTGAGCTAACCGGAGTTTTTACCCGAGCCGACGTCTCTCCGAACAGAGGTCGGTTATCCAGGCCGCTGGTGCCGTAGGTACGGGTTGAGAACTCGTCCATGGCGGCGGCAGAAGCCCGATCAGTCCCGTCTCAACAGCGCCGCCTCCTGGAAACGCTCAGCCACTGCGTTAAGCTCATCTCCAGCCCGGCGTCGGTGAATGGGTCAGAGCGAACGGTGAGGTGGACACATGGCGGAGGCTGGGAGGAAGGAGAGACGCAGAAACTCGTTTTCACCACAGTTTGAAACATATCAAGTTAGAGACGTTTTTAATTCCTGAATGACGCAACAAACAAACAACATGGCTTCCAGAACGGCAGGAGAGCAAATGAGTGAAAAACGACAGAAAATGAGAATAAAGATATGAGAGAAGATGAGCGAGAAGAAATAGAAGAAAACTGAGAATGAAACTGAGAGAACATGGAAAAACAGAACTAAAAATAGAACAAAGAACGAGAAAAATTAGAGAACAAGAGAAAAAAAAAAGAACGAGAGAAACTAGAAACAGAAAAGGAAGAAAAAAACAAAAGCATGAGTAAATAAGAACAAAAAGAAAGGAAGTAAAGAATAAGGAAGGAAACAGGAAGGAAAGGTTTTAAGGACAAAAAGGAATCAAGGATCCAACTTTTTCCCAGACCTTTAAAATTAAATAAAAAAATGAAATGTAGTTTTAACTCATATTTAAGGTTTTAAAGAGTTGTTGATGCTGCTGGTAGGAAGAATCTCCTGTAGCAGTCTGTATTACATCAACTCTGAAGAAGCTTCTGACTGAAAACTCTGCTGTTGAAAGCTGTAATGTCTGTAATGTTCCTGATTTTATGAATGTGTGACTGAAGTCAGAAAAGGGGAAATTAAATCAGAATGAATGGAGTAAATTCTGCTGGTTCTGTTTTGGGGAGGAAGGACAGACGGTGGTTCCCTCGTGGTGCCGGGTCACGTCCAGATTTAACGGAACCTTTACTTCCTCTCATTTTCAGCAGTGATAACAAACCATAACCAAAAGAGGAAGCTCAAACCAGAACCACTTTCTTCACACAGACTGAGTTTACTTTTCTGGTCTTTTATGTAAAATCCCGACTGGAAAGAATGAATACTTTCCCAGGGAGTGAATACTTTCCCGGGGAGTGAATACTTTCCCGGGGAGTGAATACTTTCCCAGAGTCCAGATTGGCTCCATGTTGAGATACTGGATATGCAAACTAACAGATCAGGTCAGAAGTTTTCTGGTTCTTGTGAAACATTGATGAACTAGTTCTTGTTTCTGCCATTGGTTTTGGTGAACTTTGAACATGAACGCTTTCAGTTCAGAGATGAACTGATTGTTTGAGAGAAAATATCATCTCTGTCTGATGAAGCTGTGTGGGAATCATCGGTCGGTTTGTCATCTTTGGTTTGTTTTTGTTTTCAAAGCAAAACCCAAATATGGGCGGAGCTAAGACACCAAAAGGGGGCGTGGCCAAGTGTGGAAGGGATTAAGCGAACCAGTAGGAAAAACTGACCTGCAGTTGCCACCTTTCAACCCAAAGATGGCAGCACTGAAGGTTTTTAGACAAAGATATTGCAGAATTAAACAAATTGTTTCACAGAAACTTAAACACAAAATATTAAAGTATTTTTAGGTCTAGTTTCTAATAGGCTGCATGTTGAGATACTGGATATGCAAAATAACAGATCAGGTGAGATCTGTTAGTTTGCAAATATTGCAGTACACTTGGAATAAACTAACTTTTACATCACTTTTAGCAAGACATAGGAATTTATTTAAAGTACTTTCTTAATACTGATGTCTTGTAAGTTAATCTGCCAGTGAAATTAATACTTTTTAGATCAGTATTATGGAATTACAGGCTTAAGTATATATCTTGTTAAAAGTTACTTGCAAGTTAATTAAAAACTGAACTAAAACTACGTTGTGTTTTTGAGTTTTTCAATTTAGACATTTTACCTTCCAATAAATGGGTGATTTGTGGTTTAGTTTCCCCTTAAACCATTGACAATAAATCATTTCCAACATGTCAAAATGAGCAGCGAACAGTTTGTAACCCAGAAAAACGAAAAGCTGTTACTTTCTGGAATCACTTTTATTTCTCAGAGAACCAGCAGGAAAAATTATTGATTTGACTATTTGAAATACAAATAAATTGATGGTTTCCTACCTTTTCTTGCAGGTTTTAATCATGTAAACCGTCATATTTCCGAAACGGCATGTTGAGCAGATTGAAGCATTTTATTTTCGATTTCACTGAACGTCCCTACTTCCTGTTTCTGCCAGCACACCTGGCGCCGCCGGCCTAAATTTAGACAAAACAAGCTAAAATGAAACATTTCACGTTCTGCTACCAGCAGAAATGATAAAAAGGGAAACAAAAGCAGGAGTGAGGAGAAAAGTCACGCAGCTGCGTTCATTTCCTCCTGTTCTGGCTGAGAAGACGGGGGGAAAACGGAAAAACGCCTCCGCAGAGCTTTATCAGCAAAAAACCCAACGACACCAGAGAGAGAAAACAAGAGGCTCATTATAAACTGGAATAAACCTGGCCTAAAGCTACATTCCTGCACCGCCTTGTGATTCACTAGGCTTCTTAAAATGAGTCCACAATGAAACATTTCACACAAAATGAGCCAACATGTCAGGAAAACACAAACAGGAAAACAGCAAAAAATTCAATTAAATTCACACAATTGGAGCTAATTTAGACAACAAAATATATTTCTTTAATTCTTTTACTTTCAGACTGTTTTAATGATGCATAACCGTGGCAACGACCTATTATTTTTATAGCTGATGGATGCAGAGAGAGGAGGAGGAAGTTCAAACTTGTATCCCCTACTCCAGCATCTTTCCAGACAAATTTAAAGAGGAGTGGCAAAAGCAGAATAGGTGGATTAGCAGTTTGCCATGTTATGGTGGAATATCCCAGATTTTGAGCCTTATCATGTCACATCAACATTCTTCAGTCAGAGGCCTGTTCAGACACGCTGCAATACTGACTGCTACTGCTGCCCCCAGCATCACCAACTCTTTGTGGGGTGGAGATAAGGTGTTTCTGAATTAAAGTTAAAATGTAATAAATCTGAAAATGTTGCATATTTACCAGCCTTTTAGAGCCACTAAAACATTCATCTGTAACCAAACCCTGATTTAAAATGTTTCTTTCTAAGCTTCTTCTCAGCAGCACAGAAACTAATGAAACAAACTCAAGATGCTCAGTTTGGAGACGAACATATTACAAATGAATCAGCCAGTTGAGGAGAAATACAGATTTATGAAAGTAAACATTGGCAGTGCTAGCTTGAACCAAACGGAGCTTATCTACTTAAATACACATTTTGTTTGTTTTAAGGCGCACAATCCTCATTTACCCTTCAGGAAGCGATTTTATCTTAAAGTTACGTCGAAAACATTTTTTACTGAAGCAAAACCAGCAGAATGAAACATCGTGCAGCAGCAAAGTGAAGCTTTACTCACAGCAGAGCTAAGCTAACGGATCATCCGCTCGGACAGAATCACAACATTCAGCCACAGATGAACCAAACGAGCCGCAAACCTCTTGGTTCCGACGGTTTCACTCGCCTCGCAGATCCCGAGTGGATCCCAGTGGAAACATGGTTTCACAGAAGGTCAGAGTTAAAGGGAATAAGCTCCAGTTTTCAAGCTCCTTAAAGGTGACTTCACTTTAACTGTTGAGCCGACCGAGAGGCGTTCAGGGACGCAGGCGCGCTCCGGAAATCTCAGTTCATCTGACATCACAGTAAAATATGCTCCAGCCAAACAAATATATTTGTTGAGTTATAATGATACTGAAAATAGTTATTATTTATTACATAATTGTTTAATTAATAGTTCATTATTCATAACACTGATTATCAATTATTAGTGTAAGTTATTAATGATTTTAAATTACAATTATTACAATAATAATTGTTAATACTATTAATGATTCTTATTCATAATAAGTCATTGTAATTATTAGTTCATAAGTTCATTGTTATGTTAATAATAACTGTACTTTGTAAAATAAAAACAGTCAAACCTACAAGCATCATTTCATTTATAGCATTTTTTATAGTCTTAAAATGAAAAGTTAGATGTTTTTGTTCTGTTCTTGAATACAGTTGAACTCTTGTTTTTGTTGCAGAAGCAGCTGTATGTAGTGAGATCAGCTGATGGGATCAGTTTTCTTTCTACTTACTGTTAACTTTCTACATCAGGTGGTAAATCCTTAGATGTGCATAATCTCCCCCTTGAAGTTAGCATCACATGAGCAGAGTGTGACAGGCCCAGAGATTCATAACAGCAAAGAAAACACATCTTTAGTCCGTAAAGTCACGAGACGAGCGAACAGGCGTCACGTTTCTCTGAGATAAAGAAACAACCTTTAAGAAAACAAAAACTGCTCAGTTTTTATTTAACTTGTTCACCAGTTTTGATGAACTGAAAATGAAACATTTTGCTCATTTAAGTGAGATGGTATCTGTTTGAAGGGAAATAAAACTTTAATCAATTTTTTGCTGGATGTGAAATTTTTCCGTTTCTTTTGCAATTGCGATGCTCCGCATCATTTACAAGCCTGAGGAGCTCAGTGCGCCGGCGGAGGCGGAGCTTCAGCTTCTTTTACGCCGATGGACTCGAGTGAAGGTTTTCTTTTCTTTTGTTAATAATTAGTGAAAATCTTCCAGCAGATGGCGCTGAAAGCAGATGCAAAATAACCGTTATTTTCTAACTTGAACTTTTCCACCTGAAAGCAGAAATAGGAGAGGATTGACTCTGATCGGATTATTAGCCGATTATGAGATAGAAGATTATTTTTAATTTAAGCAATTGTTTTTTTTAATAACTCAAAGAATATTTAACCTATAAATAAAAACTTCCAAATAAAACACAGAAACGGTTTTTAGAGAGAAATAGTGTTTAAATAATTTAAGATCAATGTAAATATTAAAATGTAAAAATATCGATCAAAATGAAGAACGATTGTTCAAATAGTAATGGTACTGAAAAATACAGAAATATTTTAAATTTATTTATTTTTATTTAATTTTGACTGCCTTTCAACAAAACAACTGCTTTGATTGTAATTTTGTAAATAGCTGTTTAAAAATGACAAAGTAGTTTTTTGGATTGTGAAAGAAATATTAAAAGCAAAAAGAAAGTTAACATTTGAAAGCTTCATTTGTTCTATTGCTTTAATTCATAAATGTAATTGAAAAAAACTTTTCAATGTTTTTTGTTTTACTTTAATAATTTTATTTGAGAAAGTGCTAAATTGTTGCAACCATTAAATGAACTCCTCCATAATTGTACCAACATAATAAATGGTATTTTAATTCTTCTGTAATTTAAGGATTGAACGTCCTTATGTGATCGTAATGACTTCAGCTTATTTTCTCACACTGTCCTTTATTTTACGTGTCTGATGATCTTTTTGTTGAGCCCTATTATCCTGTTTTTTAAACTTTAATGATGATTTTTAATAAAGAAATAATAATAAAATGCCATTCACAACATGGCGGACACGCTGAGTGGCAGTAAACGCGTGTTTGGCCAGCAGATGGCGACATTCTGAAATCACTTCCTGGTTGGAACGTAGAAGAAGAGCAGTTGAACTGGGCGGACCAACAAACAAACCGAGATGATGATGTTGAAGCAGAACGAAGTGGTGGATGTTCGGTTCGGCTGAGAGATGAGTTCGTTCGCGGGTCGGATGAAGGAGTATCCCACCGTGTCTTTGGACCGGTTCGACAGGGAGAACCTGCACGCGCAGGCTTATTTCCTCTCTCACTGTCACAAAGGTGATGGAACCGGAGAACATTTGGCTGTTTTCGGTTCTGTCTGTAAACCCCTGGTTTCTTCTGCGTTTCAGACCACATGAAAGGCCTGAAAGGACCTCTGCTGAGGAGGAAGCTGCAGATCAGGTGAGCATCTTACCTGCCGTTTGGCTACAGATGAAGAAATTAAATTATTGTTCCTCTGCTGGGGCTTCATGGTACCTGCAGCTGTTATTAAGACATGGAGTCTAAAACACGTTCAGGTTGAAGTGTGTAACTTTTATCAGAAACTGTTTTCATATATTAGTTGAAACTCGTGATGATATAATGTTGGTCTATAAGTGAAAAACTAGCTCTGGTTTCTCCCAGTGCTAACTGGAAACAGCCAATCAGAGCCAGGAGGCGGGTCTTAGCGCTGTCAATCACAATCTCATAATGTGTAGGCTTGTCATAATAAAACATTTTGCTTGATGATAAATTGTTGATGATAAATTATCCCAGAAGTTATAAAGGAAAACATAGTGTTGAGACCATTGTTATGTAATATCATGGTAATGGCATAATAATGCAAACAAACAGCCTCAAAAATCAATTTAAATTTGAATGAACATTGGAAACTGGAACTGGGAGACATTTCAAATATCTGAAGTAAATCAACAACAAAAAATAAATGAATGAATAAAATTGACGTTGAAGTCACTGTAAACAAAATTGTCTTTCCTAAAAAGGGTTTGTTGTGACCGACACTCCAAACTGAAGACTTTTGTCCTCCAGTTTTAATTTGTGATGTGATTAATTGATTTATTGGGACAGACCTACTAGCAAAGCCTGTTGCGAATGCTAAGGCTCGATAGCCTGGCCACCGATGATGGCGGATAAACGGTTTTCCTGCAACTATAAATTGTTTCTCCACCATTTGCACATTTATCCATGTGGACATGAAGCTGCTTGACAACAATAAAATCCTTTTCCTGGCTCTGATTGGTGGTTTTTGCTGCATTTCTTCAGAGGAGTTTCTCACATTGTACTTTTACAACATGGTGACAGTTTAAAAAATATGAAAAATTAAAGTGTTTAATGGAAGAGTAAATAGAACTTAACTTCCTGTTTGTGTTTGTAGTCGAACCGTCAGACTTTACTGCTCCTTTGTGACCAAAGAGTTGCTGCTAAACAACCCAAAGTACGCCTTCTGGGAGGAATACATAGTGAGTACTTCCCCCTCGGGTCTCGGGTCCAAACCGGTCACTGAGGCCATCCAGAGTTTCCCAGAAGCTCGGCGGCAGGCCAGGCATCCTGAGGCCTTCTGCGTTTTAGAGTTAAAAAGTGTTTAAAGTTGGCAGGAAATTTTGAAATTTCCTGCCAACTTCACAATTCTTCACAACAATTCACTATTTTGTGTTGGTCTGTGACTATGAACTCTTTAAATACATAAATTCTTTTGCAACCGTTTCATTCTAATTTAGTTTTTTTTTTTCTTTAACCCGTTTTCACTGTCGATGTTATAATCAGAGTTGGGTTGTAACTGGTGACATTTACTCAATTACATTTACTCTAGTAACTTTTTTTGCGCTTTACTTTTTAAAAATATGTAGTAGAAGTGCTACTCTTACTTGACTATAATTTTTGGGAACTCTACCATCCTCTGCGTATAATAAGTAACAAGCTCAGCCTGGCGGGGGTGCAAGTTAAGCCTGGTGACCTACCAGGCTTAAAATACCCTTTGGGAATCCGAGCTGAGTTTGGTTTCGGTCGCAGGTTCCTCTGGAGCTGGAGAGCCCCACTCAGATCTCCCTGGTGGACGAAGCGTCCGGAGAGGTCAGTGTGTTCAGGACCGAAGCTGCAGTCTGAGGTTTTCAGCTTTTGTTTCTAACTTTGGGTTTCTGTTTGTGGGACAGAAAGAAGAGATTGTTGTGACGCTGCTTCCTGCAGGTCACTGTCCTGGATCCGTCATGTGAGTGGCGTCTGGTTTTGTGGCTTAGCAAACATTTTCTCTAAAAACGTTCAAGTTGTGGACAGAAATGTAGTGAAAAGCAGGTAAAAACAAGAAGAACTGCTGATCCAGATCACTTGTAAGTGGAGTAAGAGAATCTGTTCAGTCTGAGAATCTGTTGGTTATTAGGAATCATTTAAAGAATCTGTTTAGAGATCTGACTGAACGAACAGATTCCTAACCCCGAACAGGATTCTTTAAATGATTCCTAGTAATCTTGTTCTTAGCGCTGAAGCAAGGGGGGAGGAACTTGTTCAGGATGAGGAATCTGTTCGTTCAGTGTTAGAGACCAAGAATCGGACCAGTTAAAAGGTCCACAGGAAGTGGCTGTGATGTATTTCCTGTTTCATCACATATCCTGTACATGTCCGCCTGTACCTCGTGTTCCCAGGTTCCTGTTTGAGGGTTGCCGTGGAAACGTGTTGTACACGGGGGACTTCCGGCTGGCGGTCGGAGACGCGTCCAGGATGGAGCATCTGCACTCCGGCAGCAGGTGAAGTCCAGACAGGTTTCAAACTTCTGGCTTGTGGGCTGGAAGTGGCCCGTGCACTCCCTGCTTCCGGCCCTCGACTTCATGCGGTTCTGGCCGGGTCTGGATCTTGACCGTCTGCTCCGTGTCCCTCAGGGTCAAAGACATTCAGAGCGTTTATCTGGACTCCACGTTCTACGACCCGCGCTTCTACCAGATCCCCAGCAGGGTGAGTCATTTTACTTGGCTGCAGCTAATGATGCTAAGTGCTGGAGGTTCTGTTTAGCATGCTAATGATGTGGGTTGCCATGGATACCAGCTTTTCTCTAAATAGAACAGAGTACAGACTGTTCTATTTAGCCTACAGTCCCTGAGGTTCTGTATTGCATGCTAATAATGCTAAGCTTGGAGGTTTTGTTTAGTATGCTAATGAAGCTAGCTAGACGCTAGCTAGCGTTCTATCATTGCTAAGTGCAGAAGGCTCTATTTGAATGCTAACAGTGCTTAGCGTTGGAGTGTTTTGAGGTTTGGTTTTGCTTCCTGTGTTGGCAGGAAGTGTGTCTGAAAGGGATTTCGGAGCTGATCGGAAACTGGATCAGCCAGAGTCCGTATCACGTGGTGTGGCTGAACTGCAAGGCCGCGTACGGATACGAGTACCTGTTCACCAACCTGGGAGACGAGTTCGGCACGCAGGTGAGCCGCTCAGCGACGTTTCCTCATGCACAAAATGATTTTGTGGTTAAAAGATCCACAAAGCGTCATCTGTCCATTCATGTGTTCATTCAGCCATTCATGTGTTCATTCAGCCATTCATGTGTTCATTCAGCCATTCATGTGTTCATTCAGCCATTCATGTGTTCATTCAGCCATTCATGTGTTCATTCAGCCATTCATGTGTTCATTCAGCCATTCATGTGTTCATTCAGCGGTTCATGTGTTCATTCAGCCGTTCATGTGTTCATTCAGCCATTCATGTGTTCATTCAGCCATTCATGTGTTCATTCTTTCATCCATCCATCAAGTGAATCTGTTCTCTACCTTCGGTTCTTTTGGTTCTGATTCATCTGTTGAATCTGCTCAGGATTTTAATTTGAAACATTAATATGTTTTATTATAACATATTTCTGATCTATATTTAATATTTTCTCCTTTAGATTCATGTCAACAGTCTGGCGATGTTCAAGAAGATGCCGGAGATCCTGAGCTACGTCACCACCGACCGCACCACTCAGATCCACGCCTGCCGGCATCCCCGGGTTTGTTCCACTCGTCTCCATGGCAACTACATTTTTAACATTTTACAAACTTTTGGTACATTTAATGAAGTCTAGAGCAGGACTAATGTCCGGTGTTTTACCGCAGGATGAGGAGTTTTTCCAGGGTAACCGGTTGCCGTGTGGTTGCTCGGCAACCGACGGGTCGCCGCTCCGGATCATCAGCATCAAACCGTCCACCATGTGGTTCGGAGAGCGAACCAAGAAGACCAACGTCATCATAAAGTAAGAAAGAACTGTTCGCTTTGGGGAATGGTAATAAATTCAGTTCAGTTTGGCTGAAGGAAGTCTGTCCTCCAGAACAGGAAGTAGTTCCTACAGAGCCTGTTTCAGCTTCCACTCTTCCTACTCAGAGGTCAGACGTTCACGTTTATCTCCAACATTGTTTCATCGGCTGGTTTCGTTGTTTCAGATGAATGAGGGTTTTTTCCGGTTTCTTCCAGATTAAGGACTTCCTGTCCTACCTGCAGCCAGTCAACATTTTCCCGAGCGTCGTTCCGATCGGACGCTCGCTGACCGACGTCACGCAGATGTGAGTTTAAAAGCTTTAATGCAGGAAAGTTTTCTGAACGAATGTCTTCCTGTGAGAACATCTCCAAAGAATCTTCAGTCAAGAAAAATCTGGAAACATCTGGAAAAATGTTCGTCTTCGCTCTGAGGATGATGATGAGGATGATGAGGATGAGGATGATGAGGATGAGCATGATGAGGATGTTTGTGTCTCCAGGTTGAGGCTGATGTGCCGGAACCAGCCCGATGAATCCGCCTTCGTTTACAGACCTCTGGGCGTCCTGAAGCGGAACCGAGCTCAGCGGCCCACTGACGGTGAGCCACTCAGAACCCGAAGACCGCTCCATGTCTTCCTGTCCAGTTTGGACATATTTGGGATTTTTATCCAATGATCCATTAATCGTATTTAAAAAATTATCCATTTTGTAGATTTTTATTTCACCACAATATCAGAAATACATATTTCTGATAAAAACTTTTCTATTTCTAGTTTAAATCAAAAATAAACATTTTACTGCCTGCAATGCAAAAACCAGATGAATTATCAGCAGCTTTCATATCACCAACCTGGTTGAAACCAGTTTGAATGAGGTCAACCAGTTTGAATGAGGTCAACCAGTTTGAATGAGGTCAACCAGTTTGAATGAGGTCAACCAGTTTGAGGTCGTATGTTTTGCTCCTGGTTCCGTGTTCAGACTCCAGCAGCGACGACGAGCTTTTCGACGGTTTGGATCTGGCTCCGCTCCGGAAGAAACTGATCCTGAACCAGGAAACGCGCAGCGGTACATTTTCACCTTCTTCCTTTTTCTTTTTCACATTTTTCTGCTTCATGAACGTTTCTTCAACCAAAGCAAACATTTTGATTTTGGTTCAAGAATATTATCAACAAACGTTAGACAAGAACGTCGAATAAATACATAATCTGCACATTTATTAATACTTCTATAAACTGTAGTATTAGTACTTTTGGTACTTAAAGTTTTCATCTCTCCAACTTTAACATGAAATCTATTTATTAGGATATTAGGAAGTTCAGTTCTAATAATATTTTTTGATCAAACTTACGTTCAATTTGGGTCAAATGAAGATTCTGACTGTATAGATAAAACCCATCAACAAACCGTTGAGATATAATCAATGACTGTCTCCGTATTAAGTTAGATAATATTGAACATCTTTTCAAATGGATGTAATTTGGCAGCAGAATCAAATCAAAACTGAAAATCAGATCAGATCATTTCTGTGACGGATTTTTGCTCATCTGGTTTTGGAAGGAGCTGCAATGGCAAACGAGGCGCCTTAAAGTACAAATATTAATAATTCTTTTCAATGATTTTGGTGAAATAATGAAACGTTGATCTGGTTGTTTCTCCTTTCACTGCAGAGACGCCGGCTGAGAGAACAGCGCCCCCTGTGGCCACGTCTTTACCTCTGCTGGTGTCTGATTCGTCTGCTGCTCAAAACTACTTCGACTGCACCGAGTCCAACGGCGAGGACGACGAAGAGGAGGAGGAAGACGAGGGGACAGGAGACGTGAGCAAAGCGCCGAAATGGGAGGATTTCTTTACGGCGGAGCCGCTGAGCGACAGCCAGAACAGCCAATCGCATTCCTGCTGCTCCGCCGCGTCTCAGACCCCGGATCCGTGCAGCGACGGCGACCGAACCCCGGAGGACCTGGACGCCTTCAGCCTGGCGCTGTCCGCCTCCCAGTCCAACCAGTCCTCCCAGTCCAACCAGTCCTCCCAGAACCTGGACGACACCCTCATCCTGGCCCAGTCAGAACTCGAGGAGCTGCCGGCGTCTCAGGCCTCCTCTGACTTCGACGTTCCGCCGACGCCGGAGTCGAAGGCGCCGCAGGCCGGCGAGCTGCTGCAGCTGTACAGGAAGCTGGCATCAGGACAGGAAGTGGTCATCATGGGTCAGGCTGAGCGCGAAGGAGACGAACATCTGATTGGTTGATGGACAAAAGATCCATTCCGGTGTGTTCATTTTAGAAAAACAAGTAAGTTCACCCTCCGATCCAGGATTCCCGTCACATGGGCTTTGACTAGGCCGTCGCAGCACTTTTAACTTTTTTTTTAGAGCTGGGCGATTCAGCTTAAAATAAATCTTTTTTTAAAAGAAATTGACAGAAACTATATTTGATTTTTCACTCGCGGCTTTTAATTAAATAAAAAGTATCTTTGATTACAAGAATAAAGTCATATTTGCAAAATAAAAACCAGTAATTAAACTGGTTGATCGCCCAGCTTCAGTTCTGATCTGCTCTTCTGTCCAGACAAGCCCTGTTCATTATGCTGCCACCACCTTACATGACAGTTGGATGTTCTCCGTTTGTTTTCTCTGTCTGGAGGACGATGTCTCAGGGGTGTACTTATTTTGTCACTGTTCCTGGTTTGTTTCTGGGTTCCCTTCAGTGTAAAACGTTCCTGGACTTTGTTCTTATCTCCCAAAGCAAAATGTTTCCAAACCGCTCTGACCTCATTCAACTACACTTTGACCTCCTTCCTGTCCTCCTGCACCTGCGCACACGTCACAACTACATTCCCGCTCAGCTGCCACCTTGTGGTTTCTCTTAAAGTGGATCAACGGGTGAAAGGGAGAAACGTTTGGTTTGTTCTAAACATTTGATTGACTTGTTTTTGTATTTTCTCTCATTTCTTTCTAAAGATGTTTATGAGAATAAACCGAGAGAATAAAAAACTGCAACGTATGGAAACATGCTTTCCTCTCCAGGTAGCTTCCACAGGGGGGCGACGGAGAGCTGAACATGTGAAACGTCATGGGAGTTTTCAGTCCTTAACATTTTCCTTTCTGGTGAACAAACTTGTAATCTTTAGAGTTTGTCAGGTGTTTTCCAGATTCTGTGGAAGAGAATTAAATGTGGAAATATTGTTCAGGTGGCAAAAGGTCGACTTTGTAACCGACTTTATGTGACTGTGAAGGTTCAGGTCTGAGTCCATCACTGGTTTCTAACAGAAGCTTTGGCCTTCGTTCGTAGACGACTTCAATTTCCTGTATTTACCTTTATTTAGACAGAAGAAGAGAACATTGACACATTTCTGCAAATAATTCTAAGCAAAAGTCATAAAATGTGTTTTCACAACCTTGTAATGATAGAAACTCAAATATTTAACAAAACAAGGTTTAAATAATAAGCAAGTCGTTTGTCTTTTATTTTTCTAGTTGGTTGAGTTTGACCAGAGGAGCTTCTGATTGGTTAAGAGCGACTCATGAATATAAAATATCGTAGATTAAACAAAACAGGAAAAACAAAATACTTGGATTTTTCTTACATCCTGCAAAACATTAAATGAGTAAAACAGTCAAACGTTTAGTTGAAAATAATAATCCGTCATTTTCTTTCTCAGCTTTGAGCAATAAAAACAAGATTTTTTCACTTTTATTGAAAAGTATGAGGCCAAATTTAAAAAGTTCATGGAAAGCTGAGCTTAATGCTGGTCTTCATAAAGCTGAGATACTGGATATTTTGTGTTGTAGCCAAAGTTTTCCAGCGTTTGATTGTAGTTTGTGTTAAAAATGAGATGTTTCCATTTGAATCAAACAGCTTTGGAAAATGTGTTTTATTCTTCAATTGCAGCCAATTTGAATCTAATCTTTAATCCTAAGTTGATTTATTGTTTACATCCCAACTCTTGATCGAATGTGTAACTTTGTGAGTGCAGCCCGACTGTCTGTTGAACCAGGTGGAGATGAACGTGGGGATTTCCTGACGAAAACGCAGAAATGAGATGAGCTCTTCTGGATGTTTCTGATAACACAACGGACACCTGCTGGCTCAGCAGATAACCGCGTTTCACTCGCCTCCAACAGATCGCATGCAGGCATGCAGACAGACAGGCAGGCAGGCAGTTAACAGGCCAAAACCAACGTTAATTATATCAGTCCTAGTCATTAGTGTCATTTACTTTTTTGAGGTCATACTGATGTCATTTTTGCATATTTTCAACATTCGTATGATTTTGAAAATATGCAGAACTGAGTCCTTGTATAGTATGAGTTAAAAAGTGAGAAAATAAAACAATAAATCTGAAGTGGACATTCATCATTAAGGGGAAAAATCTGTTTTATTTAATAGTTTTATTTAATGTAGTTTGTAATTCTGCCCACAAGAGGGCAGTGTTGCCCGATTAAAATAAAACTTTTCTTCATCGTAATTTGTCAGGATAATTTTACACCTGCCATAATATGTTCCTGAAATACCCAATAAAAATACCAATTGGGTGTTTTAGTCCCTAATTAGTACTAACATTTTAATTGAGTTAGTATTTTAAAGCTAATCCCGTGGGAGTCCCTAAAAATGAGCAATTTTTTTAGTTTTTAATGGCTCATCTCATGACCACATAAAGCTGGTTCTCCTTTTCTTTTTTATGTCAAATTCCTTCAGGTTTAAAGATTTACATGAACCTAACCAGGATTTTAGCTGCTAATAACTGGAAATGCATTGCAGTAATGTTTTTATTCTTTCCTCTTTCTGCAAACTCAAAACAAACATTTACAGAATGAGAAAAAGACGCCCAGAGTTTTTTACTCATATAGTTTTTATTCATATTATGAGACTTCATTCCAGGTTCAGCACATTTCAGTTTCCATCAGTTTTTCACAGCAAACAAACAAAACAAACAAGATTTCCTGCTTTTCTGAGGTCTGATGTTTGAGAGCGACTGAAGCCTGCAGTCGCTCCCGGTCCAGCGTGGCACAGAAGGTTTATGAGGCAACATTTCATATCAAGCAGTAACAAAAGTAGAAAAACCTGAAATATGGCAAGAAAACCATCAGAGTTGAAGAGTCAGATCGACGTTTTACCCTGAAGTGGTGAGAACAAGTCTGAGCCAAATAAGCCAGCAGCTACGACATGATTACTATTTGCCTCCTGATCCAGTTGAAGAGTCGATCATGTCCTGAGGTTTGAACGGTTCCCACAATCCAGGAACTTTAGGGATAAAAACCGGAGCGCTAATCCGTCCTTAATTCACCTAAACTCACTTTAAATCCCTAAATTACACATTAAGTTAAACGGGATTTGTGTTGGAGCAACAAACAGACATCCTGCTGCTCGGAATAAACCTGCTTATTGACAGAAAGACTAACCCAAAGTTACAAGATTTAAATGTTTTTGATGTATTAAGAAGACACTTGAGTATGTCAGGTAATAAAATATCTACATAAAGTTCTTGAAGCACTTTTAAACATGGATTAATTCCACCTCTAAATAAATGTAAAAGTTTTTCAATTATATGTTTTTATGAAATTATTTAGAGTCACAGATGCCAAGATTGGCCACCAGGTGGTGCTCTCAAGTATTTGTCTTGCTTTCTCTCAGTTTTATAAAAACATAGAAAACAAAAATGTTAAATGTTTGGTTTTATATTTTAGTGAGTCTTATTAGTGCACATTTGATCTATTTTACAAACTAAAAACATTTTTTTTTTTGCTTTTTTGTTACAATTTAGTGTTTAAAAAATCCTGAACAGTGATGAGAAACAGTCATTTGTGAGGGGAACTGAACCAGTTTGCTGTTTTCCTCTCTGTGCTGGAAGCTCTGCTCTGGTTGTAATCCCAGCCGTTCTAAAAGCAGCTCTCTCTCCTTTCAAGTGCTAATTTTAAAAAGCTTTTCCACGCAGATAGAATTACACTCCAACTAACTGGAGTGAATCTCAGGTTGGAAAGACGTCATGAAGTCCTGAGGCAGAGGATTTTTCCTCTGAAGAAGGAAGATTACCTCCAAGTGTAATCTTGGAGTTTTGTACTCGTCCAAATTAGACATGCGGAAAAATAAATGCTTTTATATAAAAACTGAACGATTACGGTAATTCCAGCCGCCCTGTGGCATTTTAAATTCAAATTTAGTTACTGGAGACACTTATGAGAAACTATATTAGAGCCACTGTAGATACAAGAGGAGGGCTACATTGCTGCCAAAAAACTAATAAAAATACATTTTCTAAAAAGAAATGAAGTAAATTTCGGTGCTTCTCAAGTTAATAATTTTCTTGTAACAAAAACTAATTTTGAGGTTAAACCTCAGAAATTTTCTGGGGGAAAAAAATTTACATTTCTGAGATTCAAAAGTTAAAAATGTTGGACTTTTGCTCTCTGAACATTTCTAAAAGTCAAAAATGTTGGACTTTTCAAACTCAAACATTTCCAAATTTATTCCAGAAAATTTCTGCGATTGATCTCAAAGTTTCTCCTTTTGTTCTGGAAAACATTCCCAAGTTTTCAGACTTTTCTTATGCAGATTAAGCTATAATGTTTTATTATAATGAATTGGCTCCGTTTCTCCATCTGCAAGGACCTGAACAACCATCATAGATGCTGTATAATCTTGAATTAATCAGTTGAAAGTTTTGGCTCCAGCAATTGATTTGATTTTTATAACCTGAAGTTACTCGGTTCACAAACATGAAACTTTCTATGAAAAGACAAAACAATCAGCAATTTCTACGATTTACATCCTCAAACATACAGAATTAAACACATTTCTCACTGAAATCAAAAATTATAATTAATTTTCATAGGAATTTTTATTAAACTGCAATAAAATACATGCAATAAATGTAGATATTATAAAATATATAAATTTTGCCAACAACTACCTGTCTATAAAAAGAATGAAATGTAACCAGTTAGCATAGCAGAATTATTTTTGAATTTAGTTAATAAATACTGTAACAAGTATAAATATTAAATAATAAATTTGTATAATGTTATGTGCATAATTATGGAAATTATTCTGACCAAACATATTTTAGCTTTAGCATCAGCTTTGCTAAAGCTATCAGTTTACTACCCTAAAAGATAATTAGTGCATTTAAAAAAAATTAAAAGCAACTTTAACAGATGTAATGTAATTAATAAAACTTCTTCATGAATAAAACCCACCTTGAATATACAGAAGAAATGTTGAAACGCTGATTACTAACTGTTTACTGAGGCAGCCTTATTTATTAATTTATTAATTTATTAAATGACTTTAAGAACAATTTTAGTTCACAAACATGGACAGTTTGTTCTGAAATTACAAATGCTCAAAATAAATATGTCTGCCTTTTTGTTCCTTTTAAATGTAAAAGTAATTTATTTTTGGTTAGTTTAACAACTTCTTTAAAGTTAAATTCATCTAAATATTTATCCTGAAATATTAGCCGTTAGATTTCTACCTAAAATAGACGTAGAAAAATCTTGATTTGTGCTTCTAACGTCAGAAATGCATCAGTGTTTGGGAAAACGTAAAATTAGTTAAATATGTTTTACATTTTCATTTCTGTTCAACTAAGTCCATGAAGGCCGGTGAAAAAAACAGCTAATTTTTATCTGAATTTTGACTTTGATCCCAAAACTTTGACTAAAAAAAAAAAAAAAAAAATCTGAATTCTGATAAAAATAAAAATTAGGACTTTAATCTGAAAATTCTGACTCAGAACTTTGATCTCTTTCCTCAAATTGTTGACTTTAGTTCAGACTTTTTTCCTCAACATTTTTTTTTCTCAGAATTTTTACCTCAGACTTTAATCCCAGGATTTTGACTTTTTTAAAAATCAGTCAAAATTCCTCATATTCTGAGTTTAACCTCAGAATTCAGACTTTTTGGACTTCAGAATTCAGAATTTTTAAAAATCATGATTCAGAATTTTGACTTTTAGAAATTATAATTCTGATTTTTGATCCCAGAATATTACAGAACTCTGATTTTAAAACGATCTAAATTGTTTTTGGCACTAATGTTCTTCCATACTGAAGTAGATAGATGGAATCCAGCCATCATTTCTTTTATTTGTTGAAATATTTTCTGTTTTCGTTGCTTTTTGGAGCCATAAACCAGCAGCAGCCAGTGAAGCCGACCTTCATTGACCTCTCACCTGGTTTGGTTTTGGTCGGTGTTTCTGGGTTCGGTTCAGATCCTGTTTTCAGTCCATCACAGACTGAAGCACCATCACTAAACTGACCCCGACTATCGGTCCGAACCGGGCGGGTCCGGCCGTGATGGCGCCACCATCCAGCAGTAATGAGTAATTGCAAGATGGGCTGAGCTGAGCCTGAGAGTGGACCGTTGCCAAGGCGACGCGTCGCAGCTTAAAGTCGTGCTTCATTGCAGAATATTGTTCTGGACCGTACGGGATGCTGAGCGTCTCTGTCAGAACCTCGTGACCCGGATACGACACCTGAGAGAAAATCAGAAAAAAAACATGAGAAACTTTTTGTTCCTGCAGATTTGATTTGCAGGGTTAAAGTTACATTTACCCAAAAACTGTCCTTTCAGGAGTATTTTTTCTGTGCTTTACTTTTTACTTTTACTTCAGTCGTTTTATTGCAAAGTATTTTTACTCTTCAGTAAAATTTCTGGATCTTCTGCCAACCAAATGAAAACCTTTGATGTTTTAATCAAACCTTCACCTGCAGTTTCTGTTGAAGCTTCATGAATTATTATTGGAAAAAAAGCTTTGGCCTGATTTTGTTCATTTTGTTACTAATATGAGTTATTTAGATATTTGCCATTAAAACTAAAACATTTCTACACCATTTGTTTTTGCAGCACAACGTGATGAAATTTCTCTCTGATTCCCTTCAGATGGAAAATCGGCTAATTTGTCTTGTAAGAATTTGCATTCCTTATTTGAAAAGATTCGTTTTTTCCTTCTTGTGCTGCCTGACGCAGTTTAAAACCTGAGATCTAATAAGTGAAGGTAAAATTTTGAAAGTAGTAATTATTATTTACTTTGAAGGTGTAGTTTCCAGGCAGCAGCAGCCGGTAATATTCTCCATGCTGGTTGGTTCTGAACGGACACATGTTCCTGCGACCTTCGACCTCCACCACCGCGTTCTGCACCGGCATCCCCCAACCATCAAACACTTGACCTTTCACCCCTACAGGACAGACAGAGACCCATCAATCCTTTCAGTGCCCGGTGTTAGCTCCAGGCTAAAGCTAACACACAGTTCTGACCCAGGTGGACCTGCCGGATGTAAGCTAGCAGAGCCTCTTTGTTGTCCGTCCACAGGGCAGGAAGTTGTTTGGGTCGAGGAAACTTGCAGCAGGAAAGCTCCAGCGTCAGCTCCAAACATTGCGCAAACACATAGTTGTAGTCCTGCATCCCACCTGGAACCACACAGAAGCTCTTAAAGGGGCGGTGTTGTGTGTTTTCCATTCATGATTTGTTTTAGTTGGATCACATTTATTGTTTATTCCTGTTGTCCTTTTTGCTTTTAGATTTTTGTTTCGCATGTTTGTTTACGGCTCGTTGCTGCTCTGGCGTTTGTCTCTCACTCAGCCTGCCTGCTGCTCCCCTTTCAGCTGCACCCAGGTTCTAATCAGCACCGGCCCATTCTTCTACAAATTAAGTGTCAAACTCGAGGCCCGGGCCCAGATCTGGCCCACTGCAGCTCTTTTTGTGGACCTTTTGACTCCAGACATCAAATTACATCAATCAGTCAAATTCACACATAATCAACAGACGCCTGCAGTTTTTCATGCGAATGCATAATTTAGAGCTTATAGCAAAAACATTGAGGTGACAGTGTTTAAACTAAAAAAAAATGAACAAAATAACATAATAACATGATATAAAGATTTTAAAAGGTTTTACAGTTTTTGTGCTCACCTTCCAGCTTGTACCAGTAGTAGCCGTTGATGATGCCGTCCTGGAAAGGTCCGCTGTCATCGCAGAGGTTCCCCTTGTGCATGGAGGCGTGGTTGTATGAGTAAACCTTCGCCAGGTGGACGAACACATCGTCATCAGGCGTGATGCTGGGCGCGACCGTCCAACCAGAACCTGCAAAACCAGCCGGGAAACTGAAACTATTTCTAAAACCAATTAACACCTTAAAGAAAAAGATACAGACAGAAACGGTCCACTTAAAACCTGCAGCAGAATTTAGCAACTAGAGGTTTCTGGGTTTGTTTCTACCTGGGTTGCCGTTGTCATAAGGATAACTGGCCACCATGGCGCCTCCATGGAGGTTGGCGGAGAGGACAAACGTTTCGTTTCGCAGCCAGCCAATCACAGCTCTCACCTGGATCACATGACCCAAAAATCAGCTGAACTAAACACCTTAAATACAGTAACACATGTCACAATAACAATCTGCCAGGTGATAATGTATCTCAGAATTTATCGTGATAAACAATAATATTGACCATTTTCAAGTATTACAATAATTCAAGATCGATAAACTATAAATACTAATGATTATTTAACACTGGAACTGGAAGATGTTTTAAATATCCCAAATAAATAAAGCAACAGAAACAACAAACAAAATGAATTATATAGTCTCTATAAACAAAACTGTCCTTCAAAATAAGAGCCCAGCTGAGACCAAACCACCAAACTGAAGATTTTATCATCAGGTTGTTGGAAAAACGATGAACTGATTGAGCTAGTTTTAATTTATCATTGCTTATTAATGTACAGAAGAGCTTCTACTGTGGTGGTTGAAATAAAATACTTATGTTGTTTTCAGCAGAGCTGGTTTGGATTTATTTACTTATCGTTGTCATATCAGGATGTGGTTTTTGCTCAGCTGCAGGTTCAGACAGAAACTCCAACATTAGCGAAGCCTGCAGCGTTTATCTGGCTGCTGCAGAGAACATGATCCAACACAGATAAGTCAGGATGGCACTATTTTGATTCACGTTGGTTTCCAATTGGTTGCAACATTTCTCAGAAACCGGATTGATCAGTCAAAGCAGTTGGTAGCTAGCCTTTGGGTATCTTAAAGCTGCACAGGTATTTTAATGTTTGATAAATATCCACCTTGACAGTCATAACTCATAAACCTGATCGCCCCCCAAGGCTCAGTACTGGAGCTCCTTCTATTTGCAAAATAAACTACATGAGTGGATCATACTGTCTGATCACCTGTTGTTACAATGCTAAGCTAACGAAGCTAACGAAGCCAACTCTCTCTGTCAAGCCCAGAATTTAACCTCTTTAAAACTGAACTGTTCATTTTCTCAACCAAACCAAAATATCTGCATCCAAAGCGAATCCTTATTTATTACTAAATAAAAGTTTGCTAGAAACTCATATCATGATCTTTTAGCTACAGAGCCACTTTGTTTGTTAGCTAACAGTTTTTACAGCCACTTTGAAGGGAAGCTAACAGTTAGCTGCCTTGTAGCTACATGCTTCACCAACTTTGAAGATCAGTTAACAGACCTTACAGCATCTAAAATGGTACCTAACGGCATCATAAAACGACCTTGAAGGGAAGCTAACAGTTAGCCACCTGATAGCTACATGCTTTACCAACTTTGAAGGATAGCGAACTGTTCTTATAACAATATTGAGGAGAAGCTAATAATGCTAACAGCCCTCATGAAGCTAACAGTTCTTTTGATCTATGAAGTGTTTTGTTGGCCTGAAATGCCTTTCAGCTTCAACTCAACTGACTGATGTGTTCCTACAAAATAAGAGCTGTTCTCCAGGGAACAGCAACATGATTTGTTCTCACCGATTCCTTTAACATTTAAAAAGATGAAGATTTTTTCAGCATTAAATCCTCAGTTAGGATTTTCTTCATGTTTTCTGGCAAAACAATGAGATGAAGATTTCAAATGTGGAAATTACATTGAATCACTTGAATCCCCTTTTAAACCTAAATTATTCAATTATAGATCTCAAAGTGTGTAATATGAACACTGTGAAAGTGACTCAAAAGCAGGATCTATTCATTAAATCAAAGCTCATAAACAAAAGCAGGAAGTCCCAACTGAAACCGACCTCAGCTTCCCTCTGCTCCTCTTTCAGCTCCTGCGCTTTTCGAAGTCCAACGAAGGCGTCAGGAAATCCCCGATTCAGATCGACGCCGTTATAGTTCATCCTAAAGCAGACAGAGATCCATCAGGACCGGAGGGAACAGACATCAGGGAACAGAGAGGTGGGACCCAAACTGGAACAAAATAAAACAGGGAGGATTTTCCTGGAAGAAAACCAGTTAGAGGAAAGGTGTCCAAATCGTGGTGCGTGGGCCATTCGTGTCCAAAAGGCTGAAAATTGGTTTTGCATCTGAAAGCTGAGAGCTTTAAAATATTTATAAAAGAAAATAAACTCACAAAAAGTGTTTACTATTTCTTAAAAAACAAAAAAATATGGCAGCTAACACACATATTTTATCACGTTAATTCAGTTTTATTATAAAACCACAAATGTTCTGTAATGAACTATAAACAAATGTCCTTCAAAATAAAGGATATTTGAGACCAGAGCAGCAGATGAGAGAAAGGAGTAAAACTGTGCATTTGAAAATTATTTAGCTCTTTTTAATTATCATGTGATTAATTAGTTTATTGCTTTTTACAACAAGCCTAATCAGAAAGGCTAAAATCAAAAACATGCCACACTTTTCAGAATAAAATCTGTGAAAAAGTTTGAAGTTTGAACAAAACACATTTTAAAAATCCAGTAAAAATCTGAACCCAATCGAAGATAAAACATCGAGTTTGAAGAAATTGGTGCAGAACTAAAACAAACCCAGTTTCTGCCTGGTTCTGTTTAAAGCAAGAGGAAAATGTCCTTTCAGGGTTTGGACCACACACTCCGTTCACCGAGGCGCGTCGGCTTAACGGGGCCGTAAAACACACATGATGAGACACTGAGAGGCTTCAACCATCTGCCCGCAATCTGATCGCTGGGTGGAATCAGAGTTTGGAGCAAAACTGTTTAATTTCTGCACAATAAACATCTGAAGCCACGAAATGTTCAGCTGGATCATTAGCTGCCTGTTCAATAAATTCTTCCTATTTTGATTTTCCATTAAGATCCTAAAATGTTGTAAAACATTGGAGGAACGTGGAAACAAAGGGAAGTAATCTCCAGTTTCAATGGAAAAACATCCTTATTCGAGCAAAAGTACAAAAGTTTCACTATGTTGCCATGAAATGTTTGTTTGAACTACATATGTGTTTTCAAACATTTACAGAATGAATAAAAAAGATGAAATATGTAAATATCTCTTGTAAAAATGATCCTAACAAAAAGTCTAAAGATATTCAGACATAAAATAGATTTCTTACACCAAAGTAAAATTTACTTTCAGGGCAAGATTTCAGATTTAACTTCAGATGGTGAGAAATTTAAAAATCTGTCTAAATTCCTGCTTTCAACTGGAAATACTATTTTTCCAGATTTAGGCTTTTAACCAAACATTACGTTGCACATTATTACCACACTGTTCGGCATGAATTTCAACAACTTTCAAGCACTTTAAACAGAATTCAAGTACTTTCCAAACCCTGAGACACCTAAATTCAATGACTTTCAAGGATTTCAAGCACCGAACAAACCCTGGTTTCAGTACATAACTGCTTCTATTCTCAAAATATAAAACTTCAGAAATGTGTAAAAAAGCATGCCGCACTTTTCAGATGGTTACCCAGGAAACAAAAGTGAAGATTTTAACTGTTTCTCCTTCATTTTTACTAAAATCACCATTTTCTGTCTGTGAGGTAAAACGGCACTAAAACAAAGCGGTTCTGTTTTTACCTTCCTTGGCTCATCAGGCAGTTTGTGTCGGCCTCGTCGAAGCCGTCCGGGTTCATGGTCGGCAGGATGTGGATCCGCGTGCTGTTCAGCAGCTGCAGCGACCAGGTCTCGTTGTCACGGTAACCGCGGACCAGCTCGGCGATCAGCTGGAGGAGGAGAACCCGACCCACAACCTGAACCAAATAAAAACAAACAGGCGGCTGGTCAGTTTGTGTTCAACTCGAAGGGCTTCAAACAGGCTCAGGAAATGATTAGTGGGCTGTTTCCATGGCGATTCCCGCCTTTTCACAGCCGGGTCCAGGAGAGGCAGAACCATGACGTCATTAAGGCATTTTCTACTGGCAATGAGAAAATTTACAAAACCACTGGAAAAATATTTACAATTCTGATCTCAAAATTCTGAGAAAAAAATTCTGAATTTTGACTTTTTCTCACTTTTTTCTAAGAATTTTGACTCTAAACTCAGTTAATTTTTTTCCAGAATGAGACCAGAAGTCAAGATTTTGAGGTCAGAAAAAGTCAAAATTCTGACATTTTCTCTGAATTCTGAGGAATAAAAATCTGAATTCTGATTTTTTCCTATAGTTCTGAATTCTTCAGTTTTTCTCAGAATGGTCAAAATCCTGAGAAAAAACGTCTGAATTCTCAGACATGATTCAAAGTTTAGATTTTTTTTTCCCCCTCAGATTCTTGAGTTTTTCTAATAACTAATTTTTTTCTGAATTTTTTCTTTCGCAGCGTTTATCTTCCATAAAAGGGAGCCTTTGTTTGAAGATGTAATAAAAGACCATTAAAAATCAGAGCTGGATGTTCTGCAAGTGAATTTAGGGTTTGTCACTGTGAACTCTGACCTCTGAGCTGAGCTGACATAAAACCCACAGCAGTGGCAACATCCTGGTGGGAGAACAGAGAAATAAATATATTTGTTTAAATGTACAAACTGTACATGTGGAGATTAAACTGAGATCATGAAATCAGATTAAATCAGAAATAATTGCTGGATATCTGACAAGAGTAAAATCCTAAAGTGTGGAAAAACTTTACAAAAAATTCTACAATTTAAAGGGCAAATGTATAAAAACTGAAAAAGGTATGAAAGTAAAAATGTTTAGGAAATGTCCAACTTTCTGTCTAAACTTTGTTGTTTCTGCTGTGAAGGTTATGGAGAAACTAGGACATTTTTATTTTGCTTAAATGTTATAAAGACTGAAAAACACATCGTCACAAAAAGCAGGAGCGAATTTTTCCTGACTGAATCAAATGTTCAACGTTTTTGTTTTCAATTGTAGACAAAAAAATTGACAGGAATCAGATAAAAAAATACATCCAGAATAACAATAAATACACTTTGATGTATCATGAAAAGAGAAACTGCAGCAGAGTTTTCTTTTGTTTTCTTTTGTTTTGTTTTCTTTTGTTTTCTTCTGTTCTGGTGTTGCAGTGATGCGAGTCGGATCCAGATCCAGTGGCGGCTCGCTGGCAGGCGGCGTTTCCTGGAAGGAAGGGATTGTTGGACGGAGAAAAGGGAAACTCTGTGATCGACTACGAGTTTCAGGAAGCAGAAGAGGAGAAAGGTGAGACGGTGTAAACGCTCAGAGTCTTTAGAAACAAGTCAGGACGAGTCGCTGCCTCCAGCCATCGTTCTTCTCTCCTTTGTCATCCACCCAAACGCCTTCCTGTCCCAGTCAAACACACCCAGATGGAGTAATCACACAGTTCAGCTGCCGCCCCAATAGAAACTGTTCTGTTTGCTATTGTGAGCATTGAAAGGCTGAGATCTCAATTTTCTGTGCCACAAAGCGCCATTGTTCCCTAGCAGACATCAGCGATGCTCTTTTTCCTGCCATGTTCCTTTATCTGATGTCTCAGCATCAAAAAACACACAAACTGGATAAATACAGTGTTTGAATCGTCGCTCTGAACATCCATCCAGGAAACTTTTAAAGCTACAACTTTGGGTTCAATTAGTGGAAAATTGTTTGATTAGTAAAGAGAGAAAATCTGAACTTTTGTCCCCAGATTGCAGCACAAAGTTATTTTTGCCTCTAAGCACCAAGCAACAGTTTGACATCCAGTCTGGCATCACATATGATAGAACATTTGCTAAAATGTTAGCAGCACTAGCCTAAAGCACTAATCATGAACATTAGCTCTACTAACGCTAAAACACAACAACAACATTGATATTTATGGGAAGCTAATGCTAAAAAGTATACAACGCACTGTTTAACTAAGCTAATGCTAAAGCACTTAGCAAATGCTGAAGTATTTAATGAAGCTAATGCTGAAGTGCTACACGAACATTAACAGTATTTAGTGAAAGCTAAGGCTAAAGTGCTAATTATAGCTCCCTTTGAAAAACCATAGCATCAATTTATTTTGATGCATTGATGGACATTTAAGGATGTTTCAAAAGTTTACAAAACATCATAGTAATCTGGAAAAATTAATTTAGGGGAAGCTGAGAGCACTAAATGTTTTCAAAGTTAGCAAAAATGCTAAGTGAAAAACTAGCTATGCTGTTAGCGGATTAGCTGAAGCGTGTCCAACAGCAGAAATCAGCCTTTCGGTTCGGTTGTGCATTAAAGAGATGAAATGATTTTAATGGAAGGATTTAAGTAAAGACCAGGATTAACGTCTGAGCCTCAGATCATCTCAGCTGCAGGTTTCTTCATGGAGCTCCAGGCTGGTTGAGTATTTGGGCCACATCTACTCCTCATCAGTCATCAGATGTTTCTGGTCAGTTTGGATAAGAAGCTGAGTTTTGTTTATCTTGCTGTGCATTAGCAGAAGGATTCGGCTTTTCAGCGAAGTGAAGGTGGAACGTTTTAAAACCGTCTTCAGAAAGACGAAGCCTGAGGGATGTTTGCTGCTGGATTTAACAGGAAGGACAGGAAATCTCCTCCTTTTCCCAAAAGAAACATTTCTCAGTCAAAGCAGCTTAATCAAAATAATAAACACATCAAGGTGGAAAAGTTTTTGTTTTTATGCTGTTTTTCCTGTTGGTCCATTATTTTTATTGCAAATCATTGGCTAATGCAGCTCATGTTGTTGAGTTGGAGAATTTGGTTTATTCTTTCAATCTAATTCCTCCAACTGTTTGCAGAGACAGAGGCTTGATTGAGGTTTCATGTTTCTGTCAGAACGCAGCTGTTTAGATCTTCACTGTAAGAACAGAGCAAGCATTCATTTACTGTAACAGCACCGAATAACGGAGACGAATAAAACAACGATACAGTCATTGCTGCAGCTGCTGATGACTGTATATTTGTCTTAAAAGTAAAATATTACAATTTTAAAAATAAAATATGAGAAAAAACAACAACAAAAATGCATTAAAAAAAATCCCTTCTCCCCCACCACGGTGGTTCTGATCCTCTGAGCTCGGGTCCTCTACCAGAGGATATAGATATATAGATCTATAGATATATATCTATATATCCTCTACCAGATGCCTGGGAGCTTGAGGGTCCTGCAGTATCTTGGCTGTGCCAAGGACTGCACATTTCTGGACTGAGATGTCTGATGTTGTTCCTGGGATCTGTTGTAGCCATTGATCCAGTTTGGGGGTGACTGCCCCGAGGGCCCCGATGACCACAGGCACCACTGTGGTCTTCACCTTCCAGGCCCTCTCCAGTTCCTCCCTAAGGCCCTGGTATTTCTCCAGTTTCTCGTGCTCCTTTGTCCTGATGTTGCAATCGCTTGGTATTGCTACATCTACCACAACGGCTTTCCTCAGTTGTTTATCCACTACGACAATGTCTGGTTGGTTCGCCATTACCATTCTGTCTGTCTGGATCTGGAAGTCCCACAGGATCTTAGCTCTGGCATTCTCCACCACCTTTGGGGGTGTTTCCCACTTTGATCTCGGGGTTTCCAGTCCATATTCTGCACAGATGTTTCTGTACACTATGCCTGCCACTTGGTTATGTCGTTCCATGTACGCTTTTCCTGCCAGTATCTTGCACCCTGCTGTTATGTGCTGGACTGTCTCAGGGGCCTCCTTGCACAACCTACACCTTGGGTCTTGTCTGGTGTGGTAGATCTGGGCCTCTATTGCTCTGGTGTTTAGGGCCTGTTCCTGGGCGGCCATGATGAGGGCCTCTGTGCTGTCCTTGAGTCCAGCTTTTTCCAGCCATTGGTAGGATTTACTGATATCAGCCACTTGGGTTATTTGCTGGTGGTACATCCCATGTAGGGGCTTGTCTTCCCATGATGGTATCTCTGGCACCTCAACCTCCGTTCCCTGTTGTCTGAGACATTCACTGAGCATACTGTCTGTTGAGGCTTTGTCCCTGATGTATCTATGGATCTTAGTTGTTTCGTCCTGGACAGTGGTTCTCACACTCACTAGTCCTCTGCCTCCTTCCTTGCGGCTCGTGTACAGTCTCAGGGTGCTGAGACTGTACAGCACCCTGAGACATTGTTAGTAGCTTTCTAGTCTTAATATCTGTGGCTTTTATCTCCTCCTTTGGCCAGCTAATTATTCCAGCAGGGTATCTGATTACTGGCAGGGCGTAGCTGTTTATCGCACGGATTTTGTTCTTGCCATTGAGCTGGCTTCTCAGGACTTCCCTTCCTTGTGACCTCATCGAGGTTGCCATTTGCTTGTGGTATACCTAGGTACTTGTAACTGTCCTCTATGTCTGCTGTTGTTACTTCTGGGAGTGAGACCCCTTCTGTGCGGATCACCTTCCCCCTCTTTGTAATCAGCCGACCACACTTCTCTTGTCCGAATGACATCCCAATGTCCGTGCTATAGATCCTGGTAGTGTGGATCAGTGAGTCGATGTCTCGCTCACTCTTGGCGTACAGCTTGATGTCATCCATGTAGAGAAGGTGACTGATGTTGGCCCCATTTCTGAGTCGGTATCCGTAGCCAGTCTTGTTGATAATTTGACTGAGGGGGTTCAGGCCTATGCAGAACAGTAGTGGGGACAGAGCATCTCCTTGGTATATGCCACATTTGATGGACACTTGTGCAAGTGGTTTGCAGTTGGCTTCAAGGGTGGTTTTCCACAGCCTCATTGAGTTTGCAATGAAGGCTCTGAGTCCTGTTGATGTTATACATCTCTAAGCATTCAATGATTCAAGTATGCGGCATTGAGTCATAGGCTTTCTTGTAATCAATCCAAGCCATGCACAGGTTGGTGTGTCGGGTTTTGCAGTCGGGCAAATGTGTGGTCTACGAGGAGTTGGTGTTTGGCTCCTCTGCTATTTACACCGATACCTTTCTGTGCCGTGCTCATGTGTTTATCCATGTGTTTGCTTATCTTGGCCGCAATGATGCCTGACATGAGCTTCCAGGTTGTGGAGAGGCAGGTTATTGGTCGGTAGTTGGGTGGGACTGGACCCTTTGATGGATCCTTCTGGATTAGGATTGTCCGCCCTTCAGTTAACCATTCAGGGTGAATCCTAGTTTGTAGTAGCTGGTTCATTTGGCCTGCCAGTCGCTCATGGAGGGCAGTGAGTTTCTTTAGCCAGTAGGCATGGATCATGTCAGGCCCTGGTGCTGTCCAGTTTTTCATACCTGAGACTCTTTCTTGGACATCTGTCACAGTGATGGTTACCGGGGCTTGCTCAGGGAGGTTGCTATGGTCCTCTCGTAGAGAGATCAACCACTGTGCATTGCTGTTGTGGGACGCCTCCCTTTCCCATATGCCTTTCCAGTATTGTTCAGTCTCCAGCCTTGGTGGGTCTGCTCTGTTATTATTACCCTGCCATTGAGAGTACACCTTAGCTGGTTGAGTGGAGAAGAGCCGGTTAATCCTTCTGGATTCATTCTCCCTTGTGTATCTCTTTAGGCGGCTGGCCAAGGCTTGGAGCCTCTGTTTGGCATTTTCGAGTGCTTCAGGTATGGGCATCTGTCTGTACATATATATATATACATATGTATATATATATATGGGCTGCCTGCACGGTGGTGCAGCTGGTTTCCCTGTTGCCTTGCAGCAGAAGGGTTCGCATGTTCTCCTGTATGGTGGGTCTCCCTCCGGCAAAAACATGACTGTCAGGTTAATTGTCCCTCTAAATTCCTAAATTCTTCCTAGGTGTGTGGCAACAGACTGGCGACCTGTCCAGGTGACCCCGGTGACCCCGCCTCTCAGCTCCTCCTGACCCCATTGGGGACAAGGTGTTAGAAAATGGATGGATTTTTAAATATGTCATTTTTGGTCTTCCGTATAAAATGGCTGCTTTGATGATCTGGTTTGGAGGACAATAATAAAATAATCAATGATTCTAATCAGCAGAACCCGATCTCTTCACAGTAAATGAGGTCTGCAGAAACTGAACACCACTGAAGGCAACATGAGCCGGAGCTACAGCAACCTGTGTGTGTGTGTGTGTGTGTGTGTGTGTGTGTGTGTGTGTGTGTGTGTGTGTGTGTGTGTGTGTGTGTGTGTGTGTGTGTGTGTGTGTGTGTTTTCGGATCGAGAAGAAAGGAAGTCTTTTTCCGGACATTTCCCCTGAAGCGACACACTCCACTGGTTCTGTTAGCCAACCCTGTGTGTGTGTCCTGTGTGTGTGTGAGAGGCCGCTGTGTGTCCAGGCGTGACTCGTCTCTTTAAAGACCTTCCCTTTGACTCGCACGCATTAGCGGCGCTGACGGACAGCCACGGTTACCGCGGTTACGAGATGCTAATCGGCAGCTTTTCTGTTGGACTGTTTCTTCTTCGCTGTTTGAACAGGAAGCGGTTTAAAAACGCAGGACTAATGTGGGCCGATGTGTTTAAGCTGAATTTATCCGTGAGACGCTGGACTTGCATCGACTCGTCACAACGATGAAGAAAAAGAAATAAATCCACCCTGTTGACCCTGAAGGCAGCACCGCGGCTGTCAGCATGTAATAAACAGCTTTACGTCTACAGATTTAAATATTTCATCAGTCTTCTTCGCTACAGATCAGATCAGACAGACAACGTCTGTTTGTCAGGGCTTTGACTAGGCCATTCTAACACATCTCTGGCTGCATGGTGGCGATGCTCTCGGAGGTTTTCTGACCTGAATCCATCATCGGTGAACAGCTTCCCCACAGCATAATGCTGCCACCACCACATTCAGGTTGGAAATGGTGCATTTAGAGTTACAGTTTTCAAATTCAGGACTTTATCCTGCTAATATTACAACTTTATTCTTTTAATTTAACCATTGAAATGCTCAACGTCCATCATAGAGCTAACCACATAAACCGAAGCTGCAAACACTTTCAGCCAAGATGGCCGCCTTCAGCGCAGTGACATCACTCTGAATACAAAATACAAAAATCCTGATTTTCCATAAATTAAATGATGAAAAACTAAACTCTTGATAAACCAGAAGCGTTTTGGTTCGTATCTGCGGAAACTTCTCCCTCCTTTCTCTGCAGCAGCAGCAGAAACCAAAGAGGAAGAAGGTAAATAAATGTCTTTTCTCTGGTTGCTGCTTCCTGCTGCATGTTGACTCAGCCGCTGTCCGGTCTCGTCACGTTACAAAGCGGGCCGCCCCGCCGCCCGTTGTTCTAACACAAAGCGGCTCACGGACCGAGTCCGACTCTGAAAGCCTTTTGTGGGTCGGTTCAGAACCGCTTCCTGCTTGCAGGGTTGGTTCTGCTGGACCTGTTTGTTCTCCCACCTCGTTTCCGTGCATGTTGCCCACATATTTGAACTCCGGGACGCCGACGGTGTGACGGCGCGGGCGAAGACCCAGAGCCAAGACCCACAGCTGCTGACCTGCAGAGAGAGAGAGAGAGAGAGAGGCAGAGAGAGAGAGAGAGAGAGAGGGATGGATGGATCATTAATTCTATTTTTCTCAATAGTAATTCTCCGTGTTTAGAAACCAGAACCTTCAACATTTATAGATTATAGATTATTAGTGAGAATTTTCTCGTATTGATTTTACAGATTACACCTTTAACTATAAACAACCATGGATATTTAGTGACTGAACTGGAGTGAGCCTGCAGAGAAAGGTGAGTTACCGCCGGACCGACCCGGACCGACCCAGACCGACCCGACCGACCCGGCTGACCCAGCTGACCCAGACCGACCCGGCTGACCCAGACCGACCCGACCGACCCGGCTGACCCGGACCGACGAGGTGAGAGCAGAAAGAAGGAGGCGTTTGGAAGGAGGCCAGTTGGCGTCCTGGATTAGCTCAGATTAGCTGCGCATGTCGGTCTGCGGGTGATTAAATGTCCCGTCATTTGATCGCGGCAGCAGACGCCCGGCCGCCATCCAGGTTGCTATGGTTACAGACACCTGATGCTGCGCGGTCACCAATCAGAGCCGGCTGTCTGTGATTTGAAACATTTTCTGTTCGGATTAACTTGGAATTGCAGCCAAAGTTTTTCTAATGCATGTTGATTTTTTTACTTTCCTTCATTTTTCTGTTGATTTTTCTCATAAAGTTAAGATAAAATACATTTTTACAGCAACTGGGCACAAATTCAAAGTCTATAAATACTTTATAAAATGTATCATAACCAGGGTTATAGCAGTTTTATTTTGTTTGTCTAATTCAGTTTTTTGAGTGTATTTGCAAACTGTTATTAAATATTGTTCAGTTTTCCTTTAGATTTTAATAGATTCAAAAACAGAGAACACTAAACTAACTAAACTGTTTTCGTTAAATAATTTCCTGTTACTGATCGTTAGCTAACTTTAACTCCTGCTTTACTGATGATCAGTCAGAAAGTTGGAGTTGGTCAACTTTTAAAACATTTTTAACCTGAACACACTGAGTTCTGCAGCGACACGTAGAGGTTGCCATAGTTAAGCTAGCATAATTAGCACCTTTCCTCTCCCTCGTAACTTTTTTAATGAAAACTTTTACCTGACCTTGACTTTTACCTAAACTTTTACCATTGTCATGGTGACGACAATTAGCAGCAAAGCACTTTATGCCTTTTAAGTTTAGTGTGTTATGTAAACTTCACAGCTAAAATCAAGGGTAGCAATCGTTAGCTAGCATTTTCCTGCCCTCCAGGAGAGATCTGGAGCTGCGACTGTTAGCTCAGACTGTTAGCTGATCCTCAGCTATTCACTGTTCAGTGTTTGTGCAACATTTTCCAAATTATTTGTGCTTTATTTTTCACAGAGTTTGTCTGAAATTGGTTCAGAAGCTATGCTAGCTATTAGGAAGCATTTCGAAAAGCAGCCAATCCAGTAGCACCATTCACTTTCCTTGCTGCTAATTAGCTAAACTGCTAAGAGAAAAGCAGAAGCTAACAGCGCTAAGGCGGTTTCCAGAATGAATACTGAGCTGTTTTTACTGTTTTAATTCTTAAAATAAGCAGTTATGGGAGCTTTTAGCAGAAATCTGAAGTATTTGTGGATTTTCGCCGCTGTGTGTCCTGCTGCTGTTACCTTTCACCGACTTGCCGATGCTGTACAGGTGTGTGATGTTGGGGTTGTCGGCGCTGACCTGGACCAGGTACTGCTCGATTTCACTGTTGTTATGGTAACGAAACTCCAACATCAGGGTGGGGACGAGAAGGGAGAGGAGGAGGAGGAGGAGGGATGAAGACATCCCTGCTGCGTCACCTGGAAGGATTTAATTTCATGCTTAAGTTTTTCTGTTTTTATTTGTTTTTATGAGATTTGCTTTAAGTAAACTGTCTATCATTTTAATTGTTGCTAAATTTCAAAAAAATTTTACATATTATATATAATATTTTTAAATGGAAAACTGAAGTTAAAACAGAAAATGTTCTTCATCTGTGAGACATTTTTCCTTTTATTTTAATATTATAATAGTCAGAGCCACAAATGTCCGATGATTATTATAATTATTTTATATTACTTTAATTTAAGAAGAAGAATTATTGTCACAAGCAGTATTTTATTTAATTTTAATTTAATTTTCCTTCAGAATCAATAAAATATTTTGAATTTAGTTTGAAATAGGAAAGAACTTCAAGGACTGAAATAGTAAAATTTGACTAAATTAAAAACTCTCCCTTTTTCAGTAGGAAAACTTTAAAAATACATATTTTCTAACAAAAACAGGATGTTACATTAAATCTTTGTTCATTTTTATGAATTTAATAATTTCTCTTAAATATTTTATTGCAAACTGGAACAAATAAATGAAAATTAACTGAATTTAATCAACTTTTATTCAAAATGTTACTTTTTGGTACCTCTGCTGGTGAAATGTAAATCATTTTATTATTTATAAAAACATCAATGCTTTTTAATTTGTGGTTATTTCCTGAAATTGTGATAGAAATGTTCAGTTTCTGGTCTCCATCATAAACAAGATGGCTCCCCGACCTAATCGCAGGCTGGGACGCTAAATGCTAAATGCTACTTTTAAGGACAAGAGATGTAAACATTAATTAACTTCAAAAGCAGAATCGTCTGAAACTGGAAATGATCTGCCAGAAGCTCCTGGTAACTTATTACAACCAGGAGGTCAAAGTTCAACCTGTTTCTGTTCTAACTGAACCCCTCAGGCTCTGTGTCCTGATTGGTTGAAAAACTTCCTGTTTCTGTTAAAATTCACAAAAATATTAACTTTTTCTGCACAAGCAGCTGTAGCCATAATTAGATTACAGTCTGAAAATCTTCAGGGAACAAAGGTTTTAGCTTCACTCAAAGAGACGAATTGGAAAAATAAACACATTTTAGAGAAATAAAAAGTTTATTTTATATAATAACTAAACAGAAGAAGTCTTTATCTTTAGGTTGTTGATTTTTTTTTTTTTAATAAGGCAAATTTCAATTGAACACCAAAGATGGCATTTAAAAGATAAAAATAAAACCAAGAAAGTAAAGGTTTTATTTACCTATCAATAAATAAACTTTTCAGGCATTAAATGTTTCTTTGATTTAATATAGATTAACAGAAGTTTTGACTTTTAGGCTTTTTTTTTTTTTTTTTTTGAAAGTTGTTTTGAATAAAATGCAGAAGAAATCGCTCTGAAAAAGGAACATTTATTTATTTTTAATTTAAAAACAAACATGGGCTATTTTCAGCTATTATTAAATAAATAAGTAAATACTTTCAATGGTCTTGAGTTAGTTTCTGTGGTTAGGCTTCAGAATTAGTAACAAATGACCAAAACAATAAAAATTATCCAGCAAAAATCAGCAGATTAAAAAACACATACAAATTAATAAACTATATTTTTTTAAGTGAAAGAACTGCATTATAAATAGTATTTCCTTTAGTTTGAAATAAATGAAGGCAGCTCAACAAACTAAATGTTAACAATTTCACATAACTGTGAAAATCCTTTGCTGCAATAAATAAATGTTACAATAAATAACTTTTATTTTCTTCAGTTAAACTGAGAGATTCTGATGAAACTGCAGGTTTCAGTTGAAGCTCCTGGTTTCCATGACAACTTTAAATGGTCAAATAAAAACCGGATGAATCAAAAACAACAACATGAAAACCAATAACTAGAAATAAACCAAAAATAACGTCAGGAGGGGAAAACAGGCGCTATGAGGGAGATGAGCCGAGCAGAACCAGAACCGGAACCGGAGTCTTACCTGTCCGCCTCCGGACGTCTCCCGGTCAGGCTCAGCGACACGCCGACACCGGCAGAGTGACGTCAGCGGGAGAGCGTTCCTCATTCATCACCGGCACCTCCCTGACTCACCCGGAAGGGGCGGAGCTTAGCCGTCCAACAGGTTCCTATGGATGAAACAGAGCAACGATTCATCCCGCTGGAAGATATTCAGCTTTTTACCTCATTCACATTCTGGCTCCACTGGCAGAAGATGTAAAATTACTCAAAAGAATCATTTATCTAGATGAACGTGGACAACAAGCCCCCTGAAAATGACTGGTCTGTTTTCTACAGACAGAGAAAACTAAAGAATTTAAAGACTTTAGTCACTTTGGGAATATTCTCTGAACGTTTCCAAAAGGTAGCAGCAGATTTCCAAGTTTGCCTCTGGGAAAATGCCCTCAAGGATATTTGCTGCTTCCAAATAAGAACCTCAATTAGACCTTCAGGAAAAAGATTTAACGATTCCCTGCAGCTCAGTGGCTACATGAACCTTTAAGCTTCACTGATAGATAATAGTTTCTCCTAACAGTTTAATTTCTAGTTTTAACTCATAAAAACCTGATGAATGAAAAACAACTAATTTAAATTAGTTTTCAGCTAAAGCCAGTAGATTTTTACTGCTAGTTTAGTTGTAGTAAAAGTTTGCAGTTTAGTGCATATTTATGTTAAAACCATTCAAACAAGCAGTTTCAGGGTTTTCCAAACATATTTCAGCTCTTTGCTGTGCTCTGATCCGATAAAAGCACAGAAAGTTATTAATGAAAAACTCATTCAATCCTATAAGAAACAGTTACATTTATGGTAATAATCCCCAGTAACACAGAAAGTAGATAAAAATAAAAGATGTTAAAGATGAAGAACTGCAGCTGGTTTATCTTTTATGCAAATGAAATGTTTGTTTATGAAAATGAGCTGAAATAAGAAAAACCGGATTCAGTACCAGGTTTCTGTTAAAGGCCTGTGGCGCCATCTGGTGGCTGAACGTCCACACTGCAGGACAAACATCATTAAGCATCAGCTGAAGTTTTAAATGACTGGTGACATTTATTGAGGTTATAAAAGTTTTGAAAAGGATTTATGGGCTGAAAATTAATACATCATATAAATTCTTTTAGATTTCTTCTGTTTTTTTGCTTTGCTGTCTCACTAAAAAGTTCAAACAATTTTTTTTATAATCATCAAAAAATATCCTGAGTAAAAAGCAAAAAGCAGTTTTCAAATGTAAGTTGGGGTAAAATTGATCCAAAACATCTTAAATTAATGGCAAAAATAACTTCTCTCTTTTGATAAATCATGAATTTAATGAGGAGCATTTTTTGTACAAAATAAAACATTTTAAGTAGTAATGAAAAGACCTTAATTGTAGAATCAAACAGGACCTGTTTGGCAACACAAAGTAGGTTAAATCCAACCAATCAAGCTGAGACCATCATCCACACACAGAGGAAAACATGGAAAGCAACTCGGCGAAGTCAGCTGAGACCTACAACAATATTTAATATCCATCTGGGATTAATAGAGTATTTTAATTTAATTTTCACAGAGATCATGAGGCAGTTTTTCTACCTTGTATTCCGATAGACTCGGTTCATCTGCTCCACCTCCAGCTGCTGTTTCTGCTCTGTTTCTGCACCAAGAGCCACTGAAGGAAATGACACCACAAACCTCTGAAGACAGGAAATGTAAACCAAAAATTGAGGGCTTTAGATTTTAGCGGTTGGAGGATTTCTCTTCACGAAACGTTTCTCCTACTAGCATGTTTGTTTTACCCAGAATGCCCTGCTCCGTGGCGCACTTCCTGCTTTTGAAACGGCCTCAGGACCGGTTGGCGTTCACATATTCAAACTGATTTTGTAGGCAGAGTTAAATGAATCTCGGTGGGTTTTTCTCATGTAAAGGTTTTTTCTGTGACGTTCCTGCATCAATTTGACACCTAAAAAAACTAAATAAGGTACTAAATGACTGAGCTAAGTTGATAAAAGTCACAACTTTTTACTTCTGTTGTAGCTGCAGAAATTAATATTCTGGTGTCTCAACCATCCGAGTTTTTTAGCTCCTGCTCCCATTAAAGAGCAGCGGCGGCTGGATCTGGGTCCGTTAGCCTCTGTCTGCAGCACTGAGGTAATAATGTCGGAGTAATTGCAGCTCTTGGGGCAGAGCCGGCTGACTGACAGCTTATTTAATCAGACACGGTCAAGAAGATGAGGAGCATGGTTTAGAAACAGGAAGTTAATGAATCTGGAGGGATGAGCGACGGGAACAACAGCGGTACAACCATCTGTCTCTGTAACTGAAATCCTTATTTAGTGGAACATTGAGACGATGATTCACAGCACAGAGAGTTGAATCAGGTCTTAGTTGAAAGTTTGATTCAGTTCTTTGGAAAACAGAAGTTGGTGAAAGACCAAAAGGACATGAAGGCCATGTTTTATCACTTGTAGACTTTAGAAAACTACCAGCCTGATAGTGCTGCCTTTACCTGGATTAATACCGTCAATAACTTTGTCAATTTGGTCAGTAGTTGCGTTTCTATGCCAGATTTATGTAAAACCTTGTTGACATTCTGCTAAAGGAAAAACATCAATGAGTTTGTTTACACAGTAAACGCCATAATCTTCCCTCCACTTCCTGTCGTCTTCTTCTTCGTGGTTCCCGCCTGCAGTAACGTCCCGCTGTTTCTCTGTGACGCAACAAAAAAACTCCTGATTGCAGTTTTGCAAAAATACATTTAAAAAACTTGTTTTATCTGAGCGCCAAAACTTTTCATGAAAAAAACAACATGCTTTTATTTATATGTTGTGTTTCATTTTAGTAAATTTATTTTCATAATTTAAATCTGAAAAATTCTGCTGCTAACAGAAACAGAGCTTAAAAACTACATAATGCAACTGCAAAACCTTTTTTAGTGTTTATTTATTATAACGGTACAAGATACAACATTTCATTAGTGAAAGAGAAAAAAGTGTTAATGGATATTAATGACTATGTGCTCAAAAGCTGTTTATTAAAATATTAGATTTTTTTTCCATGAAGGAAATTTATCTTCGTTATTTAATTTGCGCAGAATTATAGTGGATGGAAACGCAGCTGTTGATGGTAAAGACTGGTGGAGCCACCAGGATGCAGCATCAGGCCCTGCAGACAGAAAATGGAAGAAATGTCCCTCGTCCGTATTGGCAGTGATTTCAACCCCTACAAGTTTATTCAACCAGAAAATTAGTTTATAATTCAACCAACTCAAGATTTTGTCTCAGTTCAAGAAAAAAAAAGTGTTTGAACTCATTCATATCAATACAGATGTGTCATTGCCTCAATTAAACAAAAGCGCTTCCTGTTCGGCGTAAGGCGGATTATTAAAGACACAGAATGTCTGCAGGGTCTCAACCTGAAACTGGAACAGGAACAATAAAATCACGGCTGAAAGCGTCGTGTTGGCTCCATGTTGTTCTCTTAAAACACGTCTGAGCATCGAGACGTCACTGCATCTGTTTCTGTCTCTGAGAGAGAAACTGATGAGTTCAGACAAAACAGAGAAAGTTAATCCAGAGGAAAGAGAAATCCCACATCCAGATCATCATATTTCCATAATCTGCCTGATGCTCCAATATTCCAACCAGCAGGTTCTGATGCATTTCACATTTCCATAATCCATCCAGTCTGTGGTGACGCTAAGCTCCAGGTCTGCATACAGCAAAGTGCAGCTGATATGCAAACTGTTTGTGCTGTAATTATTCCTGAAGTATTAACATCACAGGCAGAGCAGCCGATGAAGCTTCACCTGTCTGAAGCAGCGGATCCTTCAGGTTGGGCTTATAGCGCCTTAAAGCTGCAGGACGCAAATTTATTCAAAAAAACTTTTTTACATATTAGTTAAAACCGTCAGCCTGTTGTGTTTGTTATGAGACACATAATCTGTGAAAAAGTCACTCTCACTCTTGAGCCAATATCACCCTTTGAAGAAAAGCACCAAAAACAACCAAGCAGAGCCAGGAGGAGGGGCTTAGCGCTGTCAATCATCCTCAGGAAAGAGCTGCTACCTGTGCTAATGGTGGAGAAACAATTCACCATGTATTGCACCATCATCAGTTCCCATGCTAACTAGCATTAGCACTTGTTAAGTCCCTCCTCTTGGCTCCGATTGGTTGTTTTTAATTCACACTTTTCGAAAAGTTTCACTCACCACGGAAAATTTTGAGTTTTAAAAATTGAAAATGTCCAACTTTTGAAACTCAAAAATTCCAAATTTTTCCTAAGAAATGTGTGAGCTTAATCTCCATGATGCTCCTGATTGACAGCGCTAAGACCCGCCTCCTGGCCCTGATTGGTTGTTTCCAGTCAGCACTGGGAGAAACAGAGGATCTCGATTTTCCCCCAGATTTTTCGTCTCATTCTCGACTGTCAGCAGTTGGTGACAGTTTCAACAAATATGCCAACAAGTTGCTGCAACTTTAATTCCAAAAACAAAAACATTTCCTGGGTGTTTTAGTGACATGATGGTCCCTGTTCTCCTGAAACCAGGTGATGCTTGCAGCAGTAACACAACAAGTCCCTGAACCGCCTGACATTATAAACCACAAGAATGTCGAGTCCATGAGCCAAAACAAAAGGCTTTGGTTTCAAAGTGATGGCACCAGGGTGTGCCTTTTATCTGCTTAGGTCTGTTTCAATGGATCCCTGCTCAACCAGCCAGGACCACTTCTAGATGGTTGCTTACCTGCAGCACAATCAGGTAACATTGTTACTTTCAGGAGTTATAAAAATGCTCCAATATTTAAAAGAAATTTAAACATGCATTTTTGATGCCTTGAAATTGGGCCTCTGTCTCTTTAACAGTCTCTTTCTGATGATCACCAATCAATGTTCATCCTTCATGCTGCCTTCAACACATTGCACTGGGAAGTAGTTCAAGGCCCAGTTCAGATCTGATCCTCTTCCAGATATTAAATTGTATCTGATCGTTTTCATTGCGTCTTTATTCATGTCGCGTTTTGAATTCCTTTCATAATGAGATGCTTTCGGGCCTCTGTCGCTTTAAATCTAAATGAGCTGCTGCTTGCCACGACCCCCAACTCAACGTTTACACTCTTATGGAAAAATGTCTGCAAACAGATGAGCAATAACATAGCCATGCACCTTTGAAAAGCAGAAGTGGAGCCTCCTGTCCAGCCACCCAGAATACAGCAAGTGGTTTCTGCATAATAAATCAACAACAGGACACTTGTCTTTTCCAGCAGCCATTGTACAGCTGACCAAACGTGGAAGTCAGGTTGCTAGGTAACAGTGCAGTGTGACTCATCGGTCAAGAGGTTTTTTAAATGGCTCGTTTTCCAGACACAATAACAGCATCAACTTCCTCTCTAGATGCAGCTGCTGGTTTTCTGGGTTGTTTTGAGAAGCATTTGAAACCCAAACAGAACAAAAATGAACAAAATGCATTATGGGTCACCTTTAAGACGGATGTCTGCGTTCTTCTTGTGCGCCTACAGGTGGCGTTAGAGTTGTGAATCGTTCAAACAAAAGTCTCATTGCAGGCGGATCTAAATAATAGGAACAACCACACAAAAATAAAAAAATAAATGAATAAATAAATAAATTGGAATGGAAGATTGAGACCTGCTGTTGGAATGTAATAATTTTTTTAACATAATATTCACATGAAGAGTTCGTCCTTTAATAATCCGTTTAAATATTGCTTGCATGCATCCATGTTGCTCGAACTCTTCATGTTCACTAAGGTCTGAATCGTAGTTTCAGATCGGATGCAGTTTCTCCACATCGTCTCCTTCGGGTCCCAGAGCAGCCATTCAGTTGATGCATCTTTCTCCCACAGGTCGGTCCAAACTGTCCACATATTTTCTCTTTCATCGGATACAAATGGATTCCAGCAGGTTATCCGCCATGCCAAAGCGTTTCAACATCGTCTGACCAGCATTCCAAACATTTCTGCTGCAGCCGAACCAGAGCGTGTCTGCAGTTGTTCTGAAAGTCTTTCATTTTCTGCAGGTGAAGCAAACAGCAGCAGGTTTGGTCCTGCCTTTAATCACTTTCAGGTTTTATGGTTTGGTTGTGATAAACTTACAGCAGGTGATGATTAATAGTGTTGATGACACAAGATGCCATTAAAGGGTTTAACATTTTACTGCGAACTCGTTGTTTGTTCATTACCAACAGTAATTACCTTCAGATTTTTACTGCCTTCATCACTGGGTTGACTCCCTACAACAAAAAGCTTTTGTTCAGACGTCATGACTCCAGGCTGTGCCTTTGATTTGGTTGGATCTGTTTCAGTGAAAGGTTAAGAACTTAAAAGGAACCGAAAGCGATTCCTTCAGATGCTGCATTGAATCCTGTTTTCCTGCCTGACGCACTTTGACCTGCTCTGCAGTAAATTTATTTGTCTCCAACTGGAAAAAACAAAAACCAAAATGTCTTTGTGATGCAAAACAGGAAACAGTTTTCCAGAAAGTTTTCTTTAGCTTTATATTTATTGAAAATATATATTTGTATTTACAAGCAGTTCATTTAAAACTCAATATTTCTAAAGCCATCATGTTTGCTATTTGCTGCTGGCTAGTCTGAAGGAGCTGAGTGGGGGAGGAGCTGCGTCTTGAGGGCGGAGCTAGGTCCACCCAGCTGAATGGTTGCCATGGAGATTAAATGATTGTCGGACGTCCATGAAAGAGTCAAAGCAAAACTCCATGTTTGTTTGTGACGAAGGAATAACTATAACATGCTGATTTATGTGATACTGCCCCTTTAAATGAAAAATCCTGATGGATGCTATTTTTCTGCGCGTTGCATTGGAGGAGCGACGATCAGAGGATCAGAGTTCCTGCCGCCGTCGTTTGGACCGGGACTGAAGAACGGGAAGAGTTTCTCAGTGAAGGAAAACCCGGTGAAGGAGTGAAGCAGAACCGCCGCTTCGACGTCATAAAACGACACCTGACCCTCCTCGTAATCCACAAACACTCGCACCCAGTCCGGATTATAACCCACCGAGAGAGGAAGCGGTTTGCTCGCCAGCGCCACAAACTCCTTCCTGTTCTGGAGGCGGATGGTCCAGAAGCCGTTTTCAGGGCTCAGGTCCAGTTCGACCTTCCGGCTGACGGACTCTCTGGCGACGCCGAGCGTCCAGGCGGTTTTCCCTTTCACCTGGACGTCGTAGTGAAAGCGCCCGCAGGAGAAGCCCCGCCTCCCCAGGACGCCGACTAAAGCTTCGAAGCGTTTGGACTGGTAGGGCAGCGTCTTCCCGCCGTCTCCCAGCTCAACCCGTCTCTGATCGTCGGACAGCCGGAGGGCGGGATGCGCCGTGTCCGGGTCCAGATGGACGTCCACGGCGGAGTGGTGGAGGTTCGCCGCCGCCGCGTCCTGCAGCCTCTGCATGGCGTTCCTGATGCCGTCCGTCAGCTGGTTGGTGGCGCTCAGCAGCGCCGTGCGGGTCAGGCCGTCGTAGACCAGCGGACACATCCTCAGCTGGGTCCAGTCCTTGGTGGCCGGGACGGCGTTCAGAGCCGGGAAGCTCTGCAGGAAGACGAGCGGATCGCTGGAGTGCAACAGCTGCTGCAGCTGCACCTGCCGCCGCCGCAGCTTCCCCACTTCCTGCTCCAGGTCGGCCATCAAACTCTGGCTCTGCTTCTCCCTCGCTCTGCGCTTCTCCTCGATCGCCCCGATCAGCTCCGCCTGCGCCGCCTCCAGAGTCTGGATCAGGGAGCTGAAGATCCGGACGCCTTCCGCCATTTCCCCGTCCGCCGCGTCTTCGCTCTGCTGCAGCGAGCGCTTCAGCTCCTGGATCTTCAGCCGCCGCTGCCAGATCACCTGCCCGGGTCACGAGTTTGCAGAAAACGTTACTACAGTCACAAACATCACCAAATGACTGAATCTGCTCTGCCTCAGAGGATCTTAAGCCTGGCGGGCCACCAGGCTTTACTTTCAGAAATATCCACATTTTTTCTACAAGATCGACAGTTTGAAAAGTTGAACATTTGGTTATGAAACCAAAACATTGATTTTTTTCTCTAGTACATTTCCTGGACTAAATGTTTTCCAAAATACTCAAATTTTATGATTAACCAGAAAACCTGAAGAAAAAACCCTGAAACTTTTCAAACTGAGAAATTTCCAAAAATCCTTTTCGAAATGTTTTGAGATTTTTTAGATTATTTTAGACTCGTAAATCAAAGTTCTGATTGAAAAGGTCTGAATTCTCTCAGCCATCGGCAGCAGGAACGGAAAGGAGGAAATTTCCACCAATAATTTCAGAAATTTTGAGAATAACTTAAATAAATTTACCAGAAATAATTTTGACATTTTTTCTGCAGTTTTTTTGGTGAAAATGTTTTCCTTTTGGGCCGTGGAGTCGTTCTGAGATTAACGTGGGATTAATTTGGTCCTAACCTGCTCCGTGCGGCTGAGTAAAGGTCAAAAGAGTAAAGAACCTGCTGGATGCGGGCCTCCGTCTTGCCGAGCTCGGCCTTCTTCTCTTGGTACTCGTCGCTGAGCGGAACCAGCTGGTGGAAGCGGTGAGCGGTGGCGCCGCAGCGCCGGCAGATGCTGACCTGGTCGTTCTTGCAGAACAGCGCCAGCGGCTCCTGATGCTCGGAGCAGACGCTCTCCGCCTCAGACAGCAGAGCGTCGCCGCTGCTCAGGCTCTGATGGAGAAGCAGGTTAGCCGTGAGCAGCAGCGCCAGCAGGGCAGCAGCTGGCAGCAGCCAGGACCTGGAGAACCTGGAGAACCTGGAGAACCTGGAGAACCCAGAGGTCAGCGGTTTGGGTCTGACTGGAGCTCCGCACGGCGCTTCTCTCGGCTCTGAGCTGCTTCCAGGTTTCCTTCCTGCGCTCTGCCTGTATTGAACAGCCAACTCAGATATGAAAGTATTCACGCCCAGCTTGTGCTTCTTGTCCACGCGCTCCTGGCACATGGGGCACCGACGCTGGGGGTCAGAGGTCAGGTGCTCCTGGATGCAGCTCCTGCAGAAGTTGTGTCCGCAGGGCAGCGTGACAGGGCTGGAGAACACGTCCAGGCAGATGCAGCACCACAGATGCTCCTCGCTCAGCATGTCTGTCGGCGTCCGAACCGGCTGAGCGGCGCTCCGACGAAAACGGGGAAGTCAGAGAGGAATCCTGCACGGAAAAATAAATCCACTGCTTCAAAGACGGGAAAACATCTGGAGCGTTAGCCTGAAATAGGTCTGGTTTTCCATCGTAAAATATTTACAGATCAACCCTGAACTGCTTTATATGATGAGAAAATACTAGAATAAAGTCACAATATTACAGCTGTATTATTGTGACTTTATTCCTCTATTATTACTTCACTCCTTTGTTATTTCAACTATATCCTCATATGTCTTGTAATTGTTTTATTTTATTATACTCGGTCCTAATTTTGTATGGAGTTACATTGATAACAAACGTCAGTTTAATTCTGTACATTCATCTCTGTGAAAACTTGTTTCTAGCCTCTTAACTCATTAACTGTGTTTGAATAATATCTTTCAGATGGGATTGGACATGAAAACAACCTTTTATTAACAATTCACACTAAAAGTCAATACAAAACAGACAGATTGCAAAATTAAAAAACTCTTAAAAATCTAAATCTGTTGTTTTCTGTCGTATTTATGAAAAATTGTTTGAATGGTTTTGCATTTTTAAAGTTTCTGCTGCGTTTAATCCCCCCCAAAAATAAAAAAACTTCAAAAACTCACAAAAACTACATTAAAAAAACTTTACATCGTCGTGTAAAACCTTCAAGCTGCTGCATGAACTGAGGAGAAAAAACAAAATGACAAGAAAATGCAGAAGAAAAAAAATTCCCTGAGGAAACAGAAGGTTTAGTTTCATAAACACAAAGTTCTGCAGGTGGAATAAAAGCAGATCAGTCTGGCTGGTTTGTTGTCTCTGCAGCGGCTGTAGCAGGACTCACCGGGCCGGGCCGGAACCGGGCTGGAACCGGGCTGGAACTGCAGCTGGAACTGCAGCTGGAACTGGGCTGGATCCTGGAACAACTGCGCTCTTCTGACAGTTGTTCTGACCTGTTTCAGGTCAATGTTCGGGAAGCTCCGCCCACAACCAGCCATATCAACAATTCAGGAACAATCCTCACACAAAGCCTTCTCTCTGACAGATTTACAAGCTTCCAGTACAAACAAATTCATCCTGCTGTGACGAGGAAAGAGATGAAAAGGGAAAGTCAACAGATCGACTGATAAGGTCGAACCTCGGGCATTAAACATCTCATATGGACCAAACAGGTGCAGGTGGCTTCGCCGCAAAGTCCAAATCCAGTTTAATTAAATGTTCAGTGAAACTTTGATTGACATCAGGATCTTTATTTTAGTTCCATGTTGCATAAATGCAGATGAGGCTTCGGATGTAGGAGGATGAGTGAATCGAGAGATTTTCTTTTTGTCTCTTTCTTCAGCCTCTCTGGGCTCCGTTTGTTTAGAAAGTCCAGTCCGTTTCTGCAGGTGTGAATGCTAATCGGACCAAAAAGTGAACTCTGGTCGGTTTGAATGTGAACGCCAAGCGAACCAGAGAGCGCGCCAAAAGCAGGAAGTGCACAACAGCGCAGGGAATTCTGGGTAAATACAACCAAAACAGTTAGCCTAGTGCTAGTGGGAGAAATGGCTAATGGTCTTCAAAAAGGACAAAACGAAATCCTAAAACTAAAATCTACTTTTGTCGTTGGTTCAGGATATTTTCCCCAAACTTTCCAGATCATCACAATGTTTGGTAAATGGAAGATCTTTGAGTCATTTTGGGTTTTTTACTGAAGCTACCACTCTGTTTCATATGTTCGGCAGCCATCTTAGATTTTGGGTCTTAATAAACATTTTTATTTTTCCTAAAATTAAAAATGTGATTACGCTTCTTTAAACAGGTTTGGATAGTTTTGTCTATTTTGGTTAATCAATGTTCTCAGATAAACCTTTTCACAATAAATAACAAATTCTGGGTTAAAATCCATATAATCAACTCTAAAAAGGTAGAAACTGTGTTATTCAGCAGATTCAAGGTTTTTGTGGCAACATGTATTTTCAACTCCATAATTTTAAGCCTTATGCCAAAACCTGAACCGTTACCATGGCGACGAATGCAGAGACTCCTCCCACTAAGTTGAATATTACATTAATATTCATAATGTTGGCTCATATTAACAAAATAATAAGTTAATATTGTGCATTTAAATGTTGCAATGATAACATATTGTACAACAAAACCTTTTCCTTCCACTGAACTTTCCAAAGACATTTTGTGGGTTAATTGTTTTAATTTATGCGCCAACTTTGATGGTCAAAACTGAATTTTTAGATTTTAAACAGCTTGAAATATTTCCATATGTTTTCTTTTAATTCATTAAACTAAATTAGATTTTTCCTGCTGCTTTTCAGTGAGGGGAACCTGTTGGATCTCGTCATCATGTCTGAACCTTTAAGGTTTCCAGAGCTTCCAGATGAACCTCCTGTGGGTTTGGCAGCATCTGAAGCAAACTGTCACATTTCCTGTAAACACTGCAGTGTGAATGAGTCACTGCAGCGAGTGCAGCGTGTGTATGTGTGTGTGTGTGTGTGTGTGTGTGTGTGTGTGTGTGTGTGTGTGTGTGTGTGTGTGCGTGTGTGTGATTGAATATAATTGGTTCCCGAGGGAATTCGAATTGTTCTCATTTTCTGCTGAAAGTCTAAAGTTTGCAGGAATCCAGGAGCAGAGAAAGACGGACCAATCAGGAGGCAGCTGAAAGTTTCCACCAATCAGCACATTTTCCTCCTAACAAGCCTCGTTAAGGAGACAGGAAGCCGACGGACCTTCCTGCTAATTAATCCCAGATAAATGAGACACGAGCGCGGGATTACAGCGGAATTAGCCCCTCCCCCTGGTTATGTGGGTCATGTGACCAGCCGTCAAACATGGAGGACAAATGGGCCAGCATCCGTCCATCCATCATGTTTTTAATTCTGAGTGGGTTCTTCTCAGCTGATGGGATCCTGCTGATGACCCTGTCGCCTCCAACCAGAGCGGGGATCCATCTTCGAAATGAACACCAGCGGCGGGGGGGATTACTGCAATCTGATTGGCTGCTGTGCTTTCATATCTGCTGTGCAGCTTCAGTTCATATGTTTCACTTACAGACAGATGGAGAAAGATGGCTGAAAGTAACCCGTCGACGTGTTGATATTTGGTCTGTTTGTTCTGTGGCAGGTCAAAGGTCAGGACTTTTCTTTGCTCCTTTGGATATAAAACCACTAACTGCCACCCTGGCTTCTGTTCTGACTGAAAACTGATCACTAAAAAACATTTCAAATCAGTCGATATCAATAATCATTGACTCGTTTTGTTTTAAATATCTGAAATATCACAAACTGGGGGCAAAGTTTCTCCTGTTTTATTCATTTTCTCTCCAAGACGTTTTTATTTTTAAGCTGTTTTGGCGAAACTTTAAACTGCTGCTGTGCCAGTCGCTCAGCAGGCTGTTGCTAGGCAACCAAAGAGCGAGTCAGCCAGTTGACTAAAGCCTTCGAGAGAATATTCTGTCTGAGGTTGATCACTTTCAGAAAAACAAGAGCTGGAGTCTTTTTAATCAGTTATTCTAAATTAAGAGGAAAGATAATAAATAAATAAAAAGACTTTAAAGAGATAAAAACTCAAATATATTACCGTAAAAATGAACTTCAGAAACGTCAGAATCAATCCTCTGGTGGAAACAGCAGAACGTTCCTTTAATTGCACCATTCTGAAACTTTCGACACACAGTCCAGGTGGAAGCTGTGGAGGAAATATCATCCATTTAATGTTTTATTACATTCTCAAAAGAGGCGAGAGACTCATTTATTCTCATCAGCAGAGCGGCAGTGAAACAGGAAATCAGGAATTAACTCCATCAGTGTAACGATGTGGAGCTTTTATCAAGTCTGCTCGGTGTGAGGATGCAGTTCTCCCTGCCACCACTGGGGGGTACTGCACATCTGTTCGAGGCTTACCTCTGCTCCTGTCCTTCTGCTTCATCCCATTTCCTTCCTGTCATTTGTTTCAGGCTGCTGGTTTGAAGAAAAGAGGAAAGAAACAATCACTCTTCTTTTCTGTCATCATTTCTATATTTTGTCATCTTTAAGTCCGCCTGACGCTCCACCTCCGTTTACACTTCTTTGTTTTAATATTAGCAGGAGGAAAACTTTCAGACTCCTCCATCAGCTCGACACTAAACACCTCTTGTTTGTTCCAAGATGCTAAAGGTTAAAGGTCAGCAGTGTCTGAAAGGGTTGATGTCCTGCCTGGTCTGGATGTTTCCTGGTTTAACATGACTGGACCAAACAAACGGACGATTACCGGGCCTCTGCAGAACATTATGACCATCCGAGAAGTGAATTCAGTGTCTTGAATCTGTTGTGCTGGAGAATGGAAACATTATGGCTGTTTTCCCTCCTGATGCTGGTAGATTTGGTTCCATTGATGGTTCCATCTGCTCCACCTGCAGCTGCTGTGGCTCTGAGTCAAACCAGCCTGTTCCCCTCCTGGCCTGTGGGGGCGCTGCACCAAGAACCACTGAAGGAAACGACACAAAAACCTCTGAAGAGACTGAGAGCAACTTCCTGTTTCACCAGATGGAAACAAAACGGAGGCGTCAGATTTTAGGAGGATTTCCAAACCATTAGCTTTTCCTCCGGCTAGCGCTAGGCTAACACATTTGTTTTGGTTATATTTACCCAGAATGCCCTACACTATAGTCCACTTCCTGCTTTTGGAGCTGAACATTCACACCTCACCAGCCAAACTGGACTTTCTAAACTTCCTGTTGGTGGATAAAAGCTTCATGTGAATCATGTCTGAAAAAGCTTCCGGCTTCTTCCTCATTATATTTATTTTATTTTGTATTGATTCACTTCCTTCCTTCTCCTCTATCTTCCTTGACCTTCTTGAAGAAAAACTCACTTTAAAATGAAGATAAAGTCATTTTTCTCCTTTTTGTCCTCCTTCAGATTATTTTCCCTCATCTTCTTGGGTTATTTTTTTTGTTTCATAATCTGTCATTTCACCTCATCTTCCTCGTCTCTTTGTCCCCAGATTAGAAATCGAACTTCCAGCAGATAGATGGATGAGCCTGAACAGATGGGTGGCCTACTTTCTGCCTCTCTCCTCCACCTATCGATCCGTCCGTCCTCCTATCAATGACCTATCATGCATCCATCAGTCTTTGTAAAACAAAGTGAGGAAGAGGAGGGTCGACCTCTGCTGTAGGTTCTTCGGTTTGATGCAGACAGAAAGGAAGGAGTGAAAGAGTTTAGCAGCAAGAGATGTTATTTAAATTCCTGTAGAAGCATAAAGAACCAACTCCTCACTGCTTCATCGAGTCGCTAACAAATTAAGGAAAAGATCAAAATTACAGAAAATGAAAATAACTTTAAAGTCTTTCCATCTTACAGTTGGATTCAGTTTAGGAAGAATCTAAATGTTTTCCAGTTCGCAGACAAACATTTAAATGTCCTCTGATGATGTGCCATTAATTTTCCATCATTTAGTATTTTGCAGATCTTTCTGTCTGCGGTTCTGAGACAAGCCAGCCTGTTCCCCTCCTGGCCTGTGGGGGCGCTGCACCAAGACCCACTGAAGGAAACAACAAAAACCTCTGAAGACGCTGAGAGCAACTTCCTTCTTCACCAGATGGAAACAAGATGGAGGCGTCAGATTTGAGCAGTTTAGTCTTTGGCTAAAGACCACGAGACATTTCTCTTGCTAGCGCTAGGCTAGCACGTTAACATTGGTTGTATTTACCCAGAATGCCTTGCGCTGTAGTCCACTTCTTGCTGTTGGAAAGATCTCACATATTCATCCAAACCGAACTAAAGCACTTAAACCGAACCCAGACTGAGGTGTGTAGGCTCTAAAAGCAGGAAGTGGACTACAGCGCAGGGCATTCTGGGTAAATGCTAGTCTAGGCTAATGGGAGAAATGGCTCCTGGTCTTTAGCTTAAAGAGAAATCCTCCAACCGTTGAAATCTGACGCCTCCATCTTGTTTCCCTCTGGTGAAGCAGGTAGTTTCTCTCAGTGTCTTCAGAGGCTTAAAAGTCGTTTCCTTCAGTGGTTCTTGGTGCAGCGCCCCCACAGGCCAGGAGGGGAACAGGCTGGTTTGACTCAGAGCCACAGCAGCTAGAAATATAACAACTGTTATATTCAAAATAAGTCCAATGGACTGTCAGGGAAAACTGCCTGAGTTGATTAATCAATATTTATTTATTCTTTATCACCTTCTTGTTTTATTGAACCTCCACATTTATTTACTTACAACAGAAGTTTTGTAGAACTTTCAAAAACAATTATGTTCATCCTGCAGCTGGTTGAGCCGCTTTGTTACAGAAAACATTTTATTTCCCTGGGAGACAGGAAGTGTGTGTGTGTGTCAGTGGCAGGTAATCGGCTCAGCTCACAGCTCTCAGACCTGTCTCGGGGGATTGTGGGTGTTTTTGTGCGTCAATTCACATCAGGTTCAACACACAGAGAGTTCAGCACAGCTACATTCAGGTCAACACGCGCTGCGGTGTGTGTGTGTGTGTGTGTGTGTGTGTGTGTGTGTGTGTGTGTGTGTGTATTAATCATCCAGGTGCGGCGCGGCGCTCGGCCGGCGCGCAGCAGAAACACCCGGCTGTCAGCTGGCTGCCAATCAGCAGGTCAGCTTGCAGTGACCACCCACCTGCAGTCCAACACTTCCTGCTCACGACTTCCTGTTTTCACTCCTCCATTCATGATGAAGCTTCATTTTATCATGAACTCAACCAGGGTTCAAACTAATGACTGATGCCGTTTCAATTTTCAACTGTCAGCTGCAGCAGAAAGGCTTTTATAAAATACTAATGTTTTCCTTTCATTAAATCTCAGCTGAAAAGAGAAAAACACTATGGACACTTTGCTCATTTCAGGGACAATAAACAATTTTACATTAAAAACATATAAAATATATCAACAGATCCATTTCTATGACGTGTTTTTGCCAAATTTCTAGTGAAAATATCTTGAAATGAGACAAAATTAACTTAGAAATATTTTTAAAAGTTTCTTTTAAGTCAATAATTCATGAGTATTTATTAAAGTATTACTTCCACTGTGATATTTTTACTTATAACTTTTGAAAATTGTCTTAATAATAATAATAATCTTCCAGTGGAACTAGTACTTTCATAATTATATTACTAAAAATGGGTCTCAAAACAACAATATTTTCATTTATGGCAATACAAGATAATTTATCATCCAATTCTTTGTCTCATTGTGCAAAAAAAAGATTTTAAAATGGTTTTAATTCAGTTTTCATTGAGATTCGTACCAGAAACAGCAAAGAAACGTTAAAATCCTGGCATCAAATTTACAGCTGGAAACAAACACCATGTTTTCTCAGCATGACAAAATGACGATGTCTGTGGATTATTTGCAGAAAAAAGCCAGTTATGACAAGATTCAAGGAACAGGAATGCTGGGATTGTTTTGCATCAAGATAAAATTCCAGAGATTTCAGAGGAAACATTCAGGCTCCGTTTCCTCAGAATAAAAACCAACTTTCTCTTCCTGCAGTCGGTTCTGGTTCAGATCACCAGAACTCGGTTTAAATGTTTGGTAACCGAGTCCAGGGAGTCTTAAACATCCTGACTGACTCTGCTCTCCACAGAAGAAAAGTTTAAACCCCCAAAGGGCGTTGAGACGGCGGCTGGCCTTCATTTCCTCTCTGAGACGCTGCAGCCTGGGAGCCAAGCAAGACGGATAATTACAGGAAGAGACGGCGGAGAAATCAAAGAGCAGCGGCGGCGACGTTCATCCATAAGTGATGGTTCAGATGATGTTTAAACACTTTGAGCAACGAAATACGGCTCACATTTAATGTGAATTAGAGAAGCGTAAAGCCTTCTGTTTTTATCCAGCATTAAATATGAATAATCATCCGTCATCGTCTGCCTCCAGAATGCTGCGAGGTGGCGACTCACTCTTCATTATTCAGACGCCAATAATAAAAGAAAACCAGACTGACTTATTTATAACTGCAGGTAAAAGTTGGAGGAAGTCTGAGTTCAGGATGCAGATGAGGAGCAACATGAGGAACCGTTTGAAAAGTTACACAGGCACAAAAATGAATAGCTACATTTTCAGTTACTTAGCATGTAATGAGAAATTAACATGTTTGCACCATTCATTTTTAAATGTCATGAGCTAAACATTTACTTAGAAAGATATTTACTATTTATTGAAACATTAAACTCAAAATTAAATATTGAGCTTTTAGCAGCTAGCTCTGTTAGCTTGTAGCTAAATATTTCCTTATAAATATACTAAATATTTGGCTCTAGATTAAATATTTAGCTGCATGCTAAATATTTAGTTAGAAAGATAAACATTTAGCTCAAAGTTAGCTAAATAGTTAACTAGCTGATTTAGCATTAATTGGTCAAAAAAATATTTATAAATATTTTAGCTCATTTTTTGCATGTGTGTTAGATCAGCTTAACTCTGATCTAGTAAATATTCAGCAAACTTAAAGCTAAATAGTTTAACACAATAAATATTTCATTCACCAGCTAAATGTTGAGGTTCAATTTAAATATTTAGGTCTGAGCTAGCTAAATATTTTCCTTGCTCAAAGCTGAATATTTAAAATTCACATAACAATAAGAGGAAGCAGGCTATCAAAATAAAAGCTGGGTCTTGTGAACCTTTATATAAACTCCTGTCATATCTATATTAACAGCCTTTAAAATGTCCAAGCAGAAATGATGATACCAATGATGAGCATTTTAAAACGATTCCGATTTACAAATCTGCCGCAAGCAACAAGGATAAAGAGGAACAGAATGAGGATTTTGTATAAATCAAAGCCTTCTATTAGTCAAACAGTAACTTATGAAAGTGTGTGTGTGTGTGTGTGTGTGTGTGTGTGTGTGTGTGTGTGTGTGTGTGTGTGTGTGTGTGTGTGTGTGTGTGTGTGTGTGTGTGGGTGTGTTTCCAGCTGTATAATGGATCCTCTGTCATGGCTGCCTCCAGGTCAGCTCCCTCCAACCTCCCATTCATCTTCTTTGCCTCCCTGCAGGAGGCGTATTGTTGACTTCATTCTGCAGAAACCGCAGCAGCAGCTTCGCTTTAATCCAGCTCTGACTCATACAGACTGGATGATGACTTTTTTTCTATATTTTATTACCATCTCAGCTTGACTGTGTCCTGCTGAGAGCCGTGATGAACATGCTGAGGCAGTCACAAAGTGATGCAACATAGCCTGTTTGATTGCTAATGAGCCACACGCTGCTAAAAACTGCAGGGAACTGACCAATACGGCTAGCTTTTACAGTCAACAACCAGAGAAAATTCAGCTGGAGAAATGCTAGCATCTAAATCTTTCTGACAAAATGTAACTGGGATGTAAAATGAGAAGCCGTAGAAACAAGAAGTAAATAAAATCCCCAAGAATGTCAAATTCAATACATGGATTCACCATTACGGAGCCAGTTAGCTTCACACAACCAGGAAGCTAGCTTTGTTAGCTTGTAGGATTGGGAAAACTTTAGCAGATCTGATTAGCAGTTTCTATTAGCTGATATAAACATAACTAGCATTGCAGTTCCCTTCACCACTTTCTGTGTAGAGACAGATTAGCAGAGTCTGTATTTTGAATTAAGCTAGGTTAGCTTATGTATCGGTTAGCAGGTTTTAGCACAAAGCTATGAAATAATACCAAAACCAGTTATGGTTATCTTTTATGTCATTAACTGAATAAACAGATATAGCTTTCATTAGCTGACAGTTAGCTACATAGCTTGCTAACAATTTCTGTTAGCATAACTGGAGCATACGAGATTAGCAGGTTATTTTCATGCTCCATTAGCGGATACTGGGATGTGATACTTCAGGGTGCTAGCATCATTCCATTATGTTGCATATGGAGCAACCTAGCTTACATACCTGTTAGCAATAGCATGGTGCTAACTTAGGAGATTTTGTTCAGTTCCCATTAACTTGTACGCTACTACCAACTTCTGTTAGCTTGAAGTTAGCTAATTCAGTTTCATTTGGTGGCATAGTGCTAACAAACTTAGCAGATCCTTTGAGCAGCTAAGTTATTAGCTGCTGTTATGCCTGGTACTTGTCTGTTAGCCTGTTTGTTGCTAACCTGCTAGCATACCTGGTTGCCTCACAGCTCTCAAAATGTGTGTTCATGTAGCATCGACAGCTAATGAGAAGCAGTAAAATAAATGAGGATTATTTATTTAAAGTATGTTAAAGTATGAGAGAAAAGTTGATAAACTTTTCAGTTACTGTGATTTTGTGATTTATTGCTCAAAGTTAAATAAGCGTCTGCAGATTTGTATCAAATAAACGCATGTTCATGTGCATAGCAGGACATATAGTTTAGATTCTGTAATGTTTTATTTATAAATTTGGTGTTGCAGATTAAAACTGGTTTGAAAATAATCCCAATTATTTCTCCCTTCTGCCAATTTCTTGTTCTTTCATCTCCCCCTATCACCATAAATCCATACATTTGAGCTGCTTTTAATCAAAAGTGGCATTTTTTCCAAATTGACACTAAATGTGAAGAATTAAGAGTCTGGTAAATTTTATAGAAGTTTGTTTCCTCGTCTGGTGGTCAACCTTGGAAATCCTCCTGTGATTACCTCCGTTTCAGATTAATTACATCTCATTCATCTTTTTCCCTCCAGAGGTCAAGGACACACACACTTTATGTTCACAAACGAACACAGTGGGAGTTTCCCCACACATCTGTCCTTGTTATTACCAACTAGTCCTATGATTATGATTCATATCACACTCATTTGGAGCAGCTTGATATAAAAAAGTAGATTTTTCTTTTCTTATGAATTGAATTGCTCCACTTGAAATCAAATGCTTCCTCTTTGATTTGGGATTATCTGTAATCTGACGTGGCAGTTAGCAGGTTCTGACCAGCGGCGGCGTCTAAAACCCAAAGAGTTGTTCTGAGATCAAGCTGCTGCCGTCTCGTATCGGCGGCTGAGCCATCCATCAAACCGCAACCCGGCATCCATCATGGACCGGAGATACGAGAGGCAGAACAGACAGATCCGTCAGAGAAAAGGACGAGACGGACAAGACGACGGAGAACAGGAAATGAAGAGAAGACGGCAAGAAAAAAACAATGAGACCAGGAAGAAAAATGGCTCTTCAGAGGAGAAACTGCAGGAGAAATGAGGCGCAGCAAAAATAGAAATATTTTACACAACTGTAATGTAAAAACCAGGAAGAGAAAAAAACAACATGATGATGGAAACCGGTCCGAGTTAATCCATTACTAAATTAGCTGATTTCTTCAATAATCGATTTATGAATCCAACTCTAAAATAAACACAGAAATTCTAAGAAAATCTTAGAGAATCACAGCAAGAGCTGTAATGCTCCACTAACGAAAATAAACCCAGAACGTTAAAATAAAGACAGAAAAAAGAGAAGAAGAGAGAAAGACTGCTGGTGACTCAGTGACTTGTGTGAACCGACCAATCAGAGACCACCAGGAAGTGACAAAGTTCAAAAGAACGTCTGCAGAGAAAACATCAGGAAATCACAGGTTTCACATTTAACTGCCGGCAGGAATGAAAACGGAAGAAATGATTCGGGGAAGAGTCTCTTTGTTTCCGTCTTCCTGCTGCCGCCATCAATTATTCACGCCACATCAACACCATCATTTTTACTCCTTCACGCCCCAAACAAACCGATACGATCGCTGCTCCGCCGCGGTCATTTGTGAGAAGAAAAAACCCAGAACATCACGCTCAGTCAGAGGCGCTCATTAGTTTCTGTAAAACGCTGCAAAACAAGCTGACAGGAGCTGCAGCTCATACAAATCACAGCGCCGCCATGAAGCGCCTCCAGAGGCCCGCGCTGACAGCACCGGCGGTAAACAGGCTGGTTAATGTGCCAATATGAAGGGAGTCAATATTCTGATTGGAGGTGAGGAATTAAAATCAGCTGGAGGGAGACAGAGCGCCAACAAGACGGGCATCGATTTTTCTGTTTGGCCAGAAGAAGCTGCTGGTTTGAGGAACCAGAACAAACTGACTCACCTTCAACAAACCGCAGCGTCAGCACAGCGCCTGCAAAACGGCCTCCTGGAGGGTCTGCAAGCAGAAACAACAACTATCAACGATGCATAAAAACACGCCACAGACAGACAGACAGACAGACAGGCAGGCAGGCAGACAGACAGACAGACAGACAGACAGACAGGCAGACAGACAGGCAGACAGACAGACAGCATTTTAAAGTTTCTGCAGTTTAAGACTTTATTAAAGCAGAACTTAAAGTCCTCAAAATTAAAAAACTATTTGAAAAATAACCAGCATGATACAAAGTTGATTTATTCAGAAACAAACCAACGAAGATCCAAAAGAATCAAATAAAAACTGATGATCTGGATGGACAGTGATGCAAGATGTCCGTCCGTCCGTCCGTCTGTGATAAGGACACGCAGGTCAACCGGACCAGAACCGGGAACTGAAACCAATATGGTTAAACACGGTGGTGGCAGAGTGATGATCTGGTCCAGTCACCATTTACATCCCATCAGAAGAAACCAGTTTCCATTGGCTAACACGTCCTTCTGAAGGTCACGTCCTTCTGAAGGTCACGGCCTTCTGAAGGTCACGGCCTTCTGAAGGTCACGGCCTTCTGAAGGTCACGGCCTTCTGAAGGTCACGGCCTTCTGAAGGTCACGACCTTCTGCTCCATCCTGAGGAGTTTTTATTCCAGGTTTCATGATTTTGCTGGAGATTCTGGCGAAGTCGCGACCAGAGGACCGTAAACCCGAATGGACGGGACGTCCCAGGTTTTTAATTAACTTTATATTTATTAGTTTGGTTCTAAAGTTTTCAGTTTTTGTCCAGAAAACGGATTAATGAGTTTTCAGCCCTGATTTGTCTAAATATTCATCTCCATTTAAATCATGTTCATTCATTCATATAGTGGCAACTTAACCTTCAACCTGAACCAAACTTGAATCTGGTGTCATTATTTGCTGACTGCGTGAGACGAACTGAAGGCTCTGAATTATTCATGGATTCATAAACGGGAGGAAATGTGCCGACTCTTCCTGGCATCAGGAGTTTGCAGCAACATTTAAGGCTGAATGTTCTGAGAAAAGGGAATATTTTCTGCTTGTGAATCAGTTATCATAATAATGACGTGAAGCCCAGGCTTGTACTTTTAGAGAAACACTTTAAAACTAGAATAAACGCTAATCCAGATTATGTGAGACTGAAGTTACCGGTTGGGATTCTGCCTGCCTGCGTCGGTCCGGTCGGTCGCCAGCCAGTCGGACCAGACTTCGTTTTGGCGTTTCAGAGTCTCAGGGTGAAGAAGGCAGATTACAGTTTTTAGGAAAGTCAGTCATTAAGACTGAAAACACAAAGAAAAGCTCTTTGCTGCTCACTTTAATAGTTTTTCATTACTTTAGTGGGTTAATCCATGAGATCAAGTTGGTTTTTTTAGTAACCAACTAAAAAAAAGTTTATTTTTATAGGAGATAATTGCTGTTAGTTCAGTTTTACTTCAGGCGGCTTAATCCAACAAAAATGACTTTTCGCCTCCAGATTAAAGTAAAGCCTAAACTAGTGAAAGAAAATGTTACAAGAGCTGCTAACCAAACCTAATCCATCATCATCAACATCAACGCACAAAGAGAATAAATCACTACCATGAAATATGTAATAAAACTTGATGAAATGCTTACAGTTTGTTTTCCTCTGCTGCGTTTCTGTGCGTCGTCTTTCACAGCCTGACAGCTTGTTCACATGTGGAAACAGGAACGTTCCCATGCCAACAGAAACCTTAGGTCGTCACGCCAACAGTCAGGCTGACGAGTCGGCAACAAGGTGAAGGGCGTGAACCATAATGCCTTAAACCTTCAGCAAAAGGCTCTCTGAGGTCTTGTTTCAAGAAACATTTAAAACGGCTTAACAGAGATCTTAATCTGCTACTTTTGGAGAAATGTTCTGGTTTTACTGGTTCCAGTGGAACAGAAACTGATTCCGTGTTGCTGCAACAAAGATGAAATCTGGGTGGAAAACAGTAAAATAGATTATGTATCAAAGGAAGAGGAGGCGCTGCATCCTGAGACCAAAGATCAAACGGGAAGAATGAAGCAGAGCCGGGGTTCCTCAGGTTCCTGGGGTCCAGGCATTCCTCAGGTTCCTGGGGGCCAGACGTTCCTCAGGTTCATAGGGGCCGGGCATTCCTCAAGTTCCTGGGCGCCAGACGTTCCTCAGGTTCATAGGGGCCAGATGTTCCTTAAGTTCATAGGGGCCGGGCGTTCCTCAGGATCCTGGGGGCCGGACGTTCCTCCAGCCTCTGTGTGTTTTTGAAATCTTATTAACAATAAAGCTCTGACTGGAGTTCTGGTTTGGCTTCGTCTGTAAATTTTGATTGTTTCCTAAACGTCTGCTTGTCCATCTCTTTTTCTGGCTAATTAATAGCTAGCTGTTACAGCTATTTATTTAACTATCTCAGCTGTAGATAGTTACATATCTATAGCTTGGGGTGCCATGTAGCTAGGTGGCTAACTACATGGTCAGATGATAAGTTAGCTAGCTATATAGTTAGTTAAATAGCTAGCTAACTAGCAAGACATATAGCTAGAGGGTTAGTTAGCATAGAGAGTTGGATATCTAGCTTGACAAAACATAACTAGCTGCATAGCTATATAGCAAGTGGAAGCTAACTGCATAGCTAAATAGCTACAGACATGCTGCTGGATCGATGCTTTATCCTGAGGACATTTTAACATCCAACAGCACACAAAACCGTAAAACATAGAAATATGCATTATCATTCAACAATAAAACATTAAAATGTTTCTGTCAACATACTAAACCACAAACTAAAAAGCTAGTTCTGCTATTGCTAAACCACTATAGCATAGTGTTTAGCAGAAGCTAACACTAAAGCGCTAACATCAATCATGTTGATCCCCACATTGGCCATGTGCTACAACGCAGTGCTAGCAAATAAACCTGAATTTCATCCTGAGTATCTTTGCATTTCCTTCAGCGGCGCTGATGTTTTCCAAAAACACGATCCGAGTCCAGAAATGACCAAACTTCTGCCTTCCAGACCAGAAAAGCTGTTTTCCTCTTAAACTCTCGTTTGTATTTTGTACGAACGATCACGTTTCCATTTCCCCTCAGCAAACCAATCGGTTCCGCGGCTGGAGCCTCAGCCGAGTGGAAACGCTGTCAGCCAATCAGCTGTCAGCCAATCAGCTGTCAGCCAATCAGCTGTCAGCCAATCAGCTGTCAGCCAATCAGCTGTCAGCCAATCAGCTGTCAGCCAATCAGCTGTCAGCCAATCAGCTGTCAGCCAATCAGCTTCACCCTGCGGCAAAAGCGACGCCATGTTGGATGAGGAAAACGCTGCTTTCTGTGTTCAGATTATGAGTTTTCTGCGGCGTACAACATTTATTTAGACATTGTGAAAGTGATGATGTAACATTTATCTTTGGGATTGTTGGAACGAGACGAGAATAAACAAACATTTCAGGAGAAAATCTGAACTGTTTGTGTTTTATGTCCTTGGAAGAGGACGCAGTCTGTGCATATTTTCTTAAATGGAAGTAACCTCTCCGCCTTTTAAAACTAAATATGATGTGAACACTTTTTTCCGCCTCCTGCTTCAGACAAAGCCTTAAAAGAAACAATAAAAACAGGAAGAGGCGAAGCGCTTGGCACCGCCAGCAGGCCGGAGCGTAAACGCTGCGATGCAGAGCATGGCGCTAATCTTCAGGGTTCAACAGTTGGAAGGAGGCTGGAACAAACAATCGCCTCCAGCCGTTTCATTTGCATTTTGGCTCTCTGACTTTTATCCCCGATGGCCAAGATTTACTGAAACTGCGAGGTTTCCAGCAAAGTGGGAAGCTTGGATTCAGCCGGGATTTCTCCGGTCGTCTTCGTGTTTGTTGCCTGGAACCTGCAGCCTGGGCTGATTGCAAATTGTTCTCTGAAAAGACAAAAGCTGCTGAATCGGAGAATTTAAGCCTCTGAACATGAATCACGCAGGTCAAATGCTTTTCTACGAGAGATCATCGCCGTTGGCAACCAATCTATGAACCAACGAAGGTTTTTGTCAAAGAGAAAACAAGAATATTTTATAGCAGGAACTTTTAGGATTCCTGTTCTGTAAACAGCTGCAAAGTTAAAAGCTAAAAGCAACAACTGATCAACATAAAGTTACTTTTCTTAGTCTTTCATACAAACTGTTTATGATTTTGTACATGTTTGGTTTCATTGTTTTATTCTTTTTCATTTTACTGAAGTGAATAATGCTGAATTAGCTGATATTTCAATTATTGCTTAGTTAATTTGATTAATCGTTTCATTGCTGCTGTTATTCTTCAGAAAGCTGCTGGGCGTCACATGAAGCTCAGTCATGCATGTCTTGACAATAAATCAATTAATCAATTCATTGCATAATAAATTTAAGTGAGCTCAATAATTTCCGTTTGTAGGATTTATTGTTTTTCTCTCAGATGATAAATCTTCATTCTGGAGTTTTTCTTTATAATTCATTTTATTTGTTGTTTCTGTTGTTTGGTTCATTTATTTTGGATATTTTAAGTTCCAGTTTTACATGTTTGTTAGAATTTAAAGTTTGTTGATTTTTGAAAATGTTTTCTTGCATTATTCTGCCAGTGGCATTAAATAATATTATCGTTTATGGCGATAAACGATAATATTTTAGCTCTGTGTCCTTGAGTTAACTCAAAGATCTCTTGAAGTTTGAAGAAATTAGTGACTCTAAGCTTCACTTCATGCATTCGTGAATAAATGGGACAAACTGGGAGCATCTGGACGCCAGTAAACAAACATCTCCCATCAGCTGCAGCTGTTCCTTTGTCTTCAGGCCTATAAAACCTCTTTACAGCCTCCGTTCATAATACTTTCCACTCTTCTTCTACTGTTTGAATTGACTTCCTGTGTCTGTTTTAATGCTTCATGCCTCCACACACGAACACACAGCCAGCAGGCTGCCAGGCTGTGATTAGAGAGGATGGATGGTGCAGCAAAGAGGAGAAGATGCTCAGATCCTTTCAGCATCAAACAGCTGATAGACGGTTCTGCTTCACAGGCCTTTATTCTGCAGCAGCTTTAAACATTAAACTGAGTTGTTTTTATTTCTTTGTTCCAGACGGACAGGAAGTAAAACAGGTGTGTCAGGATGATTGGTGCGTCAGTCTCTGTTCTTTAATTTTTAATGTCTTTCTGCAGGTGAGAAAACATTTCCCTCCTTCCTTCTCCTCCTCTAACAACCTTTAGCTTTCAAGTTAGACGGCAGCAGGAAGCAAAAACATGTTTAAATCCAGGCTGAGAGTTTAAGGTTCAAATAAAGAAGCTTCTGTTTTATCAGTAACTGTATAACAGTGAGAAAATGTTTCTGCTTCTGTCTGTTCTCTTAAAAGTTCACAGAAAAAACAACAGAGAGAGATTTATTTATTTATTGCATCGTTTATCATTTATTGTGCTTTTAGTTATGTTGTCAAGATAAATGAAACTTTATGCCCAAACAAACTGCGCTGCTAATCACATCAGTGAAACACGGCAGTGGCAGCAGGATGCTGTGGGATTCTCTTCTTCCACATCATCCATGGCGCCAAACTGAGGCAGATCGTTCTGCTCAGCATCGCCTCATGTTTACTGAACTATTATGGGAAAATCAATAAACTTTAAGTCCTAATGAATGTTTGACACCGGAACTGGTGGCCTAGTCAAAGCATTTGCTCCAATACTGAATGCAAGAAGCCGCTTCAGGCTGGAGAGCAGAGCTGGAAGCCTCTTTATCAAGTTTTCTCCATACCTGAAGATCAGCCTCAGTTTCATGATTATATTTACAGTTTCCCAGCCGAACCTTGACCTCCGCGCTCCCTGGACCTCCTGCTCTCTATGATTCAACGTGAGAACAGCCTGAAAGCTCAGAGAAACGCTCCACAAACACATTGTGGAGCGATGTAGTACGTGGCCTGGCTGTAAATCACGGCCGTGAAGGATCGGTGTTGCCAAGGGGAAAATATACAGCAATTTAAACATCACATTCCCAGAGTGAGTAATGGAGGCGCCGGACGAGTGACAGGAAAACAAGAGCAGGGAGAAAACAGCCACAGAGCCGAACTGTCTGACTGTACGTCTGTCTTCCTTTCTCATGATTTATTTTCCTCCACTCATCGCTGTGTTTTTGTTACTGTGTGTGTCGTGAATTATGATTTCTGAAGAAGTCGACGTGCTGAGACGAGGTCTGAGGCTGAAACGATGTCAAAATAAACCAAATCAGCTGCACATTTAGCCAGAAATGATGTTTTTGAAAGCTGTGAATACAGTAATTAGACACAATTATGTCCTCAACCCTCCAAACCATCGAACTTCACCAAACGCAAAGAGCTTCATGCAGCGTCGCATGACGCTGCTCAACTCGACGTCACAAATATGTTTCCTCTGCAGCAAAGAGTCTGTTTGGAAATCCAATTTCAGAGCCTTGGATTGAAGCGACCAGCACAAAGCTGCTCGCCTCACTGCATTGTGTCAAATGTAAAGTTTAGTGGAGGGATTTTGTGAAGTTGGACTCTTAAACCGAGACGGAGTGGGAGGAGACTGGGACGGAAAAAACCTTTAGCAACATGACCGGAGTAAAAGTTAGAGAGGAGAACGGGAACATCTGGTACCAACAGAGTCTGGGATGGATGGATGGATGGATGGATGGATGGTTGGGTTGGATGCGATGGTTGGGATAGGTTGGATGCGTTGGATGGTTGGATGGGTTGGATGGTTGGATGCATTGGATGGTTGGATGCGTTGGATGGATGGATGCGTTGGATGGTTTGATGCGTTGGATGCATTGGATGGTTGGATGCGTTGGATGCGTTGGATGGTTGGATGCGTTGGATGGTTGGATGCGTTGGATGGTTGGATGCGTTGGATGCATTGGATGGTTGGATGAGTTGGATGCGTTGGATGGTTGGATGCGTTGGATGGTTGGATGGATGGATGTGTTGGATGGTTGGATGCGTTGGTTGGATGCGTTGGATGCGTTGGATGCAGGCTGGAAGCTCGTTGGTCTCCAGAGGTGAATTAAAGTCACATTCTGCATAAACTCGGTTTTTCTGATCATTTTGGTAAAATTCTCTGAACATAAACATTTCTAACCTTTAAAAGAAAAACAAACGTTTGTCATCAAATCATCATTAGCACCAAAACTATGAGACTCCAAACAACACATTGCAGCTCTTCCTTTGACTAGGCCACGCCCACCATGCCGTGGCATTTTTAAATCCCAGTTACTGCGGCTCGCCACGGCTGGACGCTTCACTGCCAAGCATCACTTTCTCCTCTGTAATAAGTGCAACAATGGCGAAGCATTTTACTTATATTACGGCTCTTTATTTGTAAAAGCTGTTTGCACCTGCAGAGAGTCGGGAGGCGGAATAACGAGGCATCAGCACCGAATGGAGAGCAGGAGAAAAAGGGCTTTTAGAGAAACAGCATTAACCTTTCAGCGCTCCGCCTGAGCCAAAGGGATTCAATACAACCGCACAAAAAATGGATCCAGGTAAATTAGATTCTCAGCTGTTTACTTATTGAGCTCATTTTTCAAAATGCAATGAGATAAAAATCATCTAATAAAAGAAAAACATGTTTTATTGGTTCTCTGTTTAGTTTTACTGCTGCAATCATCCATTATTCCACTGAAACGGTGGAGAAGGATCAGATAAAAGGTCTGCTTCATTAAACTCTAACCTTCCTTCAACTTTAATGTGTTTATTGGGATTTCAGAACAATATGGCAGCACAAAGCGTTAGCGTTAGCAACACTAAGGCTGCATTCACAGCCGCCGTTCAGTCCCATTTAATCCGTTTGTTTAGACACTCAGATCGCCTCATCAAACTCTGGTCCGCCTGCAAACCTCAGTTCAGCTGACGGCGAGTCGGAACCACTGGGGCGCTGCAGTGTGAACACCAAGCGGACCTCAAGCAGGAAGTGGACCAGAACGCAGAGAATCCGCCATCCACTCCACTTTTGTTTCCATTTCATGAAGGAGGAAGTTGCGTTCAACTGCACCCGATTTCCAATTTATTGTATTTATTCAATACTTTAGCAGAAAAAAGTTTCTCAATTATAAATATTTTGTCAATATAGTTTGATGAAAATGTGACTAATTAGTTACAAAACTTGCAATTAAATGTTTAAAACTTTTAATTGAGTCTTAGCAACCAGTATAAATAAGAGCTTCATGTTTTTAGTGTTTATTCAAATGAACTTGAGAACATCTGACCCAGAACTCGTTGGTTTGGATCTCAGAACCACATTTACATGCTTGTTGACGTGGAGTTCTCTTAACGCGGGACTCGTTAAGTTAACGCGGGAACTTAACGAGTCCCGCCTTAAGTTCTCTTAATACGGGACTCAAAGCGGTTTTTCCTGCAGGATTCGCTGTTTTCATCTCCTGCTTTTATCTGGTGTTGCTCTGCGGGTTTGTCGCGCTTTGATCTCGTCTTCGTTCTGGATGTTTAATGTAGACCGTCTGAGCCGGGCCTCTCCGGGTCCAAACCCGACTGCAGGGGAGGATAGAAGATAAAATAAAATCCATCGCAGCCTAAAAAATGGGGAGAAACAAATGAAAAAGACTAAAGGAGGAGCTGAGCAGGTTAAGTGGAGCAGGTGATAAAGTGGAAGATAGATGAGCGCCGGCGCCGGTGACCTCCATTACCCTCGCTGTGCTGTTTGAGGCGGCGATGGGAACCAGGAGGAACCAAAACATTACAGAGAAACTGCAGGAGCGTCACAGAGAAGTGTTTCTCCATTAACTCAGCCGCCTGCTGCAAATTAAAACGTCCAGCAGTGGAAGTGGCAGGAAGACTTTACAGCCAGTCGGAGGCCAGAATGCAGCATTGTGATGCTAATAAAGCTGCTGCTGCTGCAGCTGCTACTGCTGCTGCTGCTGCTACTGCTGCTGCTGCTGCTGCAGCTGCTGCTGCTACTGCTGCTGCTGCTGCTGCTGCTACTGCTGCTGCTGCTGCTGCAGCTGCTGCTGCTACTGCTGCTGCTGCTGCTGCTACTGCTGCTGCTGCAGGCCAACGATTAAACCATGAGAAAGACCAACGAATTAATGCACAGATGATGTAAAAGAAATTCATTTCAAACTAGTGCCGCACTTATTGTGAGTTTTCTGTATGATCTTCAAACTAAAACCCTTTTATTGATCGTGGCCTTCGATGTTAATAGAAAAAGAGTTTGTGTTTGATCAGGTATTGAAGTGACAGAACGGAGAGGCTGCAGGCGAAAAGCCTTCTGAAAACGTATTTATGATGCAAACCAGAAATATGTTGTTAAATATGTCACACTGACATTTATTGTAACAGATGGGAAAAAAATCATCCATCTATTTTTTAATATACTTCAAACTTTTCTTGGAAGAAGCTCAGCAGAGAAAACGCTTTGAAAAGCATCAGATGTGATTTAGTTCCACTGATGGAAACGTCACAATTCAGAGTTTTTGGACGGTTTTGGTTGTTGAGCCGACAGAGAAACCAGCAGCATGCAGGAAGGACGCGATGATGGCGGCGCCTCAGCAGATCCACCAGCAGATCCACCAGCAGATCCATCAGCAGATCCACCAGCAGATCCACCAGCAGATCCACCAGCAGATCCACCAGCAGATCCATCAGCAGATCCACCAGCAGATCCACCAGCAGATCCACCAGCAGATCCACCTGCAGATCCATCAGCAGATCCACCAGCAGATCCACCAGCAGATCCACCAGCAGATCCACCAGCAGATCCACCAGCAGATCCATCAGCAGATCCACCAGCAGATCCACCAGCAGATCCATCAGCAGATCCACCAGCAGATCCACCAGCAGATCCACCAGCAGATCCACCAGCAGATCCACCTGCTCATTCCGGACCAGAACCGTCTCCGTCCTGAACGGTACGATGTTCGGATCTTTTCACGATGTTCGGATTAAATCGAACTGTTTCCACGCTGAAGGTCGTCCTTTGCAGACGCCAACAGACCTAAAAGGCCCAGCTGGTTTCCTTGTTCTGCCCGGGTTCTGCTACCAGCCGGTTAAATAATTACGGGTCTCTGTGTGAGACAGATCCGTATCTGTCCGCCTCCCACATGCTGTCGGTATCAGGCGTGTCATCTGGTTCTATTAAGGAGCTTCTTCTCCTCTTATCGGCCTGAACCTCGGCAGACGCAACGCGGATATCAGCTGGAAACACATGAAAGTGCCGTCACTCTTTCAGCGCCGCTCAATTTAAAATCACAGCGGCGGCGATACGGATCTGGCCCGGGAAAATCTCTCGGGCCGCGACTGTTTTCCAGGGGAAGCTGGAGAAAATAATCGTGTGATCTGCATGTTTTGTGGCTCTGATGTCAGAGGATTTCACCACAACAGGAAGTGATGCGGGAGTGAAAGTTCTGGTTCCGACGAGTTTTATTCTTTTTGATCGTTTAACAATCAGATCAAAGAAGCTTTTCTATAAACTTGATGTTTTCATGTCGGAGGTCATTTTGGTCCCGTTTCTACGTTCAGGTCAAAGTGACTCAGGTTTTCTAACATCTGCTCTGCAGGTTTTCACCTCAGCTGGTTTTCAGTCATTTCCAACTTGGGGAAAATGTTTGTTTCGTTGTTTGAGCAAAACAAAAAGTAAAAGTAAGTAGAAAAATTGAGAGAAACCAAAGAGCTGAAGAGGAAACTGAGTAACATGATGTTTATCATCTATAAACTCCCCTCAGTTAAAAACTGTAACTGCAATCAAAGAACCACTGAAGTGCGAGTCTCAGAGGTTTTAAACTACAGATCAGATTTGGCTCAAGTCTCTACATGTTAGATAAAACAGCCGACATCAGTGGCGACGATTTGATGCATGAGTTATTTCTGTAGAGCAAAATGTGAACAAACTGCAGCATTTTGTTTGAGAAAAATCAGTGAGGTTTGAGAAAGCATCTGTTGCTATAGTAACAGTTGGATTACACTGTAAAACCGAAAATGTCCATAAATCCTAACTAGAAAAAGTCAGAGATATGAAAAAGCTTCACGCCTCGAGATTTCTTTAAAAGTCGGTTGGAGTAGAACAACTGTCAAAGAATATTTGAGATTTTTCGTTTATTTGAGGCAAAAAGTTCAAACATTTCAAAATCTATAAGCTCTGGACTGACAGAAATGCAGCTGCATCTTCTGATGAACTGTTGAAGCGTGCAGAGAAACTCAGGCTGTACGGACGATGAAGAGGTTCACAACAATAAAAGGTGAAATATCTGCTGCAGCACAGCAGGGGGTCATTGTTTCATATTTAAACTCATCCAGAAATCTACATCAGCAAACACTGGCAGCATTGTTGTTCCATAGATCAATAAATCTACGGCTATTTGAGTTGGTTTCAAACCTCAATGCTGATAAGGCCAAGCACCGATCACATGACCCCTGATCACGTGACCCCTGATCACGTGACCCCTGATCACATGACCCCTGATCACGTGACCCCTGATCACGTGACCCCTGATCACATGACCCCTGACCACATGACCCCTGATCACATGACCCCTGATCACATGACCCCTGATCACATGACCCCTGACCACATGACCCCTGACCACATGACCCCTGACCACATGACCCCTGACCCTGGTTCTCTTATCTCGGTTCCCATGGCAGCCGTGTTCTCCCGCCTTTAATCAGAGCATTTAACGTGGCTCTGAGGCAGGTTTGTGATGTCGGAGGCAGAGAGAAATGAAAGTTTCCCCGCTGCCGACTGTAAGTGGTTCCGGTTCTGAAGGCCCACAGGCTGCTACCCAGGGCGGCATCGGCGCCGTTGGAGAAGCTGCTCCTAAATTACAGCTGCAGTGAAGCAAACAAAGCAAAGTTCGGCAGCGGGAGGCGCAAACTTCACTTCCCTGCTTCTGAATTTCATTTCAGGATTTATCTGGAGGAGGAAAGGCGCGCCGTGTCTGCTGGTCTGTTTATCACCCTGCAGCCTTCCTCCTCTCAGATGTCTCCTTCTACTGAAGCGACTCAATTTGTTTTGTTCCCCGCGCATGTCTGAGAGCGCGTGTTGATAAGAGAGCGCGTGTGATTATCAGCCACAATTACAGAGACGGAGGAGGAGTGGGTGGAAGGAGGTGAGCTCCATTGATATGCTAATATCTGACACACACACACACACACACACACACACACACACACACACACACACACACACACACACACACACACACACACCCTCCGACTGAGGCCTACTGCAGTGTGACAGCCGGAGAATAGAGGCTCTCGTTCTCCGTCTCACCAACATTTCATTACAGTACAGCGAGAGATTGAAACTGCTCATTAGAGACAAAGAAGAAAGGTGCTGCATTCAAGGAATTCATGCAAACTGGAGCGTGCAGAAGGTGACACTTTAGTGGCTTTTAGATCTTCTCACACCAGAGCAGACTGGCAGGCTGCACGTCGACGTGGTGATGTATATTTAATGAGACGCTTCGAACGCGTCGTCAATGTTAAAGCAAGAACTTCAGCAGCTCACAAGCTGCTTATATGCAATAAAACGATCTGCAACATTTGGTTCTAGTGCAACACATCAACTTTACCCAGAGTGAGTATCTGGGCTGAAACTGCAGTTTGTTCTGAGGGAAACTGAATCTTTCCAGGTGGAACTGAGTCCAGTTTGTTTCCTTCTGCAAACTGGGAGCAGATTAAAGGTGTTTTCACAGTTTAGTCGATTCGGTTTCATTTGGGACCAAAATGCTGCTGTGGTTCTTTCTCATTTCACCGAGTCAAACCATCAAACCCTTTAAAGGCCTGTTCCCCTCCTGGCCTGTGGGGGCGCTGCGCCAAGAACCACTGGAGGAAACGACACAAAAACCAACAGAGAGCACATGGAGTGGCGTCTGATTCTAGCGGCTGGAGGATTTCTCTCTGTCTTTGCTAAACGATAACGAGCGTTTCTCCTGCTAGCATGTTGGTTTTGGTAGCATTACCCAGAATGCCCTGCTCTCTAGTCCACTTCTTTGCACTTGGCGTTCACATGTGCATCCAAACTGCACCACTTCGACCGAACTGAGACCAGAATTCACACCGGTCCAAACGAACCGGACCTTCCAGACAAACTAACTGGAGACCAGAGAGCAGCTTCGATGTGCTAAAAACGCTACTGCTGCAGGTTCTGATTGGACCGGAACCGGCCCGAAGTTTGCTGATCTCCGTCCCGTCAATATAACGTTCACCTGCAGGGCTGTGTTTACTAATCAGAAAAAGTCCCATTTGGACCGGACCAAACCAGCGGACCGGTTCTTTTAGCTGTTCAACTTGATGCTGAAATGATTTTGTCAGATCGTCCAAGAAAACGGAACCAGATAAGATTCTGATTGGGTCGTCGGTTCTGAGGGAAAGTTTTCATCCTGCTTCATCTTTGATCAGCTTGTTGAGTGGATCATAAATGAACAAAAACTTTAAAATGTAGAAACCCGAAGATAACAAGCAGCAAACCTCCGACACTACATGTGGTTTATATTCTAATAAAAGATCATACATGTGCAACGTTTGCTGCGCATACATGTGCAACGTTTGCTGCGCATACATGTGCAGCGTTTGCTGCGCATACATGTGCAGCGTTTGCTGCGCATACATGTGCAACGTTTGCTGCGCATACATGTGCAACGTTTGCTCCAGGTTAGTCACTTGAGTTGCAGCTGCAGTTTGTGCCGTCTGTTAAACGGTGACGGTGTGAAATGTTTCTTCCATTTCATTTGCAGCAGCAGGTTCAGAGCAGACGGGCTGAACATCTGCTCAGACGTGTGATTATCTTAAATAAGCTGCAGACGACAGTTTCTGTCGCTTTCATGCATTAAAGTTGGTTTGACATTGAAACTTTTTCTCTTAAAACTCGTAGATGAGCTCGAAGCTTCAGCAGCATTTCCTGCACAGACGCTGCATGATGTCAGATTAATAGTCCTGGTTGTTCGAGGCCTCAGGCTGCAGATACAACCTCAATCATCCATCAACCATGACTGCTGATATAATTACTACACACACACACACACACACACACACACACACACACACACACACACACACACACACACACACACACACACACACCTTTCTGTTTTCTTAGCGTGTCCCTATGAAACAACCACTTTCCTCTCAACATTTCCATTTTCCTCTGAGCTCCTTCTCGTCTCGTCGGCCTCCGTCCTGATTGGCTGTGAATAAATTGATGAATTATTATTGAATGCTCATTAATTACCACCTCCTCAGTCAGCACTATTCTCTGCAACTAATTAAAGGTCAGCGAAGTGATTAAACACCATATGGTTCAGCTAACATGAGTCTGACATCACTTAGAGATCCCAGCAGATCAGATACAGAATCAATACAGAATCAATAAATCAGTCATTCAAAAGGTGCTAAAATGAGCAGGATGTGGTTTAAATCACCTTTCTATAAAACACAGTGTGCATACAGCAGATGAGTCAATATGTGCTTCGGCGCCACCCGACCCGTAAAACACTGAATCGTCCTGAATTTGGCTGCTAAATGTTGCAGTTTGTTCCATATTTCTGAGTGTCTGATAGACGCAACAATCGCTTACATCAGCACTTATTGCAACAATAACGACCAAATGAAACAGGAAATATTAAGGCCAGCTCATTGTGAGCTGAAGGACCCAGAAGGCAGCGATGCTGTCGAGCCGCGACGTTTAAAACGATTCTCCACCGACAGACGGGAGAGGAAAATATATTTATGACTTTATGCAGCTGAAATGAATCACTGGAGAGAAATGAGTGGAGATGGATGAGAGACGAGAACAAAAACACATAAACAGCAAAAAGTCACATTATTCCTTTCATTTCAGTCGGAAATTAAATCCAGAAATTAAATCAATTAAACAATTAAACATCACACCAAAAAACTTTTACATTCATATTCAACTTTCTAGAAAAAACTCAAACTTCAGAGTTTGAAAAGTTGAAAATGTTTTAAGAAATACGTGAAATTTTGAGATTAAATTGGAGATTTGTGATTTCTGAAATTAACCTGAGAGAAAAACATGAATATTTCTGAGTTTGGAACTTAAATGTTTTTTTCTCATAAATGTCTGAAATTAATTAACTAATAATTTCAGGGTTTTTTCTAGCAAATATTAAACTTTTCAAAACATGAAATTTCCAAGTTCAAACTCAAAATTTTTCTTTTTTTTCTTTCTTGAAAATTTCTCAGTTTTATCTCAAAATCATGAAATTTCTTTCTTACAAATTTTGTTCTTATTTTTTCTCAGAAATATTCTGAGATTTGTTGGTGAAATTTCCTCCATCGTAGAAACAGATTAACATAAATGCATAATAAGCAAAGAGTCACTTTATTGCTTGGATTTGATTATTTCATATTAAATAAATTGGACAATATTCCGGTAATTTGGTGACATTTTGACCTTTGTGGTGTTAAAATAAAATCCTAAATCATCAGAGAGTAAAGAGTTAAACATTCATAAGGTCACCTCAGGTTTACCTGCAAAGGCTCTTCAGTTTAAACTCATTTTTAGTAATAATCCCAGCGCAGATTATGAGCTTTGTGAGAATATGCTGAAGCTACAAACTCAGACAAATCCTCTGAGACGTAAACAAAGTAAAAGTGTTTGAACGTGTGAGAGTATTATCCTGATTTACATTAAACCACCTCACCAGTAGAAAACGCTTTAAAAACAGAAATAAAAGCATCTTTGGTGTCTAAATGTGAGCAAAGTCAAGCAGAAATTGAATTAAAATTGCAAATGAATCCTGGATGTCTCGACACGAAGAAAATCAGCTCAGCTTTCATTCATATTGAAATGAAGCAGAAACAAAGTCGGATTAGGAGGAAAAGGAAACGACAGAAGAGGAACGAGGGAAACGGCAGAGGAGGAGAAGAAAGAGGACAGAAGACGGGAAGAACGTCAAATCATCGGTTTGTTGGTGAGAGGAGAAATAATCCACCGTCAGCAAAACGATTCACAAGCAGCGAAACGTCGGCAGGAGATTTATGACGAAAACAGCGAGAGTTCAAACATCAAACCAGCCAGAACCGGGTCACTGGGTCCGTTACTAACTAAACGGGTCCGTTACTAACTGGTCCCGTTACTAACTGGGTCCGTTACTAACTGGTTCTGGACTGGAACAGATATAAACTGCTCTAGAGGTCAGGGGTCAGTACAAAATACTTTAGTACTGATATGTTGAGTTTCTGCAGTAAAGTTTTGTGGCTGCAGGGCTTTAATTAGGACATACCTGCATCTTTTCGCAGGTTGATGCATTGATGTTCTTCTGGCTGCAAATCTGCACAAAACTAAACAAAAAACTAAACAGTTTCATAATTGCTGTGTTTCAATTAAAATCACACATGAATACATCTGTAAACATGACAAGTCATTAAAAACGAGCATCATCCTCCACTTCCTGTCATTGTCTTCTTTGACGTCTCCGCCAGTAGTAACATCCTGTTTTGATCAAGTGTTTCCATTGTAACATTACAAAATAAGCCAATTTCAATACAGCCAAAAAACTATTTTTTAATCAAAAACAAGTTTTTTTTATTGTTTTGTTTCTATGAAGTAAATTTATTTTCAAAATGTCAAACTGTGCAATTTTATGCTATTTCAGCTTCTGTCTCTAACACAATTAGTGAGCGTTAGCATTATTGCTCCTGAAAACATGGACGCCGTCAGAGTCCGTTAGCATTCATGGTAACTGTAAACTGGAGCAACTCGACACACTGAGTTTCCAGCATCACTGCAGCAATAAGATCTTTGCACTGTAAAACCTGTTTTGAATAGATCTGAATAAATGTGGTCTGTGTCTGCAGGGCTGCTGCAGCAGATCCGTCCTGCTGTCAGACGCTGATCTCTGTGGTTCTTCTCGTCCCGCTGAGATCAATAAAAGCTGCCAGTGCATCACGGCTGTCTGAACTGCAACCCCACTAATGCGCCGCGCACAATGCGAACGTCTCACTCCGGCTTCAAACGTCCGACTCCAACGCGGCTCAATAATGCACAACGCAGCTGATCTATTATGGAGTTACAGCAACGCAGAGCTGCTTTACTATTTCAGCTTTTTACAGAAATATTAATAATAAAAAATGTATGTTTTATCCTCCCAGTGGTGTAAAGTAATTACCATGGCAACCTTGTCTCATGCATGTTATCAGAAAATGAATTATGATATTCTGTTTTGCCCTCCGTCTTCCTGTCCTCCATTAAACTCAGTTTGTCTGAAAGGTTTTCCAGACAGAAACATTCAGAATTATAACTGTTTCTCTGCCGCTTTGCTGACTGATGAGTCACAACCGACACTTTGAATTTTTCATAATTACATAAAAATAAACGACTTAAAGGTTAAAAACACCTACAGCTACAAAACCTGCAAACATTACAAGTATGAAACGAAGTCATTTAAAAACAGGAAATGAGTCACTTTAATCAACATTAGTTAGTTTTGAAGTCGAGACAAAAATACCTGGTAAAATTCGGGAGCCTGTTGCACACGGAGTCAGAAATGACCGTTTTTCTCTCAGTGTCTGAGCTAAATGAAGGAGAACGACTGAATGTTTCTTTGATTTCACTTCATCTACAAAATGTAGAATCAGCTAAAAGTGACTCAGCAGGTCAAACATGCAGAGCTGATAAATCAGCAAAGATATCAGAGGCTCAGTCAGCAGGTCAAAGGTCAAAGGTCACGACAGGAAGGTATGGCTGTGTGGAAGACTGAGTCCAATTTATCCAATGAAACTGAACTAAAAAAGAAAAACCATCTTTATTTCCAAAAGATGATTTAGCAAAAAGTAAAATTACATTTGGCCCAAAATAACTTCATTATTTTAGGAAGGTAAAAAAAACACCAAGAACTCAACCACCTGCCACTGTTTTATCTGAATGGCCTAGTCAAAGTTCTGACTGCTCAGAAACAAACAGAACCAGGCTTTTACCTTTCTAAGTGTTTAGTTGTATTTTTTGGTCATTCGTGTTGCTGTAAAGTTGTGGAGAATCGTTTTTTCATGCGGTTCTTCTGGGGGTGAATCTGTTTCTCCTCAGTGACATCGACTCCTTCGCTTCACTCACAACACAAACAGGTTCCGTCTCCTCTCTGTCTTCCCTTTGCCTCATTTCTCTTTCTGTCACTTTCCTTCCCGGCGCCATTAATCTCTGCAGCCTCCGCCCACAAACACAGCGCCGCGTTCCTGCCGCGTCTCTGCCGCGTCTCTGCCGCGTTTCTGCCGCGTCTCCAGACGTTTCTCTGACATCTTCATAGCAACGGAAAGCAAACGCAGCAGAAAACGCGCTGATTGCTCTGAAAGCTGATTAGACGAGCGAAAAGAACGGATCCATTTTGGCAGGATTGGTTTTCCTCACAGCGAGGGTAAAACCGCTCAGAGTCTCTGGGGAGAGATTTCCCATGATGCCGTGGGAAAGCAGCGGCGGCGTCATTCATCACCGTGAAGACGTTTGGAGAGACGTGGCGCTCTGAGCTCTGGGGGTTCTGATCCAGTCCCTGAACCCGACTCTTCCTCCTCCCTCCATCAAATTAGTGAAAACTCCTCCAGCTGCGGTTTGCCGGGGATTCTGGGAAAAGTGGGCCAGCGGCAGTCAGAGTGACGCGTCGCGGCTCACCGGTGGGAACGTTCATCAGCCGCCGGAAACAACAAACTGGTTTCTGCTCAATTATTCAAGCCAGAAATCAAATCCTGGATGAAAAGCTGAAAGTTTTCCTGCTGCAAACATTTTAAAGTCTCTCAGTTTAAACAGATATTAAAGTTAAAGTGATGTTTGCCTGTTTTTGTTTGCAGAACCGATTAGGAGTCGAAGCGGCGGAGAATCAGAGGCCTGCTGGGAGGAAGACTGTTCTCAGAATGCGGCTCTGAACGCTTCCCTAAAGACCGGAACCGGAACCGGAACAGGAACAGGAACCGGAACTGGAACCGGAACTGGAACCGGAACAGGAACCGGAACCGGAACAGGAACCGGAACAGGAACCGGAACCGGAACCAGGAACCAGAACTGGAACCGGAACAGGAACCAGAACAGGAACCAGAACTGGAACTGGTTTTATTTAACGCAAACTTCTGATCACATCAGAGCCGATCAATAATCAGCAACGTTATTTTAGCTCAAATGAAAAAAGACGTTTTCTAAGTTTTACTTTAAAAGTAAAAGAAAAATTTAAATATTTTAGGAAACGAAGATAATGTCAAAAATATCAGGGCTTCATTAAGAAAAAGGTAAAAGTATTTTATTCTTCTTTATGGGATTATTTTCCTTATTTGAGCAAATAAAGTTCAGTAAAAATATTATTACAGAAAACCCAGAAACAAAGAAAACTTTAAAAGGTTGCAGAAACGTCTGGAAGCTTGAGAGGGAAACACAGGAGTCTGGTTTGGAGCCGCGCTGCGACTAAAAAGGATGATTTCCAGTAATGACAGAGAGGAAGAGACTAAAATGATCTCCACTCACTCAGGTGTCATTTTCCTCTGGAAGAGCAGCTCTGATGTTTGGCAGCCAGTATTCATCACATTCAAACTATTTACTGGAACATAACAATCATGGCGGCTCGGCATGCGGCGCTCTGCCCTGCGCATTACAGAACCGCTGGAGATTTTAGCAAAAATAAGATTTCACTTATTTATAAACAACATTTTATTCAATTTATTTGATGGGAAGAATCCAGCAGGAACCGGAAACAGAGTTACAGCTCAAAACAGGTTCATGCATCAGGGTGGCCTAGTCAAAGTCCAGACATAAACTCAGATGAAAATCTGTGAAAAGATTTGAAAGCACAGATGTTTTCTATCCAATCTGAGTCATAGTTCTGTCTGCCCGTTACCTAGCAACCGAATCTGATCTCCAGCACGTTTGGTCAGCTGGTTCTACTGCTCTGTGCTGTACAATGGCTGCTGGAAAAGATGAGTGTTTTGCTGGATTGTTGTTGGTTGTGCAGGAGCTTCCACTTCTGCTTTTCAAAGACGTACGATTGCAAACCACAGCATCTGTTTTCAGCCATTTTGATGCGAGTGTAGCAGCAGCAGCTTATTGGATTTAAAGCGACAGAGGCCCTAAAGGAGCCAACTGAAATCTCACTTCCTGAAGGTAATGAACATGTTTTGTGTTCAATGAAGCATCAAGTCAGCTTTAAAATCCCATTAAGACACATTAAAGTTCGATTTGTCCAGGTGAAATTTTATCGTTGCTGCCGGTTTTTCTTCCGAGCGCAAAAACTGTTCAGAAAGAAACTGAGTTCAAAAAGCTCATTTTCTCCAGTCGGCTCACATCCGCTCACAGGGAGCTCTGAAATCAATCAGTTCATGGACTCATGCTTTGTTTACACCTTTCCCCCAGATGACATGTTTCAAATAACAGCCACAGAAATATTTGTCAAAATCCTGCTATCAGCGGCACTCAGGTGTTCCCAGAACGCCATCAGGAATACGGATCGCCGTCCGGGGAACGCCACGTAATGCGCTGAGAACAAGCCCCCCCCACCCGACCCGGCGCCTCTAACAGCTGCCTGGCTGTTGTGTTTATTTGCATTTAGAGTAGAAAGGTAGGAACCTGCACAAGTGGACACCAGAGATGCATGTTAATGTGGGCCGTCCACTGGAGACGGCCGCATGTGGAGCTGCATGTTAACAGCAGGCGCAAACAGCGACACAACACGGGGTGGAACAGTCCCACCGAGACCCACAGAGTCCCACCGAGACCCACAGAGACCACCGAGACCCACAGAGTCCCACCGAGACCCACAGAGACCCACCGAGACCCACAGAGACCCACAGAGTCCCACCGAGACCCACCGAGACCCACAGAGACCCACTGACACCCACAAAGACCCACAGAGACCCACCGAGACCCACAGACACCCACAGAGACCCACAGACACCCACAGAGACCCACCGAGACCCACAGAGACCCACCGAGACCCACAGAGTCCCACAGAGACCCACCGAGACCCTGAAACAAGACAAGCGAACTCTTCTAGGCAATAAATTATTGCTTCTCAAAAGCAATAAATCAACTAATCGCCTCATCAATGAAAACAAACTCATTAATTTCCATTTATTGATTTTCTCTCTTTCTACCAAAACCTGGATGATGAAAGTTTTCAGTTTGGTGTTTTGGTCTCAACGTTTCTTTGAACGACAATCTTGTTCATAAAAACTTCATAATTATTTTTTATTTATTTCGGATATTTAAATCGTTTTCCTGTTCCAGCATTAAATGTTCATTAGTTTGAGAATGTGTTATCATGATAATGATCATATAATATCATTATCATGATATTAAAATGGTCTCAAAACAATATTATCGTTTATCACAATAATTTATCATCCAGCTGAATCTTTTATTGTGACAGAGACACTAGCAGCTTGATTTAAGTTAATAAAATAAACAATTTACCAGAAAGAAAACATTTACCAGTACTTTGTTTAAATTGTTAAATTACTTAATATTACAAGAAAAACATCAGAGGAATTTTAATAAAGATGTAATATTAATAAACTGAAGTGGTAGTTTTATAACTAAAATACCAAAACTAAAAATAAAATGAGGAATGTTGAGCGTTTAAAATAAGTAAACAATTAATCTGCATCACTTATTATTGGTACAGAAATGATTGGAGTCGATCGGAGCTTTGCTCTCATTAAAACATTTTGTTCCAATTTTAAGGCTTTCATCTGGAAACACTGCGACTTCATTCCATTAAAGTTTCCCGTGTCTTTTAGAAAAGCTCTCAGTCTTTCCCCGACACGCTGCTGCACCACTTTGGTTTGGTTTGAACGTTTTTCCTCCTGAATACATTTCCATCTTTTCTTCAGCATGAATAAAAAACTAATCACCGTTTTTACCGATTCCTTAAAATGTGACCAACATCAACACAGAAACTCTGAAACTGTGGTTTTTCAGATAAACTGAATCCTTTTTGTTGTTTTTATTTTAATACGGTCCAACACAAGAAACCAACACAATGTAAACAGGAAGTTGGGCTAAAATGTTGCCTGCAACTTCCTGTTTCCTTCAGATTTTGATCGTGCGCCTTCAGTCATCATAAACACCATTTTTACCAACACAGACAGTTTCAAATTGCACTTTCTCTTTAAATATCACATTTGTATAATTTACAGTGTTTCCTGTACATGTGGTGTGCTTTTAATGCCTGTAAACCCGATTTCCCTGACTGGACGCTAACGGCTGATATCCTCACATTAGCTTCTTTCACGTCGTCAACAATTATCGTCGTCTTTCGCTCCGTCTTTCCTCCTGATCCAATTAGAGCTTCTAATGACCAGAATCATAATTAGCCGCCCTCATTCTGCCGTTCCCATTATCGTCATCATCATCATCATCTTCATCACGCTCACACGCCACTGGACAGGATGCACGGAAGGAGGCAGGCCCGTTCATTCATATATGGCTCAGTTACGAACATCAAAGCTGGATCAGCAGAGGAGCAACTCCAAAAAGTTTCTCCGGTCCGAGGTTCTGGAAATGTTCGGTCAACATCCGTCGAAAAGTTCAGTTTCTCCAGAGCAAAATAAACGGTACAATCCAAGTAAAGTTCGTGATTTGTTCCAAAAATGCGTCCAAAAACTGAAGACAAGCAGATATGTCCAACGGTGAGTTCAAAGTTCACAGCGCCGAACCCTAGGTCCATCAGGTCTCACTGTACAGTCCAAACAATTGTCCATCATCACGTCCAACCTGGTCAACATCAGCAATCTGCTGTAAAAACAACATCATCTGCATATAAAACAACCACATCTTACCGCGTGGGATCAGCTGAGTCAGCAGATTTTACTCCCCATTTTAGGTCAGAAAAACAAAACGGGTTGGTGGAAATGTTATAAACTCATAACGCACTAAATGTGCATATAACGTCATCAAGTTTTTGTTTTGAAGAGTTTTGGAAAATCTATTTTTCTATATTTCAGTTTTGTTAATTTACCAAAAACCAGCATCTTGTTTGATAAACGAGTTTTCAGACGGAACGATTCAAATAATAAAAGTTACTTTTTGTCATTTATTTCTAATTGAAAATCAGATTTTGTTTCTAATCCACGTCGAATGGATCAAATTTCATTTTAAATAAATTCAAATTCAGCCAATAAACATCCAGCTGCTGGGCTCTGCAGCATCGGACGCTTCGCTATAAACTGTTTTTAAAACCTCCTTGTTTTGTTGCCGTCATTTCGGTCGCATCGTTTTAATAAAAATAAAACTTTGCAGCGTCATGAAGTCTCAAAATCACAGCAGCAACTCAGCAGAAAAACTTTCCTAAACAATCTTGATCTGCAACATAATACAGAAACTGAAAGAGAAAATATTGAAATTATTTAACAACATCCACATTTTCCTTTCAGTTTCTTTTTCTTAATTTACATTTTAACCCTGTAAATCAACTGGATTTGGGTTATACGCCATAAAATGTTAAGTTTATGGGACTTTCCTTGCTAACAAAGGAAAGTCCCATAATTTTCACCTCTAAGGTAATTTATAAATTTATAAATGGAAACTTGATCTCTGCCTTAAATAGAGAAATGAGTGAAAATTGAGACTTTTATGTATAATTAATAGCTTTGTCTAAAATGCCGTTGGACATTTAGACTTCAAATGTTTGTCAAAGCTGTTTGCTTCCAACCTGCCAGGATGAAATGACAGCATCGTGTCTTTCATGTTGCAGCCATTTTGTTTTGTTTTCTCTTTGAAATCTTTTTTCAGCTCATTAAAGCAAAAGACCAACCAGAACATCGTCGCTCATCAGAGAACAATTATTCCTGCACATGTGGGCTCTAAGTGTTCAAGCTGCCGTCGTCTTTATGATTTTCTGTTGTTTTGTTTCTCGTTCTGAAGCAGCAAAAGCCTCAAACTGTTGAAGTTTTTGCTGTTTGACTCCCAGCTGCGTCAGTGAATGCTGCGAAGCGCTAATGAGTCTGAACGAGTTTTCTGAATGCTGTGAACAGAGGAGACCTGGTTCAAACCGTGTTAATTACAGCTCTGATCGACATGCCGTCAAATGGAAGCTGGTTAAATAAAGAAAACAAGTAAAAGTCAGGTTTTAACTCAAACTCTATAGGCCTGATGAGGCCGTCTGCTCTGATTGGTCAGTTAAAGTTCTAAACTCTTCAACTTACAGACTTTGCTACTAATTTTGAGAAGTTTCAGATCTTTCTAAAAACCACAGCAACTCTGTTAGATTTTTCTGATTAAGACATTTGGAAACTGAAATATGAAAAGTATTTTGTTTTTACTGGCATCATCAGTAGATCTTTGCACATGAATTGTTTCTTTTTTTAGATTGTACTTGTACTTGTATTTGAAATTAAACCCAATTATGTTTAATTTCACCAACCTCTAGAAACAAAAGGTTTCATCAGTCCACAGATTGACCATTTAAACTTTATATCACTTATATGGCTTATGTTTAATTAAATTCCAGATGTTAGCAATCGATTTGCTTTTTTTCAATGTAAAGAAATTAAACAAATGCGAAAAGCTTAAGGTTAAAGTGGCCAAATATTGTGGTTTTCTTTAAATTCCAGAGTTTTTGTTGTTACATTTTGTTGGTTGTGATTTTGTTGACGGATATAAAATCTGAGGCTAGCTAACCCACGCTAGCCTGGATCAACTGTTGTCACGTTTTTACAGCACAATTTGACCACAAGGGCTTCATGTTGAGAAACACCATCGATGAACACATTGAACTTCTTTTAAAACAAAACCAGTTCAGAACCAGCCATTAGCCAGTCAGGCCAGTTGTTTTGAGTGCGTCCATTAGCTAGAAGTGCGTTAGCTTAGCAGTCAGAGTGCAGCTAGCTTCGCTCCAGCAAGCCAGCGGAGCGTTAGCCGTAGGTGGAGCTTGGAGGTTTGCGAAGCCACTGGTAGAAGTGCCGCCGATGGAGGCGGTGCCAACGGACGTTCCCCTCTACGATTTCCAACGCTCGGGGCAGCGCAGGCCCCGCCCCCACGCCGCTGGACTGGATAAACTCCTTTAACTGGTGAAGGACAGGATGGGGCGAAAACACAAATGTAAAAACAAGAGTTATTGGTGTTGGAACGAACATCGGCTTCAACCAACCCAGGAAAACTGTGCGTGTCTAAGTGGTGTATTTTTATTCAACAAATATTTTTTTTTATCTCAAACAGATATTAGCAATTTGCTGAATGTGCAAATGCAACTAATTCAGTAGCCTGTCATGAAAGAGAAAGTGTCTAAGGTTTAAAGATCTTATAAAATCTCATTTAAATTTAAATTAGTCATAAACTGGTGTGTTATGATGAAGATGTTTGCTGGAATGCACAAAGATCATTTCCAGGCAGTGAATGCTGTTAAAAACGTGGCCAAGTTTCTTCAGTGATAATATGACAATCACCGTCTTTGGCTGAGTTTCCATTATAAATGTCTGCAAAACCGTCAATATTCTGCTAATGTTGAAAACATTTAATTTCACAAGTGGCAGATAAATAAACAAAATTAAAATCACATGTTAATAAGTCATACATCATCCAAAAAAACATGCATCCACCAACCACTTCCTGCCTTCTTTTTTGTCATTTCTGCCAGTAGTAACATCCAGTCTTTGATCATGTGACTCATTATGGGAAAAAAGTGTTTTGCAAAATAAACCAATTTGAATATGGATAAAAAATGGCAAAACCAGCTGGTATGCTTCTGCTAATTTCTTCCTGCATCCTGATCGTGTGAACCAGACAGAGGAGCGATTATTTACTGGAGACTTTAATGGGATTTAATGACTCTGGACTCCAGCCGTGGAAGAGCAGACAGTTCCTTAGCTGCTTTATTCTTTTTACTGAACCAGTTCTGACCAGGCACTGGAAACATTTCAGCTGAAAGCGCAAAGTGTGTGACAGCGATTTAAAGAAAAGCATCTGAAAAGAAGATTTTTTTAATGTGAAAAGAGAAATAATTGAACTTGTTTCAGGTCAAAGACCAAAGAGGGAACTTGCTTCTGTACACAGTTTGACAGATCCAGTGGAGCACAGAAGGAAACCTTTCCCTTTAAGTCTCTTTACTTTGAATCATTTGTTAACGCTGCACTCGCTTCCCTCTCCACAGTTTCAGTTTCTATTTACTTTCTCCTTCCCTTTCTTCCTTTTTGCTCCCCAGAGTGATTCGCCCAGACATTTGTTCAGATCTGAAATAAAAACCCCATGTCAATCTTTCCCTTTGTTGAGGTTTTGTATTCCAGCGTCCCGAGGGAAATAATGATGTTTTGTTCTGAGGTTTCACTGACAGTCAAAGCCATACAGAGACTGTAATTTGTTACCATAACAACAAGAAGAGCAGAAAAAAGGGCAAAGGGATAGATTTTCATTGAGGAACACCGTTAACCTTCAGCTTTTATGTTATTTCTGCTTCGTGTTTTTATCCAGGCGTCTTTCCTTCTGTGTGAATAAAACAGGTGAAGCAGCTGTGAAACGACTCGACATGGAAATGATTAATCCAGCTTTACTTACCCAGATTAATCAACCCTGTATGTAAAATATTGATGAGGTGGTGAGTCCCAGAAGGACGTGTTAATGCGCCGTGATTAATTGGTGTCTCTGATTTTCTAACGGTCGCAGATCAAACGCTTTTTCAAGTCCTGCTGCTTCATTCTTCACCGAAGTACCAAAAGATTTACATTTGCTAAATTGGTAATAAAAAGGAACATTTATCCTGGTCGACAGATTTTCTTCTTCTTATAACCAAACTCATGACAGTACATCAGTTCCACTAAATATCGTAGGTTGGGGAACATTAGCTTAAAAATCGGGAAGCGATTCAGTGTTTTAGTCCCTGAAAGGCCGGAACATCCGGGTCGATTCTGTGGCAACATGTTACATTTTCAGTTGCTTCAGTTCTCTTTCACACTGCGCTGAGTCAAACTAACCAAATTAATTAGGCAGCCTGTTCCCCTCTCCACCTGTGGGGGCGCTATGCCAGGAGCCACTGAAGGAAACGACATGAAAACCTCTGAAGAAGACAAAGTGCTGTCAGACTTTAACGGTTAGAGGATTTTTCTTTAGTCTTTGGCTGAAAACCACGAGCCATTTCTCCCGTTAGCACTAAGCTAACGCATTTGTTTTGGTATTTACCCAGAATGCCGTGCGCTGCAGTCCACTTCCTGCTTATGCATTTCAACTGAACAGAGTCAGTTGAAATGGATGTTGTCACAAACGTTTTAACACCTGATTGTTTGTGTTTGGACCAAAACTGCAACACGAGTTTCATTTGTTTTGTTTGCGTTTCTGTATTTACCTCATTAAGTTCTCGCTCCGTGTTCAGGAACTCTGTGACTCCACCGATGAGCTTTGAATTCATGAACAAAGCTTCTCCGTATCTGGACAGAAATGGCGACGCGGTCAGAGGAACACACAGAAACAGGAAACAGGAAACAGGAAGTGAACCGGCTCCAGGCTCTCCCGTCTCACCGGGCGTTCAGGATCTCCCACTTGTCTCTGAAGTATTTCCAGGCCAGGTTCCGACCTTGAGGGTTTCGTCCCACGTGGATGATGACGTCGATCACGTCCTGCTCGGGGACGAGGTCAGAGGTCAGAGACAGGTTCAGTAACCTAGAAAAAACAAACGCAAGGAAAAGAAAAACACGAATTAAAGAAGGTTTGTAAAACAGGATAAACTTCTACCAACTACAATTCATTTTGAAACAGGATGTAAAAGTCAAAAATCAAATCATCAAGATAGAAAATCACTTCAGAAAAAGTTCTGGTAGATTAGGCATTTATCGATTAATCGATTAATCGATTACTGAAATAATCATCAACTAATTTAGTGATTAATCGTTAACTGGAGAACAGACTAAAAAAGGCCTTTTGTGAAAGAACAAAAACACTCAGCAGTAAAAAGGTCAAAACTAAACAATATATCTATATTTTCAGTTAAAGAGAAAATCTCAAAGTATTTCTAAAATATGCCATAAAAAGGTTCCATTAGTTACCAAATCTAAACTGGGCCTTAAACGATGAATCGATATCAATCATTTGGTGACGGAGCTGATGGTAAACTGATTGCTTCAAAAGTGACACAATGTCGACAAAAATGATGACTTTAAATTGAACTTTGAAGCGACTCTGTCTGAGTTGTAAAGTTACTGAGCAGTTAGTTGAAACAACAAAACAACCAGTTCAGTCTGTTTCTGAAAAACATCCTGATATGTGAGAATTTCGGTTTTCCATCTGCACTGAGGCATGACCTCCCCCCGATTTCATTTCCCAAAAAGAAGCGCACGCCTCCACGCCGCAGGAAATAAAGACTTTGGTCCCTTTGCAGAGACTCTGTGACCTTCAGCCACACAAACATGGAGCCGAGGCAGGAAAAGGTCAGGTGGTTTGATGAAAATTGATATTTTCTGGCCGTGTTGTCGCCGTCCCTCCGCTCGCTGTTCCTGTCAACCGAAAATCACTTCCTGAAAGGACACACCTGAGCTACAGTAATCAGATTACTCCAGGCTGCAGCCGACTGACAGAAAGATTTCACAAACACCAGAAATAGCATGTTTTCTTTGGTTTTTTAGATGTGGGAGGGAAAAAGTTCAGGGTTTTCTTTCACTTTCCTGTTTCCCATTTCTGTGTTTTCCTGTTGGTTTGGTTTCTGCTGCCGTTTCATTAAACCCTGAAATCAATTTCCTCTCCTTTCCCACAATCCCTCTGTGCTGAAACCATTTCCTCTGTGACCAATCAGGGAGCTTCACGGCTTCGCGTGATGACTCCTGCGTGTGTGTGTGTGTGTGTGTGTGTGTGTGTGTGTGTGTGTGTGTGCGTGCGGCTGATTGGATAAGGTGTACCTGCACACAAACACACACATTCATGCAACAACCTTGCTCTGAGTGTGTAACATCCATCTTCCACATATTTCTGAACACAATAGCTGCGGCTAACGGCTGATAAACACTCTGATGTTCCCCAGACGCAGCCAGAGCCGATTCCTCTGCTTTACGCTCACATTTTCACCAACTTTCATTCACTTTGCTCCATCTTTAGTCAGAATATCACAGGGCCCAACATTCAGCAGAGCCTGACCTTTCACCTCATGTCAATGAAAATATTTGGCCTCTGAAGTTTGGTAGTTATGTAAGGAACTGTAATCTGATTACTGGGTTGATGTAGCACTTAATGATTTCCTCGTTCCTGAAAAAGGAAATCAGATTAGAGAAACACGTTTCAGAAAAACGTGATGGACTAAAAAAGTAGCAACTTTTCTGCCAATAAAAATCTGAACTTCTGAGCTGAAAAAGTGAAAAATTTGCAAGAAAAACTGAAATTTTGAAATTAATCTCAAACATTTTCTATGATGAAACTAAAACATTTTTGTGCACCAAAAGTCAAACATTTGCAAAAAAACCAAACTCAGAAATATTGAGTAATCGCTGGAATTTTCTCTGAAACTCATAAAATTTTCTGAAGAATTTTAAATTAGTTAAACTTCAATATTTTTTCTTGCTGTTTTCCTCTGCAGAGGAAGCCAATGTGATGCACCGCTAGCTAGTGCATCACAAAGCAGAGTAAACAAAGGTGTAAATGAATCCCAGAATGAAGAGCGATCGCTGAGCCACTCCCTGTCTGATCGATTGCATTGATTAGGCTTCCAGCCCGTCCTGCTCCAGGAGAAGAGACGCAGCACCTGTTGAGGAGGAAGGTGTTGTCGGAGCAGGTCAGCGCCTCCAGCAGGATCTTCTTCTCTGAGACGGCGCTGGTGGAGTGAAACTTCATCCAGATAAACTCCCACACGTCCTCGTCCATCAGGCTGACCCCGGTGCAGTAAACGATGTCCCGGATGTTGGGAGGAATCCTGCAGACGGGATGAAAATAAAAAAATCAGAGAGTTCAGGCATGGGAAATGTAAAGCGTGTTGATAAGGGCTGGATTTAACTGGTGAGGGAAGAGCAGGACGAGAGCAGGAATCGTAATGAACCCAAAAGCCCTGATAAGACGCTTCCTCTGGATTAACCCCGACACTTTCTGGGTGCTAATTTCTCTCTCAGCAGGAAGCTGCACTGAAAAACCTTCAGCTGGACATGAAAAACACACCTTACACTGCAAAAAACTGCTTTTTTTAATCTAGTTTCTTGTGCAAATGTACTAGTTGACTTTGAATAAGACAAAACTAACTCAAAAGTAACTTTTCACCAAGATATAGGAGTTTAAGTAAATAATTCCTCATCAATAAACAAAGTTCCACTGGCAGATTATTTTACTGCAACATGGGAAATAATTTGCCTTTTCAACTAGCAGATATTTATTGGTAATAAGGAATTATTGACTTAAAACAACCTCCTGTATTTCTATGGAAAGTTACTTCTAAGTTAGTTTTATCTTATTTCAAGTATATTAAGATATGTGCACCAAAAATACTTTTTACAGTGTAACAGACTCAACACATTTGTCAAAATTCACAGCATTTCACTTTTATGCTCATTAAAACCAAACTCTGACTGGTGGAAATGTGATTTTTAAAAACCCAGAAATGTTTCAAAATAGATTTTCCTCCTGAAAACAAAAAGAAAAATCAAAACCAGGACTAGAAATCTGCAGCCTCATTAACTTGCTTCCCACCTGTGGTTTTTGTCACTTTTATTATTCCCAGTAAACACTTCCATGGAGTGAACTGGGATGCAGAGCACGTGTGTTGACTGACAGCAGTTCATATGCTGCTTTTCACCACATATTCCCAACATTTACACTCGCTCTGGAAAATGGTGGCACACCGATGTGCAATCATACAACTGTACAACTTTGAAAAGCAGAAGTGGAGCCTGCTGCACAACCATTCAGAATGAAGCAAATGGTCTCTGGATGGTAAGTCAACAACAAAACACTTGTCTTTTCCAGCAGCCATTGAACCGGCTGACCAAATGTTCTGAAATGCTGCTGCGGTTGCTAGGCAATGTCACAGTTTCTGCTGATTTGTCACTTAACAATGAGGAGGTTTGTGAAAGGGTTTGTTTTCCAGACACCAAAAATAATTAAATTATTGCCAGAAAATGCTTGGATGTCTGTTTTAAGAAGCAGTTGAGACCCAAATGGAAGAATGAAAACAGCAAAATGGGAATTTTGCATTACAGTTTTAATAAAAGCGTAATTCACAGCAAACCTCTAAACTTAACCTTTAAAAGGGATTTGCTGCGTTAGTATGTGGCTTTTGCCACCATAAGGTCCTTATTTTGCTCCATAAACAGGTAAACACTCCATAAACACACAAACTGGATCCTCAATGAAAGGAAATTATATTCATTTCTTTCACTCTGTGAAACTGAGTGAAATGGTCAGAAAGCAAAAGTAAGTGAGTTCCTCTGACCGCAAAATGACATATTAAACTGCTGAGTGTGTGTGTGTGTGTGTGTGTGTGTGTTTATGTGTGTGTGCGTGTGTGTGTGTGTGTGTGTGTGTGTGTGTGTGTGCGTGCGTGCGTGCGTGCGTGCGTGTGTGTGTGTGTGTGTGTGCGTGCGTGTGTGTGTGTGTGGTGGCCCCTGACTACATTTGATGAATGGTGCAAATTTCACTTGTGACAAAACAATTTTCACAAATTGCAGGTGAATTTATCTTGTTAATGTTGAGGAATTATTTATTTTTAAAAAGCTGCTATAAGTTGCTGAAAAGTTACTTGTAAGTTAGTTTTTGTCTTTTTTTAGTTTACCAAGACATTTGCACTAAAATCTGTTGTCATTGGGTTGCCATGGCAACCGGTGTCCACTGGTAATAAAGCCAACTCCGAGAACGAGAAAAAGCCAAAGATACGAGTCGGTTTTAGTTGTTTTTTGCTCTTTTTTTCAGTCTGCTGTAATTTTAAAAAGATCAATAAACGACAGAAACTGGATTAACTGCATCGTTTGTTTGTAAAACGTCAAAGAGAATAAAATGTTGCAGAAAGTTTTTACAAATTACATTTTCTACTGTGGAAATTATGTCCAGTACAAAGGAGAAAACTCACTTAGTGTAAGAGGAATGGAAGTCAATACACACTCTGAATGCAGGCAGAAAGACAAACACGGGGTGTGTGTGTGTGTGTGTGTGTGTGTGTGTGTGTGTGTGTGTGTGTGTGTGTGTGTGTGTGTGAGTGATCCAGGGACAATTGCATTATTTACCAACCTGGGAAATCTTTTTAGAGATGCTCCACTTAAGAGCAACACAGACTCATTCCTGCTGACGGAGGCAGAAAGCAGAAAGCGTTCCTCCATGACAGCAGCTGCCAGCGCTAAACTCCGCCTCCTCCGTTTTTAACCTGCGACTGTTCCTGAATGTCCGTCCCGTCGCTGATAAAACTTCAGAGCGATAACGTGACTGTTCTGCCGCGTCTCCCTCCAGATGGCTCTGATGCCATTAGCTTCCTCTGCAGTCTGCAGAGGATGTTTCGGGTCCTGAAGCTATTTTTCCTGAAATATCTCGTCCTTCCTCTGTATCAAACTCCCACTCTGACAGTAAACATGCCTCTGCACCATCTGCTCGCTCCGTCCGTCGCTCTGTCTGTGGGATTCTGCAGAGTGAGTGTCACTCTGGCGTTCCCCAGAACTGCTGATGAAACACTGAACTGATCGGGCAGAAAAAGAGCGGCCTAGTCAAAGGTTAAAGGTTGAGATACGTTGTCCCAGCAGATGGACTCAGACATGAAGTTTTAAATCTCCTTCAGGAGCAAAAAGCGACTTTCTGTCTGATTCATTGTGTTTATAACGAAGTAAAAGGGCCACGCTAAGAAAAAGAAACAAATATTCATCATCATCATCATCATCATCATCATCATCATCATCATCAATCACTTTATTTTGGAAGTGATTGATCAGCGAAGTCCTGATATTACAAACTTTTCTCATGATGTTGTGACTTCATTCTTCCAACCTCGTGGAGGAAATCGGAAACGTTTTTTCCAGAGTTGCTTCACTTCGTTGGGTTTTGCAGACACTTGTCTTTGAATGTCCCACCACATCATCTGGGCTTTGACTAGGCCCTTCCAAACACTGACTGTTTTCTTTCTCAGTCATTTAGTTGCTGTCTGGTTTTACTGGTCTGTTCTTGGCCCAGTTTGGATCCAGTCGTTCTGAGTATCTCTGGTAGTTTGGTTACCGTTCGGATCCAGTTGCTGTTTATGTGAAGAACTACGGCGGATAAACGATCACTAATCAGAGCCGATTAACGTCAGAACAATGAAATGATCAGGAATTAGTGGCTCAGTAAATCCATCCCTCACAGGCTTGACTGACGGAGAATCGGTGTGAGACGCTTTCACACAACTGCAGGAGATAATTTAATCTCCATGTTCAGTGGGTGTACCTCCATTTCCTGTAACCTGATTAGACACGCTGCTTCTGCTGGGAAAAGGGCTTCAGCCAATAATTATGCTCTGTTGCAGACATTGTTAACTATTATTGAGCTTTGTAAAAATATTCACAACCCCAGGACATTTTTTTATGTTCTGATACATTGGAAACAAAAATTAATCTGTTCTCCTGCGTTTGTATGAGACAAAGAGAATAAAAATAATTAAATAATCTAAAGCACATGTGTCAAACTCAAGGCCCGGGGGCCAAATCCGGCCCGCCGTAGCTTTTTATGTGGCCCTCCACAGTGTAGACTAAATACTAAGTGTGATTAAATATTATATTATCAGTCATATCAATGCAGTTTTTATCTGTTTACTGCCAATTTATATCAATCAATCTCTCCAGTTTCTTGAGAATTTAGTTGATGTCTGATTATAGTCCATGATTTATACAGTGAGTAAATAAACAGTCGGGTTTATTATTAGTTTCTGAAGGGACTGAAAAGATCTTCAATAATATTATGTAATTTTAAGTATTTATTGACATATTAACAGTTTGTGAACAGGTTTTATCTACACATTCTGGCACAACCGGCCCTTTAAGAGCCTCCATGATCTTGATTTGGCCCAAAACGAAAATGAGTTTGACACACCTGATCTAAAATGTGAAGCAAGTGCAAAACTCAGAGTGATGAATACACTTCCCCCAGCTTCTTGCTGGTTTTATGAAGAGTAACAGGAGGATGAACCTGCGCGCTGTCGCCCCCTACAGGCACGGCTGTGAAACGAGGCTCAGATGAAACAGCAGCTGAACCTTTCTGCATTAAAAGGCATAAATTTAAAGCCAGACTCATTTTCTTTAGAAATGCTGGATATAATTCATAAAATATTGGAGAAAAGGAGGTTAATTGAGGTGAAGCAGTTTATTGGTGCCCGTAACCCCGTTACAAGTTTAATCCATCCATTTGTCACCAAGATAACTTCAACAAAGATCTTCTTACAACCATTTAATTTACAGTGAATCCCCACTGTGGTGTGATTAATATTCCATATACTGCGCTCTTCAGTAATTACTCTCTCCCTCTCCTGGTCTTTGTGGTTTTATATTCAGGTGCGACTCCTCTGAGCAAAATAAGAGCTAATATTTAGTCCTGATTGGAGCAGGCTGGGGTCAGATCAGCTCTTCTCTGCCAGGGCTTTAATTGTTGGATTCTGATAATAAAAGAATGTTTGGGATTTAAAAATGCAGAAGGACTGCAGATAGGATTAATACTTTTTTAGAACTCACCCTTTGGAAACATTAATCCTAAATGAATGTGGAATTATTTGACACTTTTCCACCAACGTGTATAAAATCTATGCAAAACGACTAAAATGTTAATAGAAATGGCTTCTATTAATATTGGGATAATTTGAGGATTTGTAATTTTAATAGAAAACTACCAACTAAATAATCAACAATTTCAATTAAAAACCCAAATTTGATACTAAGTTACTGACTAGACATCAACAACACAGATATATCATGTCTGTATATTATATCATCTGTTCTGGCGCTACATGTTTGTCACTGAGATGCTATTTCAGGCTAACTCTCTTTAGCACAACCTGAACACACTTTTCCAGCGTCCAATCAGATCGTTTTTATTTAAAAACAAATGTTGATGCGTCAGATAAACAGGCGTAGCAGAAACGCCCAAATGCAAAGGTTCTGGCTGGAAACGGTTTTCTAAACATTTAAACTAATATTACATATTTATAACACATTTATACACCAAATCAATGCAGGTTTAGTTATTTTCCGTGGTAACGCATTATTGTGAGATTATTGCAAGTTTTCAACAAAAAGGGTCAGAAATATTAGATATTATAATTAAGCGATGCTAACGCCCACCTGTAGGTGGCAGTATTTATTACTTCTACTGTTGCGTCCATTTAAGCTGAAGTCACTTTTGCAAAGTATTGTGCAAAAATGAAAAATATAAGAATCAGAATCCTGGAGGAGAATCAGTTTGTGAAGAAAGTCCATATTGTTTTATTTTAAGAAGTGCAGACAGACAGTTTATTTGAATTTTAAATGATTATTTTTGGGTTTTATCTCAACTGGCTTCATTACTTAATCTGTTATAAACCGTAAACATTTAAATACAATCCTGACGTGTAAAACAACCCAGAAGATAAATATTCATTCATAAACGCTGCTTAATGAAGTCAGAACGTTTTTTTCTGGGTTCTATTATTTAAGGAAGCCTCTCATCATCAGCTCCCCGCTGTCCTCCACAGAACTCAAGCATCTGTTTCTATTTAATTTGCCGTTTGAAATTTAATTTCACAGATCTCGTTAGGAACCCGGAGGGAGCGAATAAACTTCGATGGAAACACAGGAGAAGAAAAAGACGGGATCATGTGACCGAATCGATGATCAGAGATGCTCACGGATGTTTGTTGTGTTTTCAGATCTTATTGACTTGCAGGAATGACAAACTCATTTCCATTTGGGGATAAATCAGGATCATGAAGGTTCTGAAAGGGCCACATGTCCCAGAATGTATTAATAAAACCCACCAAAGTGTTAAAACATTTACAAACGGCTATATGTGCATCCGATAAGTACTTCTTGAAATTAAGTAATATTTAGTTGTTTTTTTTTTACAATCTAAATCACTGATTTGAGGAGCTAATTTAGAAATATTTGTAAAATATTTTTCAATATTTGCTCTTTTGTCTGACAGTAAATGTGAGTTTTTGTTCGATAACCGACTGTAACTAGAATCAAGTAAAGCTGAGGAAGCAGAGCACGAGAATGAAATACTGCCACCTGTAGGTGGGAGTTAGCATCACATAAAGCTTCAAGTTTTTGAATGTTTTGGTGGAAAAATTACAGAAAAATCTAAATGCATTATTATTGCAAACGAGTGTGTGGATCTGTTGCTTTTCCATGATTGTGAAATCGCACAAAACTGGAGGCTGAAGAAAATTAACAGATAAAAACTGTTTTGACTGATACAATAATATTTAAGCAGGTAAACGTTGTTAAAGGTTTTATTTATCTGACCCGGGCCTTGAGTTGGACACACGTGGACTAAAGTTTAAAGTTTAATGTAGCTGCGATGCATTCAGGTACGCCTCAGAAAAGTGTGTGCTGCACCTGTTCTTGTTGCTGGAGATCCAGTCGGAGATGTAGGCGACGGCCTGGCGGTGGCACTGCTTGTTCCCGAAGCTGCAGGCCAGCATGATGAGCTCTCGCTGCAGCTCTCTGCAGGAAACAGGAAGACATTCTGACCAATAACAGAGACGGAGGATTCAACCTGGACTCCACTGAGCGTCACGCTCCCTGCTAATGAGACGCAGAGACGAGTTTTTCATTTAATCGACTCGAGACAAAGCTGAGAAAAAACTGAATCTGGAGAATTTCCAGACATCTGTCCGATATTTCTTCTTCTGCAGAGAAAATAAAGCGGCAGTCAGGATTTGTTTGAGCCGTTCTGATGGAATAATTATAACTAAACTATAAATTAATTTACTCTGGATTTACTCTGACCCACACAGGGTCATAAATATACATACACCCTGATTGAAACCATTATTTCCAACATCAGCGCTTAAAGTAACACTTGAAAGTTTAAACAGACTGACTCGCTAACAGACCAGCCTGCTGCCTGCTGCCTGCTGCCTGCTGCAGACCATCGGACCCGGCTGACCAGAACCGCTCCTCTTACTCTGTCTGGTACGACGCCTGCAGGATGTTTCCCTCTGTTCCCGGTCCGTTTGTCGGCCAGCCCATCTGATGGTACCGGGACGCCACCTGCTTCAGCACGTAGTCCTGGATACACACACACACACACACACACACACACACACACACACACACACACACACACACACACACAGACACACACACACACACACACACACACACACACACACTGGGTCAGCACCAGCAGCCCATTCTGGAGCTCAGATGGATCATGATGGATCGGTTGTTTACGCTGAACAGCCTGTAGTCGTCTGTGCGGTCCAACAGTTTGTCCAGCTGGTACAGCGCCCGGCTGGCGGCGTGCCACGGCAGGAAGGACGTCTCCTCCGGCAGGTAGCCAATCAGCTGCAGGGGAACGCCCTGTGGGAGGTACCCCGCCCTGAGAGTGGGAGGGGGAGGATGGAGACCAGAACATCGTCACCGGTCCATAGCGCTGAGCCAGAGACGGTTCCTTCATGAACACACCTGACTGAAATTTCCCTCCCACCATCTTCAGATCTAAAAATAACTGGTTACCTACACCAAAGCCCCGCCCACACAACAGGAAGTAGAATGTTTCACTTTGAAAAGTCCGTATGTGACGTCACGATGCAAAGGGTCTGTACCCTCCAGTCTGATCAGAACCAAACAATATTATTATTGTTATTCACAGCCAAACGCAACACAAATGCCAAAGCAATCATCTGGTCTAAAACTTCTGCTATTCTCTAATAACCTCCCTCTGCTCTCTCTTTAAACTGCTGCTGAGGTTGTTTGGGACCCACAGTGGTGCATTCAGGGTCACTAAATCAATGTAAAGTCAGATTCCACGGTTCAGACTCGCTCTTCATTTCAACTCTCAGGAGTGATCCTCAGAATAGCTCAACACAGAAACAAGTTGAGGGAAAGTTGGCCTCTAAATGCCATAGCAACTATTAGGCAGGCGGCGCCACATCACAACCCAGCGCATAATAACGAGCTCTCTGTGCGCGTTTGTTAACATTCATGCTGGTTTTGTACCTGCTTCCTGCTTCAACCTTCAGCCTGAACCTCATGAATATCGATGTGGGCCTGAGGTTGAGCAGGGAACGTATACTCACGAGGTTCAGGCATCTTCAGATCGGGGAGAGCTTTTCATTCAGCAGATCCACAGAAACACTTGACTGAAATGTTCAGGGACAGGCCGACTCTCTGACGTTCACTGAAAGTTAATCTGTCGGAGATAAGACTCTCCAAGTCTCCGAGTAGCAGAGAAACCCCTCAATTCCAACCATCGCATTTCCATAATCTGCCTCGTATCGTCGCCAGGACCCATCATGCACCTGGGCTCCGACGCATTTCCATAATCCTTCCGGTCTGCAGAGACTTTTGGTTCAAAACGATCCAAAACGCTGACAAGATTTGACATGAAAGAACCAGGAGAGAGACGGAGAGAAGAGCGAGATGCGACGGTAACCATGGCAACGTCAGTCGACCGTTTATCCGTTTTCTTTCCTGTACTCATCCCCTCAGCGTTTTCCATTTTTATCAAACTCCATCCATCATCTGTCTGTCCATATTAGCATTCCAACTCTCATTCTCCTCAAACTGAAAGTGAGATAAGAGTCGGACATGTTGACGCTTCAAAACGACGCGTATCCGTTGGAAACGGAGACACGAGGACGACGGTGTCAACCGAACTCTGGGAGTCATCAGGACGGGCGTCCCGGTCTGTGTTTCTGACCCATGTTCTGTCATTCTGCTTCCTCAGTTATTGAACACAGGAGACGGGTTCTGGTTCCTCTGGACCTGACATGTTACTTGGTACTTTCCAGAAGTTACAGAAAACTTTCCCACAGCTGTCAGGTTACTTTCTATAATGTACAAGGCATGGACTAGGACCTTAGAGCTTGAAAAGTTAATTTAAAAACTTACTGGTGATTTGTTTGTCGTAGAATAATCCAGTTCTGGTACTTTCCTCCAGCTTACAAGGTTAATTTCAGAACTTACAAATTGTATTTTTAAATATGTTTCACAGTTTAAAGGACACTTTAACACGAGGCATGTTCTGCCAAAAACATCTGAAATTTTGCGATTAATCTCAGAAATATTCTAGAAACATATTATTGAATTTTTTTTTAAACCTTGGATATTTCGGAGATTGAAAATGTGTAAATTTCTTAGAAACTTTTAGATTAATCTCAGAAATTTTTTTGTGAGATTAATCATTTTTTGAACCAGATTACTTTTTCTACTCTGTCCAGAACCAGAACTTTGCTCTCTGGAAAGCGGGTATTTTTCAGACGTTTTCTGGAACTTTCTAAACCTTGCCGAGTTATTTTCACAAGTTGCTGTTTGTTTTCTAGATCTTTCTAGAGTTACAACGTACATTCAGGAACTGTATGGATCTCAATAAAGTGTAAGTGATCTGACATAAACCAACAGTTCTTCCAGGTCTGGAATTTGCCTGGAATTTTCAGAATCTAGATGTTTTTTTGAGTCCTTTAATATTTTTGTTTTCTGACATTTTCATGAACATACAGGATATTTGCTGCATCAGACAGACTGAGACCCGTTTAATTAGCTCAGTTTCCTTTCAGGGACTCGTTTGTGCCATGATCCAAAGCCGTACTGGATAAATTTCTAGCAGTTTTCATTAGTGGATTAGGGAGACACATTTGCAACAGGAGTTTTTCTCTGCAGGGTTTTCATATCTTTTTGCCACTATAGACGTCAGAGCCGCCTCTCTATTCGGAGCAGAAGCATCAAATCTCTGGTGAGAAGCTACAGGGTTAAACGTTTGAGAGGAAATCAGAAATGCATTTTGCTTTTAAGGAACAGTTTCGCCTCCACAGCAGAGCAGCGGCTCTTTGGATCTGTTGAGACATGGAGGAAGCCGAGGAGATTAGCAGGTAGATTTTTAATTTTCCCTCCCAGTTGTTGTCTCCGTCTGGGTCTCTCTCCCAGCGTTGTCGTCTTAATGAGCCCATTAACTCTTTAACATCGTTAAGGGCCACTTAATTGTTTGTCCATTAGCTATTAGCAAGGCTCAGTGGAGAGCCAACAAGGAACGGCTGTGATCGCGCACACACACGGACACACAAAGGGAGGCGACATCCATCACTGTTTAAGCACAGAGTCAAACAGACACAGTCATTTATTACTGCTGGACCAGCTTCACACACACACCAGCATGCTAACACACACACTGCCACCAATTGGCATTTATTGCTCCTGTTCTCAGTCAATCGAAGTGTGAGCGGGAGGAGAATCAGCGTGACTGAAATTAATCCTGAGATTAAATGTCCTTCCAGGCGTAATCAATTCACTGAGCAGAAATGCTGAAATAACATCTTTGTAAACAAGAAGTATTTTTGCGGCTTAAATGGGCTAAGCAGGCAGTCCTAACAAGGATGGAGTGGATCTCCGTCTCTCATCCGTTTCAGCTGAAATTCATCACCAGCTGCCAGAGTTTTATTAATCCACTTTATCAGAAGTTCAAATTAAGCTTAGTGATCTATTAAAGGGTGAAAGTAATTCTCTGGGATCAATAAGTGCAATAAACACAAATTCAGATTACAAACTTCATCCCAGATGTAATCTACAAGGGAAACGTCTGATAAACAAAATGAAAAATATCCAGGAGGAAAACCTGTGGAGGCCAGAGGCTGGAAATGAGGAACAATTGATAACATTGATAGCAGTGAGACGTCGCAGCTGCCAGAGTTCAACTCTTCCTCAGATGAATTATTGTTCTCACATTTTAAACGGGTTGGCAAAACGACACCAGCCACAATTTATTCCATTTATAAAGAATTAACAAAAAATGTCATTAAATCTAAACAATGCTGGTAACATGATGCAAAATGATGCAGTTCCTCCACCCGGCCGTTAGGGGGCGACAGAAATTCACCAAACAGTGAAGCAGGTGCAGAATGAAACATCCCGGAGAGGAAATGACATCATCAAAACTAATGGAAATCCTCATGTTTGGAAAGCTATTGGAAACTATTTAAACGATTCTGATTCTAGGAAAATGTTCAATTCTGAGCAAAAATCTGAAATTTGTGGGAAAAATTTTTTATTCTAAGATTGAAGTGAGAAATCAGATTTTTTCTGATTCTGCCAACTCCTTTAACATGTAAATACATTTGTTACTATTGTCCTACATTTGTTTTGTTTGCTTTAAATTTATTTTGCTCGGCACATAAATATTTTAGTGTTTTATTTCACCGTGTTCAACAAAGTGAAACTAAGTAAAAAAAAGTCAAAATTCTAAAGTAAAATCCTGGGATTAAAGTTGGAATTCAGAATTAGGATTCTCAGATTAAAATCAGAGGTGGAGTTCACGAGATTAAAGTCAAAACTTTTAGATTAAAATCAGTTTAGTGAAGGTTAATAATCTGGACTATTATTACACATGAACCCTGATAAAAGCTGGAAGGCCGTTTTTATTTTGGCGCCAGCAGCAGCTGCTGTCTGACGGATTAAATGCAGCTTTGATGAAGCAGTAATTTCTCCTGATGTTTCTGAATCTCACAGAATTGATAACGCAAGTTTCCGAAAACCGTCAAAGGTTTCTCACTTTTTTAACAAACATTAAGACAAATAAATGATGAAAAGTTGACGGAAGTTATTGTGGAGCTACGCGGAGTAGCGGCGGCTGATCGCTTCCCGTCGTGACAGATTCAGGCTGAGGAAGCTGCTTCAGCTGTCAGGGTGAATATTAATGGATATGTAGCTCCTTTTTCTGTGCAGATGGGAACTCATCAGCGCGCGGCTCCTCAGAGGATGACAGCGCAGTAGTCTGGAGCTGCTGCTCATTCAACATGACAGCGCGCAGATGGCGGAGTGAGGGGGTGGAAACAGAGACAGCAGTGGATTGAGTTACAGAGCCGGTGTCACCCTGGATTCTGTTGTGGCGTTCACGGCGCCGCGGGCCGAACACGGCGCGCTGAGGCAGGACGGCTGCAGGAGATTAACCGGCCGTGTCTTCAGCAGGCTGCTCACTTTCTGCTCACGCTGACCGGATCTGCTCTGAATGCAGAGCAGATCCGGTGCTCGTTACCGCGGAGCAGATCCAGTTTCTCCTTCCACAAACTGCTGCTGCACTGCAGTAACTCACCATGTAGGTGAGTTACTGCAGATTCATCTGGTGAAAGCTGGTTTATTGCTTTTATTGATAAAAGTTGCAGAAATACAGCTTTCAGTCAGAAAATAGCCAATCAGAGGCAAGAGGAGGGGCTTAGCGCTGTTAATCAAGAAAGTGTACACGCTGTTCACACCCTCTCCTTTCTCTCTGCTACACTACAACTTCTTCCCGACAGCAGATCTTGTTGTGAATGCTAAGGCTAGCTAGCTTAGCCACCGACGATGTCAGATAAACAGTTTTCCTTTTGGAGTTTCTCAGCAAGTACATGAGCTTGATTGACAGCGGTAAGACCCTGCATTTTTGCAGATTGCTATAAACGCTCAGGGAATTTGATTTTTTTCATCTCTCTCATAACATTTTGTTACAACATTGTGACAATTTTAGCAAATATGTAAAAAAACAGATTCATTTTATTAGACTTACAGGTTTTTTAGGTGAAATGGTTCATAAATTCAGTTGGGTTTTATGATTTTACAGAATTTGAACCAGGTGAAGCTAAAAATGCCACTTAAGGAGTTGCAGCTAGAACATATTTACAGACAAAAAGTTTTTCACCTTAAAATCTAAATGTTTACATGTTTTGTCCAGTTTTGGTTTAATTTCTGCACTGACTGTCCTGTTGTTGTTTTTTTTTTGAGTCTGAATACTCAAGTAAACAATAAATCGATTACAAAATTATTTTTAACAATCGATTAATCCAGTTAATCGTTTCAGCCCAACTACATTTCAGTAATTTCTAACTGATCTGCTCCTTTGGCTGAAGCTCTACATTAAAAACAGAAGGTCTGTTAGGTAAGTCAGTAGGTAAGTCCTGATGTTTTTCAGGCAGTTATTTCCTGAGAAACGTTGATGATTATGGTTTACAGCTGAGGAGAAGCCAATGAGTCAGAAAACTGGTTTAGCCCACACCAATAAAACTGTATTTTACGTTTCTATGCCTGCAAAGTCATGGAAATGCTGCTGACTGGATAGTTGCCCAGCACACAGTCACTGCTGAAGAAGCTGGTTGTACGGAGCTAAAATCCTGCTGTACGTATGAGAAATAATTAATATGATGTAAATATATATTGTTGGACAAGGACTTCAACATGTTTATTTTTGATTAATTATTTATACTGTTTTTAAAGTGTTAAAAATGTTAATAATGTTTTTTCTTTTTCAAACATTCAGAAGTCCAAAGATGGAACCTTCGAACTTGTTTCTGGTACACCTATAACTGTGACGCACAAACGACACGAAGCCGATTCTCTGATCCCACTGGGGGTTAATTTCTGCTTTTAAACGATCTGATTGGACGCTGGAAAAGACTATTGTTGTGATCAAGTTGTGCGGAAAGGAGTTAGGCTTTCAAGGCTAAAATGGCATCAATGCTAAACAGGTTGCTAATGCTAATGTTAGCATCTGCATTTCTAAAGAAGTTTCATGAATGATCAGGGTTTCCTGAAACACTGCACTAATCTGAAGGTTGAATAATTAAAATTACAGATTAGAAACAATAAATGTCTGTTTTTAAGCTCATATGTCTATTGATGAAATAATTTACCAGCAAAAATCGTTTTTTAGCTGAAAGTGTTGTTTATTTTGTGGATATATCGTTTTCAAATAAAAGTGATTCATCAAGTCCCACCGATATTAAATTGTGTTTTTAAATCTGTAAAAAGTGTCCAGTTTAATTTTCCTACAGTTTCTCATCAGTGACTGTGTTTATCTGGTGTATAAAAATTTAAAAATGGTGTCATCTGGAGATGAACAGCTGCTTCCTCTGGGTGTCATTTCAACAAAACATGATCGGAAATCAGAAATGCCAGCAGCACAATAAAATGGACAAATGAGCAGAAACATCCGTCCAATACCAACGGTTGTTAAGTGGCAACAACAGAATCAAGAAGTAGTCAGCTGAGACTCAAGTAGCAGGGGGTCAGATGGCTAAACGACGCTACCAAATAAAAATAAAATCAAAGATGAGATGAGACCACAAAAAGTCTTTCAGCTACAAGGCAGATCAATAAAACTGATCAAGATTGTGAAATACTTTGACCGACTCGGTCTTCCAACCCAACTGGTTGAGGTCACGTGACTCACCTGGCCAGGTTGAAGGCGTCGTCGATGAGACCAGCTCTGTTTCCAACAGAAATGATCTGGGAAGGAGAAACAGCAGGAACTGAGTTGATTTGATGATCAGATCTGGAAATCGTTAGCAAAATCAATGCAGACAAACAGAGAAGGTTTACCTGAGGGTTGTTGTGGAGTTGCTGAATGAGCAGTTTCCAGTTCTGGAGGTCATAGTTCACGCGGAAGTAGCCGGTCTGGTTGATGTTTCCCAGCAGCCAGGTGCTGTCGTCCATCTGACCAATCCTGTGGGTTTCTGAGTTCAACAACAAAATTAAATTACATCAGTAATTAAGCATTAGAGGGATTATCACGCAGTATGCTGATGACATCTTGATGTACATTTTAGTTGATTATTGGCGTCTCCTTCAACCAAATGGCCATTCAGTCATTTTCCAACTTGTCCTTTTATGAACTTTCACCTCTGACCTGCTAACTAAACTTCTAGCTAATAGTTTTTCATCAATATTAAAAAATTATTGCTAGTTTTCTTTGTCATCACACTTTAGGTGTGATGAGATATTGGCACCAAAAATACTTGGTGAGATTTTGTGTTTTTGCAGAGTTGTGTGTTTTAACCTTTCGCACACGGATTGGCTGTAACGGCTGCGTCTCTAGATAAACATCATCGCTGAAGTTTTTCTGCCGTGGAAAGTTTTAGCCTGGAAAATTGCTTTAATAAAGGTGGTAAAATGAATAATGGGCTAGTTTATGCACTTAGAGGTTTTCCATTTAAGCTTAATCTTCAGCAAACCTCTCCAGGAACTAGTCTGAGCCCAGCAGGTGAAGCTGTTACGTTTTGTAGGTTTGTGGATCAGCAGCATCACGGGGCCACAGGAGGAAATCAGCACATCCTTCTGAAATTAGGTTTGAAGCTTCAGCAAAGCAGCTTGTAGGACGATTCCCACTTTGAGAAACAGCCAGGTGATAAAAACAGAACGCAGCTGTTGGCCCACTTCTTCTTCTTCTTCTTGGATTTAAACCAACTCCTCGCTCTCTTTGCACCAGATTCGTGCCAGAGCGGCGACATGGAGATTACCCTTGTCAGGCATTAATAACACGACTGGCGCGAGCTTCACGTTTACGAAGCAAAACAAGTGCTTTATTAGTGGGGAAAGGAGCCAGCAGGAGCCAAAATCCAACACCAAGCAGTTCAGGATCAATTCTCAAAACATTATTTTGTTCAAAAACAGGAATAAAATGAGCTTTATTCACTAAAGCAGAACCCCCAGAGGGTTTTGTTCTGCAGAAACAATGATGAAAAGAGAAAAACAAAAAAACAAACTGGGGTTTATTCTCAAAGCTTTTTGTTTGTCAAAGTAAAGAGGGGACCGGCGACGGAGATTAATCAGAGCGAACAAACGATTGATCAAATCTTTGCGTCAGAAAGCTGACCTCTTAACAAAAGAGTAATCCTTTCAAAAGAGCAGCAGAAGCAGCGGCATTTTAAAAAACATGAAAGGATAAAAAGCAATCAGGATTTTTCTTTTTTGAATAAAAAGCAGACGCCAAATTACAGGAACCTTAACGATGTTTATTCCCTCCGCCTACAAACCTGAGAACAGAGCAACACGCTGCACCTGTGAACCTTTAAAGCCCCGGCAGAGGCAGCTCACATGTACAGAGCTGAGCAGATAATTAATTTGAGAAGCTGAGCCGGTTTGATCCGCTAACAGATCCTCCCAAGGAAACAGCTCGTTATCTCCCGGCAACAACAGATGGAAATAAAGTTTCAGAGACGTTCAGCGGCGTCTCCGGCGGCGCCGTACCTGTCCTGTTGTTGATCCAGATGAGGCTCTCCAGGCAGACCGCGGACGCGTTGCCCACGGCGACGGTCAATGGGACCTGCCACTGTAAACTGCAGAGGGGGAGAAGGATGTTAGCGACGGTCAGCGGGATTGGATCTGGTTTTATTGCCCCTGTGAAAAGAGTGAGGGTCATCGGTCAGCCGGAAATGAGGCGAGCGACAGCCACAGCGGCGGAGCGAGGGTTTAACGGCCGCACAGGCAGCAGGTATCAGTCAGGAGAAACCGACTGGAGGCCGGTGTCTCTGTCAGGGAAGAGCTAGCTTTGCATTTTCACACCTTTAGGAAGTTAAAAGTGATCTATTATACTTCTTTGAGTGGGTTAGGGTAGATTCAATGGTGATACAAGACATGTTCGTCCCATTTTATACTCAAAATCATTTTGTTACACTCACGTGTGAAAATAGCTGCAAACTGTTGTGCAATTATGCAACCATAAATTTTTGAAAAGCAGAAGTGGAGCCTTCTGCACAACCAATGAAAAAGCAGGAGGAGGTTTCTGGATGGCAAGTCAGCAACAAAACATTTGTTTTTTCCAGCAGCCATTGTACAGCATATAGAGCATCTTCAGTCAGAGGTTTCTTCAGATTTTCAGTAACACGGACTGCTACAGGAAATCTTTCCTGCTAACAGCCATCACCATCGACAACAACTCTGAAGATTCTGAGTTAATATGAGTCACAACAATGTTTACGGTGGATTGAATTTGAAAACCAGCTGACCAAATGTGCTGGACCTCAGCTTTGGTTGCTAGGTAACACTATGAAACTCAGTTTTGGTTGCTAGGTAATACAGTGCCTTCATTCCATTTTTGAAACAGCTCATTTTCCAGACACCAAAAAAACGTATTGCAAAAGAAATGGCTGGATGATGCTGTTTTTCAGAAGCAGTTGAAACCCAAATGCTTCTCACCTGTTCAGTTCAACTGATCTCAAAGGTAAATACAAATACAAAATGTGCTCTAGAATGTTTAAGCGTTATTTAAGACTTCAATATTTTCTGGAAAAATGGGTGAAAGCATTAAAATAAAGAACATTTTCTGTCCTAAAAGAGGCAAAAACAGTGTACATATTGAAGTTTAGGAGTAAACAGAGTGAAAAAGCTGTAAGAAAGGAAAGGAAAATTTCAGAGAAACACAAAGAGAAAAAAGATGCAGCATAATGAGCCTAACAGCCAACAGCTGCACGTATAAATGTATAAAATATAATGCTCTATCTGGACCCAGAACCATCTGGTGAACCATTCCTCCATAAAGACTTCTGGACCGGACTGACTAATAATTACATTATTAGATTTAGCAGATAAAAAACTGGTACAATGTTTTTATTTAATTAAAGCAGAAAGAAGAAAATTAAAAAAAACAATGTATTTTCTTTATTTCGTATTACAATCACGCACTGATTTATTTTGTTCGTTGCAAAAAATAAGAATAAACTGAAGTTGCAGCGCTTCAAAATATGAAAACATTTTGTATTGTTGTTAAAAAGCACAAACTGAACAGATTCATCCATGCTAAGTGTTTTGTGGAGGTGAATTAAACTGCTGGTACGTGAAGAAAATAATCTTTTTTCTAATGTTGGATCCACAGAGATGAAAACAAAGCAACATTATGAGGATTTTTGCCTCAATGCCTCTCACACGGTGGTTTGGTCATTATATTGAAGGCTGTTTAGGAAAATAGGAGATGCTGAATGTTTTGCTTGCAACTTGAAAGAGTCACAGACGTGAGTTGAAGCTTTAACGCGTTTTGTGATGCATTTGTTTTAAAAACAGAAACTTTTAAAGTCAGGTTGTCACTGTCAGTCAGCAAAGCAGCTTCAGTGCAGAAGAATTAGCTGCTAAATTAGTCTGAAAAACAAAGACAAATGTGAGTTTCTAAATGGTTGAAAATGATTTTAGTCGTTAAATGTTTCACTACAACATCAAGCTCTAAATCAATAAGTTTCTTAATTTTCTTGCCAACAATTCGCCTCCCAAGCTAGCTTTAGCTTTTAGCCTCCCAAGCTAGCTTTAGCATTTATAGCCTCCCAAGCTAGCTTTAGCATTTATAGCCTCCCAAGCTAGCTTTAGCTTTGATAGCCTCCCAAGCTAGCTTTAGCGTTTATGTATTTAACGCCAGCAGCTAGCTAAACAGTTTCACCAAATTAATCCATTTGTGGGAAGTTTGAGTTCGTTTTTCATTATTTTAACCATTAGTTCTAATTCTGCCTCTGAATTTGGAGATTTTTATTTGATGAACTGAATCTCACTGGTTCTATTCAGTTGCTCTGTATGAGGTTTGAGTTTTTGTATTTTTTCAGGCACACTGTCCTTTTTTAACTAGCCTCAAGTTTTGAGTTATAAAACTTTTGATTCTGGAGGTTCAGCAGAGGAGTTAGCATGATGCTACTAACAGCGAATTTAAAACACCAAATTCAGCATTTTGCATCAATAGGCAGAAACTAACATTCACGCCGTCCCTTATTTCTGCTGCTGTGTGTTCAGCCAATCAGCAGCAAGAAACATAAATGCTGCTTCCTGATTGGCTGTGTTGCAAGTAGCATTGCGTGTAGATATTTTAGCTTCCCAAGCTACGTTGTTGACCAAAATTATACATTTATTTTACTATAAACTGATGAAGTATTTGGAGTTATGCGCCACTAATACTTCACTTCCACAACATTAGTTGTTTTCATTCTTTACGTTCGGTGATATTTTCCAGACATGCTGGTGTTCGTGGGTTTGTTGTGCAGCTGCAGACCAACTGTGTGAGAAAAATCATCAAACTGTTGTTTCTCTCTGAGGCGTTACTGTACGAGAGAAATAATGGCACCAATAGAAAAGCAGTTAACAGTAGATTCTTCTCAGTTAAAACAAAAACCCAGATTTTAATTAAACTCATTTAGATTTTAATTAGACTGGATGTTAATTAGTGGTTGAATACAATCAGCTTGACTCGCTCTCATCAGTTAAACACAGCTGTGTGTTTGTGGTCCGGAGTGCGTTCACTGTGAGCGTTATTGTACTCAAAAAAAACTTTCCTGTAACAGCCGTTTGTCGCCGCAGGCAGCAGAGGATCGATACGAGGCCCAAGCAACCAAATATTTAATCCTACATTTATATCAGAGTGACTGACAAGAAGCGAACTCAATCTCACGCAGTCAGCAGCACGGACAGCAGAATGTGTTTATTAATATTGATGAGCGCGCTCGTCCTTAGAGTTTATAGTTTATTCATCAAAGCCGGAAACCAACTGGATGTATAAGAAGAAAAGCAGCAGGAAACCATCAATGCATATTTTTACAGTCAAAACTCTTCAGATAACAGAACCCCCTGTTGCTCCTCATCCTCTGCCAAAACGCATCTCGACCTCGTTCATGTGTTAGAAATCTAAAATCAAAGGTTAAAAAACAAACGTCAGCAAAACAGTTGATGTTTTTCCAGTGTTGGGAGTTTAATGGAAGGGCGGAGCTTTACAGAGATAAACTTTGACTGATCGCATGAAAAGTTAATGAAGTTAGAAAACAAACTGTCCGTTTTGTCAGTTTTCCAAAACCGTTTTCTTCAGTTTGTGCAATAAATTTGAATTTCTTTGTGTTTGTAGGTATATAGTTACTGTGCTATTTAGTGCCAGTAAAAAAGCAGTAATTATTATCGTCACTTTTATCATGATTATATTAACAACAAAGCTTTACGTCCGTATCGCCCGCTTTCAGTTTGATGTGAAGAAATTTTAATGAGTAATTTCACTCGTCACACCAGACCTGGTTACAAAAACTGAACAATCAGAACCTTTCTGACGACACGAAGTCGGCAAAAATATCTGAAAAAGAAAAAATCTGAGAAAATTAATGAATGTTAAATGAATGAATAAAGCTTTATATCATGTTTTAATGTTTTTCCCTCATCAGACACAAACATGGAGTTTGTCTTTGATCATCCTTTAATCTCCATGGCAACCATTTAGCGTTGCAAAACGCTCGTGTGGACCGAGCTCCGCCTTTCAGGCACAGTTCCCCCTTTCGGCTCCTTCAGACTAGCTAGAAGCAATCAGCAAACACCTGCTGGATCTGTTGCTAAAGGGTGAAAAGAGGAGCCATGTTGGGATGACTTCCTCAAGGCGGAGCTTCAGAAAGGCCAGGATTTCTTAAAGAGACGGAGGCCCAATTTCAAGGCGTTACCTGCAAAGTCATATGTGATTTATATAGATGTATTTACATGTACATGTTTGTTATAAAATGGCTCTTTGTGCCTGGAAAACTCATAATGACGCCCCTTTACAGCTCGTCTCCGACCGCTGACAGGTAACAGAATGAGCCTCTGTGTTGATTTTAGGAGTTTTAATGCTAAACAGGACAGTTATGAATAATTCCCCACTCAATTTATGTTTATTTATAAACAGCTTAGCGGTTTCAAACTGAAAGATGTCTCTACGGAAACGTCCCAGAGGGAAACAGGAACAAACATAGAAATGCTGAATGAAATGTAAACAGGCTGGGAGTCTTTAAACTGCTTGTGAATGTTTTTTTTAACAGCCAAGGTGAGCGGAAGCGGACGGCGGCGGCGCGTGTTCCTACCGGCTGTGACAGAGATTACACCTACAGATACGCTGCTGCGAAAACCTAATTGCTCAATTTCAGATTTATTCAGAGGGTAATTTTTAGAACAGACAAAAATAACCTGGTTGCAGTTTCCACACATTTTCATTTTTGAGCTAAAACAACTCCAGGTGCAAAAGTAAGTGACCCCTAAACCTGATAACCAGGTGTCCCTCCAGACCGACGCCAACGTGCCTTTAATGCCACTCAGAAACACGTTTTCTCCATTTTCTTTACCAAAAAAGTTTAATTTAGCCACAGTGGAGCATGAGGCACAGCCCTTCAGTTTGATTTATGTCCATACTTTGACTAGACCTTCATTTGAGTCATTGTCCTAATGGGCCACCAAAGTGTGTTTCAGCTAAAAGTCATGAACTGATGATCAGATGTTTTCCTTTCACCTAAATAATCACATAAAGACGTTTAGTCTCGTTTGTAAAAAAAGAAAAACGTTTGAAGTCATCATCTTTGTTTCGATCTCTCATCATAAAACACATTTTGATCTTACGGAGTTTTCCTTGTTTTACAGTTTTTACATCTGGTTTCTTCAGGAAGCAGAAAGATATGAGTGAATGTGGAACGTTTTAGCCATCTCATGTTTAGTAACTGATGAAATGAAACAAAATTCACATCTCCAGTAGCATAAGACTGCAGATGTGAAACCTTTAGCAGCAATGCTAGCTGACCGTTTCCCCCTTTCACTGTTTGAACTGGGTGAACTTTCCTAACTATTTGAACTAAATCTCCACTTTGCTTCATGTTTTTCTTCTGCAGCAACTTTCTAAGCTGCTTTGATGAATGAACATCATGAAAAATACACACAGCAAATAAACAGCATATGGCCTGATTCTGAGTCTTTACGCAGAGACGGGACTTTGACTGGGACTATAATCATCAGCAACAAACGTCTGAAGAATAAAGCCTTGTGTGATTTAAAGCCAGGAGAAGAAGGAGAAGCTCATTAAACTCCACAGATAACAGCCTGTTTAACAGTTTCTAAAGCCGTGGACAAATCCAACAAAAACGCAGAAAGCTGCTCTCGCTCTTCCTCCGCAGCCGCAACGTTCTTAGCGGAAACAGTTTCAGTATTTATTGGACTATAAACCTGAGAGCTGCAAATAAAGGCTTCATTTAACCACCAAAATAAAAGAGACGCAACAAAACTTCAACAGTTACGTCTGATTTCAGTCTGGGTTTCATATGACGCAGAAAAGGAGGAACACACTGAATTGATGTAGGTACGATGCTAATTAGCACCACTAGGCACTTAGTCATATTTATAAAACTGGAATATTTTCTTGAACAATAATTGCTGTTTTCATCACTACATTGTTTTAAATACAGCTTTTGTTATTTCACAGAAACTAAAATCACTGTATTGTGGTATGTACTTATATAATGAATTATTTATCATCATTATTAATTGATTAAAGTAATTCTTTCATTCAATGTTGCATTATTGAAATCCATGTTCAAAACTTTAAAATTTCTACAAATGTACCTAAACTATACATATAATAGGTGTTTAATTATTTAAAAATGCTTTTAACTGCTTAACCTAATAGTTCAAACATTGAATACACTAAACATGCTTTAATATGACCAGTCGAAGCAGGCATGGCACTACTGTTGAAGAAAGCAGACACACTATTCCTTATTTCCATTCTCGCACTAGCTGCTTTGCAAACTCCGGCCAATAACGTGTCAAGTAGGGTTGCCCCAAGGTTTTTCAGCTTCTGAAACAGTACTTTCTGTCAAATATTTGAAATAATTCTACAACTAATTTGCCTATTTACAGAAAAATCTGCAAATAGGCAGGGATCCACTATAACACTAAAACTAGCATTATTCATTCCTCAGTTGCCTAGAGTCGCTAAAAAGCATCAAACCCAAAATTAAACATAAGACTGAGTATATATGTATTTATGCTATTGCACAATCTACACCAAGGTTAAGACTATTTACCGAGTTTATCAGCCAAACTGGTGCTTCCATAAACTAGGTGTAGTTCACACTCTGACCACTAGATGGTATCAAAGCCCCTCTAACAGCATCCTTGGAATAAGAGGAATTGGCATCAACCAGAGTTTTTGAGATTCATAGATCAGCTTGGCTGTATTCATCACTCGTCCATAACAGGGTGAATAAAGAAAATCCGTTTCTGAATGCAGCTCAAAACGTTGCTGTTTGTTTACCAAAGGGCGAGTGAACGCTCTGGGATCACCAAGCGACTTTCAGACTCAAAGAGAGGAAAATCAGCAAAACCTGAAACGGACGGCTTCAATTCAACAGCCAACCGAGACACAAAGGGCAGATGAAAAGACGACAGAGGAAAGAAAACTTCCAGCGAGAAGCCGAGCGGGACGGAGCGACTAAACTGCCTTATGGGAGGAAAAAAGGAAAGAAGAAGAAGGAGTGAACAACAGGTAAGGACGACTGCTGAAGTATTAATGGAGGAGAAAGTGGGTCGATAAAATGCAGAAGAGAATAAACTCCAAAGATTGTCAAGGATGTGAATAAAACATCATGGGAATAAAATATGAATGATGCATAAATGATGGAAAAGCAGTAAAGGAGGTGAGGAAAAGTGGGCAAAGGGGGAAATGCTGCGTGATTGCAAATTAACAAATTTAGTGCTGAATGCGTCACAAAATTTAAAGATCATCCTAAAACGGAGCAGATGAGTCATGAATTTACGTCACTTTCCTGCATGTTTCACTCAGAAAACATGAATCTTAAACTGTTTTTAGAACAAATTATTGCATGAAAATGTGATAATTATCTGTTAATATTTACTAAGAGTTATCTTTTGATCCCTAAGGATTTCAGTCACATGCTAAAAATGATCATTTACCACATCAGAAATATGAGCAGGAATTTATTTTCTAAGAAAGACAGAAAGAGATGAAAACTGTTAATGTTGATTTTCTGCTTTCCAGTCTTTGTAATGACTATTATACATCACACTGAGCCAAGAACAGATTGTTATCAGACATTAATGTTCTATAATAATCCACCGATGTCTCTGGTTAATAACAAGCTCATCATTTCGCAGTGAAACACGCAGCAGCTGCAGCTTGTCGCTACCAGAACCGCCTCCTTTCATTTCCGTAATGTCAGATAAAACTGGCAGGAAAACTCGAGTCCCAGACCTCGAGTCCAAACCTGAACTCCCTGATCTGAAACTCAAGCTGAGAAATTTAGATTTACTGAACAAACATTTGGCTGGAAAACCAACTTTTGATCACTCCTGATAACTTTTAATGACGATTAGAGCTGAAGAATACGGCAGAAGTCAGAATTTAACTGGATAAATGTGTGTTTAAAAGCTGCTTAAGTTAAAGTCAGTTAAATAAAAGCTTTTATTAAGTTATCGTTTTCTAATTTGCAGGGATTGAGAATTTAATTGTGATGGTTTTCATTTTTAGAAAACTGTAGAAACCTGAAATCATTGGGAGCCGGTGGAGAAAAACCCGGTTTCACATTTTGTTTCAAGGCAAGAAAATACAAAACTCACCATCTTATGATTAAAATACACAAGAAAAAGGTCTGATAAAGCATTTCTCTTGGACGTTGCTGCTACCTGAGGTTGTTTCTGACTTCCTCTCCGTACAGGAAGTGCTCCTGGGTGACGGTGATGTAATGGGTTGGCAGCTGCTCTGATTGGTTCTTGCTGATGGTGACGACAGGGTAGCCCATTTGTAGAGTCCATCTGTCCATCATCTCTCCGATGTCAATGTCCCGCCCCTCTGAGCGCATGGCCTTTGGACAGAAGCAAAAAGGTGCAGACGCCTGATTGGAGGACGATGTGTCACCTTCAGGTAAATCACATGTCTGATTGGCTGCCTGTTAACCCAACATCTTCAGTGTATGAAAAACAAATCGATGGTGATCACATTAAAAACTTCTTGTTGAGAAAACAACTCACTCTGGTTACCAAGGCAACAAACTTTCTCCATCTCATCAAGTCAGTGTCAGCGAGCGTCCTTCGATAGAACGGCTCAATAACCACCAAGTTCAGGGAGTCAGCCTGCTCTCCGGTCCTGCTGAGGCTGATGCTCAGGCTGATGCTCAGGCTGATGCTCAGGCTGATGCTCAGGCTGATGCTCAGGCTGATGCTCAGGCTGATGCTCAGGCTGATGCTCAGGCTGATGCTCAGGCTGATGCTCAGGCTGATGCTCAGGCTGATGCTGAGGCTGATGCTCAGGCTGATGCTCAGGCTGATGCTCAGGCTGATGCTCAGGCTGATGCTCAGGCTGATGCTCAGGCTGATGCTCAGGCTGATGCTGAGGCTGATGCTGAGGCTGATGCTCAGGCTGATGCTCAGGCTGATGTGGCCCAAAGACTCAAGTCCAAATAAAGACGAGAAAAACAGGCGGCTTAAAACCAGACAGACGTACCTGAGTTAGTTTACTCCAAAGGTCGTCTCTGGCTGCGTTGCTGTACATGTGGCTCAGGAGATAATCCTGCAACAAAGCGAAAGAGAGACACAGAGACGTAACATGGCAGGTCTCCATGACAACAAACACTTTGAGTCTGACGTTTCTCACGTTTGTCTACTGGTACTGGTGGTTACTGGACTCTCACCGAGACCAGAACCACTTCCTCAGAGAGGTCAGAGATGTTCACAAGTCTTTGAGAGGAAGGTCTGGATTATCTAAGGGCCACGTCAAAGATAATTCTCCACTCAAGACTTTCTAAACAGGTCCAAGACAAATCCAGCGTGGCTGAGGGGCAATTCCTCAGTGGGATCAGAGGTTCCACCAAGTCAAGTTTCGAGTCTTTACAGGGCAAATCCAAGGCAGTTCGTACAGTTTTACACACGAGCTCCAGTCAAATCTGAGGTGTTAAACCTCACGGCTCTGAGACAAGATTAAGACAAACCTAAATCCAACTCAACTCTTAAGACTCTGAGAAGCAAACCTGAGTATAATCTCATTGTTTAAGACAATTCAGGTCAAAGATCAACTCTCAGGTCGAGGTTTGGGTCTAATGTGCTTAATAAACTGCATCAGTTCATGGTGAAAACAGACCTTCAGCTTAATTTATCACATTTAACTGTTAATCTTTTATTCTTTTTATTTTATTCCATTTTTTAAATGATCCTTTATTCTGACACCATATTTACACATTAGGAAAAAAATGTGATTAAAGGAAAAGGTGTTGAATTTTTTAACACCTTTTATATTTTCAACCTCTGAAAATGTAATATTTAAAGTTTATTTATAAATTTTACAGAAAATATCTGGAAAAAGAGCTAATGTAGCTCTTTAAATGAATTCATCTCACCTTAATACACCAGTCTAAAAATAATTATGTTTATTTATGTCCATCCTGATGAAACACAGAGAATTATGTTTAAATTCACTCAGTTTTTGTTGTTTAACTTACAAAAACATGATGTAAATAGATCAATCTAAATAAAGATCTGATTGTTGCTGAAGCTGATTCAGATATTAACACCTTTCAAGGTAAAAAGAGATTTTAACCAACGTTTTGCTGTTCTTGCATTTCTCCTAAACATAACAGCAGTTGAACCAGATTAAATAGCCGATTCTTTTCCTGTGGCTAATCCATCCATTTTCTGTTCACCCTTGACCCTAGTGGGGTCGGGTCTCCAGCTGCGGTCTGGGCGAGAGGCGGGGTCACCCTGGGCAGGTCGCCAGTCTGTCGCAGGGCAACACAGACACACACACACACACACACACAGAGAGAGAGACACAGAGCACACACACACACACACACACACACACACACACACACACACACACACACACACACACACACACACACACACACAGAGAGACACAGAGCCACACACACACACACACACACACACACACGCGCAAACACACACAGAGCCACACACACTAAATTTAGAGAGCCCAATCAGCCTGACAGTCATGTTTTTGGACTTTGGGAAGAAGCCAGAGAACCCGGAGAGAACCCACCATGCACAGTGAGAACATGCAAACTCCGTGCAGAAAGACCCCGGGCCGGAAATTGAACCCGGGACCTCTTGCTGCAAGGCAACAGCGCTACCCACTGCGCCCCTGTGCAGCCTCTTTGGCTAATCCAAAACTTTTAATTTTAATTGAAGAGTCCCTCTGAACTGAAGCAAAAGTACTACAGCAGATTCATTTCTTCTTCCAGGCAGCAGAGTCCTGGGAAGCTTCCTAATTTACTTCTTCCTCATCTGTGTTTTTTCCCCCACATGATCAAAGTTGGCTCTCGCTCGGCTGTCACCGCTGCTGCTGTATTCCAGGACGTCTTCATGCAGCTGACGCCTCCCAAACAAGTCTCTGCTGTGAAGCTGAGAGCGAGTTAAAGTCACAAGCAGCAGAGCTCATTTATTATGACTTCACTGTTAGAGGAAATCTGCTTTGTTCACCGTCTGCAGGCTCTTCCATTGAGCTGCAGAGAGAAACAAAGAGCTGCCAGTTTTAATAATCTCCCACTCGTTGCTTGGATTTGTATAACACAACCAAAACGAGGAGCGTCTCATTTCTGCCGCATCAAAATGAACAGCGAACAAAGCGAATGAAATCTGCTCCTTCTTCAATCATCTGCTGAACAGAACACGCTTTCACGCTTACAGCACCCTCTACTGGCCAGAGGAAGAAACTTTAGGGTGAATCCATGACAGCGCTAAACTACTAGCAAGCTAGTAAAAATCTCTGTCACTTATTTAATCCTTTTCAGTAAAAATATTTAAAAACGGCGCAAAAAACAAAAGCCTAGCGATAAATATACACACTTTGGGCAACTACTTATTTACTTATTTTTAAATAATAATAAAGTCCAAAACCCTGAAGGCTGAATGCTTTTTATGATAATGTAGGTTTTGTGGTGAAGCCAACATGGCTTCCACTGAGACACATATTATGAAATATTACATTTTGTTACTAAAGTCCTCTATACCATCCGGGAAATCATAGAGCTCTAATTTCAGCTAATTCATACAAACACGGACAATATGAACTTAAATTTATCACAATGTTTTGTGTTCCTGACAATAAAAACAGTTTATTACGTATTTTATAGGTAACTGTTTCACTGTACAGCCTCACAAACACAAGTACAGTTTTAGAAAAACTTTCTCCTAATCCTGACAATAACGTTTGATTTTAATAAATTATCATCGCATGGATCCGTTACCTTGGTTACCCGATCACCGACTATCAGAAGATGATGAACGGATGGGAGAAACGCGCCTGCGGTTGTTATTTGACAGAAAGTGTAAATGGTGACAGTATCTGTGAGTGGATTCCTATATCTGTGGTTTACAGTGAAAAGCTTTTAGGTAGAAAACATGTGTGAACAGAAGAGTTTAATTTTTAATGTGGGCGCGCCTGGCGCTGGCGAGGAGCTTTGAGAGCTTTGGCTGTGAACGGGAACGCGCCTCGCAGCCGGAGGTTTTGTTTCTGCTCATGGCAGAGGATTGTGAAAGCTTAGCGAAGTGAGAGGTTTGGATGAGTTCATGGTGCCACAGACAGACAGGCAGGAAGCAGCAGGAGATTCGGCAGAACCGGGACCGGCGTGGAGCTGCTCTGGACCAGAACCCGGATGAGGCGGGAACAGCTCGCTGTGTGTCAGTGAGTTTGACTCCGACACCTTTACTGACAGGAACAGATGTAGAGAGCGCAGCGCCGGTCCAACACAAACACATTTAAAGGCAAACAAGCAGCCGGTGATAAATATGGGCTGCAGGAATCTCATTAGGAGAATCTGTCTGCAGCGACAGTGGAAATGAAGGTGGCAGATTCATGGTGGAGTCGTTACAGCTTCACAGTCTGTTAATGAGGTCTTGTTTTCCTTTTCCAAGGATTTCTGTCAACACGGCAAACATTTCGGCTGCCACTTTCCTCCCGTCTTCAGACGGCTTCTCCGAGTATCGACAGGTTGATTCACGCTCAGCATCCCAGCATCACCTGCTTCTGACGGACAGACGGACGCAGAGGATGAAACATCGATGCTGCCAATTAAAGCTCTGAATGCATATCATCTGTAAAGGTTAGGAAATAATTGAAGAAAGGAACGTACGTTAGAATAGAATAATTTTGTATGTTTTCTTCATTTGTAACATTTCATTCCTTGTTTTTTGGCCATTTTTGTTTCTATTAAATAGGTTTGATGATTTTTGCACATTTTTGTGTCATTTTTAAAGATCTTCTCAACCATTTTGCACCAGGCGCTGATGTGTTTTTGCACATTTCTGCTAATCCGCTAACAGCAGAGCTAGCTTTTCTTGTTTAGCGCTTTAGCTAACATTGCAAACAATTACCCCAAAATTAAATCTAAAGTTCTAATTTCCTTTTCAACTGTTTCGTAAACTCTCAGTTGAAAAGGTTTTGGTTGTCGACCTTAGCTGTTTCCATTCATGCTCTTATTTTGAAGTGGGTGAAGACAGAGTTTAATTTCCTGTCTCTTTATTCTCCTTCATTTATACTTTATTTCAAACGAGAAACAAACAGCAGAAACAAGATAAGGAGCTTAAAGTGTGGAAATTAAACTTTAAGGTTGTAGTCGCTGAAGATGGAGGCTGAGATGAAGTTAGCACTTTAGCAATAGCTTCTCCAAGATGCTAATGCTAACACAGCTAATGCGCTAGCACTAGCGGGCTAATGCTCATGGCAATGCTTTAGGGTTAACTTTTTAACGCAGTTTACTACTAAAGCGTTGCTGCAACACAGTTCCTGCCTCTGGGTGTTTATTTAATTTTTCCATTTTTCAAGTAAAGATCTTATTTTTCCAGCCTTCATTTCTCAAGTATGAGTGAAATAATTCAGTAAAGCAGAGTGGATCAAACTCTGTTAAGTTTTTATATCTTTTCTTCCTTAATTAATGAAATCATCCCTGGAAAATTGAATTTAATATTCAGCCTGGTTTTGATAATCTGAAATATTTCCCCTGGTATTTATAAAATGATTTTAGGTTGTTTTCTGGTGCTCTGTGTTGCCGCGCTGTAAAAAGCCTCGTTGTTTGTTTTTATTGTCTTATTTACCTTTTATAGGCGCAGAAGCTTCACGCCTGAGAATCAGCAGCGTTTATATCTAACCTGGTTTCCTGAAAGTTCTGGGTCACCTAAATTTCTGCCTCAGTATTTATTCTGTGTGAAGATGAACAAAGCATTTTCCTGTTTATTTAGAGCAAATAAAAATAAGCAACAGTCTTCAGTGTGCGTTAAATAATATTTTACAGAACTTCTCTGTGATCTGAGTCCAGTTTTAGGGATAAAAAAAACAATTTCTGGATGTAAAATAATTGTAAGCGCAGCAGCTGGCCTCCATTTTACTGGCCGAAGTTTGTCCGTAATGAAGTGGCTGATGCACAAATGAGACTCCTGGGTCTCCAATTATGGCTGCTGAGGCTGAGCATTCTTTGGATATTAATCTGCTGGAAAATCAAACTTTATCAAAAGTTATTTCTGTCACTAAACTCCTCCCAGCTTCCTCTTTGATCCATTTTTCAGCCAGCGGCTGATTCTGTCTTTGAACTCAGTAAAGAAAATAAAAACATCATCCCAGGAATATGATCTTTTTACTGAGGATTTACTTATTAATGTGTGACTGCTGCAGAATCAGCAGCTTATTTTCAGAGCCTTTCATGTTTTTTGAAGATATTTGAATTATTCTTGTTTTTTATCCAGAAAGAGAAAAACAAACAAATAAAGAAGTGTTTGCAGTGTTCTTTGGAAGGAAATATGAATCATCAAAACTTTGCTTTGGTTTTAAAAAATGAGTTTTCATGGATGCAGAGCAGAGAGAGAAGCAGGAAGTTGAAATCTCGTGTTGTGATTATTATCCCCTACTCCAGCATCTTTCCAACCAAACCCGGCAGATTCAAAGCAAACGATGTTTTTACATCTACTGGAGCAGAAGTGCGTCGAAGCAGTGCAGTTCTTCCTTGAGTACATTTTTTGGTCCGTTGTGAGACACTAATTCAGAAACATAACTGATTGTTTCTGCAGATTATTTTAGCTGACTAATTTTTGATTTGCAAAAATCTCAGGCTTCTCAATAAAAGAGTTGAGGGTCAGGGACCAGAGCAGGCGTTATTGTGTCATAGAAAAGATGAATTTTCATTCAGAAAGCAATTCCTCAAATTTCTGGGAATAAGTGGAAGCAGAATAAAAACATGATGGAAGTCTGGACCAAGCCTCATCCTACAGACTGAAACACACAATGTCCTCCTTCAATCTGTTAAGCTTCTTTCAAAAAGAAGGAAACATGTCAAATGCTTTAACTCAAAGCAAAATGCTTTTACACAGAGACAAACTGCCTCCGCAGCTGAAGCCTACAATTACCATAAGCTCTTAACGGTAAGAGTGTTTCTAAAATATGGCTTATTGCCGACGCTGCTCAGATCGTCTGTCTGAAACCTTCAGCTTGACTCGCTGACAAATCTCTTAAGAACACTTCAAAGCCACCAACCGGCTGTCGGTTCAAACGTTAAACCTCCAGAAAGAGAGCCGCACTTACGTTGAGTCCCTTCTGGAACAGCGGCTGCCCCATCACGTTCGCCAGCATCCGGATCAGCGCCGCCCCCTGCAGACAGCGCACAGGAACAGCAGGCAGAGGCAAAACTCACTCATCAGATCATCAAATTGGTAGGAGAACCAGAGTTCGCCTGGCATTCACACCTCACCAACCGAACTGGACTTTTAGACAAACGGACTGGAGTTGGACTGAACAGGTCCGGTGTGAACGGGTCGTCTGGGGAGAGCGGACCGGCAGCCCGTTTCTCACTATCTCCCTCCGAGATCTCCTTCATTTTGTTTTGATTTTAACGAGTTTGACGTTCCTGCCTTCAACACGTTCAGAATCTGTAAATAACTAAATAAAAAACTTGCTTCTGGTTTTATTGTGTTTCAATCAAACCAGGTTGGTTTGGATCTCTGGTGCGCTCGGCCCAAACGGGTTCACTCAAACAGAACTTCTTGGCTTTGAGGGAAACTCACTGATCTGATGAGAAGCTAAAGCATTTTGTTGTTGGGTTTGAAGAACCCGATGAAGTTCTGCAGAAGTTGCAGTGGCTCGTCTACCTTCTTGTAGGCGATCCAGTCGAAGACGCGGTCGATGTCCGTCGCCTGCTCCACTTCCTGAGAGATGGGATGTGAGGAGCTGAGTCCGTCCAGCAGCATCACCTCGTGGAGGACATCGGTCAGGAACCGCTGCTTCTCCTGGAAACACAACGGAGAACCGACCCGGTCGACACGTTTCGAGGTTTCTACTGAGCGACGGCGAGACCGGCGCCGTCATCCCAACCAAACCAAACCGTCCAAACCGTCCAAAGCTAAGCTCTAACTACATGTTTAAAGTGTAACCTTGGTTTATCACGTTTTAATCTCCACCAGCTCTCCTGCCCACTTCAGTTTGAAACGGTTTAGTCAAAGTAAACCCAGAAGCATCCAAAACATCTCAGAACAGCTAAATACGAGATAATTTGGGTCAACGTCCAACATCAGGAGGGAATAATTCTTCATAATTGGCTGATTTTTAATTCACTTTTGCTCATTGGCTCCTTGCAGAGGTCAGAGGTCAGAGGTCAGGGGTCGTCCTCTATTGAATTAATATCATTGAAATGTTATGAGACTAATCTGATGAGTGGCTCATTTAAAGCAAAACGCAACAAGTTCTGATTTTAAATGAAAAGCTTTAATAGGATTTTAAGATTTTCTTTCATTTTTACATTAAAATAAATCAACAAGTTCTTATTCATGTAAATCAATTTATCTGGAAATTAAAGGCTTATTTTGGTGATTAGCAGTTAATCTTTGATTATCCCTTTGTTTTGTTGTGACTTCTAAAGTTTTATACATTTAATTTAAAGTGTTTTATTTGATCTTTTATTCTGTAATTCCACAGAAAGTTTAAATTATATTTTAATCCTTTATTTTTTGCCGCTTCTCGTTTTTAATTGATTTCCGCCAACATGTCCGGCTTTAACGAGCTCTGCATTCTTTACCCCGGGGATCAGGCTAAATCTAGACAGAGGCGGCTCTGTCTAATTTATGGATTACAATGTTTACCGAGGTTTAAAATGATTATCCGTTGTGTAAAGAAATGCTGATGCGTGCAGCTTTAGATGGCGAGGAAGATGAAGATGAAGATGAAGAAGAAGCTTCTGTAGATCAGCAGCATCGACAGGAACGAGTCTAATTCCTGGTTTACGGTGGCTCTGTGTAATTCCTGGTGTGAATAAACCTGAATGAGACGTGACTCGACTTTAATCTAAATGATGGTTTTCACTTTCATTTCTTCACTTATTCACGTTTTTATTTTGTCTTGACTGAAAATAAAATCTGATTGTTTCCCAAATCAGGAAAAGAGGACAGAGTGGATTTAAATAAGATTACGCTTCTTTCTACTCCTTTTATGTTGATGTTGGACCTTTTTGATTTTCACTTTATTTAGTTTTTATGCATGTTTGTTGTTTATTTTCGTGATAAAATGCTCAGATGAAGAAACTCCTGTGATTTAGCGTCGACTTCACTGAACCAACAATCCAGTTTCAAAGCAGCAGGAAAACAAAAACTCCAGCAGATTTATTTGTTTTGTGACTCAAATTTGAAGCCAAACCTGATAAAAACCTCCGACTGTTTCTCTGTTGAACGATTCCTGATGTTTTATTTCCACCCAGGTTCATTCACTCCGTCCTGCTACCATTTCCTGGTGATTCGCTCTTTTTTCATAAACTTTCCTGCAAAGTAAATGTTTTCCTCCAATAGTCAGTTGCCATGGTTATTCTGTGAATCAAAGCCTGTATTTTTCCAGAAGCTTTGATTTGAGCAGAAACCAACTGTGTTTGTCTGAGAGATAAATTAGTTTCCAGGAATCCTTTCAGGACCAAAGGGACGGCGGATCTGACTAAGTCCTGGATTTTCTAGGTGTTTAAACAGGAGATGGATCTGATTATCGCCTTCGTTATGTAGATCGGCACAAACACAGCGAAGGCAAACGCACACTGGACGGCTTCCACCACAAATCACACTATTAGTTCATCAGTTAAATTGGACATTTGGCTGAAAGCGGGACGAGGAACAGAGCAGAGAATCCGACTAAATGAGACATCAGCTCTGATGAACTGAGACTGTATATCACCTGGAGAGGTGAAAACGGGAGTTCAGCTGCTTCATAACGACCAGATGGACCCAAACTGAGCCAGAACACAGACACAGATGCTGCGTTCAGGAGCAGCTGGTGAACTTTAAACCGTCTGCTGATCCTCCATCACTTCCAGAGCGCCGCGCCGCGCCACTCCTCCTCTCCACCTGCTCCTCCTCTTCCTTTTCCTCCTCCTCCTCCTCCTCCTCCTCCTCCTCCTCCTCCTCCTCCTCCTCCTCCTCCTCCTCCTCTTCCTCCTCCTCCTCCTCGGTGGTAAGTAATACAGTAAATATCTCTGATAAATATTTCTGATATTGGCTTTACACAGATACCAGATATCTGTAATGTACTTATATTGTTTATAGGTTGTATAGGAACGAGGTGAGAGCTAGTTTTATTGTTGTCATAGCAACTGCCTACCAAGATGGCCGTCAGTCACAAAGTTCACAGAAGTGTGAGATCACATGAGAGCTTTGTATTGATCTGTACTTATAGACTCCATAGATTGTCATTGATAGATGATTCAGAATGTTCTTACATATTGGAACCGATACAGATATCAATACTGGATCAATCTCCAAAAGTTTGAATCATTTTGGTCTTTAACTACTGACAGATAACTCATGTTAAAATGTAGTTTATATTTCACATACGGCCTTCCCTGGAGGGATTTCCATTTCTTTGCTTGCTGTTCAGTCTGCTGCCGTTTTATTTTAAAGCGTTTGTCCGAGTGGAAGTGGATGAGCCGGGATTTAAAACGCTGCAGCTGCTGCAGCGGCGGCGGCTGCAGCAGGCCGTGTGCCTGCAGCTGATAAGCCTCCTCAGTCCAGTCAGTAGTGGAGGTAAATAACGCTGCACTTCAGCAGAAACAAAGGAGTCCATTTGCTGTAATTTAAAGATCTGCAGCTCAGAGCTGAAGACGTTTTTACCCAGATCCGCCTCGTCTGGAGCAAATCTGACGAGGAATTACATTCTAATTTAGCCGGGCTTCGTCCCATTATTCTCTGCATATTTGTTTGGCAACGTGAGCGAAACAATAGAGCAGAACCGCTGCAGCTGAATAATATCTGCTGAGCAGCAGGAAAGCAGATATTGATCCTTGGATCCGCAGAGCTTCACCTTTTAACTTCAGCCTTAAATTTAGTCACATTTTACACAGAAAAGGAGGAGAAAGTTTATGCTGCAGGTGGAGAAATATTTCACCTCCATTCACGTTTATTCACCCAGAGGATTCCAGGCATCTTCAAAGAGCTGAGGTGGACGTTTTGTTTCACTCCTCCAACAAGAAACTATAAAAAATTACTGATTTCACTCTGAAAAAACAAACAAACCCTAATTTGTTCATATTTTAACATTATAAAAATGATTAAAAACCACAATACTTGAGGATAAATATAAGCATTTAAGCTGAAACTCTTAGTTCATTTAATAATTTTTAGTTGATATTTAACAATAAAGAAACATATGGACTGAAATATATAAAATTGCACTATAAAATGTAGAACTTTTAAACAAATCTGATTTTTAAGATTTGGTGTAAAATGTACTCTTAAGCAGAAAATGTAAATATTTTTAGATATTTAAATATTCAGTTTCATAAAGTATCAAACTGTGATGGTCTTTGTAGATTTGTAGCAACAGAACTTTAAATATAAGGTTAATAGAAACGTAACTGTAGTTTAACTTTTGCAGAAAGTGAGATTTATCCCTGAAGATCCAGACTGATGTTGGACAGTTTCGCTCCACTCACCATGTTCCACTTTGGGAAGAGGAAATCTGTGCCGACGTACTCGAAGAAATGCGCGAAGCCTTCCTTTAGCCAGACGTCCTCCCACCACACCGGCGTCACCAGATCGCCAAACCACTGAAACGGAAACAAACAAAGGATTCGTCTGGTTTTTAAATTACAGACAATTGTTTTCCTTTTCCATGAACTCCTGGAGGAAGTTCTGGGTTGAGTTGAACTGTTAACGCATTGAAAACTCATCTAGCGCTGCAGTAAACATGTTCACTAGCTAATAACACTGACATAATGCTAATGGCTATGCTACCTACTATTAGCCTTTACGAATAAAAACAGCTATTAAACAGTGGGATTAGCATGCTACACCTGGACTCGGCTAACCAATGCATGTTAGCATGCTAACATGAGTTAGCATGGTATATCTGAGGGCAGTTTTAGCATAGCAACTCCAGCTAGAATTTACATTAGCATACATTAGAAGCTAATTATGGCTAAAGCTAACGTGTACTATTAGCCTTAGTCAATACTTTAGCTAGCTTTAACAATTAACTGCATAAAATCTACCAAAAGGATTTTGATTGTTGCTGTTGACGCTGTGTTTCTGAAACTTTGGATTAACAAAACCAGCCGTTATTTACCGGAAACTTTTCTCCAATTAAAGTTTGTTTTCAGCTAAATGAGTTTGTTGCCTGTTAATAAAAAATAAATAGGAATATTTAAATGACCTCTTACAAATTTCAAACCACAACTTGTGGGAAAAAAAAAATCTAATCTCTGTGATAACAGATCAGGCTTGAGACTCTGGCAAATAGCAAAGAGCAAAATTCTTTTATTTCTGTTGTTTGCAAATGGAGAACACACAGCAACCACAGCACAACAGCTGTACCTGCAATGAGCTCTGACTTGGAGCTGCAAGCTCTCACAATGTATGGGATTCTTTACACAACGTGGTCACTGCCTTGGCTCATAGTCAATTCCAGTTGAACAGGTTTTATGCAGTCATGTAGCCACATGGTGGACAGGATGCAACTTTTTACTTACTGAAAGGTCAGTTAATTGTTTAGATGATAAACATCTTCTTGTTCAAAATATGGGAGTTTCCAAAACTCAGGATGCTAATGGAACAATTTTCCATACCAAAAACATTGTCAGACCTTGTATATACTCTCAGCTTGTGACATTCAATGGAGAAATTTGTTTGACCTTAGGGCATAAGCTATCTATCTGTTGTCATCTGTTAAACACTGGTGCCTTGCTTTGGTATTTGTGGTGAGACATTAGTCCACTCATTAGTCTGCTGCAACTGCTGTACAGAGAGGAAACCTATCAGACTGGTTCCTGGCCTACATACTTTATCAGACGGAACAATACTAATATGGTTAAATGAGACAATTAAATAACAATTAAATAAAATTGTTAAAAGAAATAATTTTCACTTCACAAGCTTTTCACATATGCAGATAAATTCTCATCTGTTAAAACCTTAACAAGCCATCTGCTATGTAAATTATATTCTAATTTATTGCTCTTTTCACTCATTTATTATTGAATGGAAATACAATTTTGCCAACTTTCCACTATAACTTGTTTAAAATGATTTATTACTTAAAGTCTGCATTTAAAGGTAAGTTACCTGCTGTGACATATAAACTAACTGCATTACAATAAAACCTTCTACTTTTTGTTAGTGATATAAATATTTGGTGTTAATCGTTGATCGACGACTAAAAGTTGCAGATTTCTAAGAGTGAAATCTTTTGAGCCCCTTTGCAGAAACTGACCTTTAACTTGATGAAAAGTCACAGACTGTTTTATTTTATGAGGTTAAATCTGCACTTTCGTTTTTAAATTTCACTCCAACTAAAAGTAAAAAAGATGAACAGATTTATGGTTTGAACTGATTACATTTTACTCTTATTGCTCCTTTTGCACAGACAGTGAAATTTTTCATGTGTTTTTTAACGAACATCCAAAACTCAGTAGTTCAAGGAATAGATTACATGATGTGAGTGAAAGCAGAACAGAGCACTTAGTACTATATCAATGGAAAGTTTAGTGGAAGTAAAAAAGAGTGGTAGGAAAACCAAAGGCCTCAGGGAGCAAGCAAGGCAGATTTTCACTGTGATTTGACATTATTTAATTTTTCTTGTCATTTTGTGCCTACAGTCAGTTTTTCTGTTTTCACACCAAGCAGGAGAAAATCTCAGCTGTTAAAGTGAGGCAGCTGCAAAAACACTATTTTAATCCAACTTCTAGTTCAAATATAAGAAAAACTCTTAACTTACAAGTACCGTTCCAGTTAGACTGGTGGATTATTGCTGTAAATTAATAATCTGCCAGTTGAACTTTTCCATCAATATCAAGGAAATATTGACTTAAAATCTTATATCTTGCTGAAAAGTTACTTATAAGTCAGTTTAGTTTTATTTGAAGTCTAATCAGACATTTGGAAACCAGACTGAAGATACTAAGATTGTGTTTGTTTTGCAGTGAAGCTCTTCGGCGATGAGCATTTTTCAAACAAACACTTGAAAACAAGGAGGAATTTTCTGCTTTAACAAGCCGAAAGCGTCTCTGTGTTGCAGCAAACCAGAGGTAAAGTTTAGTAAAAATTTAAAGCTGAACTCTGCAGCATGTCTCTTTTCTCTGCCTGAATCTGAATGTGAATGTCCACAGAGTGACACAGAAATCAAACCTCTGACTCGACTGCGACCACATTAAACCTCCTGCCTCCTGAGAAACTCGCTGCAGGTTCAGTTCGAGTGTCTGCCAGAGTCCAACTGAACAAGAAAAAGCCTCTGTTGGAATAATTTTACCTAGAAATGAAACAGATTTAGTCTGGAGCCTCAGACACCACTGCGGCGCTCGCGGAGCAAACCGTTTGGAGGTGGTGAAGGAGGAACAGGGGCAGCATTCAGCTGTAAGTATGAAACCAGACGCTGCCAGGCACTTCCTGTTTCCATGAACACTATTTCTGCAGAAACTGCATGAACGGGCAGAAAAACCAAAACTCAGTTCATTCTTCTCTTTCTGTCATGTTTGATTTCATTTTTTTACATTTTGCAATAATTTGTGTTGTTCTTTTGAGTATATTTATCATTTAAAATTCAGATTGCTGTGTGTGTCTCATTTTCCACTTCAACATGTCTGCAGGTGATGATCCATGGTGTCTCTGCAGCTCAGTGCATCAGGCTAATGCAAAACGGTAATGGCAGAACATGCTAGTTTGAGAAAGAGCAGGCTTTTCTCTGCACCTAAATATAAGTGAAGTTTTACAAAGAAAAAATACAAGAAAAAGAAAAGTATAAATGGTTCGGTGGTGTCGTGAAGTGGTGATGTTGGAGGTGGTGAGGCAAACGCTGGAGACCCAGGTAGGTGAATGGTGAGATATTTATTTACAAAAACAGTCCAAAAAGCGACAAACAGTCCGTGGCCAGGCAGCACGGCTGAGCGGAAGCCAGGGCTCAACACCGGTAGCAACTGGTCATACAGGCGGCTTAACAAATATGCAGGCGTGTGACAGCGACTACTTACGACAAGGAACAAAGGACACAGGAGGAACTAAATACACTGAGGGTAATCAAGGGAACAAGACACACCTGGGAACAATCAAGGGGAAGACAGGACAACGAGGAGACTCAGGACACAGAAAACTCAAATAAACACAACAGAAAAACACGGAACATGACAGGTGGAGACGTCACAGGCCCAGATTCATTAAACTCAAGTGAAATTCAACAGAAACAGAAACAAATTAAAGCGTCGTCAGAAAGTTTCCTCATTTTCTGGCTCTGTTCATGAATCACAACAGAAACTAAAATTACAATGTCAAAAGATTTTTTACCTTCCCAACAAATACAAGCATGTAATATTTTAAATGTTCTTATTTTCTGTTGTGGCTAAAAGCAGCTTTATTAAAAGAGCAGCGTTTAAAATTAACCTGCTGTATTTAGCATTAAATCCATTCAAAAATATTAGATATTATTTACCATAAAATTAAGCATAAAAAATGTGATTATTAAAAGACAAATACTTTGTATCTCTAATAAGATTGACATTTGTTTTTAATAATTTTGCTGCTGGGATTTAAATCATCCCTGAACAAAACGAAATCGGGTCAGAAACAGAAACGGACCAAACAAAGCCCACCGACCTCATGTTGATCAACAGCTGGAGGATTTAAACTAAAATGTTTGGTTTAAATCCGAAACGTTTCTGCTGCTCCACTCAAAATGAGTCTTTATTTTAAACAAGTTGTTTTATAATCAACAATAAACATTCATGATTTAAATGAGTAGTTTGTTGTTCTTTGTTGCCGTGGAAACGCCTCATTAAGATATTTAAAGTGTCATTTACCTTTTAGTAAAGACTTTAAATAGGCCAAATTCAGAGGCAAACCCCAACAATAAAAATGCCCACAAATACAAAACAGGAAACGTATGGAATCCCATTCATGTAAACATCTGAATAAGTATTTATAGCTTCATTAATTAGATATGGTTCAATAACTTATTGATCAGAGATTGTTTTTGTTGTTCATTTTAAGACGTGAAGAATCAGCAGCAACACAAGAAAAGTGGGATTATATTCCTGTAATCTGTGGATTATTAATAATAATATTGATCTGGACTTGAAACATTTTTCAGGTCTTTCATTAAGATGATTAAAAAACAAATCTGATCATTTTCGGGTGAATATAAAAACATTCTTTGACTAAAAGCAGTCCAGTGTTCTGCTGAGTCAGAACCGGCAGAATCTTAAATGTTCAGCAAACATCAGGATTTAAATGTCCCACCAGAACCGACTGATCCGTGTTTAACTCAACGCTCTTCCTCTGCAGTAAGACACCACAAACCGCCGCCGCTAATCGAGACGCTGAACGTTTGAGTTTTGTTTTACTTTTCATCCAACTGGCTGCCAACACTCCAACTGGGTCAGTAAGTTTTCAGTTTGCTCAAGCTTCCAGACAAACAGAGAACAATTAATTTTACACTGGGGAGGTTTTTAGCTTCACGGTGACAGAAATAAAATCTCCTTTTGCTTCTTTCTAGTAATTAAAAATGACAAACGACACGGCCGTCTTGATTAGCTCGTGGGTTAGCGCTCTCCCAGGCTGAGCCTCATTAAAACATGGAAACGCCTCCAGCAGGTCGGACGGTTCTGCTGAGGAGGTTGACGGAGGCTGCTGCCGCGGGGATGGCGTTGTCATGGATGCAGTGGTGCATTGTGGGTGGGGGGTGCATTGTGGGTGGGGGTTTACGAGCCGCAGCCGGAGAGGAAGACGAGAAACATGATGAGTCGGTGGAAAAATGTTTCCAGCAAACAACTCAACAACTCTGCTCCATATTCAGCTGTTCATCCTGATCATTATAGATTATATATAATAAAAATAATAAATAAAAATCCAAAATTAGAATCTCAGGAAACTAAATATTATATAAGACCAAAGAAAATGTAATTATTTCCACATTTCCTTCACTTTGACGTCATTAGAGACTCTGGAAATAACTCCAAATATCCAGAGAGAAATGTTTTTAGTTGCTATAGTAACATAAATATACACATTTCATTAACATTTTCTGATGTATCTGAATGACACATTTCCATATTATTTTTATAAGGTCTTTATTTTTAAATTTGGGGCTTTTCTCTCATTGCCCATTTGGTGTATTAAAAAATTATACTGTTGCATGATTGTAATAAATCAAGCTACCATGTTTTTGTTTTTCATTTCAACATTTTTAGAAAAAATCACAAATCAGAATCTGGAAAAAACAAATGTCTCAAGTCAGTTTACCAAACAGAAAAAATAAACTCAATCCAGTTATTCATACTGAGCATGCATGTGACGACAGTGGAGTGGAAAAACTCTCCTTTAACAGGAAGAACCAGAACCTCAGAGTACCCTGAACACATGTCGCCCGGCACACCTGAACCAGACCACCTTGATGAAAAATGGGCAACTGGAACAAGACGGAAATGGGCGAGGAGTGGAATGCTACGACTCAAGTATTCCTAATCGGAGAGGCTACATGCAAAGCCTGTGGAAGGAGTGGTTACTTCGACATCCCAGGTCTACACTAAGTGCAAACAACTACCAGCTCAGAGTTCGCAAACGGCAATTGCAACACGGGAAGCTACGGCAAAAAGGAGGAACAGGACAGGGGGGACTTAACTACAAGTCCCCCCCCCAGAGAGGGGGTATGCAGCCACAATGAATGAATGAAATGAGGCAGCAGCTGACCTGAGAGATAGAATCATGACTCTATTATTCATGACAACCAGACGTCCTCATGAATGCAGCATTGAGAACGAACCCTACCAACACCATAACAGAAACCAATGAGCTGATCTACAACTCAGCATCAGTGATCCTAGAGCTGCTTGGCTATAAGAGCAACCATGAGAAATAGTGCTTAGAGACTAAAATCAAGGTAACAAGGAAGGAAGTGAGCCAACTATCCAATGAAAAGACCAGGAAGAACAGACAGATGCCAATACCTGAAGCACTCGAAACTGCCAAACAGAGGATCTGGCTTCATTCACAAGGGAGAATGAAGCCAGATCCTTCTGGACTAATCTGGATGGTCTCTGCTCTTGTTCTTGTTCAATGGCACAAGAGTATTACTGGCAGTTATGCCTTGCCAGTAATCAGATACCCTGCAGGAATAATTAGCTGGCCAAAGGAGGAGATAAAGGCAAAGGAGGTTAAGACTCAAAAATTACATGCAAATCCAGAACCCTGAGACTGAACACAAGCCGCAACCAATGTTCCCTCTAAGCTGCGCCTGCGCAATCGCGCACTGCTCGCATATTCTCAGTGCACAAGAAAATCTACGTAGCGCATAAAATAAAGTTCAACGTAAACTGGACATTGAGCTCAGACATCAGTTTTGACTTTGGACCAATAACTTTTTTTTCTATACTACTTTGCATCGAACCAAGTGAGTGACAGGAATCCAACCAATGATACGATACGGTTCACTTTCGCTATGCAGCCAATCATCGCCTGCTATTTTGTGTACGTGCCTTGGTCATACGTGCCGTGGCATCGTGCAGGTGAGAATAGTGCGACGAAGTTAAGAGATGTGAAAGCTAACACCTAATCATGTCTCAGTGAGACATCCACTCACCAAGCCAAAGTAAAACAGAAATGCACTTCTGCTAAGATCAAACGGCCGTCGGAGTTTGTGCAACTGGAAGAAAAGTACAGTGGAGGGACCGTGTCACTAGGCCTGTCGCGATAAACGATAAGTCAATTAATCGAACGATAAATTAAAACCATCGACCTCATTGTAATTATCGACTATATCGTTTCTTTCTTCTTTTTTCTCTGACTGTTGATGACACTGAATGAAAAAAGGCTCAACTCCGGTGCTCTCCACTTCCTCCCTTCCTTATTGCCTTAGTGTAACGCCCAGCGCGCTGCACCATCTTATGTCGCGGATTGTCGGCCATTATCAAAACCTGAGAGACACATTAGCCGACAGAAATCCTCGCTATAACGGTTCCATCGAAACCATGTTGTGTCCAACAATGGACACAAAATATTAAGTCCAGTTCACTAATTTTGAAACCAGGCATTAATCGATTCCTTACTACAATCTACCTGCAATGCATGTAGCTAGTGTCAGTCTGACTGAATGAAAATCATTATAACTATTTATGTCACGTTAACGGAGAACAGCTGAAAAGTTACCGGGTTTTCTGGTAGAAATTTCGCTCCAACTCCTCCCCTAGTTATTGATATTTTCTTTGCACGAACTGTTGAATAAACATTCATGTTGTTTCCGATGTCTGCTGGACTTCGGGTTGCACCGTGTCAGCTGTTCGGGATTCCCTCCGTGTTTCCCCTCAGAAAGCAGGAAGAGAATCCGCGCTTTCTGATTGGCTACCGGTCACATTCAACAGGCTGCGTCACTCTCCCAGTCTGGATAAATCCTTGATTTAGATCGGAGCAGCACAACGATCTACCGTAACACACAACACTAGTGACGATCTCAGAACGAAGAACGTTCTAAGATTGTCGATCGGGGTAAAAAATCCTGCAGTTTGAACTATTGCATCAGGCAGTGGGATGTCTTCTCTATTTAAATCTAATGATTACTGAAGGGCAATAAACTATACAGACTTTATAATCTGCACTCTTTTGGTTGAATGCAGTATTTATTTCCACTTTGGTTTTATGTTGTTTAGATTTTATTCAAGTACATTTATTGTTAATGGAGACTAAGAATCTATTTTATTTTTGGTTTTGGTTGTTTTATTTATTTTGTATCAGTCCCAGTGTTAAGTGTTCTTTTTAAAGTAAAGTGTGATTTCTTTGGTAGGAAATCGCATGTATTATTACGTAATTTCCATTAAATCAATGTAAAAAGGTCTTCATTATCGTTATCGTTTATCGCAATAATTTTTTGAGACAATTTATCACCCAGCAAAATCTGTTATCGTGACAAGCCTACGTGTCACCGTTGCAATGATTCTTTTTATTAGTAAGCTCTGTGATCAGGTTGATGCTCGTTTATCAGAGCATGAATTAAAGGAATGGTCTGCATTTGATATTGAAGCGTTGAGTTCAGACTTTTGACTATGGATAAGGAGACATTTGTACACTGGAAAAGACGTGTGAGGCCGTTCTCCTCCACCCACAGATTATGGAGGTCATTAACAGTCAATATGCTGAATTCAAGTACATAAAGCAAGAAGCAGACTGACCCATCAAGCTGGGCAAAGCGTACAACCACTGGAGAAGTGAGAAGGTCAGACGTTACAAAACTGTGTAATTAAATATTTTACAAGAATTTATACTGTATCACAAGCTACAGAAAACATTTCATTGTGCAAAATGTGAATATTTTAATATGAACAAACAGTTATGTCTGAAAGGTGCAATGTCTCGTTTCTCACCCTGGTCAAAGCAGGACTCTGATACAATGCATCTCATGAACAGCAATGATTTCTTTTTTATTTTCATTTTAATTGGAAAAATGACTTAAATTAAAAGCAAACAAATGAAAATTGCTGCTGTAATTTGATTCTTTTAATAAGCCATGCAACTTTCTATATTCCCAGATTTATAACAGGGGTGATACTTGTGCGTGGCCACGCCGTGCACACTGATGATGCCCACAGTGGGCCTCAGTGGGCTCAGGAAGCAATACCAAGCGATTGCAACATCAGGACAAAGGAGCACGAGAAACTGGAGAAATACCAGGGCCTTAGGGAGGAACTGGAGAGCCTGGAAGGTGAAGACCACAGTGGTGCCTGTGGTCATCGGGGCCCTCGGGGCAGTCACCCCCAAACTGGATCAATGGCTACAACAGATCCCAGGAACAACATCAGACATCTCAGTCCAGAAATGTGCAGTCCTTGGCACAGCCAAGATACTGCAGGACCCTCAAGCTCCCAGGCCTCTGGTAGAGGATATATAGATCTATATATATAGATCTATATATATATCCTCTGGTAGAGGACCCGAGTTCAGAGGATAAGAACCACCGCGGTGGGGGAGAAGGGATTTTTTTTACATATATATATAAAGAGAGAGAGATCCAGAAGAGGAGCTTGCAGGCCAGATTTTAAAAAGAAGTTTATTAATATATTTCTTTTAAATAAAAAAACACGCTGACTTCAAACAACATTGGAAAACAACTTCAGTCGCTCATTTCTATACTCCCGTTCCTCACTGCACGTCATGGCGCCTCGAGTGATTAAATGATGCCGTTGCAAAGGGTCAATAATTTGGGTCATGCAGAACTAATCTGATTGTTACCATAGCAACAAGCAGAAACAAGACATTCCCCCAGTGACCTCATTGTAGTTATGACCTCATCTATGACATGCGGTTCTAGATCAAAGAACATCGGAGGTTATGAATGCATGTGTGTCAAGACATCAGTTCATATCCGAGTAGCACTTCGAACTTCAGCATTGGTTTTGACAAGGATTTTCAGGATGGCAGAAATGTTGGTTGGAATGATTTTCCCCCTCGGCTTTGGCCTCGGATATTTAGTCACGACCGGGATGGCAAAAATATTTGACAAACTTCTCCCAGAAAGAGATTTTGAAGTAAGTGCTGGTGAGGAAGAGACGATTTCCAACGAGTATGATGCGTTTGACGCATATCTGTTTAATCCATCCCCAGTTGAGAAGCAAACCTCCCCGGCTGGGGAGGTTTGCTTCTCCAACTACGATGCATTCGATGCCTTTCTTTTTGAACCATCCCCTGTTGAGAAGCAAACCTCCCCGGCTGGGGAGGTTTGCTTCTCCAACTACGATGCATTCGATGCCTATCTCTTCGAACCATCCCCTGTTGAGAAGCAAACCTCCCCGGCTGGGGAGGTTTGCTTCTCCAACTACGATGCATTCGATGCCTTTCTTTTTGAACCATCCCCTGTTGAGAAGCAAACCTCCCCTGCTGGGGAGGTTTGCTTCTCAGAGTATGATGCATTCGATGCCTATCTCTTCGAACCATCCCCTGTTGAAAACAATGTTTTTGACAATGATGTCTTTGACAGTTATGCTTTTGATCTCTCTCCAGGTGAGAAGCAAACCTCCCCGGCTGGGGAGGTTTGCTTCTCACCTTTGAAGAAAGTTTGTAAACAAAGTACACAGGAAGACAGCATTGTTTTAAAGAATGATTTCCTGCCCATTACACCACAAGAACCAACGTCCCCGGCTGGGGACGTTTGGTCTGTGGTGGTCACTTCCAAAGATGATATAACTAGAAAGCAAGAATCTCCCATGGATTGTTGTGAAAAAAGTATAGAAACAATTGTAGACGGAGGAGGAGAAACAAACATTATAGAGGAAGAAAACAGACTTAATCCCACAAGCAAAACATCTGAAAGGGAAAATACAAATCAGGACATAAAGTGGGAGCCATTATTGTTCATTTTCTTTGCACTTTGCGTTCTTGTTTTTTTTATTTGTTTTGTTGAGTTTTACATGTTTGCATTTTTTATCATTTGTGTTTGTGTATTTTCTATTGGATCATCAACAACATGAGAAGCTGAGGTTTAAATTGAATTTCTTTTATTTGTTTCAGGTTCTTTGTCAGAATTCCTCCATCAGTCCAAAAAGATTTTGTGCAAATTTGATAATAAATTGGCAATGGAAGAACATTTTAATTTGATTATTATAACAATGATAATAAATAATTACATCAGTATTAAAATACCAATATTACTATATTAATACTAATATTAGCATATTTGTACATAGAGAGAGAGAGAGAGAGATGTATCTATATATAATGATATCTACCTATATATAAATATATAGGTAATTATAAATACATAATTACATTAATATACCATTATTATAACATTATATTAATATTAATATCAGAATATTAGTAATTATAATTCATATATATAAGAAGGGCATATATAATTCTATCTATTACATTTAGATAGATCTATATCTATTGTATATAGATCTATCTATCAATATGTTATATATATAGATAGATATATATATAGATCTGTCTATGGATAATTCTTGGATTTTTTGACTGTAAATATGACTTTTTTTCACTTGCAAATAATCGATCAGACTCAAACTTCACACGTAAAGCAGAGGCAGAAGTGTAGAAGTAAAACATACTGCCACCTCCAGGGGGCGTCAGCATCGTGTAAAACAAATGGTTTTGATCATTTTCTGAAATATTTTCAATAAAATTCACTTAGTTTTTGTGAATAAGTTCACAAAAAAACAACACGATTTGTTGATTTTCCCTGAATTTCCACCATCATAGAAACCAGAAGAACTGACTGATGTGATTTGGCTAATGTAAATGGGTAAAAACCACTTTGATTTGATTAATAAAATAATATTTAAGCAACAAGTGGTTCTATTTATGCATTCCTCTGGAGTCTAGGGGCCACATAAAAAGCTGTGGCGGGCCGGATTTGGCCCCCGGGCCTTGTGTTTGACTCACATAGTTTACTATAGTAGCTTCACAGAGTTACGTAGAACATGATTAACTTAAATTACATTTGTCTCTGGTGCTTTAGCAGCAAACCTCGGCGTCTTCCTGCAGCTTCATTATAGTTATTGACAAAAGCTTTTAGTCCTAATCTGTGTTTTCAAGCCAAATCGTCTTAAATTCACAGGAGGAGCTGGCTGTGGTTAAATAAAACAACGTAAAGTCGTTAAGCAGCAGATCAGCCTGAATATTCGGGAGATTTTCCTCGACGCCGTGATTCAGGACGCACCAATCAGTTCTTATTTAATAATTCATAGATTTACAGGGACGGTGAAAATGTTGCAGGTTCCCAGAGACATGATGCATTTAAAGACCAAACAGAGTGGGAGTTCTCACTACCGGAATCCGACTGGCTGCTCTGCTCAGTTTGACCAGGAACAAACAAATGATGTCATTTCATTTCACAAGAAAATAAATTCACTGCATTTATTTTAAGACTCATTATGTGAAATCTTGGCAGATCTTAGACTATTGAAGGCCTGAAATTAGGATAATTAAATGTAAGACCTTGCAGAAACCTGGCAAATAATTCAAACTAGAGATAAAAAAGATGAATTTGTCTCAACGTCTCCACCTTCGTTCTTCTCTCCCTTCACCTCCCTCTTCGTCTTCGTCTTCGTTTTTGTTTTACTCTCTTCGGGAACAAAGCGGATCCGTGCCTTTGATCATCGTCTCCTTCTGGCTGATAAATATTCATCCAGCGGAGGGACTGGGTCTGACTCTCACTCTGTTTGGGTTCGGATCCTCGCAGCGTCGCCACAGCCAGACGAGTCCTGGCTGTCGTTTGGCTCCAAAACTGTTTATTTCACCGCATCTGTGGATTCATCGAGTCTCAGAGTGTCATCAGTCCCGACTGGATCCGTGTTACAGTAACAGAAAAACTCCATTTTCTTTTGAAATCGACTCCATGGAAATCTTGTTTGGTTTGGAATTTAAAGCTGGAAGTTTGTCAACGTGGTTATAGATTTAGAGGCGAAGCTGAAGATGCCAGCAGGAATAATTGCAGCGCTGTGAAAAAGTTATCCGCTTCTTTCTTGTCCCAGAAATGTTTCAGACCAACAGAAAACTACCATCCATCACTGCGTCACTAATAAATCCAGAAATCTCTCAAAAAGGATCTGATAAAATGCAGGAAGCAAAAACATTACCAAACCACAACGTATGGATTTATCCAAAGAAGCAGATAGAAAAAGACACAAAGTTATTCTGAGTTATTCTGCTCTGGTTCTTTCTCTCTGCTCTGAGTCAAACCTGCCTGTTCCCCTCCTGGCCTGTGGGGGCGCTGCACCAAGAACCACTGAAGGAAACAACAAAAACCTCTGAAGACACTGAGAGCAACTTCCTTCTTCACCAGATGGAAACTAAATGGAGGCGTCAGATTTTAGCAGCTGGAGGATTTCTCTTTAGTCTTTGTATCTTTACAAGAATAATAATATTATTCTATAATAATATTAATAATAATAATAATAATATTAAATACAACCAAAGCTCTAGCTTTGGTTGTATTTAATGTCAGTAACACGTTACTGACATCAGACCACTTTTTTCAGTAATGAGTAATCTAACATTTCTATTTCAAATCAGGTAGTCAGACTACAGTTTTAATATAAATTTGGTTTTACTGCCCTTACATTCCAGATATCTCAAATTGTTTTATGACTAGACATTTTAGTAATTTAAAATTCTAATTACATTCTGACTAGACAAAATGACATCAGATTTATCATTGTTTCGTATGGGGACTTCAATTCAAGATATCTACAATGAATTACTGACTATCTGAAATACACATTTCAGATAAATACAATTAAATTATGACTAGTCAAAAAGTAAATTCAAGATATCTGGATTATAGTTTTGACTAGTCATAATTCTAATCAAAGATATCTCTAATTAGTCCATAATTCAAGATATCTTAAATGTATTTTTGGATAGGAGAAATGTAGTTTTGACTAGTGGAAATTGAATTGTAGATATCTTAAAAGCAAATAATGACCAGACAAATCTAAATTAGAGATATCTTGAATTATAATTTTGACTAGTCAAAATTCCTTTTAAGATATCTCTAAACCAATCAGAACAGAGCAACATACGTGAAAACAGCCACAAATGAACGTCCATAAAGTTGTGCATCTTAACGCCATTATACTTGTTAATATTAAGATCAGCGCCACTAATCTGTGCAGCAGAACATCTGAGTTGTGGAGCGGCAGGAGAAGCTCTGTGCGCTGCGACACCAAACATCCAGGTTGTGCCGTAACCCAGAAGCTAGACGCTGCGGCGGGTTGGGGGGTCGAAAATCCTGTTTATAGTTTTCCAGACAATAGAAACACACAAAAACACGCACAACCTACTAAAGTATTTTTGTGCTGTTGTAACCATGAAACAATCTCCCCTTCAGTTCAACCAGATAAAGTGGAGACACATTATTGATGTTACCGTTATAAAATAACTTGTAATTAAGTTTTGACAAAGATCAATGTGATTTTCACAGGTGGCGCAGCGTTGTTGTTGTTAGCGGCAGAAAGTAACTAAAATAGTTACTTTTAATGTAACTTACTTTCCAAATCAGCTAGTCAGTAATCTAAGTTACTTTTTAAGGAGTAATGTGATTAAAGTAACTATGCCATCACTGCCTGTGTGTCTTCTGTGTGGAAATAGTTTGACTGTAATGAAAGAATATAATCTAAGAAGCTGCTATCAAGCTTCTCAGAAACATACGGACAAAGACAAGAATATGAACATCATAGAGCAGCACAATGATGCAGTTTCAGTTTATGATGCATGCACTTTAATTTATGCATATATCTTGATATTAAGAAACATATTTAGTTTTTCAAAAACTAAATATGTTTAAAAAATAACAGTTTTTGCTGTTTGCCTGTTGAAAATGTTTTCCCTTTGAGGTGACTGACAGTCCAAACAAAATATTACTTTATTCTTTTAATGTACAGAACATCCAATTTTTCATTGAAGGAAGTTTGTTTTTGTCTATTTGCCTGTTGAAAAATGGTTTCACTTGACATTAATGCTAGATCCATAAGAAAATATTGCTTCATTCATCTAATTATTAAATAATACCCACTGTGTTTGGTCTTGGTTCAATAGGCTATGTGTAATCATTTCAACAGATTTTAATAAACATAGAACCAGTCCGGACCCCGGCTTGTAGCAAATTTGTTTTTTTGGTGAATTTGACTCTGACATCCCTGATGTAAAGATACAGAACAGGTTCTTTGTTTGGGATGGGCGGTGCTTATTCTATACGGTAACAACTTTAACAGCATCTTAAACTGTTAAAGTTGACCAATCACAGCAGGTTTCTCCTTTTATGGTTGCAGTGACTCAGAGGGAGGTTCTTCTTCTGAAGATGTTTTAATGCATAAACTGTTAGCAGAATCTAATAACCTGAACACAGTGTCAGTATCTAAGGACTTTCAGACCAATCAAGATGAAAAACTTCCTGACTTCTCACTTAACTCAGATTGCCACCTTCGCTACGATCATTGTGATTTTCACGCACAATGTTTTGTTTGATAGAGAAGTGGCCTGCACCTGCCAGGATCAGAACGTTTACTGCGATTTATACATCAGTACTCCGATTGTTGTAATATTTCTGTTGTTACTTTGGAAGGACAAGAACTTCAACGGTGCCTGCAGGCTGTGCTGTTGTATGACGAAAAGGACGACCAGTAAAATAAATTTTTGCTGTCTTTGTGTTTTTCAGACGGTAAAGGCTTTAGTGGTCAGTCTGCTGTGGGTCGTCTCTGTATTAGTTGATGGAGATTGGTACGCTTGCTGTCAGAACGGCCTGCCTAAAGAACAGGCTCAGATTCCTTGCGAGGCAAACAGAACCATGGAGGAGCAAGCCATCATTGATAACCTGAAAAATACGTCAAAGGTGGGTTTTCAGATTTACTATTTATGTACTGGATTGTAAAATACTCATTTTGGTTAGATTAGTAATGAACATGCTCTGCTCTTTGCTTCAGATTATTGGCCTGGGCGTATTGCTGGTCCTCCTCTTAGTGGTTATCTGCTGCTCTTTAGGAAAGTGGTGTAGCTGCTGCAGTGAATCCTGCAAGAAATGCTGCAGGAAATGTTCAAGTTACATTGATGGAGATGAACTCTATGAACTCATCATCATAAAACAAGAAAATAATGTGAATCGGATTTTGACAGAAAGAGTGAAAGAAGCTCTGACCCAAAAGGTTAATGAAATACTGAATGGAAGCGCAAATATGGACCACTATGATCTTGCTCAAAGAGTGATCCATCAACTGTGGACAGCAGAAAATCAGGTAACCATGAAACATGTACTTTTTTCTTAAAACTAATCTGGGAACAAAAACTTCTTATCTGGAAACAGATATTACAAAAATATTTTTATTCTTTGTAAAAGAATAAAAATATTTTATTAAATTCATTTATTAAATGAATGAATGACTTCAAATCAGAGGAAACTTCAGTTCAACAAAATGATTTAGAATGGAGATTTATTTATTTATTGATTTATCATCTGAAAAGTCAGACATTTAAATTCACTGATTCTTTAAAGAATCTGGCAAAACCCAGACGAAGACGTTATGGCTTTGTAAGCTGCTGATTGGTTGGTTCCCAGCAGCCGGGCATGTCGGTACTGGTTCCTGTTCTAGCTCTGCTCCGGCCAAGAGAGGCCGGTTCTGCTCCGGTCCAGAGGCCGGTTCTGCTCCGGCCCAGAGGCCGGTTCTGCTCCGGCCCAGAGGCCGGTTCTGCTCCGGTCCAGAGGCCGGTTCTGCTAGAAGAACCGCTCTGGTTCTGCTGAGGAGCCTGAAGAGCCACTGACTTCTTTCTCAGATGGATTCAGTGTCTGGGACTCAGCAGCAGCAGGAAGCAGCTTCACTTCCTCTTATTCAGTGGAACCAGATATTTACACACAATGAGTAAAAAAACACAAACATAAGTTTGTTTTAAAAGTTAGTTATCTCTGATAATGACCAAATGTTTGTGAACTTATGAATTTGAAGAGAATGTTCTCAAACTTTCTGGCATTTAACAAAGATAAATAATTTTGGTGATTCTTCCTGACCAAAAACAAAAATGTTTGGTCTGAATAAACTTCAGACAGGCAGAAAAAATGTTGATTATATTCAGTGAATGTAAACATCTGGTTTAAACTGTAAACCTGTTGATCTCATCTTGAATAATTTCATTATTATGATCTCTTTTCTTAATCCAGTCGACTCCCTGGTCTCTGAGTCGCTCAGCAACTGAACAAATCCCTCTGAATCTAGAATCACAGATCTATGACCGACTCTGAGAATCTCTGAGAGTCTCTGAGAGTCTCTGAGAATCTCTGAGAGTCTCTGAGAATCTCTGAGAATACACAGCCTGATATTCTCATTTCCTGTCTGTCGATGGCGGCAGGAAACCAGGAGGAAACCAGAAGGAAACCAGGAGGAAACCTGGTTCCATCCTGCCTCTGTCAGAGGCAGCCGAGGCTACTATCAGTAGCTTCTGGATGCATGAATGGATGAATGGATGAATGGAGGGCAGAGAGCTTTGGAGTCCTCTGGACTTGATAAACACTATACAAGCACAGGACATCAGCCATGCTAATATGTAAACATAGAGACCAAAGTCTGAATAATCAGATTCTATAGAAAGTCAGAATTTAATTAACCTGCTGACATTCAAACCAGAAACATAAATAATCCATGATTTAAACTTTCAGCTACAAACTCAATAATTGGACTTTCTCTGTTCTATTTAGGGTTCTAGTCCAGGTGGAGACCAGCGCATAATTTCACTGATCCACCCGGTAAGCTAACACACAGACACCTCCATGCATGAAGTCCCTGTTTACTTGAACTAGACACCAGCAGGTTTCCTGATGTGGAGGCAGAAATTGAAATAACCAGAAACAACCCTCATGAGCAGAGCTCTGGGATTTGAACCATCAACCATGTTGCTATAGCAACAGTTGTAACTATTGCGTCACCATGAAGCCCAACAACCAGTCCAGTTAATCAGGAGAGTCAACAGTAGGTCCTTACAGGTTATTATCTGAACTACTAGATGTTCATCTTCTCCTTAAATGTGTAAAATGTGATGTTGAATTAAAACAATTCTATAAATATAGATCTAGATTGATTCCTCCAAGGCAGCACAGATTTAAAACCAGCTTTTTTCTTCAATATATGATTTTATAACATTGTGAAACTGAAAGAATGAAGTCCTGAAAATCTGTTTAGTGTGGGATTTAGAGGACATGTCCTAGTCAAAGACCACACCAAGGCTCCTCACAGTAACTCTAGCGAATCCCAGAGTCAAGATTTTTTTTTACTCTTCTTAGGACATGAAAAAAAACAAATAAGAACTTTTTTTTTCCAAAAATGTTATTTTTCCAGGAAGTTACAGAAATGTCCACTAGAGTGGACAACATGTGCTCAACATAGAACAGTATGAACTTAACCGACCAATAATTTCATCAACGTTTGATCATAAATCCATGACCACATATTGCATCGTGGGCTTGAAAAGCACTTGAACACTCTAACTTTCTATAGCCCTTCTGTTAATCCAAAAATAGAGAACAATCTTCATCAAACAACTCCTCTTCTAATGTCTCTCCTAACTCATTTTTCTAACTCCTAGGCTAAATGAAAATTAGCAAAGCACTGCATGCAGATGTATTTGCTCTTCCTGGCGCATGCAGCATCGTGGCATCTGTTTGCATTTTTGACTTGGGTGAGCTCAGGCCAGTGATTTCCTGCGCTGAACCTGACTTCACTGGGTACTTTGTTCGCTGCTCTACACTTTGCTGGAGGTGGGGCTCCACTGGGTCTTCCTTCCAAATGAAAGGGCAGCATTTGTTTATTCTTCGTTTGCTAGTCAAATGAGCAGAGAGCAGAACAGACTGTCTTTTTCCAGTTGTTTTTCACTCTTATGTTTCTGACTTCCTCCTTTCACGCTGTTTGTTCTGCATGTTCCTGTGCCATGGATGCCCAGGTCTTTCAAGGCCTCAAGGAGATGAATGCTGCAGAAGTTATCAAAAACACCTTGTGGTTTTTATGCTTTATGTCATCACAAGGCGCATCACTACATCTCCAGTCATATAATTTATTATGTATTTATATTTTATTGTGATGTCAGGAAAAACTCAGCATCTGTTTTGTTTTCTATTTTCTATGAAGTTTCTTCCAAATGACATTAACAGACGACGAACAGCAGTTCATAAACTCTCAGCAACCTGTTGGTATTTTTGTTTTCCTGACATCAGAATCAATTTAAATTTGGAAGATATGTATGTGCTGGGATGGTGCAGGGGTTAAGCACAGCCCATGTGTGGAGGCTTTAGTCCTCAACGTGGCCGTCGCAGGTTCAATTCCCAGTCTGGCGACCTTTACCACATGTCTTCCTGTTCTCTCATTCCTGTCAATTTGCTATCAGATAAAGACCATCAGAGCCAATATTTGTATTTGTAATTGGAAAATATCAGAAAAACAAATATTTTTTGTGTGTAAAAAATATAAATGTCCAGGGTCTGACTGGATGTGATCTGAAAACAGATTTCTAAAACATGAATAAAATTTCACATTTAGGTATCAAAGCTGATGGTTTATATATTTTATTTTATGTTAGTGTGATATATATTATCTAATTTTGCAGCATAATAGGCCAGATATAAAGTTAAAACCAGATAAAAGACATTAAATCAAATTAAACTTTTCCTGTTTTGGATAAATTAGGATTATTAAAGTTATATTTGTTAAATACTTGAATAATGAAAAATGATTTTTCTTTTAAAGCAGATGTTTAGAAGATTTTAGTTTCTGTCGTCATTCTGTCCTCTGAGCTGATTGGACTAAACCGATGGTTACATTTTAGTTTGTCTGGGTTAATGTTAAAATGATCATTGCTGTTAGCATTAGGGCTAGCATTAGCATTAGTTTTAAGGTTGGGGTCATGACCCTGGCAGTCTCTCTAATGCACAGGTGTCAAACTCCAGCCCTCGAGGGCCACTGTCCTGCAGTTTTTCAATGTGCCACAGGTAAAAAATGCTGGAATGAAATGGCTTAATTACCTCCTCCTTGTGTAGTTAAGTTCTCCAGAGTCTTGCTAATGACCTAATTATTCTATTCAGGTGTGCTGAGGCACATCTAAAAGGAGGACTGGAGTTTGACACCCCAGCTCTAAAGGATCAACTGTTTTGTTCAATTTTGTTTGGGTTTTTCTGGCCACATATCCTAGTTAAAACCTGAATCCCAACTCGGTTGGCGTAGTTCATTCGTGAGATTCTGAAAGCTGCTCGGTCAGCTGAGGGGTGTTGATGTTAACTGGCAGGATCATGTCAGGGTGACCTTTGACCTCCAGGTTATTGAAGAGTTTATAAATAATTCTGCAGCAAATGGAGCTTTACAGACTAATTTATATCATTTTTTTATAGGATAAAGTGGCTCGATCCAGTGACCCTTGACCTCAGCCGGTGTTTCCACAGGTTGAAGAAACATGTGACCTGCTGCAGGACGTTCAGATCGACACACATCTGTCCTCATATGGACAGCGTCCCTCATTGCTCTGGTTATTGAAATGAGTTCAGTAATGCAGGGAAAGTTTCGTCTGATTTAATGAAATGATGATTATTTGTATCTGGTTTGTCTGTAAATTCTTGCTTGGTGTTGGTTGTGTCTTTAGCAGAGAAACATGTCAATATTAGCAACATTTATTCTAAATATTATATAAATATCCAGTAAAGTTTTAATTCTATTAGTTAAACTGTTCATTGCAGGATTTATTAATCATCATCTGAATATGGTTGCAGGGTTTTGTTGTCGTCTTTTTTATGTTTATAAACATTAATCATTTACAGTAAAGTTTAATATTTAATGTGTTTGCTTGTTGATTCTAATTGATAAAGAATAAAGATTATTGACTGAAGTTTGTTACTGCAGTCTGACTGATAGAAACATATAGGAAATATTTATTTATAATGTTTATAATAAACTGATGGACAATGTGGTTATTCACTAAAAAAATCTGATTTTCTACTAAATTAAAGTATTTATTTCAGTAAATCAATCAGTAAATATCAGTAAAAATGAATGAGTTGATGGATAGTGAGGCGGTTTGTTCAGACCCAGTTCATTAGGTTACTTTAATGGTTTCTCTCAGCGATTCTCCACTTCCTGATGTTGGACGGGCGCAGGGAAGCAAAACAAGTCACAGCCGAGGAACCTTTGATGCGCCACAACAAAGAGCAGAGCTCACCGAGTCTCTGTCTGTCTGAACTAGCGGCTTCTGTCAATTAATAAGCCATGCAACTTTCTATGATCCCAGATTTATAACAGGGATGATACTTGTGCGTGGCCACGCCGCGCACACTGATGATGCCCACAGTGGGCCTCAGTGGGCTCAGGAAGCTTGTGTGTCTGCTCAGACACAAAAACAATCAGAGGGAACATTGGCTTCAAGGAAGGAGGCAGAGGACTAGTGAGTGTGAGAACCACTGTCCAGGACGAAACAACTAAGATCCATAGATACATCAGGGACAAAGCCTCAACAGACAATATGCTCAGTGAATGTCTCAGACAACAGGGAACAGAGGTTGAGGTGCCAGAGATACCATCATGGGAGGACAAGCCCCTACATGGGATGTACCACCAGCAAATAACCCAAGTGGCTGATATCAGTAAATCCTACCAATGGCTGGAAAAAGCTGGACTCAAGGACAGCACAGAGGCCCTCATCATGGCCGCCCAGGAACAGGCCCTAAACACCAGAGCAATAGAGGCCCAGATCTACCACACCAGACAAGACCCAAGGTGTAGGTTGTGCAAGGAGGCCCCTGAGACAGTCCAGCACATAACAGCAGGGTGCAAGATACTGGCAGGGAAAGCGTACATGGAACGACATAACCAAGTGGCAGGCATAGTGTACAGAAACATCTGTGCAGAATATGGACTGGAAACCCCGAGATCAAAGTGGGAAACACCCCCAAAGGTGGTGGAGAACGCCAGAGCTAAGATCCTGTGGGACTTCCAGATCCAGACAGACAGAATGGTAATGGCGAACCAACCAGACATTGTCATAGTGGATAAACAACAGAGGAAAGCCGTTGTGGTAGATGTAGCAATACCAAGCGATTGCAACATCAGGAAAAAGGAGCACGAAAAACTGGAGAAATACCAGGGCCTTAGGGAGGAACTGGAGAGCCTGGAAGGTGAAGACCACAGTGGTGCCTGTGGTCATCGGGGCCCTCGGGGCAGTCACCCCCAAACTGGATCAATGGCTACAACAGATCCCAGGAACAACATCAGACATCTCAGTCCAGAAATGTGCAGTCCTTGGCAAGATACTGCAGGACCCTCAAGCTCCCAGGCCTCTGGTAGAGGACCCGAGCTCAGAGGATAAGAACCACCGCGGTGGGGGAGAAGGGATTTTTGACTGTAAATGTGACTTTTAATCACTTGCAAATAATCAATCAGACTCAAACTTCACAAGTAAAGCAGAGGCAGAAGTGTAGAAGTAAAACATACTGCCACCTCCAGGCGGGCGTCAACATCCTGTAAAACCAACGGTTTTGATCATTTTCTGAAATATTTTCAATAAAATTCACTTATTATTTGTGAATAAGTTCACAAAAAAACAACACAATTTGTTGATTTTGCCTGAATTTCCACCATCATAGAAAACCAGAAGAACTGACTGATGTGATTTGGCTAATGTAAATGGGTAAAAACCACTTTGATTTGATTAATAAAATAATATTTAAGCAACAAGTGGTTCTATTTATGCATTCCTCTGGAGTCTAGGGGCCACATAAAAAGCTGTGGCGGGCCGGATTTGGCCCCCGGGCCTTGTGTTTGACTCACATAGTTTACTATAGTAGCTTCACAGAGTTACGTAGAACATGATTAACTTAAATTACATTTGTCTCTGGTGCTTTAGCAGCAAACCTCGGCGTCTTCCTGCAGCTTCATTATAGTTATTGACAAAAGCTTTTAGTCCTAATCTGTGTTTTCAAGCCAAATCGTCTTAAATTCACAGGAGGAGCTGGCTGTGGTTAAATAAAACAACATAAAGTCGTTAAGCAGCAGATCAGCCTGAATATTCGGGAGATTTTCCTCGACGCCGTGATTCAGGACGCACCAATCAGTTCTTATTTAATAATTCATAGATTTACAGGGACGGTGAAAATGTTGCAGGTTCCCAGAGACATGATGTATAACTCCAAAGTGACACACTGGCACGGCTTTCTTTTGACGGGCTCTTTTATTAAACGCCGTGAAAACTACAGAAATAAAAAACAGCTTTAGACATAGACACATTTACAAAAAACAGGTGACACGTGTTTTGACAATTACCTCATGGCCGCCTGCCACTTCGGAGGACTTTCGTAAATCAAGTTATGAGAACTCAATCGTCCACTCTAAATTAAAATGACAAGTAATTAAACGCTATAATCGATAAATTAACAAAAATTACAAACATAATTGGAAAATACCTTATAAGCACGAGGCTGCTAGCTGTCGCTCTATTCAGGCTTCTGCTCCTTTTCCTTTTTTTTCCCTTTCTTTCAAATCTCGCAGTCTCACATACATAAAATCTCGCGACAACTCCCGACAAAACAGTTCGACACGACATAAAATACAATTATTCCACACAACTCTTGAACATGAACCAAACTTAAAATATATCATCCTAATTATCAGAAATAAACAAATCTTTTCAAAACATAAATTATTCCACTGACACTTACATGATGCATTTAAAGACCAAACAGAGTGGGAGTTCTCACTACCGGAATCCGACTGGCTGCTCTGCTCAGTTTGACCAGGAACAAACAAATGATGCCATTTCATTTCACAAGAAAATAAATTCACTGCATTTATTGTAAGACTCATTATGTGAAATCTTGGCAGATCTTAGACTATTGAAGGCCTGAAATTAGGATAATTAAATGTAAGACCTTGCAGAAACCTGGCAAATAATTCAAACTAGAGATAAAAAAGATGAATTTGTCTCAATGTCTCCACCTTCGTTCTTCTCTCCCTTCACCTCCCTCTTCGTCTTCGTCATCGTTTTTGTTTTACTCTCTTCGGGAACAAAGCGGATCCGTGCCTTTGATCATCGTCTCCTTCTGGCTGATAAATATTCATCCAGCGGAGGGACTGGGTCTGACTCTCACTCTGTTTGGGTTCGGATCCTCGCAGCGTCGCCACAGCCAGACGAGTCCTGGCTGTCGTTTGGCTCCAAAACTGTTTATTTCACCGCATCTGTGGATTCATCGAGTCTCAGAGTGTCATCAGTCCCGACTGGATCCGTGTTACAGTAACAGAAAAACTCCATTTTCTTTTGAAATCGACTCCATGGAAATCTTGTTTGGTTTGGGATTTAAAGCTGGAAGTTTGTCAACGTGGTTATAGATTTAGAGGCGAAGCTGAAGATGCCAGCAGGAATAATTGCAGCGCTGTGAAAAAGTTATCCGCTTCTTTCTTGGAGTTTTGATTTTCCCCATTAGGATGAGGAATGTCGAAGAGAACTCGGGTCACTCTCATTCTTGGACAAAAAGTCCTTCGCTGGATGAACTCCTCCCACAGTCTTCAGGGTGTGGGAGGGCTCTTTAGGGAAGGGAAAATAATAATTCTGCATGTTCAGCAGAGCAAAGCAAACACCATAAGCAGCATGCCTCTTTATCCGTAATCGTGATCCTTTTCCATAGCTGGGGTCTTTAAGGGGTACTGGAGTTGTCAGAGGCATCAGGAATTGTCTTTGGGCCCCTTCATCAAAACTTACAGCCAGGTTAAAGTGTGATGAAGGCAGACCATAAAAAAAAAAAAAACACACAAAAAAACAGTTCTTTCTTTGGATGCCACTTCTTCATCATGACTCCAGCTCCTTTTCCAATTTAATCCACCAGTTTGTGACAGGAGTTCTTCTTTAGCATAGTCCAATTTCTTCAGGCCCCTCGCAGTCCACAGCCTTGAAGCTGTTCTTTGAACAGCAACTATCATGTCTGATGTAGGATGCCATGGTGCTTGATCCACTGGCCATCTTCTTGTAATGTTCTGGTTTGCTTTAGATAAGAACTGGCGTGAGCACTGCTTCCTCATGGACCCCTTTCTTCACTAGCAGAACCATGTTGCAGTTCAGTACTTACTTTACAAAATCCTGGGCGTTGAATCTCAGCTTGATCACGGTGGCTGCAGGCAAGCTTGAGATTCAATCCAAACTCTCTTTACCAACTCACATCAGTAAAGATGAAATTGTATAAAAAAGGGTGATGTTAAGAATACAGTGACGTTTTGGGGATGTTTTTAATGACACTTTGAGCTACAACTTCCAGTTTCCGTCCCTGGGCAAAAAGGAGAAGTGTCTTTGCCTCCCTGATTTCTGTGACATGAGCGGCGTTCCTCTGCAGGAAAGGACCTGCTCTTCTAGAAGTTGTCACTGTTACACAGTGTCCATCAGCACCAAGAGGTACTTTTCACCTGTTATCCTCATTGGCTCCGTTACATTCATGCAGATTGAACCTCAGGGGACAGTACTCTTGATGAACAAACCTTCTGTCCACTTCCCTGGTATAAGAGAGGAAATACTATTCATGGAGTTGTTTTTGCGAAAGAATTCTTGGCAAGGAACCTCTCGCACTCTCCCTTTCCTTGTGTGGAAAGCACAAAGTTGGACCAAAATATGACTTGGGAAGTAAGCTGTTTGGACAGATGACAACAATTTGTGACGAATGGGCTTATTCAGCAGTTCTGAAGCAGAGCGGATGTTGAGCTCAACAGGTCCTGCATATTTTCGAGGAAGTCCAACACACACTCATTCTAAGGACTGACAAGATCCAAATGTGAAGCAAGGGCAGGAATTGTTGGTCGAAACTTTCCAACTTACGTCAGTAGAGATGAAATTGTATATAAAAAAAGGTTGATGTTAAGAATACATTGAGATTTTGGGGATTTTTTGGTTTCATACTGATGAAGCTGTAAAATGAATCTGTGGAAGAGTGTAATAAAATCTTCTGAACCCGTCGTGGTTGGCAGTAAAGGATCACGTCTCAGAGCGTTATTTGTTTACCTATTTATTTAAGAGTCGAGCACCTTTCAATTCTCCAACATTGGGTGCCCTGCCTATTGACCACACACCTCACAGTCCTGCAGCTGCATCAGATGTGCTGAAGGGACATCCAGAAGTCCTGCTTGCTCAGTTCTTCACGGGTGTGTAGCACCCCTGCAAACCTGCCCTTCCTGTCTCATCTCTCTGTCTGACTATGATTTCTTATGATTAGATAGAAAAAAGAGATAGAATGAAAGCCTAGTTTTCAGCAGACAAAAACGACAACCACAACCAGTTTTATTTTATTGAAGTTTAAGTCTACTGTTGTGTCTAGATGTCACTTATGTGATTAATTTGAAAGGTAACGTTATTTATTGTTACTGTTAAACTAAAATGTCCAGCATGGGGAAGTTAGATGATTTCCTTGACAACGGTTAAAGAAGTAGGGCTGCAGCTGTTAAAGTTGACCAATCACAGCAGGTTTCTCCTTTTAGGGTTGCAGTGACTCAGAGGGAGGTTCTTGTTCTGAAGATGTTTAAATGCATAAACTGGTGGCAGAATCTGAACAAAGTCTCAGTATCTAAGGACTTTCAGACCGATCAAGATGAAAAACTTCCTGATTGCTAACATTCCTCGGATTGCCACCTACACTTCGATTATTGTGTTTTTCACGTACAATATTTTGTATGATAGAGAAGTGGCCTGCCACTGCCACAAAAATGGAATGTACTGCATTATGTACATCAGTGTGCCGGTTTTCATAATATTCTTTTTGTTACTTTGGAAGGACAAGGACTTCCAAAGTGCCTGCAGGGCGTGCTGCCGTACAGAGAAAAAGGGGAGGAATGGAAAACTTTGCTGCCTAATTTTATTTCGGATGACAAAGGTTTTTCTGATCAGTCTACTGTGGGTCGTCTCTGTATTATTTGACGGAGATTGGTACGCTTGCTGTAAGGAGAAATCAGAAGAGATTCTGCAGTCTTGCAAGACAAACACAACCCTTCTGGACAAGTCCACCGCTGATGAGCTGAAAAATGAGTCAAAGGTAGGTTTTAAGATGACTATTTATATACAGCATTGTAAAATACTTATTTTGGTTAAATTAGTAATAAACATGCTCTGCTCTTTACTTCAGATGATGAGCCTGGTGGCACTGCTGGCCCTCATCTTACTGGTTTTCATCTTGTCAGTACTAAAGTGGTGTAACTGCTGCAGGAAAGGTTCAAGTTACGTTAATGGAGATGTAGTCTATGAGATGATCATAAAAAAAAATAAAGAAAGCATTTTGAATAAGACTGTGGAAGAACAAGCCAGAAAAGATCTGACAGCAAAGATTAACCAAATACTGGAAGACAAGAAAAACATATACATTGACCGCTATCAACTTGGTCAAAAAGTGATCGATCTACTGCGACTACAAGAAAATCAGGTAACCATTCAACATCTGTAGCTTAAAAAAAAGAAAAGAAAACTAATCTGAGAACAAAACTTCTGATCTGGAAACAGATATTACAAAATCTTTTTATTTTTCAAAAAAAATTTAAAAGAGGAAACTTCAGTTCAACAAAATGATTTAGATTTTTTTTTTTATCATCTGAAAAGTCAGACATTTAAATTCACTGATTCTTTGAAGAATCTGGCAAAAATCAGACGAAGACGTCATGGCTTTGGCTGCTGATCGATCAATTATATCTGATAATGACCAAATGTTTGTGAACTTATGAATTTGAAGAGAATGTTCTCAAACTTTCTGGCATTTAACAAAGATAAATGATTTTGGTAATTCTTCCTGACCTAAAAAAAAAATGTTTGGTCTGAATAAACTTCAGACAGTCAGACTCCCTGGTCTCTGAGTCGCTCAGCAGCTGAACGAATCCCTCTGAATCTAGAATCACAGATTTATGACCGACTCTGAGAATCTCTGAGAATCTCTGAGAATCTCTGAGAGTCTCTGAGAATACACAGCCTGATATTCTCATTTCCTGTCTGTCGATGGCGGCAGGAAACCAGGAGGAAACCTGGTTCCATCCTGCCTCTGTCAGAGGCAGCCGAGGCTACTATCAGTAGCTTCTGGATGCATGAATGGATGAATGGATGAATGGATGAATGGATGAATGGATGAATGTATGAATGGAGGGCAGAGAGCTTTGGAGTCCTCTGGACTTGATAAACACTATACAAGCAGAGGACATCAGCCATGCTAATATGTAAACATGGAGACTAAAGTTCAAAACTAAATAAAGTAAGGATATAATTAACCTGCTGACATTCAAACCAGAAACATAAACAATCCATGATTTAAACTTTCAGCAACAAACTCACTAATTGGATTTTCTCTGTTCTATTTAGGGTTCTAGTCCAGGTGGAGACCAGAGCGGACCTCCACCGATCGCCAAGGTAAGCTAACACACAGACACCTCCATGCATGAAGTCCCTGTTTACTTGAACTAGACACTAGCAGGTTTCCTGATGTGATTTTGTAACATTCATCCAACCATCCGTCCATCGTCTGCCGCTTATCCGGGGTTGGGTCGCGGGGGTAGCAGCTTAAGAAGGGAGGCCCAGACTTCCCTCTCCCCAGCCATTTCTTCCAGCTCTTCCAGGGGAACCCCGAGACGTTCCCAGGCCAGCCGAGAGACATAGTCCCTCCAGCGTGTCCTGGGTCTTCCCCGGTGCCTCCTCCCGATGGGACGTGCCCGGAACACCTCACCAGGGAGGCGTCCAGGAGGCATCTTGACCAGATGCCCGAGCCTCAAATGGCTCCTCTCGATATGAAGGAGCAGCGGCGCTACTTTGAGTCCCTCCCAGATGACCAAGCTTCTCACCCTATCTGTTAGGGAGAGGGTGGTTTCTCTGTAGCCACCCTACGGCGAAAACCTATTTCGGCCGCTTGTATCCATAATCTCGTCCTTTCGGTCATGACCCAAAGTTCATGACCATAGATGAGGGTGGGAAAGCAGATCGACCGGAAAATCGAGAGCTTTGCTTTTTGACTCGACTCTCTCTTCACCACGATGGACCGGTAGAGCGCCCACTTCACAGCGGACGCTGTGCCAATCCGCCTGTCCATCTCCCGCTCCCTTCTTCCCTGTTACATGAACAAGATCCCGTGATACTTGAACTCCTCCACTTGGGGCAGGACATCCCCCTCGACATGGAGGGCACACCATCCCCACTATAAACAGTGTTGGTGCTGCACTGCTTCCCCCTCCTGAGACGCCGGATGGTAGACCAGAATCGCCTCGAAGCCGTGCGGAAGTCTTTCTCCATGGTCTCTCCAAACTTTTACACACCCAAGTTTTTGCCTCAGCAACCACCCGAGCTGCATGCCGCTTCACCCGCCGGTACCAATCTGCTGCTTCTGGAGTCCCAGAAGGCAAAAGGGCCTGATAGGACAACCTGACAGAATCCCTCACCAAAGGTGTCCACCAACGGGTTCGAGGGTTGCCGCTGCGAAAGGCACCGACAACCTTGCGGCCACAGCTCCGGTGAGCCACTTTGAGAATGGAGGCATGGAACATGGTCAACTGTAAACCTGTTGATCTTATCTTGAATAATTTCATTATTATGATCTCTTTTCTTAATCCAGTCAGACTCCCTGGTCTCTGAGTCGCTCAGCAGCTGAACGAATCCCTCTGAATCTAGAATCACAGATTTATGACCGACTCTGAGAATCTCTGAGAATACGCAGCCTGATATTCTCATTTCCTGTCTGTCGATGGCGGCAGGAAACTAGGAGGAAACCAGGAGGAAACCTGGTTCCATCCTGCCTCTGTCAGAGGCAGCCGAGGCTACTATCAGTAGCTTCTGGATGCATGAATGGATGAATGGATGAATGGAGGGCAGAGAGCTTTGGAGTCCTCTGGACTTGATAAACTCTATACAAGAAGAGGACATCAGTCATGCTAATATGTAAACATAGAGACCAAAGTCTGAATAATCAGATTCAAAACTGAAGAAACTAAGGATTTAATTAACCTGCTGACATTCAAACCAGAAACATAAATAATCCATGATTTAAATGCTGTTCTTCCAACTTTCAGCAACAAACTCAATAATTGGACTTTCTCTGTTTTGTTTAGGGTCATATTCAAACACAAGAAGGAATGGAAATGGTAAGCTAACACACAGACACCTCCATGCATAAAGTCCCTGTCTACTTGAAGTAGACACCAGCAGGTTTCCTGATTTGGAGGCAGAAACTGGAGAATCCAGAAAAACCCCACATGAGCAGAGCTCTGGGATTTGAACCATCAATCTTGTTGTCATAGCAACAGTTGTAACGAGTCCATCAACCAGTCCAGTTGATGAGGAGAGGTCAATTTATCCGTCCGTCCTTACAGGTTATTATCTGATTCACTAAATGTTGATCATCTCCTTAAATTTGTAAAATGTGATGTTGAATTAAAACAATTCTATAAATATAGATCGAGATTGATTCCTCCAAAGCAGCACAGATTTAAAACTATCTTTTTTCCTTCTATATATGATTTTGGAACATTGTGAAACTGAAAGAATGAAGTCCTGAAAATCTGTTTAACGTGGGATTTAGAGGACATGTCCTAGTCAAAGGCCACACCAAGGCTCCTCACAGTCATTTCAGCTGTAAAGTTAGACTCTAACTGTTAGAGTCATGGAAACCTCTGGATTAATAAACAGATTCCTGATTTATGGTCAACAGAAACAGCTGATTCTTTTTACCTCTGAGAACCAGAATATCATCATTTATCATGTATTTATATTTCACTGTGATGTCAGGAAAAAACACTGCATCTGTTTTATTGGTTTCTTCTAAATAACGTGATTCAATATTTTTCAGTTGGCTCGACCTTCACAGAATGAGGATCAAAGGACGAACAGCAGTTCATAAAACCTCAGCAACGTCTTAAAGATTTGGGTTTGTTTTATTTTCCTGACACCAGAAATCAGTTTTAATTTGGAAAATATGGGTTTGCTGTGATGGTGCAGGGGTTAAGCACAGGCTCCAGTACTCAACATGGCTGTCGCAGGTTCAATTCCCAGCCTGGTGACCTTTGCCACATGTCTTCCTGTTCTCTCATTCCCTTTTCTGTCAATTCATTGTCAGATAAAGACCATTAGAAAAAATACAAGAAAATATCAGCAAAACAAATATTTTTTTGTGTGTAAAAAATATAAATGTCCAGGGTCTGACTGGATGTGATCTGAAAACAGATTTCTAAAACATTGATAAAAGACCAACCACTCTTAGAACTATGGAAGGCTCAAATTTTTGCCTTACAGAAAAAGCACCAAGCCGCCAAATAAACAAAAAGTAAATTTAACAAAAAGATTTGGGCTTTGGGTGCTCACCCTCAGAGACTCAGACAGATGTGCGTGTATAAGATGTTTTGGCACAAAATATATCTTTTTCATCTATTGTTTTTTTTCTTCACAATTTTGTTGATAGTAAATAGAGTTAAATAATAAAAATTGCCAAAGTTATTTTCTTTCTTTACTTGAAGAAAAATGTGAAGGTACGCAGAGTGCAGCTGCAGGCGCTGCTGCACTCTGATCGTCTCCTGCAGGCGCCTGCGCGCAATTCTGAACTTTAACTGCAGAAAAGAGTTTTATACATAAAGCAATTTATTTTCAATGTTTTTATCATTTCCCTCTTTTGAACGTCATTACTTCAATGTAAAAACATTTCATTAAATAATTTTTGTTAGAGCTCCCTAATGATAATGGCTATTTTTAGAAGTAGCTCTGCGAGCGACTGACAAGGTCGCATGTTGGGGCATCAACACGCAGGAAACGTGTTGATGACCCCTGGTTTAAGGATGGAGGTTAGGGAAGGAAGAAGGTTATTTTTAATCATTTTGATTTATATTCTTATTTTGTAAACATTGATAATTAACCTGCCTGTCATTTATCCTTGCTAAATAGATAGAGCACATAACACCAGTTTTAAAGTCCCTCCACTGGCTCCCTGGAGCTCAAAGAATAGACTTTGAAATACTGTTGTTAGTTTACAAATCACTGAACGGTTTATCACCACAATACATTAAAGATCTGCTGTTGTTGTATCAACCTGCCAGACTCTCAGGTCTTCTGGTTCTGGTTCTGCTCTGCATCCGCAGAACCAGAACCAAAAGAGGAGAAGCAGCTTTCAGCATCTATGCACCAAACATTTGGAACAAACTACCAGAAAACTGTAAAATAGCAGAAACCCTGACTTCCTTTAAATCTCAACTAAAAACGCACCTGTTTAGAGTTTTATTTGAAATGTAATATGTAACAATGTACTTTTTTTATTCTATGTTGCATGACTTTGTGTTTTGTGTTTATGATGTAAAGCACTTTGAAATGCCTTGTTGCTGAAATGTGCTATACAAATAAAATTTGATTGATTGATTGATTGATAAATGCTTGCTTAATAAAGATGCATTAAAATTCTAATGAGATTTGTGGACAGTGAAATTAATTGAGTCATCTATTGTTTTTGGTTCTTCTAATCAGTGTAAAACCCATGAACATGTTTCTAGAAATGTGGTGGCTTCAGACAATCCTTTAGTGTTTGTCTAGTCAGTAACAAATGTTCATTGTTGATAGAGAGAGAGGGCTACCGTTAACAACAATGGTTATTGGAGTTCTGCAGTTGTGAGGGCTACTCAGCTGATGGCTTCTTAACTGAAAAGGGTCATAACTTTTGGAAGTTGGTAGTTAAAGCTACATGAGTCTCTTTCGGCACCAGTTTAGACAGATTATCTCTTTAATGAAATTATAATGATTTGTATCTGGTTTATACATAGTTCCTCTGGCGTTTCCCTGGGGCCTCCTCCCGGTGGGACGTGCCCGGAACACCTCACCAGGGAGGCGTCCAGGAGGCATCCTGACCAGATGCCCGAGCCACCTCAACTGGCTCCTCTCGATGTGGAGGAGCAGCGGCTCTACTCTCAGTCCCTCCCGGATGACCGAGCTTCTCACCCTATCTCTAAGGGAGAGGGTGGTTTCTCTGTAGTCACCCTACGGCGAAAACCTATTTCGGCCGCCTGTATCCACGATCTCGTCCTTTCGGTCATGACCCAAAGTTTATGACCATAGATGAGGGTGGGAAAGCATATCGACACCACGATGGACCAGTACAGCGCCCGCTTCACGGCGGACGCTGTGCCAATCCGCCTGTCCATCTCCAACTCCCTTATTCCCTCCTACGTGAACAAGATCCCGAGATACTTGAACTCCTCCACTTGGGCAAGGACATCCCCCTCGACTCGGAGAAGGCACTCTACCCTTTTCCGACTCAAGACCAAGGCCTCGGATTCGGACGCACTGATCCTCATCCCGGCCGTTTCACACTCGGCTGCGAACCACTCCAGCGAGAGCTGAAGATCACGTCCCGATGAAGCCAATAGGACCACATCATCCGCAAAAAGCAGAGATGCAATCCTAAGGCCACCAAAACGGATCCCCTCAACACCCTGGCTGCGCCTAGAAATTCTGTCCATAAAAGTGATGAACAGAATCGGTGACAAAGGGCAGCCCTGGCGGAGTCCAACCCTCACTGGGAACGAGCCCGACTTATTGCCGGCAATGCGGACCAGACTCTGACACCGGTCATACAGGGACCTGACAGCCCGTATCAAAGGGCCCAGTACCCCATACTCCCGGAGAACCCCCCACAGGGCACCCCGAGGGACACGGTCGAACGCCTTTTCCAAGTCCACAAAACACATGTAGACCGGTTGGGCGAACTCCCATGCACCCTCCAGGACCCTGTTGAGGGTGTAGAGCTGGTCCAGTGTTCCACGACCAGGACGAAAACCACACTGCTCTTCCAAAATCCGAGGTTCGACTATCCGACGGACCCTCCTCTCCAGTACCCACGAATAGACCTTGCCAGGAAGGCTGAAGAGTGTGATATATGTGGAGCACACTCTCCGATCCCCCTTTTTAAACAGGGGGACCACCACCCCAGTCTGCCAATCCAGGGGAACTGCCCCCGATGTCCATGCGATACTGCAGAGTCGCGTCAACCAACACAACCCTACAACATCCAGAGCCTTAAGAAACTCCAGGTGTATCTCATCCACCCCCAGAGCCCTGCCACCGAGGAGCTTCTTAACTACCTCGTCCCCAGAGATTGGAGAGCCCAACCCAGAGTCCCCAGGCTCAGCTTCCTCAATAGAAGGCATGTCGGTGGGATTGAGGAGGTCTTGTAAATAGTTGTGATGGTTTTATGTATAAACAAACAGGCAAATCTTCTAATCATGAGATCTTTTGTCTCTGTTGCCTATAGCCTGGGCGACACATTGGCCTAGTTAAAGGTTAATGAACTGGACTGCATGGTACTACAGCGTTTTTACTCCAGTATCTCCTGTTTACTTGGACTGTTGCTCATATTTACTGTATTTTTTGTACTTTTGTTGGATTCTTGAATTTCCCTTAAGTATATAAATAAATTTCTACTTTTGTTTTTACATTTTTTACCTTCTAGTGAATCTGTTTCCATTTACGTCTCAAATTGATGCTGAACTTCCCCCTGAAGGACAGTAAAGGATGTTTCTGTTCTACTTGATTCTACTTGATCAAAATGCTAAATTTGTACCAACATCAGTGCGATTGTGTAAAGTCCATTTAATTTCCTTAAAAAAAAAACTCTGATGAGAACAAATCTCTGACATATTCTGGTTTAGTTTGCCATAATCCGGTTCTTGTGTTGACGGATAGTGAGGCGGTTTGTTCAGACCCAGTTCATTAGGTTACTTTAATGGTTTCTCTCAGCGATTCTCCACTTCCTGATGTTGGACGGGCGCAGGGAAGCAAAACAAGTCACAGCCGAGGAACCTTTGATGCGCCACAACAAAGAGCAGAGCTCACCGAGTCTCTGTCCGTCTGAGCCGGCGGCTTCTGTCAATTAAAAGAAGAACCGGGAGGAAAATCAATTAGAGCAAAAACACTTTGAGCCCGGAGACAAAGCCAAACGGGGAAATGTACAGACTCATCTCATAAGCCACAGCCTATAGAAAATCGATCCTGGGTGAATACTCGAGATACATTTCAATAAAACACACCAGACGCCATTTTTATTCACTCAGGGTAATCAGCTATGATTGCAGTGATGGAGGATCATCGTCTGCTTTGGCCACCATCCAAAGTGCTCCAGTGTTTCCTTCGCTCTCATTCAAAAAGCTTTAAGTCGACTTTAAAATGCATTTCTTGTTTTAGTGATGAAGCACGATTAATCTCTGTAATCTGTAATCAATCATGATTATTCAACAACTATACATCGACAAAAATAAGCAACATTTTCAATTCAAATATCTATTTTTGCAAAATTATTTAATAATTGGACATGTGAGGTCAAAATCTAATTAACTGTTTTTAATCTGTTCTTCTGTTCAACCGGGAATCCTGATCATGGAACTTCGTTCGAAATGTGGACTGTGGATGCTACCATTAGCATTAGCAATGCTAATGCTAGCGTTGAATTACTATTTTAGGCTTGATTAGCTTTGTTTAGCCCAACTTGAATACAACAGTCGTCTTTCCCAGCGTCCAATAAGATCAATTTGTGAAGCAGAAATGAATCCCCAGTGGGACCAGAGAAACGGCTTGTTGCTAATCGCTGTTAGCAGATGTAGCTTGTGTGCCAGGTTTACGGGCGTACCAGAAACACAATACAAAGGTTCCGGCTTGGACTTTTCTTTCAAAAAGTGATCAATTGACATGGAGAAGCAGCATTCAGTTTTATGCTCCTCTAATCTGGAACAAACAGTCAGAAAACTGTAAAACTTTTATTTTAAATCAAGTATAAAACCTCATTTGTTTAAAGTTGCTTTTTATGAATAATAAAAACATGAAATAAACACTAAATCTATTGAAGAGTAGATTGTTGCTGTTATGTTTTAATCATGTAAGGCACCTTACAGCTGAACTATACGACTGCCTGGACATTATTAGGGCTCAAGGGATGGAGGCATTCTGGGAAGCAGATTTAGATTTCCTCTTTTACAACATGAAAATTATCAAAGGATATAATATGCATTTTTTCTTTTATATAGCTCAAAATAAAGCAATAACCTAAAAAAAACTCCAGACTCAGTTAAAGGGCAAAGACAGCAACAAGATTCAACATTAAAGCATCCAGGTAACAAGTTATTCATCCTCAACCTGATTGATGCAGCAAATTTCTGTCTGAAGTTTTGAGGATTTATTTATGGAGCCGTTTCTCCAGCAAACTGCAAAATGTTTCATTAGATGCGTTTCCCTTTAAGGTCAGTTTTTAGCAGCCAGAATATTCCTTTCTAGAGGGATTTATCCCCCATAAACATAAAAAGTAATGATTCCTTCCAGCTGTATTTTTATGTGAAGGGTTGTTAATCTGATTTTCTTACCGAGAGGAAAAGAAAGTTGGTTTTTTTCATGTTTCTCTCATTGATTAATAAATACAATAAGCCCAGAGAGGCTTTGGAGTGTTTCATTTCCAGCCAGCCAGAACCAGAGTTTAGCCTTTTCTGCAGCTTTTTAAGCATTTCACACAAAACCTAAAGCCAACATAAACTGACTGTTTTGTGGTTCATTAGTTTGTAGTTTGTTTTAGAGAGTAAATGTATTTTTTTCAGCTGTTTCACCTCCAGTAGAGCGTCTCTGAAACAAGCAAACATGGCTGTTGGATGGCTAGATGTTTGTGGTGTTGGTAATTAGACGCAGATATGAGCTGAAAACAGCAACAGTAAAAAAGTTAAATACAAGTCAACAGGACAACGACGTGGTTAAGGGTTGAAACGTCCGATGAACGTTGACCACCACCTGAAGACGGTCCACTTCAGACAGAGCAGTCTGTTTCCACCGTTGGTCTGGGTCTGATTGTTTGGTCCCAGACCATAAACTCTGGTGCGGTTCAATTCTGGTGTGAATCGGGCCAACAACAGGAAATGTATGTCTGTTCATGTGCCACCATAGCTGGGCATTAATGGTAAAGAAAAGCCCCTCAATGGTGCTAACACTGCTACTGCATGTACTGATTGGACTGGAGCGGTACTGGAGCCTCCGTCTTCTGCTTAGTGATGCTGCTGGCAGCAAGTTTCAGCTCAACATTCAGCTTGCAGCAGCATTCCCTGATGCCGTACCAAAATTAGGAATATCACATCAAGACCTACAATGCAAGAGCTGCTCTTGACATTAAAGATGATATTTCAGTTTTCACAACAGAGAAACAGCGAGCAGGTCTTCCAAAGTCTGTTCGGGTCCGCTCTGTTCTGTCTCCAGCGTTTCTGTCTAAAGGTAATAATAATCATCACCCACAAATTATATTCTGCTTGCAAAACATATCCGATTTTGGTCTGGCCCAAACAAGTGGACCAAAGGTGATTCCCGGTGTGAATACACCCTAAAGATGGCCACTTCTGACTGAGGAACTTCTGCTTTATAATCAAACTGAAGCTCCAGAGTCAGTCAGTACCTGCAGCTTAATTAATTTTTTTGGAAACATCAAAATGTTTTCCTCCTACTCTGAGACAGAACTTGGATGAAAATGTAAAAAAAGGACTGGAGGATCTGCCATAAAATTAAAATCTAATTTCCTCAGAGACACAGATTTTTGTCAGCCTTCTGGAAACGTTGCAAACTTCCAGAACCAGAACAGATGGTCTGGAAGTTTAAGGTCAGAGGTGAAAACACACAGCAGCAGCAGAATCACAGACAGTAGACAGCGCTGCGCTTCAATGTGAGACAAATATGAAATAAAAGCAGAGGGAAGACAGGGAGGAACAATCAAATGATTTATGGCCCCCTGTATTGTAATGAACTCTATGCAAACACTGACTCCAGCAATAAATTATCCACTTTGAGCCCAAACTCTGCAGAGGAACAAATACAACTCGACAGCTGCTGTTCTCAGGAGGACAGAGTGGATTTCTGAGTGGGTTCAGCCAAAAGCAGATGTGACACAGCGTGATGAAGTGGGAACTTGTTTCAGCAACTGAACTGCTCTCTCATTTTTACAATAAACCGATTTATGTGGCTGAGTGGAACAAACAAAAGCCAGGATTCAAGCATCTGTGGGGAAAACCCGCTGGTGGGGAATGCTTACAGCTGAAGGTGAGTCCTGCTATTGTTTCCAACCTGAACTGGTTTCGCTTCTGATTCTACGGCCAGTGCTGGAGGTTAATACCAGCTTCAAAGCAAAATACACAATAATACACAAGCATCAGACAGGTTTAGGGCATTTAAATCCAACTCCAGTTCATTTGCCTAGAAAATCGGTTCGGTTGGTGAGGTGTGAACGCTAATTGAACCAACGAATTGAATTCTGGTCCATTTACAAACCTCGGTTTTGGTTCAGTTGAAGTGAACTCTAGTGCAGTTTGAATACATATGTGAACTCCAAGCAGACCAGAGACCACTCCAAAAGCAGGAAGTGGACTACATTGCAGGGCATTCTGGGTAAATACAACAAAGGCTAACACACTAACTAGCGTTAGCGGGAGAAATGGCTCATGGACTTTGGCCAAGTTCCTACAGTCACTGAAATCTTTTTGTCTACATTTCGTGTCTAAGGAAGATGTGCTCAGTGTCTTCTTGAGAGGTTTGTGTTTCATTTCCTTCAGTGGGTCGAGGTGTAGCGCCCCCACCGGCGAGGAGGGAAATAGCTGTTTCAAAAGGTTTGGCTGGTTTGTGAAAGAGAAGCACAGCAGCTGAAAATGTAACAAATGTTCCAGTTTTGCTCTCCACTGTAACCGAGTCCATCAGATGGAGTGAGTAAAAACAAATGCGATGTGTTCCCATCTGGGAGTGCGAGTTAAACGGTGAGTCGGGGCAGTGGGTGGTCGCCTCGTACGAACACTATTAGTCTTCAATGCAGCTGTCTTGATTTTGATTCCTGGCTCTGGGAGCTTTGCTGCATGTCTTCCTCCCTCCTTTCTTTATCCATTTTCTGCCTGAGCTGCTGCACTAACAGATACTAGCGCCTGAAAAACCTTCAAATAAAATGTTAAAAGGCGAGTTGCTGTATTCAGACAGAGAGCACTGCTACTGTCAATTCTGGAGTTGATAAAGCCACGACGATGTTCTCCAGGTCACAAAGGTTTGCAAAACGCTTGAAGCTTTAGACAGGAAGAGCTAAACAAAACTATAGAGGCGATTCTTTGTCAGATTATAAGTTCTAGTAAAACATGAGCTCAGGGTTTTTCAGACAGTAGTCAGAACAGCTTACAGCTTTGTTGTCCAATGAAATCCGTAACATTTTTTCCATTAAGAAAGCCACTACTTGTTTAAGGAGAGAAAGTTTGGGGTCACTGCATCATGAACTTAATGGTAAATAAATCTGCAAATGAACTGCATAATAATGGAATATGACGGAGTCATGGTTATGACTGATCCAAGTGGCAACACATGTAAGGAGAAAAGCAGAGGACCTAAAATGGAGCCTTGCGGAACCCCATATGAAACAGGTGCAGTAGAAAAGCAGAAGCCATTAAGCAGAAAGAGCAAGTTACATCAGACCTAAATATCTAAACTGTTTACTGGAAACTGATTCACATCTCCATGACCTTAAGTGAGGGTTGGGACAAAAATGGAAAAAATAATTCAAAAACCTGATCTCAGCTTCTTCCTGACCCAAAAAATACTCCAATGGCTGAAGAGAAGTTTCTCCATCTCAAACTCCACCTTAATAGAAAACCTGACTTTAACTTTCCAATCAATCAGGATCCTGTTTCGTTCCTCACTGCGCAGTCAGTGAATGAAAAGTAAGTAAGACCAGCATTCATTAGGGACGTTAATCAGTACAGTAACAGATGCGTCTGTGTGTGTGTGTGTGTGTGTGTGTGTGTGTGTCTGCGTGTGTGTGTGTGTGTGTGTGTGTGTGTGTGTGTGTGTGTGTGTGTGTGTGTGTGTGTGTGTGTATCAGCTGTGCTGTCAGTGTTCCAGATCCCACACGGTGCTAATTCCTCCTGCATATGGCTGAATTAATGTAAGACAAAGAGACTGACACATTAAGAGCAGAAATCTGTTTTCCTGAACTCCGTCTTCCTGTTGGTGGCTGTTTTAATTAGAAGGAAGCTGAGTCTGATGAAAAAACAGTGATGCATTGCTGCTTTGGTCCCGCAGGTAAGAGAAGGACGTTGGACTGGTTAGAAAGTGGTTGGTTGGGTTGGGGTGGGTGGGTTGGATGGATGGATGGATGGATGGATGGATGGATGGATGGATGGATGGATGAATTGGATATTTAGTGTGCTTGTGGATTGGTTGGTGAGGTGGATGGACGGCTGTTGGGATTCTGGTTATGTTGGATGATAAAGATTAGGTAAATTGATGGATGTGGATAAGTTGAACAGATGGATGGTGGGTTGGATGGATGATTGGTTTATTGTTTGTGGCTTGGTTGGTGAGAAACATTTGGTAGCCTGTACGGTTTTTGGTGGGTTAGCTGGTTAGATTTGTGTAAAATGTGTTTTCCAGACTCCACTTTTACATTCCTGATTTGTCTCCATTCCTTCATGTCTGTCTTGGTGGATGGGGTGAGCTCAGACTCAGAGAGACGAGCTGATGTGTCAAACGTGTAATGAAATGGGACGTCACTGCTTCACGGCCTTCACTTTAATCCAACTACAATTAAACTTGATGGATGATGTATCTGAATCCTTAACTACAGTTGTGTTGCAGTGCTTTGCTGCTTTAAAACATGTCAGATAAGTATAAAGGCTGTTTGTGGCAGAATATATATTAGAATAAATTTACATGATGGGATTAAGACGTCATGGCGTGTTCAAATGTCACTGATGAAAAGATTTCTGCTTTTGAGCCTCTGGAAACCTCTTTAAATGAATGTCAGACACTAAGAAAACCCTGCAAACATTCTCTAGCATTGAGATTACAGGTCGGAACCAGACATTAAAAAATATTGGATTTTGATTTATTAGAGTTTATCAACAGCTCTGACGCTTTCTTTCGGGGAACAGAAGATGCAGATTTTGGGTCCTTCTTGCAGCACCATTGATGGAGACCTCAGTGAGACAAAGGTAAATATCAGCTGTGTTTGTCTCATTATCTGAACCGACACTCTTAGCGCCTCCATCTGTGTTTGCTCCGGCTGATGAAGTGAAACAGCCACATGCCATCCATCTGTTCACCTGAGAGCAGCAGCAGCAGCAGCAGCAGCAGCAGCAGCAGCAGCAGCAGCAGCAGCAGCAGCAGCCATATGCATGCATGCATGACCCTGTGAACTGCAGCACAAGACGTCCAACAGTTCAGCAGCGTCACTCCGGGCTTCATAATGGATATTGTGCCGCCATATTGTCAGAATAGTATTTAACTATTACTAACATGCTGTTATATTTCAGCATAAATTAGACTAGTATTGTTTTTTTCTATTTTCAAGTAGAGCTCAAGTATGCAATCTGGACTTGTCAGAAAGTATGCGTTTCCATGGCGACATGGCTGGATTGAAGAGTAATATTTTGATGGAAGTGAACTTTCCTCAATTATTTGCTTCTTTATGTTAAAAGAAGAACAATTTCAGGAGCAGACGAAGAGAAAAATCTGTTTCTTCTTAACCAACTTGTTCCAGCTCCGTCTCTAGAGTTTCTTTTTTTTTTTTTTTTTACTTTTTTTTTTTACTTTTTTTTTTTCAAGTTTGAAGCTTTTAAACACAGTTATTCTCCCTGAGACACGCAGTCTTACTTCCAGACAGATCAGCTTTAAACAGAAATGATGCAAAGCAGAAAACATCCTCTGGGTGTTGAAAGTTGTGATGATGAATAAAGTGAATAAAATACTGCTTGAGATTTGGGTTTTTTTGCACCAAAATAACTTTGTGGATCTTAAACATTTCCATTTTTTGACTATTAATGATTAATAATTTCAATAACGTTCAGCTTTGTTCCTCTGAATTACAATCATTAGAAGAGATGGCTCTCTTCTAATGGAGATGCTGGAGTAGTAATCCGCTACTCCAACATCTCCCTAAATGAACAGAGATTTAAACAGGAGTGACAAAAGAAAATGCCATTGATTAGCAGTGCCGGCTACCAACTGATGGTGGCATGCAGGACATGTTACTAGTTTGTTTCCATTAATCATATAATTGCCCAATTTGATATTTTGAAAACTTGCCAATGCAAACATGTAAATCTAAAAAGAAAAAAAAAGTTTTTTGATGAAGTTTTGTTTCTGTGGATGATGTGGGGGTTTTTTTTTAGCTGTATTGAAATTGTTTTATTTCGTAAAACCGTTCAACGGAAACAGTTTTTAACAACAACAATCGGTTATTACTCCTGGAGCAAACCATGAAGAAGACAACAGGAAGTGGTACTAGTAGAAGGATGATGATGATGATGGCGCTGCATGATTTAATGATTTATCACCTGAACAAACAAAAATAATTGTCTCTTATTTAATGGAAACACCATGATTGCAAAATTGTTTTTTACAATAGTGGAATATTGACAAAGTACTATTTATCAGAACACTTTTGAAAAGTTCATTTATTTTAGAAATTCAGTTCAAGTGAATCCTGTTTACAGACATGTTGCTTTATTTCTGGTGATTTTGATGATTCAGACCAGCAGAAAAACTATATTGATAACTTCATAGAAAGAAATTGAGATTTGTTTTTGGACCTGATGTGGATAAAAGATGTTGTTCTTCCACAGTCGCTTTCTCAAAAAGGCAGAAATACTTTGTTCCTTTCGTTCTCCATCTTGTGGTGATTATCTCTCTGCAGCCGTCTCTCCTCCGAGATAAACGTCCTCCGACAGAAAAGAAGAGCAAAGCTCCAACAGATCATCATCACTCTCCTTCCTTCAAACAAGCCGTGGGAAGACGGAAGAAAGCAGAAGGAAAGTCCCTCCAAACAAACACCGTCGCTGAGTTTTATGTGGAATGTCATGAAAGATTAATACACTGTAGCTTCGCCCGCCCCGGCGTCTGATAGGTATTTCTGCGACACACGCAGCAGCCCGAAGCGAGCAATCGTCCCGACTCAGCAGAGAGAAATGCTGGCGTGAGGTCACTTCCTGCCGCTTTTTCAGAAACAGAAAGACTCACACCGCAGGGTTTCATCTGCATCAACGCAGCGCCGCGCGCTAGCCTGATTATTAAACCACTGCAGGTGCAAACCGAGCTCCCCAGCTTGAGACAAGCAGTTTGTTAGCCGACCTTTGACCCTCTGCTGCCGCGCCGGTTTGCAGCGGGCCGATGCACAACACAGATAAACAGACCCTGTTTTTTTTCGGCTGATTTTAAAACCTGGAAGCTCCGACAGTCTGAGGATCCTTTCAACACCAGCATGTTCTCAGCTCCAGGAAGTGAAGCTTGGCTGTTATTAGTCAGAGAGAAGAAAAACTCCCGGACGACCCGGCGGCCTCCGGCTTCAGCAAACCGCCACATAAAGGCCGAAGACATTTAATTTACTACAACAGGATACTTATAGTCTAAAAAATGAATATGAAGAACCAAAACAGTCATTAATCCTGCATAATGTTGGTAGAAGAATTATGTAGTGAAATATTTAAGAAAGTAAACAGTTTGTCTGAACTCTGACCTTCCATTAGTTGTTGGGGTGTTTTACCACCTGATTAAATTAAGACTATTAAAGGCCTTAATTTTAGATACAGAAATGTTTGACTTTTTAAGGCAGAGTGGACGCCTTGCTAATTATGGCACCGTTTGATCCTATTTCATTCCTCATTAAAACCTCTTTTCATCGCATTTAATCGTCTCATTGCTTCCTATGTTCCCTAATCTGTCATTATGCTCTTATTTCATCCCAGTTATCCCTGTTCACCCTCACTATTCCTCTTGTTTCTTATTTCTTTTGCCTTTAATTCAATTCTATGTAAAGGTGACCTGTTGGCTGGGATATTTTATGGCCTATTCAAAACATCATTACACTTTTCGCACGTCATCATTCTTACACAGACGTTTTGATCTGCTCAAAACAGGGATATTGAGCAGATATCTGCTTGAACTCTGCTTGGGTTGCTAGGTAACGGGTGGAACTCTACAGGGGTTGCTAGGTAACAGAGCAGCGCCTGGTAATTCGTTACATTCTGGAGGTTTTTGAAACTGAGTCAATCTAAGTTTTCTTTGGACTCATTTACAGATGAACATATTTTGATGCTCATGCTTGTTATTATTTTATGACATTTCTTTTAAATGTAAACTACTTACAATATCACACTAATGCACATTTTCTTTTATAAATTTTATATCGCTCATGGTTGGATTTGTATGAAATACCGTTTAAACTTTGGATGGAATCAGCACAATCATTTCCCTTTGGAGATCAATAAATTATCTTCTAATCAAATCCAAAAGGGATTAAACATTGTTGCAACTCATTAATTCAAATTCTTCTGCGTTATTGTAGATAGTTATGGCTGTTAGCAGGAAAGATCTCCTGCTTTATAAATAACAATATTGACATTAGCTGTTTTTCTAAGCCATCATTTTCTTCGATTTTTATTCTATTCCTTTCTGTTTTCCAGATACCAAAAGACATAAATATATTCCCAAAACCCGGCAGTGTGTCTTAAGTGCTTGGGCTAAAAAACAAAAACTACATGATAAAAATCTTTTGGCACTTTTTCCTTGCATCATTTCTGTGAGAAGGATTTGGAGGATTCAATTGACCCCAACCAGCCCCGCCGTCAGGGCAGAACCCGGCCTACCTGGTGGCAGATCTCATGGACGACCACCATGGTGAGCTCCATCTGGTAGGACGATGACGACACGTCGGCGTCCAGCAGGATCTTCTGCTCCACGAAGACGCTGAGGCCCCAGTTCTCCATGGCGGCGTAGGGATGTTTGGGCACCGCCAGCAGGTCTGCAACAACACAGAGACGCCGTTACAGCTTCCTGTTGGGTCGCGCTCCAGCAGGACGACCGCTGATGGCGGCGGCGGCGCCGGTTCCGTCCTGGCTTCAGATTAAACACGAGTCATCGTAACGGTCGGACACGCAACACTCTTCATCACAACGAGGATCTACCACGTTTTCACACAACTCTGCCAAAAACTGCAGGAGGGGAAGTGGAGGGAAGGAGTGGAAGACACTGATGTTTTCTGAGACGACTGAGGACATTAAATTATGAAATAGTGACATCAACAGATAAACTCATTTAAAACAAGAGAAATTTGATCTGATCTGATTTCAGTTAAAAAAAAAAAGGGGTTTGGTGTATGTAAACTTTTGATTTTGTCTAATTTCTTTACATCACAAAACATTTAAACAGTTTTTAAATCAAAATTAAACAAAATCACTACAAAAATACAAAAGTTCAGCCAGTAGTTTCGGTTTAGTTTCCAGTGCAAATATTTTAGATCACTAAAAATAAGACATACGATTCTGTTTAAAGTCAATAATTTATTCACACCAATTTAAAAAGTAATATTTATAAATGAAATAAAAATGTGTTGTTCCACTTTCACATTATCTCATTTATCACTGCTTTGTGTTTTTTGTAGTGAAGCCCTTAATTATCAGAGTAAATCTGGATTCCTGGTTGAAACAGAAAAAAAAAACCATTTAGTCTGAAAACTCCTCAAAATGTCAATTTATGAAGAACTTTTACAATAATGTATGTTTTCAGTTGTTCAAAGTGACAAGCTGACTCCAACGCAGGAGAGAGCGTTTCCTTCAGGAAACAGATTCGATTAAAGAGGAAGAGGAGACAAGGAGGAAGGAGGTGTGTAAGCCTCAAGGAAGGTTACTTTAAACACTCCTGATACGAGGAGATGGCAGGTAAATCGATTTATTTCAATGACTAATACCAACACTACACAAGCCTAAAGCAAGTTGGGCCTGATGAGAAGATTCTAAATTCAAGGAGAGCACAAAATGTCTATAAAAAAGACTAGAGTTTAATATGGTGAACATTTACAAATAAACAAAAATTGAAAGCTTTTGAAAAGAATAAAATAAAATAAATGACCTAATCTCTTCGATGTGTCTGTCTGTCTGTCAATGTCTCTGTGCAGTTCACTGGGTCCTCTGGGCATCTTCTGCCATCCAGATGATCTCGTGGTTCTGGGCACCGCAGGCCAAAACTTCACCATAACAAAAAAACAACAAAAGCTGATCTGGAACAAGGCCAAAGTAAAGCATCTTAAAATACAGGATGCTAATATCAATAAAGCTTAAGCTACAATTCAAAGAGACCTTGCATCATTTCTCGAGTTTTTTTCCATGTTGAACAACAATATTCAAGTTATCAGAGTTCAGTATTACCAACATGTCAGTAAAACTAAAGAAAGTAGCTTATATGTGGCGTAAGCCATGCTAGCTGTGTTTTTGTTATTTCTGCATTTTGCACACATTTGCACCAGAAACAAAGTTAGATATCAGTGAATGAAATGAAAACACCAGGTATTCACACTAAAAAGCTGCAGCTTTGGATCCTCTGCATCCCAGAGATGCTTCCTCTGTAATCCCAGCTTCATCCACACGTATAGAAGACAAACTGCAGGCGAGGAAACCCAGACTGCAGGTGTTTCACTTACAGCCATTGTTAATAGCTGTAAGAACTCGCTTATAAAAAGCTCTGGAGTCTGAGACGTGACTGAACTGCAGATTTAATCTGAGCCGTCCACAGATTTATAATCCTGTGCAGACATCCAGGAGGAAGTTTTACCGCCTCTCAGGACAGACTCTATCATCTCCAGCAGAGCTGATGCTGTTCCTGCTGGATGAAGGCCAACGGAAAGTGTTAATCTCACAGATAAGCCTCTTCTCAACCTTTAAGGAAGATTCATCTGATAAACTGATCAGGTGTTATCACCTGCAGACAAATGCCACCGCTTCATGATGACAATACAGATTTACTGCGCTGACTTTTAGCAGATTTACGGATGTTCACAGTGTTGGTGGGTTACTGGATGGGAGGTAGACAAATCCAACCTGAAGGATCATTAAATGTATGTAAATCTGACCAATAAAGATCACAGGAAACAGATTTATTGGCACCTGAGGGAAACGTGAAATAACCTGAGAATACAAGAATCTGTTAAAGCAGCAGGGAAATGAAAAATCCAACATCTGAATTTACTGAGAAAATCAAAGATAAGTGGAACAAAATGAGCAAAATCCAGAGAATCCATCCAGTTGGGAGGCTAGAAAGACAACTAAATAGATAGTTAGCAAGATAACTTCCTATTGTAGAGCTAGATAACTAGATAACTAGATGGACTGTTAATCTTGCCAGGGGGAAATTTATGTTTTACAACAAAGAACAAAATTGCAGATTGCATTGAGGAATTACAATGAAAAACAATGAATATATAGAATAAAAACCTAAAAGCCACACAGCATGTATAAAACAAGCTGTTGCACCCATCTAAATAAAAATGACATAAACCACAATATAGCAGAAATCGCCTGGATGAGAGATAAAAAGGTCGTCTTGGTACAGAGACTAAAACAATGAATTATATAAAGTATAGAGAGAAGTTTCATTCAAGATTATTAAATAAATACTGTTATAAACTGTTGAATAACGCAAATTAATAAATGTTTTTCTCAAATAAAAACTTACTATTACTATTTATTTATTTATGTCAGTGTGTTTTTTGTGGTACTTTTACTTTTTAAACCGTTTTTCAGTTAAACTAATTTCATGGCTCCAGTGGCTTTTAGTTAAGGACTGAATCATCTGCATATAAAGCATCTGCTGTCCCATCTGCCTCTCCGTTTATATCTTCAGGTTTTTTGCTTCATGTCCTCATATTGACATGAGGGGGCGGAGTTTTCTCCTCATGTGAATAAACATCAGCACATCTATATGAGTGACAACAAGGCAGGAATGAAACCGGAATAAAACCGGAAACAGCTGCAAAATACTGAAGAAACGAAACGTCGATTTTTCTGAATGGTTCAGATTTTGGCATCAAAACGTTGCAGGATAGCAGCAACTATTGATCCTACATCAAAAACAATCAATCTGGTCGTGAAGGACGAGATACTTTTTCCTTAGTTTTATCATAATTCGAAAATCCATAAAAAAATGTAGTAATGTAAATGTTCAACCTGAGCAGATAACTAATAAAAACCCTGAACTCTGTTAATTAAGCTGCTAAATGACAAGCAGTAATTGCTGAACAATGTGTGGAGCATTAAGTGCCTCACAGTTTACAGGGACTCAAAGCCTTTAATCGCTTTAGGAACAATCAGACAACCTGGAAGAGTCGGAGTGTGACGCTCCAGACACGGCAGCTAATGCAAAGCGAAATATGATAAACACGTTACTACAAACTCAAACTTCCAAGCCTCCAACGCGATTGGCTGACAGCTTATTACCCACATGACTGAGGCTCAGACAGCAGAACTGATTGGCCGGCGAAGGGGGAACGGAGATTTGATTGCTGTAACTTCAGGGGAATGCAAATCAGTTGTTGGGTTTTAGGTGAAACATGCAAATGAGACATTATACTCTGCAGACATTCAAATTAAAAGGAAATGAATCGCTTCACTTTCCACTGCGGCGCGAAGCTTCAGGAGGCTCCGCGCCCCTCAACACAGACGTGTGAATAATGAGATTCACTCCTCACGCCGTGGTTTTTCTGGAGCGGCTGCTCAGGTGTTTCGCCCGGATCCGGTCCGTCTCTCAGGACTTCCTTTCAAAAGCAGAAATAACTCAAAGCTTTTGAAACATCTGCAGCTCTGGTGAGACTTTTCTATCCAACCACCCTGGACAGGAACGCCATTAATTTGGTCTTTTAAACATTAATTACCAATTCTGTTCCCACGGCTGGATGGTTATACAACAAACAACCAAGAGTTGCTTTGAGACGTTTGAGCAACAGGATAACTTGTGTTGTTTCTCAACCAGAATGTAGATGAATTTCCATCGACTCTTTCCACCTGAGGCTTTAAATCTCCGTGTGCTTGATAATAAAATAGAACTGAATTGTTTCTGTGGTATTTTGTAAAATCAAACTAATTGGTACCAATTAGCATTTGGTGTCTTATTTTGTTTTTTTGCCAAGCTCTGACCTGCCAGCACCATTTCTGACCAATTCTGATTTCAGAATGATCGATTAAGAACAAACAAGAAAATTAAAGTTTGCATTTATCTTCTGGCCATTTTTCTTTCAGAAGGGTTTAAGCTGGAGCTTTTTATAAACCATTCCAGAAGATTAACATAAACGGTGATGCAGTTGGTAGTTTGTCCCCCAAAATGTCTGAATGGATCAGATTAGAATCTGCAGCCGATTGGAAATGATTTCAGTTCCTCCAACTGTTGGACACAGATTAGAGAAGATCTGCTGGATATTCAAAACCTTGTTTTTATAATCCTTGGGAGAATATTAGCTTGAATAAACTATTAAATGCCTCAAACTGTTGTTCGTTATTTATGCACATTTAATCAGAAGAAAACCTTGAAGATTAGAATCTTATTTACAATGCTGTCCTTAAATGACTGAAGTTCAAACTTGTTGAAAAACAACAAACTAAAAGAGTTGATGACGTTTGTTCAGCTTTTCTCTGCTGGGCTTGTTTCCTCAGATCCTAATATTTTACTTGGGTTATTTTTTAAATGTGTTTGATGATTCAAAGCATCTAAATGTGGCAAAAATCAGCAGGTGTGTGTTTGGGCGCAAACAGTTTTTTATATATAAGGGTGTTTGTATCTGGAAAAAAACACAAAACAGAGCTTAGACATTAATCCTACAACAAATCCGAAAAGTGAATTGTTGTTTGTGTTGAGTAAGAAGCTTTTCCCACTCCATGTGGGTGGATCAGGTTTGGCTCAAGCACCGAAACAGAAAAAGACATTGAAAGTTGAGGGCTGAAAGGACGCTGATCCTCCCACCATGGCCATCGCGCGCTGCTTTCACCAGGTTTCTGCTTTCACCAGGTTTCTGCTTCATTGTGAACATTGTGAGGAAGCAGCCAGAAAACAGCTGCGTTTGATTCACATGTCAGGATGAACCATTAACAAGGGATTCTATCAACTGGAAACATTTTCACAGCCAAATATCAGTCCTCTGACTGTACATTAGAGGATGGCAAAACACATTATGTAGCAGAATCAAACTTTTCTGCCAGACCAGTAGATTAAAGAAAACCTTAAACAGAACCAGTCTGACAACAGGAAGTAGACGAAAAGATAAAAATGCCTCGACTTAGAGAAATCTGAGCTCTGTCGGACTTTGTCCCGTATGGAGAAACTAGGTAACAATTATCCATGGAGAACAGTGGGAAACCGCAGATCCACCAAAATCACTCCAAGACTTGATCAACGACTCGTCCAGGAAGTTACAGAAGCTCTGCAGGTTCCACTCGCTTTAGTTAAGCTTCATGATTCAAAACGAACAGAGAGAAATGGGGAGTAATGGCTTCCACAGGAACCAAAGTACATCTCACATTTAGCAAAATAATGTTGAGTTTTCATAACGTAATGAAGAGGTGTGGCGTCTCCTCAGGAAACCATCCCATCACGCAGGGCGTGGCAGTGTGACGGTTTGATCTACAAACTCTGAGCTCAAACAGGAAGTTCATCCTGAACTTTTCTAAGACCAAAAACGTCCCTGGTGTTTCTGGCCATGCTGATGAGACGGACGCCAGCCTACCACGATTAGTTGTGTAATATTCCTATGTGGAGCATGTTGGCTACAATTTCCTCAGATATTATCAAGTGAAGAAGCATGTCTAATTATTATTTTAAAAAATCATTTTTAAGTTGTATAAATTCTGTTCAAATGTCCTTCATCGCTACTTTCTACATTTTCAGTTCAGCTCATCGTCATTTCTGTGTCTTGGCAGAGAAACTTTATTTTTCTAGCACTTTTTGGCTCCTTTTCTGGAAAACATTGGTGACTTTGGCTCATTTCTCTGCAGCTACTTGCCGTCTTTTCTCTCGCAGTTTTTCTGCCTCCCATTGCGCTTCACACTCAGTTCCCTCCAACACCAGTCAGCCAAAAAGCAAAGTCTGAAAACTTTGCAGCAAAAAGAGGGAAAGACAACTAATGGGCCGTCACAGTCGACAAAAATTATTTTTTGGTTAAATTATGACAGCCCCTGTCGGGCTGTAAATGTTGGTCGGCCAAATGGCCGGAGCACCCGGCTGGAAAACCCTTCAGTGGGGCTGATGTGAAACGTTTCTGCGAAGCATGGAGGGTCAGAAATCCTCCACAGTGATGCTGAAGACTAATTACCAGCTGCCAGAAATGCTTGGAGCCTTTTGTTCCCGCACAGCGTGGCACAAACACACGAAGCTCTTTTTCCCCAACTTGCTGCAACTCCATTTAAACCATCATGAAATCTCCATCTGATGAGTAACTGCAGTTTCCTCTGAATGTAAATGTTGGGTGACAGGATTCGGTCCAATGAATTCCCTTGGAGGGCCTTGCACCTTTTAACATCATCTACTGTAGGAGTCTCTTTGTTAAAGGTTTCATTAATGTGTTTTCTTCTAAGCATGCTGCCATGTTGCTGCCCTCCGTCTCATATTGGGGTAACGCCCAGGGGTCTGCCTCTGACTTGCTTCCTCTACAAATGTTACACATGAAGCAACACATCCAGAAAAAGCTCCCATTTCACATCTTTGTCTCACTCCTTGCCTCATTTTCTCTCCTTTTTTCCTCTCTACGGTCGAGCTCCACTTGTCCCCCAATTATCTTTTGCTCATTCAGATAAGAGCTGCTTCACATCGAACGGAGGAGGAAACCAGAGGCGAGAGCCTGAATGTTAAAACGCTGTCACAGCCAAAGCTTAACCTGCAGCTACAGACAAACCCTCTGCAAATAACAAACAGCTGCGGCAAGCGCTGCCGGAGGCTGGAGTGCTCATTACATCCTATAATAAGAAAGTCTTGTGCAGAATAAACATCACGCTGTTGACACGAGTGTTGTGGGAGGTTAAAACGCAAAGCGTGCCCTAAGGATGGCCCTAAATAAACAATCCAGGAGGGAAGTTTAGCTTCAGATGAGGCGGAATAAGTTCAGTTTTAGAATGAATAAAATTAACCAGATTACATGCTACGCTAACAGGCTTCACTTGTTAGTTCACGGTTTTCCAACAAGTGAAGCGATTTGTTTAAGATGTCAGGTTAACATGAAAGCTTTTTAGGTCTAAATATGTCTGAAAGTCTGCAATTCTCGATCTTGTGTCACAAACATGGAGATACGCAACATCACTGTTACACATAAAGAGACCAACTGCAGAATAAAGGCTAAAAGGCTAGCAGGGTTCGCTAACAGAGCAAAAGCCAGGTGGCACTGCTAACAGAACAAAGGCTAAGAGGATTGGTTAGCTAAAACGTTTAGCAGGCACCGCTAACAGAATTAAGACAACCAAGTGTAGCTGGCAGAACAAATGTGCTAGGCACTGCAAACAAAAAACGCGAACGCAGGAACGGCTACCACTAGCAGAGAAAATGTTAGGTGGCACTGTTGATAACAGAAAGGCTAGGAGTACTGGTTAGCGAGTGTAGCTAACAGAGTGTAGCTAACAGAGTGTAGCTAACAGTACCAAAGCTAGCAGTCACCACTTGCACAGCAGATCAGGCACAGCAAACAGAAGAAAAGCTGCCAGAACAAGATTAGCAGGAGTAGCTAACAAAGCTGCTACCAGGCTGCTCAGCTAACAGAGCTAAAATCCATGCTCAGTGCTAACATAGCTTACGCCTGTGCAAAAAGCTAAATGAACTATGACTAGCACACACTGAAAGAAAAATCAAATGGCCTAAACAAATCCTTTTTCCAATTTTCACTGAGAAATCTTTCAATGCAAACATCATGAAATATTCATAATTTGTCATAACAAACCCAAATGTTTTCAGTTCAGAAAAATAAATGATCTGTATTTCAACCCATAGTTCAGGAAAAAACATGTTTTTCCACTTTGTTTTATTTTGCTAGTTTGAAGCCGATTCAGTCCTGATAATACTTTTAAAAATCTCAGGAGAAACATTTTGTCCTTTCGTTTTAGTGATTTCTAAAACCTCAGAAATGTATTTTCTTCATTTGTAGCCTCTTTGTTGCTGTCAGTTGTGCTGTCAGCATTGTTGTGAAACCCAGATCCCTGTTAAAGAGCTGAACTGGTGGCAGCATAACAAACTGAAGAGTCGGATCACAGAGGCTTTCATACCTTCAGATGTTCAGCCTTGTTATCTGCCCATTTTACAGACTGATGATCAAAGCTATTGCTGAATTGGCGGATGTATTTTGTATTTCTGTCTTATCTAAATCAGGGACAAAGTACATAAATAAGAGGAATATTTGCTCAACTGCCATTGAGATTATTTAATAGATGCAAATATACAAAGTTTTTCTACTGCTGAAGATTTTTAACAGCTATTTTTTTGCCATAGAAACAGATAAATGAAAAGAAAAAGGAGCTAAGTAGGTTAGAAACCATCACATTTTAATCTGGAATGTGAACATGGTCATCCTTACCATATCTAGAAATGTTATGATGATAAAACCTGTTGCTAGCACATTGAGATGCATGGAGAAATGCGTAATCCATCTACAAAAAGATACTTTTTTAAAATAATAAAATGCTAAAATCGATCAGAATCTATCAAACCTTCCTCTGACTCCAGCGTCAAGTCAGGTTTTCACTTAAAGAGCAGCAGAGCTATGCTACACAGGCTAACTAGCTTACAGAAACAAGCAGTATTGTGTTAGCTTACAAGCTAACAGCTGTTAGCCTGTTTCAGTGAAACTGCAGTTCTGGCTAAACCTGCAGAATAATTTATTGTTATTCTTTGCATTTCTGAACGCCAAGCACACTAGAGACTACTCTAAATGCAGAAAACAGACAGCAGCACAGGGCATTCTGGGTAAATATAATGAGAACAAACTTGTTAGCCTAGCGCTAGCAGGAGAAATGGTTCATGGTCTTTAATCAAAGACAAAATAGGAAATCCCACAAACACTAAAATCTGCTTTGTCTTTGTTAACATTTCATGAAGAGGGACATTTCGCTCAGTGTCTTTTCAGAGATTGTCATTTTGTTGTTTCCTTCAGTGTCTCTTGGTGCAGCGCCCCCACAGGCCAGGAGGGGAACAGTTGGTTTCCCTCAGAGCAGAGAGAAAGAGAACCGCTGCAGCTGGAAATGCAAGTGTTTCAGTCCCCAATCAAACCAAGTATAACACACATTGAAATGGGAAAACTAGATTTTTGATCAACTGTGACAAAATAAATTCAGAAATAGAAGAAACCAGTAAGGCTGAAAAACATCCATGTTTGGTGGTTTTGTGAGCCTTTGTCCTCCATGTCTGAAACATTTACGTCTGTTTAAAAGCTCACAGTGAGAATAATAAGCTATGGGATCAATCACTAAGTCACGTCTCAATGTGCCTTTAGAAACCACCCAGAATCATGTTCCACGTTCAGAAAGCCCCTTCAATGTCAACCAGATATAATTAAAAAACATTTAATGGATTTAATTCCACCCGGAGTTTCTCCTTCATGTTCAGTTTGAAAATATGAACTAACACTGAACGAAGCTCAATTATTGTGCAGGTTAACCCTTTTTTCCCCTCTAATGATCTCATTAAAAGCCACCTGAATAATAAAATGACAGCGACTTGGAGGCTGGGACTCACAGAGCAGCAGTTTCTACCAGCTATTATCTTTAATGCCGTCTGTGGGCGCTGAGTGGATTACTCAGCTGTGACGCCGCCGTTGCTCCACGCTCATTATCTCCTGTGGACAGCTGTCACACAACTCACCGCTCCCACACGGCAGAACAATAACTGTTCCATTATTCTCTTCAGAGTGGCCCGACGCCGCGGACAGGTTGCTGCATTCAGGTAGCGCCGGTCGCCATGACGCTGATGTTGGAGACAGTCAAGGCGGCGGCGGCAACGACTCGCTGTGCCTCAACGTGACAAGTTATTATAGAAAGAGACGAGTTGCAGAGCCGAACGTCGTCTATCAGCTGGAAGACTGGCACCAACACGGCATAACATTAAGACCACTTTGCTCTTCTTCATGGCTGCTGTCAGTGGCTCGACGAAGGGCAGCGAGTGTCAGAGGAAACTGGAGGATTTAGTGAGTCTGAAGACAAACTGTGATTCACTTTTATTCAACCTCAGAGATTCTTCAGAGAAGCCGGTTCATCTGATGAGGTTTGTGCGCTAATCGGACTCTGGTCCGCAAAAAAACCTCCATCTGGACTGAAGTGAATTTGAATACATATGCAAACGCCAAGCGGACCAGAGACCGCTCCAAAAGTCATAAGTGGACTACAACACAGGGCATTCTGGGTAAAAAAAAAAATCAAAACAAACATGTTAGTTCATCGCTGATGCTAAGATCTGACCAGAACTGCAACATTTTTTTAATTTCCAGCTGCTGTGGTTCTTTTTCTCAGGAGGGGAACACATTTGATCAACCTGTTCCCCTCCTGGCCTGTGGGGGCGCTGCACCAAGAACCACTGAAGGAAACAACACAAAAACCTCTGAAGACGCTGAGAGCAACTTCCTTTTTCACAAAATCAAAACAAAAATGGAAATTTTAGCTGTTGGAGGATTTCTCTTTAGACTTTGTCTAAAAGCTACGAGCCTGGTAGCGCTAAGCTAGCATGTTTATTTTGGTTGTAGTCCACTTCCTGCTTTTGTATTCAAACTGTACTAAGAACATTTCAACCAAACCAAAGTGGCGTTTGTAGCAGGAACAAAGTTCCCTTTTTTGGTTCAGTTACAGAAACAAATCTGACTTTCGAGGAAAACGGACTGGAGAATAGTTGTTAAGCAATAATAATTGTTTAACCTGGACTAAGCAGCTTTATAAGCTAAAGTTTATTCTAATCCTGGCATAAGTTTTTATATGTCATGCACACTTCCATGTTGCTGTTTGTCGTTATTCTGTATTATAAAACACGGTTATTTTATCTGAAAGGTTACATAAACCTTTCTAAATTGTTATGAAACTAAACCAACTCCTCGTCTGCGTTTGTTGCGTCTTCCATCTGTTTTACCGTTTCTACATCCTTCCTTTCCGCCTTCTCGCCTCATTTCTCTTCACATTTTGTCTGCAGGACCACTCGTCAACTCCGCCATCTGTTTGGCCGCCCTGCCAGCTGCTCGCGCTCCGCAGGCCAGGCGTCGGCCCCGCCGTGCCGCTGACCCGCCGTAAACTCCGCGCGGCGGCAGACGGACCACGCCGCCGACCCGCGCCAGTTCTGACTCCGGATTTGTCGCAGGAGAGAAGGCAGTTACTGAGACTGCAGCTGCATACTGATGGTGTTTCTGTGAGGGACAGACAGGTGAATTATCCTGAACGCTGCCCTTTAACATTTTGTTATCGGCTTCATAGAAAAGATTGAACCAGTTCAGCTCTCACTCCGTCCTGCAGATGTAAGTCAGGAACCCTGAACCGACCGTCAGGATTCACCGAAGCAAAACTCCAGAGGAAAAGATCCAAAACCATGAGACGCTTCCCAGACTCTTATCAAACAACAGGAAATATCCAACAAAACATTCTTAAATGTTCTTAAAGAGCTTAGAAATTTCTGAATTTGAAAAGTGAAAAAATTGCTAGAAAATACTAAGAAATAATAATAATAATAATAATAATAATAATAATAATAATAATAATAAAACAGGAAATTTCTGAGTATCAAAAGTTTAAAATTTTGGGGGAAAAATGGTGGGCGGGGCTTAGTGCTGTCAATCAACAAAACAATTCTGTGTTGTGAGTCTTTCATGAATGCTAATGCTAGTTAGCGTAGCCACTTATAATTTTGGATAAACAGTTTTCCTGTTTCTAATTGCATATTTATCAGCCTATACACAAGGATGATGGACAGCGCTAAGCCCCGCCTCCTGACTCTGACTGGCTGTGTTGGGTTCATTTCTCAGCAGCTCAGGCCGATTTTTTCACAGATTTTGTGTAACAACTTGGTGACACTTTTAACAAATATATAAAAAACATTTTAACAAAAGTTGAATATCTGAGTTTTAAAGGAGAATCCGATTCCTTAAATCAGGAATGAGGGTTGCGTTTTGGATCTGAGCGCCAGGTCCGGCTGCACAGAGCAGACAGAACCAACATCTCTGTTGTTTTCAGAAATGAGTCAAACAAAATGGCTGCTGAGACGCAGAAAAGCCAACAGAGATTAATTCGGATCTCTGTCCGAACCGCTTTGTTTCTGCTGCAGGACGTCGTCACTTCAACTGCTGTTCTGACCCGCATTCGGCCCGATCGCCACATTATGTCACCAGAACAATTAGAAAGAACCAGAGAGATTCTGATCCACTTAGAAAGGGAACCCTGCTCATTATGAGGATGTCGGCGCCGTCCGTCCGAGGTCAGAGCGCCTGGAGACGGAACGACCCGCGGCGCTCTCATCAGAACCGCTTCAGGTGGAACAGAAACGCCTTTGTTCCCAGATCACAGGTCCAACTACGAGCCCGACAGAACCAGAACTACAAAGGGATCATGAGATGAGAAACCTGAGACAAGAACGTAGATAAAGTTCAAACCTGTAAGAGTTTTAAATCCTCGCTTCGTTTTTCTGTTTCACTTAAATGTTTCACATGAAAAAAAAGATCAAATAAAAAACTTTAACATTCAGAAAAAATGTTGAAAATATAGATATTGGTGCTTAAACTCATAAAAAAGTATTTACTGTTACAGATTTGTTTTTCATAAAATAAATTTATAAAAAATAAAAAACAAGTTTTACACACCTGCAGCTAAAACTGATCTGGAATATTTCTGTTTCCATCACAAATTTCAATTTCTCCAAGGTGTACTTATTTATTTCAGTGCACATTAAATGGCCTACGCCTCATTATTTTCATTCTTTTTCACCCTGCTGTTAATTTGAGCTTTAATTTTAAAAGCTGCTAATGAAACAAACCGTTTCTTTCTCTGCAGTCCGCGGGGATGGCGACGCATTCTTACTCTAAATTAAATATATTTCTGTCTCCAGATAAAAGCTCCTTTTGATTAAAAACGCGCTCGGCTGCGTCTTCCTTCAGAGACCGAAAGACGCGTTTGTCCCCGGAGGAAAACTGTTCTGGGATCAGATTTACACACACGGAGGCCGGAAGGCAAAACTTACAGTAACAAAATAAATCCATGCTGAGCTTCTTATGTAAAAAACTAACTGAGAAATTAAAGGAAAACTTTCCCATGATTCCCTCAGGATTGCTGCACATTTGTTTCTCCATAACTTCAGACATGTTGATGGAAAATGGAATAAAATTTGGCCAACTAGTGAATTTTGGAGTCAAATTTTGACTCAGAAAAAAGTCAAAATTTTGACAGAAAAGTTAAATTCTGAAGAAACAAATCTCAATTCTGAAATTAAAGTCAAAATAAAGTTTTTTATTCTAGTGACCGTAATCTTCTTCCATACGCAGCTTCTTATTTCAACAGTTCATTTCCAGTCTTCCACTTCCTGCTCTTGGTGGTTCAGCCAATCAGTGACAAGGAAGATGAATGGAGCTCCTGGATTGGCTGGTTTACAAACGTCAGCCAATAGAGCGTCAGCAAGCATTTCTCTGAAGGAGTTTAACTTTTTCCCAAAAATATTTCAGATAAACTAAAAAACCTGAAATAGGAAACTTTTCCACAAATAAAATTGTGGGTTTATTAAGAAACAAAAATGCAGCTAAACTGTTTTGCACAAATAATCAAGAAATGTATTTAAATTTGCAAAAATGATCAGAAAAAAACCAGCGACTTCAGCTTCTAATCTGACACGTAAAGGTTTGATGAAAGGCATAATATTTCTAGCTCGTCTTTAATAAATGTGGTTTTGCAGTAAATCGGGGCTGAATGACGGTGAACCTGGTGAATTCTGGCCGCAGCGTTTCGCTCTGCGCTGCTCATTCGATCAGAGTCTCGGTTCTAATCTGTTTGTTTGTCCTCAGAGGAAGTGACTAATGAAGCGGCAGGCACCGGGTCGAGCTCAGAGTCTGGAAACATCAGCTGCTGAGGCACCGAGGAGACGCATAATTGATCCCCATCATCATCATCATCATCATCATCATCAGAGTGTTGAGCTGCCATGATAATCTGGTAACCTGGGGAAACATCTTCGCCACGCCTCCTTGTTCGGAGCCGTCAGCAGTTTTTATGATTCTCCATGTGAAATGGGTTTGAAATGTTCACCTATTCGCAAACAGTCACTGAACAGGTTGGATTCTGCATCTTGAGTGCTGTTTCTCTTCATGATTATTATATTCCCAGCTTCCAGCTGCATAATGGAGCAGGAACACAAACCCAAAATGATGGACAACATGTTTTTGCTTTTATCAGAGAAAAAGCTTGTGAATAACAATCATTTTCCTTCGGTAAAACCGAGGCCACTTTCCCTTTGTACTGTGACCTCACACACATTTCTACACGGCTGATGGAAATGTATTAACACCAGCCAGCAAAGGGAAATGTGCATAACACCAACCATAAGCTACAAAATACCTCCCATAAGTCATTCACATCCTATCTTATAATCTTAATTCTGATATCTGATATTGCAGTTCACTATGTTAGCATTAGCAAGGACAGTAAGTTAGCATAACATTATAGATGGCGCTAGAATGTTAGCTTACACCAACACATTGTCTGCATACTTTACAATCTCAGGCTCGTGTCCACCTTCTTCACAATACTTTAACTGTACCAGATGCCAGTATTTAACACAGAAGGAAATATTGCACAGTGATTAGCAAAGCTACAATGCTAACATTAGAACTAGCACGGATGCTAATCTGATGGACACCAACTTTAACATGCTACATGCAACTGCGTGTAACAAGCTAGGTGAGACGTAGCTTCTGATCAACAGTTAATCCAAAATGTCACTGAACGCAGCACTGAACATAAAACAGAAATTAATAGCTGAACTCTTCAGTAAAAAAGAACAAAAACAGAAAATGTGTCCAAATTTAGACATTTTAGGAGGCCAGACAGCAAACCAGAGGCTCAAAGACGACTTTCTATTGTTTCCATACATGAGGATTAGTTTTATCTGCCAATAAATTAAATCCAGGGAGGGAGAAATGCAGAGATGGATGGGCGTTACCATGGCAACCTATGTTGGGTCATAAAGTCAGCGAGAGGCCGGTGAACACTCACTCGAGTCTATTCATTACGTGTGTGTGTGTGTGTGTGTGTGTGTGTACTGTATTTATATGCGCAGGCAGAGAGGGCGGCACGCTGCAGAAAACGGCGGAGAGAGAAGTGTGTGATGACCTTGGTGTTGATGCCAGGGAGCATTTGAGTCAACAAACTGGCAACCAGCCACTTAACAAGCCAGCCAACGCACTGCACACACTGAAACACACCTGACTTTACTCCTACACACACACACACACACACACACACGCACACACACCGCCCACAGATCTGGACGTCTCCGACTGAACTGTGAACCTGCAGAGTTGTGATTCAGCTGCCACTTTAGCCACATGAACACCTCGCTAACAACAAGCTCCGCCCACTTTCTGAAATCAATATGTCACACCGGTGGGTCGGGTCAGCGAATGATGTTCACAGAACAAGAGGTGTACAGATCACCTGTAAAAATAGTCCATTAAAATCCCATCCAGCAGCAGTGCAGTTACAGCTAAGACAGATTAAAGCAACGTTTACAAGGTTTAATGGAAATTAGCCATTTTTATCCATTTTCCTACAATGTAGGATTTAAATCAGGAAATTTTTGTATGAGCTTCCAGTCTCTGGAGTTCAGCTATTAGCCAGAAAGCTAATCTTAAGACAATATAGTACCAACCAACAAATACTGAACAAAATGAAGGCACATAAAGAAGTTTACAGTCACTTGCTAGCACCAAGCTAGGAAACATGTCAGAGGCATTCCTTAGGTTACATCAGCTACGTTTTCATTCAATTGTCCTGAAAATTTTAAGAAAACCTTTTAAATGGTGCTGAACATGGAAACATGCCTGATATTTGAGCGAATCGACCAGGATAAGAATAGCTATTAAGCTATCATAACCCGGAAATAAGAAAACTAGCATGTGGACTTTTTTTCCCCAAGTTTTATGCCTATGGTAAGGCACATCAAGCGTTCTTATTGGTTGTGCAGGAGGCTCCACTTCTGCTTTCCAAAGATGTAAATGACTGCATAATTACTCATCTGTTGTGAATAAGCCCTAAAGCAACTCAAAGAAGGCAGAACTGTCTCTATCTACGAATTATTTTGTGCTATAAAAGTAGTGAAGATGTTCTGTATGTGACAGACGTATTCTAACCTGTTCAAGGAAACATAATAAGTCAAAAACTGTTGAACTTTTCGGATCTGGAAGATCAAATCGAGCCCCGCTGATGTTCCTGCATGTTTTCTTGCGAAAATGAGTGATTATAGGTCATAAAGAGTCAGTTTCTCTGTGAGTGGAGTTATGATAAAACATCTCAACTCCTCATTTCTGCTGAATGTTTCCACTGAAACCAGTGAAAATGCTCCGTTTGGTCTCTGATCGCTCATGGTTACTCCGCCTCCCTGCTGAGCAGACGCTACTGAAATGTTTCAAGACTTTGGCTTTTAAACCCCATGAAGCCTCATTACTGCACAGAGAGAAGGATCCACCAGACCACTGATCAATACTGCGATCGATTGGTGTTTCCTCAGGTGAACTGCTGCCTGTATTATTCACAGTGTATCTTCTGGAAATCTATCCAAACTGCTTAGCGTCTCATCCTTCTGCCTTGTTCTGGAAAATCCATCCCCTTCATTTGTTTAGCCGCTTGTCTTTGGTTCCGACAGCGGGACGAACCCGATCCGCTCCGTGTGAGGCTCTTGCATAACGAGCCACTGACTCTGAAATTGCTGCTTCGCCTTCGTCTTTAAAAGCAGTAATTAGATCCATTTAATCGCTGGATGTCCTGATGAGTCCGACTCCGTTTCATTCTTCAGTGCAGAAAAAAGCAGCGATGCTCTTCACAGCGTGAGCCGTTCAGATCTTACATAAAACGATCTTCATGAAGTTTTCATTAATTTCTCTTTTTGGTTTAAACGTTAATTAAATTAGCAGGTAAGCTGCTGTCTGACTTGGACAGTTTTAGATTTTCAAAATCCAAAGAACAAAAATGCATCTTGACCAAAATATTTATGAGATGAAGCATAAATGATAATAATAATATTGTGTAATAATGAGTGTAATACGGTTTGGACCAGAACATAAACATCCATCAGTGACCTTTCTGTGGTTCTCTTTCTGGACTGCAGCCACAACACAACTTTTATTTATTATAAATATATTTCTTTTATTGGTTTTATCTGATATTACAACCAAAATAAACACTTTAAATGCATCAGAGTAGCTGCGGTTCCATTACAAATGGGCCAATTAATATTCCACCAACGATGAAAAAACACAATTTTGATATTTTCATTAAAGGAGAAATAAAGTTAAAGTCATACATAAATAAATTTGTTCATGCTGAGTCATCATCCCCCAACTGCTTCCTGTCGTCTTCTTTGTTGTTTCTGTCAGTAGAAACATCCTGTTGTTGATCGTTTTGTGACTCCAATTTGCACAACTTTAAGGTTAATGGAAATGCAGTTTGCGATTAGTTTCACTTTTCTGAACTGAAATAAAGTTTTTAATTATGTTCTATCTGAATAAGTCAGACTTGGTTTGTTACAAAGCAGTTTGTCTTTTCATTGCTTCTGCTTTCTGTGGCCTTAAAGCCGGTTTATATGAACATGTAGAAAATGTTCTCTTTAAATGTTAGAATTCACACTTTCTTTGCCATTAAGGAGAATTTCCATGGAGTAAAATGATCATTTCATTAACTGATTGAAAGATAACAGAGCAGAAATATCTCATTATAAAGCCAGTAATTAATTTCCTGTCAGATCAGGCAGATCTCAGAACATCCTCTGTGCTGCTCTTTGTTCAGCCGCACAAAACAGGAGCGAATAAAGATGTTATCGACGTTTCTTTCCCTCCAAAGTCTTTAAACAATCTCTCTGCACGACCTCGCCAGCGAGAGGTGATTTAGCGTCTGCTGCGCGGTTGGGAGGACAGGATGGATGAGCGCCGGGTCTGTTCGGGACGGCGTGCGGAAGCGCTTTGGGAAGCAGTCGGGATCGGGGGAAGAGTTTAACGGGATTATTCCCACCGTGAGACTCCGAGTCTCAGATCCCGCGCAGATACGGAGGTGAATCGATTTCACGGCGCCGAGGAGAAAACGTCAAGTTGGGGTTAACAAGCTCACTGGTGCAGCTCAGGCGGAGAGGAGCGGAAAGGGTGGAGGCGATGCAGAGGCGATGCTGAGGCGATGCAGAGGCGATGCTGAGGCGATGCTGAGGCGATGCAGAGGCAATGCTGAGGCATCTGAGGCGATGCTGAGGCATCTGAGGCGATGCTGAGGCGATGCAGAGGCGATGCTGAGGCATCTGAGGCATCTGAGGCGATGCTGAGGCGATGCTGAGGCGATGCAGAGGCGATGCTGAGGCGATGCTGAGGCGATGCAGAGGCGATGCTGAGGCGATGCAGAGGCGATGCAGAGGCGATGCAGAGGCGATGCTGAGGCATCTGAGGCGATGCTGAGTCGGGCTGGGAGGAGTTTATTATTTCACTATATTTTATTATGGTAGAGGGGAAAAATCTCCCTGTTCAATTCGAGGTTAGTTTTCAAACTTTTCCAGCACCAAACCTGAGATGAAAACTACATAAAACATGAACATGTTCTTTTCTGATCTAATTCTTAATTTATATAATATTTTAGTTTTCCTATGATTTTACATTATATGTACAGTAAAATTTAATATTTTAGAGAAACTAAATATTTTATGCTTTGACCCTGAGAATAAAACACTAACTTAACAAAAAAAATCCCTCAATTTCAATAACTTTGTTTAAAGATGATTAATATAAAAAAATGACTTTCTGCACATTTTTTATATTTTCATTTGGGTCTTAAATGTTTCTAAGATCTGGCAGAACAATAAGGACATTTCCTAATCTCAGCGCCTGTTTTTCCGTCTAGGATTAGTTTAGTTTTAATTATTTTTTATGATAATTGTGTTTTAGTTTCCTTGGTTTATTATTTTGCCAATCAAAACGATTTTAAATTAAAAACAACAAAATGCTTAAAAAATTATCCAGCTGTTTTTGGCGTCTTGGTGTCTGGAAAAAAAGCCGTTTGGAATCAGCAGGCGTTGAACCGTAACCTAGCAACCCTCGCAGAGCTCCAGCACATTTGGTCAGCTCCACTAAAGACTGATGGTGCGTCTGTTTTCACATGTTGATCTGGTCGTTAGTTGGAGCGACGCTGGAGGAGGGGAGACGATTGTTATGGATGGTTCGAACTTCCTCCTTTCATTTCCTCTGGGATTTGAGGTCATAGTATCATTTGGGCTTCTGGTTGTAGGAAATATACTTGTTGCCATGGTTACGCAACTTAATTGTTTGAAAGTAAAAAAGGTTGGCATCTGCACAGCATCGAGTGCAACAGAACATTCTGGTGTTTAATTTTGTTATTTTAATTTAGAGGGGAATATTTCTGAGCCTTGGTTGGGAATCATTTCCTTACATTTCTCAGGAGATCCGACTGATAAAGTCAACATGTTTTCTGGACCTCAGGTGGGATTTTAAGACAGTTTTTTAAAAGCATTTTCATGTTTAACAGCATAAAAACCTCCAGAGTTATCCCTGCCCCTGCTGCTCCGAGCAGCAGAAACTTCTTCAAGTTTCTTTGTTCTGGGAAAGACAGCCGTCATTGTTTTATGGAATATTTATGGCCGGAGTTTCTCCGGATCACCTCGCATGGCGGCGGCAGCCGGCCGACAGCTGAGTGGCCTGCAGCTCCGTGAGCATCCGTTTTTCATGAGCCGGCGCTTCGCTTTGGTCCATCTGCTGCTGCGCTCGCCCCGGAGCCCCGGCTGGAGAGAGAGAGCAACGGCCAGGGCGGGAAAAGAGATGCAAGGAAGAGATGAAAAGACGCAGGAGTCAGGGAGAGGGAGAGTGTCTGTTTGAGAGAGCGCTGCGCCGCGGGCGCTGCTGCCCGCCCGTCTCTGTGGAGCCCAGATGGAGCCAGAACTCCACAGAACACATTAGTCCACTTGGAGGGTTCCCACACACACTGAGAGGAATTCACCTGAGCCTGCCGCAACATTTCCACTCAGCTGGACGAGCCCAACCTCTTCCTACGGAGGCCCAAAGAGGCCAGTTAGCGCTCCGAATGAAGAGAGAAGCAAATTCCCGGTCGGGTCTGAGACGGAACTGGACTCTGTCCCAGTTCTGGTTCAGAGACGGAGAGAAAGTGGAGCAGCAGAACTCTGAGACCCAGAAGGATTTCTGCCTCACTCAACAGACCTGGTTCCTGTGTTTGGACTTTTGGCTTCACATCTGATGCTAAAGATTCTGTTCAATTCGCTTTAATCCAACTCCCAGAAAGTCCGGTTCGTTCTGGACGCTAATCAAACTCTGGTCCTCCAAACCGCCGTCTGGGCTCAGTTGAAGTGAACTCTGGTGCGGTTCGAATGACTATGTGAGCGCCAAGCGGAGTGGAGCAGGAAGTGGACTATAGTGCAGAGGATTCTGGGTAAATGTAACCAGAACAAAAGCACTAGCTTAGCTGTAAAGGCAGAAATGGCTCCCGGTTTTCTACCAAAGACGAATCCTCCAACTATTAAAATCTGATGCCTCCATTTTTGTTTACATTTGGTGAAGAAGCAAGTTGCTCTCAGTGTCTTCAGTGTCTTTTTGTGTCGTTTCCTTTAGTGGTTCTTGGTGCAGCGCCCCCACAGGCCAGGAGGGGAACAGGTTGGTTTGACTCAGAGCAGAGAGAAAGAACCACATTTGTCCAGAATCAGTAGTTCAAACATTCCAGTCATTAATGTTGATATTTAAAACGTTAACTGAGACGGTAGCTGCTAACAGCGTTCCACAGAGATCCACCCTCACACCACTCCCGTTTCACCGATGTCCTCAAAGAAATACCTAATGTGATAAATTAGAACATTTTACTCAAAAGTCTCCATGATTACTTTGGGATTCAGTTATTTTATCTCCTCTGTGCTTCAGATCGTCTGCAGAATCATTTCTGCTTAATTTAAGGTTTCCATCCTTGTTTGATCAGCCATCCTGATCTTACACTGTCAGATATTTAGCAGTGATAACCAGCAGCTCTTATTGTGTAGGAGTGCAGGCGATGTTTGGGGAGGCGGCTCGCTCCGTGCCGATCGACTGATCCGTCTGCAGCAGCCGCCGGTTCAGAGAACGCTCCGAGCCGCCGCAGGATTTACTGCCGTTAGACCCGTTTGGCTCAGCTGCGGTTGGTGGGTTTAACTCTGCTTCACATCAGCAGACAGAAAATATCCCACCTTACAAGATCCCAGTGAAACGTTTAACGGGTCGGATGCATGACTTCATGTTTAAATTCGGACCCAGAAATCTGAATGTTGCAGCTTATCAACCTTTTCTTAAATTACTTTGGAAAACCAAGCGGGAAGTTTTGATGTTGCCATAGTTACTTTAAAAAGTAAATAGTTCTTATTGTTACTTTTATCACAAGAGAACAAAATATTGTGACAAAACTTTGAATCCATTTTGCTCTCCGATATTCAGAACAGCCTTAGCAACTAAATGCCTGTTTTCTAATCCAGGTCAGATTATATTTGAGATTCATAATATAAATGCTATAAATTGAGCTTAAAGGAAGTAAAGTTTGCGCGGACTTTGCTCCAGTCCTGCTTTAACTCGTTCTAATCTGTGTGTGTGTGTTTGCAGAGCAGCTTCCCCGCTCCGTCCCTTTAAATTTGTAGCTCAGCTCATCATTTCTGCCTGCCGTTCTCAGGGGAGCTCGATGCCCTGCATGACAACAGATGGAGCCCTGAGGCTGTGGGACCGCACACAGATACAAAGAGGGGCGGGGGGGAAGCTGGGCTGAAAACTGATGTCAACATCAGTACAACGGCACAGAGAAAAGCCAGGAATAAAACCAAGATGGACTGGATGAACACGGATCCACAGTGGAAGGCTGAACTCACCCAACACTGCTGGGTTCAGCAAAGCCTGGCCGAATTTAAAATCGACTTACTACGCTTAGGATGGATTCATGGTCTATTCCGTTCATTTTTTTTTTACAAAAACCAATATTAGATAATCTGACTTAGTCTGGTTCTGTCAGAATGAGCTGTTTTAAGGACTCTGTCACTTTAAATCCAATTAAGCTGCTTGTCAACTCAGAATCACAATTCCACTTCGAGAAAAGCAGAAGTGGAGCCTCCTGCACAACCAACAAGAATGCAGTAAGTGGTTTCTGGACTGCAAGTCAATAACAAAACAGTAAAACCAGCTGACCAAATGTGCTGGAGCTCAGCTTAGGTTGGTAGGTAACGGAGCGATGTAACTTAATCAGAAAATTTTTAAACAGATCATTTTCCAAAACCAATAAACGCTAAATGTTGCCATTTGTTTTTAGAAGCAGTAGAAATCCAAATGAAATTACAAAATGAAAGATCATCTTTGATACTTTAGTTTTCTTTTAGGGTAAAGTCTTTAGCAGTCTGGAAGTTCTTAATAAAGGATCCAAAACAGTCAGGATCAAGGCCTTTAAACACGCTGATAATTACACAATAATTATAAAACAATTTATCATTCAGAACCTAAACAAGCAGGCAGCTGTCTCTTTAAGAACTGCGTTCCATTTCGTATTAAGTTCTGGTTTCCTGCCTGTGGTCCAACAACAGGGACAGATGGAGAAGTAAAATGCAGCCTTTGGTTTCTGCTCTGAAACAAGCTAATAAGCTAACCTGCTCAGGTTTCATGACAGCGATGGGAGAGGCTTTAAAAGTTAAGTGGAAAAATTTCATTTCATTTCATCTATCTGGCAAAATGATGCTAGTAATTATGGTAATGACACCAAAATATTTCTACGAGTTCATCTGTTCAACAGACAGCAGCAGCTTGTGTTGTCTGGGTTACTGATTGTGTCGTCAGTTCAGCAAAAAGCCGAGCTGCTGAAAGCTTCTGGACATTTGGTGAGAATTTGGTCGAGCAGAAAATGCTCATTTTGGTTTTCTGGCAACCGTGTGCTAACGTGGAGAAATGCTAACAGACATGTCATTGAAGCTGTAATATTTGGGGCCTTTATACTAAAATCCATCATGCTAGATGCTAGTGCTAACAGCACAAATGCTAATAGCTTTAACTCAACAGCACTAACATTAAGTGTAGTTATGCTTCAACAGTTCCTGTGCCTTTAATGCTAATGCTAAAGGTCCTGATGCTAATGCTAATAAGTTGACGAAGGGTCAGGTTAACATAATAATTGTAAAAAATGTAATAGTTTAAAACATTTACAAAAATATTTGCAATATTTCAGAATCATCCAAAGGACAGAAAAAACTGCCACAAAATCTTTATTTTTAAAAAATAACTTTTACGTTAAAACTGAAACAGAGAAGCATTCAGGTATTAAATCTGTTGCTACGCTTCATTAATTCATATTTACTTTTAGAGACAAAGAGATTAGTAAGTGTTTGATGTCTTTAATGCAGTTAAAAGCTTTCAACAGTTTAAATACTATGAGCTTCAATATCTAGTCCCAGTCAGTGGGTAAAAATCTTCTCAGCTTTCCTGACCAGTTGGTGAAAAGGTTTTGACCTTTCCGTGACCTGATCTGCAGCACATCATCTCAGTTTGGTTCAACCTGTTAATGCAGCTAATATCAGAGCAAAGGTCAAGAGAGGAAAATTAAATGTCAGACCTATTCCAGGCTCGCACCAACAAACAGGAAGTCGGACTGAAAGAGAATTCCTAATGTGACGAATGAATGTGGACAAGGACAAAGTGTCTGACTTATCCAATATGGAGGCGCAGTGATCACGCTAGCTAGCTCGTCTGGGCGTGGAGATGAAACGAGGAACGCTCCACTTTAATGCGGCTAATTGGCTCTGGCAGCACAGGAGCGTAAAACACAAACAAACAGGAAAACAAAGCAAGGACAGGAAATGTAAAGAGATGGATTCTGACTGTTTGGATTCGATTTATTAACTCCGACAGGAGAGAGGAGGATGCAAACATACATCGCTTCACACATGAGAAAACGCTACGAGTTTAAAAAGCCAAACAGCTGCTGAAGGCATTTGATTAGTGTTCCCATGACAACCTAAAACCGACTTTTTCCTTTTAAAGTTTTGTGTTCATTAATCGTCTTTTTAAAGTTTCTCAGCAGCAGTGCTTTTATGACTCAGATGTTATTCTCATAAGAAATGCTGTTTGAATTCCTCTGAATGTGCCGAAATGTCTTTCATATTAATTTACAAGTTCAGAAATCTTTGAGCAATCATTCATCAATCATAATTCTAAATATTATCCTTTAGATTTAAACCTGAAACATTGAATGTAAAACCATAAACAATTATTTTATCTACAAAGACAGACTATTACACTCTCAGGGTGAAATTGGAAAGGATTAAAAAACATATTTTTATTTTAAACTACCTGTTTCCTAAAGCAGGCTTCTCATTGGCTGAGAGGTCCTTGTGACGACTCCTTCCCTCAGGGCCAAAGTTAGAATAGTTTTAGGTTTTTTCATTATAGTTTAGTTGTAATTATTTCTAGAGTGTTGGCTAGTTTTTTTTTAAATATTGTTTTTTTTCTTTGTTTAGTTTGAATTAGTTACAGTAGTAGTTTTAGTTTTTCATGCTTTGGTTCATTTCTAGGTGCAGAATTCAATTATGTAAACATTGATTGGATGATGAAGACTCAACAGAAGATACTATTTACAAAAGATAAATTCAATTACTGTAAAACAACCAAATAATTGATGTTTTCTCACATTTTTGCTGTCGCCATTTTGCAGATTAGCATAAATTTAGTGACTGCACATTTATCAAAGTGAAATTTAGGTAACATTTAACTTTTACACCTCGCATATCTTTATTTTTATCTTATCTTAGTTTATTTTTTGCAAAATAGATCTTATCATAATTACTAATAAACATCTAAAAAGATCAAATCAAATCTTGTTGCTCAAAGGTTATTACAGATTTTTTAGCTAATTGTTTAATAATTATGTTTGTGGAAAAAGATGAATGAAGCTCTTCAGCTGCCAGTGATCGTCTAATTTTATCCGCAGTTTTTTACTGATATTTAGTAAATGTGTAATAAAATGTGTAATCCGTCACAGAAATAAAGCAAAGTGGTTTTTAATGCCTTGTTTCTTTAGATGATTATGAGCGGTTCCTCTGAAACAGAAAAAGTGCATCACTGTGAGCTGAAAACACGTTGACCTCATTGTAGATTTTCTTCCCGTGTTGCCTTTTTATATCTATTAAAATTAATGGCCTCTATTTTTTAATGTCGGCTTCAGCTGAAGGTTTTTCTTTCTTTTTTTTTTTTTCACAGAACCAACATTGAACTGAGTCGTTTTCTTCTGGACTGTAAATGTTTAATGAGTCCAAATACAAAAAGTTAGAAATACATCTGGTGGAAGCCCAAGGCCTCAAGCCACAGAGGAAACAGGAAACCTGGTTTTTACTCAGTTTAGTTCAGATTTAGCAAAAGCAGCCGGTGGCAGGGGCGGAGCCGAAAGGGGGTCACAGGGTGCCACTGGCCCACGAATGGTCCATACTGTATGAAATATTTCCAGATGAAATATTTCATCTGGAAATTATTTATCACTTTAAATTACATGAAAAAAGTTGTTTTAAAGCAGGTAAGTTATTCTGGGGTACGCAAAAAATACAATTGAACTACTGCGTATATGCCAATTACTCAGAATAATGGATAAAATAAACCAATACTAACATAATTATTGATCTCTATAAAAGTCAAGGTCATATTCCAACTATTTTTCTGTTTAAAAACACATTAAATTACACCATCGCAGATTAAAATAAGGCCCAACTTTAGTGCTGACTGAATAAAAACAAAACTAACTAAAGCAGAGAGCAGAAAACAAGGTTAGAAAGGAACGATAGGGCTGGTGTTCCTCTGGATGAGAGTCACGCCTCCGAATGTAAATCACAATGACCAAAACGTGAACTACGCTCCTTTAGCCCTCTGCACTGCAGAGAAAACAACGACACATCAGTTTTCAGTGTCGCTCCAATGACAGCTGTTATTTCAACCCAGACACTCAAAAAACGCATCTGGTCCAAACAGGAAAGTTTCAGCTTTACAGGAAGCAGAAATTCTGCTTTTAATGAGATTAAATAAATAAAAATAACCTCAGCAATTCAGTTCAAAACTTAAACATTCAACATGATGATGAAAGTTAAAATGACACTCACTACGTTTTTAATTAGCAGAATCAAAAAAAGATTTTTTTAAGAGACAATGAAGGGATTTGCAGATTTAAATGTAGAAAATTAAAAGACAATATAAAGAATACTTAAAGATGACGAACAGTGGCAGCTCATTCAATAACCAAACAACCCGGCTTTTACATTTTAGAAGCTGATTTTTATACGAATGATGGATTAATTGTCTGAAAATCAATTAATTGTCTGAATAACTGATAACTGAAATTATTGTTAAATGTAGCCCTAATAAAAAATTTTTTGAATTTAAGAGGTAAAAATAAAAATACTTTTCTGTGTCTATAATAAAAAATAAAAGTTTGGTTTATATTTTCGGCTCATGTATCAAAAGGTTTGGATATTGCTGCAGTAAATTAAGTTAGGATGAGCTAGAAATCCTCTGGTAAACCTCTGAAGCTGAAGAAAACAAAAACAGACCGTCTGACCTTTGACACAGAGGGCCAAAGGTCAACTTCCCAAACCAGATCAGCGATACCAGAACTCTAGCAGAATGAAGACAAACTGAACAGAAACATGAACATCTCCTGACCAAGACGCAAAGTTCACAGCTGAGCAGAACCAGAACCAGGACATCCGCAGCCTTACCTAGCTTCGGCAGGGAGTACTGCACTTTGAAGTAATCCTCATAAAATCCCAGCAGCCTCTTGGTGATGTGCAGAGCGTAGTCGCCCGCGCCGCTGGAGACGGCGTCCGGCCGGGCGTACAGACGGATCTGAGGACGGACAGAGACGGGTTGGATCAATCGTCTCAATAAACGATAACATTTACGAAATGTTTATTCTAATAAACATTTAGTCCTGGAAACGGAAGACATTTTAAATATCTAAAATACATGAACAAAAAATAAATAAAGTGAATTATGTCGTCTGTAAAAGAGCTGGCTGAGACCAAAACACCAAACTGAAAACATTCATCTGGTTTTTGGTGGAAAAACAAATTAAGCAAATGGAAACTACTGAGCTTGTTTTAGTTTATCATGCCATTAATTGATTTATTGGTTTTTGTGACAGGCTCAGATATCAAACATTTTATTTCTAAACTGTTTCTATTGGGGTGCACCGAACCAATACCGATATCTGTATCGGTTCATGTAGATCAAGTATCGTGATCTAGTCTGTCTAATTCATTATTTATTCATTATTAAATAATAATAATGAATTATTATAAATAAATAAATTATTTATTTTACATTACATTTAGAATTACTAACTGCACTTTGGGGCCATTTGAAAGAAGATTTGTACGTTTATTTTTACAGGTAGTCACCATATTGTTTCTGTCAGTTTCTTATTTATTTTATATCAGTTTTTCCACTTCTGACTGAAAGTTTATGTTAACATTCTAACTTTTTAACTTGTAGCTAACTGAAACCCAGAAAACGTTCTTCATCCTCCCAAACTGCATTTTCTTTAAATGTTTCAGATCTGCTCTGGAGACACAAAGGGAAACGTTGAATTTTCAGCAAATAATCTGGGAATCCTGGGAATCCTTCCCAGATTATGGGATGGATTATGGGATGGATTCCCATAATCTGCTCCAGTGTAGATCCCAGAACTGAACTGGTCTGATTGTTTTTCAGTAAATCAGTTCAACTGAAGGCCGTCAGTTTCAGTCTGGTCTGTATTCTGTGCGCAGCGTCCGATGATTCCCTCTCTCACGCACCGAGGGCGTGTTCCAGCATGTTTATTAGCAGGCGAGCCAGACGGCTTCCTGTCGGCTCTGCACGCACGGACAGAAACAGAAATTAAATTAAAGGGCCGGTCTAGACGCTCTGAATACGGCGGGACGAGATGGATCAAACCCTGACACAAAAAGGCCATTCCTCTGGATTCATGCTGGGAGAAATCGATCCAGCACTTTTATGACCACTCTCCAAGTGTCTGTGTGTGGAGGCGCTGCTAAGGGTCAGAGGACATGATGTAACCAACGCAGAGTTTATGCTAACAGTAAAAATCTCCCCGGCTGCTTCACGGCTCAAATACTAATTCAGCACAAACCGTCTGCAGGAAGGAGCAGAATGAGCTTTTATTGTGAGTTTTGTCTCTAGACTTTACTTGCGTATCAGGTGGGATAGTCATGACTTTCCTGATTTTACTGAAAACATGTTTGCTGCGTCTTAGGCTGAATTATTTTATGGGAAATTTGCCCATCAGGTTTTTCTGCTGCCTGTGACAGATTCTGGTTCTGAAATGGACTCGGAACCTTTTTACAGAGTTAAAGTCAGCATGTTTTTACTGCACTATCCTCCAAAAACTCCTTCAATTTGGGAAAATCACAGATTTGGTCTGAATTTATGTTTTTTCGTCCAATCAGGGCAGAGATGAGAAGCTTCTGATGTACTTTTGCAACATGCATTGGCAGGTTTTAGTGGGATATCTGCTCCATCTTGACTGGAACGAAGCCTGAAGTTGTTTGAGGCAAATTCTCGACAACAGTCCACAAGCATTAGATGATTTTTCAATGCAGTTGCTTTGGATTTTGTTTCAGTGCAGGGGATTAAAAGGAAATGTCTTTTAAATTTCAAAGATGTTTTTCTGTTTAAATCTAGCAATCCTGTTTTATTTTAAACAATGAAATATCTTCCTCCACTTAACTTTCCACTACTTTTGTTGATAAATCCCAAAATATCCAAATGAAAACAACATAAAACTGAACCGGAGGTTGTAAAATATGAACGGTGTCTGAATCTCTGGTTATACAGTCGCCATATTTTCACTCATGACTCACAGATTTGCTGAATATTTTAGGTTTTCATTAAAAGAATAAACATGAAGCAGAGAGGTGCAACAGAACCAGAGTCCCGGCCCGGTTGGATCCAGCTCTGTGGTGATTGCTGAATAAAAATGCAGCCCGCGTCTCCTCATCCGGCTGCAACCAGCTGACTGAATATCGGCTCAGAGTGAGAGGATTTATTGAAATGTGTGCCGGCCGCCGGGGAGCTGCTGAATTCAGAAGAGTCTCCTGAGGATTCCTTAAACGCCTGCGGTCGTGTTCTTCCCGCTGAGATCCAGAATGCCTCGCATTTTCCAGCAGGCTTCAGAGTTTTGCTCCCTTCAGGCTGAAGTTTGCTGAAACTGAGGCAGCGGTGGAGACAGGCAGCCGCTACTGCGTGGATTTCCCCCAGAGACAAAACCACGCAGCTCAGCTGGAGCTGAAACTTTAAATTACCTCCAGGTGAGAAGCAGGAAATCCATCAGCTGTGAGGAGGAGCTTCCCGACTGAAACACGGCGTCCGGAAAACAACTAAAAACTTTTAATTCGGGTCTCTACAATGAAGGCCTTGTGTGTTTTACAGCACAATCAATGTCGCCTTCGGGTGTTTTAAAATGCTGTTTGTATCATATATGACTGTAAAAGAACTTTAAGTATTTTAACGCCTTGACATTGGGCCTGTCTCTTTAAAAACTCCTGCTCTTTCTGAAGCTCCGCCTCCAGGAAGTCATCACAACATGGCTCCTCTATCAACCCTTTAACAAGGTTTTTGTCCCTGAGCAGCAGCTCCTATAACGAGCTCAAGCTCCACCAGGTGTTTGCTAATTGCTGCTGGCTAGTCTGGAGGAGCTGAGGGGGAGGAGCTACAGCTTGAAGGCGGGGCTAGGTCCACCCAGGCATTTGCACAATAGTATAGTTGCCATGGAGATTAAAGAATTTCTAAAACGTGCATTAAAAACTCCAGGTTTTGTTTTTGGTGAAGGAAAAACAGAAAATCTGGTTCCAGCTTCACAGTTGCAGTCGGGTTTCACTCGCTCGGTGTTTGAAGCATCAGTCAGGATTCTCTCCTCCAATCAGACGGCGGGTCCAACCTCTCTCTCTCCTCTCCTTGTTATCTCTTCACTCGTCCGTGACTTCCCTGCCGGCGCCGTGGCGCTCCGTCTGTTGCCCTTGGATGATGGATGGGGTGATGGACGCTTGGTTGCCACGGTAATTTGATGGATGGTTTAACAACCGGTAGCGACGCTGACGGCGCCTCGGCCGGTTCTGGTCCTTGACTCCAGGATCAACGGGCCTCAGACGGCCAACGGAAGCAGCGGCGGCGCCGACCCGGCAGCAGCGGCGCCGACCCGGCAGCAGCGGCGCCGTGCCACAGATAGGTCCAATCAGACGACACGACGGCGGGCGGGCACCGCCGCAAGGGTCACGACCCCAGGAAGACAAATCAAGACAAAACATCTGTGATTACTTCAGAGGGAGCAGAACCAGAAAAGTTCTGGTTTCAGTCTAATAGGCAAAACTGATGTTTCATCAAGACTTCAATTCTTTTTGTATTGCCGACAGAGGAAGGCGGTTATTCTAGTAATCGATTAATCGGATGTTTGAAAAAAAACTGTTTTACTTTAGGAATAAAGTCAAAGATGCAAATAAACAATTAAATTTCATTTTTAAGATAATAAAATGCAACATTTCTTCAGTGAACGTTTCTTCGTTTATAGTCACTGCAGCGAAAAAATATTTCCAACATCAGAAAAGTTCAGCTAAATTTATCATTTCAATTAGGCTGATCTGGTGATTACCTTTCAGATTAACTGATTAATAATTGACAGAAAAATCTGACAATGTTTACTTATGACAAAGTTATGAGATCCAAAGTAAATCGTTAATACAAACCGCTCCAGTTTAATTAATGCTACTTATTGTGATAATGTCGGGTTTTCATACTTTTAAGATTTGAACATGAAAGTTTTCAAACTCTGGGTCATTAAAAACATTTTTATTATAATAAAATCTCCTTAATCTCTGATTAAAGTAACAGAAGCAGCAGTTTTATACTAAATACTGACCTTACCTGCAGTTTATGGTCCAGTCGCGGCATTAATGTGACCTTTATTGTCATTACTGAATGTTAATGTGACATTTTCTGTCATCACTGGATTTTATGGGAACTCAGGGGAATAAATCAATAAAGAGGAGGATATTTATTAATCTACGGATTAATAAGTCCTCATGGTTTTCTTAAAATAAAACCGAAAATCAATAAATCATAGACACTAGAAGCAACTTAACACTTTTAAACAGAAAGAAAACCTGCATGTCCAGAGGGACTATTTATTTGAAATATAAAAGTCATAATTTGATTATGATACATGTCTTCCACAGAATCAAACCTCGTTAAAGAAACAGCCTGACTTTATATCTCAAACTATGATGACTTCCTGTTGGGCTTTTATTTCTTATTTCATGGCAGAAATGGGCTTCCATACAAAACAGAGGAAGACAAGATTAAAATATCTCTGCAGCTACTACACCGAGTCAGACGGATGAGATTCAGAACAGATTAATAAAAAAAGCAGCCAAGAGCCTTTGGTAACTCTGGAATGGCCTAGTCAAAGGCTAGATGTAAAACCGGCTGAGAATCTGATGTTCTCCATCCAATCTGACTGACCTTTGGCTTTTCTCAAAAACACAAAATACAAAACTCAGAGGGATTCAGTTACAAACACACAGAGTTTTATTTGTAAAACTCTTCAAATCAAATGATTCATAATTATTTAATTTTAATTAAATAATTCAAATTAAATTAAATGTCCGCATTACGTTGACAAATCCCATAAAACCTGACATTTCAGGCTTTTTCCCTCCAGTGCTGCAGGTTTCAGGTATTATCCAGCTAAATGCCAACATGATCCACGCCGTTTCCTGTTTGAACCTGGACAACGTTCACCTGTAGCTCCGTTAAATGTTGAAACGTGGTCGTTCCCATGGCGATGAGCTGATAAACACTCAGCCGGTTGATGGGAATAATGAGCCAAAAGCTAAAGACGGGGTTTAGTGAAGCACGGCCAGCGCAGCGGGTCATTCCTCCGTTTGTTTGGAGTCTTTAATCCTCGCTGAAGGAGAAGCTTCTCATTACAGAAACAGGGATTCTCACTGAGACGCATCACAATAAAGGAAGCAGACAAGCAGCTGTTTATGAGGTGAGAACAATGGAGAGCTGATTATGAAAGCTGGAAGAATCCCAGGATGAGTTGCTGCGTCGCCGACGGAAACGATTCCTGTTGCTGCCTGATGAAGTTTTATTCTCACCATAAAGACGTTATTGCCAGCCTACATCTGCTGAGAGCGCCCAACATCGTTTTCTGTCTCGTTAGCTTGTTTGCACAACGGTTCAAGTGTGTAGAGGAGCTTCAGTCACCTCACAGGAGATCCGGTTTAACCTTTGACCTCAGAGTTCAAATTACTGACCCGATGCTGTGCAGAGACTTTTTAGTAGCAATAAAAAGACAAACTGCACAGGATTCAGACTAAATCAATACTATATATGATAGACATGATCGATATCAATAGATATTACATCAGATTGAATATTTAATATTCAAAATATAGAATATTCATTGAACTGCACAGCATTCTGGGAAATGTAGGCTAAAGGGTTTAGCTGCTCAACTCTCACAGCTAGCTGAGCTAAGTTGGTAGAATCGGCTAACTCGCTCGCTCTTTGGTTGCTTAGCAACAACCTGTCCAGTAACAGCAGCGGTTTAAGGTTTCGACTGATAAATGCTGAAAACTCAAAAACAGCAGCGTGATGTGAAAACTGGATGAAACAGGAAACGTCCCACCAGCAGAGGGACTGGAAGACATTTTAAATATGCAAAAATACATAAAACTAATAAAATAGATTATGAAACATAATAATCTTATTTTTAAAAAATCTTAATTTGAAAAAATGTCTAGTTGAGACAAAAACTGAAGAGTTTAATCATCTGGTTTCTGGTAGAAAGAGGGAAAAAGAGACCAACAATTAATCGTGAAATTATCGACTGTGTCTTCATCTATCATGAGATGAATTGATTTATTGCTTTGAGTCCCTCAGAGCCTCGGATTAAAACCAGACTGAGTGTTTCTGAGTGCGGCGCGCCGACTGGAGCGTTTATTAACGCCGGACAGACGGAGAAAGCGTTTGTGACAGACGGAGCCGTTTGATTGGTCAGGACGGGGACGGTTGACGTTTTATTTGTCCTCCTCTCAGAGCGTTGCAGGAGGAAGAGGAGGAAGAGGAGGAAGAGGAGGCATGGCAGGATTAACGTTCCTGTCAGAGGAAGCTGCTCCGCAAACAGACAGCAGCGTCCCGGCTGCCTCCGGGCCAAACAGCGATCTTAATACGAGACACACAGAGCCCATCCAGCAGATGTTTGTAGACACAACAATCTGCATCTGCGGCTTTCTGGTTGATTTTCGGCTCCTGACAAAATGAACACATCCTGGGTTTTGAAATGGAGCCCAGCTTCCTGTTAATCTCCCATCAGGCCTTGCGTGTCTGCACAGATTATCACAGGCAAACAGCAGGAAGAGGCTGAGAGAATCCGTTCTTTCAACACTCTGCTGGAAAATTGGAGCTTTTTGATGGTTTTGACTGGAGAACCATTGGATGTGTTCACAGTTCTCTGTGTGAAGAATGAGATCTGATGTGCTGCTCAACATGGAGCGGAAAGTTTCTCACTGCTGCACGTTTGAAATGTGTCCATCAGGACTAAATGATGTAAATGATCTGATATCCCAGAACTCTGTTCAGATGAAGGTTTTTACCATTTACATGTTGTTTTTTCCAGTTAGGAAGCGGAAGTCATTAGAAATAAATGTTTAAAAGAAGATGTTTGAAAATCTAACTGCTGGAACCCCATCTGGGGATTTAAGAGCTCTCACCAGCTCATTATAACCAAACCAAAACTTTGTCAATATTCCAATAATAGAACAATTTTGCAATCTTGTATGAATGATTTAAAATGAATTGATCTGTTTATTTGCATCTTTTAATACTCAAACTCAAACTTACGGTCAGGTGTTGCTACGTCTGTGGATGAAAGACATTAAAAACTCGTTGTTCTCTATCATTGTTTGGTGTTGCTGCAGTTCCACATCATCATCACCACCATCATCATCCGTCACGTTTCCAGAAGACTAACAGTTTTAGTAACCTTTATAAATCAATCAGCCGGCAGCCTCTGAGCGTTTCTGGCTGATATTTTCTCTTCAGACGGTTCCAGTTTTCAGGTCGTGTGTTGGATTTTTCCGGGCTGACTGGATTGTGTTTCAGAATTCCCCGGAGTGTCTTTCGGGTCGCGGTTGTTCGTTTCGGCCTCACCGTTATGGAGCCGTTACCGACTGAACTGAGGGATGTTTTTTTTCTCTCTCAAGTGGAAAATAAAATAAAAAAAAAACAGCCTCAGGTTTAAAAGGGGTAAAAAGCGAAAATGGGAAGGGAAGCTAGCGATGCGCTGAACAAACTCCCAGAGGATGTTTTGGTGTCATCAGAGGCGTGTTGGGCCCGCAGCGCAGCTGGACACCGCAGGAACAAAGAGGCTGGAGTTTCTGTATGCTCTGCCCTCAACCTGCAGGTCTTCACTGGAAACACGGGGGATGTTTGGGAGGCATGTTTTCCCGTCAGCTGACGTTTCCACAGTTTGGTATAAAAATAGAAAAAGGGCAAAAATAAAGATGGATCTGTTGGCGCTTTCCTCCGTCTCAGAGCGCTGGAGGCTGCTGATGGTTATAAACGACCCAGATATGAGGCGCCATTAAAGCCCAATTCCTCCTAAATTATAATTCTGTAACAAGGAGACAAAGGCTGCGCGTGTCGGAGCCTCGTCCTTGAGTTCCTGGCAGACGAGATGGATGAGCTGTAATTACACTGATAGAGATGATGGGGGCGAACAAGGTCGCGCCGCGTTGTGTCCTTGTGTTGGAAGTCCGACGCGTCGACATGCATGTTTGAGTTGGAAGCGTTATGTTTGGAAACGGATGAGGAGAAAATCAGAACGATTTGACTTTCAAATCAGAATCGCATCAGATAAAACCAGAAACAAAAACAAACCGAGACCAAAGTTCAGCTTATCTGGGATCCCGACTAAAGCTGCTCCCGTTATTATTTACCTGAAATATTCCAATAGTTGATGGGAATTTTCTGCAGCTTTATTTCTGAGCTGACTGTTGCATCGTCTGTTGATTTAATACAAAATCCTTTATCAGCTCAAACAGTTGACTAAAAGTTTCTCTGCAAAAACACAAAATCTCACCAAGTATTTTTGTCTGGTTTCAAGTGAAAGTTTCTCACTTCAGATGAGACAAAACCAAGAAACTGTTCAACAAGATATGGGAGCCTGTTGTCAGTAAGTAATTCATTAACATTGCTGAAAAGTTCTGGTTTCATTGGCAGATTATCTCATTTTCAACATGAGAAAAATGTCTTGTTCCAAGACAGACAAAGATTCATCGCCTGGTTTATTCCTGCGGCTCCCAGATGGACGTTAATCCAGCGTTTTTAAAATTCTGCTCGACATTCACCTAAGGAAGAAGAAGAAGAAATCCATGCTGGTCACCTTTAAAATAACAACAGAAGTAAAAGTGGATGGGAGTCCCAGCAGCCTAATGAAGCCCAGAGCAGCAGCGAGGCAGGAAGCGTCTTATCAGGAGATTATCGCCGGTTCACATCTTAATTACCGTCTTCACCCTCAGATAACGAGCAGCTGCTGGTTTTATTGGATCATCTGCAGACAATCCTCTGATATCTGCAGGTTCAGCTCCGCAGACTGCAGGTGAAGGAGCTGCAGCGCCAGCAAACCGACGTTTCAACGCATCATTTCATCCCAACAGAGCAGCAGTTTCAGCTGGCATCCAAGCCAGCTTTCAGAAATATTCACACCGCTTAAACTTTTCCAGATTTCATCATTTTACAACAGAAGTTGAGCTGGTGGACAGAACTTTCTCATGATCAGCCTTTAGGGAACTAAAAAGTCTCACATTTTACTGACAAGTGAACGCACCATATGGAAGAGCTGATGAGCTACTTGGCCACACCCCCAGCTATATTGGCTCCGCCCACCTTAAGCTTTCCCACTTTGAAGTTTATTTTAAGTTGCTGTTACTCTGTTGGCGAATCAACAGTCAGCAGTGATCAGCTCAGCTGGACAAGCCTGGAGGTTTTTCTTTTATAAACATGAAAAATATTCAGTCAAAACAAGTTGTGAAAGAAACACTAGAGATTATTTAAAATGATTTTCTCCATAAACACTCGGAGGTCGGCGTTATTTAAATTCAATCCCAGAGATCCAACATCTAAAAGCTTTCAGAGCTGGATCTGCGCCGTCACTCATTCATCCTCGCTTGTTTTCTCCTGCCGGCTGCTGATATAAAGCCATTATTCCCCCAATCACAGCTTAATTATGTCAATTATTGTGTGATGGTAATGACTGCAGCTCTTATCTCCCGTTTCAACCCCAGAGATGAGGCCTGATGGATGTGAGAGAAAACAGGCTGGAGTCGTTCCTCCTCCGGTTTCATCAGACATTTTTTCCACTTCCAACGAACAAACGAACGAACGAACGGACGGCGTTCCCAGAGGAGACTCACCGCCACGCCGCCGCTGGTCTGCGTCTCCCTGTAGGTGAAGTTGCAGACGGCCCAGGCCAGGTAGTAGGTGGACATGCGGGGCGTCCGGGCGAAGCGGCTGGTCAGCCAGCCGTCCTCGTCCGGCCAGCTGCTGTCCACCGGCATGTTGGACAGAGACGTGTACTGCGGGTCGTGGCGGAGGCTCAGGGAGAAGGTGGCCTTGTAGACGGGCTCGTCGAAGCAGGGGAAGGCCTTCCGGGCGTGGATCGGGCTGAACTGGGTCACTGCCAGGTACCTGGACAGGGAGACAAAACATCAGCACCAGAAGGTCCAACTCATCCTGGACTCAAACGGTTCTGCTCCTCATCGTCTCTCCAGAATCTGCAGATTCTGTAGAAGTTCTGATCCAAAAAAAAAAACCTCCGGTTGGTTCCACCGCTCTGGACTCTGTTAATGTGAGCAACAGTAAAAACATTTTCCTGAGATTGTGATGATAAAAATTCATCAACAGAACCCACAGAGCTGTAAAGTCAGCAACTCAACCCGGCATGTCTTTAATAAAGCTCAGACCTTTACAGAACTTCTCACTCCGTCGCCAGATTTCACCTTTATGCCTTATTTTATCTCTCCTGCTTTCATTCAATCGCCTCTCTGACCTCCCTCTGTTAGAGACGGAGGTCTGGGTCAATATGGCCGCCGCCGGTCGGGTCCAGCAGCAATCATCTCCACCATAAAAACGCTTCGCCTTTTTCCGCCAAACACAGGAGAAACAGGGAGCTGGTCCTCCATCTGCTGATCTGGTGGAACAGAAGATCAGCAAAACCTTCAGCAAACCACAAACTGACTGACTGCATCGCATCTACATCCAAACAGCTTTCATTTCTGTCAACCGCGACTTTTGACCCCAGCAGGGAGAAACAACAGCTCATCGAAAACCTGAGCAAACAAAACTATCAGAATGTCTCAAAATGTTTCCAGGACCAACTTACAGGAAACAAGATCACCTGCTAAAGCTCTCAGCACATTCTCCTAAACTATTAGCTCCATTAGCTGTTATTCTGACTTTTTGCTTTACGCTTTCAAAAAGTGTCTTCGCTGTAAAAACTCTTGTCTAAACAGCTGCAAAGCTATTTAGCTTTGTCTAAATTGAAATGAGACAAAATTAAACAAAAAGTTTGTTTTCGGTCAATAATACTTTAATGTTGATTAAAATGAGTTTTATCAACTGAAAAGAAAAGAATACATCCAAAAGCTGTTATTTTATTTTTCTCTTAACTGTTTAATCAACAATAAAAACCAAAATTATAAAATAAGGGCTAAATATTGAAGGTAAAAGTTGCCTTGGACAAAATCAGACAACATCTCACATTTTTAACAATGTGATTCTACGTCCATCAGTAAAAATAAGTTCAACTCACCAAAATGTTTGTCTTTAATAAACTTGTGTTTCGGTTCATTAGCTGATTAATCTTAAATTGTGAGTAATCCGGTTTAAACTGCAGCAGAAGCAAAGCTTCATCCTCACTTTCTGCTGCTGCTGCTCAAATAAATCTGAGCCGCAGCTGAAATCAAATAAAGCCTGGAATTAACCAATCAAAGGTGTTTTTATTGCTTAATTAGGTTTCCTCATGCTGGATTAGGTCCTTTTCACGAATGAATGTGAAGGCAGAGCCTGAATGAGAATAAACCAGGCGACCAGCAGCTCAGTGGGACGCGTCGTGTTGGAGATGCATCGTGTTGGAGATGCATCGTGTGCATGACCTCTGCATGACCTCTGCAGAGCAGCAGCAGCCCAACCTGACAGGCCCACTGTGGATCTGCTGTGTGACATTTACAGCGAAGCATCCAGGAAGCAAAGCTGGAGATTGAATAAACTCTGCAGAAACATTTCACAGCAGAATGCCAACAAAACGCTGCAGAAGTATCTAAACTCTAATGTGACAAAAAGTTATAATACGAGACGTGGAGAGAAAAGTAAGATCAGCTATAAATAAGAAATAAATCCACTAATCACATGATAAATTAAATTAAACTCAATCATTTATTGTTTCTCTTTTCTAGGTGATAAAAATCCTCAGTCTGGTGTTTTCATCTTGCTCTTCTTTTGAACAACATAATTCATTTAATATATTGTTTTATTTTGGTATTTAAATGCCTTCCAGCTCCAGTATAAAATGTTTGTTGGAATTGAAAGTTTATTGATCTGTGACGATGTGTTCTTGCATTAATATGCCATTATGTTATATTGCTTGACCTTGGGACAGTTTACCGTCCAGCTGGATGTGTTGGGAAGATTAAACATTCGCTTGTTGCACATCAGACGTTTCCTTGTGACTGAAGCCGTTTCCCTTCGAGGGTCTGACGTCACGATGGACGAGACTTGGGCTGAAACGATTCCTCGAGTGATTCGATTATTAAAATTCCTCGAGGAAAATGTGTCTGCCTCGAAGCTTCGTGAAATGATGTGTTTTATTTAGCGCATCGTGTTCCGGCGGGGTTGTTGCTTGCATTGTGCGGCGTTGGGCCTGGTGGCAGTTCAGAGCCCTGCAGGTGTATTTATAGACTGAACACTGAGCATCAGATGATTAACGTACATTTAGCTTTATGGACGAACCAGAACATTTGTTACACATCATCCTGGTCTCAATAAATGGTGGCGGAGCTGGAAGATGAGCTTCTGTGTGACGAACAAAGGTGTCAAATCCCGTCGCAAACTTCAATGCAAAAGAGTTCATCTATTGCACTGACTGAAGATGAAAACATAGAAAAAGCTGGAGTATTGACAGGTTTTTATTAGCAGAAGAAGCTGATCTACAGATCTACCTCCTCATCATCACCAGCAGCTGCAGCAGCACCAGCGGGAGCGGGAGCTGCAGCAGCGGCAGCAGCGGCAGCAGCAGCACCAGTGGGAGCTGCAGCAGCAGCAGCAGCGGCAGCAGCAGCACCAGTGGGAGCTGCAGCAGCAGCAGCAGCAGCAGCAGCAGCAGCAGCAGCAGCTCCTCGGTGACTCTCCCTCCAGCTGAAGCTGTAATCCAGTGCTGGATGAGTTGATGTGGATCAATACTGACCTCTCCACTCTGCTGCGCGGCTGTCAGAGAGCAATCAACCCAACATGGCCGCCAGCTGAGGCTGCTTCTCAGCACTAACTGTCCCTGAGTGTCTCTGCAGGACGGTTACGCAGGTCTCCACAGTCCCACTGGAGAACTCTGTCCGAGTGGAAACCCACTCTGCAGATTCACTTTACAACTCAGGAATATGTGTTGTGTTTTAACTATTAAAAGCTAAAACACAAGCAGGACATTTGATTTCTGGACATGAAAAACTATAATTCATATCTGGTATCGTCAGAGACCGTTGTTAGCTAGCACTGCTAATCAACCTCCTTTGCTTTTGCCGCTGCTCTGTTGGAGAAGGGGATTAGTCATTATTGTGGATGGAAGTCTTCCTCCTTCTCAACTCCTTGGGGTCAAAGGTCAGGTATTATTTTGGACTTTTGAGATGCTAATTAGCTGCTCCAAGCTAGAAAAATAATACCTTGTTGCCATGGATACCCATCATAGCCAGTTCTCGGCCCTCCAGCAGTTTGATGATGTTGAGTGTCATGACTCACCATATTTACTGTTTGTTCATTTCTGATTTCAGAGTTTGCTCCAGTTTTTCCAGAGTTTTTTTTTTGTGGTGTTGAAGCAGAAACTCCTTGAAAAATCAGCAACTGTAAGTGTTCACCTTCACATCCTCCTTCCAAGCCTTTATGTTCTCCAGGAGGAGTCAAGTAGCAACAATCCAGCTGAAGTGCACTTATGGTAAATATTTCCCTGTAGGAGAAAATGGCTGCCATTACAGCAGCTTTAAAGTGCAGCTCACGATGAAGCGCGCGGCGATACGGAGCCACATTCTGCGATTCCAAAGAGCGAACCCAGGAGATCCGGCTTTAAGAAGCAGATGAGCAACTCACCAGCTTTCTGTGCTTTTTGCTTTTTAAAAGCCTTAATTAGGCATCTATGTTGATAAATTAGTAGCCATCAAGGTCAAACGAGAAGCCTGCAGCTTCAAAATAAAACCCACTGAATAGAACCATCACACAGTGAAATGTTTCAGCATTTATTTCGGGTCATCAAAGTTCTGGCTCACAGGATGAAAACCCAAAATTCAACATCTTAGATAATCAGAATATCATGGAAACGTTAAACATGCCACGCCCTCATCGGCTGATTAAAACACCTGTAAAGGTTTCCTGAGTGACTCTCAGTCATAAAACCTTCCAAAGAGGCTGGCTGTTCACAAAGTGATGCACCAAAGAATATTAATAGAAAGTTGAGTGGAAGGAAACAGTGGCGCCTTCCAGACATACATCGCCTTTCAAAATGTTTACATTTTTATTGATGTGATGTAAAGTTCTGATGGGTTTTCATTCTGAGAATCAACTGAATTACAAAATAAAGGCTGAAATATTCCACTCTGCATGTGGTAGATCTATAGAACAGGCTCATTTTCTGAAATGTTGCAGATTTTTGGAGCTGCCCTGCAGTTAAACGGGGACGATGACCTCCTCACCCCTGGTGCTCTTCATCATTCAGGTTGCACGTTGCTGCGCGTCTTCATCAAAAGCAGTCGGTTTGCTTGCTTTATCCCAGCAGGACGCCTCTCTGCCTCTCTGCTAAACTCCAACATGCAGCGTTACGATGCAGATTCCTGCTGCAGAGTCTCACACTGCAGTTAAACTTCAGTCAGATCTTCATTTCCTTTCACAAAGAAACTCAGATGCATTAATTAGTTTTTGCACCTCATGGGTAATTTTCCTCAGAATAAACGGGCCCTAATTTGGAAGATTATTCCGTTGTCTCCTGGTATAACATTAATTATAGTTCCAGGGATGGAAATCTGCTCTGTCTCAAAACCACTCGGATGAATCTGGCAGTTCGCCCTCCACCGGCACGCTGACAGTTTTTAGTCATCCTGGTTTTAATTGGTCCCTCCTTTGACCATCTTCATCTCTTTCACCGCCTTTCGGTCGGGGCTTCGCTGCCAGAACTCCCATTTTAAAGCTAAATCCTGTTAGAAATACCAGCTATTTATTCTTACATGTTTTTAAAGTTTCAGCTTAGCAGAACATTCACTCTGCCTCCCTAATAAATCAGAGAAAGTTGTTGCTCTAAATGCTGACAGAACTTTTAATTGGTAAACAGCAAATGCTGCAGATTTTTAGAGAACTATAAGATTTAATATCAGTTAATTATCCTGGTTTATTGTTCCAGTAATGTACCGCTGTTGCTTTACAATCCCCTCTGGTTAAAACTCAATTCACGTTCCATTAAAGATGTTTAGCAGAGAAATCGAGCCACAAAATATAGAATAAAGGTTTGTTTCAGAAAGTTTAATAAACAGACTTAAAGTATATTTTAGTCTGAATATGAAACAGGTTTGGGGTTTGCATCCATCCACCTAAAGTCAGCAGCCAGCCTGCAGGTCAGCGCTTCCCCCTCAAAGAGGCTTCGAGGTTTTGAAGATGAACTACTGGATCCTGTTAAAGAGTTCAGGAATCTTTAACCCTCCTGTTGTCTTAGCACAACGCTCAGGAGAAGAGCAGCAGGTGTAACTGGTTGGACAGCAGGGAGGCAATGGAGTTGTCCCGTCAGACCGTCAGTGCCCGTAACAACACACACAAACTTGCAAAATTGCACGTGAGTCGATGCCGTCACTGGGTAAAAGCTTGTTGGGTCCAAATGAGCCCGTCTCTAAAGACAACGAGAGCAGAACAGAGAAACCCCAGCAAGAATGTACGATGTAAAGTTGTGTTAATCTATTTATATTTTATCTAGAGTGGACAGCTTTTCCGAATCTCCAGTTAAAACGATCCAAACCTGCCGACGCCTTTAAACTGGTTTCCAGTTCAGAGCCAATCTCTCTGATGGTTCCAGTTCAGAACAGGAACGGTGAACGAAGGCGGGTTGTGCCTTCAGTGAATCAAAGAGGATCTGACTGAACTCCTGATCCAGTCCCAGATTTCTGTGAGGCTGATGAATCAGCAGCAGCGCCGCCGCAGCGACACGCGGGTGTTTCAATGCGACGGCTCCCAATCGCAATTTGATATGTTGCTTAAAGCGATCAGTGTGTCCACTCTGTGAGTGTGTGCGATAATGACACACCGCTGACTCAGCAGTTTCTTCACATCTCTGATTCTGAACAAGGTGCATTCGTTCAATCTGGGCAGGAAGTGATGTCATATCCACTTCTCCACTCTCATTCAGATTAAGCAGAGTATCACTTCATGAATGTGTGTGTGTGTGTTGTGTGTGGGTGTGTGTTGAGAACAGGCGTTACCGTGGAGGGATGTCACATCGTGTGTGTGTGTGTGTGTGTGTGTGTGTGTGTGTGTGTGTGTGTGTGTGTGTGTGTGTGTGTGTAACAGGCTCATCCTCCTCCTCTCTAATAGATCCTCTCTTTATCTCGTCCCTCTCAGGCTCCCTCCATTATTCTCTCCTCCGCCTGCCACTCTGTTTATTATTCGTCTCTTCCTCCTCCTCCTCTTCCTCACCTCTCCACAGCTCCTTTCAATTTGCTTCTCTGCATCCGTTTATCTCCTTTTTTTCCTTCCCTTCTTCTTCGTGCAGTCCATCGTCTGAGCGTAATCCCTCCTCTTCATCACTCTGACTCCTCTTCTCTTCTTTCTCATCTTCATGTTTTCTTCACCTCTCTGGAGGATTTACTTTTTTTCAACTTCGCCTGGCTTCACTCGTTTCCTCCTCCTCCTCTTTCCTTTGATAGCCCATCCATTTTTATTTATTTTACACATTTTCTTCCAGCAGCCATTGTACAGCAGTAAGGAGAAAAGTCCTCCTCATCCTTTTCTCTCGTTTCCACTCGTCTTTTTCTCTCTTCTTCTTCGTTTTTCTTCTACAGGTTTGTTAGAAAAGACAAACATGAGAAGTTTTTCCCTTTTCAGTTCCACTTTCTGTTTCTGCTCCGTGCTATAGATTCTCTGTAGAGGTTAGGTACGAACTTTAACTAGGACTTTTTTTTTACTAGTCTTTGACATTCATGTCAGAATGGCCTAGTTAAAGTCCAGACTTAAATCCAATTGAGATTAGCTGCGTTTCTGACTGAAGCTAGAATTAAAAATGTTCATCCTTCAGTCAGTCAGAGCTGAAACAACCCAAAAATGCAGGCCACACTTTTCAGATTTGACTTCTAGAAAATCCATTTAAACAGAAAAACCTGCAGACAAAGCTGGACGTGGATTTAAACTCAGATTAAATTGCGTAAAGAAGTTTGTTCTTCCTCCTTTCACCCCAGCGGAGCAGAAAGGAACAAACTTCAGAGAATTTCTGCCTGAGACGCCGACTGACGGCGAACAGGAAGAACTCAAATTAAACAGGAAGTTGTCGGGAACAGGAACTCTGCGGCTGCAGGGGGTGGAGCCACCACCACTTCCTGATCTGATCCCTTCCTCCCAGGCCGGAGGATGAAGGCGAGGATGAGGATGCAGTGAGGAATTGAATTAAGTTTCATTTCATGGCCAATTTCAGGCAGGATCAATTCTGCCTAACCAAGCGGAGTTATGGACATCGTTTAGCGTGTGGGAGAAATTTCTGGGAAATTAGTCTGACAATCTGGCCAGGAAGACTCCGGGATGAACATGTTCTTCCTGCCAACATAGCGCTGCTGCTGCTGCTGGGCAAAAGTTTTAAACCGCTCTTCATCCCTGGAGTTCCTCCAGTCTGGAGGAGAACATGAACTTTGACCTGTCCTAAAATCATCATCATCATCCACCGTGTGAGAGGCTCAGTGTGGTCTGATACATGAAGTAACAATAATTACACTGTTCAGACTGATGTCAGTCAGATATTGTCATTAAAGGTGACCTGTTGTGCCTCCTTTGTAGGGTTAGGGCTGGTCTATGGCCTATAAAACATGTTCATTACATTTTTCTGAACAAAATCTTTTTTCCATGAGATTTCAGTCGGTCCAGCCGTTTTAGGGCCTCCTGTCTCTTTAAATCCAATAAGCTGCTGCTGCTGCTGCCCACGTCCCCAACTCAACATTTACACTCATGTGAAATGTTCTGCTTACAGAAACACAATTATAGAACTGTACATCTTTGAAAAGCAGAAGTGGAGCCTCCTGCACAGCTGGGTAGTTTGTTTTTAAAATGCTTGGTTTGTTTTTAGAAGCATTAGAAAACCAAGCGGAAGAACAAAAACACTCAAAGTAGGAATTTTGTAAAATAGGTCCCTGTTAATGCAATTTAAATCACATTTATCGTCTCTGATCATCTCTGGTTCTCCATGCTGATGTCTAAAAATGAGAAACCAGGAAATACTGAGCAGTTTGTAGGAGAAACTGATAGAAGTCACTAAATTCAAAACCACCTGGAGCCAGAATAGTACAAACTGAGTTGAAGTAAAGGTTTCCTTGTGGCTCGTCCAGCTGATGGTTCCTGTTCAGCTACAGAGAGAAGAACTGAGCAGAACTAAACTGGTTTAACTGGACTAATTAATTCTCTCTCCATCAGCCTCACAAGTGTTTAAACTCAGTCTGGGGTTTAGCGGAGCGCCACATATTAAGCTAATCTCACAGCATTAGCTGCATGGCTGCATCAAGCTAATCCTGAAGCTAACACACCTCAGCACTGTAGTCCAGAGCAGCAGGAAAATGTCCAGGAAAATTAGATTTAAAATTCAATTTCTCCAACAGTTCCAGTGAAATAAAGAAGAATCCCGTTTCTATAACAACAAATCAATAAATGTTTTCTGTTTTAAGAGCTGGAATAGATTTAATAGCCAAGATTATGAACAAAATGACAAATTTCACAGGTTTGCAAATGAAAATGTTTAGAGCAAATAAGATATTTCAGACAAATATATTTTCTTCTAGATAAGGAAAATAGAATTTTGTTGAGGCTGTTTCATAGCAAAGTACCTCAGGCTGCAAAGTGTTTACTGTGTGATCACGAACTATCCAATCAGCGATCAGATTGTTAGAACTAATCAATGCCTGGGGGTCATTACTTTCTCCGTCTGAACAGAAACTGAAGTTATCAGAGAGGAACGATGCAGAATCAGCTCAGCTTCGGGTGTCACAGCTGGAAACCAAACATCAGGTCTGAATCTGAACCTTCAGAGCCACATAAAGAAATTGCAAAGTCGGCCTTCCATCAGCTGACAAACATTTTTATGGTTAGGAACTAATGTTGCAGAAAGATCTAGGGAAACTCATCCATGTTTTCATCTTCAGTCACATTTGTTACTGCAACAGTGTTTTCACAGGTCTGCCTAAAGAGTCAGAGAATACACTTTAAAATATTTCTGTTAGTTTATAAAACGAACACCGAGTTCCTGTAAATCAAGCTGCTGACAACTGATGAAATCAAAGTGCAGTTTGTCATTGTTTTTCTGTACTTTGCCACTGAAATGTTTTATTTTACTTCTAATATTTTTAATTATCTTGTTGCTGAAAATGTGTTACACAAATAAAGTTGCCTTGTTTTCTAGCTTTATTTTTTAATAATTGCAGAACATTGGACCCACAGTTGCAGTTTATTTTTAATAACTGTACAGTATGATTTTCATATGTTGCAAATTTGACTTTAGTCTACAAACTTATTCTTATTCTGTGTTTTACATTATTTCCTTCGTGTGAATATGCAACAGAAACTTATTCAGCAGATAATAAATCAGAAAATCCTTTTCCTGTTTCTGGTCAGTTACCAGAAATGTTTCAAGATGGCGGCTAACTAGAAAACAGCGGCATGGACCAGGGCCGAGCCTTCAGAGCGCATTAATCATCAGCTTTCCTGTGATAAATTAGGATTCTGGCTTCCCATATTTTCCCAGATTAACTCCAACAAATCCGTCCAACTGCAGCTCTCAGCATCGCCGTGTGTAAGAAAAATCTTTATTCTGCTGGTGTGAACACGCACTGTGCTGCTCACAAAAGCCCGTTTGTCTTTCATTCGACATTAAACCAATCAGGTTGTGCACGGAGCGGACAGTGGGCAGGTTTCCCCTCAGAAGCTGCGTTTAACTTTAACTAGCCGCTCGTTGTGTTGTGATCGAGCCGCGCTGGTGCAGCAGCTGCCACATCGATCCCAGATCGATCCCAACACACGCTGCCGGGGAACATGGGAAAAGTAAACACACACACACACGCAGGAGGGATCTGATTGGTGCAGAGTTTTAGTTCAGTGTGTGCCAGAACGTATGGCAGGAAGGAAATCAGACCTGATTTCATTTTTCTAAAAAAAAAAAACCATGGCAACCGGGACACGAACTAAGATAAAACCGGTTTCTACATCAGTTTTATATCACCTCATTATATTCCCCCTCTTTGTTCACATCAACGCCTGCAGGCGACAAAAATATGATAAAGACAAAACACGTCAGACAGTTTCTGTCATCCTGACCTGCAGATCAGGTCAATCATCAGAGCGCAGCAGAAATTAAACTCATCTGTTCAGCAGCAAAACATTTTTATATTCCTGGACGTTTTCACACCGACTGAAAAACATTCCTTCATTTACTCTTTGGTGGAAACTAACAGACACAACAGACATGATGTGAATGCTGCCGATTGCTAATGTAAAAAAATGTAATACGTCAAACTAAGATTAAATTAAAACCTCTCTGGATTCATTTTAAATCAGTCAGACAAAAACTGTGTTTTAATCCCAACAAACATTAACAGATAGTAATGAAAAGCAAAAAATGTGCTGCAGATTATTTGGTAGTTTGTAATCCAACAGAAAAATGTAAATTACATTATTCCCATCTTTGGGTCAAAGCATACGGAGATAATTTCCTGCCAAAATGTTGCAAACAAGTTAAACTGTAAGGAGTTTAAACTGATCTCCAATCACATGCGGAACAATCCGAAACTACGGAAAGTTTCTGCCAAAAGTCATGTAATACCTCAAATTGAATGAAGTATTCAGAACCCCATGCAAAACTGGGGGGTCATTGAGACAACTGCCAATAACATCTACAGGAGAATTTCAAAAATTACAATAAAATCTGGTTCTAGTTCATGTATGGAGAGTGGTTCACATGAAGGAGGGACACTTTGTAAAATAAGTTATCTGTGTGGAAAATTATGGCAGGAAATTAACTCCATACAAAAACCATCAGATTTTTATCAAATTTTTAAAAAAAGGCATTAAATATGTTGAGTGATGCGTTTACAGAGTAAGAAATGTTGGAATGTTTAGTTTAAAAAAGGTTTAGTAAACAGAATTTATTTTTGTATTTTTTTAACATATCAAGTCATGAGTTAGTTGGCAAAAAAACAAAAATTAAAACCATCTTGCACTCTAAAGACTAGAGATTAAACTTATTGACAAGTCTGTTACTGGTTTATAACGACCTGTTCAAGCTTCACTTAACATCTTTTGTTGTTAATCTGTGAGGACATTTCAGGTTCTTCCAAAATAAAAGCACTTCATGTTTGATTCATTGGTGATTACTCTTGTATTTTTCAACATGATTTTTTCAGATTTTAGAGATTCTTATGAAACGGAAACATTTGCTGTAATGTAGTTTGTTTTATTAAATTGTGACAATATGAAAACATGTTGCTCATGTTTTGTTTGGGATGTAAATATTAATAGCAACTGATTTAATGAAGGAACAAAGAGTTTTACTGCAACTTCTTTCTACTTGATCTTTTATTTGTTTTTATCTTTTTAAGTTCCATTCAGAACAACCAATAGACTAATGGGATAAATATTGTGTTTTATTAGCTGGACCATAATCCCCTGGAGTCTGACTGCTGATGATTATGGTTTTGAAATGATAACCTACAGCGCTGCAGCAGCCTGACGCTGAAGTGGGAGCGATAATTTCACCTATTAGAGGAAAAACACAAAAACAACCTGTGAAGACAGAACATCTTCCTCTGGAGTTTTCTTTCAGCGTTAATAACTGAATGCTGCTGATGTTTGCTGCTGTTTCTATCGGATCGGTGCTGATTGCTGGGATCACTGAGTCAGAAGGTCAGTTTGCTGCCGGTTTAATGTCAAACCAACCCGATCACGTTACTGTAGAGACCGAAGAGTGGCAGATTAAAACTGCGACGGTTAACGTTGGACAGTGCCGCTCCGGTTCTGATCCGGTCCAGTTCTTCCTCTCTGCTGAACAGAACCCCATAAGCTGCTGTCTGACTGGAGCAAACAAGCAGCAGCTTCTTGGCAGGTACAGGACTCCGACTCATTAGCACTAATTAACACATTACTGGGCTAAATAAACAAGGCTGGCTCCAGTGCCATGAATTCAATTTACAATTCATGTTTTCATCACTTTCAGCTCTGGAAACTAAACTTGGATAGTTGATCATTTGTGTTTTACAGCTTCCATAAACCCAGCAGGACACCAGCGACATCCATGATAAAAACCGAGAAAAGTATTTAAAAAAAAAAACTTTCAAGCAAAGAATTAATCGGAAAGAACGAAGATTGATGCAGAACCAGAGAAGAAGAGATCACAGCTCAAATTTCAGTTTAAAATGTTCAGATTTATCTGGAGAGACGAACTGGAGACCAAACAAACCGGCACCCTGTGGAGGAACAGAGTGCACCGCAGCGTTCAGCCTGCAGAGGGCAGCAGCTCCGGTTTAACCACAGAGATTCTGCAAGCCTCACTTTTATCCACATAAACTGTTTCACTGTGTTACAGTTGAAATGTCCAGCTTGTCGCACAAAGCAATTAAATTATTCACATAATAAGTTGGAATCAGGTAATTTTGTTTACAGAGACTTTATAATCCATTTTATTAATGTTTATGGTTATTTTAAATCACTTCTTAAACTTATTTTTATTTGTTTAATTGAGGCCTGGTACTGGAACTTTCTGTTGTGATGTTTTATTTTTATTTCATTTACTTTAAGTATTATCATTATTTCTCTCTATTGGTGCAGTTTTAAACTTGTTTTTAAAAGTGCTACACAAATAAATTTGACATTGACATAATTGGTGTTTATTCCATTTTATTTATTGTTTTGGTTATTTAGCTTTATTTGGCTGTTTAAAATATCTTTTAGTTCCAGAGGGTTTACTAAATTAAAGTTTAATCTTTGTCTTTGAGAGAGCAAACTTACATTGTAATTCTGCTGTGTAAATTATCTCAAAACAACAATGTTATTGTTTATCATAATAATTAGAGAATTTACCATCCAGCAAAATGTGTTAATTCTGCAGAAGTAAACAAGGTTCTACAGCTCCCAAGGCTTATATGTCACATTTAAATTAAGCTTTTAAATTTAAATGGTATCTCAGACGAATTTTGGAAAATATCACTAACAAGAAAATGTGAATTAGGGGTTTGGAGTGAATCAACATTGGCCACGTAAAGCGGCTAATTTTTAGAACAAAAACTGTTTTTCAGAAATCCCAAAAAGTGAGCGTAAAACGGTTCTGTTGAGGAACTTATTTTGAATTTTGGAATCCTTCAAAATGCACATGTAATGAAATTAAGTTGATGGAAACACGGCGAGTGGATGAGGATGTTTTCAGGCCTCAGGCTTTTGTGGTTGTACTTCAGTAAACTACCAAACTGAGACGCACTCAGAGTTAGCAGCTGCTTACAGGAAAGCAGCTGTCAGGTTTGTGTTGCATTGTGGGATGCGGTAGAGTAAGCTAGAGTAAATTAACTCCTTCCAGCCTAAACCTCAGGTTATTCATAAAAACCTCACCTGAGAAGATTGAGCATCAAACTCATCATCTTTATCTGCAGCTTACAGTCAAATATTCAGTAAATAATCTCAGTCTGCTGCTGAGTCACGGCCCGGCTACGAGCCCAGATGATTCAGTGATCAGTGATCTGTCTCAGGCGTTAGCTGCAGAATCACATTTTACATCAGAAACCCAAAGCAACAGCCAATCAGGGGCCTGGAAACTGGATTCAAGCCAATTAGCTGTTTGAGGACAGAGCGCTAACACAAACATGCATCAGCTCAAAGCCGGTTTCCCATCAGTCCCTTGGGAACCAGACCTGAAGTGGAAACAACACAAGGGCTTCTGGGAATTTCATAAAGTGGGAGTGAGAGTGTGTGTGTGGTCTGACAGCTGCAACACACACATTATGGTGTGTGAGAGTTAATCAATGTCGTGGGTGTGAGGCAGTGACCTTTTCTAGTGAACCACCTGCTGCTCAGTGTGTGTGTGTGTGTGTGTGTGTGTGTGTGCGTACCGTCTCTCCCGTTGCAGTGTGTAGGAGCTCCTGAAGAATCCCAGCAGCTCGTCCTCGATGGCGGCGTCGAAGCTGACGTTGAGCCGGTACAGCCTGCCGGGCTTCAGCTCGCGGTGCAGAACCACCACGTACATCTGATTGGCCGGGAAGGGGAAGTGGCGGTGGACGCGCATGACTCCGCCCCCTGGCCTGTTGGCGGCCCGGCCGCCGGCGCCGCTCTCCGCTGCCACGGAAACCCGGTCCACCTGAACAGAAGAGGGGTGGAGTTTAACAATCATCAGTGGTTTTTGTTCTGAAATGAAACGTTAAAGGAATAAAATGTTTAATTTCACTGATTCAAACATTTCAACCTGTGATTCACGTTAATGAATAATGACATTAAAAATGGTATTTCAATGGTAAAAATGTCAAAGAACAATTCAACCGGACATGGATCAAGAGAAACATTTCAACTGAAAAACGTCATCAATTATTGGGAGGGCAACATTTCAACCTACAGCGATGTCAAATAGAAACATTTTATCTGGAACCATTTTAAAATATTCAAGCTGTAACGATGTGAAGAGCAACATTTTAATCTGCACTGATTTCAAAACCTTCAGCTCATTGATTTGGAGCGCAATATTTCACAGAATCTGACATCAACTCAAATTCTGTGAAACCAACACAAATAAAGAATTGTGCTGCATTGCTTCATTAAAACACATTTTATTGAATAATGACACCAAAAGCTGCATTTAATCCAGGATTACACTGAACTGTTTTTGTTATTTTGTCATTTACCTTCAAAGAACAGTTTGTCACGCAACAAAAACGAAACAAGACAAAATGGTGCGTTTCATTACATCACGTTAAACATGACACTGTCAGGTAACAAAACTGAATCATGTCACCCAACATCACTAAAAAATGGCATTTTACCCCAAAACTAAATAAAAACGGTTTAATTTCCACTTTAAAACAGAAAACTGCATTTCATTTCATTTTAAAACTTAACTTGGTGTCTGATTTGTCCGACTGCAGCACAACAAACTAAATTTTGTTGGTTTTCAAGTTGAAAATGATAAAAGCAACAATTTGATTACATACAGATCATGACTGCATCATGTTTGAATTATCTCTAATAAAATGGAAATAATGTGCAATGTTTTTGTTTCTTCGTCTGATTTAAAATAAGCAATAGATCCGTGTGGTGATTCCCAGAACAGCGCCCTCTGCTGTTTGGATAAACAACAGAGGGCCCTTTAATCTCCCAGCTGTTCCTCTGACTGGCGGACATGTTGCTGAATTAATTGACAGATTTCCCCCAATAGCAGCAGAAGGGAAACGCTGTGAACTCAAAGTGACCATGAGATGAAGAAACAGAAGCAGTGAGCGCGAGCAGAGAATCACATGTGACAGCAGCGCAGCGCGCGCCTCATTACGGCCCACAGCATCACAGGTGCTCTCACTTGTCCCGCCTGATTAGACCGCAGCTCGGGTTCAAGCTGACTGGGGATTGGATGGTAATTAAATGAAATGTCACCAAACTCGGAGCACGCTGGAGGAAAAAACCATCAAAGCAAGCAGGTGCAAAGTCACTAACAAGATGGAGGAGAGAAGCGGCTCCCCACTCAGCACCGAGCGGTTTAATCAGGGAACCGGGCTCCTGGGTCAGCCCGGTGGGCGGAGCAGGACCCAACACTTCACAGCGACACGCAGCCAAACTCCGCTTCTTCTCAAGTGTGAGATGATGCAACAAGAACAAGGAGCTGCTTTCAGAAATTAATCAGCAGCTGAGTTTAAAGTGACCCTGAGTGGAGCAGAATCAGCTTCTGCCTTCATCCTCTTCCTCTCCAGCCACTTACCGCGTCCAGCGAACAGTCGCTCAGAAACACCAGAAAGTCCTGATTTCAACAAAAAAAGTTAACAGAATATTGATTCTCTTTTACTCCTAATCAGAATCAATTGACATTTTGTCCAAAATCGATGTTAAAAAGTAAAAACATCTGATGTCCGTCGCGACCATTTTGAAACTGCGCCAAACTACGTGACGTCACGTCGGTAGCGAACGCGCATGCGTACACTACTGGAGCGCACGCATGCGCGGAAATCACCACAACAAAGAGGAAACTACAAAACTGAAAAATGGATTTATGGAACCGGCCCGTCCTCATTGAAGACAAATATTTAGACAAATGAGCGTTTTTACTTGAGACTGAGCTTAGCGCGAGGTTACAGTGTGCAAGGTTCGCAAAATATCAGGGCCATCGTACATAGAAAAGACAAAATGTTCATCATTCCATCAAAAAACTCAGAAATTGTCTTAAAAAAATGAAAAAAAAAAACCGGAAGTTTTTAGATTAATCTAAAAAACTTATTCAAAAACACTTAATATTTCTGAGTTTCAAAAGGATGCAAGTACAACAAATAATTCAATTATTTTTCTAAATAATTGAATTATTTAATTATTGATGAATCCTTTGTAGCAACGGATTCATCTGCAGCTAATATATACTTGCAAAACATTTTGCATTTATTCTAGATGCAAAAACTTACATATTTTTGTACAGTTATGGCTTAATTACTGCTCTAAAGGTTTAATGATAAATCAATCACTACTTACTGCCATAACCGATTACCAAATTAGTTTGGTTATTTCAATAATAGATTCATTACAATTTCAGCCCTTTAAGGTACTAAAAGATGCACGCCACACTTTTCAGAGTCACATTTATGAAATAAAAGGAATGTGCTTCCTGATTCTGCTCCACTTTGAATTCGATCCTTTCCTGCATTTCCTCCTGAAATCTGCGGCCTGTTCACACCGGGCCCGGCAGCGCCGCTCTGAACGTGAACAGAAACAAAGCTGAGCCTGGTTTTACTCGCTGCGTACTCTCCGTCTGACCTTCTTACCAAAATACTCCTGCACTGCTAATATTTACTTAAGACTGGCCCAGTTACGGCGCTCCCTGGAGCCCAAACAGAACATAAAACGACGCAGACGTGGTTCTGAAAGCTGGCAGAAGGAAGGATCAAACCTCAACCACTTATCAGCCAGTAATGAAGCCCGCATTAACTAACTGGTGTTACTGGGACGGGCTCTTCCCAACCTCTGGGTCCAATTAGAGGCAGAGTGCTGCTTGGTCCCGCAGCACGGTGCGTTCAGGAATGGGTCGATGAGGACAGAGGCGCTGCTGACACGGAGAGGAAACGTTGGGATTAAATGGATTTGTTTCAGGCTTTTCTGCTGAGTCAGCAGCTCCGAGGCGCCTTCAAACGCCTCAAATTGCTTTTTAATTTGGCCGGACTCTTGGAGACGCTCCCCGCTGGAAACATGGACACGTTTCTGGACACAACTCTTTATTATCCTGGCTGTAAAAACCAGGAGCTGCCGGTAAAGAGCCGCTGAGGACGGCTTGGTGTGATTCAGTCAGGATGGGAGACACCATGGGGAGCCAGCTGCTTCAAGACTGTCAACATATTCAATAAGTTACAAACAGAAGACACTGTGGTTTAAAACCACTTATCACTTCTTTAGTTCCTGCTTTTAATCGGGCAGACTTAAACATTTTTACAGATTTTATTTTAATTTCAGTTTGGTCCTCGACCCTGCATGCTGACCTATTGAAACAACTTATCATGATAAAAGTGTTTCATATCCGCCAAAATCAATAATTATTGATTAGTCTTTTGTTTTCAATTTGAAAATAATGCCTGTTTTATCCACTTTTTTTCTTCACGTCATTGTTTTTTTATTTTTAAGCAGTTAGAGGCAAAACCTTAAACTGCTGCTGCACCAGTTACTGGACAGGTTGTTGCTAGGCAACCAAAGAACGAGCGAGTGAGTTGATTCCACCAACCTTGCTAAGCTAGGGTTGAGCAGCTTAAACCTTCTCTCTGCCTACATCTCCCAGAATGCTGTGTGGTTCCAGATTGGAATTCAATAAATACTCTATATTTTGAATATTCTATTAGGCATATTAATCTTTGATATTGATGAAATCTCCACCTATATTGTTTCTGAATTATGTTATGAACGTAGCCTAATCTAACAGATTTGCAAATGGATTCCAGAAATTTAGCTGGTTGATGGGATTCAGAATAAACTGCTGAAGAAAAGAAAAGAATCTGACAGAAAATATGAATTGGGTTTCTCTATTTGGATGTCACTTGGTGTATTCAGCCAAAAGTATTATGGGATGGCTTGGATCAAAGTTGAATCGTGGCCCAAGTTCAACTGAGAATCTGTGAAAACATCAATCAATGGAGAGCAGAAGAAGAAGAAAAGCAGCGCTGGCTGTCAGATTGTCGTGCTCCAGCAGCCTTTGGTTTCAGACTCCTGTCACTGAAAACTCTCCATCCTAAATAGATTTGGTTTGCGATCACAGGAGCGCGTACGCTGACATTCCTGTCGGCCTCCGTTTGAATAATAATAAATCTGACGGCTCCGTCTGACCCGGTAATGAACCGCGGCCCGGCTGTAATGGAAAAACGATAAAAACGCTGCTTTAGGAATCAGCCAAGGTTAGAGCGGTGAAGTCGCTTCCCAGCAGCCTCTCTGCACTCTCACCGTCCTGTCAGATCAGCTGACCAATCAATACGCACGTTAAGAGGGCTGGGTGTTAAAACGCCAGCGCCCAGGATCCGTGATTTAAAGGGCCGGAGCGTCCCAGCGTCCCAGCCGGAGGACAGCAGGAACACGACCGGAGGAAGCAGAAATTAGAGCGGAAAGAGGCGCCGCTTGTTCATTATCATTGACATGAGCTGAACCGCCGGCTGCCTGCAGGGCTTTCCTTTCATTTTAAAAAGGTCAGCAGAAACTTCTACGCTTCTTTCCCTGGAATCGCTCGAAAATCCAAAGATCTCAACATTTTTCTCCTCCTCCCCCACCAGCTGCTGCTATATTTACACAGTTTTTTTGCTTTCTGGGTTTATACATGGCAGCCATTTACCTTTTCAGACTGCATTAAGTGTGAGGACACCTTAGGAGGGCTGCCTGGTGCCCAGCAACAGCCATTAATTCACCTGCAGCCGGACACAAACACCAGGCAGGCCGCAGGGCTCCTAATTGGCCCTGGCCCAAATTAGACACATTTATCCATCTCTCACATTAGCCCAGATGAGCGCTGTGGAAAATCACGTTGCCGCAGCGTTTCTCCCAGGCGCTCTTCTGCCATCCCACTTCAGGCTGAAGCAGCAACTTTGGCAGCTAATTAGCCTCGTTAGAGGAATCCGGGAGGCCGAAAGTGGGAATAGGGTTTCTTTGTTTGGGGTTTTCTTCCAGACGCAGAGCAGACATCTGGCTGAAAACACACTCTTGTTTGGAAAAGCATCTTAAGGAAATGCTTATCAAGGCTTCAGCTTCATTTAAAATGCATGAATACACACTCAGAAGTTGCAGCATTTTATGATGCAAGTCTCTTACTAAAGTAAGGTTTAAGTTTCGCTTTAAATGACAAAAACCAGGGTTTTGTTCACATTTGGTTGATTCAGGTCATCGGTGATGTCGATCCATCTTTGCACATCCTTCCTGGTGGTCCAAATGGGTCAGCACAATGTCCTCAAATTCAACTTCATTAGGTAGACCTTGCTAGTAGTAGCTATCAACAAATGGGGGCAATAAAATCATTAAAGAGAATCTATTGTGCTTTCTTTTAAAGCAGTGGTTCATAACCTGGGTTTGATCGAACACTAGGGGTTCGATGAGTCGGTCTCAGGGGTTCGGCGGAGCCTCTGCCGCGAAGGTAAAGACACACTTGTGTAAAGTCGTGATGATAGATAGATAGAGTTTTGGTGTTTTGACCCAATGTATCTCCATTCTTCTATTGACACAATTCACAGTCGACATTGTTTTCCATCTTATAAACTTTATATTCCAAAACAATACTCTAAAGTAGTTCAGGCTACATTAATAAACCTCTTGATGCCATGTTATATTCCTAACAGGAAGTTGTGTTTGCCTGGAACGATTCTGATTGGCTTATATAGGTTTTGCTATTGCACTGCAGTGCCCTCTATGGGTTTGACAGGTTAAAAACAATTGAGTGGCATATTTGTGTGGGTTTTCTGAAAACTATCCAACTGTTTTATAAATACTCCATGTGAGGACAAAGTCTAATAACGATGTGGGCGGAGCTATGCTTGGGTTGCTAGGTAACAACGCAGTGCAACAAGTCTCCAGATTCAGGCTGTTTGACAAACCTGAAGTACAAGCAGCTTATTCTGACGTCATATCCCACCTTTAGATAAGCAGCAGAAACAACAGCATAGATGTGGATTTGGTCAGGACATAATTAAACGGAGATAAATGAGGTGCCAAGGGACTAAGTGATGATATAATTGATTTGCCAACTGTTGAATGACGTGAAATATGATAAATGAACAAGGTTATATTTGAGATGTGAATTTCAGCATGATTTGATAGTGAACCATAAACAGAAATTCCTTCATTTTTAACCTGAATGAATTGAACTTAATGTTGGCTCCATTATAACCATAACAAGAATCATTTGTGACTGGAAGGGTTTTTACAGAATCAGGTCACTGGTCTGGTTCAGAAATGTCACCAACATAATTTCACAGAAGAGCTGATTACTGAGACGGAACAACTCATTCAAGCGTTTATAGAAAGATATGTAAAAAGTTCAAATGTGTGGGTTTTTTACTGAAAATGTTGAATTATATCTCAATACAGTCAATAAAACACAGCCAAAGTGTCAAAAAATGGTGGCTCCAAATACAGTGGTATAAAATACAGAAATGAGGTTTGTTGTGATTAACTTTAACTTTCCATTTTCATTCAGAATAATTTACAGTTTTGTTTGAATTTCTGAGGCAAAGTTTTAACTCGCCATGTAATGCAAGTGTCTCTCCAGCCTCTGGACTCTGTTTGCTTTGGAAAATAAATACAGTTCTGAATCAATTCATGCCGTCATAAATGCTGCAACCTGCTGCTGTAAACAGGCGCTAAGGAGACGGATGAACAAATCCTATGAATATTTATTTTAGCGGGGACTTCAGCATCAAAACCAGAAGACAAAAAGTACAATTACAATTTCAAGATTCATTTGCGGCAACGAAAGATTGTCTGTGGGATGTGGAGTTTATTACAGAACAATTCATCTGTTAGGATGAATTGATCAAGACAAGTTACCAAAGTTGTAACGTCTCCAGATTTTACTCAGTAAAGTCAGGATTTATTGGACCATTGTGGTTCTCAGATCTATTTAAGTTTATCATCTCTGTCCAATAAAAGTCATATCTGGACTTTTGAGGTTTTGACCTTTTGCGTGTGACATCAAGCTCTTCAGAAAGTACCCCACTCCGCCATGACGGATGTCAAAACAAGCTAGATGCTAGTTAAAAAGCTGGTCAAAAACAGACAGTAGGTAGCCTGATATATTTGGTGTATTTCACTGAAAAATGGTCTAAAGTTACTGCGCCGTGTGCTGCACAGACGTAGCTCAATTTCTAAGCTATTTCCAAATTTTCTAAAAACTGCCGTCTCTGAGTGACATGCATATCGGCAAAAACAACCTGGGAACAAACCACAGTCACTCTGTTCAATGTAATGCAAACTTTTTATGGTAAATCTTTTAAAAAGGACCGTCGATGTTAAGTATTTGTATGTTTGGAGCAAACATGATAAGATTAATATTTATACTTCTTTTGCAGGATTAGCAACATAAAATCAAATGTTGCATTATGGAGAAGGTACGTTTCTAACCTACAATGTATGAAGAAACCTGGTTAGCATCTAGACTTTTGGATGCTTTTAAGTTTTCACCAGGCGTGAAAACACCAGCATTTATAAATCAGTGGTATAAATCATGCAGCATTAATTAAGACAAATTCGCCAATTTGATCAAATCAACAAACTTGTCAGGAGTGAGTAGTTATGGATAAGTTTCCAATCTAGTTATTTCCAACTTTTGTAAAAACATATTAGCTTAAGTGCAACGAGTTGAAGCCAAAGCTATAGTGGGAAAAGGAATCAGTCACTGCCTTCAATACTCTCGTTTGTCATGGCGCCTCAATGTGTTTGGTGATAGATGCAAAGGGTCAATAAAACCACATTTTTTAGCTTAAAAAACTGAATGCAAGGTTCTAGCACAGACTCCATCAGGTTCTGACTCCATCAGGTTCTGACTCCATCAGGTTCAGACTCCATCAGGTTCTGACTCCATCAGGTTCAGACTCCATCAGGTTCTGACTCCACCAGGTTCAGACTCCATCAGGTTCAGACTCCATCAGGTTCAGACTCCACCAGGTTCTGACTCCATCAGGTTCAGACTCCATCAGGTTCTGACTCCATCAGGTTCTGACTCCACCAGGTTCAGACTCCATCAGGTTCTGACTCCACCAGGTTCAGACTCCATCAGGTTCTGACTCCATCAGGTTCTGAGCGCTCTGGAACAATTGGTTGACTTAAATCTACCTTGATGGGGTTAGAGATAGCTCAAGATGTTTTTAGGAGTTCACTCTGCACCAGAAGTTCTGCCGTAAGCTGAGTAGTTTCAGACACGCAAAGTTTACTAACCTCCCTTGAGATTAGAGGAAACTCCAGCCAACATACCTCAAGGCGGTCGGCGTGCAGCACGATGAACCTGGTGGCGTTGAAGCACTCCAGCTCGATGCTGACCTCTCCAGAGAAGGTGAAGTTGTCCATGTAGACGGAGAGCCGCAGGTCGTAGTGCCGCGGCCTCACTGACCCCGGAAGCCGGGAGTTTTTCCATGGCTGCACCACCTCTTCGTCTCCTCTGTCTCCCATCCTCTCCCCTCTGCTCCCGTTGAGTCTTCCCGACCCTCCGGACCCTCTGGAGCCCGTCTCCCCTCGGCCTCCACCACGATCCTGTCCACCGCAGTCATCGAAGCGGACGCTGAGCGCCACGGCCACCGCCGTCACGATTATGAGGGTGATGATGGACAGGGCAAAGCCCAGAACCAGACGCTTGTGCACCGTGATGTGACGCTCTGTGGTTCGAGGCCGGACCACCACGGACTCCGCCCACTGGTCGGAGAGGCCGCGGCCGTTCCGCATGGCGCTGGGGCTGCTGTCGTTGAGTCCCATTGAGCATTAAACGTTCCTATGGAAACCAGTTCAGAAAAGCATTCATCTACGCTCCGATCAGACTGGTTTCCAGATGATTTGATGGGTGATTGAGCTGCTTGCTTGTTGGTATGACCTCTGACCTAACTGTCGGACGGTGATAAACGTCCTTCAGGACTGACCCCTTCTTACATTTCAGCCAACGAACCTGACAAGCCAGGATGAATGAGATGGTCGTGTGCGTTTTGGTTTTGCGGCGAGAAGAAAATCAATGTATCATGGCTCAATTTCTCCTGTACAGGACACTGAGAGGGAGAAAGACGATGAGGAGGAGGAAGAAGAGGAGGTGTGCAGTTGAGGATGTGGATATCCAGCGAGAACACCATCCATAGAGTCTCACAGAAAACCAGCTGCCGAAGCTAAATTAGAAACCTCCACCGGAAAAATACTCAGTTTTCCTGACTTTCTTTTAGCAGAAGTTGCATCAAAACAAAAAAGGATGAAAGAGTTCCACTGAGTTTTACACGTCCAACAAGAGAGATCATCAACCAAAGCTTCACTGAACGCAGGAGAGCCCAAGCTTCGGCTTATTGTCCGCAGGTGGCTGTAAAGTTAATTTGCTGAGAGTTAAAGCTCCTCCAGACCTGCAGTAAAGCATAAATAAAGCCCATTCGGACCCTCTTGGGTTTAAAACGACGACGCAGCTGGAGATTAAAACGCCTTCCTGAACATTAAGGTCAGAGTGGAGCTGTTGAATCAGGACTTTTAAATTAGATCAAAATCTCATTTACTAACAGAGTTTGCGTCATAAATTCATTCTAATAGACAAAAGCCACTGTTTGCAGGATTTGCTAAATTTCTTCAGGCTTAAAGGTTCAATTTCTAGTGTAAGCTTAAACTATCCAGATGAGTAGTTTAAGCTTTGTCTGCCCTTATTAGAAATAATCAGAGCATTTAGTGCTAATATGTGGCGCTTAATAACCCTCACTGCAGGCTCTGGCTCACAGTTTCTTCTCTGGAGAGGTTTAAGTGGATAATTTACAGCCAGCATGTGGGTTTATTTCACAGAGGAAGAGACCGTTCACTCCTCCCGCCTGGTGTGGCAGATGGATTGAAATGGGATTAGAATTGATTGATAATCAGGATTAAAACTAACAGAAATGGGTTTAAAACTGATTGATAAATGGGATTAAATCTGACTGATAATCAGGATTAAAAGGGGTTGATGTTGATTAAAATGGGATTAGAACTGAAGTTAAGAGACTTGAAATGAATCGATATCTAGAATTGACATTTATTGAAATTGGATTAGGGTTTATTGATAACAGATTACATTTTAATAGGTATTTATTGATATAAACTGATTTAACTATTTGGTTGTTGGGTTTAAATCCAGAAATAGGATTTAAATAACAGGTGGAGATTTGGGAAATTTATCCTGCAGCTATTTTGAGGATGATTAAATCGTTACTGAGAACAGACTAATCAAGATTCGCTGATTTTAAAGAACAATAAAATCCTCGGAGAACTTCTCCCGTTTTCCCGCCGTTGGGTTCGTTCGGAAGCGCTCGGTAATCTTCGGTCGCTCCTGTCCAGACCCGGGGACATTCCCTCCTGACACCTGCTGTGCTGCCCGCGCTTCGCCCTCTCAGCCCGGGGGAAGCGGAGGCCGGTCGCCGCTCACCGAGGAGCCGTCCCGGGATCCGTTGGACCCGGCTCGGCTCGGTGAAAGTCGTTCCGGAAAGCCGCTGGACCGGACTCACGTCTGAAAATCCGTTATTGATCCGTTAAGGTCCCCGTAAATCCTCCAGGGAACAGTCCCCACCCCGCCGAACGGTTAAAACATAATTAACAACAAAGTATTTATTTATCCGCCGGACAGCAGGTTCTGGGTGATGAACAAAAACAGCAGGTCCGTTATTGACCCGGAATCCAGAACGAATCCATCCAGAACCACGGCGGGCGGGTTTCCCGGTGAATCCAGAGGCACCGTGTCAGCGGTCCGAGCCCCTCCGGTGCTCCGGTAATAAACCGGATCCTCCTCAACTTTTTAAGCCCGCAGAGAGCGGCTGCTCCTCCCTCTCGCTCCCTCCGCTCCCGGTGCTGATGATGATGATGGTGATGGCGGTGCTGACAGTAATGACGGTGATGATGAAGCGGCTCCCGATCAGCACCCCTCCATCCCGCCAGGAGGAGGAGGAGGAGGAAGAGTTGTCACTGCTCCTGTTCAGCCGTTAGTGAGAGAGAGAGAGCGAGAGAGAGAGAGCGAGAGAGAGAGACAGAGAGAGACAGAGAGAGAGAGAAAGCTCGCGCTGCGCTGTTACTGCTCCTCCATCCGAGAGGCACGCGCTGACCGAGCGAGGAAGAGGAGCGAGGAAGAGGAGGGATGCAGAGCTGCACCCTCCGAACCGACCCGCTGAGGTCTTCCTCTGATGAAGACAACTTCACACTTCAAACAAAGGTACCCATACCGTCACAGGATGGCGGAAGGGAAGGGGATGTACTTTACCTGGGGACAGAACGTCCACAAAATTAAAGTTTCAGTTTTCTTTTTATGTGCTGTTCTGTTGAGCAGTTTACAGAAATGTTCCCATCAACAAACGGGGTTCAAGATGCTGTTTTTCCTCCCCAGTCCTGTAAGTGGCGCTAAGCATGGAGTACAGGACAAAGTCTCCACACTGAACACAAGAGAACAGCGAACAACAAAGTCGAGCTTCTTCTTGGATTATAAAACTAATGAACCAGAAGACAAACACCTAATTCCCCATTAATGCTGATAAGTTTTACAATTTCATGCTGGAACCAGGACAAAAACAGTTGAAATGATTTTAACCAAAAGAAACATTCCTGTATGGACGGAGCCTGGTTGTGTTTTGACACCTGGTGGTCCAGTTGCTTCGGTTCGATTGAGGACCAAAACTGCAACATTTGGTCCACTTCCAGCTGCTGCGGTTCTCTTTCACACTGCACTGAATCAAATCAACCAAAGCCTTCGGGGAAACCTGTTCCCCTCCTTACCTGTGGGGGCGCTGCACCCAGAACCATGGAAAATATAATACGAAAACCTATGATGACACTGATTGTAACTTCCTTATTCATAAAAAGTAAACACAAATGGAGGGGGACCCTCCATTTGTAAACACAAATGTTGTAGGATTTCTATTACAAAACAAAGTGCGTTTGTTTTGGTTGCATTTACCCAGAATACCCTGCGCTGTAGTCTTTAGAAGTAGTCTCTGGTCCACTTGGTGTTCACATATGCTTTAAACCGCACCAGAGTTCACTTCCACCGAATCAAGACTGCAATAATGTAAATTTCATCAGGGTTAACCTGTCTCTGTGGACACCTGAGACCTGATTCTGTGACCTGTATATGTTTTCAGAGACAATTATCATCCCGGTCAGAAGGTGGCACTAAAGACAACAGGTTGGATGATGAGCAGAAGAAGAAAAACAACAAAGTTCATCTTAAGGAAATAAAGTTAGAGTTGGTGTTTTCAAGAGACAACAAGCCAACAAAAATTGCAACTGTCAGAAACTACAATTTTCCAATTGCTCTTCTTCTCTGATCGGACAATATATAAACCAGAACATTATTGCCCCCAAGAGGCTGAAATAAAAACTACAAGTCAAAGTAGACCTAAAAGTTGTACAAATAAAGCCATAAAGTTGTCCACAAGGACTAATACAGACAAGCAGGTATGACATAATGTAATGTCCCTAATGATAATAACAAACCCATAGCATAATGCTACCACCACCATGTTTCACAATGGGGAAGAGTTAGATCACTTCTGGACATTTTACATGCAATTTATCTCATAACATGGACCACAAAGTGTTTTAACATAACTACTGTTATTCACTAAACATTTCAAACCAATACAGCATCTCGGTGTACATCAGGGCCGGAATCAAGCCCACAACTTTCTACTCCTCTCTGTCTGCACCAGGGATTATTCTGAAGTTAAATGACACAGTGGGCTCTGGTCACCAAATCCAAAGAAGTTGTATTTTATTTAATTGAACAGAGAGAATATACCAAATATTTAGAAAACCAGTTACTTTAACTTCCACTTCACAGTTATGCATTACTTTGCGTTACTGTCATGTGAAAAGCTAAAAACACAGCAAAGTGTGTGTTTGTACTGTAAAAATATGACTATGAACCTCATCTGAACTTGATTGGAGCCAACATAATCATCACTTCCTGTTATTTTTAACCATAATCTGCAACCTTAAGCTCCTTTTATTAAGCCAATTAGCTGTGAAACGCTACCTGGCCCTGCGATGGAGCTCAGGCGCTCCTCTCGTTACCACGGCGACCTCATCAGCATCCAAACATCCAAATGTTAGGCTGTTTACACAAGCTGCTGAGCGCATCATTGAGCCTCACATGACCCGGCAATTTTACAGTGATTGGTGTGTTTCTGCACATTTTTCAGTGCTTAAAGCAGAAAATGCCTAATGTACAATAATACGGGTCTGGAGCCTGAAGCTCTGCTTCCTTCTTTAAGCCACAGTTATTTACTGCCTTTCACATTTATACTTTCCAGACTTAATTTACATTTACACAGTTGGGATTTGATCCAAAGAATGAGGTCAAGTCTTGATTATGCGATGGAAAGTGATGCATCACATTGAGGCAAAATGGTTAAAAGTTATATTATTTCTGGAAGGAAGAACTTCACTAGCATGTGTTTTGATGCTATAAAAGAAACATTAAAGAAAGGTATGTATATTTGTACAATACAGTTACTGCTTAGTATTCTAGTATTCGGCATACTTCTAAGCAACAAATTCCTCATATCCGATCAGGTGTCGTTTGGTGGTAATCAATTCATTCAAAAGCTACATGAATTACCTTTCAACAAAGCTGGTTTTATTGAATAAAGTCTTTTACAGACACAAAAGGCACTAATAAACATTTGTCAGTGCCTTCTGATAGTATCTATCCATGTTGTAATTTGTGCCTAAGGTAACAAGTTAGAGGAAGCAATAAGTCCAAAATGCTTGGACACAGGCGAAGATAAATGAGCGGTGGCAACAAATACAGTATTTTCTCCTGTACTGTCCCCAAGATTAAATAGACACCAACAAAGATCAATTGCTGTCTGGCAGAGTTTTGTACACAACCGCAGAATCGGATTGCTTTTTGTGCACAACCTTTGCTAAAGACCAAAAGACTCTGTTGCCAACAATGATGTCTGATTTGAATGGAAATAGTGCTTTTCTTATCCTAGAGGGACATTTGGCTTCAATACTTTGTTTCCTTTGGATCCACAACAGCACTTTTGGATAAGGTTAGCATCAGAACTGTGCACACATCCTTCAAACACTTCCACTCCAAACTGAGAGCTCTGCTGAGTAACTTTCTGCTCTGAGTAAAGATTCAAAGGCCAAACGATGTTATACACCGTCGCTTGAATCACAAGCCGACAGCTTTACGGAGGAGATCAGACCTACCCCTTGTTAAGAAGAGAAGGTATCAAATTTTTTTATCCCACAGTGTGGAGCATGATGACATGTTTGCATTCAGTACGTGGGTGTTAGCAGACAGAACAAGCTTGGCAGGAGACAGAGGCCTGCACCTCGGAGGAGTCAGAGAAAGCATTAATTCAGTATTCTGTTGTTTGAAGATGGTTGTGCTTCAGCACAAAGGATTTGAATCCAACAAACAATTCTTTCAGCATGGGATCTGAACACAAAAATACAACTGCATGTGAAAGCAAAAGCTGGAGCTAATATGGTCAAAAATGCCTGAAAACCCAGCAACACCAGCCTGTTTTGACTTTGAACAAGTAGAAAAAATCCATGCCAGGAACTGACACTTTTCTCCTAGTTTTCTACCAGTTTAAATTTAATGAGGCATGTATTTGCAACACGGATATCAGAATAAATTTAGTATCTGTTGTGTTTTATTTGTGCTGCAACAACTTTTGTATAACATGTAGTTATTTTTTATATAAAGGGAATGATTATGAATGATTAAATTCAGTTAATATCAAAGCAATTATAATGTTTTGGGTTTACCAACAGAAGACATGAACTGAAAGATTACAGAGGAGGCCACAGAGTCCTTTCATCACCATTTTACCATGGAGTTACTTCAACTATTTGGTAGTTATAATGAGCTAGCTAGCACAGCTATGCTATGTGCTGAGCATTAGCATGATGCTAATCCTTAAAAGGGACAGGAAAGCATTTTGTCATGGTTACAAATAAATCATTTCTGTCTTTTTGCTGCATGTTACCAAAAGTAACATTTCCAAATGCTATATTTTTTTAAAAAACCTGCACCCCTCCTTGCCTGTGGGGGCGCTGCAGCCTGAACCACTGAAAGATATTATTTTTGTGCCTCTTCAGAGAGGTCACTGATAATAAACACTTTTTTACCAAATGCAAATGAAAATGGAGTTACGTCAGATTTTATCTGTTGCAGGATTTCTCTTTTGCCTTTGGTAAAAGAGCAACAGCCATTTCTCCCACTAGCACTAAGCAAGCGCGTTTGTTTTGGTTGCATTTACCCAGAATACCCTGCTACTTCCTTTTTTTTTTGAGTGGTCTCTGGTCCAGTTGGTGCATTTGAACCACCAGAGTTCCCCTCAGCTGAACTCAGGCTGAGGTTTGTAGACAGTTAGCATTCTGGGTTTATTCACGCCTCCCCGAACAAACCAGACTTTACAGACAAACTAACAAGAGTTTGATAAAAGCAGACTAAACAGGGATGGTGTGAGCGTACTATTGAGATCACATAAAAAAAATTGGCATTCTGGAGTGTTTAAAAAAACAAATTTAATTCAAAACCATAAAGCAACTGAGAACTAATGGCCTCATGATGGTTGTGCCAATCTTCACCAAGATATCCAAGGGTTTAATCATCCTTTGACCATTTCACAAACATGAAGAGGGTTACTTCCAAATTCTTGAAGAAACCGTCTTTAACTCGGTTACCAACAACACCTGCTGCTAACACTGCTAGCAGCCAACTGTTGGGGAATCCATGTAGAAATGCAGGCAGATACTTTATCCATTTATACCAAAGAGGACATGAACAAAGCAACCTGAGGACAATCTAAAGCCTCACTGTCTCAACGCTGGTCAAGCGAATGTCAACTTCACAGACTGTAAAGTGTGTAAAACAGAAGCGTCCAACACATTTACTAAAGTCTTCAAACAAATTCTTGTTTTAAGATAAAGCCCACATCCATCTCATTTATAAATATACCTAAGAATCAATCCTGCCAACTCGTAGGGCGTTACTTGACAGATAAGGCAAATGTGAATGGGATTTATCCATCATTACCGACACACCAGAGCATAACTGGAAAATCAAAGCCGGGCCCTAGGCTGGTGTTGTTCATTAATGTTACATTTCTCATGTAGCTAAGAGTGGCAGATGAAGAGAAAAGCTGATGTGCTGGCTTGTGGGCATCCTGGTGCCATTACCTCATTTACTTCCAAACCGGCTACTTGTCTGAAAATGTATGTCTCCAAACTTACAACTTACTTGTTAAGCAGTGAATGGAGAAAGATTCAGCTGGAGGCGAGCTGCAGAGACTGAGGCAAGGAGCGATTTGCATATTCATAGATCCACATCCAATACAAGACAAAAGGTGTAGATTTACATCTGAGGCACTTCACAGCATGATTGGATTGTTCTTTTGCAAATATATGACTTAATATCTAACATTGATGAAGAGAGACACTTTTTCATAGGGATTTATTCAATGCCAGGATGGTAGCTTTTATGGTCAGTGCATAAACCCTGACGAACACACAGACTCTGACATTGCACGGCCAATTAGAGTCCTATTTCAGCCAACTGGATCAAGGTGGAAGACAGCCGCAAAAGAGAAAGACTGAGCGAATGAGAGAAGGATAGAGAGAGCTCTAAGTGGGCGGCACACTCTTCCGCCTCAGGGAAGATTGGTGTCAAGAGCAGAGAACACACACAGTGGGTAGAAAATGTAATGAATGTGTATCACTTGTTAGGAAAGATAGTGAGAGAGTGTGTGTGTGTGTGTGTGTGTGTGTGTGTGTGTGTGTGTGTGTGTGTGTGTGTGTGTGTGTGTGTGTGTGTGTGTGTGTGTGTGTGTGTGTGTGTGTGTGTGTGTGTGACACCAATCTAACGGTAGCAGTTAAGAAATGTATAAAAAGAAAGAAGCGAGCTTGTTGGAAGTAGAGCCAAGCAGGATCTAAACATCAGTATTTTAAAAATTCCTTGAAAGAACAAATCCATCCTGGATTCATCGTCTCTGATCATGAAGCTGCAGCCATGTGGATGCAGACTGACAGCATCCTGTGGTCAGTTCGCTCTGCACACATCCTTGCTGGTTGGGATTAATAACTGATGATGTTTGATGATGGAGGGAAATAAAGCAGAGTTCGCTTTAATGTCGGTTTCACAGACTCTTAGCTCCTGTCATGACTGGACTTGTCAGTAAAGAAGTCTCCTGGGCTTCGATGGTGAAGAAATGAGTGATCAGCATTAGCACCATCTGTCTCCTCTGGTACTCGTCCCGTCAAGTCCCAACAGCTGGTCAAACACCCTCCCTACAAGCCAACACTAAATAACTCAGCTTTAAAAGTGGATTGTTTCAATATGGTTGGACCAAAGATTAGGTACTGCAGGCGTTCTCCTGTCTGAAGGAGCTAAACCAGAAAGCAAGACTCTCGATTCACCAGACGCTGGACGTTCCAACCGTCACCTATGACCTTGACAAATTGATCATAAATGAAAAACCTGAGTGCATGTTCTTCCCTGACGTTGGTCCTCTAGGTCAGGGGTCGGCAACCCGCGGCTCCGGAGCCGCATGCGGCTCTTTAGCGCCGCCCTAGTGGCTCTTTGGAGCTTCATCAAAAATGTTTGAAAATGGGAAAAGATGGGGGTGGGAAATATATGTTTTGTTTTAATATGGTTTCTGTAGGAGGACAAACACGACCCAATCATTCTTAACGTTTTCCAATGCTATAAAAATGTGTAGAAGAAATATTCAGTTCTACAGTTCTTGGACCGAATCGTCTGCATTCGTTGTGGAAGGATTGCCTGAATGTTTGCTCTGTAGCGACAAGCTGTCAGATGACTAAAAGAGTACCGTACTTTCCAGAGCGCACCTTAATAAAAGCCAAAACTACAAATTTTTTGGAAAAAAATAAAAAACTGAAAACATACATAAATAAGTGATACAGTAATTTTCATCAGTATACATTTAGAACGACACTCAGTGATATTATTTGGTTTCGCTGCTCAGGTCGGGTTGCTCATGGCTGCCATGTGTCACTATTGCACTGACTTGCTTGGCATTTGCACAGAAATTGAACTTAAACTCTATTAATTTAATTTTATATGCTTTACGTTTTCAAAAGACTGCTGTATTATTACACTTCGATTGTTATTCTTTTGATCACACACTTAATGGTGATTATTCACAAAGAGCGATCGTCGTTACGCAAACTGTATTTGCAGGCAGATTTCCCGTGTTCCAAAAGGGGAAAATAATGACACTTTCCCTGTCACTCTTTGTAATGAAAATGATATCAAAAATCTGATTTCTTTATTGCGTTTCTTTAAATTTGAAAATACATTCGTATTGTAACAGAAAGTAAACTTAAAGCACCATCGTACAACAGAAGAGTCATGTGGTGCATCATTCCTTCCAGGATGCACTGCAGCAAAAATAAACATTTAATCATGTATACTAATTATGTATACACTTAGTTATTTTGAAAATACGCTAATATAAACACCTAGAGCCTGTTTTGCCTTCATCCTAAGCCTTATATAAGGCTTTTACTTTTTGGCCGCTCCAAACAGGTTTGCTTTTTGTTTTTTAGGTCCAATATGGCTCTTTCAACTTGTTGGGTTGCCGACCTCTGATCTAAGGTAAAACACCATCATGCTAAATCATATTTTGCCTGATACCTATAAATACACGCTTCCTTGTTTGTTTTCATATTTTTGCAGGTGTGTGGAAATCACCTAACTGATGTGTGCCACTTAGGGCAAGCTAAGGTCCTAAGGCCTTAGGCCTTAGTTAGCGATAGTTTTTATCGCTAACTATAAAGTAATTTGATGTAAATGTGACCACATGTCTAAAAAAAAAAATGGCCTGAAAAATTTATTTTTGCAGGTTTAAAAGAAAGTGTAAAAAGTCGGAAAATATTCTGAGAAACAAATGCAAATGCACAACGAAGAAAACAAATAAACCAAGAAACTAAACTAAACGTGACGAACTATATTGCGACACCTTAGTACCAATAATGAAAATAAAGAAATTACATAAACTTGGCAATATATGGCAAAAAAAAAAATCCAAACCCAAGCAGCAATAAATCATGACATCTGTTGGAACAGGCCCTAAACACCAGAGCAATAGAGGCCCAGATCTACCACACCAGACAAGACCCAAGGTGTAGGTTGTGCAAGGAGGCCCCTGAGACAGTCCAGCACATAACAGCAGGGTGCAAGATACTGGCAGGGAAAGCGTACATGGAACGACATAACCAAGTGGCAGGCATAGTGTACAGAAACATCTGTGCAGAATATGGACTGGAAACCCCGAGATCAAAGTGGGAAACACCCCCAAAGGTGGTGGAGAATGCCAGAGCTAAGATCCTGTGGGACTTCCAGATCCAGACAGACAGAATGGTAATGGTGAACCAACCAGACATTGTCATAGTGGATAAACAACAGAGGAAAGCCGTTGTGGTAGATGTAGCAATACCAAGTGATTGCAACATCAGGAAAAAGGAGCACGAGAAACTGGAGAAATACCAGGGCCTTAGGGAGGAACTGGAGAGCCTGGAGGGTGAAGACCACAGTGGTGCCTGTGGTCATCGGGGCCCTCGGGGCAGTCACCCCCAAACTGGAGCAGTGGCTACAACAGATCCCAGGAACAACATCAGACATCTCAGTCCAGAAATGTGCAGTCCTTGGCACAGCCAAGATACTGCAGGACCCTCAAGCTCCCAGGCATCTGGTAGAGGATATATAGATCTATATATATAGATCTATATCTATATATCCTCTGGTAGAGGACCCGAGCTCAGAGGATAAGAACCACCGCGGTGGGGGAGAAGGGATTTTTTTTACATATATATATAAAGAGAGAGAGATCCAGAAGAGGAGCTTGCAGTCCTGATTTTAAAAAGAATTTTATTAATATATTTCTTTTAAATAAAAAAACACGCTGACTTCAAACAACATTGGAAAACAACTTCAGTCGCTCATTTCTATACTCCGGTTCCTCACTGCACGTCATGGCGCCTCGAGTGATTAAATGATGCCGTTGCAAAGGGTCAATAATTTGGGTCATGCAGAACTGATCTGATCGTTACCATAGCAACAAGCAGAAACAAGACATTCCCCCAGTGACCTCATTGTAGTTATGACCTCATCTATGACATGCGGTTCTAGATCAAAGAACATCGGAGGTTATGAATGCATGTGTGTCAAGACATCAGTTCATATCCGAGTAGCACTTCGAACTTCAGCATTGGTTTTGACAAGGATTTTCAGGATGGCAGAAATGTTGGTTGGAATGATTTTCCCCCTCGGCTTTGGCCTCGGATATTTAGTCACGACCGGGATGGCAAAAATATTTGACAAACTTCTCCCAGAAAGAGATTTTGAAGTAAGTGCTGGTGAGGAAGAGACGATTTCCAACGAGTATGATGCGTTTGACGCATATCTGTTTAATCCATCCCCAACTACGATGCATTCGATGCCTTTCTTTTTGAACCATCCCCTGTTGAGAAGCAAACCTCCCCTGCTGGGGAGGTTTGCTTCTCAGAGTATGATGCATTCAATGCCTATCTCTTCGAACCATCCCCAGTTGAAAACAATGTTTTTGACAATGATGTCTTTGACTGTTATGCTTTTGATCTGTCTCCAGGTGAGAAGCAAACCTCCCCGGCTGGGGAGGTTTGCTTCTCACCTTTGAAGAAAGTTTGTAAACAAAGTACACAGGAAGACAGCATTGTTTTAAAGAATGATTTCCTGCCCATTACACCACAAGAACCAACGTCCCCGGCTGGGGACGTTTGGTCTGTGGTGGTCACTTCCAAAGATGATATAACTAGAAAGCAAGAATCTCCCATGGATTGTTGTGAAAAAAGTATAGAAACAATTGTAGATGGAGGAGGAGAAACAAACATTATAGAGGAAGAAAACAGACTTAATCCCACAAGAAAAACTTCTGAAAGGGAAAATACAAATCAGGACATAAAGTGGGAGCCATTATTGTTCATTTTCTTTGCACTTTGCGTTCTTGTTTTTTTTATTTGTTTTGTTGAGTTTTACATGTTTGCATTTTTTATCATTTGTGTTTGTGTATTTTCTATTGTATCATCAACAACATGAGAAGCTGAGGTTTAAATTGAATTTTTTTATTTGTTTCAGGTTCTTTGTCAGAATTCCTCCATCAGTCCAAACAGATATTGTGCAAATTTGATAATAAATTGGCAATGGAAAAAATTGTTAATTTGATTATCATAACAATGATAATAAATAATAATATTAGTATTAAAATACCAATATTACTATATTAATACTAATATTAATATATTTGTACATAGAGAAAGAGAGAGATGTATCTATATATAATGATATCTACTTATATATAAATATATAGGTAATTATAAATACATAATTATAGTAATATACCATTATTATTACATTATATTAATATCAGTATATTAGTAATTATAATACATATATATATAAGTAGCAAATATATAATTCTATCTATTATGTTTAGATAGATCTATCGATCTATTATATATAGATCTATATATTATATATATAGATGGATAGATATAGATAGATCTATCTATATATCCAGACTAGGTAAATGGAGCTCACATTGGGACGAATTGCGACCTCCGATGGCTCAGTAGCTGATAATTGATAACTGGATTGACTCATCATACATGATGCCAGTTGATCTGTGGGACGACGGACAAATTAAATCCAATCCAACCTACAGTCAGGTTGTGTGGTCATTTCTCTTACGCATACCAAGAAGCACACTACATTTTACTGCCCCTAGTGGCCGGAGATGGGACAGATTAAGCCTTATTTAACTATTTTGCAGAATAAATAACCATTTTATGTTTGCTGCATTTAAATACAGTTAACCAGGAGAAAATGTCCACAGCCTCTGAGTTTCCTTCTAGTGTTTGTAAATGACAGATTCTTGATCAGTTAGTTTTAATCACCTGTGAAGGGTCCAGTCCTGACTTTGGGTTTCTGGGTGTTTACATTCCCATAACTTTACAAGAGCCAATATTTTAATGCTGGTTGATGTGATGAATCTGGGATGATTTTCTAGTCCTTTCAGGATGTTAATATCTGGATTAAGATGACCATTTGTAGCATACATTAAGCCAGCTATGTGTATTCTGGATGGAAAGGGATTGTCCAGGCATTTGTCTTTGTTCCATATCGTCTTTATGTTCCTTTTTTTAAGCATTTGCTTCCTTTCCTTTCCTCTTTGAGGTCCACCATCAGCCCGGCTTCACTTCAGAGACCAAAGCAGACACAGGAATTGCAGCAGCAGAGAGTGTGTTTGACAGCTCCCTGTACAAATATGATCCAGATTGGTTTTCTTTGATAGCTACCTGTCTGCTCCGTCATTCCTCCCCGTTTCGTCTGCACAGCTGCGTGGGTGTGGAAGCGAACGAGGCCCTACTGTAAATTCACCGCAGTGTTTGTCACAGTGCGTTACTCACTCACATGCAGCCTCTGACAGCCATTATATTTTTTAATTTGTCATTTTGTGTGCGTGTGTCTCACCGTGCTGGAGTTGTCAGGCTGGTTTCAAACAAACCGTGCGTGTGTGCACGAGCTGCTCGGTGTGACGCTGATTAAAAGTGAGAGCTTTTTGATTGCCTCGACCCTCCATGGGATTATTAGCATATAACACACAAGCGTGCACGAGCACGCACGCCGCAGTAATTGAGGATTTCTCCTCCACATTACATGTAACAGGATCCAACCCAGGAGCTCGGTGCTGAGCTAACAAACCAACACTTCACCTTCGTATTTAAATGCATGCAGATGAGGCAGAATGGAGGATGAATGAGCTGGTTTGTGCTTGGAGGCTGCTCTCTGCAATCTCCCAGTAAAACCTGCAGCTAACTGGGATTTTAAACAGCCTCAGTTTGGTTCATTTGATCGTTTTCAAGCAGAAAGAAAGATCAGATATCACAGAAAAAACAGCCAATTCTCGCCGTTTTTTCCAAAGGGACTGGGAGCCGATCCATCCTCGTCTCTGGGCGGATCGGTTGGCTCGCCGCTTTTCTGAGCTGATGGCAGAACGTTCAGACGCACAAAGGCAGAGATGTTATCTAACACTGAGTGTGATAGTTGTGTTTGGAGCTTTTCACCATTTCTCTCTAAATCACATCAAGGAGAGGACAGGGAGACAAAGGAAGTTAAATATATCAAATGAAGAACTCACAGCACTTTATAAATTACAGGGAAGGTCGAGTTGACATATTACATTTCAGCTGAAAGGTATGATAGTAATTTTCACGTCTTCCAAAGGAACTTCCTCTTTCTCAAGGTTTCTGGCGTCAGTCAGTGGTTCCCAATGTTGAAGTTCTCTATTTTTCAGCAGCTGAATCCAATGAATGGTCCATTACTGAGTCTCAATCTGCAGAGTTTGAAGACAAAATGGAGAAACTGCAGGATGTTTTGCAACTAATAGTCCAGAAGATTCGGTTTGATCGGGATTTTCTTCCTCTCTACCAAATCCTAACCTGTTCCCCTCCTCGCCTCTGGGGGCGCTGCAGCAAGAACCGCCACAGGAAACGACACAAAAGCCTCTTTAGACACTGAGCACATCTTCCACAACAAAAATGGAGGTGTCAGGTTTTAGTGGATGCAGGATGTTTGTAAAAGACAAGTCGTTTCTCCCACTATAACGAGGCTCGCACATTTGCGTTGGTTGTATTTACCCAGAATGCTTTGCACTGTAGTCCGCTTGGCGTTCACATATACATTCGAACTGAGCCAGAGTCCACTTCTCTGAACTCAGACCGAGGTTTGTAGGTGGAAAAAAGTCAGATTTTTTTGGTCCAGTTGCATATTCACACCTTCCAAACTGCAGTCGTTGTCCTGCTGAACGCGCCGGCGAGCGAACGAACGCGCCGGCGAGCGAACGCGCCGGTGAGCGAACGAACGCGCCGGTGAGCGAACGAACGCGTCGGTGAGCGAACGCGTCGGTGAGCGAACGCGCCGGTGAGCGAACGCCGGTGAGCGAACGCCAAACGCGCCGAGTATCAACCAAGTCGTCAGAAAGAGAACATCCAATGAGGAAACCACCGACCCTCCACTGGAGGAAGTTTGAGAAAACTTAAACCAATAAACAAGATGTGATGCTGAAGGAATGATTAAGAGCCACTTACTGCAGAATAAAAAAGATCAAATTTGTGTCTCAACAAAAACTAAATTTATCCACAATGAATAGCAACCAAAACACAACCAGCTGTTAAGCAGGTAGTCTGTGTGTCAAAGTACTGCAGTTAATCTGACAGCTGAAGATCGTCTCAAACAACAGCAATTCTACAAAGGAATGGCCTAATCAAAGTCCAGATGAGAACCTGATTTACATGTTTAGGAGTCATAAATCCAGGAAGTCAGCGCTGCTGATGTTGAGCCGTTTCCTCTGAGACGAGGTTCCTTCCTGCTAATCGGAGGCGATTATTGAAACTTTTCTCTGTGAAGCGGCAGCCGGCGTTTGGCTTCCTGTCTCTGCTGCTCTCAGTGAAGGAGACAAGCAGTTTGTTCAGTTGGTTCATTATTCTAATGTCCTCCTAATGGCTGCATGGTTAATGCATCACCATCTGGCACCAGAACACACTCACCGCTGTGATAATGCAGAATGTACCGACAACACACCGCTTGTTGTAATGAGACGACACAAAACCCAGGGCAAAGCATGATGGGTAAATTGGCGAGCTGGCTTTAATTGGGCTTCTTGTCGCTGTGGAAACGACTCGGCTCAAGTGTTTGTCCTGACACGCAGCTTTTAGCTGGAAGGATGGATGCTCAGGGGGGAACGGCCCACGTGCGTCGGAGTAAATGTGATGTCGCGTTGCCAGATAGTAAATAAAAACGCGGCGGGTTGCCAGGTCATCAGTAAAACTCTTCCCTGCAAATTGGGTTGTAAGTCAGCGCAGTGAATCATGTCAGGCTGTGTGAGTGTATCTGAGTGTGTGTCGTGCTCAGACAGCGGCACTTGAACCAAATTGTCCCCTCGGTACCCACAATGCATCTGGAGCTTGGCAGGAGTGTCTGAGTGGCTGTCTGTATGATTAAACCTTACGATGCCTCCGTGTAACACACAGCTGCCTTGCTGTGACCCCGGTGTCGTTCCTATGGCAACCAGCAGAGGAAGAGGACTGAGGAGATTCAGCACTTCAGATGAAGCACCAAACTCATCAGAAGGCGGCCGAAGCGGCGCTGGAAACTCCGAGGAAACACGATGCCCAGAAAGGTGTCCGGACCGGAGAACCTGGTAAACTAAGTTCTCCACTCCAACAGAACCAAACCAACTCCAGAACTCTCAAACATTGACCTATTACACATCAGGTCAAGATTATCATGAAACTCAATGCACCGTTAGTTTAAATGAAACGGTTTATCTTCAGAGTCACTGTGGCCTCAGACGGCAGAGCAGCTCCAGAACCGACACCTTCAGGCTGAACCGCAAGTTGCAGCTCAAACATGGAGAAATCAAACGTCTCCTGGTGGGAAAGTTTAACGACTCAACATGAGACCTGAAGGAGGCCAGTTCAGCCTGCTTTCATCCCACTCCAGTCCGTTTGCAGAGAAAGTCCAGTTGGTTTGGTGAGGCGTGAACTCTGACCTGCCTGCCAGCCGGTCTCGGTTCGGTTGAACTCTGGTTTGGGTTTGAATTCACTTGGTGTTCACACCATAGACCTGTCAAAAAGCAGGAGGTGAACTACAGAGCAGTGCATTCTGGGTAAATACAACCAAAACAAACCTCGTCTAGAACTGGTTTTGGACCTCAAGAACCAATACAATACTGAGCATCTGGATGTTTTCCATTATAAAAGCCGGATCCAAACCCAGATGATCATTCTGATGAGAAAACTTGCCACATTTCCAAACAGTTTGTAAACTAAATACATAAAGTTGAGGTTCCAACTTGCTGCAAGACATTTAACTAAATAAAATCCAAACCCAAAAGCTCACCAGTCAACTTCTCTACATTTAAGAAGAAAACTGTTTGATGTGGCTACGCTGACTTTAAGAGAAACCTTCCTGAAGGGAAAAAAAACGCTGAAATTTGGCGTAACTTTGCAACGGTTTATTATCCGGCATCGATTTGTGAGCCAGTGGAAGTGACTCCGAGCTTCCTGCGGCTGCTTGCTGCTGCTTTATTAAATCCCTGCAGCGCTCTGAAGGCTGTGGGAGACGTGCATTAATAAATCTGCACAATCTGATTTAGAAGATGCAGTCGGATTGCAGAGACATTATGCACAACTGTCCTTGTTTTAATTAAATTACAGGCAATGAGAGCAAGCTGCTCCTCATGCAGCAGTTTGTTCAGCGCTGAAACAAGATGCAGACTATTTACTGAATCACCTGATCGCCGACACACTTCCACCTGCAACCTTTAAAATATGCTCTGTTAGAGACCACTTCCTCTTCCTGCCATAACAGGAGGCATTTTTATTTTATTCTCATTTTAATTCAAGAGTTTCCACAGCACTTGGTAGAATAACACATAGCTCTTCAGAAGTTTGACTGTTAAACCATTTTAACTTCGAGGTTGATGATAGTTGAGAAACTTACATTATTATTGTTTCCATCAATATTGATAATTATTGATTGATGAGTTTTTTTGTTTAATATATTTGAAATATGGCCAAACTGTCGTGATCTTTCCTGTTTTATCTACACGTTTTACTCCCTGTTGTCTCTTTTTTTTTTTTTTATCTTGAAGCAGTTATGAGGCAAAACCTTGAACTGCTGCTGGGCCAGTTACTGAACAGGCTGTTGCTAGGCAACCAAAATGTGTGTGGGGGTGGAGGGGAACTGGTTTAGTTTAGTTTTCTCGTCATTAGCTGAATATATCTACAATTTTGCAGTTGCAATGTTTCCATTAAAAAGGAAACTTAATTAAATTCAGCCCTTAAGAACGAAGCTCCTGCTGCTCCTCGTCTGCCGGTTTCCCTCCGGCCGTAACATCTGATTGATGAAGCTAGAAATGTTGCTACAGATGAAAAACCTCCTGATCCCAGTACAAAAACTAACATTTTCAAAATTGTCTTGTTTCCATTGAATACATTTATTTTTGTAATTCCAAGTTGCGCAATTTCATGGTCAGTGGAAACGCAGCCAGAGAAATCCTCTAGTGTTGTTTCCTTCAGTGGTTCTTGGTGCAGCGCCCCCACAGGCCAGGAGGGGAACAGGTTGCTCAAAGGTTCAGTTTTAGTTTCACCAAACTGCAGATCCTTGTCAAGTCGTCTTTCAGTAATGACTTCTTCTTCTCTGAGTGTTTTAACTGTATTTTGGTGCAGAACATGATTCAATGCACATGAACAACATTTTCTTTTGTTCTAAGGTGAATTTGCAGAATTCACATCATCATGATGTTCAGATTTCAAACTAAATGTTCAAAGACTTTAGTGATTTAGAAACTGGACCCAGTTTTTTCCTCAAAATCTTTCTATTTTTCTATGTTATCACAACGACGCAGCCCTCCGTTTACATCATCCTCACTCGTTCAGAGGCATGTTTAGTCAAAGCTGTTGTTTCTCTGCGTAAATAAATGAAGCCCAGCTGCTGTCAGTTTTCGGGGATCCTGCAGCTGATCCAAATGTCCGTTATAAACCCATCAAATCTTCTCCTCATGTAGCTGCACCAGTCGCCTCATGTTCAAGCCTCGACTCAAACATGTCTGATGGTTAACTCCACTTCCCCGAGGCCGAACCATCTGCTCTAACGGAGCATCAGGATTCTGGTTTTTCTGCTGATTCCTTTGAGGTTTTGCAGAAAATCTCCTCACTGATGGATAAACTGGAGTGGAAATCTGCTGACTCAGATGCTGCAGCTCTCACATCCTCCTTATTGTCTGTTTGCCTCCTTATTATCTGAATCTTTCCTGTTTTAATGGACAGAAAAAACTTTACTGCCATCCTGGGAGCAAAGCTAATCTTTTCAATACATTTTTTTTTATGATCAGAACAGCAAATTAAAGAGACAGTAAATCACAAGGTCAGGCTGTCGCTCCGTTTTATGGGGATGATGATGCATAAAATCCTATCGATGCACCATTATACTGGAAACTATGCAGTGGTTACATTTATGGCTCATAAAAAAAAACACTAAAATATCTACAGTTGAGTTCAATTGATCCAGAGAAATAATCCATGAGCTGCTTTTCCGTTACAAATGAAGGTAAAAACGTCGATGCTCCACTAACAGCTGCTGTGTTTCTATTAACTAAGACAAACAACGAAACTCTTCAAACGTGAAAAACTATCGTCCTCCATCTACTTCCTGTCAATTACTGACATGAAACAAACTCACATTCTTGCTAAAAAGTTACTGATGAGTCAGTTTTGTCTTATTTTCATTATAATGAGATATTCGCATTTGAAACTAGATTTTGTGTTTTTGCAGTGCATCAGTCAGACACAGTTCTGTCTGTTCAGTCCTGCAGAGTGGGAGAACGTGCGTGTGGGGGGTGTGTGTGTGTGTGTGTGTGTGTGTGTGTGTGTGTGTGTGTGTGTGCGTGTGTGTGTGTAGGTGTGTGTGAACAGTGTGAGGTCGTCATGTTGACACCTGGCCTATATGAAGCCGACGGAGGAAGAAAGGAATACATTAACACTCTGGTCTTCATCACAAAGAGAACAGAAAGTTATTCAGCTGAAACACACACACTTCCTCTCCTTTCCCTCCAGGCGCCTGAAGTCACGTTGCCTTTTTGCTTAACCTCCATTATAAACACACACGCACACACACGCACACACACGCACACACCCACTCGGTTCGGCAGCGTGGGCCGTTTCTTCAGGTTACATCTCTGCAGACATGATGGATGGAGGACATCAGCTCCGTCTCTCCAGGCCATTTACACGACAGATGAACACAAATCAGACGAGATGCAGAGAGGAGAGGAGGAAGCCGCATCATAACGGCTTTTAATCGTTTGGTTTTCCGCCGTGTTTCCCCGGAGGTTTAAGTCTGTTTTCACAAAGTTTCTCCTTCAAACATCGACGTCTGATGAGGACAGAAGGAAGTGGCAACCAGACGTGATCGGCGCCATCTTGGTAGGCAAGAGCAGCACAAAGCATCATGGCTTCCAACCAACGCACTGAAAATATGTCGACACTCTTGACCAACATGCAAGAGAAAGATACGTGAACAAAATGGCCGACCCGAATGAGATGGAGGAGGAAAATATGTCTAAGCTGCCTCAGATTGCAGGGACTCATACAGCCCTGAATGGATTTGTAAAGAAAACACAAATAACAAGGTTCTGGTGACTAATGCATGTAACAAACACATAGGCTACATGTCTGTCTTAGCTAGCAGATAAAAGTCACGTTAGCTAAGCTAATTCTGCTAGCTTGGCAGTAAGAACTCCAGTACATGTCACTGATATTTATGTTAGTGTTGCTCAGAGGAGGGTAGAGAACTCAGGTAGTTCTAATGTAACGATATCGTTTATAAGTTAAAACTGAGCTGGTTCTATTGTTGTCATAGCAACTCCACAGTAACTGCCTACCAAGACGGCCGACAGTTACAAAGTTCATGTTGAGAACTATGATCTGTCCGAAGGGCAAAGGTCAAACTAGTAGCAGTCTGTTGGAGAGCAGAAGAGCAGAATTCCTTCCAGCCAATCAGCTGAAGTTCTGGTCAGTGGATCAATAATCAGAAATAAGCAAAACCCAGATTCTGTTTTACCATCAATAACTGATTTCAGACACATGAAAACATGAAGCGGAGGCGGATGAGCCGCCCAACGCTTTGTGTTTGTTGACATCACGGAGCAAAATGACTCACCTGTAATGATAACTTCTATTGTGTTATTGATACGTGGAATTGGAGGCGGTGGGAGATGGAGCCCAGAGGACGGGCTGACAGGCAGACAGAATTACAGAGCAGCACAAACTCATCAACATGCACATTTGCTCAGTGTAAATTTTCTGGACAATTACCTGCTAGTTTACACATGATTGCACTCAGAGGCGTCGAGGTGACGGCATTTTATAGCTGCACAGGGAGGAGAAGTGTTTTGTTTTCATAGTTTTGGTTTCTGAATTTTCTTCTCTTTTTTTTCAATCTAAGTTTTTGTTGTTGATGAATGTGAGTCACAGGCTGAGGCGGTTTCTCTCAACATGATGTCTGCGAGGAAAAACAACCTCCTGTGGAAATGAGAGCAGAATGATGAATGGGAAAAATAATGTGAATAAGAAAAGCTTTTTAAAACACAATATTAACTCTTTATTAGAAAGTTGAGTGGAAGGAGAAATTGTAGAAAAGCAAACAGACTGCAGTCGTTTTCATTCAGTTTTAAAAATTTATTTTGGATATTTAAAGCAGGTCCAAATTAAAATGTCCTTTTAGAAATAAAGTTTATTAATCTTTGAAAAGGAGAAATTGCATTAAATTCTGTTACAATTTATCTTCCTGTAAAATGTATTATGACAGGCATGTCTGTTCTCTACTTGTATTTAGACTTTCATTTGATAAATCTTAGTGAAATGAAGAAAAATCTTGGTGTGAAATAAGAATATTTTGTGCTCAGAGTAAATTTCTGCCAAAAATCTCAAAGATTTTGGTGAAAAGAAGATTTAAGTTTGAAAGGTCAAAAATTCACTAGAAAAAAACTTCAGGATTGAAAAGTCGAAACTTCCCCACTTTCCAAAACATTCTGAGAATCTCAGAATGTATTTTTTTTTTTGGTAGAAATCTGAAGATTTTCAGCTTTTGAATCTAGAAAACGTCTGAAAGTAAAAATCCAAACTTTTTAAAGCAAATCTTTAACTTTTCATGTTCAGACATTTCCCAGTTTTTTCTCATATGTTTGAGATTGCTCTTGAAACTTCTTGAGTTGTTTGGTGGAAATCTTTTTTAAAAAGTGGAAGATTTTCCAAAATTGGAACTCAGAAATTTCTGCAACCTAAAAAAAAAATATCACAAAACGTTTAATTTCAAACTTCCTTGTTTTTTTTTTTGTTTTTTTAGCAAAGTTTGAGCTTTTCCAACTCCAAAATTTACTGTTTTCTTTTTCTACAAAAGTCAAAGATTTTTGACAGATGAAATTTTGAAATTTCCTAATTTTTTTCTCAAATATTTCAGAGATTTTTTCCAGCAAATTTTTGAACTTTTGAACTCAAAAATCTTCTTGGTTTTTCTTGAAACTGGGATCAGGTGATTTCTGAGTTTTTTGGCAGAATTTCTTGCTGTTCTATTATAATGGTTCCCATCTCCACACACTCAGTGGTTTTACTGGTCCGTCTGGCGGTCAGTCGTGTTTGGTTGCAGTCCAGGATCAGCAGCAGTTTAAAGCGATCGGTCAGCGCTGCAGAGCCTGTGTGTTTGTTTCCATATTGGATTTTCACTCGTTTAAATTCAGCCGGGGTTTTGGCCCCTACAGTACGGCCCCGCCCCTCCCTCTATATAAACCCATTAGAAGTTATTGTCGCCTGGCGTCCTTCCTCTCCTGAATGAAAAGTCTGACTGAATTGAAAAACGTTATTGTGCTGCGCGGACGATTTGGTTTGCAGAAATGGTTTTATGATGAAAACACAATAAAAGCAGCAGATGCAGAGCGGCCCTGATGCGATCCGAGAAGAAGGGCCCAAAGAAACTCTGCTTTAATGCGCTTACAGAGAAAACCTGCAGAGTTAATGCTGCTTTATTAGCTGCAGCTCATAACAGAGCAGCTCAGAAATCACTGAGCTCAGCGGTCAGTCTGTGCAGCGACTCATTCGAGGTCTGGTGTCGACTGAATGGGATCCGGACAAGAAAACGTCCAAAATTTAAATGTTTCTACAGGAAAAACCTGCATTCAAGAAAATAGTTTCAAATGTTGAAAATCTGCTAGAAAAAAAATGAGGAAGTTTGAGTTTTTTTTTTTTAAAAGTTTAATCTCAGAAATGTTTGACTTCTAAAATCCAAAACTACTCCTCCTCCTCCTCCTCCTCCTCCTCCTCCTCCTCCTCCTCCTCCTCCTCCTCCTCCTCCTCCTCCTCCTCCTCCTCCTCCTCAAGAAACTTTGATGTTATCTCTAATAACTCACCTGGTTAATAAATGAAATAAAATAAATGTGTCTTTCATGACGAGCCTCCGTGCCATCACCCTAATCTTTAGCTTCCTACAAAGATTCAAGTTTCTGGCTGAGCAGCTGCAAAATGTAACGACAAAAACAGTTTGAAAGAAAAAACTGAAAAGAAAATTGGAAAAGAAACTGAAGAGAAAGTTTGAAAGAGAATAAAATTTGAAGAAGTTTGAAAGAATTTGAAGAGACACGAAGAAAATTCAACATAAAGCTCAAAATCAAACATCTGAAAGGAAATCCTTCCTTCCTTCCTTCCTTCCTTCCTTCCTTCCTTCCTTCCTTCCTTCCTTCCTTCCTTCCTTCCTTCCTTCCTTCCTTCCTTCCTTCCTTCCTTCCTTCCTTCCTTCCTTCCTTCCTTCCTTCCTTCCTTCCTTCCTTCCTTCCTTCCTTCCTTCCTTCCTTCCTTCCTTCCTTCCTTCCTTCCTTCCTCTCCTGCCATCAGAGGCAGAAACTCAGTCGGACAAACAGAAGTTGGTCGGTTTCTGTTTTCTCTGATAAACGGAGGATAAAAAAACTAAAACTCTTTTTATTGTGAGCAGAAAATCAGATCAGCCTCGTTTAGCTGTTGGCTAATTACAATCCGCTGTTTGCTTCCATTTGTTGCCGTCGGCGCCGGTGAGTGTGTGTCTGTGTGTGTGTGTGTGCGGTCATTGATCACCCTGACAGAAACTTATTATGGTGTCACTTCCTGTGACCCCTGTTGACCCTGCCGGCGGTGAGTGTGTGTGTGTGTGTGCGGCGTGTTGGTGTGTGTTTGCTCGCAGCCGACTGTTTGTCCTGCTAATGACTCGTCAGCTTCCAACGCGGCGAGCTGAGGGTGGCGTTCTCCACGCCCACATCCACCCGGCGGGTCGTCCTGACGACCGACGCCGCCGCAGAAACTCCTGCAGCTGCAGGGATGAAACATTTCCAGCTTCCAGCTCTGGAAACGTCCGACAGAAACTCCTGACCTGCCGACTCCGGCTCAGTCCAACAAAGATCGCTAACAAGCCAATTAAAACCACAAACAGCCACAGGAAACGTTTACAGCGACCACCAGCTGGATAAACACAGCAACAGAGATTCATCTGAACCTGTTTCAGCATCGACAGACTGTTAGACTGCAACATGTCCTCCATCCTTCACATCAACATTGTTTTAGTTATTGATATCAAAACTAAATGTGAAATGTTGGTTTAAAAGAACCATTTCCTCAAAAAAATATGTGTAGTAGCAAATTTCAGTCTGTAGAGGGCGATATAACAGAAATATGGTTAGCAAGTTAGCATACTAGCTAAAAAACATCTTTATATAGGCCTTTAGCGTTAGCTTCTGCTTGGTACCCTGTTTTTGTAGCATTAGCAGAGCTAATGTTCACGATGAAAGCTTGAAGTTTAGTTTTTCGTTGGTGTGAAGATGAACATGTTTCCTGCTCTGAAAGCTTCAACCTGATCCAGAGCTGCAGAGCAGTGAGAATGTCGGATCAATACGGGGAATTTGATCACAAAGCGTGGCCACCAGCTGGAGTCTCCAGTCAGTTCACATGTGCTGGTTTCCAACCATTAGAGAGTCGATATCAACCCAACTGTTCAGCTTTCTGCTCACAAACCGGCGGAGACAGAGCCTGACCCCGGTACCGCCGGCGCCGGGAAACAAACAGAACCAACGGCTAATTAAGCCGAGGTCACAGCAGCAGCAGCCGATTCACATTTATAATGACAAGCACATTTCATTCCTCCTCCGAACATCGTCTCATTCTAAACCCAGAACACAACAAACCGTTACAATCAGCTGCAGTCGACTCATCCGGTCCGTCTGGGAGGAAACTAAACATCCATCCATCCATTGTCCGTCACCCTTCTCCCTGACGGGGTCAGGAGGTGCTGCTGCCTCTCCAGCTGCGTTCCGGGCGAGAGGCGGGGTCACCTGGACAGGTCACCAGTCTGTCGCAGGGCAGGAAACTAAACATATGAGCAGCTTTTATTTTTAAACATTTTTCTAACTCATTGGAGCTGCTGTTGTCTAAAAGACTAAAGATTGTATCGAAAATCAAGATTTTATGTAATTTCTTTTAGAAAATACTTAATGAAACTAAATTTGACATCAAATTTTGAAAAATCTAAGTTGTTTCCATAGCAACAACACTTTGCTACCTGTTCATTTAGATGCTATTCAGGTGAATCATTATATTATTATTATTTTATGTTGTAAATTATGCAAGCTTGATGCTCTTGGGCGCCCCCTGGTGGCGTGAGCCACTCATACAGCTTTAAGTGAACATAAATGTATCTGATTTTTACTGCGTGTCGCTGCATAAATCCATGAGTCAAAGGTAAAATCAGTTAAGGCTGTGATTAATGGTGGTGAGTTCAGGTCCTGGGTGTGTTGGTGGGCCTCTCCTCTTCCTGCCACTTCCATTATGCAGAGCCAGCTGCGTTTCCCCCGAGCCGTGGCAGCCATTAACCCCGCCAGGCTCTCTGCACTTTAAACAACAAACTGCTCAGCTCTCATCTGCTCCGCACTGCAAAATATTCACACACAGTCGCTAAACAACTGGAAAACAATGAGAAAACAACGAGAAAACAACCAGAAAACAATGAGAAAACAATGAGAAAACAATGAGAAAGCAACGCTTCTGTTATGTTTCCTCACCTGAGTGACTTTACTCTGCAATAATCTTCAATAGAGAAACATTTTAACGAAATGGAACCAACAACCAATGAACGTAGAGATAAAAAACAGAACTTAAATTCAGACATAAACACACAGTCACCAGGATCACCAGGGAGGAAAAAACCTTTCAAACCTCCACAAGAGGCTTCGTTCTGCATGATGACCTCTGACCTTTACACAGCCAGCCGTTCCTGCGGGTTTATTTAAAGCTCCATCTGAAATAAGTGCAGAAATCGCTCATCAAACAGCGAGCGGATCGATATCCCAGCATGAGAGACGTCTGAGCGTTTATTCTGTTATTCCAGCTCTGATGATGTGACATGCTGGAAAGCTCCGTCTTCATCATCCGGCGTCAGGGAAATGCTGCACAGCAACTAAAATATTCGAATAATGGCCAGAAAAAAATTCAGATTTGACCTTTTATGTAAGATGATAATCTGTCGTCCTCAGCTAATGCAGCTTCTCTTCCTGAATGTTCAAAAATTATGTTTTTATTTAATCCTCTGAGGCTTTTTTCTAAAAAAAAAAAAAATGACTCGCCAAAATAAATGCTAAAATGAAAAAGTTTGACGTTTTTCTACATTTTCTTGCTGTTGCATTTTTTCAGCATGATTATTTATTTATTATTCAAACGGAAACAAAAATGATCGGATTTCTATTTTGTCTCTGGTAAAAGTCCATGAGTTATTTCTCCCACTAGCGCTATGGTAACCAGTTTGCTTTTATTGTATTTACCCAGAATGCCCTGCATTATGATCCACTTCCTGGTTTTGGAGCGGTATCAGGTCCATTTGGCCTAATCAAACTAGAGGAGCTTGCAAACCTCAGTCTTGGGTTGAAGTGAACTCTGGACGGCAAGCGGACTGGAGACCGCTCCGAAAGCAGGAAGTGGACTACAGCGCAGGGCATTGTGGGTAAATACAACCAAAATCCACGTGCTAGCAGCACTGGCAGAAAAAATGGATCATGATCTTTTAACAAAGACAAAAAAATCTGTTTTCATTACAAATATGTGCAGAGGTTTTTCAATAATCAACTAATGTAAAAAAAACAACAAAAACAAAACAGTTTTGAAATCAGTATGTTTCCATTGCATAACACAGTTGAAATCATTCATGAGGTCACTTCCTGTTGTCTTCTTTGTTATTTCCGCCAGTAGCAACATCTGGTTGTTGATCATCTGATTTCCATGACAAATAAATTATTTCCACTGGATTTTTGCAAAAAGCACAAATTCTGAAACAGCTGAAAAAAGACGTGACACGCAAAACGAGTTTTTTAAAAGTTGGTAAAAAAAATTTTTTATTCCAATTTGTATCAAAGGAAATGCAGCTGAAATCTGTAAACTACGTTTTTGTTTACATTTTGTGAAGGAGAAAGTTTCACTCAGAGGTTTTCATGTCGTTTCCTTCAGTGGTTCTTGGTGCAGCGCCCCCACAGGCCAGGAGGGGAACAGGCTTTTCAACGTGATTTGTTTGACTAAATGCAGAGACAAAGAGAATCAATGTTGCTGTTTTGGTGCCAATTCAATCTACTGGACTGTCAGGTGTGAAAACATCTTAGAAAAAGGAAAAACCGTGTGACAATCAGCAAGACGTCATCATTCCTGCAACAAAGAGCCGATCTCTACAAAATCACTGAAAATGTGAGTTTTCTTATGTTTGTTTTTGTTTCAAACCTGTTTTGATTTGACCATTTTTTATAAACAGGCAGAATTATTGTAAATATTCGGCCATTTATTAATCTGAATTAGCTGCAGTCATTGGAAATGTGCAATATAAAATGTTTTTAGTTTATTGCATTTTATTTCCCAGAAAGGCAGAAACATGACTTGCACTCCAGGTTTATGGCTTATAAAACACAGATTGATGCCGACCCATTAAAACTGTATGCTGGAACTATATAAATGTATTATTCATGGGAACCGAGAGAGGCAAAAGAGCTCTCATAAAACAACAAAATAAAAGTCTCAGACTGAAATATGATTAATAAAAACATTATTGAAGCAATTCACACGAGCAGAACGCATCCGAACAAAACTGAGCGTTACCTCCACCTCTAAATGGGGAGCGAGTGGCTGCTGACGTTTACCACTTATTGCCTCCCAGACTGGACAATTTACTATCCGTGTTTGGGAAGGAAATGTCAAATCTGATGCAGCTGGTTCAATAACGTCTTACGAAATGATGGTAAATCATGAAACGTTGAAAAAAAGATCAGAGACTTTCAGCTTCTGGAATGAAATCAACTCTCATAAAACTTTAATTGTACTTTGTGGAGTGATGTGGAGGAGTGTTTCCTGCAAGAAGCAGACTGATCTCTAGACGTCGAATGGAAAAATCACAAACATTAACACAGTGGCAGAACTCGGTTCAAATATATTAAAATTTGTTACAGTTATGCATCATTGTTTGCTGCAAAATTACAGCAGACATAAAGTTATATAAGTTCATCAAAAACTACACCACAATACTTAAACATTTTCAGTTTAAAAGCCTTTTTTGCTGCTAAATTATAAATTGATAGATACGTATGGAACTCATTTGGGGCCAATAATTTTGGCTTTAAATTCAGGATTCTAATTCTGTCAACCGGTAAGAATTAAATTGACCAAAAAGCTCTGAAATTTTGATATCAACCTCAGAAAGTTTCTAGAAAAAAGTTTCAAAAATGTAATTCCTTATTTTGCTTTTGTCAGAATTTTTTGAGAAAATTTTTTAGACTAATTTTAAAATTTTACAGTTTCTCTAGCAAATGTCCTTATGTAAGAGCAAATATTTCAAAATTTATCTAGGTGCCACAATTCAGTGATTTTCACAGCAAAAATATCACAAAGTGATCAAAACTAAAAGATGTTCAATATTATTCAATTTTCAGAAATATGTACTGAATGCAGAAACATATTAATTAATATTTTAACAGTTTTTATATTCTGGTCCATCGGCCCTTTAAGAACATTCATGATCTCAATAATCATGATCCATTCATTGGATTATTTGCTTCAGCCTCCATATTTTTACCTTATAGCTCACTTGGGATCAAATAAGCCAATAAAGATCTTCCACTTCCTTTTTTATATCAGATTAAGAATCATAAACAGAAGATTTTATCTCACCAGTGAGGTTTGTATGTGTTGGTCCGTTTTTACGGCAGAAAACCGTTTTCTTCTTTGCTGACAATGGGGCTTTAATTATCCGAGCAGAAACTTGTGAGGATGAAACCTGGCAACCGCCCAACACAACAATTACAAACTGTTTTTACGAGACTCAGCTGCCGGTGATTTATTGTCCTCTCTCCGTGTTTAATTTGTTTTTTGAACTTTCACAATTAACTGCTGCTTTTGGTAAAGCACAGAAAGATAATTACTTATTAATCATTTACAGAAAAATAAAAAATAAAAAATGTTTGTAAAGCAGTTCTACTTTCTGAAAACTGCAATAAATCTGAACAGTTTGTCCAAACGGACGGAGCGCCGTCATCATGGGACGTTCCACTAAACGGGTCTGAATGGCCGGATGGGAGAGTGTGTTGATTAAATTACTCGTGTGTGTGTGTGTGTGTGTGTTCGGCTCTCATACACACTCCTTAATGAGATTTAATGGCAAGTTGTCCACCTAACACACACACACACACACACACACACACACACCCCCCACACACACACACACACACACACACACACACACACACACACACACACACTTCATTCTGCAGTTTAATCATAACTTCCTGCCTTTATCCCAGTGTCACTTTGACTGGCACAGCAGCAAGAGCAGGAATTACTTAGTGAGCATAAGATGAGCTAAATCTGTTTTATTATCCGTATCTGTGCAGCTGCTCGCTGGATCAATGAGGAACCAACACAAATGTGAAACTTTATGACTTCAATGAGTTTCTAATTGAATCTAAAAATAACTGCATGGTAGAAACTGAACTCAGTCCAGAAACGTGACGATAATGCAAAGCGCCGTTTTGTATTTACTCTGCTATCCTTGAGTTCATTTCAATATTTTACATTTTTTCTTTGACAAGATGTGTAACCGTCAATAAAACTAAGATTTTATAATAAAAATGACCGATTAAGTAATTCTGAAGAATAAATAAACGCCTTTTTTAAGCTCCTGCTATAAACTTTGGCAGAAAGTTTAAATTGTGTCAACTGTTAGCATGCTAATGCTAATGCTGCAAACATAATTTAAAATGTTTTAAACAGCCATTTGAGGATAAAGGTGCTAAAATATAATTCATATTGTTATTATTTTTATAATAGCCTTACTTGTTACCAGTAGAACAATTTAAAGTCTCTGGTTTTGCAATGGCTGTATATTTCCTTAATTTGCTAATGCTAGCATGCTAATTTAGTAAAGATTCAAAAGGTTAGCTTTTCATTACCAAATTGGACAAATTTGACAAAACAAGTATGAAATATTTCCTGGTTTTATTCCTGTCAACAATGATATACGTTTATTTTCAGCTTTTGTATGTAACGGAAAGCAAAACCTGCCAAAAACTGTTGCTACCTGAAAAGATTTAGCATCAAAGATAATGCTTCAAATTGTCAAAGTCAATCAAACAAACTTCACCATGTTTTAGTAAAACTTTGCTAAGAATTTATTTGTACTTTTTTTAACAAATAATTTTTTCTAAAATTTTGAAAACATAGAAAATTTAAACCAATTTTAAATTTTGAATTATTTTGAAATTAACTGTTTTCATCCCAGAGCAACAGAAATGGTAAAAATACATTTAAAATCTACAGATTTTCATGTTTTAAATAGTGAAATATCAAATTACTCTTAATTCCCATAATTCAGCCACTGATATTATTCATTTGGATCAATCAGAAACAATATGGGCTCAAGTTTCAGGGTTTTTCCTCTCTGATTTAATTACTCTGCTTTTAACCTACAGTGTTTGACATTTTGCAGGAACATATAAAAAGATGCTAATTTCCATTTAAATCCTGATTACTGACCAAAGCGCTCGGCTGGCTCACAATCTAATATTAAACCCAATCAGAATTAAGTGAGTAAAGCAGGAAATATGAATCATTTATCATAACTCCTGATTAGTTCCCTGTTCTCGGTCGGAGGATGTGGAAGCAGAAGCTGCAGAGGTGTTGGCTGCTCTGTGCGCCCAGCAGGCTTTCTGCTCAGAGGTTCGGCTCTTTGAATATTCAATTACTGCCTGCATGTTTATCATCAGCGCTGCTGCATTAATGGCACAGAGCAGGAGGAGGAAGGCTGCGCTCTCTCTCTGTTGGAGTAATGGTGTTGTAATTCATCTTATGTGGACTGTCGTCACAAACACACATTTACAGCTCATCTGCAGGATTTTTAAACTTTACTTAAATCTTTAATTAAAGAAACTCTCATATGAAATGAGCTGAGACGTTTTTAAGCGGTTCTGAATATATATTGAAGCTGAAACTGCTGCAGGAACTCTGTGAAGTTTAGCATTTTCGGGGAAGTGTTTCCGGTGATGGATTAATCCTGCTGCTTCAGTGAGTGTCTGACAGCAGGAGGTTGTTTGGGGGATTAAGTCCACATCCACTACAATACATATGCATATGCTAATAACTAGAATATGAGACCCACGGCAGCACAGCGGCTCACTTCTCTGCTTTAAATAGTTCTTTGAAAAAGAGGCGCTGTGAGTAAGATGTAAAATCATTGTAAAAATAACTCCGCCTTCTTTTAATTCTTAATATTTGATGCATCAAGAAGTTATTTGGTTTTTATTCGGTTCTAAAATGGCTGAAATTAAACTTTAACCATAGAAAATTAAAAAACTTCTGACGCCATGATGGAACGTATTTGAGAGTCCAAACTGCGTCAATTAAGCCACAATACAGTTCCTGGAAAAGACATGAATCAATGCAATGGCCCAGTCAAAGTCCAGACCACAGTCAGACTGAAATAATGTGGAAAAAGAGTTTTTTTTATAGCACAATCATGTAACTATGTTTCCTTCAGGAACAATCAGAAACAACCAAAACAAACGCGATAGCCTTTGCGGAACCAACCTAAAAAAAAAAACTAAAGAGAAATTCTCCAACCGCCAAAATCTGACGCCTCCATTTTGTTTTCGTTTGGTGAAGAAGGAAGTTGCTTTCAATGTCAATTGAAAGCAACTTCAATTCAGTGGTTGAAGGAAACCACTGTTTCCTTCAGTGGTTCCTGGTGCAGCGCCCCCACAGGCCAGGAGGGGAACAGGCTGGTCTGTGGATCAGCAGCTGCAGGTGAATCAGATGTTTATTTGGATCCCAATCGAACTGAATCTACTGAACTATCAGGTGGAAAAACTTCCTAAAGCTCTTAAATTCTCAGCAGTTTGGTTTTAAATTTGACCTTAAAAGGAATAAAAATCCTGCAGGATCAACAGTTTGAGTCAGTCACTATAATTTCTAAGTTTGGGAGCCATGACCTCAGACTCTGCCACTTCTACTTTAAGCTCAGGGCAAAGAAACGGTAAGCTCCGACTCGAGGACCCGCGGGGCCCCTGGGGGCGGAGAGGGGAAGGAGCTCACGGATCAATGAAGATGTCTGTCGGGTCCTGAAACCGAGAGCAAGGACGAAAAGTCAGGAGCAAAAACGTCTTTATGGAGTGAAAACGACGGCGTGAGGGGGAGAGGCCCGCCGTTTTATTTACAGAATAAATGAAACGTCAGAGTTTGTATGAAAACACCAAAAAGGAGAAAAACTAAAAAATTACAGTGATAGGAAATAAAAAGAGACAAAAAGGCTGGCAGAGAAAAATAGGTTTTGACAGCAGAGCATTGAGGTTTTACCCAGAGGAACTGAGTCAGCTGCCACACACACACACACACACACACACACACACACACACACACACACACCCATAAACCAATGGATACAGACTCTGGGAGTCTCGGATCACCGCAGGGGGCTGACAGAAATCCGTCATGACACACCCATTGACTCAACACGGGCTTTGAAGCAGAACCATGCAGCCTGACTGCTGCTTTCTGCTGTCACCGATTCACAGCGACGTTAGCTTCATGGGCCGCCGCCGCCGCCGCCGCCGCTGGCAGGAAGTGACAACACACACAGCGGCGAACATTGGACCAGCGGCTTCCCTCCACATGTGATGTCTGGACGACTATCTGATCCCTGCAGCTTCACTTCTTCATCATTAGCAAATCAACGTTTAGCTAAAATCCAAACAGCTGTTTGGTGTTCATGGTTACGGAAGGCCATTAGTGCCACTGAAAAATAACACATTCTGACTGTTAATGTCAGATCAATTAATGTATTGATTATTTTCTGAGAAAAAAATTCTGACATTTTTTTTTGTAAAATCCAGAATTGAGAAAAAAATCTGAATTTTGAGCAAAGAAAGTCAGAATTCAGTGTTTAAAGTAAATTTTTAGAACTTAAAACAATCTCATATGTATTGATGAAGTTACTTCTAAAAAGTAACTTTTGTTTCTAGTTCCTGAGATTTTTTCACTAGAAACAGATGGAAGACAGTTGGAAAAGCTTCATGTGGGAATGAATTGGATTCCTCACATTTCATCCTTTTCTGATATTTTCACTGCTGACCAAACGGATAAATGTGAAAATAATATCACAAAGCAGCGATGGTCTCAACTGTTGCATGAGAATAAAAAACAAAGTCAGTTTTATATTTTGTAGCTGAAAAACAGAACCAGCGCCGCTCCGCCAGTCCGGCCCTGATAAGAGCTCCGGGTCAAAGCAGTTGAATTTCGAGTGCTGTGCTTTGACATTTCTCTCTTTTTCCTGACACCGCAGCACTTTAGCGCGTCTGAGGAAACAACTCTGCATCTGAGGTCGCGACCCCAGCTGTCGCGGCGCTCAGCGATGCACCTCTGTGTGTGTTCCCGCGTGTGCGCTAGCTTAGGGAAATGAGCTGAAGGTCACAGAGGTCGTTAAGATTTCCTCATTCTGCTGTTTTACCGACTGCGGCTGGTAAACGCCGCGCGCCGTTCAGCAGATATCGAGGCTGACGGCTTGAAAAGGTTTCGCCGGCGATGCTGGGCGAAGTCACACCTTCAGAAACCAGTGGAGCGCAGGTCGCCACGGTTACGCAGGATTACAGCTGCGGCCGTGTGACAGCTGCATTAAAACAGAAAGATTACAGACTCAAAAACACTTTTTCCCTTCAAATCCACCAACAGCTTTAAGGCGTTTTTACAGCTTCAGCCTCACAAGAACAAAAACAACAAGACAAAAACCTGAGATCTGCTGTTTACACCATTAATCTGATATAAACAATTATAATTAAATACATTCAATGATGCCAATAAACTATTCAGTCCCTTTTTCATTAATAAAATAACCATTAATCGTCTAAAGATCAATAAAAGCATCAGATTAATGAAACTGATCCTGGTGAAGCTCAAACTTTAACACTTTTTATCTTAAAATCCAAATGTTTATTTTCTTTGTTCAGTTTTGGTTAAATCTGAATGTTTTTTCAGTGAATGTCTTTTTTTAGCCTAAATGAGCTGATGGTCATTTTTAAACGATTAATCGCGATTTATCCATTTAATCCCGATTAATCTTACCAATTACAATTAATCTCATTAATTATAATTAATCAGTCTTTCAACTGGTGACACAAGAATAAATATTATTTCCCTTCAGCGACTTGAATTTCAGGATGACCTTTGAGTGTTTAAACCAATTATTGCCCTAAAATGTTCATGATGTGGATGAACTTTATGGTCCATCAAATGTTTTCATTTTTAAACCACGAGACGAAATCAGACCATGTCGGCCATTTTGAATTCTTCGGTGGCCGGCGTTTTTCATTTATTTTGGTTTTTGAAAGAATAATTTTGAAAAAGCAGCAAAAAGCTTCATTATCTGCCTCAGTAATGAGCATGATGAGACAACACGACTTTCAGGCTGATTTCCATTTAAACACATTGAAAGTGTTGCACTGAAATTCCATCATCAAAGAAACTGATTCACATTCAGCACCAGAGACCAAAGCAGCCGATTCACCTGCAGACCGGGTCCTGAACTCTTCCTCTTTACAACCAGAGGCATGCTTGCTGTTTATTTTCTGCAGCGGTCAGAAAGCAGCAGCTCGCCGATGCTGTGATCGTGTCCCGCAGCTCAGCCTCCAGGACGTCCCGTCTGCAGCGGCACGCAGGCCGAACCTCTCTGTGCTGCACAGCTGCAGCACCGGCCTCCTGCTGTGCTTTCCTCTCCTCTGCCCTTTCATTTGCATTTATTGGTGCCTGCCATAGAAATGTATGGCAGGCACCAATTGTTCTTCACCTCAAAATAGCTGCCGCTTCCTACTACCGTTAATGCAGCCGATACCGCTGCGTGCCCCTCGTAATATATATATATATATATATATATATATATATATATATATATATATATATATATATATAAATATAAAAACGTGCGGCTCGGTCCCGGCATTGGAGCTGTTACTTTTGTTGGCATTTCGAGTAAATGTGGCGTCATAATTAACAACAAACGAGCCAAATTCAAGTCAAAACAAAAAAACTGACCCAAAACAGAGTCAGTTAAACTCAAACTGATCAAATTCTGTCTCCCCATGTCTGACTCACAGCTGGCAGAGGATCCATTACCATAGCAACGGAACACACCATGGCCAGCTGATTAGGACTACAAAAACGCATCACTGTAGTTTTTACTGTGGCAGAGCTCTGAGGAAGTTGTTGGCCTTTAGAACTACTTGTGTTTTGGGCATTTTATAACTGATTTTAACCAACCATTGTTACAAATGGGATTAGTATGTCAATTAATTTTAATTAAACTTGATGAAATTAAGTTTAATTAAAATTTCAAAATAAAAGCATTGATATTTTTATATCATGTCTTTGCTCTTTTGGGCATTAAATCACTGACTTCACTAGTGTCACTAGTTTGAGATAGTATCTCATTATAAGCAGTTTAATTAGATCTGGTTTAATAGATCTAATTAAACCAGATCTATTTTACCTAGACCTATTTTAATTGACTTTGAGGTAGTTGTAGAAGTTCGAGCGAATAGAATGGTAAGTGCTCGGTTAAATTTCTTAAGGAATTTTCTAGTTCTTCCTTGTGTTGGTTCAGTTTTATCCCTTCCTCCATGCAGAATTGAGCTGCTTTTAGTTGAGAATTTACAATCTGAAGGAACAATCTGAAGGATAAACTGCACAGAAACATAAAAATGCAAGGAGGTTTATTAAATATTTGCATCATAGGAACTTTTGTCTTCAACTTTTCTAAAGAACACTGCAGAACGTCGTTTTGTTCTGTCTTCGTCGGTCATTGTTGTTGAAATTCCTATAAATGAGCTAAAACTTAGTAAAAAAAACTTTTTCCCAATTAAATTTGCAGCTGATCACAGAATAAAAACGTTTTTATGGTTTAATAAGCTTTAAAGCCACAACCAGTGGAGAACACAGTTATGCTAACGTGCTAATAGCAAAGCTACGTTTTAGCTTAGCATCTTAGCTCAATATGAAAACGTTAGCATGCTAATGTTTTAGTTAGCGGTGCTCACCACTGGAAACACTGCTGGTCAAACTGGTTAGTTAAAACTGGTAAAAATGGGTTTTGACTGAATGATGATGCTAAGTTGACTTTTATTCCCAGAAGGCAGAAAATGGAGGATTTATTTTCTATTTTTGGGATTTTTTATGATACTTTCTGTGAACTTTCCTGACAAATGTAGCAGCCTTTTCGTTTAGATTTCATGAAATGCTAAGAACTGGCGAATGAAGCGATCAGCCTTTTGATCCATTTTGCTGTCAGAGCTGCAAAACGTCTGTGGCAATGAATAAGTTTAACCTTTAAAGCCTTTTCTGCAAGCGGCACGTCTGTGGAACCGTGGCGTTTGTTCGCAGTATGTAGCGTCCCTTTATCCTCGCAGCACGAAGAGAAAATCTGCTCAACATCTGACAGAGACTACAGCATCAAGACATCTGATCAGGAAAATAAGGCAGTTTCCTTGGAAACCAGGCAAATGTGACAACTGCAGCAGAGATGGAAATTAATAAATAAAGATCTGCCTTTGTTGCTTTAAAGCAGCCGTTTGTCTTCTCTGAGCTCCACCAACTTTCCAGGTAGATCAGGCTGAATGAAGAGGACAGATGGAGGAGCAACAACCTGAGAAGAATCGTTTTAAAACGCAGTCTCTGCAGAAACAAGGGATTCTGGGGCCGCACTCACCTGCCATTAAAACCTCCACAACAATAATCATTTCACAACTTTGCAAAATCTCCAAATTTGCTTTGTCCAAATTCTCTTCCAACAGAGTTTCTAAATAAACGCACTAATTTATCTGAAGCAGCTTTAAGTCCGTCTCTGTTCATCGATGGGAATTTTCACTCACAATTAAAACTCTGCTGCTGTCAAAAAGCATTAATCAGGAGAAGTTTTCTGTAAAAACATGTAACCCAGACATGCATCACTAATCAGATGAGTTTGAGAAGTTAAAAGTTTCTGATCGGAATCGCCACCGTCTTTCTCTAAAGTTTTAATGACGGCGCCTGGAGAAGTGATTTCTGTTCTGTCAGACGTCTCCCACACAGGCTGGAATATTTTTATGTGCTGAATTAATGCGATGGCTGTTCATTTACTGGCGTTTCTGTGTAGGCGCCCCCCTTTCAATCATGTCTGCTGGAGAGAGAAACCTCACAGGTCAGCAGGCTGAACATGATGGCAGCACAAACTCACTGCAGCGTTTAAATCTGGACAGGAAGTCCTGGTCACTCATCCGCCCAAATATGGGTCAGAAGATCCAGGAAGCAGCAGAAAAAAACAACAACGTTTCTCTGGTCCTACAGTTTCATCATAAAGATGTCATTAAAGTCAGAAAATTTCCAAAACGTTTTCACTTTTGAAACTCAGATTTCAGGTTTTTTTCTCAAAATATCCTGAGAAAAAATAAAAAAGTAATCTAATGCCAAAAAAACACAAATTTTGCAATTTATCTTGTGACATTTCTGGGCTTTGCAAAATTTAGACTTTTGAACTCAGAAATTTCCACGTATTTAAAAAAAAAAGTTTTTTTGTGCGATTCTGAAATTAATCTAAAAAAATTCAGCTTTTTTTCAAGCAATTTTTTTTCCTCAATTTTGGATTTTTTCTACCAAATTTTTGGCTTTTCCAACTTGAATTTTCAAATTTGTTTTTCTCAAATATTTCTGAGACTAAGCTAAAATTTCTGAGTTTTTCTACACAATTTTTTCAATTTTCCAAGTTTTAAATAAAAATTTAAAACTTTCCTGCAATTTTATTTATTTTTTCTTATAATTTCTGAATTAACTCTTCAAATTGAAATGATCAAATTTCTTTCTAGAAAATCTAAAATTAGATTTTTTGGGCAGAAATTTACTTGTGCATTTTTCCAGCCTTCTTCCTGTAACGACCCCGAAGTGCCTGACGAGACTGACCCGTTTCTGATCGGGTCGTCACCAAAGCCCTGCCACCATTTAAACATCTGACCTCTGACCTCTTTGGGTTGCTAATAATTTGACCCAAAGCCTGGAAGTGAAACATTTACTCCTGTTTTTGTAGTTCACCATTTCATATCTCTGTTGCTCTTGGTTTGTGAAATTTCTCACACAAATAACATCAACATTAATTGCATGTTGATTTAAAACCCACAGCGTTACTTCAGATATTCCAGCTGTTTTCATCAGTTTGGGACCTCCCAACCTGCTGACCTTTGCCCTCCATATTATCTATAATCCAGCCAGGCTCGCAGTGCCGTAGTGGTGGTGAATAATTTAGCTGCCATCCAAGTCAAACCTGAAACTGACCAGATATTTACCTCCATGGAAAAAAGAGATCAGATTTTTTCCCTCATTAAATCAGTTCATCAATGCGTCACGTTTCTCACGCCTACCAACATGGCACTTTTGACTTTTTTATAAGTTATTTTTAGAAACAGTTGAAACACAAAAACATTCAAAATGTGAATAACTTTCTCTGCGTTTGATGTGAATCTTGAGGAAAAATCAATACCATCTTTTTCACCTTGATCTAATTTGTTACTAAACGGATAAAACAGTTTATGTTCTTTAACATGTTTAAGGTCCTTTGGAGTTTGACGCGTTGCTTCTGGTCTGCAGGACATAAATAAATAAAAACAGAGGATCCTTGATTTTATTGTCATGAATCTCCATTATTGAGCTTCAAATACTGAGAAGTGAAGCTTCTACTTCTCCCTCGTTTGGATTTCAGATTCTAATCACCTCTCCTCCCTCTGCATGACCCAACACCGTAATTAGAGCGCTCAGCGGCTCGGAAAGCCTTCAGTGTGTGGAGATAAGGCGGGCCGCGTGACACCCGTCCACCCTCAGCTCCAAGCTGAAAAAATAATAACAGAAAAACTGCTGCAGCTGAAAAATCGATCCTGATCCAGTTGAGCTTTTTTTTCCCGCTCCGGTTCAGACACGCCTCACTTTCACCGTTTTTTAAATTTGCTGCTACTGAAAAATGGTTTGCAGAAATGAACTGTTAGCTCACACACTTATGAAGTCTAAAGGACAGGAAACACACACACACACACACACACACACACACACACACACACACACACACACTCCCTCTCTCTCAAGCAGTTTGTGTTTGAAATGAATAATTTATGTCATGTGAATGTTGTGGGTTGAACGCAGTTAAATGTAAGAGCAGCCTGCAGGGAAAACACAGTGGAACATTTCCCGTCTGTCTGTCAGAGCCTCTTTTAAATTCAAATAAACTTTATTCACCCGGGTGAGAATCAGAAACACCGGGAGAGCCCAGCACACCCACTGCTGCTCCCCATAAATAAATATTCTATACCAATATTAGCTCACATGAAGAAGCAGCGAGGATGAAAACATGCTAGCATGTGGCGTTCACACGCCGCCGCCTCAGGTGAGCCCACACCGTCTCCTCCATGTTGCAGCTGGTTGCAGCAGCTTCCTGTCACGGTTGGAGCAGGAAGACGAGTTCTGATTGGACGTTCAAGTCATTTCCCCCTGAACTGTCAGATCAACATTGTTGCATCAGATGCAGGACGTCCAGCTACAGCAGGTTAGCTTAAAGCTGGGCTTGGTTCTGAAACATGATCCAAACAGATCCGACCGATCCGTCATCTGGACATGGAGTCAGGCTGGACGGACTGGTACTGGACACCATTAGGGCCAGTAAAACAAATAAAGTTTGCACCCAAAAAAAGCTACAATTTTGAACTTAATCTAAAAACATTCCGAGAAGAAAAATCTTGAAATTTTCCAAATTTGAATAGTCAAAATTTTGAAAGGAAATCTCAAAACAAAAAGGAATTTTTAAAGCAAATTTTATTTGAGAAATTTATCTAAATTTGTTTTTTTTCTAGCAAGTTTTACTCTTTTTAGATTCAGAATTTCCAAAGTTATTTCTAGAAATTTTGTGAAATTAATCTAAAAATGTATTTTTTCCGAGCAAATTTTAGACTTTTCAAAACCAGAAGTCGTTCCTAGAAAAATCGTGAGCCTGATCTCAGAAATATTAGCAGAAATTGATCCTTTCTCCGCCTCCTCCCGTCTCCAACGCGCAGTTTGAGACTCTGGTTTTCATTTGGCTCCATCCACACGTCTCTCCTGCAGACTGATAGAAATAATGTAAAGAGGAAAATGACCCTCATCAGGTCCTGTAGCAGCAGACTTGCACTTTTCTCTCTAATCAATGAAAGCAGAATCTGAATTCAGAGCTGGGACTGGTAACTTCAGCCGAGTCCAGTCTGTTTCCTCCATGCCAGCGGTGTCATGGATCCCCGGCCTCGGCGCCGATCCGCTCCGTGTTCCCTGTTGCTTTATTTCTCCTGCAGCGACGCGGGCCGATGCAGATGACTGCAGAGGTGTCACCAACTCAATCGGGCTCACAATGAGGAATCATCCGCAACAGTTCCAGCGGAAAGCTGAACGTTCCCCCTGAAAGCTGAACGTTCCCGCGGAAAGCTGAACGTTCCCCCTGAAAGCTGAACGTTCCCGCAGAAAGCTGAACGTTCCCGCAGAAAGCTGAACGTTCCCGCAGAAAGCTGAACGTTCCCGCAGAAAGCTGAACGTTCCCGCAGAAAGCTGAACGTTCCCGCGATGCCGCTTGAAGCAGCAGCTGCAGGACTTTAACCTGATGCTCTTCTCAGATTTTCCTGGAGTTACTTTGTTTGAAAATGATCACATTATGCTGTAAACTTCAGGCAGCAGCGATTTTTACAACCCGTTTAATATTTACATCCTCTAATGGCTCAAACAGAAGGAGGCTTTGGTAAAAAATTAAAGCCTAAACATTAATAAATGATCACAGCAGAATGTTATTAAAAGCAGAAAATGAATCACTTTCTGAAGGTGGAGAGAAAAATCTCTCTTCCTGCAAAAGTTTCCTTTAACTTTGCACAATTTTGTCATTAATAATCTCAGACAACAGTTTAATGTTTTACCGTTTTGAAATAGAATAAACTCCTATAAATAGCCTGAGCACTTCAAATAAAACTTCTGGCCATGTTTAATAAGTTCAGGATTTTTGGTGTCTGGAAAATGAGCAGTTTTAAAAACCTCCCAGCTGTTCGTCACATTTTACAGACGCTGCGCCGTTACCTAACAACCGAAGCAGAGTTCCGCCCGTCACCTAGCAACTGAAGCAGAGTTCCACCCGTTACCTAGCAACCGAAGCAGAGTTCTGTCTGTAAACAAGTTCACAGGCTAGGAAATAGTTTTGATGTAATGATGCAAAGATAAAATAAATAAATATGGAAAAATAAAATCCGTATCCATGTGCAGAGCAGAATTTGGATCAAGTGGATGTCATGTCAGTTAATTAACTTTTGTTCTACAGTCTCATGGCTGAGGGAAAGAAAGCGATGTGGTGGGCAGTTCTGGTCCGGTTGGACAGTTCTGGTCCGGTTGGACAGTTCTGGTCCGGTTGGACAGTTCTGGTCCGGTTGGACCGTCGTCTCCTCACTGCACTCCAACCTGTATGAGTCCTGGAGGAGGACAGGTCCTGTAAAGGTCAGAGGTCGCAGCCAATCACTTTCTCGGCACCAGGCGCTGTTTGGTCATGGGAGCTCCAGAACATTTGGTCAGCTGGATTTACTGCTGTACAACGGCTACTGGAAAAGACAAATGTTTTGTTGCTGACTCAGCATCTAGAAACCACTTGGTGCATTTGTTTGGAGGCTCCACTTCTGCTTTTCAAAGATGTCAGGTTGTATAATTGTTCGTGTGTTTTTGGTCATTTTCACGTGCGACTGTAAACGTTGAGTTTTGGGGGCGTGGCCAGCAGCAGCTGTGTAGATTTAAAGTGACAGAGGCCTTTAAACTCGTCTTGGATTCATAAAAACATGGAGTTTGGAAAACTCAGTGGATGTTTTTCAGCTTTTCATCGTGACTCCTTGTTGCTTGACGCGACCGCCCAGCTTCACCAGCAAACTGACAGTGGAACCGTTTTGTCCGTCAGACGCGGATGCATCAAACCGGCAGACTCACGTTAACGGAGCGCGTCGGCGCGTTTTGTTTTTTCATAAAAAGAGGAAAAGCTTCCAGCAGCAGGCGCAGAATCAGCCTCCTGTTCGTTTATTCACTCATAAAAACAGAGTGTGTGTTCGGAGCATTTCTGCTTGTTGCATCATCCGTCTTCCACTGGAAGGTCTGATGGACAGCCCTAATCCATGAGAGGACACGTCTGTCTTTCTGTCCAGCGCCGCTGGGTTTCTGCTCTCGGCTTCATTTCATCCAAACATCTCTGCGGCTGTAAACCCTGGTTAGACGTCACGTCCCGTCAGAAGAGTAGAAACATGCAAACTGCTCATTAAAATGAAAATACGAGTCGTTCCGTCCGAGTCGGCGTCTCCGTGTCAGAGTCGTTTTCTTTTGTTGCTGCCGCCGAGTTGGTGGCTTTGGAGTTCAAAGGAGCATTTCAGGCTGAAACGCCAGTCGACAGAAAAGAGATTCTTTATTTCTCCAACTTTGAAGAAAACGGTGGAAGCACCAGTTTTCTTTTTGTGTCTATGCAGGACTCCAGCTCCGGTTCTGACCCGAACGCGTCCCGCCTCCTGCTGGGCGACAGGGAGGCTCTGAACGGCGGCCCTCAGTTCCAGCCTGATTTTCCTCCTGCGTTACATCCTGTTACAGCCGCTTTGAAGTGCAACATGAAAACCTCCATTACCTCTGCAGAGAGCGCTTCCTTTTCAGGCCTGTTGCCGACATATTGCACTTTAGTCCCTGGATCATTGTCTGCTCATAACACTTCATCTGTGAATCTGCAGGCTTTTATTATAAATTTAACACCTTCGTCAAGTTGGAGAAGGTTCAACTGAATGTGAGGAGGCGACAAATGGAGCTTCTTACTAGACGGAGAACAGAAACTTAACATAAAGAATATCTCATTTTCATTTGAGATCAATTAAAAGCCTAAATTAATCCTGGCCTTCCAAACTTAAACCCCACAGAATGACATTTAAAATCTGCATCTGAAATACCATCTTTACCTAAAAACAATTACATTTGTTTTTTCTCTGGTTTTAGTCAATCAGGTGAACAAAAATCTGCACTAAAACTTTAATAGAGCCGCTTGTTACCGCAAAACCTTTCAGATGTGGGAACAAGTTTTAATGCTCGCCGCTCATATTTATTTTTCCACCTAAATTTAAGGACAGTTTTTCAAAATGGCTGCCATTTGAGTCTTAAAGCAACTGTTAGCATAAAATGTTACAACTGAGATGAACCTTAAGCTGCACCAATAATTATATTCATACAACTTCAAAGTAACAAATGTAGCATTCACAGGCTTAGCATTAGCGACTTAGCATTAGCATAGCTCAGATTCTTGTTTAGCAGATTAGTGGTTAGCTTTCTGGTTAGCTGTGCCCACTACTAGCAATATCTACTCCTTATTTCAAAGCAGATACTCAATTACAACCATGGTGGCCATTTTGAAAAATGGCCACCAGACAAAAGAAACAAGATCAAGAAATATGATGGTTCAAAATATGTGTAAATATAAACAATTTGACACCAAACACATTCAACTAACACCATGGTGACCATCTTCAGAAGTTGGATAAAAACAACAATAAGGATGGCAAGATCAAATTGAAAGAATAATCAATAAATATGATTCCTATGGGTCCAAATATTCATGATTTAGCACCACAAGTCTTAATATGTGACCAAAATCAGGAGTTTTAGCTCAAAACATCTTGAAATATGGCAGCCACCTTGAACATGGTTTGTTCAGAAATGCAAGCTCGGTTCTTGTGTAAAATATAAGAATTAAATCATGGACATGCGGCTGGTTGTTCTCTGCTCAGCTAGAGGAAAACTCTGGCAGTAAATTGGGCAAAGTGCATTAAAAATGAGTAAAGTAGTGAGGAGAAGCAGGGAAATGTCAGGTATAAAAGTTGAGGAGGAGGTGAGAAGCATCAAGGATCATTGAGTTGATCTTTTTGCTCTGGATAATTTACAGGACAGAGTTTGGAAACTACAGTATAAGAAACAACAGCAGAAAAACAAAAAGAGAAATGAACCAAACAAGTACATATTATAATACAAAACAAAGAAATGAACATTTTAACTGAGTTAATCTGTAATTAATCACCTTTTCATCAATACAGACAAAACATTTCCAATGCAGAAACTATTTTCTACTAAATTACTGAATAAATATACAACATTTAGTCGAATTGTTTCTAGAACGCAGAGATTAGCATTAGCAACGTTTTTAGCACTGAGGTGCTATTGTAGACTAGAATCATCTTAGCAATAGGCTAACTAATTTTAGCACAACAGTCTTTTCCAGCGTTTTATGTCAACCATCATTAGTTCAGCTTTCTGCAGGTTTCAACAACACAAAGACAAAAAAACTAGTTAGCTAGGGTACGTTAGCAGCTAGTTAGCTAGTGTACGTTAGCAGTTAGTTAGCTAGTGTACGTTAGCAGCAAGTTAGCTAGGGTATGTTAGCAGCTAGTTAGCTAGGGTACGTCAGCAGCTAGTTAGCAGTAGCCACTTTGCCTTTCAGAACAAAATGAAGATGTCTGTGGATGACTCAAAAGTCCAGCAAGAACCATAAAGTTTAAGATCAATTTGTTTTCTGGTGACTTAAAGACATTTTAAGGATCCATTTTACTGACCTGTCAGTAAAATCAGGCTGTTTGGGGAGAATGTGATCTCCTGCAGCACCTTCATGATGAAACATCTCCACAAAGTGTTGAGTTTCACATCAAGAAGCTGAAGTGACAGGCAGAGGGGATCATTTCATTATTTATTACGATGTTATTTCTTCTGAGAATCATGTCGAGTTAATATTGATGTGCACAATGTGTTGCATTAGCATCTAAATCCGGCTCCACTACTTTTAAACTCGTTCTCATCTGTAATCTCAGTTTGCTGCGTCTCTTTCTTCCACACAAACAGCCATCCGCCCTGATTCTTAATAAATTGAAGTGATATTTATATCTGCCGCCAGTCGCTTCATTAGATGTAAGAGCCGTCGCCGCGGCTCACCTGCAGAGGAGTTTAAACGCAGGCGAGGCGGAGGGCCGCCGTGATAACAATGAGATAAACAAGACGGATTGAAAAGCTGCAGCCTGAAGAGCTGCAGGTAAAGAGACGGACAGAGAGGAATAACCCCGCGGTTTAATCACACACTCAACACACCATCCGTCACCGACTGACACGCCGTCTCTACTGGTTTGCTCTTCCTCTTCGCCGATGCTTTCCTCTCCCACTCGTCTTCATTTTATCTTCATTATTGTAGCAGTGTGTTTGTGTGTGGGATGTCTGACAGATTGGTGTCAGTTTTCCTCTGCAGAGACGCAGTCCTGAACTCACGCTCAGCTGCTCTGTCTTGTTACCATCTCTGAAGCGAGTAAATCTCGGAGACGCTCTCTGATTTGGAGCTTGTACTCGATAAGCTGATAAGTGCACCGCCGCTGGATTCAGGCCACATTTTAGGTTTGATAAGGGGAGACTTGCTGTCACAAATACTCCAGTTTTGCTTTAACCTTCATAGCATTGAGAAGGAACAGTTCTTCTTCAGTGGTTCTACAAGCTTCCTGGAGGCGTTTTCCTTTTCCAAACCTCACATTTATCAATAATGTGAGGTTATTCAGGCCGTTTTCACACCTCATAGTCCAGCAGAAGTGGTTTGATTTTGGTCAAAAGTTGCAATATTTGTTCCATTTTCAGCTGCTGCGGTTCCATCCGTAAACCCTTTGAGCAGCCTGTTCCCCTCCCCGCCTGTGGGGGCGCTGCACCAAGAACCACTGAAGGAAACGACCAGAAACCTCTGAAGACACTGAGCTCAACTTCAACCATGGAGTGGCATCAGACTTTAACATTTGGAAGATTTGTGTTTGGCTAAAGACCAGGAGCCATTTCTCTTGCTAGCGCTATTGTATTTACCCAGAATTCCCTGCACTGTGGTCTGTTTCCTGCTTTTGGAGCGGTCTCTGGTCTGCTTGGTGTTCACATACGCATTCAAACCAAACCAGAGTTCACTTCAAACGAACCTGTTTTTTGTTTTTAAATGGGATTTCTCATGCATTTTGATTTCTAGTCCTTTAGGTTTCCATTTGTAGTTTCCTTTAGTACTTCCTGTTTCCCCTCTTTGTAGTTTCACCCACCAACTCAATCATCAAAAAACTCAATTTCAAAAAAGTTTTTCAGCAACAAAAAATGGAAACCGCCAATCAGTTTGTGAGACTAATAGAACATAATAGGACTGAGTCAAGAGACTGAATTTAATTCAGTTTCTTTAAGTTTGAACCTTAAAAATAGAAAAACTTGATCCAGAAACTGGTGGGAAAGAAGCCAGAAGTGATTGCAAACTATGAGGATCCCATCAATGGTGGACACATTCAAGTCATTGCAGGGAAAATGAGTGATTGCTTCTCCTTTGACAGAATTACAGAAATGATGAAATTCAGCTCAGGAGTCGCATGAATTTCAGTTTACATTAAAATAAAAAAATCCATTGGTTGGGTTGGCTTCGGGCCCGGTGGGTCGCCATCAATATTCAGCTCAGGTACGGGTCTCGTATTTCAGAGTCGCTCTAATTCGAGCAAACAGTCCGATAAAGGATCGATGGCGAGTCGGGCTACATCTTGATACCGAGGTGAAAAAAAAACAGTTTGCTGCAAAGCAAAAGGGTTTCAGGTTTGGGTCAGGCAACACAGACAGGAAAATACAAAACGTGCCGAAAACCTTCAACTTTAATCCAGTCAGACTGAGAGCCAAACGGATCAAAAAGACAAACTGACCAGAATAATTGGAGAGCAGAGAATCAGTTACTTCATGCAAGTTGGTGCAGCTTTAGACTCCAAATCCCAAAGTTCAACCATTAATTTACATTAATATGATCAAATTCATGCAATAATTCATCAATATTTGAAGTATAACTTATTCAAAGTCACTTTCTTGTTTTTCTTAAAGGACTTTACATTTTTTCTTTGGTTTTAAAAGAAAAAAAATACAAAACTTGATTTTAGACCATTTTCAATTAACTTCACTCAGATTCATCAATCATTCAATAAATGGATCAAAATAAAAAGTCGATTCTCATCAGATAAAAACCTCGGATTGAAACCAGAAACCAAAATGTGGCTCAATGTGAACATTTGTTTTAGCATTTGGCCCAAACAGAAAACAATTATGAGAATCAATACAGAGAATCGGGTCACAGTGGACGACAGCGCAGGGCATTCTGGGTAAACAGCCAAAATAAACACATTAGCCTAGCGCTAGCAGCAGAAACGGTTTGTATGTTTTTGTTTGTTTTAACCCAAGACTATAGAAATCCTCCAACCGCTAAAATCTGACGCCGCTCCAGTTTGGCCACTCAGTGACTTCTTCAGGGGTTTTTGGTGCAGCGCCCCCACAGGCGAGGAGGGGAACAGGCAGCTCAAACGGTTCAGCTGAAAATGTAACTAATGTTGCAATTTTTGTCCCAAATCGAACTGAACTTTAACGCAGAAGAGGAAACGTCAGAGTGACAGACAGCTGAACCGGTCAGCGGTGCAGAGTCCAACCGGACTCCGACCCGGACGTCGAAGGTAGTTTTTGGTTCTGCTTCCATTTCAGTCTGAAAGCAGATCGAATCCTGGTGGAAAATAAAGCTTCATTTAATGGATTTAAGTTGATAAAGTTAAATGTCTAATCAGAACACTACAGGAGGCTTGAAGAACTTTCACCGGCTCCAAATCGGGTATTCTGGCCGGTCCACCTTAAACCCGGGCTTTATGCAGAGAACAGCCTGAACTGGTCATTTTAGCAGAAACTTAACCTCAGCAGTGAGGATCTGCAGATCCCTCTGGGTCCCTTCAGCCTCTTCCTCACCTCTCATTTCCACCCAACTCTGGTTTCACGGGTTTTCTTGAAAAGTTTATTCTGTTCCAGTTCGATTTGCTTTCAGAAATGATTCCTAAGCCGAACGTCACAAACTGATGTGTTCAAAATAAAATGTCTGATGCTCTATTAGACCGAAACAGAACAATCTCACTTTCAAGTGTTCATCCATCTCCCTTTATGGAAGCAAGTGAGACTTCTGGTCAATTTGCACCACTTTACATGTCATTTCTAACAGCTTCAATGGGTATTTTCCCCAGAAACCTTCCATCTGTTACTCAGCCTGAAAGTTGGGTTTTGGCATCGGATTGATTTTGTTTCCTCTTCCATACGGTCCACGTTCCCTCAGAGTTCAGGCTGTTTCCTTCAGGCAGCTGAAACATTGCAGAACGAATCTAATTTACATGAAAATGTAAAAATTTAAACAAGTGTAAAGACAGAGCCACAAAAAACCTGTTTATGCAGTTTATGCTTTATATAAGATTCGATTACTCAGAAACAGAAAACATGTTCGCCGCCTGAGAACAGCTGAAACACGCAAGACTTCATCTGAAAATGCTTATAATTACCCATTTTAACAATTCAAATGTCCCTTAAGATATAAATATACAGGCTCTTATTTCCAGCCCATCAGCTTCGAGGAAATGAATGGAGGTCTCGGATTGGCTGGTTTGAGTCAATATGGAGACAATCTGAGGCATTTTAGCTACAAAAGGATCTGAAAATCTGAGCTTAATGTTAACTTGTACAGAGACATCTGTGATTTATAACATTAGTTGATCTGGTTCCTGATGTTAGAATTATTTAATTGTTCGTTTATCTGCCACTGTTTGCATGTTAGGAGATTAAAAAGTTTCCAAGAAGAAACGGTTTGCAGCCTTAAAGAGACGGAAATAAAAGCTTCTGCTTAGAGTTGGGTTGTAACTAGTTACATTTACTCTAATAAACTTTTGAAAAAAAAAATAAAAAGAACTTTTACTGCACTTTTTACTTTTACTTGAGTAACTTTATTTTGAAGGATCTCTGCAGTTTCTGTCAAAGTTTCATCACTTTTCATTTAAGGAAGCTGATTAATTATTAATAATTATTTTGCTTTATGTTTCGTTACGTGAATCATTTTGGTCCATAAAATACCAAAACTTCCACTTAAATTGATCTTTTGGTCCTTATAAGGATGTAATATTTAAATATGAAATGATTGAGCTCAGAATATCCTGAGGAATTAAAAAACAAGCAGAAGAAGTTTGGACTGCAGCGAGTCGGATCACAGCAGGACGGCAGGAGATGACGAGTCAGCGAGTTCGGCTCATCAGTGGCAGAATAACAAGATGTTCAGAAAAAAGTTAAAACCTTCAAACCGACCTGGAAACGACCGGAGCGAACCGCTGCAGATCAATCACCACTCAAATATTAGGAAAGTTCAGCTGAAGCTGCAGAGGAAGATTTCGGTCACAGCAAACCGCAGGAAAAAGGAAAAACGGAATATAAATGTTTTAATTTCTGCAGATTTACATGTCGACTCGTTTATTTTTGGATCTTTGCAGAAGAAACCAGCTGATTGTTTCAGAGGAAGACGCATCAGCTGATCGGTTCAGGAAGGAGCTGCATCGTCTTCCTGCTGCAGGTAAAAAACCAACATTTCCTCTGCAGACTAATCACATTTCTGCTGCTGACGCTGCAGTTTTTCCAGGTAAATCAGCAGCTTGTGAAGCAGAAAAGAAGGAACTAATGGCTGTCATGCACAATCCATGAAGTTTAGTCACTTCAGGTGCTTTTTAAAACATTTATAAGTTGAATTTGTTATAGGAATATAAAGTGTATTACACACATATTAACATGTGAATAAACATCAGATCACTGAGGTCAGAATCAAACGTCTGAACCGTTAAAACAAACCAAAAATCATCTTAAGTTCCTAAAAATTACATCTAATTTTCTTCATCTACAAATTTTGCGTCTTTAACAGAAAAAAATTAATGAATTAATCCAGTTTCAGGGTGTTAAAAATGCATATTTTGGCAAATAATTATATTTTCATTTTCCCTCCGATCTGAACGGCATGAAGGTCGTTTAGTTTGCAACTTATTTTGGGTTTAACTGGGAAAAAAAACAGATAAATGTAATTTATTCTCAGTTGCTGCTTTTAAGACACTGGAAAGTATAAAAAAGAAATTAATAAATGTGGGAAAGCATTGCTTTTAAGAGATTAATATTTGTGTTGTGATTAAATCTTTTATAATTTTGCCAAAGATAAAAATAAAATCTCTCCAGCTGCAGTCAGTGGGCCGCATAAATGAGACCAGGGGCCACAAACAGCCCCTGAACCACAGTTTGCACACCGTGGTTCAGCTTGATCTCGAGATCGTCCTTCCATTAAACTTTCCTCTGCACAGTCTCAGCTCTCCAGTCGCAGCGGAGAGTCGGTGAGGTGATCCAGGAATGATTCATGTTTTCTATTATCTGTCGATGATTAATCTGGTCAAACATTCATCTCAGCTGTCAGGTTTCATTTTAACGACGAACAGCAGCCGAGTCTCATCAACGCATTAATTCATGTTTCCAGGTGAAGCAGAGAGTCGTTTCCTGTCGCTGCATCAGCAGAGCACAAACCGCAGAAAACCATCAAATCAGCTCAGAGTTCAGAGGTCAAATAATTCAATCACAGTATAAAAGTTTAGATTTTCATACATGAAGCAGCTGCATTTAGAAAGTTAGTGACTCCAACGACGATACATAAACGAGTACAAACTAACCCAAAGGTCAAAGGTCATACCAACACAGGTTTGTACAACCTTTCTACCGTATTCGGGACATGATAGATAAAGGAACAAATTTCTGCCAAAAGGCTCAAATTTTGAGATTAATTTCAGATATTAGCTCCACCCGGCTCGAGTCGCCCCGGAGGCGGCAGCAGACGGAGAAAACCAACACACCATCTGAACCCAGCAGCCGGGGGGCGCTTCATTTACGCTACAGCGCGTCCCCCTGTAACCGAACACAACCGCCTGCAGCTGATCCACCATGCTTATGAGGACCGGCATTCCCAGGCGACTCCGACCGATCCCAGGCGACTCCGTCCGATCCCAGGCGACTCCGTCCGTTCCCAGGCGACTCCGACCGATCCCAGGCGACTCCGTCCGATCCCAGGCGACTCCGTCCGATCCCAGGCGTCTCCGTCCGATCCCAGGCGACTCCGACCGATCCCAGGCGACTCCGACCGATCCCAGGCGACTCCGACCGATCCCAGGCGACTCCGACCGATCCCAGGCGACCCCGACCGATCCCAGGCGACTCCGACCGATCCCAGGCGACTCCGTCCGATCCCAGGCGACTCCGTCCGATCCCAGGCGACTCCGACCGATCCCAGGCGACTCCGTCCGATCCCAGGCGACTCCGCCGATCCCAGGCGACTCCGTCCGATCCCAGCCGACTCCGACCGATCCCAGGCGACTCCGACCGATCCCAGGCGACTCCGGACCGATCCCAGCCGACTCCGACCGATCCCAGGCGACTCCGACCGTTCCCAGGCGACTCCGTCCGATCCCAGCCGACTCCGACCGTTCCCAGGCGACTCCGACCGATCCCAGCCGACTCCGACCGATCCCAGGCGACTCCGACCGATCCCAGGCGACTCCGACCGATCCCAGGCGACTCCGACCGATCCCAGGCGACTCTGACCGACACGCCGAAACAAACGCACCTCGAAAAGGAAAACTTGTTTTTACTCTCCACTACGCCTCGGATCTAATTTATAGTTGTGATGAAAAAAAAAAAAAAGAAGCATAATTTTCTAGTAAATTAGATTTCCATTTTCCAGCACTGATGAGATTGTGATTGAGGGTGAACTGGGACACTAATGAGTCCATTACCTGAGCCACAACTCCCAGAATGCAACTGGTAATGATGCTGGGACAGCGACACATGCTCAGAGTCTGAGACGGGAACGAAAACAAACCACAGCCGGAGAGGAAAGAAATTATATCTCAGTGGAAAACTGATTAAAGAGAGAAAACAGTAAAATTACCCAATTTAAGAAAAAATATATAAATGGGTTAAATCATCCATTTAATCTCACAATGAAAATCCGTAAATTTTCCCAGTTACTGATCTGGAATCTGACAAAGTGATAATTATACCTCAAATAGTCAGTATTAAGTATGTAGACAAATTGAAAACCAAGAGAAAAAAACAGGCAGACAACGAACGCAAGGAAACCGGATTTATGCATTTATGAATCTGTAATAATTGTTCTGTTTCAACCCTACTGAGCGACACTGGATGATCACTGGAAGATCACTGGGTGATCACTGGGTGATCACTGGATGATCACTGGATGATCACTGGATGATCACTGGATGATCACTGGATGATCACTGGATGATCACTGGGTGATCACTGGGTGATCACTGGGTGATCACTGAATGATCACTGGATGATCACTGGGTGATCACTGGATGATCACTGGGTGATCCTTCCTGCGCAGGGCAAACACAAAAGACGACAAAGTCACCTGTGACCTGCAGGGACCCACATGGCTCTATGGTCACATGGCTCCTGCAGGTGTGTTGAGTGCAGGTGTGTGGTCGGGTGAAGCCGGTTGCTTCTGTCACCAACTGCGGTTGTATGAATCCCGACGACCGACACAACGTTTGGTCCCTCAGAATCCTTGCTTCTCGCGAGAAGGTTGAGGGATTGAACGCCAGGTGCCATGTAGAGTCAGGTCGGTCCCCAGCAGGTCACAGGGGATTTTGTTGTGGAGTTATATTTTTGGGGCCCATTAACTTAACTGTTTATGTAATTTTTCATTAATTCTTAATTTTTGGCATTCCTAGTCTTCCGTATTTATAGGCTAAGTATGCACATAAAAAAGGAGAAAAGTTTCATATTTATTCAAAAGTGACACAATCTCAATCCATTTGTCTAAATATAAACACATTTTACAAACGACTTCAGATACGGGGGGAGGACTGAGAGTTGCTCTCGTTTCCTGTCATTTATTTACTCCCGTATTTACTCCTCGTCCATCTTCATGAAGATTCAACAGCACAAGGCGACAGCCTCCACCCAAACACTGAGATCCACAGGAAGTGAAAGACAAACAGTACAAAACGAAAGTCAATATACTATTACGCACAGTCATGCAAACTGCCAACGTAATGTTTATTAATAAGATATAAATCAGTTTATGGACCACCTGTAAATAAATGAGCCTCGTCTCTCCACTATCTGCTCTTAATAACAGCTTGTTGAACCGAGGGACAAAAAAAATCTGTAAAAGTGTAATTAAACCAACAGAGTCTTTCAGATAAACGCCGGGTTTAGGAGGAAAACACTCTCCATCACTGTCAGAGGAAGAGGAGGAGACAAAAGGACTAATATTAGTTTTATCTCGGCAGAAAGAGGAAGAGAGGAGAGACAGAGAAGTGTATTCTGGAAACAGAGCCAGGTGAAAGAAGTTTCATTAGAAAATAAAAAAAGATAATTCCAGGAGTAAAGGAAACTGAAGGGGAACAAAAACCTCATTGATTAGGAAGAAGAGAAAAGGTGTGATGAAGATGAAGGTTAAAAAGGAGACGGGAAATGAGCCTTTTCCTTCCTCGGCATATGATCGATTACCTGATCATTGTCTGTGATTGGAGCTCTGGCACCGCTGGGCCGGTTTATTGGCCGGCCGTCTGGGCTTCAGGCCCGGTCAGCTAATCGGTTGACCGATTGATCAGCCGGTCCTTCAGGTTGCGCCGGCCAATCAGCAGACGACCAACCGTTCGGAAATTCATTAGACGACGTTAGCCGCGCGTTTGAAAGGGGTCGCAGCGGAGGCCGCCATCTTTGAGTTCAGTTCACAGAAAATCAATCATAACGCTTCCACACTTCAAAAAACACTAGAAAGAAGCACAAAGAAAATACATTACAGGAGGTTAAAGTTTATGTCTCCGTTCACAGAGAAGCAAGAAAATCAAAATATAAAAATAAAAAAACAAACTAACTAAACACCAGTTTTTCTGTCCCAACGGTTCTGCTTCAAAATGTAACTTCTGGCCAACAAACTCTGATATCCAAGCGAGAAGGAAGAATTCTGTATTACAGATAAAAATGTCCCGAGAATACAGCCCTGAGGAACCCCAAATTAGATTATTTTGTTTCCATTTTGCTCCCTTGGCTTTATATTCTTATTGAGGCCTTAGTCCTGGTGGCGGTGGTCGCAGGTTCAATTCCTGCTGGTGAAATTTGCCTCACATTTTCCTCCCTGCGTTTCCTGTCAAACTACTTTCACATAAAGGCCAGTAGAGCCAACAAAACCTTTAAAAACGCTTTAAATAAGACAAATTTACGGTGTTTGTAGTTGGTGAGATTTTGTGTTTTTACAGTGCAGAAAGTTTTTAAAGTTTTCTGTCCAAATCTAAAGTTTGTATATTTCATTTTTCTGGGCCACTGCTATCAGATTCCAGGTCATCTCCTGAGTGACTCCAGCATGTAGGTGACATTATTTAAAATCCATTTTTAAATTTATTCGTGATTTTTCCACAGCAGCTGCAGAGGGAACCGGACCGAACCCGCTTCAAACCGGACCCGCTTCCAACCGAACCCGCTTCAAACCGGACCCGCTTCAAACCGGACCCGCTTCAAACCGGACCCGCTTCCAACCGGACCTGCTTCCAACCGGACCCGCTTCCAACCGAACCGGTGTCAACGGCAAGACTTGAGTTTCTCTGTTAAGATTAAGATACATGAGATTTATTTAAAATGGTGTTCACCTCCGTGTGTGTGTGTGTGTGTGTGTGTGTGTGGTGTGTGTGCGTGTGTGTGGGGGTGTGTGTGTGTGTGTGTGTGTGTGTGGTGTGTGTGTGTGTGTGTGTGTGTGTGTGTGTGTGTGTGTGTGTAAGGATGTCCGTCTTGTTTCCTGCTGTAATTACACGCGTCGTATCAGAATGTTTTCCTCCACACACTTCGCCGTGTTTGTTTGTTCGCCGTTTTATCAAGAGCTCATGAATTATTGAGCTCCATTTTGGAAGCCTTATCACCGTTCCCATGGCAACCGGCCCGTCAGGACACGCTTCGACAAAAACGAGCTCATGATAACAGCGTGAAGGGGCAGAAAGAAACAAACAGCCCAGCAGGTAGATCAGCCAGGTGAGGGTGGGGGCGTACAACCGGGATCCACCGGGATCCACCAGGATCTACTGGGATCCACCGGGACCCACCGGGATCTACTGGGACCCACCGGGATCCACCGGGATCCACTGAGATCCACTGGGATCCACCAGGATCATATCTACTGTTTTCTGGTCCACTTCCTTTGATTTTTCTCTTAGACGTTTGAGATCTCAAGATAAAGGGCATCATAAATAAAATCTATTATTTTATTTCTAAATGACAAAACAAGCAGATATAAAGTAAGAGAACAAAGCTTGTGTAGAAACAGGAGGTCTCACTCTGGTCATACCTAGAGAAGCAGCAGAAGTCTAATCACATTTCCATCGCCACCCTAAGTTTCCTGCCGTTACTAAAAGCCCATTACTTTAACTTTTCCCCTTCAACACGTCACCTTGTTACCATGGTCACGGTAATTATGTCGGCTATATCGGCTGTAAGGCCTTTAAAGCCCAGAGGCGAAAAAGCTGCAAACTCAGGAAAACTGCAGTCTGACTTACAACCCCACTAAACAACTAATCAGTTAATTAGATAAAATAATCAATAACATGAGTTACAGCATTATATTCTGTATCTACATCAGTTTAAAGTGTTTGTGTTTGCCAATTTATGATCCTTGGAGGTGAAAACACAGAAGCTTGACCCGGTTTGGTCAAATTAAAGCCATAAATTGTGTTTCCATTAAGGCCTTATTGACTGCTTTTGCTTTATTCCTGCAGAGACGAGGTTTTCTGGTAAACGACTCGCCACCAGTATGATGGAGGAGCTGAAAGCCTTGTGAATATTTATGCTTCTATATAACGACGGCGGCCATCGCCTCCATAAATCACTGTCCTGTAATGGCGGCGGCGGCGTGGCGGCGGCGGCGGCGGCGGCGGCGGCGGCGGCCTTATCGGAGCAGACGCTGATCCGCTGACCTTTGGCAGCAGGAGGAAAAACTCTCAGGAGGAATCCACTTTGCTGAGCTGTGATGATAACAACGTCCAACTCGCTTTTCACTCCATTTCCATTAAAAAGCTTTTTACACCAAAACTTCCTCATTCTAAACTCACAGCCTTTCATTCTGCAAACTCTCAGCAGCTGGTTTCTAATCCATCTGTTCAGATTCTGACTCAGCAGGACAGAAAGAAAAAATTTAATAAAAATTCAATACTGAGAACAAAAAGTCTAAATTACAAGGAATCAAGATACTAAAAAATAAAGTCACAATATTGCAATAAACCAAGAACATCAAAATAAAGCCAGTTTTATTTCAGGCTTTATTTCAAATGCACTTTAATTTAATTTCTTCTATTCAGCAACTTAAGAGCTTCACCTTTTCTAATATGTCATAAATATATTTAAGTCAAAAATGAGGAAAAAAATACATTTTTGTTTATTTAACAGCCGAAACAAAATGATCATTTAGATTTCGAAGAAAATGGCGGCTTATCAATTAATCAATCGCTGATCTATAAGAAGTCACCATGAAGTCTGCTGAAGGACAGATTGTCCCAGAAGTTATTGGGATTAACGATAATATTGTTGTTTTAAAACCATTTTTAATGAATATAAAATAACGAACATTTGCAAAGATCAATAAACTTTAATAAACATTAAATGCTGGAAGTGAAAAACATTTTAAATATCCTAAATAAATAAATTATAAATAATAAAATCAATCATAAAATCTCTTTAAAACCAAAAACAGTCAAATTGAAGAATCATCTTGGAAAAAAGCTAAATTTATTTAATTTAATAAATACAACTAAGTGATTTATTGTGACAGGCTTATCAATCAACTCAATCAATAACTTACATCCCTCTTAAAACACAGATTATGAATTAGTGCTGAAGCTCAAGCCTTCTGTCAGGCACGGTGGAGGACGCGTCATGCTGTGGCACCAAAATATCACATGTAAATAAAATGAGTTATTCTTAGGATTTGGTTTTCGTTCTCATTTGAATCTTTCTGCGGATTTAATCTCCTTCCGGCTCGCCGATAAAACTGAGCTCAATGTGAAAAAGAAAGATTTGATTTGAAACAAACGGAAAGCCGCCGGAGCCTCTTCCTCTGTGATGCATGACGCCTGATGCGATGTTTTTAATCAGAGCGGGCCGAGCCCGGTTCTGTCCTTGTGTTTTATTGATCCGGCCCGGATGGCTGCCGAGCAGGAACAGAACCGGCGGCCTCATTGATCACAGCGCCGCGGATTAACATATTCATTTCAGCTGGCATTTAGCTGGCCAGAGACAGATGGAGGAAGGATGGAGGTAAACGAGGAAGAGGAGCCGCTTTTTAATATCTCACTGAAATGGTTTTTATGCAGCGGCCGAGCGAAACGTTAGAAACGACATTTTAAAACATTTAAAGGCGATTCCGTGTCCGTGGAACAGTAAAAGCTTCGGCACTAATTCAGCTCCGTATCGTCAACATTATGACTGCTCAGCCTGAGGAGTTGGACTGCGTAAAGTGCAGCAGCAGCAGCAGCAGCAGCAGCAGCAGCAGCAGCAGCAGCAGCAGCAGCAGCAGCAGCAGCAGCAGCAGCAGCAGCAGCAGCAGCAGCACTGCAGCTCGTCGCAGCACGCTGCTGCAGACGAGCTTTACTCATCTGACTCCCGTCACTTCTAATACTCTGCAGGAAGCTTCTGCAGACTCTGGACACAAATGAAACCGCCGCGGCGCATCACTCATGGCCCCTAATGGCTTGTTAAAGATCAAATTACTCCAATCTGTGCTGCGTGTTGAGAAGCCGGTTAGAAAAAGTCTGATTTTCAGACTTAAAATGGATCAAATAAACATAATGTGTAGAAATTTGATCCACATAAAGATGGTAGCAGTCAATTTAATCTGCTCCATTTACCTGAGTCACTTTTATAAAAGAAATGTAGGCGATGGAGTCGTTTCATCAAACCTTTACTGGAGTAATATTTTAATATTTTAATGACTCCAGTAAAGAGTCATGACTTCCTGCTTTCACTCAAAGCCATTAGATGGAAGAAAAGAAACACATTTTAAGAACATCGAATCGTTTTGGAGTCATTTATAGGCCAGTGTCAAACTGACTGCTCACTTTCTTCTCCTACTGCTCTCCAATTTGCAACATTTCAACATTCTCAGTTTTGTTTCCATAGAAACGACACCTGATCTGGTGATAAATTAAACAAAAACAGTCATTAACAAACCATCGTTATGCTTTATTTTCCATTTTAGTCTTTAAAAAGTACCAGATGTTTTACTAATTAAACTAAACGGTGACTCAGCACTTTAGCAGCATTTTGTTGAGCTTTAAAAACTCGTTTATGTGAGAATAAATAACAAGATACAAAACTTTATTTAGGACTCAAGGTTTCGCTGACACGGTCTCTGCGCTGAACACCATCCCAAAAGGAGCACACACACACACACACACACACACACACACACACACACACACACACACACACACACACACACACACACACACACACACACACACACACACACACACACTGAATTCACTTTCTACATGTCAAAGTTCGCAGTAACAGATTTATCAATTGTAAACACAATTCCAGTGAATGTTTCACCCTTGAACCCTTAGAAGCCTAAACATATGCAGGAAACTTTGCGTTGCCATGGCGATGTGACTCACTGTCGTCTCAGGCCAACAGGGGCCATTTTTCTACAGAAATATATTTTTCCCAGTAGAATTACATAAAGCTGCCACTTCTGAAAGTTCACATCTCATTTTCTTAGAGGATAAAATGAGTTAATCCAAAGTGACGACAGATAAAAACGTTTTCTAGCGACAATCCTTGAATATTTTAGACACAGAGGGGATTTATTCACGGCCATCATCAACACTGAGGCAAAGAAATTATGGAGTTTTATGTTTTTTAAATTGAGATGTAAAAATAAAAAGATGTAAAAGAAATAGTTTCCTCTACTTTCTCTGATTTAGAAAGGAAAAATCAGTTTTGCAATCTTATACATTAAAAAGTCCTCTGGTGTTCATTACCTCCCCTATAAGAAAATACATTTCATTAAAACTTATTAGATGAGCTTTAAATTTGGTGAGGCTGAAATTTGCCCTGCAGATGAAGAGAAAAGGTCGCGTCAGTAAAATAAAGCTACTTATTGGAAGGAATAAGTGACTTTGAGTCGGTGTCGTTGCTGGAGGAGAAGCAGAGCGGGCGCCAGCCTGCTAACCTGCCCGGTTTATTTAGGAGGCCATTTTGCCTTTGATTGATAGATGATTGAGAGAGACAGGAAGAGAGTCAGGAAACGGAACGAAAGGTCAAAACCAGGAAGGATATTTTAACCAAGAGTGGCATGAAGCTAAACTCTGCAGCCAAATAAAGAACCATCAACATGTCGTCTGTTGGTTCACTGAACATTGTTAGCTTTAGCTGATTAGCAGCATAAGTTAATTACCTCATTACCTCGTTAGATACAATGTTACACATTTATCTACTTTTTGGTGGTTTGAAGCTGAAGGAAGCAACTTTCATAAATGTTTTTTGCATATTTGTTAAAACTGTTGCCATGTTGTGACAGTTTGCTATGAGAATCATTAATATATATTATTATTACAATTATTATCAGAAGAAATGCACCAGAAACCTCCAATCAGAGCCAGGAGGAGGGGCTTAGCGCTGACAATCAACCTCGAAACAACTCACCATTACAGGACAGCTGCTTATCCATGGGGGCTATGCTAACTAGCCTTAGCATTCCCAACTGGCTATGCTAGCTGCAGCACAATATGAAACAAACTTCTAGAAAACTGCAAAACAGCTGAAACGTTGATTAAAAACTCCTGTTAGTTTCTATATTGATCAGCATATTTATGTGTTTTGATGATTTTGATGATTATATAATGTGTTTGTTTATGTTTTCATGACATAAAGCACTTTGAACTTCCTTGTTGCTGAAACGTGTCAAACTCGAGGCTCGTGGGCCAAATCCGGCCCGCCGCTGCCATTTCTGTGGCCCTCTGGACTCTAAACACTAAGTTTGCTTAAATATTCTATTAATCAAATCAATGCAGTTTTTATCTGTTTAATGCCGAATTATATCAGTTCAGCCAGTTTCCTGTGAATCATCATGGAAATCCGCCCAAAATCAGCAAATCCCTGCAAATACATAAAATTTGGCCCAAAACCAAAATGAGTTCCTGAAGTTTTCCTCTGTATTTTGTAAAAATACGTCAAAGTGAAAAGATGTTCTTGGCATTAACTGATATTGAACAAGTCATTGAACACAAAGATGGATTACACCAATACATTTTGCCACGACTGGTCCTGTGAAAACATTCATAATCCCAATATGGCACAGATGAAATGAGCCTGGCAGCTTTAAGAGTTTTAGTTTCTGAGAGCAAAAGTCTAAAGTTGCGTCAGACGTGAAAACGGTGAATTGCTCTCCAGCTCCGGACTGGATGTCGTCTCAAGCAGCAGCTCCGGAGAGTCCGGCGCATTCATTACAAGTTTTATAAGCTACATCTGCAACAGCAGGAAGGCGTCTTTGTTCACGCTCCCCCGCAGCGATACGTTTAGCTCCCGCTGAGCGTTTTTCCAGGAGCAGATCTGAGGTAAGTGGAACAGGTAGCCGTGGCAGAGATCATCAAACACCATATTTAGACTTCCAGCACTTTGCAGAGTTATAGCATAAAGAGAGGAAGAAGCCCAGGCGCTTCGGAGGGTCGACATAAAACCTGAGATCAGCAGGAGATGCAGCTGATGAGTTTCTAAAGGGTTGTCACGGTAACGGAGGCTGTAACACAGAAACCAATGAAAACCTCGATGTGACGATAAGCAGAGTTTATCCAGAGCATCGTTTACTGTGGTAAACATTTTGTTTCCATCCGTTTTCTACTGATTTGACCAAATTTACACTTAAAATAAACAACATTAAACTTTTCAGCAAAATATTTGAGCTTATTTTCAGCAGCAGCTTCATTATCAGATTATTTTCCATTTATAAGATATTTTTCCCAGAAACCAAATAATTTGCTAGAGGAAATATTAAATTATCAATATTAAGGATTTACTTAAAATGAATTCCTGCACCTTGCTAAAAAAATACTTTTAAGTTTGTATTTTTAAATTAAGACAAAATAGATATTTGAGTTAAGAACCAGACAAAAATAGATTTGGTGTTTTTGCAGGAGAGAGAAAATGTTTTTCCTTTCCAAACCTTTTATTTCTCACACCAGATGGAGAGAAATTTACTGAAATAAAAGTTTATTTTCTTATTTTTCAAACTGCAGCAGCTGATTTGTTTCCCCTCAACCTGCAGAAACTCAACCTTATGAAGTGTTTGGTGAAAATATCGTGGTACACTTGAAATTAGAAAACAATCTTAAAAGAAACTTCAACAGCAAATATGAGCATCTTTTTGGTCCATAATTTCAGAATATTGTTACTAGATTGAGTGAAATTATGTGACAGGAGATTAAGAAAAGTTTTGTCCTCTTTCAAGTTGGTACCAAGATATTTGCACAAGAAACCAAATAAGATTTTTGACATATTTTGTGTTTTTGCATCCTTTGCTGTGCAGGACAATTTCTTGATGCATTCAGACGTATTTTAATTAAATGTTTCCTGATTGAGTGCAAACAGGACACAGCAAATCATTTGAAGCCTGGATGAATAAATTTAAAGAAACCCTAAAATTATTCTGCAAAATCCCACAAACTCACAACTGATTTTATTGAAAGTGAAAATGGGAGGATGTGTGACCTCGTGTTTCTGTTTCACAGGCGTCAGAAAATCCACATCAACAGGTTTGAACCTGAAGCCAGAAGATCGGTTTGCTACAACGTCAACACTTTAGAAAATGTTGCTTCAAATTGGGAGATTTCTCCACCTGTCAGAGAAAAAAGGGAAATGTCAAAATTTCTTAAAAATGAGGGAAGCACAGAGCAGAAGTCAGGTTTCCTCCTGACTTCATCTGAGTGGGACGACGCAGTAAACAACCACGACCTGCACAAACCGACGGCTCTGCAGATATGAAAGCCTCCAAATCTATTTAGTGCGTCTCAGAGGGAACAGATCTGTTGTGTTCAGGCTTGTTTTTGTTACGATAAACATGAAAGTTTGAAACATATTCTGATTTGCTTTTAGTAAAATGCTCCGACTGCAGCCACAAAATGGAACGAATTGATTTGTTTCACTTCTAACTTACTGAATAAATCTGTTAATGACATTCAAATTCATCAAAAACTTTTCATTCTAGCATTCAGAGTTCGAATGAAGAATGCAAAATAAATTAAGAAACTACAGAAACACAGTAAGTAAAAGGGAAAAGTTGGCTCTGAAGCAGAGCAGTAAGGAACAAACTGTGACCAGAAATGTTGCCACCCTGAAGGACGGCTTGAGGACAAATCGATTGTATCCGAGGACTCAGAGTTCCTCGAACCAAGCAGAGAAAGTCAGAGATTTTAGGATTAGTTGTCTTTAGAGCTTAAATGTGCTTCCATGAAATGTTTTTAAAGCTGGACCGACTGCAGGAAGGAAGTGAACAGTAACAGGAAACCCATCGACGGAGCGCTCAGTCGCTCCACAAACCAAACGTGAAGCCGGTTGGTCGGTTTGTCGATGTTTCCTGCATTCAGAGCGATTTTATGCTGATGACTGGATTCTGTTTCACCTGAAAGGACAAAGTCGATTGACTTTAGACAATGATAACTATGAAATCTCACTTATTGTACATTTATCAAACTGAGAAGTTACTCCATATGTACTTTCCAAATATTAGTTTTGTGTACATTATATATCCAAATTGTGGTGCACAAAGTGGATCTAGTCCTGGAAGAGTTTTTCTTACTGACTCTTGTTTTTTTTCTCCAGGAGTAAAAAACCCATTTTAATTCCACTGAGCAGAACCAAACAGTGGTTGTAAATGGAAACTACTAAGCAAACATGTTGGCGTTAAGCTGCAGAGCCGCGTCAGGCCAGAATCCATCGCATCAAGGATCATTCGATTCGCAGAAGCAGAACCGACCCGGTGAAACCACCTCCAGTCGTGGCAATAGTGATCGGAGAAAACCACAGTGATCCATGTTGATAAGCCTGAATGGAGCCTCCATGCAGTTGCCATGGGAACCGGCAGCACAACAGCATCGGAGTAGAACATTGGTCGGACTTCTCCCTGGAGTCTCGATGGTAAAGCTGAGCGAAACCAAATCAGCAGATCCACCCGCTGCTGCGAGCGCCGAGGCTTCCCATCCATCAGCCCGTCAGACGGACTCAGAACCGAACCGCCGCGCGTTTACCCAAACCTGCAGAGAGGCAGGAAGCACCGGCAACATTCTGAACAGACGGATCCGCAGCCTGGCGTTGATCTCTGAAAGTATAGTTCACCACTGACATTTAAAAAAATTACCTTTCCTTCAATGCACGTGTGTGTGTGTGTGTGTGTGTGTGTGTGTGTGTGTGTGTGTGTGTGTGTGTGTGTGTGTGTGTGTGTGTGTGTTTAGCATCTGAAAGCAAAAGCTCGCCTCCAGGTATTAACCAAGTCAGGCCTCATTACCCCCACACACACCAGCCTTCAGTCCCCTTCTCCTTTCACCTCCCATTCCCTTTTTCATTCCGTCTTTCTCTCAACCGTGAAATCTGTTCAATCTCTCCAGTCTGCTGGGCTCCTGCAGCCACAGTGACTACAGTTCACTCAGACGGAAAACCCAACCAGAGACACAAACCGTACACACCGAATAAAAACTTCATGCTCTGAAGTTAAAGCAAACCAAAACCATCTGCTTTTAGTTCAGTTAGAATTTGTTCATTTGTGATTTCCGCGAGTCGGAACAGGAAGTGATCCGCGCCATCTTGGTAGGCGAGAGCAGCGCAAATCATGTTCGCCAAACGTTTTGAGTCTTCCTTCCACAAACTGATGACAGTTTCAGTTCTTTTAAGAGGAAGCAGCCAGACTATTGTGAGAGGTTTGGGGAAGGAAACCCAAAAGGTTTGACAGTTTAAACAGAAATGTATCCGAGATCGACCAAATGTAAATGCAACAGTTTTATTTTAACAATATTGCAAATGTGTAGTTTGTCAAAACTGGTTTATTTGTTCCTCAAATTCATTTGGTTTAGTCAAAAGTTAGTTTCTCCTGACATTTATCACTATGGAAATTATAAGCTGCTGCTATTGGCGGTTGGTGGTTACCGTAGCAACCAGTAACTGACATATCCTCCTCTTTTCCTATTGCATTTCTTGGGATCAGCTCTTTTTTCTTTATAGGCATTATATTTAATTTAATGTATAAGGTTACGTTAACCACTTGTTCTAATAAATACGAGAGTTTTTGTTGTAAAGTCAATGTCCTGGAGCTGAGACACAAATGAGGGTCACAGATGTAAAACTTTGGAAACTGAAGAAAGTTTTTTTTTTTTTTTTTTTTAAATAAAAATGTTATCCATCTTTCTGGCAAATGGAAATATTTTTGATATTTCTCACACAACAAGAAAAGTTTGGTCTGGTTTAACTTCAGACTGAGAAGCAAAATGTTTGTGTCTTTATTCAGTGAAGGCAAATATGTGGTTTTGATTGCATGTTTGCTCTATGTAAATGTCCATGTGAGAAAACAAACAATGGGAAGAAATCAAAGCCTGTCAGACAACCTACTGACGACGTCCGTCGCCCACGCGGAGCTGCATGAAACGGGAGCTTCTGTTTGACATTAAAGGCTGCGTTATTCGCAGAAAAATCAAACCGAACCGCAGAAGAATATGGACTTAAAGAAGCATAATTCTGCTGTCAGCAGACTAGAAAGGAGGAGAAAGTACATCCTGTCATGTCTCTGCTCACGCTCCCAGCTTGCTCAGTGGGCTTTAATGTTAAAAAGCAGGAGGAGAAATAAAAATAAACTCGGTCATTCTACAAAACATCTTCAGAGTACATCGCGGCATTATCCACAAGAAGAGCCCAGTTATTTTTATGACTCTCGCTTTAACTGCTTATTCTGAAACAACCACTGCATCGCTTTCAATGGGGATTCGTTGTTTTTTCCATTCCATCATTTTATTAAAGGTCTTAAAACATGATGCATGAAACAGCAGCAGGTTGAAAAAGAAATCCAGAATATTCTGACTCATAATGACATTTAATGCATGTTTTCAGTTCCCATCTTTGAAGGATGATTACCAATAAATTACCCATTTTAAGCAAATATTTATATAAGCAAATAAGGTATTTACTATATAAAAATATATTTTAGCTAAGATGTTTTTATCTGGTTAGGCCTGTATGCTAAATGTTCCTCTAATTTTACAAAAATCACAATAAATTGAGAATTTAGCGCTGGATAAGTTATCTAAAATAAAGTATTTCATTATCATTGCATACAATAAAATATCTTTTAACCCAAATGCACAATAAAATCCAAAATTCAAAGCAACATCAGATTAACTCAAGTTACACACAAACAGCAGGATCTGAGGTAAAATAACTGTAATCCCAGCTGGTTCTGACCCGCATGCAGAGTCCAAACAGCCAAAGTCATCTGGTCCAACCAGAACCACCAGCTCAATGTTCGCCCAGCCAGAATCAGATTAAACTGGAAAATCTCCCTCATCTCAAACATTTATTTATGAAGCTCAGATTCACAGGAGGAACATTCCTGCTTCATAAAGACTGAAATCCAAATCAGTTCAGTTTATTTACGACGAGGGTCGACTGGAAGCTGATTGGTTCCCATCGAGCTACAGGCAATTTAATCCAGTCTCACTGGCATGTTTCCAGTCTGATCCCAGTAGAGAAACAATGCAGCCAACTGGTAAAACGTCCCAGCAGGTTGCAGAGTCACTGACTTGGAGGATTAGATTTTCCTGGATGTAGCAACAGCAGAAAGATCGCTTGTGTTTTGTGGTTGACTTTACAGCAAACCCTGGAACCGAGCGTGCATGAGGCGACAGTGGAGAGAAAAACTCCCCTTTGAAGGGGCAGCATGTGTTTTCCAGTCACAGTTCCATTTTACAGCACAATCAGGGAATTATGTTAGCTTCAGTTGATAAAATAATGCTACATATATCAAATAACTTAAAGAAAGTTTCCCTTATAATTTAACGTTTCCCTTGAAATTGGGCGTCTGTCTCTTTAAGAAGCTTCTGCTCGTTCTGAAGGAAGTCATCCCAACATGGCTCCTCTATTAACCCTTAAAAACATTTTACCAGCATTTCATGGAGAAGTAGCTCCTATAACGAGGTCAACAGATGTGTTTGCTAATTGCTGGCCTGGAGGAGGAGCTGTGCCTCGGAGGCGGGGCTTGGTCCACCCAGGTGTTTTACACAGCTGATGGTTCCCATGGAGATTCAGGAATACCTCAATTTAAAGCAACAGCAGGTATGTTTTGATAAGGGAATAACCTAAAGCTCAAAGAAGTAGATTTTACATGACACTGCCTCTTTAAGTAGAGCAGCCATGTTGTGATGTGTGAGAAAGAGACCAGAATAAAGATAATTTGTAGAGTATTAATTGATTTATTGGAGGATCTGACGTTTGTTGGACCAAACAGAGTTTGAACGAGTCGGGCTGAGGACGGTCTCCTCCAGTCAAAGTGGCGTTTGCGTCTCTGCGGACTCGCATGGCGAACGCTGCTGCGCCGCTTCGTTTCTGCCGTTAATCTCTCGCTGCAGAGCGAGTGGGCAGGTCTGGACTCACCTGAGTTCATCCATTACAAACAGAGCCGGTTTCAGTCATCCCGCCTGGTTGGACTCCTTCATGACATTAATAACCCTCCAGCTATTCTGTGTGCTGACCCAGATTTCTTAACGACTGCACTAATGTTGTGAATTTATAACGGCATCGACACCTCGTGGATGTTAGCGACGGCCTTTTTGTCATTTATTTTGCGCATGCGATGGTTTAAATGGGAGAAGCGAGACAGACGGCTGTTTTCTCGCCGCCTGGCTGATGATTATCAGTAATGATGACAGAACATGAAACACTGGTGGAGGCTGAGTTTGTTGTTTCTGGAAACTCGATCTGCTTTCGCTGCCAAATGTGTCGTGACACATTTGGCTGGACGATAAACTGTCTGAAAAGTTATTGTGATAAATTATAATATTGTTTTGAGGCCATTTTAAAGTAAAGCAACTACGCTGGCAAAACAAAACCAGATTCATAAACTTTCAATTCCACTGAATATTTCACACTGGAAATGGAAAATACTTTAAATATCAATAATAAACAAAAAGTAAAATGAAGTTTAGTTGAGACCAAGACACCAAACTGAAGTTTTATCATCCAGTTTTTAGTAGAAAGAAAAACAATAAATTATGCAAATTATTTTAACTTATGCAATTAATTCTACATATTTGCTGGAATCTGGAATTAAACGTGTTTTAATTCCAGCTTCGTACGTCTGGTGACTGAAACTTTTGCCCGGATTAGATGGAGAACGATTAGACAGCAGTGATCACATTTAGGTCTGGACTTTGACTGGGCCATTTTAGTTCCAGTTTTTAACCAGTAAAAATGTTTTGAATCAAGTTTCACATCCATTTCCAATGAAATATATTTGTCATTTTAATGTGACATAATTTTGTTTACAGTGGCTTCATAATATATTTTGTTTATTTGGGATTTTTAAAATGTCTTCCAGTCTTAAATGCTGATGAGAAATTGATCTGCAATAATGTGTTATTGCATTATTAAGTTATAATAACTATATTATAGTTTATCTTGGATCATTTCTCATCCAGGAAAAGTTATTATGAAAGAAACTCCATGAATACCAGGGAGTAGAAAACTTTCTCATTTAAATCTGGGAAAATCTTGAAGCTACATAAAATAGTTTTTGCTCCATGCAGTAACGGTGAATAACTCCACATCTCGCAGGAAAACTGAGATTTTTCTGCCATTTTGGTCCCAATTTCCTCCTGAGAATCTGAAGGCGCCTCGTTTACCTGGATGATCGTCCTGGGAGACGCTGCATCCACGTGTGGCGAGGAAACGTCCAAAATCTAAGGAGAAACTTTAAAACCCTCTTTATTCTAAACAACTGAAATCACTTGCATGGAAAGAAAGACAGAAAGTGATTTAAGTTTCTAGCAATCTCTCCAAAACCATCATTCTCAGGTTCTGCTCCAAGGAAGGAAATATCAGAAACATTTCCACGGTTCTGTGCTTCACTGCTGGAGACGGCATGAAATTAATTTAAATTAGTGCAGGTCTTCCTCCTCCTTGTTAATGCTCACCATTAGCAGGGAGGTTAATGGCCGTTCAATCTGACCTGAGAACAGAAAACGTCTTCAAATTTCTGCTGCTCCTGAAATTCAGATCCACGTTTATTACCGGAACGCCAGGGATTAATCAACGTCTGACCCAAACTGGCAATGAAATTTCATGCATTCTTGAAGGTTGGCATGTTTTCCTGGCAGACATTTTGACTCCATATGCTTGTGGATTCATTAATACTAATCATGCCTCTTGGCACCATTACATGGCTCTGGTTCTGCTGGTGATGAAATGAGATTTTTTTCCAGGTATTTGTTGAATCATCAGGAGATTCTTTACCCGTCAAACAGCGAAGACACGGGAGCCTTTGCTGCTCAAGTCTTCATTTCCTCTGAATGTGCAGAAAAACAAACAGGCTGCAGCTCAAAGAGAAAGCGACAAATCGACGATGAATCAAACAGGAAAAGAAAAAAATTCTAATTCTGAGCTCAGAAATTTCCAAAAGTTGAAAATTTGCAAGAAAAGGAGCCTCAGAAATCTTTGGATTAACTCAGAATATTTTAAAGAAAAACAAATTGGTTTTAAAAGTTAACAATTTGACCTTTTTTCCCCCCATTTTTTTATTTAATATAGTAGCAAAGTCTAGATAATTGATGTCAATAGTTTAAACTGTTGGTGGAGCAGATGGATCAGCTGGGAGTCCAGGCCTCCCTCCCACTGAGGGTTTGAGAAGCTGTTTGAGAAGCTGTTTGCTGCAGGATCAGGTTTGACGGAAAACCCAAACAAAGACAGATTCAGTGAGCAGCAGCTGAGCTGACGGCAGCGGAGGAGGAGAGGATGAGCCGCCGTGTTCGGATCGTCCATCACATCACAGCAAGCCTGACAGAGTGATCAACTTAAAACACACTCAGTTAAATCTGACACTTAGAAACAAACGTCCTCCATTCAGGTTTCAGCTGTTTTTCTGGCTTTTACCGCCATCTAGCGGTCAGTTATGGCGCGTCGCTCTCCAGCTTTTACTTTTTAAATTGAAACATGTTAAATTTAGATTTTGGAGGGAATGTGATTTTTTCATATCTTATTTAAATGTAATGCTTCGTGGTTTTTACTGATATATAAAATATTCTTTATATGGAATCTTTTTTTGCCAGTCATAGAAAAATGTGACAAAACAAAAAAATGTTTTAAAACAAACTCAGTTTGAGCTGCACATGTTCATAACATACAAGATCAGAGAAACCAAAGGAGTCAAACCCGACGGTTCGGTTTCTGATCGGATCTCAACCTTTTCCTTTTTTTACAAATTTAAAAAATTAGAAATCTTCTTGTAATTCTTTGAATTCAGAAATTTTACTCAGTACTCTGAGTTTTGTCTTCAGAAACAGGGTCTTTGTCCCTGTGTGGATTTGCCAACTGCAATTTGGTATTTTGTGTCGACAGAGTTTTAAGGCTTTAGAAAAAAAAAGAAAAGCAAAATGAAGTCAATATGATGAGAAGTAGAAGAATAAAGTCGTATCATTACAACTTTACCACCAGAGTAAAGGTGTTAAAGTAAAGGATAAGGATAAGGCGACTTTTTGTCTGTTTATTTCACAAAACTGCAAAGGAAATACTTTCTCGTCACATGATCAAAAACCAGAAGTTACTACTGGAGGAAACTACTAAGAAGACGACAACAGGAAGTGGTACGATGACAAGCCATGTTTTTTAATGACTTTATGGTGTTAACATACATATTTACATGTGATTTTATTGCCTCTTATTTAATGTAAACATCATAATTGTGAAATTGTGTTTTTCAGAGATTAGAGGAATATTGTAAACGTTTTGTCCACGTTTATAACAGCTGCTATGTTATTGTTTCCTTTTAAAGCTCATCATTGATGCATCAAGCAAAGGACAGTCAATATTCAGTTAGCAGTATTTTGGATAAGCAGCAGCAGCAGCAGCTCCACAGAGACATGACAGCAAAGCAAGGAGAAACAACCAGCAGCAGAAACTTTGAGCCCACCTGTGGAGAAAAGCATCTGCTGGCAGGTCGAACCGGGGCTGAATTAGCATGGAGCCCAAACAGCCAAGAGGTAAACAAAACCAAAACCGTCTCATTCACAGCCCAACTTCACCTGCAGGAGACCAACTGCTCCTAAACCGACTCCAAGTACAGCAGTAATCAGAAAAACAGGGGAAAATCTGCCTGAAACGCAGAAGATCTAAAGATACATAATGCAACTCAACAGAAACAATCACATTTCACCACACAGCAAAAAACTCCCTTTAGCACCGAGAGCAAACAATCAGTCACAGTTTGAGATCAAAAGTGCTGAAAATAACAACAAAAAGAGAAAAAGGCTGTAAACGGTTTACTCACATTATGAGGCTGGTTTCCAGAAACTCCCTGGTCCTGCTGAGTCACTCAGCATCCTGACCGACGGGAACACCTGTTCCCCCATCCCCTAATTACCCCACCTGTTCCCCCCATCCCCTAATTACCCCACCTGTTCCCCCATCCCCTAATTACCCCCCCTGTTCCCCATCCCCTAATTACCCCACCTGTTCCCCATCCCCTAATTACCCCACCTGTTCCCCCATCCCCTAATTACCCTCCCACCAGCTGCTTCTGTCTTTTTTAGAAAATCTGTTTTCACTGCCAGTTTCTACAAAGTTTTTTTTAATCATTATTTTCTCCCAAAAGTTTTTGCTCGTATTTTCGACAGGAAAGAGGGAAGACATGCAGCAAAGGTCACTGGGACCGGGAGTCGAACCCACGACCTCCACATCGCAGACTGAGGCCTCCAGGCATGGGGCGTGCTAAACCCTGCGCCGCCGCAGGACGCCCCAGTTTCTGCAGTTTGACTCTTCTTGTTTGACTCAGTTTGACTTCTTTCTTTCTTTCTTTCTTTCTTTCTTTCTTTCTTTCTTCGCAGACGTTTTGCAGCGCTAGTGGCTCGTATTTTTTACAGTAGGCAGACAGGAAAGAGGGAGAGGAGAGGGGGGAAGACATGCGGCAAAGGTCACCGGGACCGGGAGTCGAATCCGCGACGTCCGCGTCGAGGACTGAGGCCTCCAAACGTGGGGCGTGCTAAACCCCTGCGCCACCACAGCGCACCCCACGTTTGACTCATTTTTAAAAGCTCGATTATAAAAATGAAGAAATGAATCCGCATCGTTTTAAATGAAACGCTGCAAAACGCAGAATCAGTTCATGCGATAAACGTCTGGTTTCCATAACGTCACCTTCTGATATTTAGTGCGGCTCAAAATATCAATATAAAGAAAATAAACTTTGACTTTAATTCATTTATATAGAACCAAATTACAAGGTTTCATATCAATTCTTCCCGGCCTGTTCCAGATGCACTATCCGTGAAGAAATATTCCTGGATTATTCTTAAAACATACATGAATAAAGTTTAACGTTTATTTATATAAATCAACCCGACCGTCCAGAGAGTCCGGTTCTGGAAGCGCAGAATTCACCGGAGAATGTTGGGCCTTTAAATGCAGGAAACATCTGCAAAACAGACCCACTCTGTCAACTTCACTGCGTCATGTTTCTACCAAAACAAACATGGTGCATCTTCAAAAACTATTCAGAAAACCGTGCAACACATGACAGGATGCAGCAGCACAGACAGCGATGTGCTGCAGCGCTGCTGCAGCGGATTCCTGCTGCAGAAAACCTGAACGACTCCAAACGGCTCCATGTTTTCTGGAAGTGGCGCCTCCGGCCTGGTATCAGGTGTTATCGTGGTTCAGGTTTGTTCCAGAAGTGATTCATCACAAAGTGTGAAAATGTTTGCAAAACATTTTATTTGGCAACATTTTTGCTAAAATAAAGATTAAAATCTGATCGATATGAAGCCCATCAGGAGGTTGGTGTCAATAAGTTCCCATTGCAAAAGCTGGAACTCCTGCTCTGTCGTGACGACTGATCTGATTGATCATGATGGCGGAGATGATCAATCCCATCATCTGGAAGAACAAGTGGACAAACAGTCGGTCAGAACAAAAGGACGGTTCTGGTCTGTTGGGTTTGCCGTGCAGAAATGTTTTTCTACTGTTGGATTTCTCCGAAACGTTTCGTGTTGCTGTGCAGTGATGATTGTTTAGATGGTGGAACTTACAGCAACGAAAGCGAATCCAAAAATGATGCATAAACCAATCTTTAAGAAATATTCAACATGATCCCCAATAATTTCACCACAGGGCTGAAAACAGAAAGTTGAGAGTAAGTTACGGGTCGAACCCTGGAGGTCTGACAAAATGAAGTGAAATCTGCTTGACTGATTACCTTGGAGTAGACAAACGATCCCTGTGAGAAAACGACAACATGTTCAAAGATTTGGTGATAAATAATGTTTTGTTTCACAGAAGATGAATAACTAAACCTTTGTGATCTCACCTGTGGGCTGTATTTACATGCTGCTCCATAGGAAGATGTGCAGCGGCATGATGAAGGGACGTCTGAACCCCAGTCCTCGACTCCAGACCATCCACAACAGTGAAACTGAAACACCAGACTTTAAAATTAGGAGAGTTTTTGGGATTTTATACATTGCAACAATACAATATACATCCTGAAACAAAAGAATTGTAGATGCTTTAATGTTAATGTGATTATTGTCCATCACATTAAAAACTGACTGTTTTTGCTAAGAAGGTTTGTCTGTACTTCCTCTAAACCACCACCAGAGGGAGCCCGTTAGTCTTACATATTTTTGCAGGGTTTCCAGCATTTTTTTTCTTTCATTGTCTTTCAGGATCTCCTTGGCAACTTCAGGACCTCGAAATTTTTCCATCTCCTGAACATCAAGGGAGAACACAATTACATAAAACCAACAAAACACATAAAGAAGTGATTTTTTGTCATGGGATATTTTAATGAGTGACGTATCCGTGGAGACCGCCTGCTCATTTTATGCCTCATTTTTATAATTGTGTCAGTTTGGTGATATTTGAGTTCAGCTGTGATGTGAACAAGAGACACGATGAGTAGCTGCTGCTTCTCCACTGAGGCTAGTTAAACGTAACTTATAAAAAAGAAAATGAATAAGAATCAAGCAGCAGAAAATGTGATCTATGAACACCCAGCTTCCCTTTATGGATTTACAGAGGAATATCAAAGAAGCCGTTGTTTTTCCACAGGTATGACATCAGCACCTTGCTGGACCCAAACAGGATAAAAGCATTTCTACAAGAGATTTGATAAAATAGACGCAGAAAACTGATGCCTGACTTCATTTTCTGACCAACACCAGGAAATGGGTTGCATAGCAGTAACCCAGCGACTTCCCCCTGCAGGAAGAGGTCCTGCTATTGGTCCATAGCAGAGGCGCTTGCATTGCGTTGGTGTGGAGAGCTTTAGTGGCCACGTTCCAGGAGGAAACGAAAAGGCTGATTTCATTGTAACTGTGACCTGGTTGCTCTTTCAGCGTCTGCATGGCTGCAAACATCAGACAGTCATCGCTGCGCCTGCAGCGCCACAGACTGACATGTTTTCTTACATCTGTCCATTTTCCTGCATCACATTAACTTTTTAATAATTACCTTGTTTGTTAAAGCAACCACAGTAATTCCAAAGATTAGCATGAGGAGCATTGCTATCCCCATCAAAACCGCAAACTGCAAAGAGACAATAATTATTGAATTATTGATCAACTTAGAATTAGGCTTTGTGTAAATGTTGTGATTCTTGTACATACAAGTTTGAGGCCACATTTGTTTTCGGTGCGAGCAGCTTGGGTCCCCAGCAAGGAGATCAGCACGGTGCCGATGGCAGACACCCAGAGCCAGATGACGCTCGGGGCGTCAATCTCTTCCATCTGATCAAAGAGAGCAAAAACACAAGACTTATTCAAGTTTTTCCAAGTTTATTTGTTTTCCCTCCATTGAATGAATTATTGGGATGTAATGAAACATTAGTCCAAATAAAGCACATTGAACTATTGGTTTTGTGTTTCACCTGATGGTAACTGGTATTGATCTGAATCAGTCCGTAGATGAACAAGAGTCCCAAACACTGAAACAGGAATCCACAGGTCAATAAAAACAAGAAAAAAACACAAAGAAACGTTTTCTTTTCCTTCAGATTTGCAACATAAAATGAAGGAAATCTAATGTTTATTATTGATAATAATCTTTTCAACCTGCAATATTAGCATCAGTGAAATGTGACAGTGTGGATTTGCACCATGCAGGTGAAGCATTTCACATTTCATCACTCAGTTATCATTTTTCAATAAGTTAAAAATATTAGTTTTCTCTACTTGTCACATTTCTACATTAAAACACTAGAGGGCGATGCAGAGCAAAAAACTGAACTGATTCAACTGGACATGAAAATATTTGATATTAGAAAAATAATCCAAATATTTAAACTACAGTCAAGATGAAAGTGAGTTTATTTCGTTTTTATCAAGGATATTCAGTGACTCCTATAATTCAGACTCAATTTAAAATGAAATGACATGAAAAGCAAATAAATTCTTATAACTAAATAAATTGTCACCGTAACGCAAAGAAAAACACTAATTTAGTAGAATTTATCTTTTAGGCATCAGAAAATTGGGAAGGAAAGTTTTGAAAAATAAAATCCACAAAGCAGAAATACGTCACTATAAACCAAACAAAAATAACAGGAAGTGAACATTTTTGTCATTTTTATTTCTGCTTCACTTTTCATTTTTAGTAGTTTTGAAAAATTAAGAAGTAAAAATCTAAATATTTCGTCATTTTTCCCTGCTGGTCTCATTAATTATTTTATCTTCTATTTGCTTTGAAAAGAACTTTACCTGAAATAAATAAAAAATTACTAATAAAATCCAAAGAAATCTTTTTACTTACTGTAAACAAGCAATTGAAGGAGATGAAAACAGCCTTCAGGCATCCATCAATTTTCCCCATGTTGTCTGTTTTACTTTGACTAGACAGTTGAGGGACAGAGAGAACTGAACTGTTCAGAGACGAAGGTGATTATGCTGCTGTGCCTGCAGACGATCTGATCAATGAGGGGAAGCGTTTCAACTCAGAGGGAAAATCTGCAGCCAGTCAGTGAAACCGTCAATAACCAGAACGAAGGAGTATCAATTTAACAAGACCTGCATAAAAAATACATCCAGTTATTAATGTTAGTTTCTCATTTCCACTTAAATTCTGCTTTTCCAAGCAGAATTTGAGAAACATTTTTATTTTAACATTTTAACATTTTTAAACATTTTTCATCTCCAGAAGATGAGATTAAACATAAAACATCTTCAGTTTGCATAAGAACAAAAGGAGGAAAAAGAAATTAAACGAGTTCCAGGAGGAACCGCAGAAAAACGGTTTGAGTTCAATTGTTTGTTTTTGTTTCCTGCTTTTAAACTTCAGTTTTACCAGAAATCAGAAACCTGCTTTGCTTCATACAAACTAAAGGACAATGAAGGGTTAGAAAAGAAACTGGTCTTAAAATTCTCCCAACTTTTTGTTTTGTGATTATGAATTTTTTTTTTTTTTAATTTATGTTTTACAACAAATTTCAATTCCCAAATGTTCTTACATACAATATATTAATTATCTTTAAAGCAATAAAACCCGTCTTATTGTTACTGAGTATTTTCTTTTCATGGTTTTGGTATTTGGACATTTTATCTTTGATAAAAAAAACTCTGAGCCTTTCAGGATGAAAGGCCTCTGTGCCATCACCCTAATCTTTAGCTAAATAGTATCTTAATGGAGAGAACAAGGAATTATCTGGCCTTTTGCTGGGATTAGGAGAGGAAAGAGACTTTCTAAGAATGAAAGTTAGAACATGTTGGGATATGAAGGATCGGCTGAGCAGCGATGAGAGCAGAAGAGAAACTAAACCTCTGCACAGAATGTGACCAAAGATAACAATTCAGCTTATGAAAGCTGAAAATAAAACTCAGAAACAAGAAATGACAACAGCAAACAGCAGCGTCAGATGAACAAAAGGAAGTGAAGAAACATTGAACAGAACGGTAAACAAAGCAGATATAAACACAGAGTTATCAATGTCAGTTTTGTCATGATCATGTTCCACATTTTGTTCAACCCGCTAATTTCTCTTGTCAGAGTTTTTCTCTTGTTGTCAAATTCTGAAGAGTCTGAGGAAAGTGAAACAACTTCTGTGACTTTGGACTGTAAAATATGTCATGAGACCAAAACCAGCTCATCCACAGCCGACCCAGATTCAGAATCATTCACATGTTAAATCAAAATGCTTGTTAGATGGTGCAGTCGGTGCGACGGTCAGCGGAACATAAAATGAGTCGTAAAGGAGAGAGAAACGACTGTGGTAAACCAGAAGCTGGGAGCAGCTGCCTGGAATAACAGACGTTGGTTTTCACACATTGAGATCTGTCAGTGAAAACAACCAAACCACAAGATCAAGGTCAGATTGGCTGAGAAGTTCTTCAGCTAAAAGATCTAACTGCGTGAACCAAAAATCTGCAAAAGGTCAAGAAGTAGGAGCTGAAGAGGAATTTTGTCTGTAGAGCCAATTTCCTGCACGGCAGCAGGACGTCTAGCAACGCCCTGCTGCAGAAACTCCTTTCTAAAGGCCTTCTCTGACATTGCCTGCTGGTGCTTGGATGTTTTCACACCTGATAATCCTGTAGACTCTGTTTGATTGGGCTCCAAAGTTGCTTCATGCTTTATTTCCAGCTGCTGTGATTCTCTTTCAAATCAAGAAAACTCTTTAAAAAACCTGTTTCCCTCCTCACCTGTGGGGGCGCTGCACCAAGAACCTCTGGAGGAAACGACACGAAATGTAAAGAACAATGGAGCAGCATCAGATTTGAACAGTTGGAGGATTTCTCCTCAGTCTTTGGCATTTTTTCCATTTTCTCTTTAAATATCATGTTTGTTTTGGTTGCATTTACCCAGAATGCCACTTGCTGCTTTTGCAGTGGTCTCCAGTTCGTTTGGCGTTCACATGTTCAGAGTTCACTGCAACTCACCAGAGTTCTTTCAGAGTTCATTAACTTCTCCACAAATGAACCACTAGCAAACTGACCGGAGTTCAGTTAAAGCAAACAGGCCAAGAACGAACAAACTCTCTGAAACTGGAGCACAAGTTTACGTCGTCCATTTGTCCAGAACCTTCTGCTGCTGAAAAGATATGAGAAAAGATGTTGCAATATATATCAGCTGTGTTTTTCACATGACAGATACGTTATCAGGCTCTGATCTTTTAACAAACCAAGTTAAAACGTTGCCAGATGTCAAACCAGAAAAGTATCAGTGATATGATGGGCAACTGGCTGCTGCACATTAACTATTAACTATGTATAATATTTTAAACAAACATGAAATTAAATTATTTTGGCGTCACATATAAATGGTGCTGTAATATATATATTCAAGAAAAATGGTTTTTTTTAAGACTTGGCAAGAAAAGAAGCACTAAATGTCAGTAAAATATGTTATACTGTCTCCAAACGTTTTCTCAGAGTTAAAAGCTGTAAACAGAAAAATTAACTCTGACAGCCGACTTGAACTATTTTAATTTTCTGAATGTGGTTTTTACAGCAGCATAAAAACTAAATCTACCAACAGGTTGAGATGGAGAGAGAGGCGTCGACTGCTGCAGCTGCACACGGCCTAAAAACAAAAGCCCCACTTCTGCGGCAGGCACAGAGGAAGTGGAGAAAGCCACGGCGTTAAGAGAAATGGACGGCCTCAGTTTCACAGAAAATGGATGTTAAGAAAGTCTTGAAGAAGGAGGAACAACCAAAACCTGTTGAAGGCAAACAAAAAGGCTAAAGACTCTTAAAACGGTGGAATTACCTTCAGCTTTGAGTTAAATCCATGAAGACTGTAGGAGTCACATGATGGAGTAGAAACTCATTTGCTGCTTGTGTTTCTCTGATCGAAGCAAAGTCTTACTTGCCGGAAGCCATTTGTACTCTGGAAAATTAAAGAAACGCGGCCAGTTGGTCTGGTAGACTGTGAACTCTGAACCCACGTCAGCTTTTACATTTGCAAACAGATGCAAACAGATGCAAACAGATGCACAGTTTCACAGCCGCGCGTCTTTGAAGCGCAGTAATAAACCAGCCAACCAAATGTGCTGGAGCTCCACTTTGGTTGCTAGGTAACGGCTGTTGTGAAAACTGGCATGAAGAGGTGAGATGTTTCCAGGTTATGAAGTCATTTTGATTTACTGATGATTATAAAACAAATAATTTTGTATTTTGATTCATTAATGATCATGAAAAGAGTTTAATAGAATAAAAAAGCAGATCAAGAAATGAATAACATGATGAATGAAATGGTGAATTAAAGTTGGGAACAGAATTAAACTCAGATGACGATTAAAAGAAGTTATGTTTGAAGATGATCATGTTTAATGATTTCTAATGATCAGTCAGCATGTAAAGAATTGCAGTAATCATGCAGTGTGGAGCATAATGAGAAGAAGCTCTCGAGTTAGGAGGTCGGAGGTCAGGGTTGGTGAAGAGTCTGAGCCGAGTGGGAAGCTGAGGGGAACTCCAGAACAGAGACTGCCTGATGTGACTCCGGTTCCAGAACCCAGGCTGGGTTCGAAATGTTCGGGCTGCTTTTAGAAGCAGCTGAGACAGAAAAGGAAGTAAAACAAAGTGAAACATGTCAATTTCAGAGACAATTTAGAATTTCAGGGTAACAACAAGTTGATCCAGTTGAGTCAACGTTTCTGAACAAAGTGGGTTTGAACTTGCAGTGGCGGCTGGAGGATCGTAACACTGACAGGTTTTTATTTGCTCCTGTTGACAGGGCCGTGCAGAGACCACTAAAGGGGCAGGTGCTCAAAATAAAAAAGGGCACATCTAATCGCATTTTAGGACAGAATATTAACAAAGTCACCCAGCTTTCAGAGTTTAATTAACAATGATAAATTACAAAATTGTGAGAAATACAATCAAAGAACATCTGCCTGGTTGCTGTACTTAGAGTGGAGATGAAGACGGTCCATTCAGAAAAACAGCTGCATCAAACTTTAAGGTGGAACTGCAGAAAAAAACAAAAGCAAAAATGTAATTAATGCATGTCACTATGAGAAAAGACTGCTCTGAACATAATAAAAGCATAATAGCTTTTATTATGCTTTTAATAATAAAAGCATAATTATGCTTTTATTATAATTAATAATAAGTCTAATCAAGTTAAAAATCGTCCCCTCATCCAGACATTCAAAGTCTTATGAGTACTCTTAGTGGTTAAATGGTAACAATGTTTGTTACCATTTATATATATTTAATATTTGTAATATTAAATATGTGTTCACTACCAAACACTGCAGGTTGATGATGGTCAGAACCTTTACTTTTTTTGTTCTTACCTGCGGTTCTGGTTCTGACCCAGTTGGTCAACAATCCACTACCTTTCGCTGCTTCTACCAGATCCTTTATTTTTTGTTTCTGACGTCTTTCTTTACGTGGCGTCTTTGAACTGAAACAAGCAAAACGTAATGAATTATGATCAGAACACTATAATAAACCACACTACCAGTTCTTTACCCTTGTGTTTAAACCAATATGTTTTTCAGTCCACAGCATAACAATATTAATTTCAGAGAAAATGAGACCTCTCCTATGGAGTTCAATTTGTTTCACAATTATTCAATTAAAATACTAACCTCAATTAAATAATATAAAATTGTGATCAAGACATTTTGGATCGTAACATTTTTTTTAACAAAAAAATGTTTAGCTTCATTTTTTTTTAAACTGAAATCACAAATTTTTATCTCATGACTTAAAAAAATTATTTGCAAAACAAACAAACTTATTTGCATGTCAGAAATCTTTGCTTGCTATTCAAAGTTTTGCTTGCAATTCTCACATGATGCCCTTGGCAGAGCCTGAAATCAAACCAAAGATTCTGATGTGTGCAAATAAAAGTTCATGTTTGCCCCTTCATTAATGACAGAAGCAGTTTGATTATTACATACATTATATCTATCATGATAGTTCAGGATGAGTTATTTTTCATTCTAAATGAATGTCCTTGTTGGACTTTTATTTAAGTACTATTCTCCTTCGAGATACATTTACCTAATGCTAGAATAAATGCAATATACATCATTCCCCAAAGAAAATGAGAAAATCGGACATATATCCATGATGGAGCTGATTCTGGTTCTGGACGGGCGATGTGCCCCTATTGCATCAGTAATACTGCAGAATGACTGCTGTCATTAACAATACAGGGAAGCTTTTAGTTATCTTGCTATGCTAGCAAAGTCATTAGCTAGCAGCTAGCTCATAGCACAACAGCAACAGCGTAATGTCTGATGATAAAAATACTGGATCGATAGATAAGAACAGCTTTTGCTCACCTGGCTGTTTCCTCCCGCTCAGTAGATATTCAGAGAAAGGCGGACTCAGAGAGCGGACTATATTTTCCTCCGCCTGTCTTGTTATATTTCATTTCTGCTTAAACCGCGACTTCATGCTGAAGGAGAAACGATACAACATTTAACGTTTCCGTTTTCTGACAGTAGCAAGCCAACTCCAGTTTTTTCACCAAAAATATTATTTTTTTTAAACGTTCGCTAGCTTGAGCTCCGCAGTTAGCCGCCGTATCTCACCGCGCGAGAGGCAAGTGCGTCGTGCGTCACGGGCAAAAGGTCAAAGGTAACAATGTGACCGGAGGGCTTATTGTGTTGTTTTTCTTGCAAAGTAACAATAATAATAATAATAATAATAATAATAATAATAATAATAATAATAATAATAATAATAATAATAATAGTAATAATGATAGTAATAATTGTAGTACATGTGTAAGAAAAGAGAAAGACCAAAAGGGCACTTGGGGTCCTTCAGCAAAAGGGGCATGTGCTCAAGCTCCCCATAGCCCCCCCCGTCTGCACGTGCCTGCCTGTTGATGACAATGAATCAGTAAGTGGAGCTTCTGTCTGTTGGAAACTTTCCATAAATGTTTGACAGGATGTGGGATAATGTTGTTAGTTTGAAACCCTTTGAAAGTACAACACTTTGAAAAGTACCTTGTGGTCGGTGAAAACAGGTCATGGGTTGGTGGGTCACACTCACACCTCCCACCTGCAGCTTTTACTGTAACACTCTGACGTCACGTTATTCGCTGCGACAATTACCACTTATTTTATGGTCCAGCTGGGACAGATCATTAAAGTCTGACCCTTGTATAAAAGTATTTTGAGCTATTAGTGAACCATGTAACGTTTCAAAGACGTTGAAACAGGAACTGTTCCTGTTTCAAAGACGTTGAAACAGGAACTGTTCCTGTTTCAAAGACGTTGAAACAGGAACTGTTCCTGTTTCAAAGGCGTTGAAACAGGAACGGTTCCTCTCATATGATCAAGTCAAAGATGGACTAAAAACATCCTTCTTGGTTTTAACAATTTATTTGACAAGCATGAAATTCTTCTGGTTTTTACGTCTGAGGTTCCTCAAGGCTCCACCGTTGGCCTACTTTCATTTCTCAGGTGAGTCAAATCGAATCAAATCGAAGCGAATCAACAACAAGCATGGAGTTCAACTAAGACTTAAAATGATATTCAGATGAAAAAAAGTCTCAAATTTATACAACAGAACAAAGCAAATGTCACAAGAAATAAAGAAGAAATTAAACACGATTCTCCTCACAACAATAATCAACAAATCAGAGAAAAAATTTGGCAAGACTTTAATAATAAAGCCCATAGAAAACTATGCAGAAATACCCACAGTAATTTAATTTACAGATTTTGCTACAAATTTAGTTCAGTAGCTTAAAAGAAAAAAAGACAGCAAGTAGGTGGAGCTTTGATTTGATTTATGTTTTAATTGTTTTGACAAGATGTGGTAAATGTCTGCAAACTCAACCTGCAGCGAGTTTTAAAGTTTCATTTTATCAAAACCCAAAAACAAAATGTAGGAGACAAAGAGAAGCTTTGGTGAAATGTTGCAGCTGAAACCAGATTGTAAACAATCACAATAAAATACAACATTTATGGTTCCAACATGAGTGGAAAGTTTAATGGGATCATTTTTAGCACAATCGGGGTTCGCAAAACATTTTTACGTGGCAACATTTTCACTAATGCAAAGACAAAACAAATAGCATGAAAACCTGAACAATATAAACCATGAACCCGTCAAAACTCTGAGGTTCCTGATTGGTCAATAAGCCCTCATTGCAATAGCTGGCAGTGCGCCGTTGTCGTAACGACTGATTTGATTAATCATGGTAGTGGAAATGATTAAGCCCATCATCTGGAAGAACAAGACGACAAACAGGTCAGAAGAGACAGGAGAACAAAAAGATGGTGGTAAAATAATATGACCAAAACTTACAGCAACAAAAGCAAATCCAAACCTGACCCCAATGCCAACGTTGAAGAAAAACTCGCATTCAGTCCCACCTTCTCTGCAATACTGAAGAAGAGAAGTTGGGTTCATAAGTTACTAAGTTGTTAGGTTGTTAGGTTGTTAGGTTATGGTTGCAGGCTGTTGGTGAGGACGTAAAGCAAGAGCTGCTGTCATTACAGAGATATCTGGATGTTCTGAATATTCAGCGTTTTGTTTTCTGACACTTGACAGAAATGAACAGGTTAATTTTATTGCCATTGAGTGACTGGATGCAGCCCAGTTTCAGCCCAGTTTTCCCGTTTTCTGAACTCTGTCCATTTTAATGAACCACATTAACTTTTCATAATTACCTGTTTCTTCAAAACAATGGCAGCAACTCCAGAGACTAGCAGGATGACCAATCCAATCCCCATGAAAACTGAAAACTGCACAGAAAGCATTTTACATTGTCAAACTGTCCATCAACTTAATTTTTAATCATTTATTTTAATTTAGTCTTGGTGTGTGAATTGTGTTGTACTCACGGCTGTGAGGCAGCATTTATTCTCAGTGCGTGCAGCGTGGCTCCCAAGCAAGGAGATCCCAAAGATGCCAATGGCACAAATCCAGCCCCCGATCATATTCAGGTGCACCGTTCCTCCCATCTGATCCAAAAGAGCAGAAACGTTTCAGCAAGCCGAACGTGACCCGCAGCTATTCAGGTCTGTGTGAAGAGATGGTTCCCTTTTTCGTCTGGAGAAAGTTTCCCCCTCTGATCATAAACTGAATTGTTTTTCTGTTTTACCTGGGACACATAGATGGTGGCACTCAGACAATTGTATATCATCCAGGCTCCGAGACACTGGAGAGGAAGGCAAGGAAAGAACAATTCTTATTATTTATATCACAGAAACACTGAAAACTGTATGAAGATCCTAATAGTCTTTCATTATTAGATACAGCACTGTGTGAACACAGGATGCATTTGATAACCTGATTTTACATAAATCAGGTTATTTTGTAGTAGACTCTCAAATAAATATTTCTCACATATTTGTAATTTCTGCATTAAACTCTAAAGAGTAAAAACTGAAACCTCAACTAAAGAATACTGGACTTAAAAAGATTTAATTAATGGAAAATTCACTCAATTTTACACTAATGTAAAATTTAATGTAAAATATTAAATTAATTACAGGGTTAGGGTTAATGGAAAATTCATTAAATTTTACATTAATTAATGTCAGATTAAGTCCATCAGGATTAAAGGAACAGTTTATTGATTAAAATTTTATTTCCAATTACTGCTTTTTCAATCATTTTAAAAATTATTTTAACTTATAAAATTATTTTACTTACCGTAAACAAAGAATTGAAGATGATGAAGAGAACTTTCAGGCATAGGTTAATTTTCCCCATATTTTCTGTCTTACTTTGACTAGGCAGTCGAAATGCAGAGGCGACCGCTGAGGCTGAGCTTCTCGGAAAACCTTGGCAGAGAATTTGATCAGTGAGAGAAACGTTTCAGCAGAAGAAGCAAATCTGCAGCCACTCAGTGAAATTCGTCAGTGAGGAAGTATCAACAGAGACCGGAACTATTTTTAATATTTCTCTGCTGTTTAACGATTTGCTGTTTTTGTTTTTCCATTACAAAACAAAAAAATGTTTTTCAGGTTCTGTTTATTTATATTTTATTGAAAGTTCAAATGTCAAAATGGTTTTGTTTTAGCCTTTTTAATATTTTTTTTTCATGAGCATAAAAGCAATAAAACATCTTTTTGATGTTTTCCTGGTATTTTGACAATTTATGTTCATCTTTATAAAGATTTAGCTGATGTTTAGCTAAATAGCATCAAGAAGAAGCATAGTTGGCCTTTTGCTATGGACAGGAGGGCAAAGAGACTTCATAAGAATAAAAGTTCAAAGGTCAGTCCATAGAACAAATACAGGAAGATGCAAAACGGTTGTTTCTTGTCAGAGCAACTCGATTTTAAACATTTGTTCTCCAAATGAACCTCGTTTGTATTGGTAAAGTTCTTGATAAAATGTATTATGTGCTGCTTCTAAATGTTTTCTCCCAGAGTTTAAAGCTGTAAAGAGCAAAATGAATAATGTGTGAGGGTCTGAATGTGGTTCACACCAGCATCAAAATATGCAAACATCTGGAGACAAAGACACCGACTGCTCTGGATGGAAAATGGAAAATAATGTCATGCAGTCACATTATTTCTGCACTTAGTTATAATCATAACAAAGCCAATATTCTAGTCTTATGTGAAGAAGTAAAAAAGTCAGTTTCACAGAAAAATGCTCATGAGAAACAAACAAACCTGTAAACTGGTTGATTTCTGAGTTAAAGATAAATCTGCATATTAATGTGACTTTCTGGTTAGTGAAACAAATTCCTAGGAGATTCTAACTGTTTATGATTTGACTGGACTTTTGAAGACCAACTGAAAACTTATGTTGGACAAAATGAGCAAAGCAGAGGAGGCAGAAAATGGGCGGAGTCAATTAGAAATGGGCGGAGCCATCTGGAAATGGGCGGAGTCAATCAAAAATGTGCGGAGTCAGTTGAAAATGGGCGGAGTCAGTTGAAAATGGGCGGAGTCGATTGAAAATGGGCGGAGTCAATAAACCACAACAAAAACAACAGAACTGCTCGGTTCCTTCAAGTCTATCATTTCATTTATAGCCAAGCTGAGGACTGAACGCTGCACTATGTAACTTTAGATTTAAAAATTGTTTATTTTATTTTTTGTTATCGTCGCAGTTTGCTGAGGTTGTGTTTGACACGTGTTTGTTTTTCAAAGTTTCACACAATTTCATCTAAACCCAAAACCAAAATGTACAACAGAAGAGAAGTGAAAGTGAAAGTACAGCAGTGGATCATGAAGCTTGAATGAAATGTTGCTGCTGCAAACAATCAATCGCAGAGAAAATGTCACCAGATTCATTTTCTAAAGGAACTAATTGAGAGAAAGTCACAGCAGCTTTCACTTGAGTTTTACTATTTAAAGGAACATTGTGTCGTAATTCAAGACAAAAGATCTACGTCCTCATATATCTTTTTCTTACATCTGTTTGAATAAAACACATTGTTATATAATTAGTGACGTGTGTTGTTTATATTAAATTAAGTTGGTAATGAGGTGAAAACCTCAGAGAAAGAGAGGCAGTAAAGTTCAGCAAAATGTTTTTCTATTCTGTATATTTTGCTCTACATGTGGAATATCACATATTTTCTTTGTTCCTTTTTCACCTATTAGCAGGAATAATGTGCAATATTTCCATTTTCATTCCAATTATTTTTTAATATTCTTGCTTGTTTGTAGATAAATGCTAAAAACACTAAATTAACAAAATTACTTTTGTTTGGCTCAATGTAATAAATGCGACTCTGATTTATTACTGGTTTTTCACCTATAGATGCAATAATACGCATATTTATTCACAAAATTCAGAGGAATATGATCTGAAAATAAGTTTAAGAGCAGCAATTAAAACATTTTCTCTCTGTGTGAATCGATTACATAAAAGCTACAATAAACTGATGTTTTCAGTTTCACATTGAATTTGGAAACATGAATAAACTGAATTTAACTTTTAAATATGCAAAATAAAGACGTGCTTCCTAAAACTAATGAATTGTAACAAACCGTAAAATATTTTAGTTTATTGTGGGGTTTTAGTCATGCAGTTTATCCATTTATATTGAACAAAAAGTAAATTTAAAAAGTCATAAATATTTAGATTCAACACAATATCAAATAAATCTGTGGAAATATTGCTTTTATTAAAAAAAAGTGCAATACTTTTACAGAATATAATGGAAATGTTTCGTTTTTTCATTTAAACAACAGTTTCATAATGGAGTTTAAAACATTTATTGACACGATTAAACGTCCAGATTACGGGTCTGCAGTAATAATCCAAGGAGGCCATAAATGCTCCAAAAATAAAAATAATATTTCTGTTTTACTGTTGGAAATTTGCTGTCATTTTAAAACAACCACCACTTTATTTACATTTTTAGGTTTTAAAACAAAGAAAATATACAAATTTTGCAAAAATGGTGGATAGATTTTGTAGAAATTTGTGGAAAATGATTTAAGAAAATAAAAAAGACATTATTTTCCACAAAATGAAAAAATAGATGTAAAAATGTTAATGGTACTTTTAAAGTCATTCAGTTGTGAAATTATTCCATTAAAATTACTGAAAACTTCATATAATCTGCTTTAGTGATTGTTTTGCCAACTATAAAATGTTTCAGACCCCAAAATGAAATTGATCCCATGATCGTAGTTTTTCTAAATTTAATGTCTGGAAATGTTTTTCACCTCCCAGCTGAGGTTTATGGAAATATTTAGATTTTTTTCTGTGTTTCACAGATTAAAACAATTCAGCAACAAAAACATAACGATGTAAAAAAATAAATGTTCATACAAAAATCAGTGATATAAACTCTTAAGGAGAAGAAGACGTCTCGTCCAGGAGGATTTAAATCCCCGGCTGATTAAAGCAGAGACTCTGGTTACATTCAGATGCTAACAGTCAGGTTAGCATCAGTAGCCCTTCATGGCGATGGACGGTCCTCCCATGCCGTCGTGACGTCTGATCTGATGGATCATCAGGATGGAGATCAGCAGACCCAACAGCTGGAAGCACAGAGAAACGATTCAAATTCAAAAATTAAAACATGCTTCAATAATTAGATCACATGGATCGATTTGCACCAAGAAATAAGCAATAAATTAGTTTCTAAAGCCCCCAATGAGTATTGACCTCAAATATGTAGAAACATCAACTTTGAGATTGTTTTTGTTCACCGTTTTAAACCGTTTTACATCTCATTAACATAAAATTTATCTGGTGGAAAATGTTATCAGATATTATATTATGACTTTGTTACTAGATAATATATTCCTTGATTATAATAAAGTAATATTCTATGTTAATTACATCAAATATTATTTCATTACCACTGTTCTTATGTTTATTTCTTTTCCTGTTTTTAATCCATTATTTTAACTGAGTTTTTAGTTTTGAAATGTATTGAACAACAGAAAACAAAAATTGTGGTGAAAAATTTAAAAAGAGAAAAATTTAAGGGATTGATTTTTGGGGGAGGGGGGGGGGGTTAGAGGCCACAGCGCCCCCTGGTGGCCGCAAAAATAAACTGCATTATTTTTCTAATCACGTTTAGCTTGATCAGCTTAGCATAGATTAGCTGTAAACAACTTTAGTGCTTTTACGCCAACTCTGTTAAACTTCCTATCAACTTCAGGTCAAAATGATTTAACACCTGATTTTACCTGATTTTTCTGAACAGTTTTGATTTTTCTTGTTCAGTTTTCTGAGGCTGATTTTCCTTCAATTCACATCACGAAACTCCTGGCAGAAATGTCCAACTTAGTTCAACAAAATTAGTGATTTTAATAACAATTATTAGGCAAAAACAATTGTGGCTGAAATCATCAGTGATCAGGACACAGATGTCGCTTTTTTTTTTTTTTTTACCAGCAACTTATTCTCAAAATAGTATTATGCCATTATTTTTGGTAATATCACGACTTTCTCATCATTTTATGACTGTATTCTCTTAATTTTAATTATTTATTTGTCTTTCTTGTCCAAGTACTAAAACTCCATTGATCTTTTTAAAATCTGTTTAAATCACAATAAAGTGTGAAACTCTGCCACCTGTTGGCAGAAAACTGTAGCTACAGCCTTAAAATGCCAAATCCAGGAGTTATTAAAAGTTGCTTCATAGTTTCTGCTGGGAAGAAACAATTTGATCGGTTAAAATATCAGTTGGACTTACTGCAGTGACAGCGAATCCAAACAGGAAGCCCAGGCAGACCTTGAATGCGATGTCCATTACATAAAAGATGCTGTTACTGCAGGACTGCAGAGGAGAGAGTGGGAAACATTCGACAGGATATCAGGGCCGTTCAGACAGAGAAAAATAGGAGCAAAAAACCTCTGAAATTATTTAGGAAAAACAAGGAAATTCTTCAGTTTGAAAAGGTGGAAATTTGGTTAATGTGGAAATTTTGGAAAGTTGAACATTTTCTACTATTAGAAAAATCAAGAAAACGTCTCAGTTTGAAAAGTAAAAAATTGGATAGAAAAAAAAATCTGATACATTTTTTCAGAAAAAAACTTTGGTTTCAGAAGTTTACGGCTTTGGAAACTCAGAAATTTCCAAGTTCTATTCTAGAAACGTTCTCAGTTTTTCTAGCAAATTTGCAATTTCTCAAAATTCTTTCTAGGAAATTCTTTTCTGGAAAGAATTTCTGGAAATTTTTTAAGAAATTTATTTTGAATTTTTAAAGAATATTTCAAGTGTTTTCTAGAAAATTACCAGGTTTCATTTTTTTTTTTAATTCCAAGTTTTTTGTAAACGTGTAATTTTGAAACAGAAGTTTTCCAATTTTTTTCTAGAACATTTGTGACTTTAAAAAAATCAAAATTTCCACTTTTTCCTAGAAAAATGACAAGTTCTTTATAGGAATTATCAGATTTTTGCCTATCAAATTAGCAGCATTTCAAACTCAATTTCTTTTTTTCTAGAAAATTTCTAAGATTTTTAGGCTTGGAAAATTTCAGTTGAGAGGCCCGAATGGGCCGACAAGAGCAGAACGTTGATAATCTGAATTGATACCTCGGCGTAGATCTGAGCCGGTCCAGAGGATCCCTGCAGCAAAACAACACAACGTTGTAACCAGGATGTGCAGAAGAAACAAAAATACCATGAAATACAGATTTGAGCATTCTACAAAAAAAACTGTAATAAATTAACAAATTAAAATTATAAATCAATCAATAAAATTCAACTAAAAATGTAAAGAATATATAGTAAATATTATAAAATAATCATAATAATATAAAATGATAAATAAATCAAAATAAAGCTGATAAAATATTAAAATAAAATAAAAGTGCCTCTGTATGACCCTGAATTCGTACCACAGGTTTGGATTTACAGCTTGTTCTTCCAAACAGTCCGTTGGTGTCGATGCATTCACAGGACGCTGGGATTTCTCTGCCCCAGTCGTCCGCGCTGATCACGCCACAGCACTTGACCTGCAAACACACACGCCTTACTGGAGACAGAACTGGGACCATTCAGTATGGAAGGACTCAGATTTAGTCTTACTGAGCTTTGGAAGGCCTCCAGCATTTGCCGCGAATCTTCGTCTTTCATGATAGGCTCGGCAAACTCTTTGGATTTACTGTCAAAGTTTTGTTTCAGCTAAAAGATAAAAACAAAACCCTGTTAGCATAAAACCAAACTGAAGTTGGTGATGCTCCTGGTGTTTATAGCAGGTTACCGAGTTTCTCAAAACAGCCACAACCGTCCCAAAGATCAGCATGATGATCATCCCAATCACCATGAAACCTGCAAACTGCACAAAACAAGTTCAGCTGGCGTTTGCTGATCCATGCTTCTGTAGGATTCAGACGTTTCTACGTACTATTTTGAGGAAAAGCTCCTTCTCTGCGCAGGCGGCGAAGATTCCCAGAGCTGAGATGCCGAAGACACCGAGGGTGATGACCCAGATCCAGCCCACGCCCGGGCCTCCGAATGTCGACATCTGATCGGTTGGGAAGCAAAAAATGAGTCACAGCAAAGCTTCAAATGAGTCATTTCGTTTTCCTCAATGTATCCAGTCCAGTTGGAGTCATAAAGAGATTTAAAAACAACCACAGCGGACCAAAGTCCACCAGAGACTAAATCAAACACTGGATTAAAAAAGATATGAAACAAAATAAAACACTGAAGAGGATTCTTCAGTAAGAGGCTTCTTCAGATTCACTGTAACACAGACTGCTACAGGAGATTTTTGATAAGGAGAATAAAGTCACAAATGTTGGTTTATTCTTGTAATATTACAACTTTGCTCTGTGTTATTGCTACTTTATTTTGTGAAATGACAAAACTATTTGTCAATTGTAGTTGTGTGAAACACATTGTGCTCTGGAGCGCCCCCTGTTGGTTTGGAGTCTAGTTCAGAAATATTTCATGAACAACCAGATCAGAAAACATTTCAACAGGAAGCAGTACCAGCATTGCATTAATGCACAGGATTAGATGCAACTACATGTTTTTGGTTTTTTACCTAATCTTAACAGGAAGTATATATTTCAGACTTTTACCCAAATAATTTAAATTGAATGATATTTTCATAGTTTACCTTGATTGAAGCAGCAGTGGCCTGCACTGCCACGTATATCATCACACATCCAACGATCTGGGATAGAAAGAAAAGCTGAATTGAACAAATCAAACTATTTTTGCTTCATTTGAAATTCACAAAAAAGTCACTCATATGAAATGAGCCAAAAAGTTTCATTTGATGACAAAATTATAAATAAAACATATTTTCCATCTTTTTATTCATTTTATTAATAAATCATTAGAACAAAAGAGAAGAATCCCGGATGGTTTTAGGGGATTAATAGTTTAGTTTAGCTGTAATTTCAGCTGCAGGACACCAGAGGGAGGCAGAGAGCAGAAAATGGCCTCCTGTCTGAAGTGACGCAGCTTCACAAAAATGCGGGAAGGAAGGATGCAAAAAAAAAAGGCAAAAAGACGCGGGAGAGAAATGGCTTTCTGTCATTTAATTAATCAAAGAAACAAAAACAGTTTAAAAAAAACTTTATAAATTCACTTTTTGAACCTTTGTGTTTCATTCTTTAACCAAAAAACTTTTTGAAAGTTTTCTCCAAGATTTCTCAAATTCCAATTTTTTTTATTTCTTTCATTTTTTTTGTCTGTTTTATCTGAAAGGAAACCGAAAGAACAAAATGTCTTCAACACCAAGAGATGGTAAAAAAAAAAAAATTTTTTTTTAAAACAACAGGAGGGTCCGAAGGGCGGAGAGTAACAGGACCCCCAACCCACCCACACACACACACACACACACACACACACACACACACACACACACACACACACACACACACACACACACACACACAAAGCTTCTATTACTGGAAGTTGTTGCTCATTGGACACAAACTGGACAAGTTGCATATCAGAACATCATGTTCTCTGTTCATCTTATGTAACTTTAAACCATAATAATTAAATTGCGACTAAAATCTATTTAGTCATTTTTCAGAAACATATAAGTTTTAAAAATAGATTGAGAAAATTAGTACATTTTCCAAACTCCAATAAACCAAACTCTTTAATATTTTTCCAATGCAGAATAATTGATATAAAATGACTGATAATACTAATAATACAGAAAATGTTCAAAGAAGCCTACAACTCCGAAATAATAATAAAAAAGCAAAAATTACTTTTTTGTCTTTTTGTGTAATTAAAAAAACCCGATTCTTGTTAATCAAGAATCAGTTAGTAGTAGTTACGTTTTCTGAAAACATAACTACTAATAAATATGAACATTTTAGAGACTCTAAAACCTGAGAAAGTTTTAGAGAATAACTTGTACTTACTAGAAACAGCACATTGAAGAAGATAAAAAGGCACTTGAGGCATCCGTTTATTTTCCCCATCTTTTCTTCTCACTTGGCCACAGGAGAGGAGAGAAGCAGAGCGTCGATCAGGATGCAGTTTGGATGTGACGTTCGAGAGCTCCTGCAGAGAGTCTGAGTGTTTGGGTGGAAATACAGCAGCCAATCAGCACGAGCGGCCCCAAGGTTTACATGCTGACACGTCAAGACTAATCAAGACAACATGAAATGAAACAGGACAGAGCACAAACGGTTTCGTTCTCATGGTTTTTAGCATCTCAATAGCTTGAAACTAAGCTGAATTAAAAAGTTTCTTTATGTCAAAATAACACAGACACTAAATATTGTAAACCAGTGCAGGAAAAAAGGCTGGAAAATCTTCATGTGGGTGTTTACTGCTTCTAAAAACAAAAAATAATCAGCAATTGTTGTCGCGACCCCCCGCCCTTCCTTCGCTCTCTCTCTCTCAATCACTACTTCCTCTTCTGAGAGGGGAGATGTGCTCCCAGCTCTCCATCTAATGGGTGAATTGAGTTTCCTAGATCTGCTGGGATTTTCCAGAAATGAAGTAAACTCTATTTAAGCTGCATTGAGAGAGACTGACGGCCTCCATCCAGATGCCCTGTGAATTAGCCAGACTGAGCAGCCTGCAGAAAACTAGTTTCAGTTTCACGGAGCACATCTGTTAACGCTCCTTCTCTTTATCACAACGTGCATCTGTTACTGAACCAGGCTGGTTTTAGTGACATTATAATGTGAGTTATGACAGATGTTCTGAAAAGAAACCAAGAATAATCTATTATTGTAATTATTTGATACCAAAGTTACAGTTACTTGTTTTACTTGTAAGTGTTCCCACAAGTGTAAGAATACCTGTAAGTATTGTTATAAGTAAACTAATATTAATATAAGTGCTTTACTTCAAATCTTATCAAAGTACTCAAAATGTTTAGATTTCATCCTTTAAAAGTTTCATGCTTTGAACCAAGGAACAGTCTCAACTATTTTTATACATCTGCAAGATGTAAACTTACTTCCTATTTTTCAGGAAACCTGCCCTTCCTGTCTCATCTCTTTCTCTGTCTGGTTATGATTTCCTGTTACTAGATAGAGAAAATACGTATAATTAAAGCAAAGTTTGCTGGAGACAAAAACAACACACAGGCAGATTTATTTTATTGCAGTCTGGGTCGACTGTTGGATTGATATGTCGCTTGTGTGACTAATTTTAAAGGTAACTTTATTTATTGTTACTGTTAAACTAACAATAACAGTAACAATAAAGTGGGAAGTGGGATTTTCTTGACACAATCCAGTTATTGATCAAAAGTTTATGTGTTTTGGTGTTTGGAAAATGAGTCATTTCAAAAACCTCCAGTCACAAATCAGCAAGCACTGCCTGTTACCTAGCAACCCGAGCAGAATTCTGTCCGTCACCTGGCAACCCGAGCAGAACTCTGTCAGTTACCTGGCAACCCGAGCAGAACTCTGTCAGTTACCTAGCAACCTGAGCAGAACTCTGCTGATACCTACTGAGCTGACTAAAATCCCATCATCTAAGATCGATTTTGTGTAAAACATGTAATGAACATGTTTTGTTTAGCCCACAGGCCTATGCTAACATATTCAATGAAGAACAATCGATCGCCTTTAATGACAAAAAGGGAAAGAAAATCAGAATGCTTGAAAAAAATAGAAGTACAGAAGCAAGAAGCAATTAAAGTTTCCATGAGGTTTACAAGGAACACGCTTTCTTAGACTGTTGTGCATTATGTTGTTTTCCACGTTTAACCACAACCGTCTGGTTCTGAAGTCTAGAACCAGACCCAGAGAAGCTTAAAGGCAACTGCCTGAATTACGTAACACAGCCAGGACTGCTGAGGACTGGCTCCTGAAGAAGCTTAGTCAACCTCCAAACCTCAACTTAGTTGAAAACCTTTAGAGGAGCTCAAGCGCTATGTTGCCTAGCAACAGGCGTGGAGAGGATCTGATTGGCTCCTGTAGTTAAAATCTTGAGTCCAGAAAATGTTTTTCTGGATTTTGTTTAGCTTCTCCGTCCCTCCATTCATGGAAACATGTTGATTTTTTCAGGTTTTCCTCAACGTGACTCAACATGAGAGCCAAACAATGTGGCGTCTGTCACAGGAAACGCGCTGAAGAGCCTTCATGACATCCAGCTGTGAGGAGAAACAGAAAAGCCAGTCAGCTCACTCCGCCGCTTTCCAACAGAAGGAGAAGCATCCAGCCTTTCAAACCGGCTGTCGTCATCAACCAGCCAACAAATGTGATCCAAAAACATTTTTTCTCAGAAAAAACTTTGTCTTCTTCATCAAAATTCAGATTTTTTGCCCAAAAATATAATTTTTCTCAGAATTCAGACTTTTTCTCCTCAAAGTTAAATTTTTCTCAAAATTGACATTTTTCACAAATTTTTATTTTTTTCAGAATTTTGTTTTCAAATCGGAAATCTCAAAATTCTGACATTTTCATCAAAATTCTGATTTTTTACCCCAGAATTTTGACTTTTAAGTCAGAAATATCAGAGGAGAGACATTAGCACCACCCAGGACTCTGTCTGCTTCAGAGCCTGGCGAGAAATGAAGTCAGAAATCAAAGGTCAGAAAACCACAACTTCCTGACCATTTTCTCTGATACCATCATCTCCTTGGCAACGGGGGCGAGTCGCAGCTGCGCACACACAAAGGGACTCGGACTGTCAACCTAAGCCAAAAATCTGGACTTTTTCTCAGAATTACTTTCAGAACTCTCACTTCAAACTCTGAATTTCTTCCTTTTTCCTTTTTTCTTCCTTTTTTCGAACTTTAAACTCAGGAATCTCAGAATTGTGTCTTTTTTTTCCTTATAACTTTGATTATAAACTAACAATTTTGACTCTAAAGAAATAATTTTGACTTTAAACTCAAAGTTTTGGTTAAGAATTTTGTTTCTTTTTCTCAGCATTCTGAATTTAAAATCAGAACTAATTTCAGAAACCTCAGAGCACACACCAGACATTTTTCTGTTTGCCTGCAACAGCCTCAACAATCATGATTTTATTCAATTTGCTGATTTTTTCTGACCCTGACGACGCAGCGGTTCACAGGAAACCTCAGCAGTGGGAACGACGACTTCCAAGTAAACCCAGATCCCACTTTGCATCAATCAGCAGAAAAACAGAGTTTTAAAATCTCTAGTGGTTACAGAAATACCATCTAAATCACTTTAATATAAACAAATGTGGAGAGCTTAAATAAACAGTGGAGGGAGAGAAAATATCCTCAGTTTGTGTTAATGACAGGTGGTGGGATGCAGCTGGTGATGCAGCTGGTGATGCAGCAGGTGATGCAGCTGGTGATGCAGCTGGTGATGCAGCAGGTGATGCAGCAGGTGATGCAGCTGGTGATGCAGCAGGTGATGCAGCAGGTGATGCAGCTGGTGATGCAGCTGGTGATGCAGGAGGTGATGCAGCAGGTCGGAGCAGAAGAGAGAATAAAAAGAGTAAACAGAAAGAAACATTAAATAAACTAAAACACAAACAATAAACAAACTGAAATGACAAGGAATAAACTGGGATAGCAAGAGAAATGATCAGTAAAGAAATAAACAAAACATAAATCAATTAAAAATCCAAACATCTTCAGATCATAAGCAGTTTTTAAATGAAAGTGCGTAAAAACTATTTTCATTATTATAAAATGACACAATTTGTCAAAACAAAGTTTTTCTCAGCTTTTGTGATCCAGTTTTTTAGCACAAATATTTTAGTTCACCTGAAATAATAAAAAAAAATACTTACAAGTAACTTTTAAACATGATACAATAAGTCAATAAATCCTTTACATTGTCAAGAAAAAGCAGAATCTGCAAGCAAGGATCGGACCGCCCTGCCCGGATCCCGCCCGGATCCCGCCCGGACCCCGCCCGGACCCCGCCCGGACCCCGCCCCTCGCCACCACCCAGCTCACATTACACCTGACGCTTTGGCCCCTCTGACAGGCGGTGGGTCCGTGGAGGGCCCCGTGTCTCCTCTCCGCACTGAGCCCGGCCCGGCTCCATCATGGCCCCCCGCTGGCTCCAGAGTTACTTAAGTTAGTTTTGTCTTATTTCACGTGCTCAGATATTTGCACCAAACAAAAACACTCAGTAAGATTTGATGTTCCTGTGAAATTGATGGACAAAGATTTCAAAATGTTTTCATTTGTGAAAAGATTAAAATATCAAAGAGCTAAAACTTTTTAATTTGCTTTTATTTCTATGAATATGTTTGTCCAGTAAGAAGAAGGATTCTGTTCTGCTGCCCGATGCGGCTGTGTGAGAAAGCAGCTTTTCTTCAGCGTTTCAATAGAACAAACCAAACTGAATCCAGATGACGCCTTTTTGGGCCCCGTTAGGCTAAACAAAGTGATTGAATCTAAATAGTGAAGAACCAGAAATGCCTGACTGCACATTTTGGCTTCATTTAGACTGAACTCCACTGACATTTGGCTTCCAGCCTCCAGCTCAGAGCTGCAGCCAATGTGATACATTCAAAGTGAATTTTCCTGGATTTCCCCTCCTCCATAATCTGATCCCTGATATTTAAGACAGCAACCTCCCAACACCCACCAACCAACCGACAACCTTTTCACAGCAAACAGAAACATAACTGTCTGCGGCAGCTTAGGTTTCGTTTTGACTTCAGATTCAGTTCATCACAAGGGAGAGTCGACCTCAACCTCTGATGTCGGGAACCAGATTAACAGACTCCAAGTCTGAGTTTGTGGACATGCGACGGCGTGTCTGGATTATTGAGGCAAAGCAGGACAACCTGCCACCAAAAGAGAAAAACTGAACCTGAGATTCAGATATTTTTGAGAAAAAGTTTAAAACTTGACATCTGGAAAATGTTTGATTATGAAAAAATGAAAATTTGCAAGAGAATAATTTAAATTTTAAGATTAATCTCAGAAATCTTCTACAAAAAATCAAATAAAATTCCTGAGTTTGAAAATGTAACAATTTTCAACTTGTGAAACTGAGGTGAAACATTGTAAAAGCAACTGGATGGTCTCAGCTTTAACAATCTGGAGGTTTTTGAAGCGTCTCGCTGTCCAGAAACAGCAAACATGAACGTTTGTCCAAAAGACGTCGGGCCTTTAAACGCTTCAGCTGTTTTTGAAAAAACCCAAATGGAAATATAAAAACTTGCAAGAGATAAAACTCGCTGACCAAATGTTCTGGCTCGGCTTGGGTTGCTAGGTGACAGGCAGGATTCCACTGGGGTTGCTAGGTAACGGCCAAGAGCCCGTGACTTTTTGAAACTGAAAAAAACAGCTGGATGGTTCATATTAAATGATTTAAGGTGTTTGTAGAACCAACAGAAACACAAAGTATAAAAAGTGAATTTTGCATAGCAGATCCTCCATTATTGTAAGCAAATTTGTGAAACTGTTTGTAAAGTTGAGGTTTTAAACAGAATGGGCAGAGCTGCTGAAGCCAGTTTACAGTTTCTCCAAACAAAATGGCTTCCAGGTTGTTGATTTTTTTTTTCTTTTTACTTCCTCCTGTTGCAAGTTGTTTCTATTGTTGGTAGATTACTGAGGAGAGCAGAGCGTGAGGAGATGAAAGCTCTGTGTGATTGCAGATGATTAAAACTGAATCCAGCTGCTGCAAGACATGAAACCAGGTTCTGGCTCTTGGATTCTCTCCAGAGTGTATGGGTATGTAATGCACCAACCCTCCAACACTGTTACACAATAGAACCCAGTCCAAACAATGAAATCAGGCCTTTTAAAGAATAACGGACGAGGATATGTTACAGAAACTAACAAGCGGTATGAAAGGAAAAATCCTTGGTTGGTAACAAAAGAACTTCAGAGCTTTGATGTAAAACCATCAAAACACAGAAAACAAAACAGCGATGTGGAAAAGAGCGTAAAGGGAGAGAATGAGAAAGACTCATGTACAAAGAGTTTACACAAATATCCTGACATGCCTCAGACGATCCTAATGAAGTGATCAAAAACCCACTGGAAATGTTGCCTCCATTTTTACATTGGCGACACACCTGCACGGCATTCTGGGAAACCGTGACTCTTATAAAAAACAGTGAAGGATAATAAGCAACAACACATTACAAGCAGGTGAATGGCCAGCCGTCAGACCCAATTTGCAGGGTTTTTAAAGCTGCTGAAAGGGAATCTAGTGTTCAAAATTCACCTTTTGCACATTTTTCCATTTGTGTTTCTGCTGCTTCTGAAAACAACCCAAGATGTTTTTTGGTGTCTGGAAAGTGAGCTGTTTCAAAAACTTCCTGATCGTTGAGTCACGCTGCTCTGTGCTAACTCTGTTAGCAAGCTCAGCAGAGTTCCGCCCGTTACCTAGCAACCCAAGCTGAGCTCCAGCACATTTGGTCAGCTGGTTTTACTGCTGTACAATGGCAGCTGGAAAACACAAGTATTATTTTTGTTGGCTTACCATCCAGAAACCACTTTGTTGTGCAGCAGGCGCAACTAATGCTTTTCAAACATAATAGGCTAGTGGGTTTCACGTCAAGTAATATTAAGTAATTTGAAATCAGATACGGTATATCTTTGTTTTTGCTGATGGAAATTTGAAATAATTTCCAGAATTTTAACTTCTAGAAACTTTTTTACTTGAGGTGATTTTTAGCTTTTCTTAAAATGAAATAATGCAGTAAAGGGGAGATGGAAACACATTTCCAGAATAAGCAATAAATCCTCTCATCCACTGGTGGCTCTGTGCCTTACCAGAGGCATGCCTGTCTATTACTGTTAGATGTGTAGTTCATGCTAGCTTGCGGCTTCTACTTCGCGTTTACTGCAGCCACGCGAAGCGTCAACATCTGATATTATGAAGCTTTTGAAAGCCTGGTTGATTAGCTCAAAACCTGTCCATGAGTTTTTTTGTTTTTTTTTTGTGGCATTTTAAAAATTCACTCAAAATTTATGTATTCTTACTTTAGTAGCAATTTTACTAAATACTTCTTTATTCTTATTTGAGTATTTTCTTGAATGGATACTTCTTAAGTAAATTCTTTGGTTAATCTTCCTTCCTCTAGTTGTAGGTAATTCAAAGTTTCTGACGTTTTACTTCTTCATAGTTTAATCTGTTTTCACAGCCACACCCTAAAATCTGTGAGAAGATCAAGTCAACCAATGGAGAGTTAATGACGGCTGTATCAACTAAATCTGCTGTAATGATTGTTGTTCTAACTCATCACAGATTTGCTGCAGTTGGGGAGTTTTAATGTGCAACAGGCAGAAACAGGGGCTGGAATGTTGTGATTTCATGGGATTAAACAGAACAAGGTAAACATTCAAGCATGCCTGGAAATGTTCTCACGGTGGTGTGCAAAGACGTTTCCCTTTTGTTTATGTGTGGGAGGAAAGACGCCAAAGTTAATCTGTGGTTTAACTCGTTCCACATAAAACGTGAATGTAGTGAGACGGAAAGTAGCTGTAGAAAAATATATACTTTAATATTAAGCATTCCTCAAATGTTCAGAAACTGTAGGTGTAAAAATCAAGAACGTATTTGAACCAAATACTTTACAACCAGTAATATGAGCAAAAAAGTGTTTAAAAAATACAGAATCTGTTTTGTTCCTGATCAGACTGCAAGTCCTGACAGGTTTGGCCAAAGTCAAAGACTCAGAGAAGATATACATTCTTGATGTTTATATTCACGCTCTTATTTTGAAGCAAGTGAAGATTGTTTACGCAGCATTTCCATTTCCTGTTATTCCATCTCCACCATTATTGCAACGCAGCAAATGACAAACCTCTGTCTCGGTTTTGAAGTGAACTCTGGAGTGAATTCATATGTGAACGCCAAGAGGACCAGAGACTGAGCCAAAGGCAGGAAGTGGACTGCAGTCCACTTCCTGCAGGGCAGGGCACTCTGGCTAAATGTGCTAGCCTACTGTTAGCAGGAGAAATCTGCCACCACTCCATTTTTGTTTACATTTTGTAAAGACAGGAAGCTGCGCTTTGTGTCAATTCATGTCTTTTTTTTCAGTGTTTCTTGGTGCAGCGCCCCCACAGGACAGGAGGGGAACAGGCGCTTCAAAGGGTTTAGTTGGTTTGACTGCAGTGAGGAAGAACCACAGCAGCTGGAGATGGAACAGATGTTGCAGTTTTGGTCCCAATGGAGTCAAATCTACTGGACTATCAGGAGGAAAAACACTCTGAGGTTATCATAGCTAACTTTTTAGGTAGTGCTGCCCTCTACTGACCTGGTCAATCTTCCCAAAGCAGCAAATCCAAAACAGAATGGCTGAAAAAGTAAAAGTCCAGACCTTGAATGTTTGTGGTATTTTACAGCAAGTTTGAACAGAATTCTCGGCATCATAAACCGAGAACTTCTGACAGCACAGCATCTTTCGCCTTAAAGCTGAAACAGTTTGAACTCAAAGTGCCTTTCAGACGAGGGGAACATGGTTGGACTTCCTGTGGGTCACTGTGGACCGAGACGGTAACAGTCCTGGTCCTCGGTTACAGCTGGCCTTCACAGGCTTCCATCCGAAAGTCAAACAAACATACAAACTTCTACATCTGCAACGTCCAACCTAGATTAGCACTGCATGGACTACAGGCTACAGGAAATGTTGCAACACATTTAGATATGATCTATCAAAATGCAGACAGTGATAAAACCAACCTTACTGTGTTTTTCTGGTTCAAGTGAACATGCCAACAAGATTAGGGGAAAATGTCATGATTACTTTATCGTTCAGAGTCCAGATTGGCAGGAAATCCCGTCGTTCTTTATCTGACAGCTGCAGGATGTCAGATAAATGAAACGTAGACTCTGCTGCTCTGGAAAAATCCTCAGTAATGAATTGAAGCATAACTTTCCACAGTTTTTATTTTGGATGCATATAAAATATGTGGTTTGCCTCATATTTTAGTGTTTTTAAGCTACTATGGAGTATTACTAAAAAAAAATAAAACAAATGAAAGCTGGCAAAACAGTCAATAAGTTCCCGCTGCAGGCCTGATACTGACGACACTCACCTCTGGTCCTCAGTCCAGTGACGGGTTTACATGACGTCCTGACGACTCGTCTCTCCAGATAACCTTCAGTTAATCCGCGTCTTTCTCTGTAAAGGCTGAAGAAACCGCAGCCAGATCCAAACAGCCCAGCGCAGGCGCAGCTGGTCTCCTGACCACAGGCTCCAGTTCAGGCCTCCAGCTTCCAGCTCACTGCTGCTCCTTCCTCGGTCTGTCCGCTGTCCCTTGGCGCCAACGCACAGATAAGCAGGTTTTCCACCAAAACGGCCAACCAAAGTCCGGTGGTTACACTAATATAACAAGAATAAAGTCAAAATATTTTGAGAACAAAGTTGGAATATCATGAGAATGAAATCAAAACAATACAAGAATAAAGTGAATAAAATATAATTTGACAAAAATCGTAGCGTTATGAGAATAAAGTCGGAATATTTATTCTCGTTGTTTTGGGAAATAGGTCTCAAAGAGAATGAAAAACCAAAAGTCAGTGTCTCTCAGACTTTGATTCAAACTTTGATTTCAGAACCTTCCAAAATCAATAGTAATTTTTTGCCAAAGAAAAATCACTTTTAGTAAAAACAATGAAATAAACTGAGAGTCACTTACGTTTCATTTAATTTGAATTTTGTGATTAAAATGGGAAAACAAAGTTTGAGAATGAAAAATACCCAATTATCCGCCAATGCTGCCATCTGGTGGCAATTCAATGTTACTACAGAAAAATAGCCTGATTTCTTAAAGTTAATATTCATTCACAAAGGCAGTGCAAACTTCTTGTAAGAAAATATTAAAATTTCAAAAGTATTTTTAAAAGTTATTTTCTGACATTCATCCTGCAATATATATTTTACAGTGCCAATAAACCGTCAATGTGAGGCTCTGCAGTAAAAAAGCAAGATTCAGATTTCCAGAAGAAAACAATTAACAAAAGTTTTGGGTCATTAAAAAAGAAACAAAATTGAATTAAAAACTTTATTTTAAACCTTATCAAAGTTATTGCGACTCAGAAACAAGTTAATTAATGCTGATATGCTGAAGAACTGGCTGCTTTACTTTTTACAGTAAAGTATCTGTACTTTCTACTCCACTACATTTCTATGATGTGTTACATTAATTGTGTTTGTTTAAAGTTATCAATTACATTTTTGTTAAACTGTTAAGAAAAAAAACCACAAGTTGCTCAAAGCTCTGGTCCATGTTTAAAAATGGTTCCAGAAAATTATTTTGATTTTATTATATTTGGACCAAATAGTTTCCCTTCAGTAATCTAGAACTGAGTGAAGGTTAGAAATTAGTGTAAATGGAGCATGTTGTTTTGTTTCATTTCAATTTTGTGATTAAAATTGTGAAAATTAAGGATTTACTGCTGCCATCTTGCGGTAACCAAGTGTTACTACAGAAAAACAGATTTAAGGTTTAAAATAAATTCGTTTTATTCATAAAATGTTAAGACAACAGTTTTTTTTTTCTTTACATTGAATTTAAAAACGTTTTTTAAGATTCTGCAAACACTACAGGAACTTTTAAAAGCCAAGCCGTTTTTCCAACACAAACATGAAATTATTAATTTAAATCAGAATAAAATACATTGACATTTGGGGTTTACAAAGCATTTTCTTGTCAAAGATTTTACTAAAACAAAGGAAAAGTTAGAATAATATTCTTGCATCCTGGCACAAAGCCCTGCAAAATATTAACTTTGACATTCCCTCATTTCAATATCTGGATCTCCGACGTCATGACGACTGATCTGCTTAATCATTTTGATGGTGATGAGCAAACACATCATCTGAAAGAGCAAATAGACAAGAGATCAGGAGGTTTCTATTCTCACAATAAGAAGAGCTAAACAAAGATGTTTTCTGCTCTTGATTTTCACGTTTCTTCCTTAAAACTTCACTGCTGAAAGAAACATTCAGGCTTCATACCTGTTAAAAACCCAAGTTTTTAACATTGGTATATAGACAACAGTGTGCTACAAACTGTGTTTTTCTCTGCTTACACCTTGAAGCCCTTGTTCAGAGTCAACCTATAAAGAAAAGACTGAGAAAGTGGCCACAGGCTGAGGCTACTGATCGGATCGCTCTCTGCCAGCCACATGGAGCTACATCTTCTCCAAGTCTGTTGTTAAATGTCATCTCTTCTGCCATCATCCATCGGTGCAGCAGCAGCAGAGCCACGGACTAAAAGAGGCTCAGCAACCTGATAAAGAAGGCTGGTTCTGTTCCGGGAGCGACTGTGGAACCTCTGGAGACGATGGTCCAAAGACGGACTTTATATAAAATCAAGAAAATTATAGAAAACCCTGAACATGTCCTTTATGGGAAAACAGAGTGTCTTCAGTCAGAAGCTTCTTCAAATTTGCTGTAATACAGACTGTTTCAGGAAATCAGTATTTGTACTTGGGTATTTTCATACAATATGGAGACATCTATAGAAGTTTGTTCTGAAAGTCTTATTTTTTAACCTAGGGGAATCAAACAGATGAAGACATTCTCAGATCCTGATGGTCTGATTTTATTTTCACAGTCCCATCTGTCAGATGAACTCCTGCTCTGCCTCCATTTTTATGAATGTTTTTTCCAGTGGTTGTGATATTTTTTTTATCTGGTCATATTTTACTTTTGACTTGTTCTCCCTCCACATCATTTAACAGTTTAAAAAAGAGAATATGAGCAAAACTTACAGCAGCAATAGCAAATCCAAAATAGATGCCGAGAACAATGTTTGCCAAATGTTCAGCATTAGTTCCTTCGATTTTCCCACATGACTGTAGAAGAGAAAGTGGGGAAAAGTTACGGACTGCAGGCTGGAGATGTGACAGCCGGATGTTTGACCGAATACCTTGGGGTAGACGAATGACGGCCCAGTGGATCCCTGTTAGGAAAAACACATTTTCAAAGATTTGCAGATAAGATTTTTACATGATAATTGTTTTTAAGCTCGCCTGTGGGCTGGGTTCACATTCTTCAGATGGAGGTTTGCAGGTACAAGAGTCGGGGATGTTTGAACCCCAGTCCGCGACTCCAGTCCAGCCACAACACTGACGCTGAAACACCAAACCTTAAAATGAGGATTTTATACTCTGAAACAGATGCTTTCACTTTTCATTTCATTTGTCCAGAACTAGTGTGCATATTGTCTGATTAAAAAAGGTTTTATCAGTGCCTCCTTCAAAACACCACCAGGGGGCGCTGTTTGGTCTTACACGTTCTTGTAGGTTTTCAAGCTTCTTTCTTTCATCGTCTTTCAGGATCTCCTTGGTAAAATCAGCACTTTGAGCTCTTTCCATGTGCTAAACAGGAAACACGGATACAATTATTTTAGACAATTTTCTTTGTGTGAAAGAAAAATTCACACAAACATAAATCAGAAAATCCAGAACAGAAAAATAAAATGTATGTTTAGTCTTTGCAGATTCATTACCTGGAATCATGGGGGATTGTTTATTCATTTCATGCCTTGTTATTTAGACTTTAACATTTAAAACTCTTCTTAATGTAATATTTTAATAACTTTTTATTAATTGTACGTAAACTTCTGGTTTCAGCTCAAAGCCAGACTCCCAGACTGACCTGCCATAATAACTTTAACTTTTCTGCACCAAACAAAGCATGCAGTGAATTACCTGGCTTTTAAAAACAGCAACATTAATCCCAAAGCTGATCATGACGACCATTCCGATAAAGTTGATGACTGCAAACTGTACAGATAACAATGCAGATAATTGAGCAACTTACATTTTTATTCATGTTTTATTTAATTGAAGTGCCTGAACTGGTGTACATACAACTATGAGGCAGCATTTACTCTTGGTCCACGTTGTGCATCTGCCAAAAATGAAGATTATAACAAGGCTGATGGCAAACACCCAGAGCGTCGTCATGATGGGGGCGTTCAGTTCCTTCATCTGACCAGTGAGCAAAAACACAAAACGTCCAGCTGAAAATAAAACCATCGACATCCATCCATCTCATTCTGCAACCAGGTTATGTGGCGCCAGATTAGAAGTCAGTATCTTACCATCGGTGTACTATCAAGTGTTTACCTTAATAACATTTTAGGGCGATCAGTAATTTAGAAGCACAATTAAAGAAAAAAATAGACTTGAGTAGCTGCGACAGAAACCAAAAATCCTCTTCTGCTCTATTAAAGTTCGCAGTTTGAGAAACACAGGACCAGTGAGTCTGACGAGACAATTTAATTGTTCTGAACAAATATGTAGATATGATATAAAGATTTATGGACAATAGATTATATAGTGAACACAAAGACTCACAGGATGTAATTTAAAAATAAGAATTATCTCCTCAAGTAGTAAATATTCGTCTGAAACAGTTTTATGACTTTAAATATGAAGATTTAACAGTGAAGCTTGTTTTACCACTTTCTCAGATCCAGAGCTGCATAACAGGCAAATGAAGAGAATCCCAAAAACCTGAAGACGTTATGCATAGATTTAGTCAATAAAAACAAGGAACATAAAATAAATTATATATTTAAAAAATCATATTTCCAAACATAAGATTGTGAATATTAAAGAAAACATCATGTGTCAGACATAATTCAATATTTCAGAACGTCGTATTTGCAGTTGGTGAGTCATATATTTGATCCACATAAGGCAGATTTTTAAATAAATTAATTTAAAAATGGTGATTTCTACAATGTGTCATTTAGGCGACAGACTGAACGACGCTGGACTTAAAAACATTTATATAAAAAATAAGTGATTCAAAAACCTACAAAATCTGGATAAAACTGCTAATATTGAAAGATTATACATATTTACCACAGATATACATGAATTCAGTTTAAATAAATTCTGACACCAAACAAAGACAGGAAGGTCAGGACTCAAATTAATTCAAAGAAACATAAATATCAAATATTAGTACATAGATATCAAACTAATTGTAAATGAATATGTGGCTATTTTTATTTCTGCCTCTTCTTTCTACCATTTTTGCCATGAAAAGCAAAATTCTGATTATTTTTACCTGCTGGTCTCAAAGTGTTTCCTGTTAATGAACTTTATATAAAGAATGTTAGCAAAAATAATAAGTTAAATTAAATTAAAGGATTTTTACTTACCCCAAAAACATAATAGAAAAATATAAAACCATTCTTCAGACAGCAGTTATTCTTGTCCATACTTTCTGTCTTACTTTGACTAGACTACAACAGAGCTTGGCTGTTTGAAGAGGACGAAAAATGTTCACGTCTGTCTGACTGTGGTTTCCACACCAGCAACAAAAAAACTAAAAAATCTGCTATGAAGAGAGAGATCGACTGGCTGAAAAACATTTCTGCTGCTGATGAAGTCAGATTATTTCTGAAAGTCATGCTGGTAACAAACCCAGTGACCCCATTTAGTGGCAGCTGGAGGGGAAATTTCTTCAACAAGAGAAAAACGCCACTCAGCCGCAAACCCAGGTGCGGCGATAAACAAACACCAACCTGTTAGAGTGAAACATCACCGACGAAGATGTTTTGATGTTTTTGTTGTCTGAACATAAAACTTTCGTTCGGATTGATGCAACGTAGTTTGACGTTTTTCTCCCTTCATTCGATCAAAACTGACTGAAGGTTAGGAGTTCATTATTACTGTAGATATAATTTTGCATAAGTTTCATTTCTCTTTCATTTAATCACTAAAATTAAGAGAAAAAAGTTCAGATTTGAAAAGTTGCCATTTATCATCAACGCTGCCAACTTGTGGCATTTCCATGTAACTGCAGAAAAATCACTGATTTAACTTTCAAGTAAACTCATTTTATTTACAAAGCACACTTCAGAAAACAAGACAGCATCTTTTTTTTCTATATATTAAATTTTAAAACATAGAAACATTTTAAGGTTACACAGTTTTTCAACACTGGCTTCCATTTATAAAATAATCGTCATTAAAAGCAGGAATCCGGATCCTCTTCAGCTCCTGTAGGACCAGATTTCACAACAACAAAAAACAACAGAAATTTGTGTCATTAAATAAAATGAAGCTTATGTGCAAATTGTTCTAATTAGAACTTTATGTTTTCACAAATGCAGTTATCAATTTGGGCTTTAAATTTTAATTTGGCCACAAAAAACTAGACAAAAACTTGGTGACATTTGGTGGTTTTGCAGTGCAGTTTTCAGAAACGCATAAACTACGCCTTAAGGTTCATACTTTAAGGAATTTTGGTAACCAAATATCTGGAGACCAAATGATTTGAATGAACTCGTCCAGTTCTTTGAAGGAGAAGAGAAATTAAAAGTCCCATAAAGTTTGGTTGGTTTGGAGAGAAGTGAAAGGGAAATTGAACAAAAAAGTGAACTTTTTTGAATGCAAATGTGAACGTGAAGCAGAGTGGAGACCTCTCCAAAAGCAGGAAATGGACTACAGTGCAGGGAATTCTGGGTAAATACACCGAAACAGACATGCTAGCCTAGCGCTAGCGGGAGAAATGTCTCGTAGTCTTTTGTAAAAGACTAAAGAAAAATCCTACAACTGCTAAAATCTGACGCTACTCCAGTTTTGTTTTCATTTTGTGAAGAAGGAAGTTGAGCGCTGAGGATTTCATGTCATTTCATTCAATGGTTCTTGTTGCAGCGCCCCTACAGGCGAGGAGGGGAACAGGTTTTTCAAAGACTGGTTGGTTTGTAAAAGAGAAACAGCAGCTGAAAACCTAACAAATGTTGCAACTTTGGTCCCAAATCAAACTGAATCAACTGGACTATCAGAGAGACTTTACCCAACACCAGTGGAAATTAAAACCTGTGCTCTCAGTTGTGTGTTTAAACAAATAAATCTGTGAAAAACTAAAATTACAAGCCATGATGAAGGAAACTACAAAAAGTCCAAATGACCCGTTTCTGGTTCTGAGTCCATAACCTCACAGCACTTCCTGTGTTGTTCTCTCTAGCTCCAGTGTCCGTTCTGTGTGGCTCAGGGGTCAGAGGTCAGGAGAGGGAAGGTTTGGGTTGGTATTTGACTCTGTTGAAGTCGTCGACCGTCGTCTCAACCGGAGGTTTCTTCCAGCGATCCTCCAGACCCAGAACCAGGCAAAGAACAATGGCGGTTATCTGCAACACACACACACACACACACACACACACACACACACACACACACACACACACACACACACACACACACACACACACACACACACTGCATTGGGACATGTCCGACTCAAGAAACGACCCATGAAACATCATAATGTAGATATTTTTAGACAAATGCAATGTTTTCATTAAATTTTTAACAATTTTTTACTTTTTTCCAGAAATATTTGCATAAAATTTTCACAAAATGACAGTAAAAGAACCAGAAATATGGTTTTACATCTATTTTTTCATGTCATTAGGTTGCAATCAATTTATTAAAATTTTAAAATAATTTCCCATCCTATTTTTGTAAATACTAATTTCCAAAAGTGGATATGTAAATGTATAAAAACATCAGACAGAATCCATTTTCACTTTGTGACATTTTGAATGTAATATTTTCAGTGTTTTGGCTCCATAAGGCGGTGGAAATAATAATAGGAAGAAACCAGGAGCTGCTGGTTTACCGTGATGGTGGCGAAGGCGGAGATTATTCCGATCCGGAGTTTGATGGGGAATCCCAGGTAGCTCTTCAGGATGGGACCACAGGGCTGAGCGACAGAAATATCAGAACAAAACGGATCCAGAGGGAAGGAGGGACAGAACATCAACAGTCTGAGTAAATGACGCGGCGATACCTCAGAGTGAACCCAGAGTTTATCTGAAGGATGAGGATTTTTTCCAGGCATCACACAGGATCCCAGTGAGCTGGAGTTACTGGTCTGAGAGCTGAGGAACAGAGAAGAAACAGTGAGTGAGTTAAGAAAATAAAATATGTAACTACGAGACAAAGTAATGTTATGAGTTTATCATCTTAAAATTCAAAATTTATTCTTCTGGAAATATTCAGATTTTATCCTCTTAGTATTTCCACCTTATTCTCATACAATATTATTGTCTCAGTATTATTATATGTATATATATGTTTTCCATGGTTTGGTCCACATTGTCTTGAGAGAAACCTTCCTCAGTGCTTTATTCAGCCTGTGGCCTGCAGGGGGCAGCATTTACTCACATGATGAACTTGTGCTCTGAACTCAACCTGCTAATTAAAACTGTTGATTATTTCCGTCTCTGTGAGACCATTAAAAAAGAAAAGCAAAGTAAAACAAACATTTCTAACTTCTACTGAATTTATGCCTCATTTTCTGTTTCATCAAAACTTTCCTGAGTTCCTGGACATTTTTATTGATTTATTCCTTCACAAAACATCATAACTGCCTGGTCAAGGTTTTCCTTTTGCCTTTCTGTTAAACTAAATAAAGTTTCAAATAAAAATGCATTTTACCACTTCAGTTTCAATTTCTATTTTCATGCATCATAATCAGTATTAGAACTATATGGGTAAGAGAAAAAAAAAAATACACAAAATGCCATAAACTGCATTTCATTTATATTCTCTAAGGAATAAATTAATTTAAAACTTCCTCCAAAAACTTAAATTTGTCACATAACTTATTGTTGCAGCTGAACTAACCCCAGGCCAGCAGGGGGCGTGCATGAGCAGGAGTCAGGAAGGTGATTTCCCCAATCCTCAAAACTTCTTAACCCGCAGCAGGAATCCTGGGAAATAAATATTCACCACAGAGAAATTTATTTCATCGGTAATCAGAATCAGAAACAAAAGTTGCTGGAGGAATGCTAACGAGCAATTAAATTTCTAAAATAGTTCAAATAGTATTGAAAAGAAAAAGGAAAAAAAAAATAATTGAAAAATAAAAAAGTTAATTAAATAAAAGTTAAAAATTATGTTAAAGAAAATAAATAAAATAAACTTTAAAAAGAAAAGTTACTGTTAATACTGAGGCTCACTGAGGTCTGGAGTTTCTGCAGCTCCGTCTGGATGAAGCTCTCAGCTCTGTGGAGAGGAGTAACGTTCAGGAAAATGTCCTCCACAGCGGCGTTCACCTGCAGAACCAGAACCAGAACCAGAACCAACAAACACCGTGTCAAAGAGAGGAACCTCAACGCCAGATTAATCTGAACAAAATGACAAGAAACTGCAATAATCTGCTTAACAAGAACACATGTTCAATATTAAACCAATGATTTAGTTAAAATACAGTTTTAAATGAAAAGACTGTAATGAACCCTCCAGCCCTGCAGGGGGCAGCAGCACCTCGGCTTCTACGTGAACCAACGGAGAGGCGACGACCATCAGAGCCACAAACTCCACAAAAATCAGGGCAGAAAACTGCAGAAGATCAGATTGTTTCATTAAAATAATTATTTACCAGTTTTGATTAAACAAATGTATAATTAAAACAGCTGGAAGAATCATTTGAGCTCAAAATTTAAAAATAACCCAAACAATCTGGATGTTGAAAAAGAACAACTAAAACTATATATTTTAAGTTACCAGCAGCAGCAAAGGTTTGTAGTTTGAAACCGCAGCACTGATGCCCAGAACAGACAGAAGCACTGTGATCGGGCCGAAGACCTGCAGAGCCAATAATCCATCGCTGATCGATAACTGATCGAACAACTGGAACAGATGAAGAAAAACAAACAGTCACTGGCAGGATTAACTCTACAGGTAATGTTAGCTTCATCAGAGACACATTTATTTAACCAGTCAACTTTGATGATTTTGGCTTTAGAATATCAAAAATATAAAACTTAGAAAATTCTGATGTAAAACACGTAAAAATAATGTTGAAAACAGAAATGTTCAATCATGGCCCCAATTACCTGTCCAGAGAGACTCCAAATGAAACGTGTCACAGAGATTGGATGCATTAAAGCATGTTAATGGAAAGTTTAGTGAAAGAAAAAAAGAAGCGGGGCTAAACAAGGAAAAACAGGATATCTTCAGTTTTCAGATCAGCAAGTCATTTTTTCTGATTTCTCCCAGAAAAACATTAAAATAAACAAATTTTAGCTCTAATGTTTTCAAAACAAACCCAGGTGAAAGTCAAAAGCTAAACTTCATTCTTTCATTTGATCAACTGAGGCGAAATTTATATAAAATAGTCAATAAAATTCACCAAAAAAAAAGCCATAAAATGTGAGGTTGTGTTTAAGTGTCATCAAGGTTACCTGGGCAACAGGTATGTTTCCTTCAATTGATGAGAATCCAACACCGATCATCACAACACCAGACACCTGCAGAGCCAGAGAGAGGAGTCAAGGCGCTTTCCAAAGGGGCGGAGCCTAAAGGACGCATCCTTTAGGATCCTCTGGAAACGCTCCTCATATTTTTACACAAGTACAACTTTAGGGACTGACTGAACCCACCTGCAGGGTTTGGTGCACTTCACACAGACATTATTAGAAAGACCTTTATTTTGGAAAGTTGAAGCAACATTTAAAAACATCAGCCAGGAAGTCAAAGCTTGGGGACAAAAATGGACACTAACTCCCAGAAGACCATGAAGTTGGTCACAAAGCAGCTGAAGGACATAAAAAGTAATTGGTTTGGCCAACGCCTGGAAAACACAATTCCAGCAAAGTATTGTGAAAAGCTTTCAAAGGAAACCTAAAACACCGAGTTTGGATTTAGAAACATTTCAGCAAATGGAAATAATTTTAACCGACATTTAAACAGAGAAAAGTTTAGCTAGATAAATGTTTCAGCTACGTTTGGTTTTAAACATGGATGACTGAATGAGTCCCTGCAGATTCATTCCTCACTGCAACAACAAACTTAAAATAGATATAAAGGTCTGCAACTGCAGAGACAATAGAGGTAAACACAATGTGATACGAACACCAACAGCCCTTCAAATCCAGTTAGAAACCAAATGGAAACGTGAAAAATGAAACAAGGTGGTTATGTTAACCTGAATCTAATCAGAAAATGAGCCTCAGCAGTAAAATCCTAAGCCTGGGAGTGAAAGTCTCATGAGCTTTACAGTCAAGCTGAAAAGGAACATTCAACATAATCACTGCAATCAGCCGATAAGCAGCTCAGCAACAGGAACAGGAAGCAGGAAAAAGTGACTCCAAACGATAGAAATTAAAATAAAAATAACCGCAGAAGCCAGTGTAATCGCACACGGTGTTCCAGCCGAGCTTTGGTAATCATGCTCAGATAAAAGTGAAGAAATGTCGGAAAATATATGAGGTGGAAACAAAAAGGTGAGAATTTTCTGGGAAATGAAGGAAACGAGGAAACAGGACGACGATAAGAGGAAATGAGCAAAAACTAACTGCTAATTACACCAACATATGCAGGCATACCAGCACTTCCAAAACCATAACAGTAAAAATATATTAGATTTATCAGAATAAACACAGCTGTTTTTATTTCATTTTATTGATGTTTTATTTAGAACAGATTTCCAAAATTTCTACTCCGACCAACATGGAAAACTTTGGATCCTCTTGCATGAGATCGGCTGATTTAATGACATCAAAAATGTCAGGTAAAAATAAGAAAAAATACAATTAAAATGAAGGTTTCACTGTTACACTTAAAGGAGTTTTAATTTCTGCAGGAAAAGACTGAAAACATGTTTAAAGCATGTTAAAGAAAACACAGTGTCATCTGCAAAACTGGTGATTTTCCTGTTTCTTGATGGATCAAAGTGCTGACATTAAATACATCTGAATTTTTTCTTGTAGACTTTTTTTTAAAACAATTTAAATAGTTTAGCTTTAAATACATATTTACCAGTTTCTACAAAAACTATTTAGATGGTAGGAGGTCCGAAAGTCATTCCCTGAGGAACTCCAGAATAGAAGAACCTAGTGAAGCAAGTATTTGATGAGATAAAATAATCTACTTAAAGAGCTATTATATAAATAAAAACACCCATAGATGAAGTTAAAAACCAGCAAAAATATAGAAACTATAATACTATGCAAAGATGTTATTAAATTTGCAAGGGATAAACAAGAAGAGGAATTTGTTCTGTTATGGTAAAGCGATTTAACATGACATATCAATGCAAACTCTTCTTTGTTTTCTACCAACCCATGCATGTATCAGTTTACACCCAAAACTAACACTGTACACCAGCTTACATGTTTCTTCATGGTGAAACATGGTGTTGGCCCCATGATGCTGTGGGGTTTAATGAGGAAGCTGGTAAAAGTTGGATGGAGATAAATTCAGGAAAATCCTGGAAGAAAACCTGTTAGATGCTGGGGTGGATGTTGGTCTAGTCAAAGTCTAGAGCCAAGTTCAACAATATTCAAAATGTTACTTTTCAATGAAAATTGGTCAAAAACCTGTAAACATTATAAACATTATAATTATCAACTATTTTGTTTTGCCGCAAAATCGTAAACTTTGGGGTTGTGACTAGAAAAAATATTAAATATTGAAATTAATTTTGAAAGGAATTGTGTGAATATAGAGCAGAATATCAATAGCCTGACAATATTTTAATTTTCATAATTTTTCATAGTTTTTCACTTCTACATTGTTTATTGTAATAAAAATGTGGCTCAATATTATCGCTTCTAAGTTAAATTGGTGAAAGCAGATTAAATGTGTTGTTTCATTTCTTCATTTATAAAAAATACACACTTAAATAAACATGAAAATCTGAATTACAAACATGCATACAAAAAGTCAGTAAATATATTGATGAATAATAATTAATAATGCATTTAAAGCTGTATAAGCTAAAAGGAAAACAATGTAATGTCTACTCTGATGATGAGACGCGTTTTAGGACGATAATTAGATATTCACCAAAATTAACATTTAGATTTTTTTGTTTGGTTAATCTGACATTACAGATGAAAACTTTACATGGAGTGGTTAGCCGTTAGCATTTAGCTTACCAGCAGCAGCACAGTCACACAGATGGAGAGTCCTCTTAAGTAACTCCAGCAGCGAGCCATGATGACGGCCGTCTGAGAGCCGAGCTGAGCGGAAAGAGCAAAGGGCCGAGTGTGTGTGGAAAAGAGAGAGAGCGACAGAGAGAGAGAGAGAGAGAGTGTGTGTGTGTGTTGTTTAAAGGTTGGGAGTGTTTGGCTGCAGAAAGAACATGACCAAGTTTGGGATACCAGCTGAGCAGAGGAAAGAAAGGAGGAGGTTAATTAACAGAAGTGATTAAAGATGGTGGCTCTAAATGACGACAATAGATCTGATTATCTAAAACATATCAGCAACAGCTGGACGCCTGGAAAATCTGAAACTGTCGCAGGATCATTATCACCAGTCATGATGCTAATGTTGTTGTTCTCACCAATTAGCTGCTTTCCTGCTATTGTGTTGTGTCCGAAACACAAAACATTGAAGCTGCAGGATGTGACCTTTACAAAAATATGTTTATGTATGTATTTACTGTCGCCATGTAGTGAGTCAGGTAATCCGGGAAGAGAAAAACCAAGCTCCTCCTACTATTTCTGTCTGAAGGCATGCACCAAAAATAACCAAACAGAGTCAGGAGGCGGGGCTTAGCGCCTCCTGACTAAGCCCCGCCTCCTGGGGCTTAGTCAGCTCATTTGCTCACTGCCAAACGTACCGAGAAACAACTAACCTTTAGAGGAAACCTGTGTGGTGGAGTTTCTGGTCGCGGCTATAGCTAGCATATCTCTCAGTCACGGCTAAGAGTGATAAGCTAAAGTTCAGAATTCTAATAATTATAATTTTCAGCCATTGTTTTTGTCCAGATTTATTGCATTCATCTTCTTCTGGTGCAGAATTACGACGCTTGTTTCACATCAATGGCGTAAAAGTCAAATAAAATGCAATAGATCTGATTTAGTTTCACATATGGACAAAACGCTAATCTGAGTTTTTGGAATGAAGAAATCTGTGATGGGGGCAGAACGTAACTATGGATATGCTGATGCTGCGTTTTCAGACCATATGCTAGCTGTTTTCGCCCAATCCTTGGTGTATAAAGAGCTGAAGGCGCAACTTCATTCTGTCTGCCAAAAAGCCTTGGATTCAGTTGCTCCATTGAAAATCAGACATCCAGAACCCAGATTAAACCGCCACACAATCTAAATCTGCCTCCAACATCAAACTCTCCAAGCCCTCCATTTTCTTTTTCACACGCTGAACTTTTAATCTTAGTTAGTTTTGAAACGTTTTTGAGGAACGTTGCCTACTCTGGACAAGGTATTCAGCTCTAAAGCGTAGATTTCTCCATCTTGTGACGATCCAAACACCTTAACCCCTGACATTTTGCCGGTATATCCGGGAATCGACCATGGATGGATTTTTGCGTTAAGCTAATCTGACACATTCAACGATCCGGCTCCTGGTTTTCCAGGTAATGGCTCCCATCTCCTCGGTTTAAGTGTGTCTGAGAGAAAAACCAGACGTCCCCTTTACTCCAGAGGTTGTGCTGGTTGCTATAAATAAAATACAGCAGTGGGGTCTGTCTGCAGAAACAAAACCCTTGTTTGGAAGGACCTGACACCCATTTTTATAGTTTTATGACAAAGAATAGCAGAGATCCAAATCGAAGGAGGGCAATACAATTACCCGACTCCTAGCTAATGTTGACTAAGGAAGCTGAAAACTCTGTCAGTGGTGCAGTTTTGTTTAACTTTATGACCAAATACACCAATAATCAGTTTGTTTTGGGGTGAATAATGAAGCAAAGCAGCAGAGAGGAATCCTGCGGTCATTAAGAGCCGGGCTGTGTTGACTTTAGACTAAAAATAACCAGAGGGGGAGAGGCTGACTGCGTGTTGCAGACATTAATGTAGCTGCTTGTTTCCAAAGCTCACACACACACCCACACACACACACACACACACACACACACACGCACACACACACGCACACACACACACACACACACACACACACACACACACACACACACACACACACACACACACACACACACACACACACACACACATACGTCAGCTGTTCCAAATGGTAAAGCAAAGCTTGTCCATCCATCGTGTGAGACGTAAACACCATCACAGCTGCTCCACTTCAGGTCCAGCCTGCGAATGTCAACACCAGCATCCAGCAAACGTTTGACGTTTTAAAGCAAAACACTGACTGAGAATGTTTAAAATGAAACGCTCAAATAAACACGACAGGAAAAAAATATTTCAGCCTCTAGGGGGAGACAAACTACGACAAAGTATTAGATCCACGCTAAAAACTAAAGAAAAGAAAAATGGCAAGGATAAAATTATAGTTAGAATAAAGTTTAAATAATACAATCAGCTGTGTAATTAGGACTTAATTCTCGTAATAATACATACTAAGAAACTTTTTATGAAAGATTAAGTCAAACAAGAATAATATGACTATTATCGAAATATTGACCTTTTCGCATATTACGAATTTATTCTGGTAATATTTCAACTTCATGAGATGTCAAACAAGAATAAAGTTTATTATGAGGAGTTGCTCCTTTTGTACATTTTATACTAAAATGAGCTTAAAAAGTTACGAGAATAAAGCCCAAAATTACAAGAAGAGATAAGACTTTTAAAAACTGGATAATAAGAAGTGAGAGGAGAATAAAGTTGAAATAAGGCAAAAAATAAAGTGATGATGACTAATTTTATGTCTCTTAAATGAAAATGAGATTGAATCAAGTTGTGCTTATTTAGACGGATGACAGTATTAAACCAAATCTAGCAAAAACATTAAAAAGTAAATGAATGAAAGATCAACTGTACACAACATGTGGAGGCCTTTAAAGTCTAAACATAACTTTATTATTATTATTTTAAGTAATCAAGTTCTAAAAATTGGGGATTTCACAATAAAAGCTCTGTTATTGAGTTTAGATAATTCTTTGGTGCACAGCTACCTGAAATGAAAGAAAATGAATGAAGCCAAGCCACAGAAGTTTATTTATAAGGAATAAAATCCTAATAAAGTCATGTTAAAGTTCTCCAAATTCTCAAATGTGTCCTTCAGTCTTTGTGGCTTCAATCTTAAAATTAATCCAGTCTCGGATCCATTTTCTGATGAGCTGAACAGATAAATATGTTGCTTTTAAAACTCAGAAAAAGGAGAATATTCCATAAATAAATGGGCTACTTTTTTCTTCAGGCATTTAGGAGCGCCGTGCTTGTTACTAGCGCTCCCCCTGCTGGTCACATTTTGTCACTACATCTACTGAAACAAACATTTTATATCCACACAGAAAAAAAAATACTAGTAGTTTATAATGAACTCATTGCATTATAATGCACAGAGCTGATCAAATACCAGCAGAGGTATAATGCAAATACTGGCTCTGCTAGTATTAAATTAAACTCATACATCCTTTTATTCAGATGAATATTCGGAGTTCTGGTCGGGAAACTAGTGGATTTCTGAAATTTAGGCTTTTAATTGTTCAACAGAATAGAAGAAAATGAACCTAAAATTTAAGTGACTAATTTCATATCCCTGTATATAACACTTGAAAATCTTTCCTTTTCTTTGATGCGACTTATTTAATAACAAACGTTTTTGCAATTTATACTCAATTTTTAAGTTGTGCCGAGTATCTAAGAAATTTTAAATAATTTAAAATCAAATTTTTCTGGGGTTCAAAAATAATGTGACAAAGGCACATTTCTCCTCTAATGAGGACATAATATCAGTTTTTCTTCATTGACAGCAAAAGAATAAAATACATAAACTGGTAAAAACCAACAAATGTAATGCGTAAATTTCTGTATAAAAAATAAAAATCCTATTTGAATCAACAAAACACAGAAAATTAAAGTTTAAAGATATATGGACAATGGAATTAACATTTTAAAGCCTCCATTAAATGTACTAATAATAATTACTATATTTTAATATCTAGTAAATTTATTTAAGATGTTGCAGTAGTCCCCAACATGAAAACTAATTTGGCACTGTTCACCCTCCATATAAATTTGTGTAACTGTGGAGTTGAATTGGGGCCATAAAGTTTGAATTAAAAAAAAAAAATTTTTTTGAAATCGACAAAAAGTTTTGAAATGTAAAATTATTTCAGATTTTTCTTTTCGGTTTCAAAATAATTTCCGTTTGAATTATTTTTTTTTTTAGCCATTTCAAATGTTTTATTTTTTGAACAAATGTCCCGATTTCGTTTCCTCCTAATCAAACATTGTGAATAAAATCTCTGTGGCTTTTATAACAGTTGATAGCCGTTAGCTTACCGGCAGCATGACGTCACAGGGTCCTCCATGTCCAGCAGCGCCATGACGGACCAAACACTTCCGGTCAGTCGTTTGGATTCCCGTGGATGTTTTCCTTCTGAGATTTAGCAAAGATACCCGAGAAGTGACTGTAAACGGATGCTAGCTTCGGCTAATCGGACACAATGATCCCGATCCTGGTTTCCAAGGTGACGGCTTCCATTTTGTCGGTTCTTCACGAGGTGAAGAGAAACACCAGACTTCCGGTTTACTGCAGGTGTTCTTCCGGTTGCAACAAACATGGGGGTCTGTTTCAATTAGTAAGATCTTAATTTGAGAGGATCTGACGAGAGGCGGCTCAGTGCAAAAACATACGAAATAAAAAAAGAGGAAACATCCTGCCAGTCCCACAGCACAAAGATCCTTCATCAGTTAAATATCGTGAAAAGGTTTAAGTACAGAGTAAATAAGCACCGAGTCTGATTCAACTTTAACTGGACAATTTTAAAGCCAGGCATTAAAAAAAAAAAAAAGTGTAAATAAACTATATAAAGAATGTAAAACCAAAAAGACATTAAAGGTTCATTCTAAAACATTTAATTCTGCAAAAAGACCAAAAAAAAAACAAAAACAAATGGACTACACATTCTGAAAGTTACATTTATGACGTTACACGCTGATGTCAAAAGAAACATTTCAATCATCTCACCTGTATTTAATAAGCTGAAGTCAATTTCTGCCAAGAAATAATTCCAATACAGAAAAAGCATTTCAGTTTCCCCATCTGTCAATTTCACCCAATTCTACAGTTTGTCAATTACATTTCAACAACCAATACAATCCAAATCAAACGCATATCCAGTCTGGCTTTATTTGTATGTAACTTTATTTATCTTGAATAGAAAACAGACATTTTATGTTACATAGCTGCATGGATAAAAACATTCAATCAAAAACAAGCCAGTATAGATTTTAAAAGTAAAGAACTGTACAAGTTCCTGAGAAATAATCATTCACATGCAACAATATACGGAACTGCAATAAAACAAACCAGCTGAGGATGAAGGTTTTTAATGATAAAATTACAAAGAAAAAAATTTAAAATCCAATTAACTTTGGTTTTACTTAAGTGTTAGAAAAAAAAGTTATTGAGGCAGCCATTTAAATAAAAACAATTCTATACTGATGAATATTAAGAATTTCACATGATTAGTTTCACCAAAAAAAAAAACAAAACAAAAAAAAAAAACAGATTTGAGCAGAACAAACAACCATTTACTTATTATTTTTTTTTATCTTTCCTGTCCCTTTAACGTCTCACAATATGTATACTGGCAGATATAGTAACATGCTCCTTCACAATAAAAGCTTAGAATAAACTGCATTCGTTGTGTTGTGGGAGTTATGAGGAAAGGGCAGCTGATCAGGCGGTGTCAGCCGCGTTTTTCCTCCCAATCTGACAGAAGAGCATCATGGAGAAGGCCATGCCGAAGATCTGCAGAGAAAACGACCAATTTAACTAACATAGAAATACTAAAATAGACAAGCTAAAAGATTTTTTTCAGGCCTGTAGCCATCCAGAAGGATAAAAAAAAAAAAAAAAAATCTTATTTTCGTATCAATCCAATGTCCAAGAGTCGTTCGACAGAAGGAGGTTTTAGGGAACATGATACCAAACTAAACAAAAATGTGAAAATTCACATTGAAACAAATATAAAACCCTGAATAAACCATTTTAAACAGCTTAACAGCAAAACATATATAAAATGTTATTTTCAATTTAAAATATCAGGACGAAACGCTGATATTGTCAGCATAACAATTAGAGCCACTGACAAAAATAATCTGACTAATCTCAGAACTCTGAGATCAAATCCAAGAAAATCTCAGAATTCTGTCCAAAAATAATAGTCATAATTTTGAAAGCAAAAATAATTTTAAACCAAATTCTAACATCACCCGACTCTGTCTAGTTGACCAAGTGGGGCAGTACCAAGCATCACCAGCAGGTGGTGTGAGTAACTGTGCTGTTAGATATTTACGGTTTAAGTGAGATTAAGAGTCTGACATCTTCAGAGCTCAGTGTGCATCTTTACCAGAATGGCGGCGACTGCGAAAGCGATTCCCAACGCCACCACCATGTTGTCCTTCATGTATTTGATGATTTTGTCGTAGCAGGGCTGCAGGACGAGGCACATTCGTCACAACACGAGCTGAGAAAGCTCTTAAAATTAAACTATTTTCAAACATTAGAGCATCGTTTCTTCACATCTCGTCATCTTACATCCTTATAGTTTCCACCGTTGCACATTTCAGCTGGAGTAGTGGCGTTGCACTTGCAGGAATCTGGGACTTTTGTCCAGTCTGATGGTCCCTTCATGAGTCCACAACACATGAGCTGCAAACAAAAAAGCAAGAATTAGTTTAACATTTAACTTAACAGTGACGCATCCATCGCTACATGGAAGCAGCTAATAAACTCAGGCGAGTCAAAGTGAGAAAGAGCCAAATATAATCCTGTTTTTAAAGAAAAACATTTTTAGTCAGCTGGTGAAGAGACTAACGGTGACGCAACAGCCTATTTTAAAAAAATAAGCCATGAATGTTAAAGTGAGATAAAACTTTGGCCTTTTAGACATCCAATTTATAAAGTTTGTTGCATAAATACCTCGCGCTGCAGTTTCTCCATGTCGGCAATCACTTCTGGCTTCTGGCTTGAAATTGGGGTGATTTTTTCCAGTTCCTCCTTCAACCAGTCCTTCACCTGCACAGAAACAGAGTTCAGTCCTCCAAACTCCCAACATAAGACAATGAAGGATCAGGAGACGATGGATCTTACTTTGCCCTCCCCGACTGCTGCCACGATGCCAGCTGCCAGCAGCAGGACGAAGATGAGGAGCAGGAAGATGAAGAACTGGAACAAAATGGATGCAGTTCATTTCAGAATCCAAAATGTCCATTACTGGATCGACAGTCCCAGAACATCATCCTATGCACGGCTTTCACAATGAAATTAAGACTGGAGGAGCAGTTACACATCTTAATGTGCAAACAGCAGGCAGCTTTATTTGTGCGGCCAACAGGTGGCGCTGATTAAGGGATTACTACCGGTCCCAATTTGGCATAAAATCCCTTTTCTTTAGGAAAATACTCATGATGGGACATGGAGTTCCCCAAGGTTCGACCCTGGGGAACGTTTCCAGCGTTTCAGTTTCTAGAACAACATCCAGAAAACAGAGTTCCTTTAAGTGGAAGCAAAAACTCTCCTGATTCTTATTATAAATGTTCCAGTAAGTGGAACATTTATCCACATTTGATGCTCGCTTTATGGTATTTAACAAAATGTAATAGTCATCGCTCGTTTCATAACTGGTGAATGTTTTTATGATGATTCCTTGTCTGTAAAAATGTTTTTACCTCAGTTGCATCAAAATGTGCAAAACTTCCTCTGAGGTTTGAAGGTTGACTGTTGTGTCAGATTAAACATCATTTGATATTCTTGGTCCGCCTACATTTCAGGTAAATACTTTGTTTTTTCTTTCTTGCAACTCAATTCCATTGACTATAACCCAAGTTAAAAATAAGTTAATTGTTGCTGTTCTCTAGAAATTTGATGTTTTGACAAGATCTAATGAGACAGAAACGTCTCAGATCAGTTGTTGACCTGCAGTTTCCTCCGAATCAACCCGTTGTTGCATGAAGTCGACGTTGAAGGATTCTTACCAGCAGCAGCATGCAGCGGCTCTCTTTGTAGGCGCCGCAGCAGCCCAGGAAGCCGATCACCATGATGATCACCCCAATGGCGATCAGGAGGTCGAAACTTGGAAGATATTGATCTGTAATCTGGAAAGCAGGAGGTGGGAATTAATGGGACATTCAGATTGGATCCAGCAGCTTCAGAACTGGTCAAGTCATGTAGAGAAATAAAGACTCAGGTGAATGAAAATGACTTGTAATGTTTATTTCCCCCAGAGATGAATATGATGCATTGATTCTCAATATAAATGGAGTCTCACCTTGTTTCCTCCTTTGGTGACCTTCAGGTAAATCCCAACTCCAAGGATGACGCAACCGCAGACCTGAAGAGGACAAGGATGCAAATCAAACTTGTCATTTTATCATTTTGACGAGGAAAGATGGCGACGATAATCAGAATGACTGGCAGCTCTCGGTGTGATCACGGATTTACAGCAAACACTTAGCAAACCATTAGAAGTAGGTATAATCACAAATATATTGAATATTACATTAAGGCGAAGGTAAGAGTCTAACTATTGGTAACCATGGAGACAGTGCCACATCGTCATGTAGCCTCGTCGGTTAGCATCTGGTCTTTTGTACGTCGTTAATGTTGCTCTGGTGTAAGGGGAAACGCAGTTTATTACACAATTATAAAAATCCTGTGGTGTGAATTTATTCAAAGTTTCTAATTTGATCAACAAATTAGGCGGTGCCGGTCGGTTTCTGAGCTAGCCGTTTCAAACTTTAATAAATATCGCCGTGTGTCACTTTCACGGATAAATTAGCTCAACTCAAACAAGTAAAAGCCATTAATAAACTGGCAAAAACAACTTTGGAAAATTTCTGTTGCACCGTTTAACGTCCATCATGGCGCCTCGAATGATTAAGTGACGAAGTTGCAAAGGGTCAGTAGGTGGTGCATCAGATCAGTCTCCGACCCAAAACATGAACAAACTACCAACGTTTAGCTGGGAAACGAGATGCAAAACAAATGAGATTTGTCATTAAGACCAAAACATCTACTCAAACTCTGGCAGTTAAATGCTTCCATACATCTGGGATGTCAATTAGGTAAAACGTTAAGAACTTCCTGTACCAACAATGATGCAAACTGCTGTTAGCAACACAAGCTAATGCACTTCACGTTATGTTCCAGTCAGATTCTCAGAGGTTGTACAGATCAATGTGTGAAACAGAGTTTTTTCCTGCACTAGCAAAGTTTTGTTTGGAAGGCGGCCATGTTGGAATTTGAATCCTTTAGCTATGAATAAAGAAATTAAGTCAATGGGTTATTTGTTGGGTTGGACCCTGAATGAAACTCGACCCGTTTGAAATCCAAACCTCTGGGGCCACGGAGCGTTTCAGGGGGTGTGACTCCAACATGCATTATTCAGCTCCCACACAAACCACCATGAACCTGGTGCTGCGAGTGATTTTACATCATAAATATTTCATCTGAAGAGGAGTGGGAAAAACAGACCGGGCAGCCGGTCTGACTGATGAAGACGCCTGATGAAGACGCCTGATGAAGACGCCTGGACAAACAGGAAAGCTGCCTTTACATCACCAGTTACTGCAGTCAGCTGGTCTTAAAATGGTCATTTAAAAATAAGATTCTTACACATTTGTAATAACTCATGATTTTCTCTTCATCATAATAAATCCTTGAAAGTGTTATTTTTAAAAGGGCGAGGTTATTATTTATTGATAAATCACTTAAACAGCAGAAATAGGAAGACATGAACCATTATTAGCTTTACGAACAGCAGCGCTCCACCCAAACCTTCCCACACTCTACTGGGTACAATTAACCAGTAGATCCAGTCCAACCATCAAACTGCTGCCCAAATAAAGTAAAATAAATAATTGATTGGAATTGGAACCGAACTCTACTACAAAATTAAATGAAGTAATAATAGTACAATGAGCTGTAGTTAAAACTTTGTTCTAGTCAGAATTAAAAGGGTTTTTATTAAAGTAAACATTTCCAATTTTATAAATAAACATTTTGATGATTTAAATCCCACAAAACCTTCCTATTTATCTGAAGCATTCGTTATGCAGACGACATTGTGTTGTACCTTGCAGAATAAAAAAATATGGAGAAAATACTGAATTTTTAAAAAATACTTTAGTTTTCATGTAGATGATACAAATACAGTTTTAAATACTAGTTTTGTTCAGTTTCTGCTCTTTTTCAGGCAGATCGCAAAGAAAAACTTTTACTGAATAAAATTGCAACAACAGGGCGCCTCTTTATCTTCATTCAAAAACAACATTTCTTTGTTGAAGATAAAGAAGCATCTTTTTTGCCCTACAGCAGGAAATGCCTGCAGATTTAAAGCCCAATTCAGCAAACCGGTTCTGGAGGTGAAATGTCATCCCAGGAGGATTTTCCATTAGTTACAGTTGAGTCATTAATCCTGCATTGTAATCCAGTTAACAAATGAAAAGAAGTTTAAAAAAACAAACAAAAAAACAGAAACAAAAATTTAAGAACAATTAAAAACATCCATCTGAATTTCCCCCAGTAATTTTTCATTTTTTTGAGGTGGTAAAAACTAAATGCTGAGTTTTAGTTGTGGATAAATCGGATCAGTTTTGACTCTCTGCGGTTTTTCCCAGCAGGAGGAGCTGCTGGTCGACAGCAGAGAGAAAAACCTGTTGGTGGAAACATGCAAATCCCAGTTCGTCAGCAAACACCAAAATCTGTAAAAGGATGTTTTGTTTCATCTGAAGCTTTTTTACTGGACAGAAGAAGCAAAGCAGCAGATGTTTACTCTGCGTGTTCACGTCTTTGTTTCAGAGATCTTTCTAGAAAACTCGACCGGATTACCGTGACGCAAACACAGAAACGACCAAACCTGCAGAGGGACATAGCAACCTCACTGAGTCACAACACAAACACGGCGGCATGGAAAAACAAAAAGGTCTCCAAAGAAATTCAACTAAATTAGGCTTCTTTATAACTGCAAAACCATGAATGTTCCACTAGAATTAAGAAATGTTGCAATTAATCCAGATTAGCAGTGTAAAAATCAAATTTTGCCCATAAAAACCCACAAAATATTTCCGATGATGTGAAGCTTCAGGAGTAAATCTGGATTAAGTATATTTAGAGCATAATCTGAATGGATTTGTTTTTTTGGGCAGGATAATCTCTGGATTATTAGTTCACCTCTAAGAACATAATTCAGCACCAAAAGACAAGAATTACCTGGATTACATTTGGAACAGAAACAAATGTAAATGTAAATAAATTAAGATCCAGAATCCAGTGAAAGTTTATCACAATCGTTTATTAAAATTCTAAATAAACTGGTGGCCCCGTCATGACATCAGCATTAGATTACATCTTAAACTAATCCATATTATAATCTACAAATCTTTTAGAAATGAATTCTACTTTCAGATGAAAAGATCAGATTAAATTTCAAGGAAAACATCCTGAGAATCTGGATTATTTTCTGATTAAAGTGGATTCCTAGTCGTGTTTTGGTTTTTTGTTCTCTTGTCTCGGGTTCGTTTCTTCTCTGGATCTTTTCATCCCTTAATCTCATCTCAAACAGAGGCGCTCATTCATAACCCGGCGTTTGGCTGCGTGGGCGTCTTCGTCCCTCCGCAGTGACTCAGACTGCCGTCATTCACAACAGATTTCTGATCATGTTGAGTCACGTTATCGTGATCTGCCCGCCGGCGGATCCTTTAACAAGTCAAACCCAAAAGGGGAATTTGAGCTCTTGCCCCACAGGTTGGTCGTGATGTTCAGGTTCCTGCAGCTTTTTCACAAATTAAACAAGAAAATTATGAAATAGAAGGATCAAACTTTAAATCAGGAAACGCTGCAAAAAAAGTCCAGTTTACTGAGCAAATATCTGTTATTTAAAAGAAAAGCTTTTATTTCTTTTTACAAGAAATATCCTGGAATAAATGGAAAAAGTCCCAGTGGAAATATTTTAATTGTTCGTACATAAGAACTTCGTTAATTTAATATTTTTAGTCTTTATGCTTAAAAATTGTAGCATTTAATCCACCGTGTTATTTTGTATTTAACATTTCTTAGAAGCTCTTTACTTCTGCAAAACATTTTATTATTATAATATTGAAAATCTGATTTTACTGAGAGTCATGTCAAAGTGATTTCAAACCTGATAAATTAGACCAATTTGCATCTTTAATATACATTTTTCCCTTTATATTAAAAAGTTTATTCATATTTGAAGTTATTTTTAATGCATTAATGTCAGTTTATCACATTTCCATTAAAATGGATGATATTCTGGTAAACTTTCAGATTTAAATCTTTAGAAAGTGATTCACTGGGAAATGAGAGTTTTCTATCCGTAAGAACATTAAATGTTTAAAACATTCAGGTCATCGAAGTCGACTCAGCTTGACAGCTGCTGTAGTTTAATTTTCTTCTAAGATTGAATCATATGCAGAAATAAAATCTCGTTTGTTGAAGGAAACGTGAAGCAGAAACTTTGCAGAGTTTCAGACTCTCAGCCGTTTGCAGTAAAGAGGTTTTTGTTTGTTTCTTCTCCTGACTGCAGATCAGAATCATCTCAGTTTTACTGCTGCGAAACGTCGACGCAGGAAAAAAAGTCACGTTTTGTTTTTCACACATAAAATACAAAACGTGTCTCCCGTCTGATTCCAAATGTTTTTACGTTCAGGACGTCTGAACTGGATCAGAACAGAACCGGGATTTCTGCTCAACTCAGAGGAGAAAAACAGACGCGGGTCCAGTTCAGCCAGATTAAATCAAACTGGTTTCAGAGTAAATAAAGGAGCTGCCTCAACATTTCCATCATTGTGTGAAACCATGACGTGCAACATGGCCGAGTGGCTCCAGATCCAGTTAGCATCGATCTGGAGGCGTTTCAGGAGAACCGACGGAAACAACCAGAGGCAAAAGCTGCACCGAGTTCAACATCTGCACAGAACCGACAAGAAACAAGAGATTTTAAGAATTAAATTAAAAAAGTTTAAATTGTAAACCGTTTAAAAAAAAAAGTGTTAAAACTCAAGCACCTTTTCACTTAAATATATATATTTATACGCGCACACGTCTATACATCATTTATGATCTTGTTTATAATAAAAGTTTCCACCTAGACTTTATGTTCTGTGCATTGGCAGAAATTTGATTATGTTTCATTATCCCTGTATTAGTTTCATGTTAATTGTTCAAGTTAAAATGAACAGCAGAAGCAAATCCTACAAAACATCTAAAATAATAAAAAAGCTCCATCTTGAAACAGGAAGTTAAATCAGGAGATTGAAGAAAATAAGAGAAAATGTTGGCGATCAAAAGCCACAAAAGTTGCAAGTGCAACATTTGCAAACCAAAGTAAATTTGCTTCAATAGTTACGACCAAAACTTCCTGCCTGAGGTCAAAGGTCAGAGCAACAAAACTGGACTTGTGCTTTACTTTTTTTTTCTTCCTCCGAAGAGGTTTTGCAGCGCTAGTGGCTCGTATTTTTTACAGTAGGCAGACAGGAAAGAGGGCGAGGAGAGGGGGGGGAAGACATGTGGCAAAGGTCGCCGGGACCGGGAGTCGAACCCGCGACGTCCGCGTCGAGGACCGAGGCCTCCAAACGTGGGGCGTGCTTAACCCCTACGCCACCACAGCACGCCCCGAGCTTTACTTTTATGCATAAAAATATTTCTTTTTGTGTCTAAAGTTTAGTTCCAAACATATTTAGTAACAAGTTGATCATGAGTCATTTGAATAAATTTGACTTTAATTTTACTGTTTGTTCTGGTTGCAGCGACTCAAACTGGAGCAAAGTGAAGTCAGAACCAGTTTGAACATCTGAAGGTGTTAAAACGTTTTGCCCACCAGGAGCAGCCAGAATCGCCCGCCAGGGCGTAAACGTCATGGCAAAAGCTGCTGGAGGGCGACAGCGAAGAGGAAGCTTCTGCAGAACCAGTTCAACCAGTTCAGAACTGGTTACAATTCACCTTTACCCCCTGGAGCACCAACACTAAACCAGCACGCCCAGTTTACGAGCTTCAACTCAAAACAGGCTGAAGACACAAAATAAAAATAATAACTTTTTAACAAAAGTCTTTCTGAACAGGTTGTTTCATTTCTATCATTTAATTTTCTTTTTGTTTTAATTATATCTTTATTGTTTCCCAAGAAAGTATCTACATCACAGGAGGCATTTACATCTCCAAATTAACTTCAACATCTGAAATAAGATACATAAGTAAACCATTGCCTCATAACAGTAACATCTGGAATGTAACTGCACTACCCTGAGATTTTAAAGTGATTACAAAGAAAACAGTAAAAAGAGAAATTGAGGAAAAAAAAAAAAAAGAAAAAACACAAGAATACAAATTAACTACGAAGTGTGGCCATGGTTGGAGGGCGGATTGTGAAGGACGTTCAACAGGCCAACAGGTCTGGTGTTTAAAATCAGGTCTGGTGTTTAAAATCAGGTCTGGTATTTAAAATCAGGTCTGGTGTTTAAAATTAGGTCTGGTGTTTAAAATCAGGTCTGGTGTTTAAAATCAGGTCTGGTGTTTAAAATCAGGTCTGGTGTTTAAAATCAGGTCTGGTGTTTAAAATTAGGTCTGGTGTTTAAAATCAGGTCTGGTGTTTAAAATCAGGTCTGGTGTTTAAAATCAGGTCTTTCAGGCTGTACATAGTTCATCTGCCACCAGTGACCAAAATGTTCAGTCTTGTGATTGAGAGAAGCTGTTATTTTTTATATTTTAAATGTTATGTCCATCCAATCATTTAAAGGTGGTTTATCGTGTGATAACCATTTTTTTGTAATGTTTTTCTTACTTGCTGTTAATAATATAGTCATCAAGTATTTGCTTCTTTTTGTGGTTTCTTGAGGAATTATTCCAAAATGCATAAACTTGAACTCCAAGGGAATGTCCTGCTTAAAAATGTCTTGTAAGGCCTTATTAATCTCTTTCCAATATTCTTTTATAATTGGGCATTCCCAGAAGATGTGATAATGGTTTGCGTTTTGACTTCTGCATTTTCTCCAGCTTACAGGAGGATTCCCAGCATAGTGGCATTTCTGGGCCGGTGTAATAAAGAATCTTACCAGATATATGTCCATTGATATCTCCACATTGTTGTCCATTCCTCCTCTGTTATTGTTAAATTGCTCATTTAATTTTCAAGAAATGTGAAGTTTAAATCAAATTCAGAAGGAAAGCCAAACACTCTGAATATCTCGGCACATTCAAAATAAGATAAAAGTAACTTTCCAGAAAGCTAAACAAGACATTTTGATTTAAAACAAACTCCTATCTTGTTGAAATGTTACTTGTAGTTAGTCTGGTTCTTTTCACTTTTCCAACATGTTTGCTAAAGAAACTGGACCAAACATATCTGGTGAAATTGTGGTTTTGAAGCTTCGCCAGCCACGTTCAGGCCTGGTTTGTTACATTCGTTCTTAAGGAAAGGTAATTTTATTTCAAGAGCACATTGTCAGCAACAAGGCAATGCAAAGTGATTATGTTTTGTGCAGCTATTAGGAGAAACAAGCATTTAAAAAGACTCCAGGAAATGGTTAAGTACCATGAGACCACGTTCTGCTGAGCAGCAGCTCATTTAGCGGCAGAACCTCCTGCCTGGTCCATTAGTGTCCAGATGGAGGGAAATGCAGCTGAATCAGAGAGACGAATTGGTTCTGCAGAAACAGGAACTACCCGAAATGGACTCCAGTGTTTCTGAGAGAACCTGGCCACACCCTGAAACTCGGCTGGTTTTGTTTGAGGGCGAGGCCAAACAAATAAATAGATAAGACCGGTTCTGCAAAAGTTTATATGTAAAAAAAATGACAAGTGATCAGGATGACAACAGATTTAAAAAGCTTCATTTGAGATGTTAAATACCAAACACCAGCTCAGAGCAGGTAGGAAAACAAAGAACCTGACTTTAAACTAAAAGATGATTTTTATGGGTCAGACTCACCCAGAACAGCAGGTTGAAGAGGAAGAGCAGATTCTTGACACACCTATTAACCGCCATGGTTTCTCTCTGAGGATCCTCACAGCAGCAGCAGCAATCAGAGCAGAGCTGGTGTCACTTGGACATGCTTCCCCCCCCTGGCTTTTCTACCTCCACTGCCTGGCTCCTCCTCCTGTTGGCTCCGCCCTCTGCTGGCTCCTCCCCCTGCTGGCTCCGCCCCCTGCTGGTTCCTCCTTTTGAACAGATTCTTTATTTTGAATAGGTTTTTATTTTGAACAGATTCTTGACTCTAATCCAATTCTAGCTTCTGAACAAACTCTAGAATTTATATTTTGAACAGATTCCTGAATCTAGTCAAACTCTACACTCTAAACAAACTCCAAGATTCCTTATGATGAACAATTCTTCATTTTGAACAGGTTCTTTACTTTGAACCAATTCCTGAGTCAAGTTAGTGCCACATTCTGAACACACAAGTCATTTTTGAACAGATTCCTTTTTAAATTCCTTATAAGTTGGTTTTGTCTCATTTCAATATTTTCACCAGAAGCTGGACAGTAACACAAAAATCTGATCTTATAATCAGAAACTGATCAAACTAAACCTCAGAAAGAGGCTTTAAAGAGAGAAAATCCTCCCAGTTGTTAAACGGTGCGGCCGGGTCGGTATGACAGGAGTTTATTTCTCAGTTTGTCTGCTGGTCTCACTGAGCCGGCAGTGAAAACATGAAACATTCCTCTGACATGTGAGGAAGGATCGGAGAGCAGCGCGGCTGCAGACGGAGGAGTGGCGGGAAAAATGTTTCTATTTCTGTCAGTTTCAGCACATCTGCATGTCGCAGCATGTTATATGAAAACAGTTTAGCAACCTGATACTTGCACAAGAGTAAAGAGTTTTCCTTCCTCATCTGCATTTATGCACAATCTGTGTCATTTTGGTAATTAATTAAACTTTGTTGTGGTTCAGATTAAGTTGTTTTCATGTGGGAATTAAAGTTTGTCTTCCTGTCAGATTATTTCCTCCAGAATAAAAGCAGAGAAAATATCAGTAATGACATCAGAGAAGAAACTATCAATCCGTGAAGAGTTGTGATTCCCAGACACTAAAAACAAATGTTTTTTAAAGAAACTCATGACTTTGATTACTGAGTCTGACCTCGTTATAGATGCTGAACTGATTCCTTAGTTTGAACAGATTCACTAGTTTGAAAATATTCATTATTTGGGATTAATAAAGTGTTTTTAAATTTGAATTTTGAACAGATTCAGAAGTTTAATCCAGTTCTAGATTCTGAACAGATTAATTTAATTGATAAATTTTGAATACATTTCTTATTTTCAACATATAAAATGGACACACAAAATTATTAAGAGTCACTGTGGAGCCGAAACTTTTACTTAAGTAAAAGTAAAAAGTACAACATAGTAAAAATCCTCCTAAAAGTCCAATTTTTCCAGTTACTCGTCTAAGTAATTACTGTAGAAATGAGACTTCATCGCCATCTAGTGGCATCTTGGCAGCGTTGCAGCCAGTCGGGTTTTTCTGTCCCTCCCATAAAGCAGCAGGCAGGAAAGAGGAAGCGCATGTGAGGACGAGCCGAGGCGCAACACCCGGTTTAGTAAGTGAACATTTATGTTCTTCTGCTTTATTGGGCTGCAGGAATAATCCCAGAAATCCTGCGGATTAACTTCAGACAAACTTTTGTTTTCTGGTGAATTTCACAGTGGCTGTTTGTTCTCTGATCTTCACTGTAAAACAAAAGGAAAAAAAAAAAAAAACCGCGTAAACGTGTCATAGAAATGTGAAGGGAAACGTTCAGGATGAACAGAAATGTTCAACATGTTTACATGATAAACTGCTAAATTACGTTTAGAAAAAATCCGTTTCAGAGTTGACATAAATATAATTTTCTGTTTTATTAGAGAGAAGTTTTGTATATTATTGAAATGTAACAGAGGCTTTAGTGAAATGCTTTGTTTACATAATTATTTTCTACTTCTGCTTCTTTGTCACATAAAAGCTTCGCACACATTTCATTTTAAACAAAGAGAAAAAACAGTTTCATATCGATCTATTAATATATTAAAACAATCCTATCCAACAGAACGTAATAACCTCTTATTTAAAGAAAAACTTTATAAATACACAGTAGTTAATTTGCACTTTTATTCTTTTAGAAAAGTTCAAACTTTTCTTTTAAAAAAAAAAAGGGCAATCTTGTTTTGTTGACACTTCAAAATCCATTTTATTTTCACTTATTTTGGATATTTGAAATGTCTTCCAGTTCCAGTGTTAAATATTGTTTAAAAATGAAAGTTTATTGATCTTTTAGTTGGTGTACGTGCATTAATATGCCATTATTATTATTTATTAGCTGGAAAATGGTTTCGAAATGACAGCAGTACCTTTTCTGCAATAATTTCTGGGATAATTTCTGGTCCAGATGTGATAACTTCTGAATCCAGTGGAGATAAAAACTGTCCTGATGGGATGAATCGGTCAGAATGCAGCTCGGTTCCCGTCCAAAGGTTCGGTTTCGTTTTTGCTTTGCTTCCTCAGTTTATTGACCCGTCCAGCAGTTTGACAGACAAAAAATCTGGTAAATGCTGACTGAAGAGTTTTTGTAGTTTTCTGCAACTTGAGGGCCAGAGATCAGTTAAGTTACACAGTAACTGTTTAGATTAGATTAGATGAGATTAGATTAGATTGCACAGTTATACAGAGTAAAGTGAAATATGTTGTTATACCTGCAGCCAAAGAAAGAAACAGAGCAAAAGAAAGCAGGAGTTTACAATCCAGCACATCAAGTCATAATTAAAATGATAAAAACGATCAAATTCTAATCTTACTCATTTTTCATCTAAATTAGTAATAGGATGCAGTGATAAAGTAACTTGTTGCTTTATCACAGCAATAGGATGTGAGAAAGTGCATTGGAATAAAACTAACTGGACAAACTAAATTCACTTTTTATAGTGAAAACTTGTTTGATTACGATAGTTCTTAAAAAAATAAATCAGTGCTTTGTGTACGTTTTGTGTTTTCAGGGTGTAAGCTGGTGCCTAAACAACAATGGCGACCACTAAAGAGGACCTGTGGAAGATCCTGGAGAACCTGACATACGACCAGTTCAAAAACTTCAAGTGGCTGCTTCAGGATGATGGGAAAGACCCCCGAGGCATCCCGGTGTCCCGGCTGGAGAAGGCGGACCGGCCGGACACGGTGGACCTGATGCTCCACCAGTACGACGAGGCCGAGGTGGTGAGGAAATCGTTGGAGGTTTTAGCGAAAATCGGCAGGAATGATCTGGTACAACGTCTGTCAAACACAAGATCGGCGCAAAGATGGGAGTTCAACAACGGTAAATACAAAAACTGATCAGTTATTCTTATAATGTCCCAAAATTCTGACAATCTTAGATTTCTGACTTTAATGTGAGAAATTTTATTTTCCTATCTGAATTCTTGATGTTACAGTTTAAGTTTGTAAGCCACCATTAAACCTCAGGAATATCTGTGTGTGAAACTGACTCTGGTTTTGCTCCAATCCAGGCCTGACTGCTGCTCCTGCTCGATGTGAAGGTGAAAGACGGAAGTCCAGACTGAGGGAAATGAAGTCGGAAACGAGGATGAAAATAAAAGAGAGAGAGATGAAGATCTGTGAGATCCGGCGTTCAGCAGAGCTGAGCAGGAAGTCTGCCGAGCGACAGAAAGCAGAGAGTCAGCAGACATTCGAGGTTTTAATCCAGTCGGTCGAGGAAAGACTGTCCCATCTCACCAAAGCTGTGGAGGAGCAGCAGAAGACTTTCCAAAAGCAAGCGGAGCAGCTCATCAGAGAGCTGGACGAGGAAATCTCAGAGCTGACGAAGAGCGAGGAGGAGCTGGATCGTCTTCTCCTTACGGATACCAACCTGCAGTCCCTCCAGGACGTGAAAACCTCCGACCTCACAGAGTTCTCCGTTCCTCAGCCGTCCTACGGCAAAACCGTCATGGCCTCCATGAACGAGCTGAAAGAAATGCTTGACAGAGAGATGGAGAGGTTCCTCAGCAAGGCCAAGCTGATCCGAATGCAGCAGTTTGCGGTCGATGTGACTCTGGATCCGGACACGGCGCATCCCAACCTGGTTTTATCTCCAGACAGGAAGCAGGTCCACTGCGGCGGCGTGAAGCAGAATCTCCCCGATAATCCGCAGCGGTTCGACACTGCGGCCAACGTTTTGGGCAGGCAGAGTTTCTCCTCTGGGAGAGTTTACTTTGAGGCTGAGGTGAGAGAAAAAACGGCCTGGGACGTCGGCGTCGTCTACGGGTCGATCGGCAGGAAGGGGTCGATCTCATCAAGCCCCAGCAGCGGCTGCTGGGCCGTCGGATTACGAAGCGGAGATACGATCAAGGCGGCCGGTTTGAAACTGGATGTAAAATCTCAGTTGAACAAAGTCGGTGTTTTTGTGGATTACGAAAAGGGCTCCATCATTTTCTACAACGTTGATTCTGCAGAACTGATCCACCGATTCTCAGACTGCTCCTTCACGGAGGAACTTTATCCGTTCTTCAGCCCCGGCGTTCATCAAGGCGGCTCCAACGCCAAACCTCTGGTCATCTCCCACAGTCACTGCCGTCCAACTCCATGAATATAAAGCATCTGCAATTCAACTGGTTGGTTTTTCATTTGTACGACTGTAATGAAGGTCTTCATACTTGTATGAAAACATTTTAAATGTATTGAATTGTGTATGTAGATTCAGGGATGGCCAACCACACAAAGACCAAGAGCCACATTTTTTACCAAGGTACTGCAAAGAGCCGCATCATATGCATGGGCTCACATGAACATCAACCCATCTCTTCCTGATACTCAAGACTTTTACTCAGCCAGATTTATTGTAAATTTCACTCACTATTTTAACACTACAAAGACCACAGGCCAGACATTTTCCACAATCAGCACTGTGCACTTTCTCATGCAAACAAACTCTGTTTAGCCAAATAAACAAACAATAATGGAACAATTTACAATACATTTTTCCTTTTATTATTACAGAGCCCCCTAGGAGACATGGGGAATTTTTTTTCTTTTGCGTGCCCTCGCAATACTTTTCCCCTCGGGGGCTCCGTATATTATGTGCATTACATGTTATTTAATGGAGCTGAAGTGGCGCTGAAGGTTTGAAGCCTTAAAATGCAACAACCTGACATATAAGGCAGAAAGGTTTTCCACTACGTTCAACAAAAAATATCAATTCTCCCACTCTGTCAAAAACGTCCTGTGTTCATCTTCATATTTTGGTTTTCCTGCCATTTTGAGCGCGAAAGGTTTACTCAAATGATTTTACTCTTACTGAAAAACTGCGCACATGCGCATTTGACTGCTATAGGGTGTTCAGGCTAAAAGATTCCCCAGGGGCCTGGGCACTTTATAAAGGTTCTGCGACAGACCAAATATAGAGGGGGAGTAAAGCACTGTGCCTTTTAGAACTTAATAATTGGATTTATATTTATAAGGGTATTTTTAGAAATGAAATGATTGCTATAAATGAAAAGTGTTTAATATTAACACTTTTCCACAACCTTTTGGGGGGTTATGGATTGGTGCAGCCAGGGACTATAAAAGCCTACAGGTTGGCCACATCAGTGTGGGTGTGGCTGCTGCAGAGACGCATTGCCCATTGTATGCAGGATTGTATGTTTGTTAAATGTTGGGAATTAAATACCTGGTTGATCTGCACTATATTTCTCTGCCTCAAGACTCCTCTTTTAACCCTGCCATTCAAACAACGACGGAGGTTAAAGGCAGAATATTACGAAAATAAAATCCTATGAGATTTAATACAAGATTAATATGACAATAAAGTCATATTTCAAAAATAAAATCATACGAGAATAAGGTCGAAATATGACAATAAAATAATATTTTACGAATAAAGTCATATGAGAATAAAGTCCTATTATTACAAGACTAAAATTATAATATTCTCACAGTTGAAATAATACGAGAACAAAGTCATAATTTTATGCTTTCAGGTAATTTTTTCATTTTCTGAGTGTGGTCCTAATACGTCTTCATAAAGCCAGATAATTTATCTAGTGGGTGTAAAACTTGCATCATAAAATTAAAAACTGAAAAAACAAGGTTGGAATAAACAGAATAATGGATCCAAATACAATAATTTAACTGTTTTTAAAACAATTTGAGCTGTAATTGTTATGATTTGTTTTGTAGATGTTAACAGGAGACAAGATAAATCATTTTCAGGTAAAAAGAGGAATTATGTAGACAAGATTCTCATGTTATAATAAAATCCAGACCTTTTTATACATCACATTAAGTTTCTCTGTTATCGTTACCATCATGAATAAATAAGGCTTGTTTTCTTTTTTTCATTTTGGATATCACTGGGTCAGATCTTATTCTAGATACAAGTCTGTCAATATTTTCACGAATATTTTCTAGCTGTGTATTTTTGAAACAGTTTGAAAATATATATTTTTAGGTCAAAAACATAAATTTCAGCGACTGTCCTACAGATGATACATGTGTTTAAATTAAAAGCTTAAAACCAGTAAGGCCTGAAAATAGTTAAATTACAAACATAATTTTAATTCAGCCTTTGTAATTTATTTTTCTGCAAAACATTTGAGAAAGGGTCACAGGTTTTGTTGTAGTACCATCTTTTTGCCACCAGATGGCAATATACACTCTTTATTTTGCTGTTTTCCTTCAGTTTTCTGAATCTCATCCTATCCATCTCTTTTTCTAAGAACATTTCCAAACTGTCTCTTTCCTTTCCAATCTGTTCATTTCTAATCCCATCCATCCTGATCATCCAAATAAAATCTCTTATCAAATAGGAGGTGGGATCTAAACAATGATGTTTTTCTTTTCACAATGTGTGTAAATTGTGTTGAATTGATGCCATTGATTTGAAGAATAATAAATCAAAACTGTTTTTTTTACTCTGAGTTAAATAAATTTCAGAGTGTAAATGTATAAATAAAATCAAAGTGACAATATACATCTGCAGTATATAGTAACATGACATCTTAATACCCCAAAGTAACTACACTTGTGTTCGCCAGTCAGACTGAAACTGGAAAGAGTGGTCATAAAGTTTAATAGGGGTCAAAGTTCATGTGATGAACAGCACAACTACACAGATTCTGTGAACAGGATTTATTCACTCATTTCCATTGATAAACAAAGGTGTATTATAATAGCAGTATAGCGTATTATAGTATAAATTGAAAAAAATAAAAATATGCAAAGCAGCTAAAGAGGTAAGATTCTTTCCCTTCATAAGATGGCGCTCACTGACTGGCTGGCTGGACTTACTACTGCATGCATGTAAGCGACTGCATGCGCATACAAGAGATCGGGTCTTCAAATCAACATGAAAATCACCTTAGTAAACACGCCATAAGAGTTAAAGAGCTATCCTGTAACAAAGATCTTTTTGGCAAAGACATCCTGTTAAAGAAAGGATATCTCTACCTGCAACAGGATGGAAATATCCTAACATGTTAAAAAGAAACATGTCACTGTTTTACTGTCTGCTGAAGCTGCTTTCAGTTTGAAGAGCTCCTCCTCTGCAAGCAGGGAGCTCATAAGAGACGCTGACGTGAACAGGAAGTCAGCCTGAAACAGGACAGAAACCGTCATACCGTTAGCAGACAGAAACATTCAGCTGTATTTAAACAGCTTGGTTGGACTGAGATGGGTGAGTGAGTTTTCCTTCTGTACTTGATTCAGCAGCAGGAAATGTAGAAATACTCGGCACAAGAACAGAAACTAACATGTTTAGCAAAGCTAAGAACGAGGTTTGCTATCCGGTTGATAAACGTCTCTCCATAAAAATAGCAGAGATGTTCCAGGCTCTTTGAAGCACTTTAAAAACAGTTTACAGGATTAAAAAACAGATTTTTGTTTCAATCCGAAGCCGTTCGTTCTGCCTCTGAGACTAAAGCAACTAAAACAAAGCTGGGCTAATTATAGAACCAGAAACATTTACAGAATAAAGAGTTAAACTAATATTTCCATGAAGGTAAGTCAGTAAAACAAAACAAAGTGAAAATAATATATCAATCAGTTGCAATGATTTGGAGACATGAATTCAGTCAACAAAGCAACATGGAAACTTTCCTACGTTTTCTCAAAGTTTGGTGTTGAGAATTAGAGTTGTGTATTTAGCCTTTGCAGATGACATGGAAGCACAAGGTTTATCCTGTACAAATCAACCTTGTAAGCTCAATCTTGTCTGGAGTATATTTGTTGGGTTTTGTTTAAAGACATTTATTTGAACTAAATATTTTTCTGTGTCCATATTTCCAGAAGTTCCCTAAAAGTGACGGCATGGAAAAACTTTCTGTGGAGCTCCTGAATACTCTCAAGAACCTGAAGCAGGATGACTTTAAACAATTTAAATGGTTTTTGAAGCAGGATGACATGTTGAAAGGTCAAAAGGGCATCCCAGCAGATGAGCTGGAGGGGGCAGAAAGATGGGAGACGGTTGATCTGATGCTACGCCAATACAAAGGCCCTGGAGCGAAGCAGGTGGCAATCAATATTTTAGAGGGAATTGGACAGAACAACCTGGCGGTTCAGTTAAAAAGATTCTGCGAAGAACAACAAGGTAAGAGGAAATAAAATAATTCTGACAATGGAAATGTGGAGCCATGTATATTAAATGTTTTGACTTTCAGTCTCACAAATGTGTGTTAAATTTGACAGCACAGTCGTGTGAGTGGAATAATAAGATACCAAACACACAACCTAGTGGAACTCCTGTGCTCAGACTGACGGACGCACAATTTAACCTGGACAATCCCACAGTCCGACCGTGGCATCTGGTGCGATCCTCCTGAGCGTCACACTAAGACCGAGGGTTAGGTCACAACAATGGCAACTGGCTAATGCTCATGAGATAGCAGTCACCTCAACAAAAAATATTGTGACGCTTTATCTTATTCGATGAGGTCTCATTACAACATTTTCAGTAAAGCGTGATGGTATGGTTAGTCTCTGTCATTTATGTTTTGGCCATTTTGTTGGACGTTTCAAAGTTGCAATATATTTCAGCACTAATTCTGATATGTAAAAACTAGCCCTGTTTGTCCAGATAGAAGAGCTACTTCATGGATGCCTTGCTTCATTTCAGATCTCAACCCTCAGCATCTACGTTTTGTGACAGAAGGCATTGGAGAAAAGGAAGCCGAGTTGGATAAACTCCGTGAGTTTGCAGTGGACGTAACCTTGGATCCAGAAACGGCGCATCGCGATCTCGTCCTCTCCAGTGATGGGAAACAAGTTTACGACACCAATGTGACCAAAGATCTCCCAATGACCTCACAGAGATTTGACACATGTGCCAGTGTATTAGGAAAAGAGACATTTTCTTCAGGAAAGTTCTACATTGAGGTTCAGGTTGAAGGGAAGACTGATTGGTCTGTTGGGGTGGCCCGCGACTCCATCAACCGGAAAGGGAAACTCTGCCTCAGCCCCGACAATGGCTTCTGGGCCATATGGTTAAGAGACAAGGTTTATGAAGCTTTGGCAGACCCTTCAGTCGTACTCCCTCTGAAGACCCGTCTTCAGAAGGTGGGTATCTTTGTGGATTATGACATGGGTCTCGTCTCCTTCTATAATGTAAATACAGCAGATCTGATCTATTCCTACAAAAAATGCTCCTTCAAAAAAAATCTCCTGCTGTATATTAACACAAGTAGCAACTGCAATGGCAGAAACTCTGCTCCGATGATCATCACTCCTGTAGTTGACAAGATAAACAAAGCAACAATGAGAAGCATCAAGGAGTTTGCATTTGAGGTGACTCTGGATCCAGATACGGCACATCCGGAACTAGTTTTATCTGACAATGGGAAACGGGTCCATCATGAAGACGTGAGGAAAGACATTCCAGACAATCCACAGAGATTCAGTGACCATGTCAGTGTATTAGGAAATAGCTTCTTTCATCAAAGATTCTACTTCGAGGTCCAGGTTAAAGGGAAGACCGACTGGACTATAGGAGTCGCCACTGAGTCAATTGAAAGGAAGGGAGAACTCGCACTGCAACCAGAAAGTGGTTTCTGGACAATTTGTCTAAGGAACGGGGAAGAATATGAGGCATTTGATAAACCAATAGTCCGATTAACTAGAAGATTAAATCCAGAGAGGGTGGGAGTATTTGTAGATTATGAAGGAGGTCTGGTCTCCTTTTATAACGTAGATACTGCTGATCTTCTCTACTCCTTCACTGGTTGCTGCTTCGCGGAGAGACTTTTGCCTTTCTTTAGTCCCTGCACTAATATTGGAGGTACAAATTCTGCTCCTCTGATTATTTCTCCTGTCAGTCTCTTTGATTAGATCAATCGTATCGTCATTTGAAAGAGCCATAGACAGCCTGTGTCGACAAGTGATGGTACATCCTGAGAACATCACCAGTCCATATCAGAGACACACAGGACAGTCAACCATGCTCAGTCTTAGACCTGAGGTCGACTGAGGGTACAATCACACCAACCCTGGTTAGCCCACGTTGAAATGGAAAGTCCAGTTCAGTGAGAATGCATAATCAAAATCTGACTTGGGTCAAAGAAGCAAACTCTGGTTCGCCTACCAACCTGGTAGGTCTTGGATTGGTTGAAGTAGAATCCGGCCTGGTTCGAAGGGACATGTGACCAGAGACCGCTCCAAAGACAGAAAGCAAACTATAGCATTCTGGGTAAATACAACCACAACAAACACACGTCTACTTCCAGGAGGAGAAATGACTTGTGGTCTTTTACCAAAGAAGAGAGAAATACTACAACCATTAAAATCTGTTGCCACTCCGTTCCTGTTTACTTTGTGTGAAGAAGGAAGTTGCACTTGGCGTCTTCTTCAGGTGTCGTTTCCTTCAGTGGCTCTTGGTGCAGCTCCACCACAGCCAAGGGGGCAACAGGTTGCTCAAAGGGTTTGCTCCATTTCCAGTGGGAAAGAGAACAGCTAAGAATTTAACAGATGTAATTTTCTACAAGACGCATCAGGTATGAAACAAACATAGAGACCTGTATATGTGTTTTTTCAGTGGCAGGGGTTTGGACTGTGGGAGGAAGTCAGATTGCCCATAGAGAACCCATCTATATACAGGAAGAACATGTGGACTACATGCAGAAAGACCCCAGGTCAAGGTTCAAAGACTCGTATATCTCGTTATTCTCTCAGTCCTGGTCTTATATGAATTTTGTTTCTTTCCAGCTTGAGACTTTCAGCACCTGTAGTTCCTGTGTTTGCTGCTTTGCGCTGTGCTCTGGTTGTGACTCAACATCATGTTTACAGACGAGTAAATCATTGCACTGGCTTATTTGGTGCTCCAAGTACTGCAGCAGTTAAAGGTCTTAGTTCATTAAAGTTTGATATGTTAAGATTTTTAGACAAATCACAATAAAATGCAATTCTTAGAAACCAGGAACTTTGTGTTTTTTCTTCCATCTATAATGTTTTATTTCCAAGTTGAAAGGGAAGTATGACATATTTGACGAAACCCAGTCTGTATATGTTGATAAAACCATTTTTACGAAACAAAGCTTTGCTTCAGCGCTAATATACGAGCGATTTTAGTACTTTAGGAACCAGTAGGCTAGACAGTAGCTTTGGCCTTCACCTTTTTTCATGCAAAAGTTCAAATAAACCAGCAATAAACTAACCGTGTGCAGTTCTAGTGACCCTAAGGCAGACTTATTAACCCTTTTGGCGACACCTAGAGGCCGTCCTGGGTAACTGCTGATGGGAAAACCATTACTGCACAAATTAAAAACACAATAATTAATTTAGTACAGTTTACTGCTTCCCTTCGCTGATGTTTCTGAACATGAACTTCTTTCTTGAGGTTTGGAGCATTCTGGATAAATTAATGCAGAAACAGGCCGAATAATCGATCCCAGAAATCAGTCAGTCAGTGAATGACTGAAGAACCACTCGCACCAGAGTTTCCTCAGGTAAAAATATGACTTTCATTTTCTAAAACACTGTTGTGGTGTTTAGTTTCTGCAACAAGCCGTTTCCATCTTCACATTTTATGAAAAACATTCAGAAAACTACATGCAGCATTTTCTGACGATCGTAATAAAAGCTTTTCGGCAAGTATGTTTCAGGTCAATTTAACAGTTTATTTAAATTAATATTTAACAGTAAATACAAATCAATCATGCACATTTCCAACAGGAACCTTAATGTTGGATCTCTTTGGCATCGGAAAGTAAAAAAATATGTTTTTTTTTCTAAACTAAAAACCAATTAATCCGAAACCTTTGGAAAAATTCACATTAAATTCAGAAGCGAGCTTTTCAACGAGCCCATCTATGCTAACAATAATAACAGAAACCAAACCTGTAGATGGGAACCAACAACTCTGCGCGAAACGCCCTGATGCCCAGCTTCAGTACTCCCTGTTGAATCGCTTGTTGACTTTGGCGACGGGAATGCAGACTTTGAGGCCGATGAGGAAGAACTGCTTCTGCTCCTCCAGCCACACCAGCAGCATCTTCACCTCACCATCCGCGTTCCTGTACAGCATCTGGAAGTCGTGGCCGCTGTAGTCGCAGGACATGGCCGTCTTGGCCATGGTGATGTGGATGGGCGTGCTGACGCACCAGAACGGTTTCTGGAACTCATCCAGCAGAGTCAGGCTCATGATGCAGCAGTTCTACACGAAAAGCAACAGAGAAACATCAGAACTGGACTCCATGAACAGAACCTTCCACTACAGCAGCGTTTCTCAAACTTCTTCAGGCCGAGAGCAACTTACCCCATTTAACACACAAACTGAACCTGAAATTGGCCCCACAGTAACTTAATGAAAATATTAGTCTCTTAACTCATAGTCTTTGTTCCTCTTACTGTGACCATAAACTACGACTACTGGAGGCGTTTTGAGGTTTATGAGAGATCTTAGCCTAAGCTTTCCAATGTTGGAAAACACATGGAAATCAAAACATTTCTTTACTACAAGTGTTGGGTGAACTAATAAAGTTTTAGGGCTATTTAAAATTTAAAAACATTAAAAAAAGGAAAACAGACTTGAGTTGCTTTGACTTAAGCAAATATTTTCTTTCAGCCAGTCGACAGACGAACATAAATAATTTTATTGTAAGTATGAAGATGCAGTTAGTCGGCGTGGGGCGCAGCGGTGTTCACTGCCTCGTCACCAGCAGATCGAGGTCTGCGTGTCTTGATATGGATATTAATATCGTTTAAAAACAAAAGTTCTGAAATTCACCCAGAGAAACTTTGCACCGGTATGTTCAGGTTTTCGTTTTAGTGACCCAATCTTCAGCCAGCCTTCCATTATTATTTTTAAACACAATCCTTTGGTAAGCTAACTGTAGCGTCACACGTTGAGCTCACAGAACCTCACAGACAGGTAGGGGGCGCCAACGGACCAGCAGCAGTCCACACAGACACTGGACTCCAATGCCAAAAATATTCACTAACATCCACAGGCTCATCAAATCCAGAAACTCTCTTCATTCCAAAGGCATTAAAAGTTTGAGAGACCATCAACACCATTCTGGTTAGATTTGAAGGATGTTGGTGGAAATCAACATCGCTCCATAAAGACATGGATGGTCAGGTTTGGTGTGGAAGGAAGTGACCTCACAGTGGGCTGAGACTGAGCCATGCCTTCTCCTCCAACATCAGTGTCTGACCTCACAAATGAACGTCTTGACCATAAACACTCCTAAACCTTCCTAGAAGAGTTTAATCTGCCAGCGATGCAAAGGAGAGAAACAAACTGAGACTGTAATACGTGCATGAAGGTCGAGACGTGAATTCTTCTACCAATAAAGTAGCTGTGAGTCAAAAACGAACAGCAGATATGTGGCACAACAGAGTTGTGACAGGAATCATGTTAAATTACTCCAAATTTTATTTAATTTTTTCAAATTAAATAGAAAAAATTTAATTATTTTTTTTCTAATTAAATAAAACCCAAAAATTTTGAAAAATGGCACATTACTGCCACCTAGTGGTGGCCGAGTTTTGTTTTTACCTCCACTGCTCCTTTCATGTCCTCATGTCTCCAGGGAAGTCTGATGCTGCCAGACAGCGATCTGTGCTGAGACAGATTTGACCTCTGGATGACCTGGAGCTCCACCAGGCCGCGCTGAATCTGAGCTGACCTCCACCAATCAGAACCGAGACAAACGGGACAAAAAAGACATAATTTAGGATGTTTTTACACCTACAGTCAAACATTTAACAAACATATAAGACAGGGTGTCTAAAGTGAGGAGCGGGGGCCGTTTGTGGCCCTTGGACTGATTGGATGCGGCCCCCCAACTGCTATTAAAAAAATTATATAAATCTGTCTCGTAGATCCAAAAGGAGACTTTTAATTTGTAATCAGTGCAAAAATTGTTAGCAACATTATTTTCTTATACAGGAAAATGTAAAGTACAAAAAAAAGTATTTGTCTTTCTAAAACCAATTTTTATTAAAAGGTAAAACCAAGAGACTTTCACTGAAAAGCTGATTTTGCACCCAAACAGTTTAATTCTGTCTTGAACTAGACTGAACTTAAATAATGTTGTGAGAAAAAGCGACCCAAATCCTTACACTGTTACTGAAAATAAATGTTTTCAATTGAGCCCAAAAGAAACTGAAAACATGCGAAATTAAAGTAGCAGGAAGTAATATCTAAATCTAAGAAATTTCCGAGGAAAGAATATCATTTTTAAATTCACAAAATTAAAAAATTTTAAAGTTTTTTTCAGAGATTAATTACAAAACTTCTGAGTTTTTTGCAGAAATGTAATTATTTTTTCCTTTCTCTAACAAACCTAATACATTGTTGGAAAAATTGCTTTCAAGTTTTTCATGTACAGTAAATATACGGCTACTTTATTCGACTAAGTTTAGGTTATTTTTTAGCCTGTGACCATTTCAGAGTCTACAATTCTGGCCCACCTGGCAAAACGTTTGGACGTCCCGGATCTAAGATGTTAATCCTGGATTTTTCCTGGAACGGAAAATCGTGAAAATCTTTCAGCTTTTGTATTTTGATCACCTTTGTGGCAAAACAGCTGCTGGAAGCGTCCCGACATGATCTCAGTGCCGGTGTTGTGCAGGACGAAGTGCAAACTGTAGCCGTGAAGACCGAGCTCGGGGTCCACATCGTCCACCGGAGGAAGCTCCACAGGCTCAGAGTACGGGCTGCAAGAAGGGACAAAAAGACCTCTGTGATTTTTAATATAATACCTTTTACTTACTAAAAAACCAAAGCAAGATAATATGATTTTGTTGAGAATGAAATCAGCTAAAGTTTCTGTTTTCATGTTAGTTTAAATAAATCAATGCTATAAGGAGAAACAAATGACATTATGAACAAATTTAAGACATTTATATTTTAACACCTAAAACTAAAATGATTAAATTTCAGTTTTTTCAAAGCTATGCAGAAATAAAGACTAGTAATAATGATTTGCACCAATCAGAGGCTGATTGAAAGTAATCAGCAGCAGTGATGCACTGCGTCCAGCAGATGGCGGTCTTACTTCATTCTCATCAAAATCAGTTCAAAACGTTGAAGTTGAGAAACAAGGTGCAGTCAGTTCACCTGACAAAACCAGCTGGGTTTTAAAAATTGATCCAGTGATTAAGTCATCACTAATGCACTGTTATTGATCTGATAATCCAGTTTACTTTCTTTGTCTGACAGTGAAAACTGAGTGAGGACAAACCCAGCAGAGAGCCGTTAATGAGGAGGAGACCCACCAGGCTGGAGAGCCCAGCAGACTTTTCTCCACCAGCTTGTGGAAGTGAAGGCTGATCATGACGAAGGCCACCTGGTTCTTTCCCTACAAGCATTCAGACGTTAAGAACCTGAAGCATCCAGGCTCAGCCCTGATGGGGCCCATCGATGCCCTGTTTACCCTCCAGACTCCAACGATGACCCCCTGCTGCAGAAGCAACACTTTGATCAGTTTGTCTTTGCCGATGACAAGAAACTGACTTCCTGCGTCCAGCTTTAAGATCAGGGAGCGCCAGTTGGGTCTGGAGGAGGAAGAGGAGGAAATGTTTGGCTTTTCAAACAGAATGAGACTTGGAGGGAAAAAAACTCCCAGACAGTGGAAATGGTACAAATGGTACTAACTGAACAACTATAGATCAATAATCCCCCTTTAACACTGGAACGACCACGAGGTCGTTTTGACTGCCATGGCAATTTGTGTGTTTGTTTGTATTTACATTTGATGGAACAGTTAAAGCCTTGCTGGTTCCTGACTTTTCCTAAAATTTATTATTTTTTATTATTTTAAAATGTAAAATTTTATTAAAAATGTCTGCAGTTGGGTTTAATACCAAACTGGAAGTTGCAGGAATAATCAATAAATTAATTAATCGTATGATAAATTAAGACAAGCTCAATAATTTCCATTTGCATGAGTCTCTTTTGTCTCTTCTTAACAAAAACTGGATGATAAAAGTCTTCATGATGTTTTGATCTCAACTGGCTCCTTTTTTTTTAAGGATAATTTTTTTTACTGACAGTTTATAATTCATTTTAATCCTTGCTTCTATTGTTTTAAATAAAACAAAAATAAAAGTTTTTTCCCTCCTTGGTGGTTTGGGGAGCTGACGGGACGCTCCCCTCTCCTCCTGAGCGTCAGGACAGCAGGACAGCTCTGGACCTTACTTCCTGGTTCTGACGCTGCTCTGAGGCTCCTTCCTGACTCCGTGCAGCTGAATCGTGGTGATGTGATTAAACTTCATGTGGATTCCATCACTCCACTGAACAATCACAGACGACTCAAAGAAGTGCGCCTGGCTCTGCTCCAGCGTGTGCTCCTGACCCAAATGCTCGCACAGCGTCAGCTCCCAGCTCACATTCAGGCTCCTGAGAGACACACAGCTGCAATGAATACAACTTAAACGCAAACAACTTCTCTCATCTAGTTCTTTACGTTTACAATATCTGAAAAGTGTGGCATAAATATATTCAACAAAAATCCTAAGAAGTCCTGACGTCTTCCCACCATCCTCCCTGACCTGAGAGCCCACTCCGTCTGCCGGGGCAGGCCGGTGTACGGATTGATGTCTTTCAGGGGTTTCCTCCACTTGTTCATCTCCTGGCCGGCCATCGATTTAAAGTACAACCTCTTCCAGCGGCTCGTCAAACCATCCTCCCCCTCCACGCAATTCTCCGATGTCTTCAGCTTCCAGTTCCGACTGCCGAACTCCAACATGTAAAGCCTCTGCCACAAGACGCTGCGATGACAAAAATCCAGAGGGAGAGGGAGTTTCAGACTCTGCTGGGTCATGAACCTGCAGTGGCTGCAGAACTGCTTGGACTCACTCGTCATTGGAGAGCTGATGGAGGAGTCTGCTCACGTGGCTGAGGCAGAACAGCGAGGACGAGTCCAGGTAGGACAGGATCTTCACCAGGATCTCTGAGGGAAGACTGGAGAAAATGGCAACTTTTTCTAAGAAATGTAACTTCAGGGACAACTCCATGCTCTGTGTACTATTGTTAATCACTTAATCTATTCCTTCATCTTTATTTTTGGTGGAAGCTATTAGCCTTCACATGCTACATCATCATCACCAGCCTGCATTTGCAACCATCAGCCCTTTTCACAGAATAGGATGAGGGCCACTGAAAGAAAAATGTTTTATTTAAATCTAAAAATTCTGTCTTATCCAAGATTTTTGATTTTCATCTCTGGATTGTGACTTTAATCTCAAATTTCTGACTTTGATTTTAAAATTCTAACTTTTCTTTTGATTTCAGTCTCAAAATTCTGATTTTAATCTCAGAATTAACACCTTTATTCAGAATTCCAGGATTAAGGTGAGAATTACTTTTTAGCTAGTTTTAATGCTCTTCTGTATTTTTTATTATATCCTTACAAATCCAATATACTAAATATTGAAGTCCCATATTCTTCTATGGAAAACATACACAATAATAACTGCTGATAATGTTTTTTCTTTTAATTTGGAGTTTAACAGCATTTTTATTAACATGTTTAGGCTAATTCCAGTCGCCAAAAGCTTCATCAGGACTTAAAACTCCAACAATAACTCAGCAAATCAGAGCAGTCGTCACTTCACAAACCAACCAATGACAGGGCTCGTTCTGAACATCAGGACCAATGAGAGAAGAGTTTGCTTGAGCGCAGCGGATATTGTGGTCTGTTTAATTAGCTCACCTTTCCAGTAGGTTTAGCTTGCATGGAGGTGATTTTCTATGGGAGCCTTCTTTTGGCGGTCCAGTTCGGGAACTGAAAAACAAAGCAATTCAAATAAATTTTTCAAAATTCGCGTAAATAAAGTCATTGAAGGAGCCATAAAGAACCGACACCTAGCTTCAGTCTCGCCACCGGAGCTTCGAGCTGCAACTTTCCTCTGTCGTTCCTTCCTCCTCTGGCCTGAAAATCCTCTCCCCTGGCCGGGGAAACTTCCCCCGGGTCGCGGCCTGCCTCTGCCGCGGTTCGGCTGTCTCGTCTCCGGAACCCGCTGGGCAGGCTGTCGCTGCAAACCCTCCAAAAAGCTTCGAAAAAACTCGCCTCGTCCCGCCGCCATTACCGCGGAGCTCCAAGGCTGCCTGTTAGCAGAGCGCAGTAACCGGATCATCCGCTAGATGGCAGCAGAGATGTTTCTAAATCACACCTGGACACAATGGAATAAAAAACAGTTTAAGATCTGCATCTTGGTCCAAATATAAACCGTTTTTGGGATTATTTAAGATATTTTAATATAAAGAGTTAGTATTTCAATACAGTATGCCTTATAATTAACTAAAATTCAAATTCAAAAACATTATTAATCCATAAGGGAAATTAAACGTTATTGTAATTCAATCGATGAGACGTGGTAGGAAGGGTCTCCAGTAGCAGTCAGTCTTGCAATGCATCTGAGGAGGCATCTGACTGAAGATTGTTGCTTATCCAGCTCCTTTGCTATTGCCGCTCCTCTTTACATCTCTTAGAAACATGGGCAGCATTTGGGTCATAGTTCAGGTATTATTTGAGCTTTTGAGCAGCTAATCTCAAATGCTAAGCTCCCTGTTGTAAAAACAATTCCTTGTTGCCATGGTTACATCTGCCCAAAAGTTAAAAAAAATAAAATAAAGTAAGGGAATATGTCTTTCATACTGCATAGCAACTGAAACCAGAGGGAATAATTGGGTGTCTTCACACCAGCCATGTTTCGTCCGCTTTAATCCAACTCCAATTCATTAGCGGGGTTGAGAATGCGTAATTGGACCAAAAAACGCAAATTCCAATCCGCCTACAAACTTAGTTTTGAGTTCAGTTGAACCGAGAACTGAACTGGTGCGGTTCAAATGTATATGTGAACACCAAGCGGACCAAAGCAGGAAGCAGACTACAGCGCAGGGCATTCTGGGAAATGAAACCAAAACGAACCCACTAGCCTGGTGCTATCAAGAGAAACGACTTGTGGTCTTCAGTAAAAGACGAAAGAGAAATCCTCCAGCTGCTAAAATCTGACTCTACTCTATCTTTGTTTTCATTTAGTGAAGAATGAAGTTGCGCTCAGTGTTTTCTTCAGATGTTTTGTGTCATTTAACTTCAGTGCTTCCAGCGCCCCCGCAGGCGAGGAGGGGAACAGGTTGACTGAATAAAGTGAGAAAGAGAACCACAGCAGCAAAAAAAATCAAACGGATTCTAACAAATTCTCTGGTGGAAATTAGAACAAATGAGAGCTTAAATTTACTTCCTTTATGAAGAACAATGTTTATGTGTGTGTGTGTGTGTGTGTGTGTGTGTGTGTGTGTGTGTGTCTGTGTGTGTGTGTTTGCTTCTCTTTGTAATTTAACTAAAAGCTGAGAAACCTGAGATCACACACTTACACACACACTGTTGTTACGTGAAGCGCCGAGTCTTTGTCTGTGATGTCAACATGTTATTGGTCTCCAGGCAGCTCCATAAACAACAGAACGCTGCGTAACGGGACGATGCCCTCATATGGAAGATTTCAGACGCCTCACATTCATTCGGAGTCTACTGGGAATCGGTGCGGAGAAAACCGGAGATCCACGGAGACACGTGGTGAGTGTCTCTTTATTTTCATCTAAACATGCTAAATCTACAGAAAAAACAACACAAAGGCTGAAAAAAACCAAGCTGCTGCAACGGCCTAGTCAAAGTCCAGACCTCAGTCTGATTCTAAAGTAGTGACAGGAACGTCAGAGTGAAGCAAGAGAGGTTAAAAGTTCCTCCACATTGACAAACAATGACAGGAGTTTATGCAACAAGCTGCTAAATTATCTGTAGTTTCTTTTTTTAATTAAAAATTTAAAAAACGGGAGATTTATTGATTTAGGACAAAGTCTGCGTTTATGATGCCAGCAGTCTTCCACTTACCGACGGGGTCATTTCAGGTTATGTAAATATAAACGATAACAGATTACGATTTACACGGTGGCATCACTTCATGTGTGTAAGGACGAAGAGAAAAAACGACGACAAACAAACTACAAATTATGACAGACCAAGAGGGGATGAGAGAGAGAATTTATTAATAAAAAAAAAAAAAAAAATAGCAAACAGAGAAAATGAGAGCAATGAGGGACTGATACAAAACACAGAACAAATGGAGTTTCTTTCAGGCCTGGAGGTGGATTAACAAAGCTGCAGCTCTTTTATTATCCAAACCTGATTATTCAGAGAGGAATCTGTCAAAAATGATGGTTTCCAATATCAGAGACACAATTGAACCAACACAACATTCGATGTGTGTTTACAGAGGCTGCAGTTTCTCACAACGCAGAGTTGGGATCACTGAAAAGACACAGTAGGTCATGTTTTTAAATTTCACAAAGGAAGAAATTTAAGACAAAGAGTTATTGAAAACCTGAATTATGCCCATAACGTACGTGATTTGATTTTGTTCCATTACTGGATTTAAAAATTTTTTTTTAATATAATTAAAAAGTTAATTTATTTCAGTAAATCAATTCAAAAAGTGAAACCCATGTATTACATTTATTGCACATAAGTCATGTACTTTATGAAGTCCAAGAAAAGTTGACTAATGAAACCAAGAAACTGATTTTTTTCATTCCTCAAATGACTGACAATTAGTACTATATGCAAGGAGTCCATTAGAATGTTGAGTGGAAGGAAAAAGTGCTGTAGAAAAAGTGCAAAGACAACATTGAGCCACCAGATTCAGCTTTAGAGATGTTTTTTAGCTGCTCTCAGTTGCAAGAAATGGTTTGTTGCCATGGTTACATGTCATATTAACTGTCTATAGTAAAAGAAAAGTAGGAGCAAAAACCCTTACAACTGCACAAAATTTAAAACCAGAGTGAAAAATTGTATGTACAAAAAAGCTTTGGTCCAACTAAAGAACTAAAAGTCTGAAACTGTGTCTTTTTATGATTTATGTGAAAATTACCCACAGATTCAATTTTATTTTTTTTCTGTTTCTCAGTTATTAAAAAGAATGAAAACTAAAAATGCAGAAAAGTTGTTTGCGTAATTTGAAAGGATATCATTGACATCCCAGAAAACATCTTTCAGCTGGAGAAAATAAAATGTTGCTAACATCTATTATATAATTACAACAAAGTATCAGAGTCATATTAATAAAATATAAAACATAAAATTACAAGAATAAAGTCAGAATATTAGTATATCTTTATTGTCATAATATTATGACTTTACTTTCAGAATTTTACTTTAAAATTATTTTTAGCACAGCTTTAATGCTGTCATATAACATAATCCCACCATTTTAAAAAATAAAACTCCTCAAACAAATGAATAACACATCTTTTACTGTAGTAAAATAATCAAACTTTATTATAAATAAATTATAGTTATGGCTTTCCACTAAGATTCTGAGTGGGGCCCATCTGGCCACCTTTTGGCTGCGCCCCTGGAAGGAAAGGGCGAGTTAAAGAGGAGGAGGAGACATAGGAGGAGCAGCAGAAGGAAGAGGAGGAGCTGAAGATGGAGGAAGAGGAGGTATCCTGCTCAGTGGAGACCAGAGGAGAGGAGCGGCCGCCATGTTAACCAAGAAGCCCGGAGCCTCGGTCCTCCCGGCGGGTAAGCATAGCTTCTGTTCCCGGTGTCGCGGCCTCTGATCGCGGCTGCCTCGGGACTTTCCCTCCGCCTCGGTTCGATTCCGGCTCCGGGGTCAGGGAAGAGGAAGCTCCCCCCAGGAGGGCTGGGAGGTCTGCTAGCTTACCTGGCCGCCGCGGTCTGCTTTGCCTGGGCTCCAGCTCCTTAATTTGTCCGTAATCTGCTGAAGTGGACACCGGGGAGGAGGGGAGGCGCTCGGAGGGCTTTCCGACCCGCAGCAGCTGAACCGGGCGAAGCTCCGGCGCCTCCTTCGCTGTCTGTCAGGTTTATTTTTAGCCCGCAGATGGGAGCTGACAGCGGCAGGAGAAGCGGCTTTTCCTGCTGCCTTCCTCGGCTCTGTGAGCCTGTTTGCGGCTCCTTTGTGGCGCTTTCCCGGGTGGTGCTGCGGCGCCCGGACGGCTCTCTGTGGGGTTCGGTTCGGGGGGTGTAACGCTGGATTTGGTGTTCGGGGTATTCTGCGCGTGTTTTCCGGTTGCCTGGTGATTTTTGGCCTTCAGGCTGGTTGGCAGGAAGACTGCTTCCTTTTCAGATCAGGATCAGGTCAGTTGTTGTTCAAATCTCTTTTATTACTCATATGTTCCGTTTTAAAGTGACTCTGAGCTGCTAAATGTTTTATAATGTTGAAGTTGTGTAGCTGCTTTGTGCTTCCATTAAACCTGCTGTCTGCTCTGACATTAGGGATGGGCGACTCGGTAAAAATATCACGTGTTGTTTTACAGTAATTATCTTATTAAAATGTCCTAACAGACAAATCGAAGCAAATTTTTTTGTTTGATTTAATGGAGCATTGAAATACTTTTTAAATGATACAGCGATACTTCCTGTTGGGCACAAATTGAAGGTTCTGTTGGCGCTGGCTAATTAACATACATAACAAATCTTTGGAGAATCTTGGATAATGAGTTTAATGCATTTCATTTTCCTTTGGGATTAATTATTTTTGAAGTTTTGCACATAAACCACCAAAAATAAAAATAAAAACAAATGTAGATAATTGTTATTAATTGTTATTTCAGTCAATCTGAAGCAGACTGGTTATTAACATCTAAAACTAAAAATCCAAGTTATATTTTTAAAGAAGTATGATTACATTTGTTTTGTAAACATTATTCAGCTAAAAGTGGCTCCTTTTTTTTTTTAAATAATCATGTATATCATTCAGTTAGGTGATGATTTAACTCTTAAAAATATGGTCCTAATTATGAAGTTGACACCATGTTAAAATTGAAATCTTACTCTGTATCGTTTGGTTCATTCCCGTTTAATCCAGTCATAATTGAATTAGTTGGAAGCAGATTATCTGTCCACCTTATTCAAGTTGTAATTCAAGCAGACCAAAGGAAGGAAGTGGCCACAGCGCAGGGCATTTTGGGTAAATGCAGCCAAAACAAACGTGCTAGCCTATCGCTAGCACACCTTAAACCAGCTTTAATGAAGTATAGTGTCATTCAAACCTAAAAAAAATCTTCTATCTTTGCCTTCAAAGTTCACTGTAATTTATCCATTTATCACAGTTTAATGGAGTTAGACTAAATTATAAATGAGATTTCATAATGAATGCTATTTTGTTTCCATTTCTGTTCATTTAACTGAAGTGAAGTGAAGTGGACTCCAGTTAGATTTGGGTTTCTTTCCACTTTAGTTATGATTGAGGAGACTATTACTATTCATTTTCATGCAGGAACATTAAAGGAAATGTAATGTTTTTTTCTGATTTACATTAGGTTAACTTGTTTATTATGTCAAAAATATGTTGTTTTTTAAATTAAATCAACTGAAAACATCAGTGATAAAGATTTCTGTTTGGACTCTGACCGGCATTTTATTTGCAGGTTTCAAAAAACAAACAGTTTATTACCGTCTTAAAAGTCAGCAAAGTATGAATAATAATAGTATTACAAAATGAACAAATTCTTATTATCAAAATATTGATAAATAAGTTAATCGTAGCTAATATTGTTAGCAAGCATGCTAAGATTAGCTTGTTTGCTCATGTTATAAAAGCTACAGTTAGCATAGCACACAGTGCTAGCTTCAGATCGCTAATGACAGAAAAACAATGTCCTCTTAGCATAGCATTCACAGCTAACACGCTAGTCTTGGTGAGATGCTAAGATTAAAATTTGCACAAATGTGTGCAAATTTTTTTGATGTTTGGTTTTTCCAATAAATAAGAAATACAGATAAAATCATGCATGAATAAGCTTGTTCACACAGTAAGTCATTAAAATCATGGCAGCAATAAATGTAAACATGACCGCCACATTTCCTTTGCAGTTTTGCAAAATGCACAAAATCTGATGCATCTGAAAAACCACCTCATTCTAGCAAAAAACTTTCTTTCTGTCTGGTGAACTCTTCCTTTCAAATTGGCATGTTTCCATTGAATTGTTGCTACTGTTTGCAAACGTGACGTTTTGTAACTTGTTATCCAGAACTAGTTTCTTAGAACGATGGCTACATGCTAATGCTAGAATGTTTGCTGATGTTAGCATTAACAAAAGAAGTGCTGCATTTATATTTTAATGATTATTACTGACAGACTCCAGACTATTCATGGACTTTAGAGCCCAAACAGATGCATTTTGGACCTTACTCCATAATAAAACAAACTTTATTACTGTGCTAAGTGGTAAACTCACAGTGGCAGGTGCTGTTGATATTTACACAGGAATATTCTCCTATGAGCTGTAAACCTGTTGAAAGCAAAAAGCCACCTTTTTTCTGTCTTGCTTGCCCATCAGTTCACCGACACATCTTGTGTTGGAATCACAAGCTCAGGACTTTCTTGCAGAAAGCTACATGACTCCACCATGGCAGCATGTGAGCGCCGGGGTCACACGTTAATATAAAACGAACACCTGCAGTTTCCTCGCCTCCAACGCTAAGCTAATCCACTGGGCCGCGTGTATTTTTAGCTGCTTGTAGAAAACTATCTGGGCAAAGGGAATCCAGGGGAAATGTTTTGGCAAAACAGAGTGTCAGCATGACGGACGGTGAGTTGTGACTGTTTTTAAACTGCACAGACGACACTGGTTGGTATGGGAGGACGGGATGAAGGTTTTTGATATTCTCTATGGCTACTGTGGTGATGAAAACCCATGTAGTCACTGAATTCACTTCTCTTCAGTTACTTCAGGCTTTTAAAGGCTGGAATGACTTAATGATTTCTGTTCTTGTTTTCTTGAAATGCTGAAATGGTTTTGCTTTTTAAATGCTTTACTTCCAGTGGCCGGTTCTGTTTCTGAAGATATTGTGTTTTGTTTAGGAGGAAATATTAAAAAATTAGCCAGGATTAAGAGTTTGATTTAAAAGAAAATTGAATGATCAGAACATAAAGTTAAGCTCATTTATATGCATGTCGGATTTATTTTTAAATATGTTTTTATGCATTTAACCAAAAATTATGTTTCTTAAAGGGGTATTCTTGATTTTATTATTGATTTTTTTTCCTCTGGTGATGAGCTCCAAGTCTTTTACGTTGGACAGCATCCCTGCCATCACCCTAATGTTTCAGTCCTTCCTCAGATTCTTTATCAGATTTACATCAGGACTGCGGCTCAGGCTATAAACATGCTGGTTGAATTAAAGATTACCTTCAATCTAAAATGTGCCAAAGGTGTGAATCACATTAAAATGGCTGCTCATTGTCAGGTTCAGTGGGACTGAAGGTAATAAGTCACTTTCTGTCTCACCTCTGCAGTTCCTCTGATTGTAGTGGAGACGTTTTGGCTCAGTCCTCTTCCTGTGACGTTGCGTCACTGCTGGCTTGATCCAGTTTGGTCCTGTTGGACAGATGACCTCACATTTGTCTCCAGAATGTTTTGGTATTCAGAAAAGATCATTAGTAACCAAAATAACTTAATTTAACACATTACAGGGGAATGAAAGGGGAATTCTGAGCTTGTGAAGTCAAACAAGTTTTCCAGAAAGTCTTCTAAATCGATCTCAGAATGTGACTTAATTTGTGGAAATGTGCACTTCTTTATATCCAGCAGAGCAACAAACACGAGCTTTTCCAGAGGCGCTTGCAGGATCTGCGTTTCAGTCACAAAATATTGTAATGAATTTTGTTAAAACTATTTGTCAGTATTCCGCTAATGTCAAAAAACACAATTTAGATCGGAAGGATGCGGGATTCAACATGGCGGATCGTCTTGGCCGTTGAGGCGATGGAAACAAATGCTGCATTCCAGTTAAATTTAAAAATGGGAAATTTCAGCTTCCCTGTCAGATTTCCCACTGGGAAACTGGGAGCAACTCTGAGTAGCCCCTGTTAGGAAGTCTGACTTTGCGATTCAATATGCCGCTCCTCGCATTAACGATAGCAAGCGGCGGTGGAAACACCCGTATTTTCCAAGCCAGATCCAAAAATGCCTAGAATCAGAGTCGCACGCATCGCTTCAACTCTAAGCTGAACAAATTAAAAGTGACATTTACTAATTGGAAGTAAAGCTTAAAATTATGTTTATAAGCACTATTGCAAACAATAGGGTGTGATGGGTTTGACGTTAAATCCAGCTTCGGGTTTCCAAGGTAACCGAAACGCAACACCGAAAATACACAGAAGCCAAGAAACCCGCCATGACGCACCAGAAAGTGCGATGGACGTTGCAGACTCTTTGTTTTGCTTTTTCTCTGCTAAATTCAATCAGAAAGCTATTGCTATTGCTTCTCCTCACCCAACATGTTTGTTTACGCTGAATTCCCGTTTGGTCTCGAGAGATTCTACGAGATTTCCCAAATGTCGGCGAGTGAAGTCGGTTCCTGTATTTTGGAAATCGTGGATGATTTTAAAATCTTGCCGTGGAACCAGACTGTCTGCTTTCTTCTGTGACGCTGCATGTGTTTGTTTTTTTTTCTTCAACATATTTTCCTCAACGATTTTAACTGTAAACTTCTGGAAGAACTGGAAAGTTGACCTTGGAAGGTTCTTGAATCGGACTGGACCAGGCTGATAAACTCGGCGTCTTTCCTGTTGTTTGGATGTTGCATCACAGATCGTTGCTGTAACTGTGTTGTCACCTCCGTCTGGTCCTGTTTCAGGTTACAGGAGCTTAAATACCGAAGCTTGGCTCGGCGTGGTTTTGGTTTTCAGACCCAACACGTCTCTGTCTGGAAACTCTGCGCTTTGCCACCAGTTGTTTACAGGTTCGGATCTCGGCTTGGTGTTTGGGTGGAGGGGGGACACGTTGTACCACTGTGGGTTGTGTTCTGGTTCTGTTCCACTCTGGTGTCACACCTTCAGCTTTTACACAAACAGACTTTTAGAGAGAATGGCCCCTGCAGGGAGATTGTTAGGATTTTGACCCAGTGACGAATACCAGTCGAACCGGCTCTGGAGAAGCAGTTTCTTCTCTGCTTCCACCTGACAGGAGTTGGATATCAATCAGTTTCTCTGCATGAAAACGGCTTTTGACTTATTTTGAGTTGGACGCATCTGAAAAAGTCAGAAATGCAAGACTTGTGGGTTGTTTTGATTCTGTAAGATCTTTCATCGGTTCTGGTCCAGATGAGAAGAAAGCAGTTTCCTCTTGTTGCTGTAAAGTTTGCTGCGTTCACTGCGCCTCAGACATGATGAACCTTTTCAGTTTTAGTTTACATCAAAAAGGCTGAAACTAATGACGACCAGAAATAAATTAATCTACTGATTATTCATATGATTAATTGATCGTTCTGACAATTAACCGATTAATTGGATAAAAAAAATTGGTACAATCATTTTAAGTTTCTTTTTATACAATATTAGAAATTAAATTAAGATGTGAAACAATTGCATTCCTTTTTTTAAGAAAAATTAAGATTTTACTGATTAAAAAGGAATAACGTAGCATTCCTTTGAACATGTAATCATCTTTATCAAGGGATTCATATTCTGCAGCAGAAAATATGTTTCTGATGGATTTGCCATCAATATTGCTAAATATACAGTACAGTTTTGGCTTAATTACTCTGCTGAATATGTTGTTGTTTTCATCAGATTGTCTTTGTATGAAGTCTGTATAACGATTAATCAATAACTAAATTAGTTAACAATTATTTCAATTATCGTTTAATCGTTTCAGCCCAACACGACATGGTTCTGGATGGGAAAGTTTACAGAGTCAGAAGGTTTATTTTTATCTGAAATACAGCTTTTGCAAGGCTGTTGTTCTTTTAGCAATTGGCCTTTTTTTCTGCTCCAGTTAACGATTAATGGTTTATAAAATTTGGTGACGATTTTTAGAAAAGTCGATTAATCGTTTCAGTCCTGAGACCGGATCAGTCGAGCGGCGCAGTAATTTCCCGGTCACTTTGCGAACGTTTGCGGCCCGCAGTGAGTTCCCGTCCAATCGGGCGTCACTTCGCTGCTCTTCTCCCCAGCATGTCAGGCGCTCCGGCATTTCCAGCCCGGTGTCGGGTTCGCGTTCAGAGCCGCCTCTCCGCTCTGGTGGCGCATCTGTCAGGTGTTGGGCCGAGCAAACACAATGTGCTTCCCAGTAGAGGACCCAGTCGGAGTCTCGGTGGAGGATTCGTGGCTCAGCGTTCAGTTCTGATGGAAGTCAGACGAGATCCTGCAGATGAAATCAAATCCTCTCCGTCACCGATCCAAACTCCATCATGTTCCTCCTCGGTTCTAGCATCAGAACCAGATGCTCGAACCAGAGCCGCTCTACTAAACCTAACCCATAACGCCTGAAATAATGGATCAATTATTACTGATATTATCATTAGAATTGATCAATTGATCCCAGCAGAACCACACCTGAAACTGCTTTTAATGTTTCATTTTTTCAGAAGAAACTTTGAACAGTTGATATTCTGTTTTGGACCTGAGCAGACAGACATGTTTTGGAAGAAAACTCTGTCTCCTGATTGGTCAAGGCAGTCTCTTTGAAGTACCCTAAAGGCTGCTGATTGGCTCTCTTGGAAACAATTCAGATTCTGATGGTTTCCTGCATCTTGCTTCTGTCTGAAGACAAAAAATTATTTTTTAAATTTTTTATATTTCAGTTTATGAGTTTGGAAATTGTTCTCAGACTTTCTGCTAGAAATGCTAGAAATTGTGAGAAGTTACTTTTGCAATGACTTTTTCCAATTATGAGATTCAGCACATCTTTCCATAAGAACTCATTTTTCCAGAACATTTGTTTACTAGTGTGAAAATTTCCCAAAACAAGGATAACTCCTCAAACTGCAGCAGTTTTCACCACAAAAACCAAAAGACGCTTACCTGAATCCACAGAAAGGTTTAACTAGCTGCTGCGTTTCCATTGACCGTAAAATTACAGAAATGAGGTTTAGGAAAATAAATGAGCTAATTGGAAAAACGGCAAGTTTGAAAAACACTCAGGTTTTGTGATAAAAGATGGTTTTGACACACAAACAATAGAGTTGCTTCAAGAAGATGAATGGGACAGAAAATGTAGACTCGGTTTGTTTCACCACTAAAAGCCACAAAGTCAAGAAATTCTGCTTGTAAATTTACGTTATCAAGTTTAATTGTGACCTGTGAAAGGTAAAGGCAGTGGGTTTCCACGTCGCATACGCATGAATGCCTCTGGTCCAGTCAGCGAGTCGCAGGTCTCCAGCTCGGACATTCCCTTTCCGTTTTGTTAATGTTGTTTTTGAATTTGCTGAAGTGATTTGCACCTCAGGGCCACCGTAGGTTTTAACCTGAAATATTTGAATTTGGAATATATTTTTAAAAAATCCGCTTTTTATTAAAACTATTCTTTTCCAGGGTAATTTCAACATTAAGTTCTTTGAACATGTCCGATTGCAGTTCACCTCTTCAGAACAAAACGTCTCACGTCTGAGAGGCTGGTGGAAGTGAAAGTAAGCAATGTTTAATATTTAACGATGATGCAGCCATTACAGGCAGGAGGTCATGGAGTTGACCGGCCAGCAGCAGGAACCGAACTGAAACGAGTCCGATGGGGAAATCCTCTCTGGCTGGGTTCGGGTTGAGCAAACAGACTTTATCTAGGACCTGTCATGGCCGCCCGTCATTCCTCATTAGCAGGATTACAGCGAGCGTCCAGATTACAGAGCAGAAACAATCTGCATGCTCCGACCGGAAGCCTCAGGCGGTTTTGGAAATATAGATTAAACTCCGCTGTGTCTCTGATCAGGAAACTATTCAACAAAAATGCACAACTGTTCCTTGATGTGATTTTAAGTTTGAATATGTTGAAATTAAACTGCAAAAACAGTTTCAATATTATTAAAACTAATATTTTAAAAAGAAATCAGGTTTATGTGGAAAATATTCCAGGGTTAAACAGATCCAATCAGAATCCACCAGTTTCCCCTTGATGCACTCTGATTGGTTATCGGAATGTCACATGACTGCATGAACAGGTGCAGGTGGGGGGGGGTGATCTTTTATTTTATTCAAAATAATTTACTCTTTAAAACAGTTACAAAACAAATCTCTAAAATATAAATTAAAATTACATGAAAAATGTAAATAACTCTTAAAAAGTAAAAATGTAATTACAAAATATAAATACAAGTAATTATAAAAACATCTGGAAAATGCCGAAAACCGTATCACATGGCCTGCAACACATCTCACTACTCTTCTTCTTCAGCATTGATCTGAATTATTGGTCATGTTAAGGTTTTCCCAAAATGTATTAATTAGAAAGACTTTAAATTTGTTGTAAATTCAGTTGGTAAAAATGTCTATTTTTTATTATTATTACAGTAAAACTGACTGGTTAAGTTTTTGGTTTTGCTGTTTGGAAGGACAAACTGCAAATTTAACCTTTTGGTTAAATTGGATTGTTTTCGGTTTCTTATGTTTTATTTTTGCCTGATGGTGGCAGAAACATTTTGTCTCCTCTAAAATCGACCAGATGGAGCGAAATCTTTTCGTCCTGCTGGTCGGAGACGATCTGAGGTGTTTTTGACCCGACTGGATCTGTGACATGATGAAAGGCATGAAGCAGCTAAAACTGACAGGAGGAAAAGTTTTCATGGAACCTCTGCTGTGGCTCATCCAGCGTGACCTCTGACCTCTGCGTGCTGTCGTCACATCTCCACTAAAGGAGGTGAAGCTGCAGGAGAGTTGAGGGATTACCGCGCTAAAATAAAACCTTCATCCGTCTTTAGGCCGAGTCAATCTGCTGACCGATTGAGTCCAGAGCAAAGCTGCTCCAAAACGGCCGGAGCAAGACGGAGAGGAGGAAACATTTCACAAGTCTGGATTTAAAGGGGCAAACCGCACATTACCTGCTCCTCTAAAGGCTCTGGAGTCATTCAGATATAAACTCTGCTGTGGAGGAAAGTCTTAAGAATTAAACTTTACAAAATGCATAAACATAGAAAAATAATTGTTAAAAAGTTTTACTAAAAAATAGATTAAAAATCCCTATAAACATAGAATAATAAAAATATTAACATTTTGGAAAAAAAAAAATTAAAACACATTTTGAAAAATCTTAAAAGCGTTTGATAAACAGCCAGTTTCAGTGGAATCATGTGATTTATTTTACATCGTGACGTGTTGCATTATGGGAAATTTCCGCCTACTTCCTGTAGTCCGACTGGCTCTTCTGCAGTGATTTCTTGATTTTCCAAATCTGTAAGGATTGTGAAACTGACTTTCACAAAAGGAAACATAAGTACTTCCTTTTCACTTATTTCCCTTAATGGAGGAGGGACTGAAGCACATTTAGCAGATATATTCTACAGAATACTATTTCTGTTGCATCTGTTTATGATTGAGCAGAAACAAAAGATTTATTTATTTTTTGTTGTTTTTAAATATTCATGTGCTTACTGCTTTACAAGTTTAAAAATTTCTCCCTTAATGAATGAAATATGTATTTTTTTCAGGTTGTCCTTGGTTGGTTAAATAAAAGTTTGTTCTAAAATATTTAAATGTGGAAACAAACGCAGAAGCGAGCAGATGAATATTCTGCAGTGGGAAATAAAAACCTGGAGATATTTGAGAAATTCCTCACGATCTCTCTCTCTCTGCGTCCTTCAGGCAAATCGGGCGAGCCGGTCTGCTCTCCTGGTCACAGCGGCTCTCAGACAACATCGCCCGTCACCCTGCCGCCACTGCGCAACAACAACCACAACCCCCTGACGGTACACACACACACACACACACACACACACACACACACACACACACACACACACACACACACACTCTCAGCGGCCTGCTCTTCAGGGTGTTTTCACAGCTGCAGCATCGCTGATGTTCCTCCTGACTTCAACCAGCTTTAATGTTTGGGAACAATCACCAGGGTTCCTGCCCTGCTCAGATTCTCCTGCAGGTGGCGCCACTAGAGGTCTGAACGCAACAAAGACCTGGAGAAGAAAATTCATTTATACCTGCTTATGTTTCTCAGTCCGTTCATCCGTCCATCTAATCGTTCATCCGTCCATCTGAAACTCTAAATTCGTCGTGAAAACTCTGAGCTTTCTATGAAAACTTGCAGAATCAGTTTTTTTCTCTGCTTTTCATCCTGGGTCCAGAGAAAGACTCCATGTTTGTCCGTCGCTCAGCAGAACTTGGAACAGATCCATTTTGATTTGGACCTGGAATCTTTTTATCACGTTTTTCTCTTTCCTCTGGTTGAATCTGTCAGTAACGATTTCAGCTCCAACTGAACGATTCTGAACTGGTTTCCAATCAGACGCTTCACGACCCCTGACCTGTCGGCCCTTCCTGTGATGATTCATCAGCGAAGCAGCCATATTGTTTTCAGGTGTGGGCGGAGCCACGACTTCACAGTCGGCCGTTTGTCACATCTGACAGCAGAAACGCACCGACCTGATTTCAGAGGGACGGTTTGATGTCGCGTTTCTCTCTCTCACACACACACACACACACACACACACACACACACACACACACACACACACACACACAGCTCTTTGAACCGAGCCGCCGTGTGTGTGAATTTGTTTGAAAGGAACCAGGTGTGCTGGTTGCCACGACAACGGAGGGCGACTCGAATCCATTAATAAGTACGAGTGTAATCAGGCTGTCGGCATTCACACGTTCATTCTGTGTTCATCATGTTTGTGTTTGTTTTTCTAGGTTAAGTTAATATTTCTCTTTATTCTCCTAAAGAAATAATTAGTTTTAAAAAGCAGCGGCTGGATGTTGTCATGCATGTTTAGTCATTTATGGAGTTGATGTTCAAGAAACCTTCAGTATTCATCAACTGTGATCAGAAAACCAGTTAAACGTTGGGATTATCGGATGATCTCTTTGTTTTTAAATGAAATATTCAGATAACAATCATCATCTTTGGGATTTTGAATAATAAAGTGAGATAAAATAACATTTGTTTTAAATATTGGAAAATGAAAGAATAAATTATTGGATTATAAAAATAAATTAGAAAAATACAACCACATCTTTAAAAATGTACAATCTAGAGATATTATGTAGAAAGTTGAGTGGAAGGAAAAAGTGTGGTAAGGAAAATGTGATCCAGCATCAGGAATAAACACCGACCCACAATGTCAAAAGAACCAAAATCTGGTCCAACAGTCATGTTTCTGTGCTTAGTCACCTCCGTGTCACGCCGCACTAATGCAGGAATTCATGCAAAAGGAGCCCGACCAAGAATCAAGTCCACAGAAAAGTGGGACGAATGGACTCAAAAAGCAAAGAAAGTAAAAAAAGCCTAAAGACAGAAGGACTATTAGAAGAAAAGTTTTCTATATCCATTTCATTTTATGTAATGTTCAGTGTGAAATGTTTGTGTCTTCTCCTTTACGCTGACGGCGTTCTTCTGTTTTCTTCTCCAGGGAGGTTCTAAGCCCGCCATGTCGGACAACATCCAGGTCTCGTCCCAGCAGTCGCAGGTCCACATCACCCAGCTGTTTGAGGAGAACTCCAACAGGCGTTCGGTCCTCAGCACGCAGCCCAACGGCCTCACCCCGCTCAGCTGCAGCCGGACGAGTCTGCAGCCCCCGGACCGGCAGGGTTCAGCCACCGACTCCACCCATCATGGCCGCCATAGCAACGCCATCACCAACAAGCAGGGAGACGCCAAGCCAAAGCCCTGCCCCATGTCGCCCGACCTGGCCATGAAGCAGTACATGTCCAAGCTGTCGTCCTTCGAACACCACGAGGTGTTCAACTACCCCGAAGGTGATCCGTTTCGACCCGGAGCGCCGACTGGGGTCGGTTGTGTGGTGGGAACGTCGTCTGATTTGGTTCGTTTCTGTTGTTCCAGTGTATTTCATCGGCCAGAATGCTAAGAAACGCAACGGCATTCTGGGTGCAGCCAACAATGGTGGCTATGACGATGAACAGGGGTCCTACATCCAGGTGCCACATGACCAAATCGCTTACCGCTACGAGGTTCTGAAGGTGATCGGAAAGGGCAGCTTCGGACAGGTACGAACACGCTGGCTTCACGTTTCATTGGTCAGTTATCTGAGCTCTCCGGCCCTCTAATATTTTAGATTTTTCTGTGGAGTAAACCTAAAATATTAACCCTAACCCTCAACAGAAAACACAGCTTGAAATGCGTTAGCTCAAAGCTAATTTACATGCGAATGTAGCTGATTGCCTGATTTAGTTTGATTGGGACCAAAGTTGCAACATTTGTTTCATTTTCAGCTGCTGCAGTTCTTTCTCAATGCACTGTCAAATTTTACAATTTGAAAAGCCAGTTCCCCTCCTGGCCTGTGGGGGCACTGCACCAAGAACCACTGAAGGAAACAAAAACTGACAGTCACTCAGCGCAACTTCCTTCTTCACAAGATGTAGACAAAAATGGAGTGGTGACTGATTTTAGTGGTAAAAAACTACAAGCCATTTCTTTCACTAGCGCTGGGCTAACAGTTTTGTTTTGGCTGTATTTACCCAGAATGCCCTGCTGTGTAGGCCACTTCCTGCTTTTGGACTCAACAGGGCTGGTATGAATGAAACCTGAAGCAGCGAATCCAGCAGCACCTTTCATTTTTAACTTTTCACTGTTTAAGCTGCAATAACTTAAACGCTCAGTTAGCAAAATTGAAGCTAACACTGCAACGTTTGGCTAAAACATATTTGCAAACAAAAGTGTTTCATTTTAAATGCTAAATGTTTTATACAGTTTTAGCTTAATTACTGCTCTGAATATGATGTTTTTCAGAAAGTATCCTTAGTTTCGTCTGTATGCTCCAGTTAACGACTAATTGATTATTAAATTAATTGACTATTTTTAAATGACTGATCTCATTAATTGTATCAACCCTAGTTTAGGTTATTTTTGCTCATGTTGTGCCTTCCTGTGGTTGCATCATTTAATGCATCATTTCCTTCCTTTCCTGTCGCCGCGATGGTTTATTATCGAACCATTAAAAACCCCAAAATCTAAAAGTATCATTAGGATTATGACTTTAATTATGTTTTTCAGCTGTTTTCTCCATGACAGCAGCAACAAAAATCCATAATGAAGCTAAATCCATTAGCAGAGCAGTATTTGTACAAATTATAAATCACTATTCATAATAAATACCACCATATTGTGATATCTTGTGTTATTTATTGTATTGAATCAGTTTTATGTTCCAGCAGTTTGTTGTTCAGATGTTGTTGTTTTCGCTGCTCTTGCTGTTATTTGCTGTTTTTGACCCTGAGTTACTGCGGCTGTTTGAGCTGTTTTGGTCTCGGTTCTGGTTTCTGTTCTCATGTTTCTTCTGCTTCTGTTATTATGTGGAACCTCCCTCCTGTGGTTTGGCAACTTGTTGCTGTTAGTTTCCATAGTTTTTGCTCATGTGTTGGATTTTTAGTGTCTTTGCTGGAGTTTAAAGTGTTTGTGTTGTTTTGTCTTCCTGTTTGCTCAGTTTAGTCTCGTGGCTTCGTTGTTTGGAGATAATTAGTTTATATTTTCCATGTTTTTCTGTCTTTGCTTTAAGTCACTCTTTCTTGTGCCAATTTATTTTATTTTTTTAAACATTTTTGTCCGTCTTTATTTCAGGACTGCAAGTAACAAAAATGTTAGTTATTGATGATTCTAAGAAATTAATTAATCTGATTAAAAGAGCAACATCCTGAAGATTTATTTATCCACATAAGCTTTTTAAATACAATTGTAGAAATGCTTTAAAGGATGCAAATAACCGTCATTTGCAGCAAATTATGCATCTTCAGCTAAAAAACACAGACATTTGTATCTTGTGTGCAAAATGTACTGTTTGCACAGTTTTACCTTAATTATTCATTTAGCAATTGATCAATCACAATTAATCCAATTAATTGGTTCAACCCTACCTTATTTTTGATATTATTAATTTTTTATTTTGTTTTTAATTTCTCAATCTTGGTTTTTGTGCTTTTTGCAGCGTTAGTATTTTAATATTCTGGTATTTTAAATGTTTGTTGTGGTTGTATTTGGATTTAAATGACTTGTGTTTCCACCTAAAGCTTGCTCTGTTCTGTTCTGGTCAGCTTTGGAGGACATGTTGACGTGAGCGCCACCTGCTCTGACAGATTAAACATTAATCATCGTGTCGCGTTTCCCGTCCTGCAGGTGGTGAAGGCCTTCGACCATAAAAGCCAGACCCACGTGGCTCTGAAGATGGTCCGCAACGAGAAGCGCTTCCACCGGCAGGCCGCGGAGGAGATCCGCATCCTGGAGCACCTGAAGAAGCAGGACAAGGACTCGAGCATGAACGTCATCCACATGCTGGAGCACTTCACCTTCCGCAACCACATCTGCATGACCTTCGAGCTGCTCAGCATGAACCTCTACGAGCTCATCAAGAAGAACAAGTTCCAGGGCTTCAGCCTCCCGCTGGTCAGGAAGTTCGCCCACTCCATCCTCCAGTGTCTGGACGCGCTGCACAAGAACCGCATCATCCACTGCGACCTCAAACCAGAGAATATTCTGCTGAAGCAGCAGGGCCGCAGCGGCATCAAGGTAAAGGTTCATCAACGTTCACTGAGTCAAACAAACATGTTCTGTTACTTTATGAATTCTTTTACTCAGTACTTCAGAAGACTCTTTTACTCTTACTTGAGTAAAACACTCGAGTACCCACCTCTGCTTATAAGTTAGTTCTGTTCTTTTGTCGAGTCTACTAAAATATTGGCTCCAGAAATTAGACCAAAAACAAACAAATTTGTAAGATTTTGCGTTTTTGCAGCGCATTTCAGGACTTTGTTCTTCTGCAGGTCATAGACTTCGGCTCCAGCTGCTATGAACATCAGAGGGTTTACACCTACATCCAGTCCAGGTTCTACAGAGCGCCAGAGGTGATTCTAGGTAAGGAACGCTCCAAGCTGCAGTAGATAGATAGATAGATAGATAGATAGATAGATAGATAGATAGATAGATAGATAGATAGATAGATAGATAGATAGATAGATAGATAGATAGATAGATAGATAGATAGATAGATAGATAGATAGATAGATAGATAGATAGATAGATAGATAGATAGATAGATAGATAGATAGATAGATAGATAGATAGATTGCATTTATTGTCATTGAACAGGATTCAACGAAATTTCTATTGCGACTCCCGTGCAAAAAGTCAAATATATACAATAAATAAAATAAACAAACACACAATAATAATAACAATACACACAATAATGATAATAACAATATATTCAACTAAAATTAACTAAAGGCACTCAACCACACCAAAGAAGAAGCAGCAGGTCCAATTATGGCAAAGTGCAGATGATGTGACGGTGCAAAGTGCAGAACAATATGGCTGTGTGGGGGATGTGAGGTTATGATATGTGTGGGAGGGGGCGGCAGGGAGTAATGGCTCTGACGGCTGTGGGGGAGAAACTGTTTCTCAGTCTGTTTGTAGCTACAACAATCCAGCACAATAAGACGCATTTAAATGTGTGAAACAAACCGTTTCATTAGCCAGTTACAGATGTTTCAAACAGTTCATTTCTTTGTTTGACCAGAAGAATATTAGTTGGACCTCGAGAGATGAAAGGTCTTCTTCAATCAGAGGGTACACTCCCACCACTCCTGTTTAGTCCACTTTAGTCAAAGTCCGGTTTGTTTGGGGCTGTGTGAATGCGTAATCGAACCAAAAAAGCAAACTCTGGTTCATCCAAAACCTCGGTCTCGGTTTACTTGAAGTGAACTCTGGTTCGGTTTGAATGCATATGTGAACACCAAGCGGACCAGAACCCTCTCCAAAAGCAGGAAGCTGCTACAGTGCAGGGAATTGTGGGTAAATGCAACCAAAACAAACACATCAGCCTAGCACCAGCAGGAGAAATGACCCGTCTTTTACCAAAGACGAAAGAGAAATCCTCCATCCGCTAAAATCTGACTCCATCATTAACATTTGGTGAAGAAGGAAGCCGCGCTCAGTGTCTTCAAAGGTTTTTGTCGTTTCATTCGGTTTATCCGATTATCACCCCAAATCCTCTAAAACAGCTTTTTCAATAGAAAGACGTGGAAACTAGATGGCAGTAATCATTGTATTGGATAAACTGCTTGTTGAGTTGCAGAAATGTCTTAAAACCAGTTTTTTCCTGAAAGATAACGACCTGCTGGACTTTGTTCTCCAGGCTCCAGGTATGGGATGCCCATCGACATGTGGTCCCTGGGCTGCATCCTGGCTGAACTGCTGACCGGTTACCCACTGTTACCAGGCGAAGACGAATCCGACCAGCTGGCCTGCATCATTGAACTATTGGGCATGCCCAATCCAAAGCTCTTAGAAGTCTCCAAGCGAGCAAAGAACTTCGTGTCGTCCAAAGGCTACCCGCGGTACTGCACCGTCACCACCATGCCCGACGGCTCCGTGGTCCTGAACGGAGGACGCTCCCGACGGGGGAAAACACGTGGTCCCCCGGGCAGCAAGGACTGGAGCGCTGCGTTGAAGGGTTGTGATGACCCGCTCTTCCTGGACTTCCTCAAACAGTGTCTTGAATGGGACCCGGCACTCAGGATGACGCCGAGCCAGGCGCTGCGCCACCCCTGGCTCAGGAGGCGGCTTCCCAAACCTCCGCCCGGAACCACCGCAGAGAAAGTCGCCCCAACCAAACGCTCCGTCAGCAACAGCGACAGTTCCATCTCCTGCATCTCCAAACATGCCTCCACCTCCGGATCCACCACCACTTCCAAATCCAGGACTAATTTGGCCGCCATTACAGACGCTAATGGAAACATCCAGCCGAGGACGGTGCTGCCCAAACTAGTTAGCTGAGAGTGAATACCCCCCATCCCCTGCGGTGGGGAATAAAGGCTGAGTTCAAAAGTAACCAGCTAGACCTGAATAAAACTGGTATATCCAGTTGTGAAGCGCATTTGGTTATTTATTGCGTTGCTGGGTGCATATAAGTGAAATGGAGTCCTGACGTTGGATTATTAAAGAAACTAACCAAGCTGGGATGCAGCCTAAACTAAGGAACTCTGGGTGCATTCGGAAACCTCAAATTCAAATCATCTGAAGCGGATGAGATGTTTTTAAGTTTGGGCAAAAGGACGGTAAAGTGACGACACGTTGTGGGGCGGTTCAGACAATCGGAACACATCACACTGCTCTGTAGCTCCAAACTCACAAAAACACATCAGAAACATGGTGCTGATGGAGGGAACAAGGCTTTTTAAAATATTTTATAACAATCTTTTTAGCTGAGTCATGAAATCAGTTTAACACCAAAAATGTTGAGTGACTCCAGTCTTACAAGTTTTTATCTACAGTTTTAGGGTTTCACCTTCAGTTTTATCTCATGAACTGATTGTAGCGTGTGTCTCTTAACCCTAAAGCTGCGTCTGGTTTTTGGTTCATTTCATTTTTGGGGTTCTGTTGGGCAACGATCCAAATCACAGCATTAAAACTCTCTAAACCCTGATTTTAAACAGCTACCTGAGAGCTGGCTAACAGAATTAGTTAGCCAGTTTTATATTATATCAACTAGCTAGCCATGTTAGCATGCTAGCGTAGTGCCTGTTAGCTGGCTAACTGCTAACTAGCACGAACTGAGTTGGTATTAAGCTTCATGTTTAGCTGCAATATTGCTACCTATTTTCAATGTAACTAGCTAGCAGTTAGCCTAGCATACACAAAAGAGTTGGCTATTTGTAGCTGACTCAGTGTTTGCCTTGTATATCAGTCATTTGGCTAGCATTAGCCGTTATAGCCATAGCATGTCAGCTCTCCACTGCCCGGCCTTATCATTCTCAGACAGAATAACAACATATTTCTACTTTCTATGATTTGAAGTTTGTTTTTCAGGTTGTAAACCAGGCGAGACAGTTGAGGAGAGAAACAGTGGTTCTGTTTATGCGAACAGGTTTGATACTGAAAGTGAATTTCTGGGGCTTGACCAGGCTGATGAAGGAGTAAAATAGACATGTTTTACAACAAATTTATAAAATAACTCAAATTTTTAATATCTGTTTTACTGTGAATGCTGAAAAATGCACATTGGGAAAATATAAATATTGTCTGCAGTACTTAATTATGTGGACATTAATTGGGGACCTGTTGTAATTTAACTCTTATCAGATTTCTTATTTTTTTCCATCTTAAATGGAAAAATGATTAAACAAATTTATATCAGACAAAAACAACATGAGTAAATCCAGACTTCAGTTATTTATTCTTAAACATGTAAATACATTAATAATCAAAAATAAGCAGAAATACATACTTAACTAGGTTAAAAACATTTGTTTTTATTCCATTTGATTTTATCAACTGTGAAGATCAATTACAATTGAAAGAACTCAAAAGTGCAGATTGTTGTCAAAATTCACCAAACAGCAAAATGGAGGCCTTACAGAAAAAGAAACTAAAATATTTTGAGAAGGATTGAATACACTGTATTAAGGTTTAGATGAAGATTGTTTTTCAATCTGTGTAAATACTTTAGTGACGTCCCAGAATAAAAATACAGCAGTGTTAAATCTGGATGAGGATATTTGGAAGAAGTTCCGTTAAAATATACATGATATGCCTTTAAAACCGGCTTCAACGGAAGCCTAACGAGCTTTATTTTTAGTTGAGACAGGTTTGTTAAAGGGACATACAAACAAATAATATGACCCAAAAAGTAACGAAAAAAAGAATAAAAATGAATTAGACTTTAATACAAAAGCTGCATTTAAAAAAAATATCCCTGTCACTAAGGAAAGATGAGAAATGCTGCTCAAAGAATTAACATTTTTATTAAGTACAGTGTATTTTGGAGCTGGGTAATATGGCGTAAAGATTTAATCTCACATTATTTGTATATTTTTCAGATCCAATCTCCAATCTTAATTTTTTTTCTAAGACATAAATTACAAATGACAAAACATTTTCAAAAAGTGGAATTATTTTAGTGATTTCTTCTGTTTGACAATATTAGAGAATATAATCAACAGAAGAATGTCTTGAAATTACAAAGTCATTTTAATGTGAAGAAAGCTTGGATAATTAATTACTACTTCATTTTTCTAATATTAGAACTTTGTTCTTCTATTTAAAAAAATGAATCTTATATTTTGTCATAAAATTGAAGTCCAAACAAACAGAAACTGTAAAACAGTCTCGTCAAACAAAATGTTAAAATTCAGATTATCCAAACATTTAATCTGTAAATCGATTCATCGCCAGCCCAGATTTGGTTTCTTAATTGTTTTTTTGTTTTACATTTAAACACAGAATATTAAAAACAGCAGGTTCTCTCTGGTTCTGAGCTCGTTTCTGGCTCCGCCTGAATTTTTATCAGCTTATGAAGGAACCGATGTTCCAGCTGTCACTGCGACCCGTCGGTGGTTTGGTATCAATAGAGCAAAGATCAAACTTTAATCCTGATCATTTTAAATCAGTGTTGCTAACCATCAGGGAGGGGCGACGATGAGTAAAGCATGTTAGATTTAATTTATTTGTCACATTTTAATATTTAAAAGTTTAATCTATGTATGTACAGTGATGTGCAGTAATTACTGTATACTTGAATGTGTGTGTGTGTTTGTTGCAGGACGCGTGTGTGCAATATTAAAAAGTTCTCTTCAAACTTGTTCCCTTACAAACACACATGATATTAATACACAAACAAAACCTGAACGCACTCTGAAAATAAAGTCACACGAGGAGGTGGAGGATGAGGAGGAGGAGGAGGAAAAGGTTCCCGGGATTGGCAAATCGGTGTCCGTTGACGTAATGTAGCACACAGGAAGTGAAAGACAATGACAAGATGCACAGGAGGAACCGCAGATGCTACAAGCTCCGCCCATCTCAGGGGAAGCTCCGCCCCCTCTTGGTGCAGGAGGAGGGAAAAGTGGAAAACGTGGAGTTGATTCTGTTTTGTTTTGATAAATTTGAGTTGATTGTATGTTTAGTTTAGTTTTTTTAACGTTTTCTTTGTGAGACGGAGTGCTGAGTCGTAACTTTGTGCCTTCAGTATCTCAACGCCATGCCACGCCTCCCAACACACACAAACATGATGTCATCATTTTATTATTCTGCCTGAATTGGCTAACGCAAAAATACCAACAATATCTCATTTTCCATTCTCCATGCTGTGTAACCTGTATTTTCAAGCCAACATTACATGCTAGTGAAATGCCTAAAAAAATGCTAATTTGTAATTAAAAACAAACTGCAGTCTAATTTTTTATTTTTGTCTTAATTTGGAAAAACAATCCAATATAAATGTTGGATTCCTCATGTTTAACATTTGTTACTGTTTAGCTTCAAAACAACTTCACTGCCATTAGTTGCCTTTTGTTTGCCTCTGAAGAATTTGGAAATGACATTTTTTATAAAACATTTCTAGTTCCACTATTCACCAAGTAAAAAGTATTTGTACAAAGTTTGACTTTACCTAGTGATGTCTCAAATGGAACAATAAAAAACATTTTAAAAATGAAAGGATTAGTACTTATTTGCAGAAAAGTTTTTTTAAAAATACAGCGGCAACAAGAAACATGGTGGAAAATAAAGATGCAATATGTGTTTCAGCCATGTTGGATTTTAAGAATGGGGTTGGCAAAAAGTAACTAAAAATTACTGTGTACTTTGAACTTGAATGCCAAATTTTGAGATTTAAGAATTTTGATGCTCCTGAAGTCCACAGTCCAAAGTGGAACCGTTACCAATTTAAGCTAAAGACGCAGTGCAAGTTTTGATATGTGTAGTTTTTGTAGTGCTTTAAACCGAGATTCCAGTTTCATCCAAACCTGGATGCTGTTCGCCAGCAGCAGTGAACTGATTGCCTTCATGTGTGTTTATTTCTTCTTCTTTAAATGCTGTCACCAAAATTTTCCCTTGAAATTCAAAATCCTATAAAAAATACTTTATTGATCCTAAAGGAAAATTAAACGCATTTCCCAATAAATTAAAGTCTCAACAAATTGCACACCTTCATGAGTTTTAGAGTTTAATGCATTCAGTTCTTCTGTGATCACTGAGATCAATATCTAACTTAGATCACAACAAAGTTAGATTTTAAATTGTTTTTAAATTAAACAGGAAATTATAACAGTCAAAGTAACTAAGTTGGAGTGTCTCCGTTTAGCTGTTTTACTAGTATTGTGACTTTAAAAACAGAGGAATGGTTATTTGTAGTTCTAAACTTATTCAGGGTAAATCCAATTTTCAAGCTTCCGGTTTCCGTTGAACGTTCTCAACTCGCATCTCACGTCATTCCCAAAAGCGAGCAACAACTTCCGAGATAAAAAACGAACAAACATAAACTATAAATTTAGACTTCTGACTGCAATTAAAACACCATTAGCGCTAGCCAAGAGAACAGTTGTCATAATGCCATCAGTGACATCTTGCTAAACCTGTGGGCCTCTGCAATGTTTACAGATCCAGCAGAAGAGACCAACAGCCACAGATTGTAGCTTTAAGCTGCTCGTTAGCATTTCGTGTTTGCGTGTGTTGGAACAGAGGGAGAAGTTTTAGTCATGGCAGCACAATGTACAGACACATATCAGCCAACTGTCGTTTGCCAACGACAGGGCGAACCTAACACTAGCCGTTTGCTGCACTGACTTTGGTTTTACCTATTGAAGCTACCACTAGCCTACAGCTAACTGAATGCTATTAGCAAACAGCAAAGGGTTTTCTTGCGCTCTGCAGCTACGTTGAGCTATTCAACAAAGTTCTCAACCAAGCTGTTAGTATTAATGTGGTTGTTTTTGATGTTTGTACCTCAGATTGCATTACTGTTGTCATTTATATGACTAACATGCAGGGCATTTGGTTTAATCTACCAAAGTGCATTCCTTTACAAAAGTAGCTAAATGCTAGCTACTCCAGCAGTCACATACAGGCAGTCAGAAAGTAAGAAACAAGCAAAAATACAATAAAGAGACAATTGTTTCCTATAACATTAGCCATTTGAGCTAATGCGCTCAAATGGCTAACGAGCTAATGTCAGCCAATTAGCTCATTAGCCTTTTGGCTTCTCTCAAAAATACAATAAAGAGACAATTGTTTCCTATAACATGAAAAAATGTTTGAACTTACCTCTTGGTAGCACTCTGATGACATGTTTTTGTTCATGTGAAAGCGGCTTTAGCCTGTTAGCCAATTAGCTCATTAGCCATTTGGCTTCTCTCGAGAAGTCTTCGCAGCCAGACATTAGTGAAAGGTTTCTATATCGTTTGGGTTTTATTGTTGATTTTTTTAAGTTGTAAATATTGTGCAAAGTGTTTGAATAAAACATTTTGGGTCGGGGGAATTCGATGGGCTGTGGTGCCACTGCACGGCCAGTTGTATTTTGTACTGTATCTGCTGTACAGAACACAGAAATTGACACTTTTCTAGTGAGCCTTTGTTCAATTTTATTGTGGTGGAAAAAATTATTAATAAAAATACTTTTATTGTCAATTTTCTGTGTTAATAATTTGATGGAAAATCTGTTGTTTTTTTCCATATTCATTTCTAAAACTTATGAAATAATAACCCGATCTCTACATGAGGCATGATAACCTATGAACCTTTTCATAGGTTATCATTTTCTACATGGATGAAGAAAGTTCAAGAATAATTGTTATTAAAGACAAATTGAGAAAAAAGTCCACTTTAATTTATCAAGCCTTTACTCCAGCAAGCCTATTCAACCATGTTGAACGATATGTCAGCTTTGACATTAGTATCAATTTGATCAGTGAACCTGGACTGACAACAGCAATATTAACACTGATATTGACTAAAATTGTAATAATTTTAAACTGAGATTCCTTCTTTTGTGCTGGAAACTTGATTTTAGTTTTAATACTATTTTCTATTCTTAATTTTTTTATTTTATTTTTTTCTTGTGCATCTAAAGATGTTTTAATGTTGGATTACGACTTGAAAAGTTTGCCAGCATATGGATAATCTGTGTTTTGTCTTGACGAAGTTTATTGGGCTGATTAAGAAATCAATTGGTTCTCCATTGATTGCCTTTATGTATTACTGGTTGCAAATACATAAAGGCAATTGTTGACAAATCTACTACTTTACATGATGTAATTACTGGCCTTTATAGGTGAATATTTAGAGATTTTTTTTTAAATATACGTTTCCAGTCTCACGTTCTTGAGCCACACAGAGAAAAACGTTCTTTAAAAAGCAGTACCAAACAAAATGTGAAGAAACTTTACAGGAATCCAGGGATGCTGAGTGATTACACTGGGTTTCCATGACAACGCAGGCTCTCTAGGTGGTAATAAATGCAGAGTTGGCAGGGAGGGGGACCTGACATCATGAAAACCGGCGCTGACTGTTGATAGCGCTGCTTAGATTATCACAACAGACGGCGCTGGAAACGACACGCGGGAAGTGAAGGCACCACTTTAAAAATAACCTCAACATTTTTTACATCTGGAGAGAGAAATGAAGTCAGCAAAATGACTCATCAGTGAAAGCAGATCACAACATGTTTCACTGAAACTATAATGACTTCCATAAAGAGGCTGACATTTTTCTGTTAACCCTTTGATATCATGCAGCTTCATGGTTTATTTCAATGTTACGACGTTACCCTCAAATTCTCACATGTTGTCAAACCTCAAATTGTTTTGAGGTTTGACATTTTAATGGCATTTTATGTAAAAATAGTGCAAAAATAATAAAATGGAAGAAAATAATAGGTTTCTTGCAGCTTTGGCTGCATTTAAAGTTTCAAGTTTGTCTCTTTAAAATTTCACCTTCTTATACATTACAAATATGTCAAAAGATGCAAAAACAAATATTTAAACTTATTCTAAATGCTAAATCAAACATTTAGCATTCTTTTAATTTATGCTTGATTATTTACAGCAAAGTTTTCGTCTGCAGCTTAAAAACATCAACATGTCAAAGTTCAACCCTTTCTGCTTGATTTAACATCAACACAGTGTAGGGCTGATCTATTCAGTATTTTTTCAGTTAATCGATTGATAATTAGACAGAAAAAAGTCCTGGGAAAAACATATTTACAAGCAAAGTTTAAATTTCGCATTCAAAGATGCTATTTAAATGCAAAATAAATATATTTTTAGATAGTTTTGGCTTAAATACTGGTCTGAGTGTGTTGTTCTTTCAACAAATCGACTTTTTTTAAAGATTTTTTTTTACCTTTAATTGAGTCATGAGAGAAGAGGAAGACGGGAATCGAACCTGCGACAGCTGCGGCAAAGACTAAGGCCTCAATTTGTGGGTTGTGTTTAACCCCTGCACCACCACAGCACTCCCTGATAGACAATTATTTTAATAACCGATTAATTCACTGTCTTAATTAATTTTCAAAACAAAGTACTCAACTTTTATTTAATTATTTAAGTTTGGCTGCAAACATCCAGTAGTTTTTACCTGGGATCAGATTTTGCTGCATCTCTTTCGTAAAGTTGGGTAAATGAAGGTGAGCTTATCCTAACAAAGATAGAGAAACGTAATCATACAGAAGTCAGACTTGTCTATTTTTTTATATTGAATTTTGTTTATATTTGTCCAGGTAAAAGGAAAAATGCTCAGGAAAAAAAATGTAAAATAGAAATCTGTTGTGTCCCCCTACTTCTGGTTTCTTCCTTCTTGCCACTTTGTTTCGCTTCGGTCATTGACGAGTTAATTAGTTCACCATGGCAACCAGAGCCAGCCATATGATTGGAGCAGCGGTGGAGGAGATTAGCAGGAAGGACACAGCTCCTAATTATAGAGCAACAGGCTGCCAGGGTTAGCCAGCTTGGCGCAGCTGCTGCCTGGCTCAAGGGCAGATGGCAGCAGCTTCGGTCCAGGCTGGTTTCCTTAGAAGAACATGTTCCCACTTCTAAATATTGGATCCTGGAGAACGTGGTCCAAACAGATCTGAGGGATGAGGGAATGATTCAACCGCTCAGACCTCGCTCTGCTGGTTGGGTCAGCCAATCAGGGCGAGTCAGGAGGTTCATCTGCTGACTGATGGAAAAGAAAAGGACTGAACAACAGAACCGGGTCATTCCAGGTCATGAGATCCAGGAAATACAGCCTTAAACATCTAATTACTGCTAATTCATGACGGAAAAACACCTTAAGGTGTAGCTACATAATTATTCCAACAACGTTAAACTTAAAAATGTCAAATTTAATTTTACCTGAGGATTCAGAAATATTTCTTTAACCCATTTTTGCAGCCAAAGTTAATAAATTAAATGATACTCAACATATTTTCACACTGATTGATCCCTCCAGAATTTCACTTTCAATTTGTAACCTTCTGCTGGCCGCGCCCCAAAAGTCAACATCAGCACTGACACATGAAAACGCTTGCAAACACATGCATAAATATACAACTGTACATCTTTGAAAAGCAGAAGTGGAGCCTCCTGCACAACCAACAAGAATGCAGCAAATGGTTTCTGGAAGGTAAGTAAATCACCTGATTTTTCCAGCAGCCATTGTGAAACCAGCTGACCCAACCTGCTGGATCTCAGCTTGGGTTGCTAGGTGACGTGGCAGAGCCTGTAGAATGTGTCACTTTTGAAACAAATCATTTTCCAGATGGTAAAAAACATGAACTTATTGCCCAAAAAAGTTTTGAAAAGCAGCTGTGTGTTTTCTTAAACACCCAAATGGAAGCATAAAAATGTGCCAAAAATTAATTTTACATGATTGGTTCCCTCAAACTGTTATATTGAAGGTTTATTTATGTGACCCATGAGAGTCATGGCAGCTCTGGAGGAGCTGCAGAGATTTACAGGATTACTAGGAACTATTAGCTCCACAAATCTGGACTTTATGGAAAATCAGGAAGAGAAACGCGGCTGAATCTAAACCCTTATTAGTTGTTATTGATCATATTTGTGATTATTTCTGCCCTTTTCTAGTCCAGAAAATAAATCACTCACTTTTATTCTCATTTGCTTTCAAAGCAACATCACCTATGAGCTTCAAGTAGCCCTCATATGGTTCACATGTAAAGAAATGGTTCATGCAGCTAAACACACAGCAGCCCTGCTGGTTTAATGCATCATCCTGAGTGAACATGTCGCTGGAAAACCTGGGACGTGTTGAAGTGGTGAAGAAGATGAATCAGGACTCTGATGGGCTGCAGATCTGAGGACAGATGAAGATTTACCTCCAGCACACGGAAATAAACCTGTGAGAAGGTCTATTTTAAACTGGATGCAGTTCAGAGCTCAGCAGGGCGCTGTAACCCGATCGAGTGCAAGTCGCTGCAGAAATTATGGGCCTAAATTAATATCCACTCACAGCCTAAATGTCACATGGACTTGAGAGTTTGTACTGCAGCAGCACCTTCACTGCAACAGAAAACTGATTTTACCGTCTGAATGGACGTGGATTCAACTTTATCAGCAAAACCTGAGGAGCTGAGGAAGCTGCACAGAGCTGACGTTATTTAGAAGAAGAAAAAGGAGGAGAGAAAAGGAAGAAAACAAGAAACAGAGACAAAAGAAAAGAATGGAAAAGGGAAAAACAATTTAAAAAAGGAAAACGATTAAAAAAGAAAAAACAGAGAAGAGGGAGGTGAAAACTTTTCATTTTTGAGAGAAGTTAAAGAAAAAACAAAGAAAACAGAAAAAGGATGACAAAGAAAATGTGAAGAAAAAAAGAATAAAGAAAATGAAAAAAAAAGGAAAGAGGAAAAAATTAAGTTGTGCATTTTTGAGTAAAGAAAAAAGGAAAAAGGGATAAAATATAAGAAAGCAGGAATAAGAAAAACAAAAAAGGACAAAAAAAAGAAAAGACATAAAAATGAAAGGAGAAAATGTTAAAAAAAACTTATGTTATTTTCATTTTTGAATGAAAACAGAAAAAATAAAAGAAGAGAAAAAATAAAGAAGAAAAAACAAAAAAAGGAGAAACATGAAAAATGCTGCACATTAAACTAACATACAATTAAACCCAGAAAATTCAGATGGGAAGCAAAACAAAACCAAACAGATTCATAACCAGAGTTATGATGATGAAACTCAGGTTATCCAGGAAAAACAGCCAAAAAAAAGCACATTCAGAGACAAACTATTGATTATTGATAGAAGAAATAAAACCTGAGTAGAGCTAAAAAGGCGAAATGACAGAAATACAGAAGAACATAATGAGCGACTGTAACTGGAAAAGGGGAACAGTAAAAGTTTCCTCTTCCCACAGGAATCTGTTTCCTGACTCAGGTTCCACTGCAGGAGAGGAACAGAGGTGTGCAGATCTCCCGCCATGCACTGGGGTGACACCTGAGCAGGTGAGCTGTTTGTCAGAAGGTTTCAAGCTGAATTTGCGAAAACGACGTGGAGAAAACGGAGCACAGCAGCAACAGGTGCTGAGCAGCGAGGCGGTGTCGTGTTTGCGTTGCTATGGGAACATGCTGACCACACCGAGGCTGCAAGTGTCGTTACACCGTGATGCATCTCTGATGTGAAAATGAAGACCGACGTCACCTCGTTACACACACCGTGATTTATTTATTATGTAAAATTACACAGTGAAAAACTAACAGAAAAGATTCAGTTTATTTAGCCTCTCAGAGACAAAACATGTTTTTAGTCAGATCATGGTAATTCACACATTATAAGTGTTACAACATTTAAACTAAATATTCAATTATCAAGCTAAATGTTTAGTTTACCAACGAGCTATTTAGCGAGTAGGCTAGAAATTAGAAATTTTATTTTAAAACTAAACATTTTGTTTGGAGATAAATATGTAATTTGTTAATTATATAGCTGCAAACTAAATATTTAGGTGGAGACTAACTAAATATTTGGTTTAGCAAACTAAATAATTAGCAATTTTTGCAACTAAATATTTAATTTCAAACTATTTGTTTAGCAAGCGTGATATTTAGTTTAAAACTAAATATTTATGTTTAGATCCAAACTAACTATATGCTTAGAAAGCCAAATATTTTGTTTGTAGCTAATTATTTAGCTAATAAGTTGGAGATGGTCTGTCAATGCAGTAAAGTTTGTGCATTTCTTGTCTTCCATACTTTTTTCTTCCACTTAACTTTCCATTGAAATGCATGGAAACAGCTCTGTGTTTTACTTCGTGTATATATGTGCTGATGATTGAAACATCTCAGATCCTGAGAAACTGCATGTGGCTCCTAGAAACCTTCACCACAAGGTGTAAATAATTCAGTGCTAATCTGTTCAACTTTAGCTACTAATTAGTCTGGGAATAACAACAACAACTCAAACCCAAACCTAATTAAATCAGATTTTTCCAACACATTCTCAGTGTTCAACCACCATTAAATCATCAGGTCTGACCCACTCCAGCCCAGTTTAGCCAGTCAGAACAACTCCAGCAGCTTTTCAAGTATCATCTGAGCATTTCACCTTCCTCTAACCCTAAATATAACCCAGTCATGGAAAGAGTCTGTACCTGCCTGTGTGTCCATCTGTCTGCTTGCAGCCGAATGCGGCCCCCGGCAGGCACACACCAATCTGCTGCGGGGGTCTCTGGGTTCATGGAAAACTCAGAGGGTGTCAGATTTGTCAGGCCAGAGGTCAGTTTATTTCCAGCGTCTGTCTTCATCACCCGAACGCCTCATGCACAGGCAGGCTGGGTCCGGTCTGTCCGTCCGGAACTCCCTGTTGGATTCACAGAAGTTTGCAACAATCCCCGATGCTCCTTCAATGCAAATTTCCTGGACGCATCTCAACGTCTCTCTGACAGAAAGAGAGATGTTTAGGAAAAGTTAAAGATGCAGAACGCCAGACTCTGCTGCCATCTAGTGTTTAAAAGTTGTCATTGAAATTGGGCAATAACTTTTATTTGAATTTGGTTTCAATCATATTAATACGTCAAAATAGTCAAACTAAGTAAAAAGAAAACCAAAATAAACAAACAAACAAAACAACAGAAATACGTTTTTTTTTCTACCCCCCCCAGAAAAAACAACGTATTTCTCAATTTCAAAAGTTGAAAACTTGTGAGGAAAAATAATTAGTTTTAAATTAATCTAAGAAACTGTCTTAGTTTTTTGGAGAGGAAATTCTGAATTTGAAAAGTCATAATAAATTACTGGGAAAATCTCTGAAATTACTTTTTCTTGCAAATTTTTGATTTTTAAAGCTCAGAAGTTTTTATTTTATTTAACTGATAAATGTATGTATGTATGTATGTGTGTGTGTGTGTGTATGTGTGTGTGTGTGTGTGTGTGTGCGTGTGCGTGCGGGAGTGAAAATGTGGAGTAATAGCTCCTACAGTATGTATCGTGTTATTTCATAATTTTTCTTAGAATTTGTACTTTTATCATACTTTTCGATGTTTCTTTTATTTTTAAAATATGTTTCTTGTCATTTCGACTTTATGTCAATTTGGTATGACGTCATAGTCAGAGTGAGCTAAGAAATATCGAAGCTTCCAGAACTGGTACTAATAAGAGGGAGTTTGGCTTTTATATCCGTCTAAAAAGAGGTATAGTGTGTCCTTGGTGGGTACAAAGTATGTATTAACTGTCAGTTAAACATTTATCTAACAATTTCCATATTTCAGAATGAAAAAACGAAGTATTTGATGTGGACGAGTCCCAGCTAGCTGCTGCCCCTGACGTTAGCTCATGGTGGAAGACGTTTTTCCCCGGTCAAACAAAACTAAAGGTAAGTTAAAAAGTTGAGGTTTGTAATATTTTTATATTCTATAAAGTCTTTTTTATGTTTAGGTGTTGAAATACGTCACAATGTTTCAAGATCATTGCTAATATTTTGAATTCAGTTTAGCTAACTGTTAGCGCGGCTATGCTAGTGTTAGCATTTAGCTTAAAACAATTAACCACTGTTAGAAATGTTGCTAACTCGCTAGCATAAATATTATTGTTATACGTCAAAGCAAATTATTTTAATCAGCGCCTCCCGAAAGTCTTCGCACCCTTTAACTTTTTCCACGTTTTGTCGTGGTTCAGTCACAAACTTGTCTATTTATTATAACTCTTTTATGTGACAGACTCGCCCAAAGCAGTGCAAAATTGTGAAGTTCAACTAAAAATAAATTGGTTGGCGGTGAATACTTTCAATGCAATCAATTTGCATTTCTGTTTGTAATCTTTTTCAGATTACATCTTTGCCCAAAACAAATTGTTTATACTGGTGCACAAAAAGGAGCTCACCAAGTTTTTTAACCAAATTGCATTTAACATCTAAGTTTTACAGATTTAGTTTTACATAATTAACACCTCCAAAGGCAATACTGACTTCTAAATGACTAATCTATTTAATATAGGGTTCTTTATTTGAAGCAGAATTGTACAAGGCAGGTAAGTTCGTTAAAAAGTTTTAATAGCTTCAATCCACTAATATTTAATCTAAAAAATGTCTTGATAAAATACATGAATGACAAGAAAGAAAATCTATATCATAGTCCATAAATTATTAGTGTGTCCCAAAATCTTCACAGTATATTCAGTTTATGGAACGGTTGACTGAGTGGTTTATTTACACACAGATTTAAGCAGTTATATTGCAAATTATTGTTCGTTCACATAGTTATATGAGCTCACATCAGTCTCACTGAGTGCTCAGATTGGTGGCTCAAATCTTACGGCATAATAATCAGCACCGCAATATGGAGAAACCAGTCTGGAAGGGAAGGTTTTTTAGCAAACATTCAGAGACCTCACTCAGAAAAATGTGGGTGTTAAAATGTGTGATACACATAATCCTAGACGCCTTGAAATTTCAATATTTTTTTCTCCTCTTCGCTGTTTTCATTTAGTGTATTCAGAGTTGCTAATTAAAACTTTAAAAGCAGTTGGTTGGATTAGATTTTATTTAAGGGTAACATTCTTTACCCACTTAAAGTTACTGCTCTTGAGTGACGCTCGACTTCAACCCATTGATCCAGCTGCTGTTGCTGTTTGTGTCCACTAGATGCCAGAATTAGTTTGCATAACAGCAGGACCAAATTATATCTGAAGTTCTCCCATTACATTAAAACCACTAGTTTCATGATGAGATGGGAATAAAAGTGAGTGGATTTTAGACAGAATAGGTGGGACCTTATTGATATTTCCCTTATCATCCTGAAATAGCCTGTTTTAATGCCAACATTTGAAGTATTCAGGATACGAGATGATGAGTTATCTTGTCCTCAGTTGACTCAAATACAAAATGTTTATCTGGCACGGGGAGAAATTGTGTACATTTTTTACAATACTTTAACAATGGAGGAGACTGTCTGCAGAAGGAAAACAAGATGGATGATGCAGTGAGGGAATAATTTTATGTAAACATGGATTGATATTTAAAAATTAATGTGAAAAAGACACATTAATGTCCCCATTTGTCACCAGACCAAAGTAGATCATAAAGATCCTTTGCAGACTTATAGATTAAAGCAGAAATCATTATGAACGGTTGTTTTGAGAACAAAAAACCTGAATCAAATCAAATTGTGAGATAGTAAAACACAGAACCAAGACTTTCATGATAAGATAAATTATCTGGAGTCATTGCGATAAACAGTAATATTGTTGTTTTCTGAACATTTTTAAGTAGTTTTGACAGTAATGGCATAATAATATGAGAACGCATTATCAAAGATCAGTAAACTTTAAATTGTAATGAACATTTAACTCCGGAACTGGAAGAGATTTTAAGCATCTAAAATAAATAAACAAAACAACAAATAAAGCGACAAAAATTTTCCCTCCAAAAAAGGTTCAGTTTAAAACACCAGACTGAAGACTTTTATCATCCAGCATTTGTTGAAAAGAGAGAAAAGTAAAAGTTATTGATATTGTTTTAATTTACCATGGGATTTATTGATTTATTGCTTATTGCAACAGGCCGATTCAGAACCACTTAAAGATGTTCACTTCATTGAAATGTTCATATTTTTATTTTTCAGTCAGAGTTGTCTTGCAGTGACATCTGCTTTGAAACTACGTGAACTGCATCAGTTTGAGCATAAAAATGAATATTTTAAACATGAATCCTGCTGGTAATCAGCAGAAATAAGCCAACGTCTAGAGTTCATTGATGGAAGCAGTTAAATCAATTAATTAATTGAGATAATAAATAGAGTGGTGTGAATCCAGCAGGAATATCGCCACAAATGCTCGAAATGAAGTTGCAGATTAAAAGTGAGTGTTTTGTGAATTTTGGACAACACAAAGTTGCAGAAAGCATTTTAATGAGTTTTCCTTTTCCAGCTCTTTTGCAGTCAGTGTATTAATTGCATGGCAGAGAGCGCAGCTCTCTCAGTGTGTGTGTGGTTGCAGTGAACCTGCTCAGAGCTTCCTTTGCAAGAGGAAACAGCACACAACTTCATGGAAATGCCACAGTGTGTTTCGCATATGTTAATGAGCGCTGAGAGTGAGAGCATTCATGCATGTTCAAAGACACCAAGGTGTTACCTGCTTTCATCAGTCAGCGTTTTCACTGAACCCACCAAACTCTTTGGGAAGAGCTGTTGTTAAAAACAAGCTTCGCCGACCTGAGTCAGCTTTTTTTTGTGCACACTGAAAAAAGAATCATCCAAGTTTCATCTACACACCTCATCAGCTTTTATATTTTGAAACATAATGGCGTTTCAATTTGCAGACAAACGACGGCTGAAGAATATATCACGATATAATTGTTTTATGTCAGATGATGTCAATAAATATTAGTTTTTGTTTTAAATATCTAAAATCTTTACTGTTTTATCCACAGTTTTCACTTCACTCCATTGTTTTTGATTTTTGAGCAATTGTAAGGCGAAACCTTAAACTGCTGCTGCGCAAGTTGCCCTGCAGGTTGTTGCTAGGTAACTGAAGAGCAGTGAATTAGTTGATTCCACCAACATTGCTTAGTTTGGAGCCAAGGATTTTTTACAGTCATATGATCTTTGCTTGTTTGTGGCATGAAATTCTGGCTCAGGTCCCATATTTAAAAAAACCAAGTAGCTATGTAATAAAGTAGTTTATGTAATTTATGTATACTAAAAAAGGTGTGTGTGTGAATAGCCAGGAGATGTTGAGTGGCTAAACTTTTTCCTCTGCCTATATTTCTCCGAATGCTGTGCGGTTCTGGGTCAGAGGTCAGTGATGTTATTGAATATTCTATCAGACGTATTTTCTCTTGAAATCGATCATGTGTTTATCATGATATATATTGTTACTGATTTATTGCCCGACCTTCAGGTTTTAAAGAGGTGGAGATCTGGACTTTGACTAGGCCTTTGATGAGCTTTGACTCTAGAATAATGTGGTGCACAGATGAAATCATGATAGATCCTGTAACTGGAAAGCAAGCCCACATCACCAACCCTCCACTACTTCGTTTTATAGCTGATATAGGAAGCTGTACACTGATAAAAAGTAAAATGTTGCAGATTCTCCCTGATTTAGTTACTTTTGTCCAAAGGTTGTTCTAGTTTTGTGGTTTGTTTTTGTTACTACTTTGCAAACCAAAGTCCTGCTGCTGTATTTTGTTTTCAGAAACCCCTACAGAGTTTTTTTTTTTTTAAATTTCTTTTCGCATTTTGAAGGTAAATTTACTGGGATGTCCTCCCCTTGAAAAGTTTTATCTCTCATTGTGAAGAAACCTCATAAAATAGTCTATGAAGACACTTACGTCAGGACTACATATGTTTTTATTATGCTTTATACATGCATGCAGCAATTTTCAACAGCTGTAGACATGCTTATAAATTACGTCCTAGGAAGTTCAGCATGTATTTATTAATGTTTTTTTAGGCCCGATTCATTTATAACTGTGAAACCATGCAGCCTTAGCATAAAGACTACTAATGCTTTCCTGTGGTCAGTTGATTTGTTCCTCTTTTTGACTCCATTCACAGCCTGATGGTTTCCTAGTAGTGTCACACAGCCTTTCTATTTCAGCCATCAGTGATTCAGCTCCTGTTTGTGGACAAAATTGTCTGATTTTAGAAGAACCTGCTACAAATGAAAGTCAGACTTTCCCTCATACCAGAAAGGAATACAGATGCGACACAGATAAAGTATCAAATAGTTAGATTTGTCATCACTTCCTCTGATGTTCTGATGTATTTCTGTTTCTCACGATCTTATCAGGAATCAGCGGCTTGATTCAGCAGTCTGTTTGTGTGGGCGGTTCCTGTGAACAACAACAGAATTTATTCAGATATTATTTTTTCCCTTTTTAAACAATTCAAGATTCAGCGCAGATGACAAAAACAAATTGCAATATTTATTATGACTCTAGTTAAATTTTTTACTGTTTGACTGTTTAATTTGAAAAAGTGCAAAATTTCAGTTGTTACTTGTGGAAAAGCTAAGCTAGCTGTGTGCTAGCCTGGGGTTTTGCCCGATTGGATAGGCTGATCCGAAATGTTTCTATTCACGGAATACCTGAGCTAGACGTTTGTTAAATTAGTTTAACATCTGAGCTAACAGTGTGCTAAATTAGTATCTTTACACATAGAAAAGCTAAACTCAAGGTGTGCTAAGCTGGGGGGCGTTGCCAATGAAACGGCTCGTCCAAAATGGTTAATCGAACTTTTTTACTTCTAGAAACTATAAACTCAAGTTTGTTTGGTTTAGATAGTCTTACTGATCAAAATAAGTTTTAAAAGCTGATCTTATAGTGTGCTAAATTAGCATCTCTACCCATGAAAAAGCTAAGCTTTTCTGTTTTTGGACAGTTGTTGTGTTATGTTACCGTGGCAGCAACTTATTATTTTTACAACTGGAAGAAGCTGATTAACATCCCAAAAGTTCAGGTAATACCTGAACTACTGAGAAGGAGAAGAGAGCAGATTTAAACTTTGTGGCTAACATTAGCTTTAGCTTATGCTAGTAGGCAAAATTCTCGGACATTTTTCTTGTAAAACTCTGCTATTTAAGTATCTAAACATTTCTCATCCATTCTATCGGACAATGTTTGTACCTTATTTCCAAGTATATTACGTGTGTTCGGTTGTTAACGACAATAAACGCGGGGCGGGGGGCAGATTACGGTTCCGAAGCCTAACGAAGCACAACGAGCCCGTAGATTAACAGTAGAGCAGCTCTTGAGTTCTGGTTCAGCTGACTGTTCAGGTTCAGAGAAGTTACTTTTAGAAACTTATGGCCGTGTTGCTTAAGGTCTCTGTGTTATTTCATTTTATTACTTTTGCATGCTTCTTGTGAAGGGCTCAAATAGGACGGTATTTACAGCAGTGTGTACAGACGGATCAGTTGCTCGGCTGTCCGGCTCTGCTCTCTCGTTCCCACACACTCGCTCTTTCAGGCTCAATACAGAAACGTTAGCTTTAACTGGTAGCGACAAATTTTTACAAGCCACCGTCTCCTTAATTCAGGACCGTTTGGAAATCCATGAAAACTTAAACAAAGAGCATAGTATTCTTTTATTTGTACGACTTTGTCTTTTATAGCAGTCATAGTAGCTGAAAGCGGAAAAACGAGAGCCGCATTTGCGCAGAGGTTGTGACGTCAGCGTGGCAGCTGCAAAGAGCCCATTACAGTTGGGGCCAGTTGGAAATTATTCAACAGATTTCTGCATTAGCAAAATACGATTACTCATTTTAAGACAAATGTACTGGTGCGCATTCATGTTGAAACTTTTCACAAATCTTGAGATTCCCGGACTCCACCTGCGTGGGATACGACGACATTTAAATTTCTTAACAATTAATATTTTTAGTATTTGATGTTTAAAACAGGTACTCGTGCATTCAGTCTCTGTTCAACAAATTTTAATAAAATCAAAATGATTTGTTTACATTGCAAATATTTCTTCTTTGATTTAGCTGTTTTGAAACCGAATTGTTCCTGACTTTCGTTTTTCTTTCCTTTAGATGTCTTTCTAAAGGAAAGATGTCTCTCTGAGCTCCCATTTAGCCCTGAAATCATCATCATTGTTGCAGTTCTGCCAATCAGGCATCATCTTATTTGTGGTTTCCTGTCCTCTAATATCAGGTTGTTGAGCCTTTGCTGCTGTGCAGCATAGATAGGTCTTTATCTGTCGTGCAGCGTCTGCAACAAGCTGACTCACTCTGAAACCCACACACTCTGACAGCGACCACAGACACAGAGGTGGGGGTAAAAGTTGACTCCTAGTGTTTCTCTCGGTGTTGTCAATGTTTCCTTTCAAGCCCTGCTGAAGTGCTGTTTACCACCCTGAGCTAACAGACCCTCCATCCTAATCATCGCCAAACACCCATTCAGAGCTCTCGTCTTCTACCGCCTTCAGAGGTTATTTTTATCTCCTGATAGAGCTGATTTCCTCTCAGTGTTTTCTGAAGATGCTGCCTCATTCTCAGTTTCAGATAAACTTATTTACGATCGGGACGCTCCGAAACTCTGCTGTCATTTAGCTAGCTGTTAGCTAGCAGCCCACATCGCTGCCTGTTTAAATAAAGAGAGAATGCCAAATAGCTCATAACTTTCTGGTGGCTTTGCAAAGTATTCACACCTCTATCACTCCAACACATTGTCACAACCATGAATTTTAATAGATTTTATTGCATTTCTGGATGTTACTTTAGAACCCAGAGAAGTTGCCAACTCTACAAATCTGATCTTTATGGAAGAGTGGCAGATATGTTTTCTTTTGAAGGAAGAAAAATGGGATTTTTCTCTTATATTGTTACTTTAGGGCAATTTTAAAGCATAACTGTGGCAACAAAATATTGTTGTGTTTTTACAATTGGGAGCAGCTGATAGGCATCTGAAAATTTCAGGACTTGTTACTCTGCAATATCATCTCCCTTTACATGGGTGTTGAGCTGTTAGCATGTTAAACTGACATACAACAACAGTCTTCAGTCAGGGGCCTCTTTAGGTTCGTTGCAACACTGACTTCTATTGGAGATTGTTCCTGCCCACAGCGTCGCCGTCCACGATGGCCTGGGTAAAATGAGTAGCGATTGTGATAAATAAAGTAGTTTACATTTAATTACAGTATATGTAAAATTTAAAAGGCTCTTGGGTTAGACTATTTTCAGCTACACTTGACATGACCCTTCCTCCTCCATGCTTGACAGCTGGTCTGTTTTCTTTTCCTGGAACAGTGTGTTTGGTTTTTTGCCAGTTTTAAACTCGCCTGTCCAAAGAACATCATTCAGGATTTATTAATGGCTCCCTCTCAAATTTTAGTTAGGTCTTGGACAGCAAAAGTATTTCTTCTTGCACAAGATGCTGATGAAAACAACTTTCAGTGTTTTTGGAGACTTCTTTTAGCATCTTGCAGTCTGCTTTCAGGGTGAACTTTTCTTGTATGTCCAGATCTGGACAGTGAAGTGGTTAATGTGAGAACTTTATATCCCTAATCAGACCCATTGGCTGATAAAATTGGCTCTCTTAAGTTTTGATGGTGTTGAGTTTGAGGTCTTTTGTTGCTTTTGGACAAAATATTCACTGACGATGCATACAGAATTGTTTTTTTCTGAGATTTTCCATCCTGCTTCCTGTAAATCTGTAAAAGAACGTCTCTTTCCACTTCGTCCAAAAGCACATTTACCAAAAAAAAAAAAAAAAAGTTTCTGCTGATTACGACTCTTTTGTTTTATATTCCAAAACAACATTTTCTTGCACATCACATACGTGTGACAAAACGCAACCTCAAGAGCTTCGTCTGCCACTTTTGATGTGTTGTGAACAAAAGTGAGAACGCACCTGCGTCACCAACTGTCCTGCCGTCTGGATCCGAACCAAACTGTCTGCAAATGATCCCGAACTTTCCGCTCTTCATGCATGACAGAACGCCTCTGGATAGTTTCAGCTTTATGACTCTGACTCAAGTTTTATCGTGCAGCACTTTTCAAAACGCCCTTTCATAGCCAGTGATTTGCAAAAATAATTCTTGGCAATTAAACATCTGAAAAGTGTGGCCTGCATTTGTTTTGAGCCCCCAGTCAGCAGTTACTGTCGTGGCGACCATCTGTAATCCGACACTAACAACTAATTTTAACATCTATTAAGGGAAATTTGTTCAGATTTTTAAGGTAAAGAGCAGCCATGTTATGTTTGTTGAGGTTTTATAATAAAAAATATAATAATCATCAATTAATAATAAATTTATTCAATGAAATGGAACATTTTTTGTAGATATTTACATTAATAAAGCACAAGTTTTCTAAATGCTTTCTTATATTGCTTAAAAATTATTAGAACTTACATTTTTCTATTTTTACAGCTCAAAATTTGTAATATTGTGAAACAGTTCAATGTTTCTGTTATCCCAGAAATCAAAACTCATCTTATATAGATTCATCTCACATACAGTGAAATATTTCTTGCAATTTTGAGAAATATGTCTTGCAGAAAATGAAATTACTCAAATTCTGTTTGAATATTGTGGAAAAGTTCAATACAGTATTCATGGAAAGTTGAGTGGAAGGAAAAAGTGGTAAGGAAAGGTGCACCACCATCGTTTTACTTAAAGCATAGATGCATCTAAACATAGGAGAATGTGACCTCTGGATGTAAACGCGGTGATATTTCACCCTGGTTCTGTGTTTTCCCTCTGCTCCCACTCGCCTGACTTTAATAACTGAGTGATTAACAACCTTCCATGTTGTTTAATGGCCTAAACAGGAAGTAATGCAACTATTTTGATCGTGATTCATTTGTGAAATTCATGGGATTTTTCTGCAAGCGTGTCTAAAAACTGCAATAGGTTTTGAAAACTAGCCTGTGTTTTTATTTTGCCCAGCGAGAGAACTGAGCGAAAGTCCCTGCAGTCAAAACGGCTGCTAATTCAGACCAAAAATAGACAGAAATGATCGTATTGAATATGAATTCAGGGTTTTTTGTGAAATTTTACTGATTCATGCCTGCGCCTTTCCTTATTATGGATACATTTGTCTTGTTTGTAGAGACTTGGTGCATCTCATTGAGAACTAACCATAGGTAACCATGGCAACCGGGGACAGTGTAAAGCCAGGCCAACACTTTCTGCAGCACTTTCTCTATACTCTGAAAGTACGTGTATGACGTATTTAATTTGTCTTTGGGATAAACCAAATATTTTTAAAGTCAGATTTGCATAAAAACTTTTTTAAGACACTGTAAGTTAGGATGAATTAGTAAAATAAATACAATTTGGAGAAAATGTACTTTTATAATTTATGTTTGGGACTGGAAATGTAGAGAAGACTCCACTTTATTGTGTCGCTGCTTAAGTGACTATAAATGGATGTAGATCTGCATATTTGAGATGAATGCCTGATGGAAACTAATGCAGGCTGTGCACTTTATGAATTTGTTTTGTTTGAAGCTTCAGTTTATAGCTACAAATTGCAATGAGAGATTATAGCAGCTGGATGACGGCAAACTAAAGAGGCTCCCAGACTGAGCCTTGCAGAACTCCACTCTTCTTGTTTTTGCTCTAAAAAAGGAGAAACCCAATCAGCTCGATGTTTTTAATTTTGCTGCCAGCGGCGCTGAGAGGAGCCTCAGGGTTTTCGTTGACCACACAAACAGACGCTGCTGCGGTGGGAAAGCACAGCTCGGGTTCTTAGAAGTCACAGCTTCACACACAAACACACACACACACACAGCGCCTGAAGTGCATTGTGGGTAAGCCAGCAGTTACTGTAAGAACCGTCTACGGGTTTATGAGAAGTGATGTCACAGGAAGTGACATCGCTGCTGTGGGGTGGAGGGCTGGGGTCCGGCCAGCTTTCGGCTGCCTGCAGAGGCAGTTTGGGAAACGTCTCTGAATTAAAACAGAAAAAACATTAACAATAGTTAATATGCATCTTTATTCAAGCGGACATAAAAATAAATCTGCAGATAAACGCTTTAAATTAGAAGCAATAAATGAAATCATGGTGAAAAAATACATAATTTTTTGCACAAATGTAGAGATAAAATGGAAAAACTGTCATTTTAAGTACATCCTTGCTGCTTTGCTGGAGGAAAAGATACATCAGCAATGACTTTAGGTAAACAACAGATATATAATTTCCATATTCTCAGAGGCTATTTACAGGCCCCAGGTAGCAGGTTAAAGGTTAAAGTTCATGACAGGAAAATTCAGAAGAGATTAAATAAATAAGAATTTGGAAGGGACTGTTTTCTCAAATAAAATATTATTAACAAATTGAACTTTAGAGATGTGTATTCATTAAATGCAACATTTCACAATCAATCAGCCTGTGAAATGAAGCACGGTGGTGGAGGGTTGATGCTTTGGGCTTTTTGCCTCCAGAAATAGAGTAAACAAACTATGAACTCCTCTGCATCCTAAATGTGTGCCGTCTGTCTGACAGCTGAGGCTTAGTCCAAATATTGTTAGAAACAACAGAATGGCTGAACAGTATGGTGCTACAGCCTAGTCAAAGTCCACATATCAATGTGAAATCAATATATCCTGTAGTAGGAGCTTCAGAGACGTGTCTGCAAACCTTAAAGTGTAACTAACCCCCCGGTGAAAGCAAAACTCCACCCCTAAACAAATTAAAATGAGAATTGTACTAAAGTGGGCGGAGCTAAGAGACCATGGGGGCGTGGCCAGGCGCGGGGAAGAGGGAGGGGGGTTCATCAGGACGAAACAAACACTGCTGCCAACTTAGTGAGTGACACTATATTTACTCACTTTTTTCAGTTATTGGAAACTTTTACAGTGACATTTGAAAGCAGCTCTGCATTTGGAGGCCAGATTTACACAGAAATGTAAAGATGAAACCCTAAATATCGTGTTTACAGAGTTAGACTTAGGCTTTAATGAACTGAAACAGTGTTGGGAAGAAGAGGAGGAGAAACTGATAAAGTCAAACAGTTCCATCCTCACCTCGTCTTTCTGTGGTTCCTTCGTTGCTTTTTGAGCTCTTGTAGCCTACTTCCTGCTGCCAGACAGGTCCTGTCAGGTTGATTTTATCCTACAGGTCGGCCAACAATCACATCTGGCTGATTTAACTCAGAGTTCTGCAAATAATTTTGTTAATTTATGATGCAACAAGGAGAGCATTTGCTTTTTCAGGTGCATTTGATAGATTTTCTTCTTAATAAATAAATTCTTGTTGAATTTATTCTATTTTTCTTTATCTGATGTTAAAATTTATTCTGATTAGTGTCTGCACAAAAACAATGACTCAGATCAAAGCCATCATTATTATAGTTAACTGAAACTGACAAAATCTAAAATTTCAACTGAAATAAATAAATAAAATGTTATTAATTGGGAAGAACTGGAACAACATCGTACATTTAAGAAACTAACAAAAGTTAGTTTTTGTGTTTATAAACCTATTTATTAGCCTTTTGAACAGTTTATGTCAGAAAATTACGCTCAACCCAATGTATAAATAATTATAACAATATACTTCAACCATTTTGAATTCTGCACCTAAAAATGAACAAAAGTATTAAAAACTAAAACTAGTACTACAACTAATAAAAACTAAGCTAAAACTCACCAGTATTTAATTAATAACTTATAAACACACCTTAAACACTGAATTAAAATTAAAACCAAACCAAGACTATTCTAGTCCTGGTCTGAACCACAGAAAATAAGGGCGACACATTCAACTGAAGTGCTTTGTGTTTATTTCATGCTAACCTGTCAGCTTGTGCCAATCAATAAATACACAATAAATAATCAACAGTCAGAACAGCGTGATTCACTATTAAATAAAACTCTTAAATACAAAATAAATACGAAAAAACTAGAACATGTCAGCAAAAACGATGAAATCCCTGATGACTGTAGTACTTCTGCTGTAATAATAGTACATCAGTGCTGGGCTTGAAGGTGCAGAGAAGTACAATTACTTTACAGTACATAATAAAAAACTTTGGTGTACTTTGTACTGTAAACATCATCAACTCTCCAAGGCACTTCAGTAAAATCAAGTTTGTTGATACAAAATTCACTCAAATCTCAAGAAAGAAAGAAAATAAAACTTGGTTTGGACTCTGTTTACTTTCAGTTAAAGTGTCTGACCAATCAGAGGCCCCCATCTGGCCCCACCCACCTTTCTGCCACTGTCCAATCAGAGTTCAACACACTATCCAGGGTTATGTTTTACATCTAGCTCATCTTCTCAGTTTTTACCCCCTGATGTTTTTAAAGAGGGTAAATCAAGTATTTCCAGGTGAAATTATTTATCTTAATCTTTGCAGCATCTTGTTTTCAAGTAAAAAAAAACATTAAATCCTATTTAGAACATTACAACATTAAATGTATCAAGCTTAGCCTGATAGTTTGTTGTTTAGTCAATAAATATATAGAATCTCCTAATTACTAAATCCTTAATAGGCACTTTAATTTTAGTTTTTGTTATCTGACATCCTTATTTCGCTGGTGTTTTTGTAGCTGTTATTGCTGCCCTTTTGGTCGTCTTTCAGGCTGCCAGGCGAGTCTTGGTCCTGGTCTGCCGCCGCCGCCGCCGCCTCCTCATGACGTTGTCCGCCAGCGAATTTGCTTTCTCGTAAATCCACGGCAGCTCCCACAATGCTTTGCCCTGCACCTTGATGTTGTCCATCTGGAGAAGGAAAACAGGTCAGTTTCCAAATGATATCAACAAGTTCATCCAGTGATAAGCTGCATCTGTAAGTGCTTAATTAAGGTTATTTATTGTATTTTAAGACCTTGAAAATACTCAAAAAGTCCAACTTTAGCCTCTTATTTCAATTATTTCAGTTAAAATAAGGTAATTGTCCTCAAAGGTTCTTTAAAGTCTTTAAGATCTCTTATTAAAACACGTCACAAGGTGTTTTAATAAACCCAAAATGGGCCTTTTTGAACCCAAACATCAACCTTGACTTTGAGAACTTCAAATATTGTTGAAAATCCTTCAAATTTAAAAAGCATTCACACAATTTAAGATGCCACACATGAAAACGCTTCTCCAGATCCAGACTTCAGCAGAACCAAGTGAAGAACCGTTTCCGTACCTCAATGTGTTTGAGTTTCTGCAGTCCGTGGAGAATCTTGACTTGCTCCTGATAGCTGTGCCGCTTCAGTTCCCTGATCTTCTGTAAAACTTTGATCAGGTTGGACCTGATGTCGCCGGCAGCTGACGGCGCGGTGGTGCTGGGGCCCGACGTGTCCGCTTTGTCCTTACTGGTGGCCGACAGGGGGCTTGGAGTGGGCAGCTCCTTCAGCATGTGTCCAAACAGCTTCTCATACACCTCCAAAACGCCGCCCATAAACAACATCTGGGACTGAAAAGATGAAAAAATTAGTACAAAGAGTTTTAACTGTCCATTTTTTACTTTTACTGCTATACGAATAAGTTAATTAAACCCGTTAAATGCAACAAAAAAGCTGCTCATCTCTTGGTTGACTAGCATGTACCAGCCTTGAGGTGCAAAGGTTTTTCACACAGTGGAAAAACTCTGTGGTTTCCCACACAAGAGTTAAACTAAGTGTAGTGTGGGCCATAAAGGGGAATGCCACCCACTGTCTGTTAAACATGAATGTCACATTCCAGTTTTGCTCATCTGGATGCAACAGTTTTATCTGGTGTAGATTCATATTCAGGTGCAGCAAGAGGGTCAGAGGTGAGAAAAAAAGTGTCAGACTGGATATTGAATTGTTGCTATTTGAATGAGTCACAGGAGGTCTTAGGAACGTTTTGCTCTAAGGAAAAAGTGAATGGCAAACCCCCTGGGGGCTGTACACGCAAGCTGGTCACTAAAGCCATGCTAAAAACTCCAGTGAAATAATGTCCACATGTACTACAAGATAGTCTGTGCTTTATTTATGTTTCCTTCGTGACACATTCACCAGATTCTTTAAATAAATTCAGCTCTAAAAACAAAAAAAGCTCTCATGGTTATTGATAGCTGTATTTTGCCCATATTTACCCAAATCATAGTGAAGAAATGATCTAACGTTATATTTTCTGATAAAAGTAACCCTTTATGTTCAGGTTTTGTTCTGTAGTTTGTTCCTCTACTGATCTAAACCTGAAACTGATCTTCATCTTCACATGAAAACCGCACCATTCTTCACGAGAAACGCCGGCTTGTGCCACAAAGAGCTTAACGTTTGAAATCACCTAGAATTGGCTCTTGAAACTAACAAAATGCCAACTTTATATCAGAGTTTGGGGAGAGTGAAAGTTCCAGTTTGAGGGAAAGAAAAACCACAATAACCTCAACAAAACTCCTGTGTGATAAATTCAGGTTTTTCAAAGTGTCTGAAAATGTTTTGGCAGACAGAAACACCAGCTAACTGCTAGCTTGGTAGCATCAGCAAGAAAACAGCTTCTGATACTCAACAGGCCCGTAATACACACACACACACTCACAATGGGAATATTTAGTCACTTAAATACCCTTAAAATCCCAAATTTTACATAAATGTGTGGAAATAGATTCATTATATAAATATTAGCTCAAGTAGTAAGCCTAGCTTAGCATCAACTAACCAGAACATGCTAGCATGGGATTTCTGAAGCTCAGAAATATTTAGTCTGCCTTGTGAGAGATTATTAGCCTTTAATTTCTCTAAATATTACGTATAATTTGTTTACCGTAAGGATCTTAAGTTACTAATGTCAGTGCTAACTTTGATTTTGTTGTTCTTTAAGCTAACAGCACTTTAAACATAATGGCTCTACACCAAAACTATTTCATTGTTTATTTCTGTAGCTGTTGTTGATTTAGATGTTTGATAGTGAACATTTACCTCCATTTTGCCTTTCAGTTCTTCTTTGGGGAACACGTGCTTTCCGTCGTATATGTCTGATTTAGAGATTTTCTGCAAAGAGATTAAAAACACAAATATTTGTTTTCATAATAATAGAAATAATTAACATTCCTGCACATTTGAACAGACTAGCATTGAAAGAAGGCCTTGATGGTGCATTCACTGTTAGAAAGGGAATCTCAAACTTGCATTGTGCTTGGCTTTCAAAATAAGATAAAAATTTTACTTGAAATAATTAAACATGGTTTCTGCTGACATTCACAACAACCTCTAGCAGCAAAAACATATTTTTGGTGCAAGTATTTTAGTATACTTGGAAATAGCTAACTTAAAAGTAACTTTGCAACAACATACAGGAGCTTAATTTAAAAAAAATAATTCCTTAATATAAAAGAAAAAGTACTAGTTCCACTGACAGATTATTACATTTAAAATCAGACATTTTTTCCATGTTCCAAGTGAAATAATGTTAGTTTTGTCTTTTTTGTCCAAGTTCACAAACATGTTTGCGCTAATAAGATTTTGTGTTTTTGCAGTGTAGTTTTGTAATCCCGTAATGCAGATGTAAAAGTCCTGAAAAGTCTCATCATTTTTTTCCTTTCTATATGTTTTACTGTAGCTGGATTACAGGTCGCTTGTTGTTGCATTACTTGTTGAAACAAACTTGAGAAATGAAGCATAGAGTTGGTGCATGAAAGCAGCAGGTTGGCCTTTAACCCACTCAAGTCTACGTGTTTGCGCATGTGTGTGTGAAAGTTTGTGGCAAGAGCATCAGGAAGCAGCAAAGACCTCCACACACTCAGACTGAGCAGCTCGGCTGCGGCGCCGCCGTTCGTACTCACATAGTGCTGCAGCAGGTCCTGCAGGGTTCTGTTCATGTCCTGAGGGAGGTACGACCCGCTGACCTGACCCACAGACAGCCACGCCAACAGGCAGACCACCTTCCTCATCACAGTGCCCATCCTCATCATCATCCCGCTCCTCTGACTGTCTGCTGAGGTGTCGGTTTGATTCCCGGAGTGATCCCGATGCGATAGCCGGTCGTTTTCGATCCCTGTCGGAGCAACTCGGCAGTCGTGTCTCTCGCCCTGAAGTTGGCTCAAACTGTTTGACTTGTCATGAAAGCTTTTATTTATATCAGCCTCCGAGTGAGAGAGAGAGAGAGTGATGCAGAGATGCAGCAGTGATCTAAGTGTGAAAAATGTGGTTGTGCAGTTTCCTTTAAATCACCAAACTTCATAGAAGTGGGTGAGGGGTCTCCGACTCATGCAAGTTCAACAATTTATAAAGTTTCTGATCATTTCCTTCTTCTCCCCTGGATTTGGTGGGAAGTAAAGGTGCAACTGGTCATTCTGGGGGGTCAGGAAGGTGCAGGGATGCTGATGTTCTGCACAAGCAGACAAAAGCAGCTGGAAAACGCTGAGGTGGTTTAGGCTGCAGCCTGCGTCGGAAAACATTAGATCCAACAGAAACCCCATGGAAACTTTTACAAACGCTGATCAGTCTGGTGCGTTTAGGGTTTTCCTGGGAAATCTGAGGAGTAATTAAACAGCTGATCTCACTTTGAATAAACCGTTTGGCTGGATTTATTTCTCACTTTAATGCAATGCAACAGAATATTTTTTTATTTTTGAGTGTATGGCACTAATTGTGCAACATTTGGTACAATTTAAGGCCTAGACTGCAAAAACTCAAAGTCTTTCTGGTCTAGTTTCTAGTGCAAAGCACAAGTTAAGTAAATAATTGAATATAAATAAAAAGTGCTGCTGTTATTTATTGCAAGATATTTTTTTCCATAACTAAAATCTTTCTACAGTAAAGGTTTATTTACTTAAAAGTAACTTGCAAGTTATTTTTTTTTCATATTTCAAGTATGATGAGATATTTGCATCAGAAACTAAACAAAAATACTTGGTAAGATTTAATGTTTTTACAGTGTAGATTTTGAAGTTCAACGACAAAGTGAAATATTTCATATAGAAGCGAGACTTTACTGCAAAAACCCCAGTAATTTCCAAATGTGACATATTTTGTTCCTGGTTTCACTTTATTTATTTTTAGCTGCTTAACACAAAGTGATTAGTGAGAACTTCTGCATTTTCTCCGGAAATGTACAAGCTTTTTATTTTGGAGTTTATGGCAATAGTGATGCACAATTTGGTACAACTTCCCCACTGTTTAGTTAGGAAAGACCTACACTGCAAAAACCTTTGGTCTAAATTCTAGTGCAAATATCTTAGTACACTTGAAATAAGAGAAAACTAACAGAAAAGTAACTTTTCAGCAACAAATAGGAGTTTGATCTAAGTCAATAACATGTATAAATAGTACATTTTCATCAATATTAGGGAATTATTTACTTAAATCAAACCTATCCATCATATGCACCTGATAGATCCAAAATCAATAATGCATAAGTTGTAGCTAATCACATTATGTTATGCAGTTAAAGAAAATACAGTAAAGAAAATATGTCATATTTGGAAGAGTTTTAAAATTGTTTTGCAGGAAAGTCTTGCTCCTGAAATATTGATTAACTACAATCCAATCAATCAATCAAATTTTATTTGTATAGCACATTTCAGCAACAAGGCATTTTAAAGTGCTTTACATCATAAACACAAAACACAAAGTCATGCAACACAGAATGTAAAAAAGTACATTGTTGCATATTACATTTCAAATAAAACTCTAAACAGGTGTGTTTTTAGTTGAGATTTAAAGGAAGTCAGGGTTTCTGCTGTTTTACAGTTTTCTGGAAGTTTGTTCCACATTTTTGGTCCATAGATGGTCCAGTGAAAAATTCACCTACACTGCCAAAATATGATCTAGTTTCTAGTACAAATATCACATTTTACTCAAAATAAGACAAAACTGACTTGCAAGTAACTTTTCAGCCAGATATAGGAGCTTGTTTTAATTTTTGATATAAATTACACCTTGATTTAATTTTTTCCCCAAAAAAAAATCAGCCAATGGAACTGGTACTTTTTTTAAAAATCTATATTCAGGACTTATTGATAAAAATACATGGTAACATTAGTTTTTGCAGTGTAATGAAGTTGGATAAAAATCTGTTTTCCTCTGGTATCGACAACAGATGTTTTGAAGTGTATCATGAACATTTCTGACCCCGGATATTAATGCTCCAAAAACAAACAAAAAATATATATTTTTTATATTTCACAACACAATTAAGCTTCATAAAATATAAAAATGCGTTTTGCAGAACCTGTTTGTGCAGGATCCCAAATCTCAATCAGAGCAGCTGCTGAAAAGCTACTAGTTAGTTTTGTCTTGTTTTAAGTCTAAATGAAGAAGCTAATTTCACTAGACGCATCTCCAGCGATTATCTACCCACATCGCAGCTAATTGATAAAGCTCAAGTGATTCATAATGTGACGCATTTGATTGTAATTCAGCAGATAATCACTGATATCTTCCACAATGAGGAGAAACTGATTTCTCACCAGCGTAACTGTTCATCTTATATGCAAGGATACCCAGGGAAAGTTGAGTGGAAGAAAAACGTGTGGTGAAAAATAATTTGAAGTGTATCAAATATTGTGTGATAAATAACTTGTTTAATTGAATTAGTAATACCTTCTGCACAGTGCACATTTTCATAGTTAGCATGGTTTCTTTCTGGCTGCTCTAGTTTCCTGTCACGCTCCAAACTGATTACTGAAATGGAGATCTGCATCAACATGAAGGAAAATAATCAATATAATTCACTGATATGCACCTGTAGTAGATCAGGTTCATGCCTTGCGTTGCTAAATGGTTCCATAATTGTCTTAATTTTACGTATATTTTGTCTCATGTTGTGACGTTCAGCTTCACTAGGAACGCTCGTGACTCATAATATGATGGAAAAACAGAATGAAAAGCAGGCGATATCACCTTTCTGTGCTGCAGCGAATCATTTCAGGGAAAAGGCAGAACCACTGTGGGTGGTGTTAAAGGATCTGTTCTGTGCAGAACCGGTTCTGATTCTGGCCCGTCTTTCTGTCTGCACATAAAGTGAGATAATTACCTGGAACATTGAACAGATGCAGTTCTGTGATCACATCACTGCTGCTGTCACTGTTTAGAGTGGGAAACAACCTGCTGCAAGATGCATCAGCTGCAACCATGAAAGAAGGAAATTAAACCACAGGAGGGTCGGAGCTTCACAGAAAGAGCCTTATAGTAAACAAGCCGAGATGTTTGACTCAAAACTTATTTATTAGCATTAATGTTTCTGCATTACATGAAAATAGACGTGTTAAATCCTGCAGATCTACTCGTCTCCTCTTCTTTGCAGAACTACAACAAGTTCAGTCAGTTTGGATTCGGAACGTCTGTGGAGATCAGATTTTAATTCTTGAATCAGATTCCGAGTTGGATTTAGGTCTGGACTTTGAGTAGGCCATTCTAAGACACGACTGCCTTGATCTGAACTGGCAGTTGTCCTGCTGGGAGCTCAAGTTTCCTTTTAATAAGGTTTAGCTCCATCATCTTCCACACCATGATGCTGCCACCACCATGTTCCAGCTTGCAGAAAGTTTTGCATGCAGAGAATCTTCATCCTGATGTTTTCTGTATCCTGAAAACATGACTTCTTATGACTTTCTCTCACCAGTAACTTTCTTCTACTAAGTCCTGATTAACAAACTGCCTTATTTATAGTCATTATAAACTAACTTCACTTTATAGCTGGTAAAAAAGTTTTATGTTTTTTACATTTTACTTCAAATTGATGGAATTAAATACCTGAACATAATTCCTGCATGTCAAACATTTTGCAATAGTTGCTTTGTAATGACTCCTAATTAAAGGTTAATGTAGTTTTTCTTAATTAAATGTGTTCTTTGTGACATTTTTATATTAATTGTGTTTAGTAATTCTGTAATTGTTGCAGCTGTCTGCAGGCTGGATGCACAGTAAACTGATCACATCCAGCAAACAGAACAAAGACCAAACTGTGGACTGCAGGTGAAATGCAACTTTGTAGGCCTGCGGTTTAGAAAGCTGCAGAGTTAAACGTCTGCATGAAGGGTTAACTCAGAGACACAAACACACAACAGCAGCAGATCAACTAGAATCAGGGTGGATCATTTGTATCTAACTTTAACAGACATCTTGAGCTTCATTTGTAACTTTTAGCTCCTCAAAAAGCAGAAATATTGTCAATGTGAACAAGTTTGAGTCTGTGATGATGGAGTTTTAGGAAATAGACTGACATTTATAATAAGTTTGGTTTCTGTTCTCATTCATGGAAGAAAAAATATTTTTACTGAGAAATAAGTCGCAGATCTTTTCTCTGTAACTTAAACTGACAGTTTCTTTAAAAAAAATTTATTTCATTTTTTTAACCAAAATGCTGAAACCTCTCTTCAATCTTTTTTTTTTGTTTTTACATAATTAACTTGTAGGAGATTAATGTTGCAGCACAGTGTGAAGTGCGGTGGTGGAGGTATCATGATGTGGGAGTTTTGCACACAGACTCGGTGTGAACTCCAAATACAACAGAAATTACACCTATAAACTAGTTTTTGCTCTTTTGATGCCGTTTGTTCTCAGGTCTTTTAAAAAAGTTTTTAAAAGTAATTTAAAGTCACATGTATGATTAAATGTTAAAGGTTTAAGAAGAACATTTCCCATGTTCATTTTATCTACTTAATAAAAAAGTCAAATGATTTTTGTATAAAACAAATCAGTAAATTGTTGCGGTATGTGTCTATTATAAGACAAACCCACAGTTTATATGTTTTTAGTGTTGATTGTTTTCTTGTTGGGGTTGAGAGCAAAAACAGGTCAATGTTTGTGGTTCTATTTAAGATTAATGCAAAAACTTATAAATGAGAATCTTTATTTACACCTAATATTTCTTTGAAGAAGTTATTGTTCTGTAAAAAATGTTGCCCTAAAAGACGAAGAAGTGTCCATGCCAGTAGGTCAGATTTGCTAAAATTTCAGAGTCAAAGAGGCCACTGAAAATCCTTCGCAGGGCCAGAAATGGCCCCCGGACCGCACTTTGGGCACCCCTGATCTAAGCCGTCCATCATATCTCCAGCTCTTTTTCTTCCAGGCTAAACTCTTCTGGAGCTTCTAACATTATTATTCTGGATTCAGCTCTGTCTTTCTTCAAATCCCTGCTGGAAAAATAAAGCATTTCCACAGCATTAAGCTGCCACCACCGTGTTTCAGTGTGACGATGCTGTGTTCAGGGGGAGAAGCGGCATTAAAGGGATTCTTTTGTTCTTTTGGTAACAATGAAAAACAAATTCTAGATTAATTAATTCACTTTGCGCCAAAGTGAATTTTTGCAGTAAACTTTACATGAAGCTCAGCTGCAGGTAGCTACCTGGAGATAATGTTTTCTAATTTTCTTACTAACAGTCTTTTATTTTCTTCCTCTTTTATGAAATTCAGCTCTGAGGAACAACAGGGGAGCCTTCAGATGTCTGACGGAGGCTGCTGCCATTGAGCAGAAAAGATGAAGAAACAGGAAGGTGAGGACACTCAGGTGTTAGAGCGTACGGGTATCCCCTGCTCACGCACATAACGCTGGAGTTTCACAATAGGAAGTTCGTCTCTGTTTGAAGGAAATGAACTGTTTCTTCTCAAATGTGATCTTGAATATAAACCATCTTATTTTTGTAAAACTTCTGAAGAACCCAGGGTAAAATCCTCTCACTGCTTTTACCTGCAATGGGGATTCAGTCAACTTTAGGTTTTAAAATGCAACAAAAGCAAAAAATAATAACATCAGCAGAACTTTTAGAGAACAATGCAGGTTATTCGGATGGTTGAGATTTAAAATATTGGGACATTTTTCAGATTGTAGAGTTAAACCTGATGAACAAATAAATCCCTGCAAATACAGGAATTTATCTGTGGACTTGCAGTGTTTCTAATGCCCGGCTCACTGCATATTTTTCCTAATTCTAGTTTTATGTGTATCTGATTGACTCTTAAGCACTGAGCTTTAATGTGTCGACAGTCCAACGTTTTCATTCAGCTTTCTCAGTTTCCACATGTTAAAAAATGACATTTATAGCATGAAAAAGGTTTTTAGTTGAATTGTGTTGTGTTCTTGATTTTAAATTTAAGCTAAAGTAGAACTGTTATCCCTCTAAAATGGAGCTTTCCTTTCAGAAAACAAAGAGAGGTCAGAAATAAAGGATGGTTGGTTAATAAAGCAAAGGGCCGTCCACTGAATCTCAATCGCTATACTTGATGTGATCTGTGATACTATAAGATTCTTGAAGGGATTTTAGTTTTAATGACAAAATCAAAATATTAGACCTACAAGCTGCGTTTCCATCGAAATATCATGTGAATTTTGAGAAATGTCGCAAAAAAGAAAGAAAATGTTTCTATAGTAGTTTGGAGTGAATCAACCTGATTCCTTCAGACGTTGATGCCACTCATTGCTGTAATGAACAGAAGTATGAGAGGTAAAAGTTTGTTTTGTCAGAACTTATTCGGTAATCTTGTTTCCATCCCATCTTTAGCGTAGTAACTCTTTAGGAAAAGCCAAAAACAACCTTAAGCGAGCATTAAAAACTTTTTTGGGAAACTGAGGAAGTCATTTTGAGTTTTAATGTTTCCATCAACCATTTTTAATCAATAGACATTTCAAACAGCACATAAAAAACGGATGAAAGCACGGCTCGGTCGGACTGAGCTTCTGCTCTTCTCCTGCTTTTGTTAAGTGAGTCACAGATTCCTAAACAAACAGGAAAGATTCATTTACATGCTTATTTAATGCTGTTAGATCATGATTTTTATTTATTTGTTGAGGACCTTGCCAACACGTCGTCCATTTTGATGAATCATATTTTCTAAACTTTTGGAGAGTGGACGTTTTTCTCGGTGTGAACGAGGAGAAATCCCAGAGTTGCGTTGAGGGCTGCCCCTGTACGACGGGCCTGAGTCAAAGGCTGCGGTTTGACGCTGCATTCAGATGCTCCTCGGTGTAGGAAGGTGACGACAGCAGGAAGACAGAAAAAGTCGAAAGGTCTTTTTACCATAAACCAGAGGAGTGTGAAATGAGTTAAGTGACGTGGTGAAGGCATGATCGCTGACCACACTTCAACATGCAACATAATCAGAAGCATTATTTGTAAAAATTACACGTTGTGAAAAGAAGTGGGAAAATTATGTCAGTTTGAAAGGTGTTACAATAGAAGCTGCAGTTGTTAGCGCTTTAAAATAAATTCAAAATAGACACGTCTACGATCAGCTTGAAGCAGATTTCATTTAGTTTTACATGAATAGATCAGAATAAAGTGCTGACGCTGACGTTTTGGTATGTCGACGTACCAAAACTGTGACATAAAGAAATAGCAACCAACCGACTGGCGGGCGTTTGGGCAAAGGAGGTGTGAATGGAAACAGGAACAGCGAAGGCAAAGTGGGTTGCTAGCCAAACTCAAGGATCCATATGAAGGGAGTCTGGCCTCCCTTCATACTTTCTGTTGGATAGTAAGATATAGCTGCTAAAAATCTACCTTTTTTAAATGGAGACTTGGTAAAACTGAAACAGAATTTCATATTTAACTGTATTATTCACAGTAAACAACGTCAATCTGAGTGTAAACGTCACTGTTACTGGAGTCCAACACCAGCTGCCTGTTGCATCCAATCAGCTCAAACTCTACAAACTTCATTAAAACGATTGATTTATTATTAAATATGTTTAAAAAATCAACTGTTTTCAACTGGTTACGTGTGTTGTATAGTCTTTCCATCTATTGACATTTTCTATTCCTGTCAGTTCTGTGCTACTCCACCAATCTGGAACAAACTTCCAGAAAACTGCAGAAAGCTGAAACACGGAGCTCCTTTAAACCAAAGCTAAACCCCCCCTGTTTAGAGTAGAAATATTGATTTGTATATTTGATGTGTATTTTCTTGGTGATTTTAATGATGAGATTTGACAAAATGCAATGTTTCTTAAAATTGCTCGTTTCTTAATTAATTATTGGTGTTTTGGAAACTGCCTTGTTGCTGTGCTACATAAATAAACTTGACTTTACTCTTTTTTACAACTTTTTAAAGTTCTGGAACATAATAGAATAAAATTAATGGAAAGATGTGTGTTACTGCACACTGAAGTAAAACAAAAAATTTGCTTTATATTTCTTTACCATACCGAAATGAATACCAGGCTACCTGAATAAATACCGAATTGTGACTTTTGTCAACTAATTAATATTTTGAAGGTGTCAACACACCCTTAAAAAATCTTAGACTAATTTATCTAAAATTAAAGCCTATTTAAAATGTCTTAAATTTATGAAAAAAATGCAAGTTAAATTTTTAGAGGCAGAATAACCAAATCTTGTATTTTCTATGTAGCTTCATTCCTCACTGGGTTTTTCTGTGAAAATAAAGTTTGAGTTGAATCTTCACAGCGTTCTCTGACACAAGGCGGTTGAAGCTACCGCTAACTAGCTGCTAATGTACCCGAGCTAGCTATCTAGCTAGTTTTTTATGTACATCATGGCTAAGTGCAAACTTATTGTTTTTCATAGATTTGGTTTTGTGAGTCTTAAATTTTATTCATAATGGTCTTGAATTTGAGTTGGTGAAACTTGAAGAAACCTTAATTTTGTTGTTTATATTATAGCTGAATAATCAAAACATGCAGTTAGTTAATCTGTTAGCTGATTAACAAACATGTGGCATTAGTATTAGTAACAGGATTTGTCATTTCATTTTATATTTACATTTATCTGTTTTGTTTTATTTATATATTTACATATTCTGACTAGTTGTGAGCCGCTGCCGTGCTCTTCTTAGTGTTTCATTACATCATGCAGTGGAGGGGAAATCCCTCCACATGATTGGTGAAGAGAAGGGAAACCTGCTGATGTCAGCCTGATGTCACAGGATAGTCATTCCACTCACTTTTTCTTCTGTCCATCTTAAGTATCTTTACTCCACCGAATAAATGTTTTCCTTCAGAAGGTGAGATTTATTACCGCTGATATTTTCAGACGTTTATTTATTTATATACTTCACGTACTTTTGAGTTTCCTTTTAGTTGCCAAGATTTAAAATGAAACCGGCTGTCAAGTTTATATCCTGTTTCGTCTTTATATGCCTGCAGACCTGCTGCCCTATGACTCAACCAAAATCAGATTGTTGAATTAATACAATTTGAAATATATTTACACTTAAAAAAATTCACAAAATAATTGGTTCTTAAACTTTAGAGGCTGATTCCCTCTATAGAAGAACACCTCACCCACTTCAACAACACAAGACTGGCTTTATTTTAAATAATAGAAAAAAGAAACACTGACAGAAAATAAGTAAACTTGTCTTCAACCATACAGAAGATTTTGCTGCTTCCTTTTCTTCTTCACCAAATGCAAATAAAAATGGAGTGGCATCAGATTTTCGTGGTTGTAGGATTTCCCTCTGGTCTTTGGTAAAAGACCACAAGACATTTCTCCTGCTAGCCTAGCGTGTTTGTTTTGGTTGTATTTACCTTATGGATAAATCTAGCAGCAATGTTAGCATCGTGTTCTTTGATTCCTCCACTGCATTTAACACAATTCAGCCTGACTTTCTGTCAGAAACTCATCAGGTACATTCACACCACTTCTGTGCAGTCCACTTTAATCCAACTCCAGTCCGTTAGCCTAGAAAGACCGGTCCAGACTCCAAAAGCAGGAAGTTGACTATTGCTCGGCATTTTGGGTAAATTCAACCAAAACAAACTAGCCTAGCGCTACTGGGAGAAATTTACCAAAGACAAAAGAATAATCTACAACCGCTGAAATCTGACGCCACTCAATGTTTGTTTCCGTTTAGTAAAGACGGAAGTTGCGGTTAGTGTCTTCAGAGGGTTTTGTGTTGTTTCCTTCAGTGGTTGGTGGTGCAACGCCCCCACAGGCCAGGAGGGGAACAGGTTGCTCAGAGGGTTTGGTTTGTTTGACTCAGAGCAGAGAGAAAGAACCACAGCAGCTGGAGCTGGAACGAATGTTGCAGTTTTGGTCCTACGTCAAACCGAATCCATTGGACTGTTGTGTGAAAACAGCGTTAGTGAGACTGAAGGATTGAATTTAACCAGGAGGTTAACAGCACAGGAGTACCGCAGGGACCCGTACTCCCACTATTCCTTTTCACTCAGATTTCAAGAACAAAACTGAACAAAGCAACAAAACAGACTCCTGTCTTCTTCAGAAATACTCAAATGACTGTCGAATAGATTAGATTAACATTAACTTTACTGATACGATTCATTCAGCCCCTAAAATCCATCAAATCAAACTGTTTAATAGAAAACTGATTGATCTGAGTGTCAATTTAACTTTAAAAAATGTCACAAAACACATTTTGGGTAAAGTTTTTTGCTTTTATTGAGATAAAAACAACACAATAAATTAAAAATAAATAACTCCTAATAAATAATCATAAAATAAATATAACTCAGTCAAGTGAAACATGTGAAATGGCTGCAAGTAACCTGTTAAATACTTAAACTGCAGTTACAGTAATTGTGAAAGTGGAAGTAGACATGAACTCCGAACACAGCCAGGCCCGTCACAAAAACAAATTTTGATGGACAATAAATTCTCCCAGAAGTTAAGATGAACGATTATATTATTGGTTTGAGTGCATTTTCAAGTAATATAATGGTAATAATGGCATAGTAACACGTTCTCTAAGGTCAATGAACTTTAAATTGTAATGAACATTTAACACTGAGCACATTTCAAAAATCCAAAATAAATACAGAAAACAAAGGAACAACAAATAAAATGGATACTGAAGTCTCTGTTCAAAATGATCCTTCAAAAAAAGAAGATAGTTGAGACCAAAGCAACAAACTGAAGACTTTTATCAGAGATAAATCATGTGAGTAGAAATTATTGAGCTTGTAAATAATTGATTTATTGGTTTTTGTGACAGGCCTAGAGGCAGCTCAACTCAAGTTATAACTTAAAAAATAAAAACAGAGGTAAATAATGATAAATAAGACGTGAGAGAAAAGTTTGGTTGGTTCGCCGAGCGATTTTTAGTCCAACTGGCGTATAATTGATGGTTACTTTGCAGAAGCAGCGTTGGATTCTGCCACAACAGAAGCTGCCTGGTAGATCTGTAGGATCTGAGCCAGAGCCTTTTTCTGCACCAGGGTGTCATCCACCTGCAGACAGAAAACCTCAGGTTAATTCACGTAAAATCACATTATTATATCAGTTACAGCCAATAAATAACTTCTGCTGCTACAGATCGGTTCCGGGAAGAGTGTAAATCAAAAAAACAACGCTGCGTTTTATATTTAACCTACAAGTAGATTTGGTCACACTTTAGTTGAAGGCTGTGCACAAGACTGACATAACACCTGCCAAGAACATGAAGGAGTCTTCAAGAATGTTTGACTGTTGTCACGAAGTGTCCTTTGGTAAATAATTGCACTTTTAATGCAAAATTGCACTGAAAGTTGCATTAAAAATCATTTAAAGTGTCAACTTTGAATTACTTGGTAAATATCGTAATTTTTGATACAAAGTTGCTCTAGAAGTTGCAATGAAAGTAATTTAAAAGTTTCAATTATGCATTATTTTGTGAGCAATGAGACTTTTAATGCTGACGCTCTACTGCAAAGTTGCACTAAAATTGGCATGAATGCAAAAGGTCTATACACTTGAATGGAAAGTTCCAATAAAACTCAGATTAAAGTTATGTTTCTGCTTTTCGAAGGCTGAATCCAGACAGGTCACACAGTCTTGTTTTGAAAAGTTATCAGAAGTAAAGACAGTGGATTTCTAGATGTCCATGTTTGAACGGACGCATCACTGATTGGGATCAGTTCACTTTAGATGACTATTAATTTCTTACTGAAGACAAAATATATTGAAATAACCAGAAGACGCATTAGCAGCAGCAGTAAAAAAAAAAGGTTAATTTAAAAAAAAATTTTTTCTGAGAATTCTGGACAAAATCTTGACTTCTCATTTAAAAACATTGTGATTCTCATATGACCAAAATATAAGTTAATGAATGTTACCTTGATGCTTCGCAGCTCAATGAGTGCATTCTCTATGCTTTGATTTTGACAAATCAGTCGGCTTTTCAGGTCCACTGCCATCTTTTCCTGTTCGGCCAGATATTTTAGTACTTCGGTCCGTTTCGGCTCGCTCAGCCCGTCCAGCAGGTGGTTGCCGTGGTGATGCCGGACATAGGAGAAGATTCGCATGTAGACGTCCAGAGTGGCTCTCATCAGCTGCATGTCGTCTTTTCTCTGTGGGGCGTGAAGGAAGAGACAGTTCTTGGGAATTAGAGAAGGCTTGTTTTTCTGTCTTGAGACCGATTAAAATAACACCAGAAGTAACGTCGTAACGGAGGTTTACAGCAGAATTGTTAGAAAAAGTTGCAACATATGATGTTAAACATTTAATCATTCGTAAGCATAGACTGGAGATCCTCAGGGCTCTGTTATGGGTCCAATTAAATTGCTATTAGGCATAATCACATTAATATAAATGTGTCCAAAGTGCGTCACATACAACTAGATGGAGACTTTTAACTTTTTATTTAAAAAAAATTTAAACCAAGACTTTTACTGAAAAGCCAACTTTGCTGCACCTAAATCAGAAAAAACTTGGCTAAATGTAGCAAGCGTTTTGAAAGAAAGTGACCCAAATCCTGTTTTTATTACTGAAAATAAAAGTATTCAATTGAACCCAAAAGAAGCTGAAAACTAGATGTCTTTGTTTTAATACAGCAAACATGCAAAATTGAAGTTTTCTGCCTAAAGATTTTGAGAGTAATACCCAAATGTGCAAATATGATAGAGAAAAAAATTTTTTTTTAGGTTAATATCAAAAATTTAATCATTTTAAAGGCCGTAAAAGTTACTTTCAAACTTTGGATCTTGTATTTTTGGTCCACAAATACTTTTTAGTTAAGAAATTTGGTGAAACGTTGGGACATCCCGGCGCTACAGACTGGTGTAACTTCCAGCTCTTCCACTTCTGTTTTGTCAAAATCTTGATATTACTTATTTTCAGTAATGCTTAGATTTATTGTAAATCTCATTTCATAACAGCAGAGATGTGACAATACAAGGACCAGATGATACTTAAAATGCTGCCTGACATTTTTATTTTTTTAAACATCAAATTTAATATTTTTTTTATGTCATGTAGTCCCAAATCATTGCAGTTAAATAGAATAAAGATAATATCAGCACATTATAAGTGTAGCGGCTTTGAAAGCCAGAACTTAAAGAGATTAACGAAATACCAGAATCTAAAATAAAACTATCAGAATAAGAAATAAACTTTCCTAGTTACTAGTTCTCAAATATGTTGGTTGGAAATAAAAACAATCTCAGTTTTTTCCATCTTGTAGCTTCACAGGTTGTGCAGTGAGCTGTGGTACCTGATGGATGTTTTTCAGTACATTAAATTTTTAGCTGCATGTTTTAATGAATTATGGATCAGAAATGATTCCTCTGAAGCTGTTTGGTACGAAGAGTCCTGCATTAAACGGCTCCGTTTCTGACCCAAAAAACTCTGAATGACAAAGAGGTGAAACGACGACCACCATGTTGTTTGTTTACCTGGCAGGAGGTGTTGATGGTTTTGATGACGAAATCGAAGAGAGGAGCTCTGTTGATCTCCAGCTTCGTCAGGCCCTAAAGCAAACATGATGCACAATTACACTCACTTTCATAATTTGAAGTAAAATCCGAATTGAAAATAAAACAACGGGAGTCGAGAAATTTCCCTGCTTTGTTACAGATTATTGAGATAACTTATCTGATGACCCTGAAAAAATGCATAAAAACTCAGATTGTGTTTTCGCTTTCACATGACGTAATCAGAACTTATCTCTGAGATCAAAGACAGCTGCTTTCCTCTAAAACTGTGATAAAATCTATAAAACAAAAAAACCTGCAGATAAAAATTCCTGTCAAACTTTTACCACATGACATTGTAGCATTACTTTATGTTTAAGGCTACAAAAAGCTTATTAACTAAAAGTATAATTGTCAGTCAATGGTCACATGCATGACCTCATTTGTACTGGGTGGAAACCACAAGCTGAGTAATAACGTTCAGAAAAACCCTGCAGAAAGCTGTTTTGGGGAAAGTGTTAAAGTTGGTTCAATAACTTTACAGATATTATTCTCTGCATTTAACAAATAAACAGATCATATTGTAGTTTGTAAGTAATCATGGTCATTTGGTTGCAATGCTTATTTTTCAGCTTGTTGGAAATTTAAGAAACATTTTAATCTATGCTGAATCTATCTCAGCATCTTTCTAATTACATCCTAAATGAAAATTAATAACATCGACATCCACCTTTAAAAAGAAAAAAGAGTCAAAAATTGATCCCTGTGGGACACCAACAAATAAACTTACCAGATCAGTTGCGATGGACTCGTGACGTTGTTTTAGCGTTTCTAAAATACCCTGAAATGGCATAGCGTAAGCCAGCATGCCTCCCAGTAAGACCAGTAGACCCAGTGAAGCGCTGCAAGACGGCATGTTGGATCACTAAACTCACTTGATGCTCTGAGCAGAGGACCGACTGATGCTCTGCTTTGACCTGTACCTGTATTTATACAGCTACCTCCATTCCCAACTGCCTCATGGTACATCTGATTATGATTGTGGTTGTGGTCTGTGGGCTTTCAGCAGCAGCACCAGAAACTGCAGCACCGACATCAGTTTTCTTCAAAAAGTCGCTTCGCTGCTTCTAAATCTGCACACAGAGGAGACTCCCTGGTCGCGTTTCCAACGCTCCCATTGTCAGAGAGAACACACAAACACACAGCGAGGAGATTACCTGGTGGTTTTACTGCAGAAAGACCACCACAGTTCATTGAAACATCGTTGTGGTGCCCTAAACATTGCACAAACCTCATGCATGCTTTCTGAAAGGTTGCAGAACTTTGTGTGCATCTTAGATGTTTGCATCTGCATGTTCTCTCGAAGTCTACGAAAAGTCTGCAGTTTTCCCTGAAAACACGTCGCACAACGTTCTGGTTTTGCAAAATTGTTGATTAGTTGATTTTTCTTTTTTTAAATCATTTTTCCTGCACAGTTTTTATTTTTTAAGTTTATTTGTGTAGCACATCACCAAGAAGGCATCTCAAGGTGCTTTACATCATAAAAACCCCAAAATATGAAAAGTCATACAATCAACAGTTGGGAACACCAGTAACAAACATTATATATTGATGAGTGGCATCAGCAAAATCATCAATTCACATCAAATAAGTTGGTCAATGTTTCATTTATTATGGTTCAAAAGCAACTCCAGCCAGGAGGGTTTTTAGTCTAGATTTAAAGGAACTCAGTGTTTCGGCTGTTTACCAGTTTTCTGGAAGTTTGTTCCAGATTTAGCACAGAAGCTGAATACTGCTTCTCTAAATTCTTAATTAGAAACAAACAATAGGGATGTAAAGATACCTAAAACATAAGATGAGACGCGATAGTGAGTTGACGAGAACAAGATGAGATTTTGATATTTTCAAGATCAAGTATTTGATTTATGCTGCAAGAAAGCCTTTATTCTTTGATTTTTGCCACAAACCCAACAATCTTTTTCTGATTTCTTTTGTCTTTTCAGACCTTACAAAAGGGCTTCAAATGTTTATAGTCTGCAGGACAAAATGCACCATTTTCCAGTTGGTATTGGTAATTTTTGTTGTGATTGTGATTTAGCTCAACCCTTAAGACATCTGGCCATTAGCTGTTTGCAGGATGCCTTCTTCCTCCATCAGCATCTTAACTACTTGCACTGCTCACTTATTATCTGTGACTCTATCAGCATTCCTTCTGGAAATGCAAACAAATTATTTAAGGGTAGATAAAGCATTTTCTGTTACATCTATGCTAGCGAGATAATCACCAGCAGGAAATTTTGTGTTGTTTTAATTTTTCCAGATCTTATACAATAGGTTGCCGTTGCACCTTGACCAAACGACCACTTTGTAGAAGAATATTAATGGTTACATTGATAATCTTTATTGCAACCAGTCTATCATACTGTAGATGTTCCTGTTGGGCTTCCTGTCAGAGGCTCCTTCCAGGTCAGACCTGGGCGTTTTGTAGCAGGTCTGCTGCTTCCAGCTCTCAACATGTAAAATCAAGCGTGGTAAAGGGTTAAATCCCAGCGTATTTCCAGTCATTTGTGCTCAGAATAGAGAACATTAACTTGAAAACTGTCTTAGAAATTTTGAACAACAATAAATATTTATTAAAATAAGATCTGCATCCATGAAAAATCAAAAGGTCAACAAAAACAAGGTACTCCCAAAGTTTCTATTCTCAATAGGCCTGTTACAATACATCAGTTAATCATGATTAATTAAAACAAGCTCAGCAATTTCCATTTATATAATTGATCGTTTTTCTCTTTTCTCTCTTTCTATCAAAAACTGAAACAAATCTTTAGTTTGTTGCTTTGCTCTCAATTAGCCAGTTTTGTGTACACAAACTCTATAATTCATTTTATTTGTTTTTTCTGTTTTATTTATTTGTTGACAAATGATAGAAAATATCTTTTCTTCTTTGAGTTGTACCACGGACATCAGGCCCGTCTACGAGGGATTTTGTTTAATAATAATACAGTCACAATATTAGCAGATAAAAACAAGTTTACCACAAACAAATTCTTAAAATTACAAAAATTAGCTTAATTATCTGACGTGACCAATCACCAATCTGCTACATCTATGCTAGCGAGATAATCAGCAGCGTGTTGTTATTCTTTCTTCTTAGACTTAGTCATTGCTTAATAATTTGACGCCGATGTGTTAAAAGGTGAAGCATCATCTTACCCAGTTGAGATTACGAGGTATGAATATGTGGCTCCAGATGTCAGTTTGGCAGATCATGATCTGTTGCAATGTCTGCAAGACGACAACACAACTTGTATTTGGGATGTATTATCAGTTATTTATCTGAAAACAGAAGATGGTCCATTTCCCAACATTTACGTATTTGTGGCCTTTTGGGTAAAATGACTGCTGAGCTCCAGATAATCTCATAAAATAACTGTTTCAGTTAAACCAAAAAAACTAAGAGAACCACATCCACCAACAAGTGCTACTCCATGCTGTTGGGTTTCTTTTGGAGGATTTGTCCGCCTCAATATGGACAATTATAATTTAACTTGGATTACAACCAAAGAAGGAAATCAAGCGTAACTCCAACAATAGTTTATTTTCTAACTTAAGCAAAAACACAACATATCACCTCATTGTATTTTTCATTATGTCAGAACTATATAATTGATCCGTTATCAAATTTTGTTTAAATAATGACAAATCAAATTTCTCTGTCATATGTCATCATAACCACATCACAAGACACAAATCAGTCCCACTAACATCTCACAACTAAATTTCAGTAAGTTAACCTTTTATTAAATGCACTGGATTAACAGTTTTGATTTATTTAATAGAAACTGTTATTATCTAATCTGCCGATACATAATAAACAATCTTTTACTGAAGATTGTTCATTGAGCTGCTTTCTCATCGAGATCCTTGATTTAATCTTGAATTATGAATTGCTTAAGCAGATGCCTGGTGGTACTGCGCCCCATGGGGATAAGAACTGATCAGTCATCTATGTAGAAAAGAGACGCTAGATGGAAAATATTCATACACATTTGTGGATGCAGTAATCAGGTCAGAGTGGGTGGTCTGATGTGTACAGACCCCCGAATTGTAGACCAGTTGAGTGTGGTCAGTTGGAAAGACCCTCTCATTTCCAGCACAGCTGTAGAAAACATAAAGTGAAAGCTAACTCTTCTTGGATAGTATAACACGTTTCCTGCTGCTTCCATATTTGGTTTGAAGACTTGAACGCATGCGTAATGATCAACAAAAGAAAACTTTCAGAACAGGTGTTGAGTCTGACTCAATACAACACAATTTGGCTCTAATTAAGAGCCAAAAATAAGAATATTTACAATATGGCAAATTGTTAAACTCTTTAATTGTTAACTAATAAGTCCTGAATTATGAAAGTATAGAATTAAGAAATATAATTCATATAGAACATAGTTCAATTAAAAATTGAGTATGGGAAGATAATAATACTTAGCTTCCCATTTGTTGCATAATAATAATCTCACAATAGAAAATAAAAAGTAAAGGAAGCACAATTAAAACTATAAATCACCATATCCAAGAAAAAAAATGTCAAAAAGGAGTGTTATTGTCCCTCAATCATTTGTTCACCTAAGAATAATTATACACGGCAGGATTAACACTTATGTACACACATTTTGTTCATACCGATACATATTTATACCTCTACAAATATGTGGCTTCCCTATTATCGCCATCTCAATTTTTAGACATTTTCTTAATGATTTCTTAAATTTTGGTATTACTATTAGGTGCTGGAAAACATCTAACCATAGAGTTGAGTAGGAGTGGTGGGAAACGTCATCTCTGGAAGCCAAATCTCTTCTCAGAGTAGAAATTGATTGCGTTTGTAAGCTGCACCATCCCTGCATCATTCTGCAGGTGGAAATACCACCACAGTGAGTGTAGCGAAACCTTGGTCGTCACTGTGGCAGAGTCAGAGTTGGTGTTTCCTGATCGCTACGTTCTGCCATTTAAACCTATTTAACTAATCGCAGATTTTATAAAGCTACAGAAGCTTTTAACATTGTCTCTGGACTCCACAACTGAAATTAGAAATGGTAATTATAAAATACAATGGATGGAGATTAAATAAAAATGGAATCGGCGGATCATTTCTGCAGTTGGAAAGTGCCACTATGAGCCGTTCAACGAAACCTGATTCGTCACTGTGGCAAGATCACACTTTTCCAGAGTAAAAATAAACTCTCTAAGAATTCCCCGATGCATTTAATTTGATCCACATTAGAATCAGCAAGCACAGAATATTTGAATTTGTTTGAATATAATCGTATATCAATGATTTTTGATGTATGTATTGCTTTTATATTACTTTTCAAGTAACAAAATCTGTTTTATACCAAACTACTCTAACCATATTGATCAAATTTTTGTGAAAATCAGGTGTTTAACCTGCTAATCAATCGATTAATCAAGTATTTTACTTTGTATGTGACATATCAGCAGTCTTTGGCTTTTCCTGCAAGTTCTTAGGCGCTGTCAGAAGTTTACCTCTACTCATCATTGGCATGACTCTCGCATTAAATTTGATCTTTAAATGTTTTTTTCCAAAGTTGAGTCTGGCATATGCTTATCTTCTAAGCACAGCCAATAAATTATCAATAGTGTTTTGGTTGGAGGATTGGGGAACTCAACTCAGAAGCTTTTTGTTAACCAGCTTTATCCATTTCAAAAAAACCGAAATGGATAGTTTGGGATTCCTGTCCTATAAAAACATCAGATTGCCTCCTTGTTAAAGCCATCTGGTTGTTGATTTGAGGTGAAGTTAAGGAAGTTCAAGATAATGATAATTCCCATAAATTATTAGAACCATTGTACATCTGTCAGTGAAAAAAACCCACAAAAAGGAGCTACCACCACCAAAATCTGTAACTAATCTTGATTTAACAGAACCACTATGGTATAACTGATATGTATGCATTACTTTGGTCCAACATGGACGGTTCTTCCCACTGTCTCCCCAACCTGGCTTGAATCTCTTGACGTGGAGTTACTTCTGTTTTTGGCTTGCAGCACAAACTATTGGTTTTGGAAAATTTTTCTTGTGGATTCTTGGATTTGGGAGGATACACTTTTGGGGAAGGAGTCGTCAAGAAGGGTAGATTGATCAATCAGAAATAGACTTGAAGTAATGAGACTTATTCCACGTTAGACAGTCAGCAACAAAAAGATTTCTGACCTATTAAGTTGGAGTGTATTGGACTAGAGAGATATTCCTTTCCCTCTTAGTCTTTGGTTCTACAAAATGTTCCTCTTCCCCTACGCTAGCTTTTGCTCTCAGATTTGAAAGTTATTGTTGAGCTTCAAGAAATTGAGTTTTTAGTGAGGATAAGTGTTTGGACATAGTTTTAACTTTCAAATGTATAATAGAGAATCTTTCAAAGTGTAAGAAATCTGTATCTGGGTCAGTAGGCCACAGGTTGCCACACTTTTGTAAAACTGAGGAAGCATCATTTACGTTCACTACCAAAGCAAGACCACTTTTTATAGCTTGTGACCTGCAAATCATGTACATTTGGTGTTCTGTGTCAAAGATTGAATGGGTTTTATTTGCTTAAAAATATAAAGTGACACAAATATAAGTGTTGATAGAAGTGTTGTTAGTTTTGGAAATATAAATGTAGATTTCAGCATCATCTGCATATAGTAGAGTTCTGAAAATAAATGTGGCTGAATTTTGCTTTCACATGTTAATTTTTGTCTTTGATCACTTTTCAGTCCTTTATTAATTATAAGTTATGTTACAAAGTGCAGCTTTATTCATGAAACATTTCTCATTTTGTAGTTTTTGTTCAATTTTGCAGATTTATGCATGTGTCTCTTCAACTTTGGAAGATGCATCAGGTAATTTTAAAATGAATGTTTAAAACCAATGCCGCTGCATTGGGGTAAATATAGAATCCTTTCTACCAGTTGCATATTTTTGCATATCACATGCAAAGTCTGCGCTGGCTTTCTGGGTAAATGCTAATTCAGTGGAACTAAGTGGTCATCTGTTAGGTTTTTAACTGAATTACTCTAGAAATTGTTTCCTAGAAGCCGCTTAGTAACTTTTTGTTGTTTGTTGTTTGGTCCTGTGGGCCAACTGCCAGACACATGAGATACACCACATCCTCTAACATGTAAGGAAAGCTTGACTATGCTTCTGGTTGGTAAGAGAGTCTGCTAAAATGAAACTGAAACGCTTCTGGTGTAGATTTGTTTTAAAACATCAGTGCAGTAGTTTGATAACTCTCAGAGTCTCAAATTGATAAATGAGTGAGATAAAGGTAAATTATCAAGGATTTTACTGATTTACAATAGGTTTCATGCAGAAGTTATGTTTTTGGAAAAAATATTTATTTTACTGACACAAACTGGTTTTATGTTTAGTCAATCAACTGTTTCATACAGGCATTTATATTCTTCTACTTCTTCCGCAGCCACTTAGATAGCCTCCTACCCTCCCAGGCTTGTTTTTGATGAGAGTTGATGACAGTGTGAGAATGGAGGTGTAAACCAACAGCTTTGGATTTGACTGAGTTGCTGTAATTATGGGGGCAGACTAAAAGTGTCTGAGAACCTAAAGACGCAAAGGTCTTCAATAGACTTTCATAGGTGAAAGAGATGATGGCTTGAGGTTTACACGTTAGTCAACATGAGTCTAAAGACTTCAGTCTTTATCTCATATAATCTCTGTCTGTTTATATGTAGATGTCTTACTGTTACAGGTTGCATTTCAATGCAAGGTAAGTCAGAATCAGTTTACAGGGTGTTTGCACAGCCTCAAAAAGTCTTAACTTCATGCATCTAGAATTAAGGCCTTGAAGTTTGTTTTTTTTACCCGGACTTTTCTGCCAGGCAAAAATTCGACATATTCATTGTGTTCTGCAGTTCGAGATGGTTGAGGTTACAGCTAACTACATGCTAATATGTATACCCTCACTAGCTAGCTAGGTTTTTTGCATCTGTCATGGATAAGTTAAAAAGCGTTTGTCAGTTGGCTGGAAAAAATACCTCACCTGTCCACAGGCTGCGATGTACCCAAAAAAAGTAAGTACCTTTTACTCTTTGGGGGCCTCGAGGACCCCCAAAGTGGGGGACCCCCAAAGTGGGTCCTCGAGGGCCTGCATCTTGCATGTTTTAGTTCTCTCCTTGGTGGTAGTGACAACCTTTTCAGAATGTCAATGTACTTCCTAGGCTTCTAACGAGCAATCATTTGACCCAGGAGCATTAAATCAGGGAGAGAACTAAAACATGCAGCATGCCGGCCCTCGAGAACCCATTTTGGGGACCCCTGACCTAGACTCTTGTTTGAACTTTAAGGCAGCTCCAGTGAAAGGGGAAGCACCGTTTATGAACCGGTGATATAGATTATCTGATGTGAATTCAGACAGTGCTTTCGATTTTATCAAAAGCACCAAGAGGGTGGAGTTATGGGTTGGTTTCTAAGCTAGCTGGTTCCCTCTTCTGTAAATACTGGCATCTATGAGCCCCAACAAGGTTTGCTACTGCCACAGACAAATTAGTCCAACTTGAACAAACAGAAGCTATAATGGCAAAGCTATAATGGAAAAAGAGGCATTCAATACTCCCTTACCTCGTTTCCAATGGCCATTTGGTAAGATGCATTGTGTTCATAAAAGTTCGGCCCTGTGGGAGTTACGGGTTGTAGAGGGATTTGCAAAATATACAGTTTTCGTCTGTAAATTTCTGTTGCGATGCATATCTTGTATTTTAATCATTATTGGTGAATTGGTGAAAATAGCAGGAACCTTCACTTTATTTCTTGACACTGGAAAAGTCATAGAAAACCACCAAAATGTCCAATAATGTCATTGGTAGTGGTTTACTTTGGAGGAAGTTTTGGGCAAAACTGGGAGGAACCCCACTGTGTGATGGAGGAGGAATGTCTCACTTGGACTATATCAGGGTTTTTCTCTGCTGGAACCACACAGAACCAATAGATAGTCCCATCTGCAGCTTCGTCAGTTAAAATAACTTTACTCTTCCCATTTTCATCCTTGCAATATTTCAATCTTGTTTTTTTCTTGAACAGAATATGTTTCTTAAGTATTTGCAAGTATTGTATGTGGAAGTATTGCAAGTACATGGACGAAGGTTGTTACCTTGGGTGATGATGATGTTATGAAAGGGAAAAAATACATTTAGTTTGTTGGTCCTCTTATTCCAACATGTTTGCACAAGCTTGTGATTAAAGTAATCTTTTATCCATGGTGGATCAGTCACAATAATCAACAGAAGTACTGATAAAGTGAGGGAAGTCAGTCATCCAGGCATTTAAAGTTAATTGGTTTGCTAAATGCTGAGTAGCTCGAAACTGAATTGGGTGTAAAATGTGTCCCGAAACAGTTTGGGGTTTGGTGTCGTCTTCTTTATCCTGAGCAGGAGTTTCATGACTCTTCTGCAGAGGGGCTGACTCAGCAGAAAGACGTTGAAAAGTTCAAAGTTGTGTCAGCATGTGGGGGTGGAGATCAATTGTGGGTTTTTGACGGTTGTCCAGATGCCTTTGTTGGAGTTTCCAGGTAAAGCGTAAGCTATTGACTCAGCTTTATGATTGAGAGAATCATTCCTTTAATCAAAAATCTAAGATAACTAGTTTGAATTTAATTGATCTTTTGTTTCTCTGCCTTCACTTAAATTCATCTTCTTTTTTTTAACCGCTTTGTAGTTGATATAATCTTAAGAATCGAAGCATTTACCAAATTTAGTAAATGCTTAGTTTAGTTAAGAAAACATGTTTTCTCTTTTTTAAAATTACTTGAAGGATAACACTTACAGTGAAAACATTGCCAGCTGTGAGCTGAATCCAACTGGAAGTTTTAGGAACATTTCAGAAAATTCGAAACGAGACGACTTGAAAACATTCGACATGGACATAAACATTAGGAGATGCAATATTTACACCAATTATGTCACATCTAATGTTAAGTTGTGAGGAATCCGTATGAAAACAAGTCCAACACACAAAGCTGCTTGTTTTTCAGTTCCTGTAGTACCAAGTTTTGACCAGCAGATGGAGACAAATCCAAATTAAAACCGGAGCCACTCAAATTGATAACGGTCAACAAGTAGAAATAAAATATTGCTTTATTTACTTCAATTTATGTGATAAATTTAGACATAAATACATCTCATATAAAACATCTTCCTTCATACTTTACATTAACATTTCAAGTAACTAAAACTCAAGACTCCTTTGTGCATTGTTAAATATGTTCCCTAAAAATAACTTATGTTAACCTGTGTGAATACAATAAAAGTATCAAGTAAATATCTTTGAGAAAGAAAGCTCTTCTCAGAAGTTCAGAAAACCTTAATATTGATAAACTTCAGTTCAGCTCATAGTTTTCAGTTTTCAACCGTTTCCATGGAATTTTTCACATTTTACGCCAGTTTTAAAGTGAATTTGTGTTCCTGGTGATACAATAAAAACATCGCATTTCATTAATATAACACATTTTAAATACATATTAAATAATTAAAGTGCTTTTTTGTATCAACATAAAATTTTAAATTCAAATAAAATAATTTTTTTCACAGTAAAATCAGATGGAAACAATGAAGCTGGAGGTAACGGTGAAAAAATACTGATGATGAGATTTAACCTGCTGCTGCTGCTGCTGCTGCTGCTGATGATGATGATGATGATGAGGTTGTTTACACTGAGAATGAGGAAGATGGTTCTCATATCAGATCATCAATCCATCTGAGGATGAAGGTGAACTCTCTGACAGCCTTCAATGCTCCTTCCTCTCTTTTCTGCAGTGAAATAAAGCATTTCCATTATTAGAAAATTATGTTAGTTTAATTTAGTTATAAATTAAACTAACATTCAGCAGCCAGTCTGATGCATGTATGTTTACCTTTTTTATTTTTCTCTCCATCTTCTTCAGGGCTTTCATATATCTTGAACGCTCTGTGGAAGAAACCTAAAAAGGGAGAAGGCAAATTTAGACATAAGTTGAAACAAAATGGCTTTAATTTCAGTTTGGGATTTGCAGTAGAATGATAGTTCTGGGTTCCATTCCCGACTTTGTCCATTTCCTGTCTGATCAATAAAGACTACAAGAGCAAAAGACAACCCCCCCCCTCCCCAAAACAAAACAACTAAATTTTACTTCTTTAAGAACTTAAATATTAACCTTTCCTCTTGCTCCCACTAGGGGGCACCACATTAATTCATTCATCAACATCCCTCCATTTCTAGCCCCGCCTCCTAAGTGTTCAGCTGCACACCCACTTCCAAATTGCACGTCACAGCAGATCGAACCACCATCTCTCTCTACTTTCACTCTTGCAACAATCTTTCTGTCATAAATCACTCCTGCAACTCTTCTTTCTACTTTACACACCTGATATGGATTAAAAATATCGCCAACATTTTTCATACCAGACCCAATTTCTGATTTTAATCCATTTTTTTTTCACTTTCTTTTTTAAAAAATAAGAAAATTGGCTTTTATTGCTGAATTGCACTACACATAATTAGGGCTATCAGAATGTTTGTTTAATTATGAGAAATTGAGAAATTTTACCAGAAAATTTTACCATCTTAAAATTTTGAGAAAGACGTTTATTTATCAGGATCTTAAGTGACCAGCTGACTCTTTCACAGCCCTGGTGCTGATAATAATTTGATGCTGGTGTGTTAAAAAATGAAGTATTTCCTTATCTGTAAATCTCTAAATCAAAGCATAACGTCACAAGATTCTCAACATTTCTCTTGAATTTTTTTTATTTTCTTGTTGGAGTTCTCAGAAAATGCAACTTTATTCTGCAAATATCACTACTTTATTCTCATATTATTTTGACTCTATTATTGTATTTTGTAATATTATGGCTTTATTTTGGTTATTTAGAATAAAAAATCATAACATGACTCTCATATTTAACCATAGATTTGACCTGAATTCAAAGTCTAAACAAGATGGCCGCCCTGAGCGTGCTGACGTCACTCTATTCTATAAAAATTTAAGGACTGCATTGGTGGGGGGAAAAAATCCAGATTTACCAATAATTGAATTTCTAACACCAAATATTTAATAGATAAAATCGATTTATTGCTCAGCTGTACGCTGTTCCTAAGCTAGCTCACCGTTAGCACCTCTGTTCAGTTTCTACATAACCTCCTTCCACCTTTGTTTTGGCTTCTGAGAAAATAATTAGGGTAAATTAAGAACGTTTAAATCTGCACATAATCTAAACACAAACTGGACAATATTTGCTTATTAGTTGTAAGTTTTTGGCTTTCTCCACTCTGATTTAGCTGTAATTATCTGCAATCCTGAAAAACTCAGATGGTAAAGATGAAAAATAGTTTCTGACTGAAAACATGAGATAATTTCGCTTTTAGTCACATTAATTTTTTTTTTAAATAAAACTTTCCAAATAAACTAGTGCAGATTTCCCTAGAAGTGTATGGTTGATTTATGACGGACTCAACGTTCGAAGTTTGGTCAGAAATTGACTCAGCACTTCAGCAGAGGAGTGTTTGACTTTTGGTGTAATGACCTGATTCCTGCTCAGCTCTGCAGAGCTGCAAAGCGATTTGATGGCAGACGGAAGAGTCAGGTACTCACGCAGTGCTGCAGCGTGTGGTGCAGTCGGTACAGCAGCTCTTCGTAATGTTGGGGTAAAAGCTCCTTGATCGCCGCTGCACTGAACACGCTCCTCTGGTAGATGTCAATCATTTCCTGCAGCTCCACCCAGCCAATCAAATGCTGACGAGACAACAGTTAAAACGTAAACATTTTAGCTCAGTGATCTCTTTCACTTTCTAATAGCTTCTAGTCCAAAGATTGTGAAAATGATCTTCGCCATGACTGTTAAAACCAGGCGTCACATAATGCATATCAAGGTGCTCAGATTAGAGCCAATTAATCGGATTAATCAGAGACTCAAACAAGGCCATTAGGAACAACAACCTCAGAGCAGTAATTACACCAAAACTGTGCACAAATATATACATTTTCCATTTAAGATATTAAAAAAACATTATTTTCTGTAAATATGTTCTACACAGATTCCTGCAAGTTCCATAGTTTTAATTTCATCTGGTTACAATTAGATATTTCAGTAAATCCCCTGAGAACCTTTTACTATCCAGTTATTAATCAGTTAATCCAAAAATTACTCAGGTTAAGTTGAGTACTGACAATCTTCAGTATGTCGATCAGACTAATCGTTTGAATAATTGGTTACTAAATCATTATTAATTTCAGTCCTAATATCTTTAATTATTCGTTTTGATGTTGACAATGGCTTTACAAGTCAGGTTTTCTTTTATCAATGCTATTTGGGAGTTTTGGTCCATTTTAGCGCGAATAAATCTTCCATCTTTTCTTCACACTAAGTGCTGCAGTTTGTTAGCATGACCAGCAAACCTTATTCTATATGCATTTACAGCAGATTGTTTCTGTCACTAAACTGTAACGTACAATGAAATCTGCCAGTTATAAGCTCGAAAAAGTCTCTGCATCTGGCATCAACAGGTTTTTGTTCATGTTAAAATAAAGCTGAAACGAATAATCGGATTAAACGTGATTAGTCAATTTCTGAAATAATCATCAACTAGTAATCAGTTAATCCATAACTGGAATATACAGACTCAAAAATGGCTATTTTACTAAAAAAAAAAAAAAACACTTGGAGCAGCAATTAACCTAATTACTTACAAATATCGATACATTTTGCATATAAAACAATAAAAACAACTTTTTCCACAAGTATGTTTTATCAGAACTCCTCATGTCGCAAATTTTGCCTTTGCCCAGTTCAAAATAAAACAAAACAACCTTATAAGCGCTTTTTAATATCCAATTATTAAATGGTTAATTCAAAAATGCGTCAATTAAACCACAAATGATCAATCAAATACTAAAGAAATGCTGTTATTACATTTTAGGCAATAAAATGTAATTTCCTCTGTCTAATTTAACAAAGGAACTGAATAATTTATTTGCATCTTTTAATGGATTTTTAATACTGTTTGAAGGGGGTCAGTGAAAAATCTGCAGAATATTATTTTTTAATCCAATTATTTGTTTAATTGCCTGAATAGCCAATTAGTAAAAATAATCATTAGTTGCAGCACTAATCATAGTACAAAGACCAGCTGAATAAACGCATTGGCCAGTGTTTATTCTACCTTTTCTCTTTTAGTCCAACTCTCCATGTATGTCTGGATTTCTATCGATTGAAAGAATTTTAATATAAATAATTGAATCATGTCGCATTTAATTAATGATAAATTGAAATGAGCTCGACAATTTCAGTATTTTTTGAAGTTCAGAGATATCAAAATCCATTTTATTTCTGTTTTCGATTTGCGTTTTATTTTATCCGCATGAACCGAAATATATTTTCAGTAAATTGGTTTTCTTTGGAAAATGTTACGTTTGTATTGGTTTTCTAAATATATGAGTTGAAAATGGTCCCAAAGCAACAAATTTTCACTTATCGCAATAATTTCTGGGACAAATTATTAGATTATAATTTTTCTTGTAAGAGTTTAAACTTTCCTGCATGCAGGTTTAACCAACAGCTTCAACAGCTAAATTTCCAGTGGAGCATGAATGCATCACTAATGTAGCAGAGCGAAACTCTGAGCTCAGCACTTCCTCCCTGGAATCCGACTGTGCGCTGAGGTGGTGCAGCAGCTGGAAACCCAGTGCCAGCAACGGGTTTGACTGGTATCTGAACGGTTTGCGGAAAGCAACCGGCGCCATGGCGACAGGTGTGAAGCCGCCACGGCGCCTTGGCATGCAGCCTGGTTCAGGCCTGGTGAAGTCTGGTTACGGCTGTGGTTGTGGTTGAGGTAAACCGAGCGGACACCATCATGGCTGAGAGGCGAAACCTCAGAAATTTAGTTCCACGAAAGCTTTTGGTGCCAAAGGAAACGAGATGGGAGCAGGCAGGATGTGGATTTACTGACCTCAGGACATTTGGTGCAGAACTTTGGCAAAAGTCTCGTCCAGCGGGAAAACCTCTCCTCCTTCTGCGCATGAAAACAAACCGGTTTGACCTTTTAGCACTCAATTTTATTACAAATACTTAAAAAAATCACAATTTCCACTGATAAAATGAGCATTTGATGCGTCAACTCTTCAATAAAAGACAAAATTTAAATAAAATATCTTCAATTTGTTCTCAGCCTCAGCATCTAAATTGATAAGTTAACAGAATTTGTCCACTGAAATTGATTAGTAACATTATTAAGAGGTTTTACCCCAGAAATCTGCCTATCAAATATTATTGATCATGACCAGATTTACACTTCCTTTCTAATTAAATCTGTTTTGCTCACATAATCAGAGATTCATTCCTAATTATCAGCAGGAAATTAAAGTTAAGTCTCGACGTAAACAAAACAATAATAGAAGCTTAACTTCTAGTTGGTGGATTCAAGAGTAGAGAAGTGAATAAATAATCTGATAGATGAGACAGAAACTGATCACAATGATCATTAGAAACAGAAATGTGAATATTGATTTTAAACCAGCTTCTGAAAAAGTTAAACTTCAGTTTTTGTAAAATTTATTGGCTGATTTATGAAAATCGTGATAAATCTCCCGTTAGCGTATTGATCCTACCGGCAGCCTGTCGATCAGGACGCTCGTCTGGTTCCAAAGCTCCCGGATCAGCTCTTCAGGTATCTCCCGTCGGCAGGTGGGCCTCCGGCTGGCCGTTGCCGTGGTGACGGCTGCGGCGACGATGAGGCAGATGCATGAAGCGAGAACAGACATCCTGACGGCTGGAGGCATGCTGAGCTGCTGCAGCCCGTCTGGTCCGCCGCTGCATTTATACACCCGACCGGCCCCTCAGCTGACACTCCCACCGGCCTCTCCCACCCTCACCGACTTTCCCAGGATTCTCCCTGCTGATGTCACTCACAGCTTTGCTTCTCCTTCCCCCTTCCTGCTAATGTCACTTCTTCCCCGCGCTATCAGGCTCCTGGTTTTGGCGTTCTGATGTGTGGTTAGATAAAACTAGGTTGCGGTTTTTACATTGCCAGTCAAGGAATCGATGTCTCTGCAGATTTGGCTCCCACCTTCGACGGCTCTCCGACCCAGATCAGGGAGTTTACGAAGATTTCAGCAAGCTGGCACCGTGGAAGGAGCAGAAGAAGAACCGACTGACTTAAGACAAAGTTCTGCTCTTCCTGGAAGTCAGAACAGTAACCAGGTCAAGCAGCCGCACACTGAGGCTTAGTGAACGCAGGTGCGTCAAAAATGATTCAGAAGAGTCACATTTTCCCCTCATTTGTAGTTCTTGTCTTTCTCAGGTTTTTTTGTAACCAAAAGTGGTTCATCAATCACGTTCTTCCAAAGAAATCACACAAAAAATCCTCCAGATCTAATTCAGATCTGGGCAGTTTCTTTCCAACCAAACTTATCAAAGTAAAATCTGCCCATAAACTCCAAATCAGGCATCAGCAATAAACGCAGAGGAAAAGTTTAAATATCAAAAACATGAGCCGATATTTATCTAGTGAACGGCTGGCGGCCTGAACTGATTCGGCTGCACAGGATATAAAAGCTGCAGCTGCGTGTGGCACAAACGCTTCGTCTTCAAACTCGGCGTACTCGAATGTTTGATCTGAAGAAGAAAAAACACAAACGACGGTTTATTCAGCTTCGATCCTCCAGCCTGAAGGTTCAGATAAACGCGGCCAAAACCAAATCTTACCGAGGATTTCTGGTTTCTGGTGCAAATATTATATTGTGCTTGAAATAAAACTTTTCAGCGAAATATAGGAACTTATTTTAAGTAAATAACTTAGTCTGCCAGTGGAACTAGTACTCAATATTGTGCAATGATTGATTTATTTAGCTGAAAAGTTACTTGTTGAAAGTTACTTCCTTCCTATTTCAAGTGCACTAAGACATTTTCTACCAAGTAGAAAAATTCTTGGTGAGATTTTGTGTTTTTGCAGCGTATCGGCTGAGACCTTCTAAAAGAGAAAAAAAGGAATAAAACAGGAGAGAATCAAAGATTTCCAACACTTCAATAAAAAAATAGATGAAAAACAGATTTTACGAACCCATCTCCGGCGAGTGAAATCTACACAGGTTGTTGTTGTTAGTTTTGTCCTTTTTTTAAGTGTACTAAAATATGGTAACATGTTTCCTACATCACAACAGACGCCATTAAAGGCCCAATTTCTTTAAGGAATATCTTCAGTTCATCCACACTTGAGGATTTCTGAGTGTTTGTGAGAAAAGTGCAAACAGAGAAGGGATATTTAATACTTTTTCTCTTATTTCTGTTAGAAAATAAAATTAAACAAAAGCTTAAAATGTATTTCTTACACTTCGAATGCATTAAAGAAGCCATAAATTTGAGAGATTTCAGAAACTTATTTTTCCATTTGCATACATTTTGTTAAATTTTTATTTAGTTCTCACAACCCAGAATTTGGCTTTGTAAGTGAGTTACGAGAGGAAGAAGTTGTTAAATTAGATGACCTGATATTTTGTGTGCTTGCTGGTTTATTTTCTGTGAAGACAGAGTGTTGGGCTGGTTCCTCTCAGATCTGTGGTCAGATTAAAGTAGGTTGTAGATGAGCTGATGGTTCATCAGAGGCAGGCAGTGACTTTGCAGTTTAGTTGCTCCACAAAGCAGTTTTCACAAAAAAACAACTTGATGCATGACCCATATTTTTATTGTGTGTTTGGTCTTATTCTTCTTAACTGCAAGCAGCGCAATGACAAAGTGTTTCTGCGGGGAATTGACTGCTGGACCTTCATCTCTGCAGAAAATCAGTCTTAAATATTTATATTGATATTTTAAATATTCAAAATAAACAAAACAACAGAAATAAACAGAATAATTATGAATTTCCCTTAAATAAAATGGATAATTGAGACCAAAACACCAGACTGAAGAGTTTTGTCATACTGTTTTGGGTAGAAAATTATTGAATTTGTTTTAAATTATCATGCGATTGATTGATTTATAGCTTATTGCGACAGGACTCCCCCTAGCTGAGAATAAAGAGCTTTATGCTGTAACAATGACACACTGACTCTGGCATTCCCAGGTATTACCTGGCCGTCATTGGAAAATTCATCACCTGAAATTCCTTTATATCTGTGCCAAGATGAAGCAACTTTAGCTTTCCATTATTATACAGCCGTGATACCTTAGTCACTGCAGACTTTCAGTGAAGAAACCATTGTTCTTGTTCCTCAGCTTGTTCTATAAATAGAGGGGAACCAACGTGCCGTTTCTGGCCTTTATGACGCTTTTCAGTGTCATAAATGCTGGTTGTTTACTTTTTTGAGTTAATTGTTCCGTCCTAAATCTTCTTTGGGTCACACAGTTTTGGTGAAAAGAAGGTAGAGTTTACACTGAAATGATCTGATCTTTGTCACGTTTAATTTATTAAACATTACGTCACTGTGGAGGAATTTTGGCTCAACCTCTTTCTCATTGTTGCTTTGTTTCAATAAGATTTGCAGATACTAGTTTCTCCACAGATAAATGTCTTTGCTGTTGCAACAATTTGCTTCTTTCTCAGTTATTTTCCTGTAAATTTGCTCCGACATTAAAGCCAATTTCCTCTCCTCTCATGCAAACGTTCACATTTTGGTATGGCTCCATGTTTACCAGTCTGATACTCTGATCAGGTTTTATGGTGCTGACACTGATCACATGGATTGGCTGTCGATTTTGGATTTTGTCATAATTTAGACAAAAACATGGAAAAACCTTACAGGCACAATGCAGCGATTAAAACTGCTTTCAGTGAAACAATGTTTAACAGACTGAAAACAGTAAAGCTAAATTATACAGGAAGTCAAATCTCATCATCGCCAAAATCAAATAACATCAGATATAAACGGAAACCTTCAAAATCCAGGTTACATTCAAATGACTTATCATAAATTACTAATTGTTTTATGCATGAACAAACTGTTGTGCATTATTGAAGCCTGATGGACAGCACTAAGTCCCGCCTCCTGGCTCTGATTGGTCGCTTCAATGTCATAGTTGCTTTGAAGAATGAAGTTTCCTCAAAATGACAAACGTGAAACTGAATAAAAGAGAAAATAACAATTAACTGTTGAGAAAATAAAAGACAAATATTAGCATTAAACTCCAGCACACTTATGACGTAGCAAAATGCAGACATAAATATTTACATACGTGTACATTCTTCCCTACTTTCTCTCCTCTATGCCTGGCTCCGGACTTTTTCTACACCCTTCCTTACAACGCCCTCTGGTGGTGAAAGGTAGCACCACACGTAACAAAAGATTAAATATAAAATAAAATACGCCAGTTAAAACTGCGCTTAGGTATTTCTTTGGAATAATTTAGATATTTATTTTAGATTTAAAAAAAGTGAGAATATACAAATTTTCAATCAATAATTTGGAATTATGTTCCTCAGAATCCAGGAAGAGGGTAATCCTCAGATAATAAAATAGGGTTCACTGTTTTGTTATATAGTTTTTCATGAAGAGCTTGGACGCCCCCTTTCTAAAGACACCCTGGGCAACTGCCAATTATGGCTGATATCAAAAACTGATCCTGATAGAGTTTAGTGAGTGACATTATTAACAACAAGTTAAACAGCTGAACTTCAAAATAAAGGTCTGAAGTAGCTACACTGCATTTTTAACCTCGAATAGCACATTTATACATAAAGATAAGCTGCAACATGTGAACGTTTGGTCATTAAGTGTTTGTCCATCCATCCATCCATTTTCCGGTCACCCTTCTCCCTAACGGGGTCGGGAGGTGCTGGTGCCTCTCCAGCTGCGTTCCGGGCGAGAGGCGGGGTCACCTGGACAGGGGCGGGGTCACCTGGACAGGGGCGGGGTCACCTGGACAGGGGCGGGGTCACCTGGACAGGGGCGGGGTCACCTGGACAGGTCGCCAGGCTGTCGCGGATTAAGTGTTGGTGCTGCAGTTATTAAAGAGATATAATGGAATACTGAAAACTTTCTGTGTTGACGACAGATTGATTAAAAAATGATGGGGCCGCTCATGTTGTCCGTGCCGATTTGCCTTTTTTTTCTAAACTTTGTTAGTTTTTTCTGGTTGAGCCGTGGCATGTTTTTGTTCTGGTTCTGGATTTTGCGCAGCTGGAACATCTCAAGCCGTCATGGATGCAGAGATAGAAGGAGGAAGTTCAAACCACCTCTTCCATTGACAATGAGTAGAAATTGTATCCCCTACTCCAGCATCTTTCTAACCATATGGCCTGAGATTTAAAGAGGAGCGGCAAAAGAAAATGAGGTGGATTAGCAGTGCATGCCACCTGATGTTGTCGGATATTGAGCTGTTAGCATTTCATGATGGTTATGAGTCTTCAGTCAGAGGCCTCTACACATTCGTTGCCATACTGACTGTTACTGGAGATCCTTTCTCATCAGAGAACTTTGATATTCGTTATATTTAATTTCCCTTTGGGATGAATAAAGTATTTCTGATTTTAGTAGAACTGAATGATTAAAAATAGTGCATCCTTAACCACCATTAAAACTGACATGTTCAACAATATTCAGGCGTTCCATGAATAAATTTAGTTTTTTATGCTGTAACATCTGTGGTTGTGCAGCCAGAGTTCAGTTTAAAGCTCGGTGTCGTCGTCATGCAGATTTAAATTTCAGGAGCAGTGACACCTCCTTGTGGATTGGAGGAGGGTTGACTTGGTTTTCTGATTTGCAACCTGACTCACAGACTCTGTGTGTGTCAGAGAATGTGTAACACATTTCTATGACTGTTCTTCAATGCTCTGATTTGTTTCCTCTTCAAACAGCAAAGCTTCTATAAATACCTGCTGGGGTTTGTCCACACAAAAGCTAAATTTGGATGAATAAAACACGCACAGGGCTGGACGTTTGCTGGCGTTTCTCGTGTTCCGGGTAGCTTGCATGTGGGAAATCCCCTGATGATGAAATCACTCAGGTAGAGCTTTGTTAAGCCCCGCCTCCCCTCCGACAGGTGAATTACAGGGAATCTTGCATTCTTCCACCCCTTTGTGCTGCAGATTGTCGGAGTGAAGTGACGGCATGATGGTGAAAGTGTCTGTCAGCAACACGCTAATGAAGGTGACTAAACACTGCACAGTTTGAGTTTTAATTCAAAGTAAAAATAAATGCAAAACCAGAGGAGCATTTATCAAAAATCCTAAAAATAAGGCTTCAAAATACATTTAAAGTATTAAAAAACATCCTGAAGGTCCAGCTGCTGAAGGTGTTTCTGCGTGAATTCTGCATCTTCTCTTTTAGTTTGGTCTTCAAATACACTGCGTTGGTTTTAATCTTAGTTTTGCTTTGTTCACTCTGTCCCACAAATACACATGTCAAGTACTTTCTCATTGTCATGGAGCTGAAACTGAGCCTACACCATTGAAACTAGGTAAGTAGGTCTCGTCTGCTTGTGGTCTCAGCACAACTTATGCACCAGTTTAAATGTCAGTGGGAACCACAAAAAGTCCAACAGGTCTTTTCTTATGCCAGCCATGACAACACATTATTATTTTCATCAATTAGTAGCATTTTAACTGTATGTAAACAACATTTAAAATCATTTTTGGCAGGTTTTGAATGTTGTTAATTTGCTTGTTTGTAATTCTCTGGGTTATTTTTCAGGATATTTATCATCAGTTGTCTTCTAACCTTTTTGGTACTTTTTCAGTTTTGTTACTTCCTTCTTACGTCCAAATCAGTTTTCATAGGCGTCTTCTAAGACTTAAAGGATCTGTGTGATTTGATTGCTGCCACCTAGTGGTCAGATTGGATGCAGCATGTATTTCAATTCAATCCAAAGTGATTCGACTTTGTTGATCCATTTGATTTTGGATATCAAAATATCCAAAATAAACAAACAAAACAAGCGAACAATAATTAAAATGGATTGTGAAATCTCTGCAACCAAAATTTCATTAAAAAAAAATAATGATAATGTTGTCCAAATGAAAATGATGGTCATTGTAATTTAATCATGTGATTAATTGATTTATTGCTTATTGTGACAGGCTGATTGATTATTGCTAATTAAAGCAATTGTACCTGAATACAATTTATTCTGATATTTTAAGACACATTTTGGCCTCACAAATTGGTTCCCTCAGATGAAAGAAAATGAGTTTGGATGTTCAGACGAAACCCAGGAATCAAAAATACTGACCTCATGGTGAATGATGTGGCTTCTGCTGACCTGGTTGAGCTAAATTCACTCTGCCGAAAAGTTTTATGCTCAACATTGAGCCATTTTACCAAAATGTCGGAAATTATCATACTTTCAATAGTTTTTAATAGGCTTAAATCAACATCTATAAATGTATAATTTTGATCTAAAACACTTTTTAAAGTGGCTTTAGAGTAGAATAGCCTAATATTCTGATTGCAGAAACTCGTCGAGAGCCACAGGAAGTTTTCATTTGATCATGTTTGTTTGGTGTCCTGCATCCTTAAAAGTCTTAAATTAGCACATCTAAAATTAAAGCCTTAAAATGGCTTAAATTCATTGTAAAACAGCAAGGTGGCCTTTAATATGGTACTTACAAGTCTTAAATTTTGTCTCGACTGAAGTATTTAATATATTCTGTGTTCTGTTTGAGTGACACTCAGACATCTTTAGCTCAGGCTACCGCTAACTAGCAGCTAACAAATCCTTGCTACCTAACTAGCTATCTTGGAAGCTTTATTGCATTTATTATTACCAGTTGGCTGGACAAAGTTTGTACATTTTTGTGGCGATATAGGTCTTAAATTCATTCATAATGGTCTTAAAAAGTCTTAAAGTTGGTGAAACCTTCAGAAACTCTGTTTGATTTCATTTGACCCTGAATGGATTGGAGAAAATCTAAATCATTCTGCCAACATCCATTCTCATGATAAGTGGGTGGACATTTGTATCCAGATCCAAAACCAGTTGAAGTAATCCCTGAAAACCAGTATGAAGTACTTCAGTGAAGCTTTAAGGTACAAGCCAGTTTGCTGTGACTCAGAACAGCCACTCCTAAAATCATCTCAGGTCACAAAACTGCTGACTAGCAACTTCTGAGCATGCCCAGATGCAGCAGAAAGCATCAGTGTCCTATTTAGGAGCTGCTGCCACCGAAAGTTCTAACCACTGCTCACCCAGCGGGCGTCGCAGGCCTTAACTCTGCTGACTGTGTGGGGAGGGAAACGACTGACTGAGACGACAACCTGCAGGTTCTTTACCTGTTCTTAGTTTGGGACTTCCTGGGAAAACTTTGACTCCAGCAGAAACTCAAAGGTTGCTGGTTAGAACATGTTATGTTTGGATTTATTGCAAATAAAAGTTTCATGAATGAGAATTGGTGACTGGGCCGGTCACAACAATCAATAAATCAATTAATCACATAATAAATTAAAACGGGGTCAATCATTTTCATTGATCATTTTTCTCTCTCTTTCTACCAGATAATAAAACTCTTCAGTTTGGTGCTTTGGTCTCAACTAGCCGGCTTTTAGTAGGACAATGTTGTTTCCTGAGACTTCATAATTCATTTTATTTGTTCTTTAAAATATCTTCCAGTTTTTTATAAGAATTTAAATTTATTGATCTCTGAGAATGTGTTCTTGCATTATTACTAAAATAATGCAATATTATTGTTTATCGCAGTGACTTCTGGGACAATTTATCATCCAACAAAATTGATCTTGACAGGCCGATTGGTGACATAACGTTAATCTAAGAACTAAAGCTTCCCAGAAGCTCCTGAGAAACATTTTGTTTTAGGGATTTCTGTGAATTTACTAATAAATACACCCATTTTGAATTGTTTTATAAATTACCGTCTCTCCTGTAATAAATAGGGTTTATTCTGAACGAGCTTTTAACAGCAGCAGCATTTCAAAGCAAAGCAAACCTGCATTGAAATAAACCACTGGCACATATTCGGTTTCATTTCCAAGCTTTTAAAGTTGTGCGTCAATAAAACGATACTCGTTTAGATGATTTAAACGGTTTCTGTCCTGTAACGGAAGCCGATACTAATGAATCGCTGACATCAGCAGCGAGTCGGCCTCTGCAGACGTCTCACTCGTCTCAATTTTGTCCCGTTTTCTGGCACAAACCTCAAACTTATTCGCAAAGTTGATGTTGATGCGTTTAGAGTGTCGTGAGAAAACACTGTAAAATACTTCTGCTAGCTGTTACTTTGTCAAACGTCTGGTTGACTTTGGTTCTGGTTCTGGTTCTGGTCTGGTTGGCACCTCCAGAACCAAACCTGGAGAATCAGCATTCAGTTTCTACGCTCCTCTAATCCAGAACAGACCTCCAGAAAACTGCAAAACTGCCGAAACACGGTCTTTATATTTCCTTAGTTTGCCAATGGAGTGTAATATTTGTTGCTTTTTGTTTTCTTTCTAATCATGTGAAGCACTTTGAATTATTACCCTGCTGACAACTAACACGGGACTTAATTTAACAAATTGATATGTCTGATTAAAATATACATTTATTATGAATCTTATTTACACAATCCAGCCCAAAGATTATATTACTATTATATTAATTACTACTACTATTATATTATATAAATGAACAGTCAACTGAAGTACATTTAAAAAACATACTGGCAAAATGGAGGATTGGTACAGAAAAATAACCAAAATGAATAATGAGACTATTTCCCATTAGCGCCACCTACTGGTGTTTTTCCAATTAAACTCTCGCCAGTTTCCAGACAGTTTGGTTTTAGTTGGTCGGATCCTGTTTTGGTCAACCTATGAAACGTGACTCAGTTCCATCTAAAGTCACTTTTAATCATAAAATATAACATTTACATTTGAGTAAATAAATAAACTCCCTCCACATTTCTTCTCTTTCCACTATACCATATAATCTTTAATGTCAGAAATAACATAAACACAAAAACTGTTTTAAAATGATTTCATTTGTTAAAGTGAGAGTTTGTAGTGTTCATGAACCACAGTGTTCAATTTCACCCGCATGTGAACTCGGCGCATCAATAGAACCGAACCGACGACTGGAAGTAGGCGAGAAAATATCAATCTGTGGCTGAAACAATTAATCATGATGAATAAATTATTAAAATTAACTAGTTTAGCAATTGACTAATGGTGAACTGGACCATGCTGACTCAATAAAAAAAACTATTTGCTGAAAGAAAACAATCCATTCTGGGCAATAATTAAACCAAAACTGTACAGAATATTTCACATTCAATAGTGGCGTTCTTCACTTTCACACCGTTCAGATTCACTGGAGAAATGCCACCTTATGGCATTTCAGGCAACAAAATGTTTATTTTCGTATTTTAAAAGGAATTAATTCTTTATGTCCATATATGGATGTATTTCTGGCATTGCATAGAAAAGGCTTATTTAGTTTTATAGAAAACTGCAAACTATGGCAATTTTTTTAGCCGATCAACAATCAGAATCATTTCTAGACACAATCTTCCTGAGCCCACTGAGGCCCACTGTGGGCATCATCAGTGTTCACGGCGTGGCCACGCTCAAGTATCACCCCTGTTATAAATCTGGGATCATAGAAAGTTGCATGGCTTATTAAAAGAATCAAATTACAGCAGCAATTTTCATTTGTTTGCTTTTAATTTAAGTGATTTTTCCAATTAAAATGAAAATAAAAAAGAAATCATTGCTGTTCATGAGATGCATTGTATAAGAGTCCTGCTTTGACCAGGGTGAGAAACGAGAAATTGCACCTTTCAGACATAACTGTTTGTTCATATTAAAATATTCACATTTTGCACAATGAAATGTTTTCTGTAGCTTGTGATACAGTATAAATTCTTGTAAAATATTCCAGTGGTTGTACGCTTTGCCCAGCTTGATGGGTCAGTCTGCTTCTTGCTTTATGTACTTGAATTCAGCATATTGACTGTTAATGGCCTCCATAATCTGTGGGTGGAGGAGAACGGCCTCATACGTCTTTTCCAGTGTACAAATGTCTCCTTATCCATAGTCAAAAGTCTGAACTCAACGCTTCAATATCAAATGCAGACCATTCCTTTAATTCATGCTGTCACTCACTCGGTTCGATGCAAAGTTGTACAGAAAAAACAGTTATTGGTCCAAAGTCAAAACTGATGTCTGAGCTCAATGTCCAGTTTACGTTGAACTTGATTTTATGCGCTACAGATTTTCTTGTGGGCTGAGAAGACGCGAGCAGTGCGCGATTGTGCAGGCGCAGCTTAGAGGGAACATTGGTTGCGGCTTTTGATCCACCTGCTTTTCTAGGTTTTTCTGGGGAAAAGCCAAAAAAAGCAGCCATCTTGTTTCAAAGATTTTATTTAGTTTCATTTTTATTTCAGTCAGAGATAAATATGAATTTTCTCCTGAATAAATTAAGATTGTCATCCGCAAAAAAGATGCACTTAAAAATTTAGAAACTAGAAGAATATAATGAATATTTATAAGAACCAGTAAAGTAACGAACTGATCCCTGTGGTACTCCACAACTAATATGGTGATAAACAGCAGATTTTCTATTATTAATCTCTACAAACTCATGTCCTCTGACTCCATTTCCAGTAATATTGTGTGATCGTTCGTATCAAAGGCTACAGAAATACTAAATATTTTGGGGGTTTTTAAATCTCTTGCTGTGAAATTTCTTCTGCCAGTTATATTGTTGTTAAAGTTGTTAAAGTTTGTGTTTTATAAATGTCATTTAGTGAGAAGAAAACAAACAAATAATGATTTTATAAGTTAAATAAAATAAAATGTGACCCATCAGTGTTTTCTGGCAATAAACTGTTTCTGAATAGAGAAAAAAATACAAATCAAGACTTTAATCAAAGTATTTATTCTTTATTTTAAAAACGTAACCAAAAAACGTAAAGCAAGCAGTTCAATGAGCACAACCAAGTTGACTGACGTTCAAATACTGTGACTGTCTTAAAAATCAGCCATAAAATGGCAACAATATAATGAACACCAAAACCTTCTCAGCTCCGGCATTCAACAACAAACCGATCAAAAAGTATAAATATTTTAGGAGCAATAATAAAAAAAAGAAATTTAATATAATTTGCAATTAAATAGACCAATAAATAAAAGTACAAAAGTTGCTGCAGTAAAAATTTAAATAAAATAAATATGTTAGGACGGGAGCCGTCGGGGAATCAGGTCCTGGCGCCGGCGGCGGCGGCGTTGGCGGCGGCTCTGGGCTCCTTGCAGAAATCGTGCAGGTACGTAAAAAGGATGTCGACTTCTCCAATAGCTTTGTTGATGCCGCGGTCGCCCTCCATCTGAACAAAACCATAAAACGGAACATTTAGTAAATCGATTTAAAGCCAACAACTAAATCCACACATGGATTAATAATGGAAATTAATTTTATTTCTTAAATGGTTTTCAGATTTGGACTTTTGTTAATAGTACAAGTTCTTCCGTAGATTATTATATTACCAATAAAACGTATAGCAAGCAGTTTTTTGTTTGTTAAAGTTTAACATTGTTAACATTTTTAACAGCATCATAAAGTTCACACTTGGGAGGTTGATGGAATTATAAATTGAGATAAAAATTAACCTTCAGCTTTTATTCAAAAGCATGAAAGGCAAAAACTCAACTCTCACAAAGTATTTAGCTTTTAGTGCAAATATCTTAGTAGACTTTAAAAAATACAAAACCAACTTTTCAGGACGTTATATGAGCTTGTTTCACATAAATGAAAAGTCAGAATATTTCATTAAGAAGACATTTTTCCCAGGTCATAAAATGAAATAATCTGGCAACAGAAGTAGAACTTTTTCTTCAATATTAAGAAATTATTGATTTAAAACAAGCTCCTACATATTCTTGAAAAGATTCTTGTAAGTTAGTTTTGTCCTATTCCAAGTTTCTGGTCAAGTCAAAGTTTATTTATACAGCACATTTACACCAAAATGCTTTTCACCAATTAAAATGAACAAATAAAGAAAATAAATTAATAATCTGAACAGAATCCAAGATTTAATTTCAGTGGCAGAAATTTTCAAAAAATTTGAATCAATCTTTACTTTTTGTAAAATATTTAGACTAGAAACCAGAGTGAAACCCCTGGGTAAGATTTTGCATTTATTAAAGGAGTTAAATACGGACTTTATTTGTTGATGATCCAAATTATTGCTTGTAATTTTTTTTCTTGCAGTCTTTTTATACAAGTTTCTTTCTGCTGTAAAGATGAAACTCAGGCAGCTTTAAAGAAGTAATAGAATCAGACTGAGGGCTGAAATCATGAACTCACCCTCTCCAGCTTCCTGCGAAACTCGACGGCGTGGTGATGGTCGTGGTAGTGAGTGACGTTCTGCAGACAGGAAGATTCAGAGGGTTATCAGTTTGATCTTTCTGTCTGTGAGCGCGAACCGCAGGGAGTCGTTATCAGTGCCAGAATCGACCGCAGCGACAGAAAAAAGGAGGTTTCATGTCTGTTCTGCAGTCCTGATATGATGTACAGTTCTAGCCTCAGACTGTAGCGCTTCCTGTGCAGATTTATGAAAGAAGTGAAGACTTACGCAGCCTTGGGTCTGCAGGTCGCTGCTGACGCGGTGGAGGTCGGTCTGCAGCCGGTGCATGCTCGGATGCTTCCCGCTATATTTCTGCAGGATGTTGTTCAGGTAGAAGTTGAGGATGTTGGCGTGGAGGCAGCAGATCTCCATGTGGTTCTGGAGGAGACAGAGATGTTCAGTAAAGGTTCGGCTCTGGTGGAAATCTTTTAGCTGAATGGGAACCAGACTCACCTGGTTGGTGTTGACTCTGGGCATCAGCCTGACGCTGGTGTCCTCCTCCAGCTCTTTCCTCTGAGCCTAAAACCAGAAATAAACACATTTAATCAAACAAAGCCTCTCAGAAAACATCTGCCATGTTCTTTTTTGCATGAACTTACATCCTGCGACAGTTCCTGGACATCCTTGTGCGTCCGTGGGTCGTTCAGCGGCGGGGAGAGATGCACTTGGTGCACGGGGTGCGACACCACCTGCTCGGTCCAGCCAATCAGGAACAGGACGGCGAGCGCGGCAGTGGCCGTTCGCAGGCAGGAGAGAGTCGTAGCGTTGTCGAGCTTCATGGTGATTCGTTCGTAGAGAGCAGAGACGTTTCAGCTGAAAGAAAAAACAGAAATGTTTAAAAAATCTGCAGCAGGTGTTGAAAGAAGCAGATCTGCTGCTGAGTGTTCACCAACCTGTCTGCAGGTGCTGTAGTGAAGATGCTGGAGTGTCTTGGCCCTTTATAGAGATCAACCCTCCGCCCCCACTCCAAGAATCTAGGACAAGCAAAAAACCCCAGCACACACCAACACACTCGCAAACACACACACAGGTCAACCCTGGTCTGCTTTGTTTACTGTTAACAACACAGAGAGGAAATTACCTGTCATTCAAGGTGTGACAGCTAATATTACTCCTTACGTGTATAATGTGTATAAAAATATTTTAATTATACTTCTACGTACAATTTCCTCTCTGTATCTATTTGTGTGTGTGTGTGTGTGTGTGTGCGTGCGCGCATCAGTTCCCAGGTGAGTCAAGAGCTGGAAGTGACTGATTTTTCCTAGCAGGAAAAAAAATGCGTTCACATCGGCTCTGCTTACAAGGTGGCGGGGTTATTGTTACGGTTTGGAGAACAATTAGCATGACTGAGAGTGTTTCACTGCTGCAAACTCATTACTGCTTGAAAACAAAACGCTAAAACGTGCATCAAAACTCACCTGCACAAGAAATAATCGACATTAATCAGCCATGATGTCACTGCATGACGTTTCGCCTAATTATTTACCTCTGAATGGAAAATGCCTTGTTGGCTTCATAGTTTGCTGATTTATGTCAAAACGTCACCACAGTTTATTTGCAATAATGACCTTTCACCTCGCAGCAAAACAAGTGTAGATGTTATGTAACCTGGTTTTGGCACAGGAATGGTTCTCTAGATCAATGTCAGCGTTTCTGCTGCGGTTCAGTGAGAGCAGCCCTTTATTTGTTCATGTGGGACTTGAATCTGTTTATTAATCCGTGCCAACTTGGCTGATTCTCACTTGGATAACTAACAACAAAAACTATTGCAAAATCTCAAGAAGTCACCTGAAATGAAGTTGAGAAAAATGTAATGTGGATGTAAGATTTTTTCCCCTCATTACATAAGCGGGTAGACGTCTTTTAAAACTAATTCACAATGCTTTCTAAGTACCAACGTCGCTTTTCCCATCAGCCGTTCAAGCTTTCCTGGTTCCGCCTTTAAAGATCAAGTGGCTCCTTTCTTTGTGTTTTCCCTCTTATTGTGTCGGTTGTGGGTGTGAATCCCACTGAGGTGTAAAGGTTTTGTAAACTGTGGTGTCAGGGGAGAAATTGCCTCATCTAGTAAAATACAACAGTAAGAGACACTAAGAGATAAACAAATTGGTTTTCTGCAAGATTTATGGTCAAAAACGGTGATTTTATGCAAAATGCATATCAAAAACATACAAAAGTTTTTGTATGTAACCAAAGATGGTTTGTAATGTCAGAACACCAGAATGAAAAGTTTGATCAACTGGTAGAAAAAGATAAAAGAGAACAATTGTAAATCATGCAATGATTACTGCAATTAATTCAATTAATTGCATGCATTTAATTAATTCAATTAATTGCATTCATTTAATTAATGCAATTAAATCATTTATTGCTTTTTATGAAAAGCCTGTTCATCAAGGTCTTGAAATTATTTAAAAATGTTAATTACAGGTCTTAAATTTTGTTGTGGTAAGACTATCTAATCTCAGATATTTTACTTTTACGTTGGGCAAAAGTTTGAGTCGCCCTCAAACATCTCCATTGCGTTCTGCAGAGGCTAACAGAGGCTAACAGAGGCTAACAGAGGCTAACAGAGGCTAACAGAGGCTAACGCTAACTAGAAGCTAATGTATCATTGCTAGCTAGCTTTTTTGCAGCTATCATGGTTAAGTGCAAATTTCATCTCCAGATGATTTTTGTTTTCACTCATTTCTTTGACGCCAAGTGCATTCTGTGCAAAAGAACAGAACTGACTGAGGCTTCACCCCTTTGGCACCAAAGGGGTGAAGCCTCAGTCAGTCATCAACACGAGTCGAATATGTTGGTCAATTTTAAATTTGTTATGGTTCAAAAGCAACGCTGAAAACTCTGTAGAGCTTGAGCCTCTAAAAGACGTCGCCGCCGCTAAAGCTCCCAAGAAAACAGCCAGCGCCACTGCTGCATTTGAAGTCTGGGATTTAGTGGACTTACTGGTCTTAAATTTAATCCCCTCTGGTCTTAAATGCCATTTCATTTAAGACCAGAAACTTGGTGAAACTTGCAGGTCTGCAAGTTTCACCAAGTCTTAAATTTGACTTGGTGAAACTTGCAGACCTGCATCCTTTGGAGTCAGTTTACATCACAGTGATGCGACGAAGCCCGTCCAAATGCTGCCCAGTAACGCGTCCTTCGCATCCCACCGTATCCCAAGATGCATTGTGGGCAAAATGGGAGATTTTTGCTCTTATATATAACATGAAGCCATTTTTATAAGCTCTAACTTTGGCAATATAGAAATGAAAAGCTCTTGTCATTTCCAAACACGTTTTTCTTATTCATCATTTCAGTAAAAAATATTCAAATTATCCAACAAAGGTTGAATTAACTTGAGTCACAGGAAAAAATCTGATGGCCGGGTAATCTCAGATTATCTCTGAATCAGATTTTTTTTAAATGGAGGCAAATAATTTTACAACATAATGACAGAAACATTATGAGCTACAAATGAAAACAAAGATAAAATCTATCAATGCTATCGTATTGCTGAACATGATGGTATGAATTTACAACATAATTAAATCTTTTACACCAAAATGTTTCAATTTATGGTCAAAATGTAGACATAGGCTTGTAGTTGGATTTAGCCGATTTCAGCAGCGATCAAAAGCAAGTTGATCATTGATGTGCAAGGTCTTCTGAAACTACGCTGTGGTTCTTTTTGCTGGAACTTTTTTCATTATTATTTCAAATAAAACTGACAGAATAACTCGTAGCATCGGGTCTGTGTCACCCAAGACGTCCCCGCTTGTGACCCGTTGACACACTTTCAGTCTGTTTTGAGAAAGCAGCGTAAATCCAGAGCGCCGAGTCAGCAAAGACAAAAAAGAAAGAAAGTCTTAAACACAAATCCAGAGAAATTTTATGTAGTCAGGAGGAAGTTAGTGGAGCTGAAACTGGTTTTAAATGACTTTATATTTATGTTCTGCTCAGTTTGAAAAGTTGAAATGTTCAGATTTGCACAATGTGACCACAAACTGAACTTTCCGATTGATAGCATATCCTGTTGCCCTAAAACTCAGTGTCACGCAGTGGAATATCAGAAACCTGAACCCTTTACACAAACACAATGTGTTACCATCTCATGCAGTAACAATGCATCCAGGCTGCACTGCAGGCAGGAAGAACATCATTTCTGAAGCAATTATGCAGAAACTAAAGAATTATAAAATGTTTTGAGGAGCAAAAACTAATTTTCCATTAAACCTGTTAGTATTGTGACATAATACAAGCTGATGTGTCATTTATTACAGCATCTGGCTCTAAAGAGACAAGAGGAACCGGGAATTTAACCGACAACTGTCCTACAACTCGAATCAAACTCAGGAAGTTACTGCTGTAAAACCCTCAACTGGAAATTACTGTAATGTCTGTTTAGATGATTATTTTTCATCCCAAATAGTTTAGATTTTCTCTTGCTAATAGTTTGAATTATCATTCATCTATTCCTGTGTTTTAAGATCTAATACGTTACAGTTCTACTGGAAGATCAATAAGTGTTTATTTTCAACATCACATCAATTAATTTCACTTCTAAGTCAAACTAATTGCAACAAAAACTTTTGTGATTGAAGGTCATTTTAGCATGTCACAATAAAACATTTTGCTGGACGATAAATTGTCCCAGTAATTAAAAGTTTTCAAGTAATCTAATGAAAGTGACAATAGAAGTTCGCTCTCTCAAAAAAATATAAACTCTAGTTTTGTAAAGAACTAGACGACATATTAAAAAACCAAAATATAATAATAAACAAAAATGAAACCATAAGTACTATGGATTATCAAAACATATTAATCATCGGGATGAAATTCTTGCAATTAATTTCTTTTTGCCACAAGCTTAGAAAGACAGAAAGTTTACGAAACGGTTTTACTGTAAAACGTTTTGTTCAGGCTCATGAAAGGTAGATTAATAAAACTATTTCCCAGAATTAGTCTCATAAGGACCAGAATTAGGTCATTATCATGTTGGAGATTACATGCAAAATTTAGCTTGAGTCCATCCTCATAAAGGATACAAAGCAGTTAATGACTAATGTTTCGTTTTCTGTTACGTCTGTGGGAGATTTTGTGAAATCTGTGAAAATCCTCTCGTCAATCAAACGACTGAGACGAGGATTTGGTGTTCAGAGTCGTTTCCGTTCCATCCTGTGACGGATGGAGCGACATCACAGGAGCTCCCGCCGCCAGCTCAGCGCTGTTTGTTCTGCTCTGAGTTTATGAGGTCAGCCGCCGCTCTGCAGCGCAGACACACCTGGAGGCGTGGCCAGGTGTGTTTGTTCAGAGCCAGCGCTGTTTGTTCTGCCGCAGCGTCACCGCGGAGCGTGGAAAAAGTTCTCAGAGTGGAAATTCCTGATTTAATTAAGATCTCTGAACACACAGATTTACTGCATTGATTTATCTCCAACTCCAGTGAACTGTAGAAGCTAAATAAAAACAGAATCATTTCCGTTTTTATTTATATTTTACACGTTGTCCCAGCTAAGCCTGTCGCAATAATCAATCAATTATTGCAAAGTCATTCTGATGATTTTTTTGAAGGACAATTTTGTTATAACACGTTTTTTTTAAAATAGTTTTGTGTTATTTTGGATATTTAAAAAGTCTTTCTATTCTTTCATTATTTACAAAATATAAATGTATTGATTTTTGGGTTAGGGTTAAAAGTAAAAAAAAAAATAAAAAAAAAACTTTTCTGTTTATTGCAATAATTTGAGACGGTTTCGTCCAGTAAAATGTTATCCATTCTTCATCTGGCGTTATTTTTAAGTTTATCCACTTTACTGCCAGGTTTTGATGCTTACTGCCCTCTTGTGGCAACATTTCAAACGACAACAACAAAATGCTTGACGTTTCTGGATAGATTCATGTTAAACACTTTAGTTTTACAGTTCTGCGCAGCAGGTGGCGCTAATCTAAATATCAAACCAAAGCATTTTATTTCCTTCAGCAGAGACAGGCCAAAAGTATTCATACAGCAAGCTTTGTTTGTTTTTGAATGACTTCATATCAGGACACGATGGATTTATTTGTAATGTGCTGCTGAAATTAAACCCAACTTTCCAAAAACACGATAATTCATGACTTTTAAAAGTGAATTGATTTTATGTTCAGATAGAACATAAAATCATAAAAACTGTTTGTTGTATTTACTCAGATTTTCCACGTTAAAAAATCCCAAAACCAAAAAAACAAAAAAAACAAGCAACAAATGTATTGATAAAAAAAAAAAAATCATTTAATTCAACTTTTCAATTTTGCACTACATTTTCCCTGATACATTACAAGCAATTAAACTGAACGGAAAAGAACTGTTACAAAGAAATGTCAGGAAACAAAAAACAAATCTGCAAATCTAGAAAATAGAAGAAATTGAATAAATTAAACCAATCAGGAGATTGTTGGCATGTAGGAGGTACAACACAAACAAATCTATCACATTCATGTCTTTCTGTTAATTTCACACCTGTTGGCTCAAATCAGCCGAGTTTATTGGTTGTGCTTTATTGCAACATGATTTCACTCAAGTAAAAGTAAAAAGTAGCTGTGCATGAAATGACTCAAACGAGTAAAAAAGTTTTTTTTTTTACTTTTTAAATCTTATTAAATGATTAAAACATTAAGATTTTAATATTATGAGGAAATTCTGGGATTTCAATTGGTCAAAATAATAAAAATAGTTCATATAAATAACATAACAAAATCAGACAAATGAAATCAAATTCTTTTGATTTAAAACTCGTTAAACATTAAGAAAAGCTGCATGTTCGTCGATATTTTTGATTAAAACAAGTTTGTTTTTCATTCAGTGAAGTTACTCACAGATACTTCATGATAGAATATAAAAACACTCCTAAAAGTTTTTTTTCTTTCTAAAAAGTAAATGTTGATGCACTGCAAACATCTGACCAAGTAACTTTGGTCAAGTTTCAAATTATTTCTAAACAGATAAAACTAACTTACAAAAACATTTTAGCAGAAAATTGGAGCTTATTTTAAGTAAATGATTCCTTTATGTGACTTACTGCAACAAGACATTTTTCCCAGGTTACAAGTGAAATAATCAATATTAAGGAATGATTGACTTAAATCAAGCTCGTCAGTTTTGTTTTATTTTTTTGTGCTTTTGCAGTGTAGTTACCTTTAAACTCTGGTTACATTCTCACTATAAACAAATCGCTCGGCTTGCGATGGTCCGGTTCCTGCAACCAGGTCGCACCAAGACAGGAAGCAGTTTTACCCAAACGAAGCACCTCGGGTGTGAAATCAGCCACAAGCAGGAGAAGTCCTGCTGTCCTCTACTTCAAGACTTAAGATAAAAACAATTCTGTTACAAATAATTTACATTTGCTACAAAAATAAAGATTTCTACTGTCTACGACGTTTGAGTTTACGGTCATCTCTTTCCCCAGAAGTCTTCCCGTCTCTTCTGAGCGCGCTCCAGGACGGCGGACGCCGCCGAGCACGAAGCCGCCGAGCGCCATGACATCACTGACAGACGGTCGTCTGGGTGGCAAAACGTAAAAACAATTTTACTGTCGAGTTTTCAGTGTTTTCTATCAGTCAGGTTTAGTTGTATAGCATCTTTCAGCAATGAGGCAAAGAGCTTTGCATCATAAAAACACAAAAATCAATAACTGAAATGTTACATTTTGCCGTCATTACACTTAAAAATGTTGGTTGATGTTTCATTTATTATGTTCAAAAGCAACATTTGGGTTTTTAGTCTCGGTTTAAAAGAACTCTGTGTTTCAGCGAAGGATCAATAATTAAAACTGGATTTCAGCAACCAGTATTTATTTTCATCCTGTTGCCTGTTTCTGGTCATTTTTTAGAGATGTAATATTATACAATATCAGTAAGTATTGATTATAGGCCAAAACAGCAATATTAATATCGGATATCAATATTGGTCTAAATGTTCATATCGGCGCCTCCCTGGTTTCAGCTGTTTTGCAGTTTTCTGGAAATTTGTGGTGCATAGAAGCTGAATGCTGCTGGTTCTGATTCTGTAGAGCAGAACCAGAACAGCAGACCTTTAATATGACAGAAGACCGACTGTGTAATCGTCTTTATGTGTCTCTGAAGGTCCAAACATGTCATTCAGTGATTTCTAAACTAGCAGAAGTGTTTTAAAGTCTTTTCTCTCTGGAAGGACTTCAGAATTGGGTGATTTGCTCCATCTTCAGACCAGAGTCCGTTAAACGGTTTCCTCACCTTCATCAGAACCGCAGCCTCCTCTGGAACATGGCAGCTCCCTGAACCTCAAACCCAAATCACCTGGAGAGGAAAAAACCTGGTTAGTCTCAGAACCACAACAATCTCCGCCTTCCTCTTTTATCATTCGTGCGTTTTGTCAAATCTTCCATCTTTTATATGAAAACTGATCCGTTGAGAAAAAGATGAGGAGGAAGTAAAGAGGGAAGAGGGACAAACCCGCGTTGTTATCTAACCCTCTGTCCTCTGTCTGTCTGGGTTTGGTTTCCCTCTGATGCCTCGGCTGCTGGGCTGCACTGCATTACGTGACAATAAAAAGGGTTTTTCTTGCTGATTCAGCTGCAGAGCATCGACTTTCCTTAATTATCTAACTGGAAGGAGGAACTTTTTATTTCCTTTCTCTTCTAATTTTCTGAATTTAAGCAGAAACCAGTGTTTTTGTGTTTTACTCCTGGAAGTATACTGTTTAAATCCTTTTAGCTTTTCCTCTTTAAAGCTTAATTATATGAAGATGCGTTTCTAATGCATGACTGACAAACTAGATAAAAATTAAATCAGTGCAATCCAAACAGGGGAGCTTCGTAGTGAACATAATCTACATTAGTTCCTTCCTCAGTTTTAGATTTTATATGAAAACAAACATTAATTAAGTATTATTATTATTATTTGTGTATTTATTTTAGGGTTTTTTTCTTATCTGCACCAGTAACACCTTTATATGTATTTGTAGTTAAAGTTAATAGTTTTTTTTGTATATTTTGTTTCCGAATTCATTGTTGTGTTTTTGTGCAATAAAAACAAAGTTGATTATTTTGATTTTATTGAAGTCATAAAACCTTCGTGTAGAATATTAATTATGGGAAGCCGTCAGTGCCAGAAATGCTTCATGGAAGCGTTTTTTAATCAGTAAAGTTGGAATATTTTTTATAGTTTGATCTGAGATGCAGATTAAAGCGTTAACAGCTGCTCTAATGATTAAACTTTTAAACTACGGCCTGAGATTAATCCCACATTGGTCTGATTTCATGGTTTTTGTTCGCGTTGTGGCCTCTGCTGTTGCATCATGAGGAAACCTGATGCACAAAAATGACCCAAATTAAAACCTCCAAGTCAAAACTCATCCCTGAAAACGTTCCAGATCCGTTTATGAACCCGTAGTGGAAACGGATCTCAGTAGGAAGACTTCTGATTCGTTGGTAAATAAGGACCGAGTTGTTCACACATTGAACGAAAGCATTTCAATAGAAAGTTTAGTGGAAGGAAAGATGCAGAAACAGGAGCCGCACAGGAAGCTCACCGTTGTGCTGGAAGTCCGGGTGTCTCAGCATTCCCTGGATCCCATGCTGCGGCAGGGAGCCCAGAGGGGGCGGGGCTACTGGAGAAGGAGGCACCTGCTTCGTCCTGATTGGTTGAGGCTGAGGGCTGGGTGTCTGTTTGTTGGTAGGAGGGGGGTTTAAAGACATGGGGGGGTTCTCTGGCCACGCCTCCTTCAGTTTAACCGGCTTGTTGACGCTGACCTCTGACCCAAATTCTGGTGAAGTGAATTTCTGGACAGATTAAAGGTCACATGACCCTTTATTGTGTGACATCATACATAAGAAAGGTTTTATGAGAACTAAGTTACCTGCTTTTGTTTGATAGGAGAAGAATCTTCCCTGCTGGTCGGTTTTCCAACAAGTATAGCTCCCCCTGGAGGGCAAACAGGACATATGTTTGGCTGCAGAATGTGACTGAAAACTCAAATGAAATGGATCCTGAGAAAGTAAATATTAAAAATACCACCAGGATGCCTGCAGAAGTTTGACTTGGATGAATTTTACTGCTTATTTTACTGCAGCGCTCACATCTCATGCGGTCACATCTGAGTTCATGCTGTGATTTTAGCTCATCGTGGATATTTTGGGTTGGAATGCATAAGTGCTGACCGAATCGCTCCAAAAGAGCAGGGCATTCTGGGTAAATACACCCAAAACAAACATGTTAGCCTAACGCTAGCAGGAAAACTTACTTTGGTTTTTTTACCAAAGACAAAAGAGAAATCCTAAAACTGCTAAAATCTGATGCTACTCCATTTTTGTTTGCATTTTGTGAAGAGGGAAGCTGCGTTCAGTGTCTTATTCCGAGGTTTTTCTGTTGTTTCTTGCAGCGGTTCTTTGTGCAGCGCCCCCACAGGCGAGGAGGGGAACAGGCTTTTCAAACGTTGGTGGTTTGAAACAGAATCACAGCAGCTGGAAATGTGATTCAAAAATTGTTTCCATTGCAGTTTTGCAAAATAATTCAACTTCTCATTCTAGCGCAAAAACTTTTTATCTAAAATCAAGTGTTTTAGAAAAAAATTATGTTTCCATTAAATGCATTTATTTTCAAAATGTCAAATTGTGCAATTATATTGCTCATGGAAACACAGCTACTGTTATGCCCTCTGCATGTATGAAACATTCTGTTATACGGTGTGACTGATTATTGCATTGATGTTTTATTTTTACTAAATGCCTTACAAGTAAAAATGTCCAATATTAGCTGAAAGGTTTCTGCAGAAGTCAGTTCAGTGTTTGCTGCATCTGCGAACGCCGCGAGGAAGTGGTTTATTAATTGCAGTGAGCACAATAAAGAGAGAGGAAATGTTGCATATTTCTGCAGGAAAAGAACATCCTTTAGAGAAACAAACACTGAAGCTGCAGCCTGATCAGTCGTCTTCTGCTTTACCAGCTAGCAGAAGTGTTATTTCTTTTCTGAGTCGTTTTCTCGGAAAGTTTCTAGGTCTTCTGAGGTCTTTGAGACCTCAGCTTGACCTCTGATCTTCCTGGAAACACTTGACTCTCTGCCAGCTGCAGATGTAGCTTCTAAAAATGGCCAAAGCTGTTAGAACTTTAACTCTGAACCAGGATTGCATGTAATTTTTTACTTGTTGGAAATCAGAAACGTTAACATGAATTACAGATTAGCACCAGGCTTTACGGCGCTGGGTGGTTTCCGTGTCCTGGAGGAATGTTTACCTGTGGCAGGTGTGGTCAGGTCGTGGTGGGTTCTCTGAACCGGCCTCGTTTTCAGCCTGGGAGTCGGTAACCTTCCCTCCTCTCTGAAAACACACGGTTGGTTCCTGAAAGCTGAGGTGGCTTTGGTTTGACTTTCACACTTTTGACACACTTTCTGTCAGATTATCTTCAGGCAAAAATAAACCCCAGTTACAACGGCTTCATTAAAACACCACAAACACTTCAAAACAAAGTCAAGAACATATAACAACCTCACAGAGAAAGAAAACCTACTCCTCCATCTCTTCTTCTTCTTCTGCCCAGGCTGTGTGGCGCTCAGCTCCGGGTCCTGGCGGCGTTTCCCTCCCACCGTTTCTCTGAGTTTTTCCTCCACTGACTGACGACCTCCTACTGGACAGACTGGAGCGACCAGACAGAAACCAGTTCAGGTCAGAGGTCAGATCAGGTTCCAGCCTCCTGCCTAGAGCGGGGCGATACGGCTTGAGAATAAAAGCTCAGATTATTTTTTTTATTCACACCAAATCCGATTTTAATCCGGTTTTTTTCTCTACAAATGAAATTATTTTCAAGAAGTAGCTTTTATTTCCATTATTTGAAAGAACTTTACAATGAAAAGTTGTTCTTTTCAGAAAAAAGGCTTTTTAAATCAGGATGGGATGTGAACAGCTCAGTTCATGTGGATCTTTCTTCAAAATAAACTCACTGTTTGCAGGATCAATTAAGCTGATAAGAATCTGATGCTGGTGTGTTAAAAGAATAAGTATTTCTTATCTGTAAAGCCTGTTGCATCTCATCGTTTACCTTTGGAAATTTTTCACACGTATATGAAGCTGAATGGCAAAAAAGACGATTAACATGAAGGTATTAGCTTAGTGTTAGAGCAAAGGGAAAACTAGCGGAGAAAACCTTTATAGAACAACTCAAAACCACTGTTTTCTAGCTCTCTGTCGGCTAAACTTGTTGCCACGGCAACTGACAACAACGCCACTTTATGTTTTATGTGTCAACACCATAAAACACGCAAACATTTCCCTACACAAAGAATAAAACAATTAGTCTGTTATGGTTTGTTTTCGGGCTTGATAAGTGATCGCTGTGGCAGATTAGCCACCGCTAACCGCTGCTATTAGCTAAGCTAGCACAACAGTGGTCGATTAGCTAATTTAAACACCTGATTTACTGATGGTCTGTTAGAGTGGGTCTTTAGGTTGCCTTTTTTATTTTAACTGAACCGAAACACCAAATTCCACAGCACTGCTATATAAGATTTTCATAGTCAAGCTAGCATAACTGAATTACTTCCTTTTCCCTCCTATTTTGTTCTTAATTAAAATGTTTTCCTGACTTTGTTATCAAGCTGTTCTGCATCCCTTTTTATTTCACATTTTAGGCTCACATTTAAGATTTAGCGCATCATGTTGACGTCTAAAACCGATGCTATTCATCACAGTAGACATGGGCGTGATTTTGTGCTGTTACGTTGCGACGGGTCCACACCAAAATATAACTCCACAAGATTCTCCACATTCCTCATTTTTGCTATTTTTTATTTTGCCGTTTTTATAAAATCCTCATTTTACTCTCGTAATTAGAAGAAAATCAAATTACTGCAGTCCAAATATTCTGTCATAGAGTTGACTTGAATTCAAAGTCCAAATAAATAGAAGCTGTAAAACAAGATGGCCGCCCTGGGCGAGATGACATCACTTTACGGACTGCATTGGTGGGAAAAAAAAAAAGATTTTCTCTAAATTAATCGCTAAAATCAATTTATCGCCCAGCTCCGCTCCTACTTGCGTCACTCCTCACCTGGCCAGATCCAGGGCTTCTACGCAGGAAGTGCTGCGGCTGTCCGGCTCAGGTGAAAGGTCACGGTTGGGTGGTGGGGTGGAGGGGTCGGAGTGGGAGTCGGTGGGCTCCCACAGAGCGTTGTGTTGGGACAGCAGCTGGCTCAGATGGTCCCTGGAGAAGTTGGTTCCCCAGGCTCTGCGTCGGTACGCCTGGGCCTGCTGCCTGCGCTCCTTCACCTGGACAAGCAGGTGAAACTCTGAAAGCCACCTGGCCAACGGCTCCCAACCAATAATCACCAACCAGCATATTGATGAGTTTAACAAAGACAAAATATTAGTTACTAGTTTCTCAACTGGTGACTGTATGATGCTTTTATGACTTTTTGTGTGTTTTATATGATGCAAAGCACTTTGAACTGCATTTGAAATTTGATTTTATTAATAAATAATTTGGGTTTTATTTAAAAATCTCAGTCAGAAAACGAGATGCAATACATTTTTTTTCCACAATGAATTCCTTATTTTAAATAAGATCAGAAACATTGAGAGAATTATGAGCATTAAATTATGACAGCCACTTTCCATATTTATTGATACAAATCTATTTATTTTCTTAAAAATATTGACTTTAAAGGAGAAATAAAAAGTTTGAGTTGCTCTGAGAGAAATCTGGTAGTTTGCGGCGTTAATTATTCCGTCTCTGCCGCCAAACCTCAGCAGCTCGTCGATTCCGGTAAACCCGACGTCCTGGACCCTGAATAACCTCTGACCCCGTTTGTGAAGCTAACTGAGTCTGTCCACGGCTCAAGCTCGACAGGAATCACCTGTCAGCGTTTCATCACTTCCTCCCACCGGTTTGTTTGTGACGTCGGCTCAGAAAAAAAAAAGGTTGAGTCAGAAAGACGGAGAGAAAATTGATGTGATTCATTTAGAGGGTTAAAACTTTTGATATTTAAAAAACACGCAAAAGCCGCACTAGAGAGGCAACATTTAAAAAGTTTGGACTCAGTAGTTTTTATTCGAGTCTCAGCAGGTGATTCACTGCAGCTGCATGGTTTTCATTCGAAAGGTGGAACTGAAATAACGAGCCGACAGGTTGGAACCCCGCCCAACAAGATGGCCGCCGGAAAGAAAAAACCCCAACAGACAGACAAATGCCCCCTCTGCTTTTCAGCCTGATTTAGTTTTACTTCTAAGCAAAAATATTTCAGAAAGCTCAACAAAAAGTTATAATTTATCTCCAAGTTTACGGTGATTTTTGTTTCTCGAGTTTCAGCTTCACATTTTCTCTCAGGGTTTCCTGATTCTCATAATGAGACTGAAATGATTGAACAACATCAGATTTTTATAACTTTCTTAAAACTTTAAGATGTTTTTCTGGTAAAATTATGAACGATATACAATAATTCTGGGACCATTTTCAGGTAATATAATGATAAAGGCATAATAATAATAATGCAAGAACAGAATCTTAAATATCAATAAACTTTAAATTTAAATGAACATTTGACACTGGAAGACACGTTAAATATCCACAATCAATAAAATAACAGAAACAACAAATAAAATGAATTATTAAAAATAGAGATAGTTGCAACTGAAAACCCGTTTTGGTAGAAAGAGAAAGATCCTAAATGATGCAAATGGAAATGACAAAATTGTTTTAATTAAAAATTTGATTAATTGTCATACAGCTGAAATAAAAGTTATTTTTTTGTAAATATTTTCTGTCATCCATATTATAAAAATAGATTAAAATTGAATCTTGTTTGAAAAAAATCAGATTTTGTCTTTAAATATCGCCCAGCTCTGGTTTTGCTGCTCTCACATTCCTGTTTCTGCCACCAGGTGGCGCAGCAACTATTTGTTTTAGCTTTAATTCTTCCAACTGGATCTCTGGGAACATTTTACTTGTCGTTAAAAGTCGAATGCAACCGAAACGTGTGATATTGTTTAGGATTGTTAGTCATGTCAGGCCGTTATTGGAGCCGTATTGATTTTTTTTCTATTTATTACATCAGCAGATTAACAGCTGGTGGTTTGAAAACACACCAGCAGCTGCAGAAACTGTTTTTTCCTGCAGAGCAAACAGATGCAGGTGCTTTTCTTAGTATTTTTGATGCCTTGAGGTGAAATCTTTGATGTTGTGCAAACGGCTGCCCCCCTCCTCAACAGCATTTTCCACAGGGCTGTTGGGAACCGACCCGACTGTGACTAATGCAGAGAAGTTTCCCTGAAATGAACCACTGTGGTTTCTTCTGCTGACACTCAGCACTTTGGTTTTTCATCAGCAACACAGAAAAACACACACCGACCAAAACAATCCCCTAAAATACAACTTCAGTGAGATTTCCTGCTGCTCCTGCAGACAGTGAACTCACCACAGGCGCTGGACTGTCCTGCTGCTTCAAGCCCCCTCCTCCACCTCACCTGCTTTCCTCCTCTCTTTTAAAGAGGCGGAGCTTTTATTGTCTTTATTGTGTTTGATTAAAGGCAGAAACAGTAATTTAAACTTCCTGAGTGAGTAACTAAGGACTCAACCAAAACTGTCCTTCCTGCCAAAGGAATTTGAAAATTATTGCTGCTTAAAACTGTGAAGTATTCACACCGGTTTTCGTGCCAACTTCGTCAGGAACATTTTGTTTATCACGAATGAGGTTGATCAGGGGAATAATAAAGTTCTTCCTCAACCCTAAGCTACCTCTGAACTGACAGTGAAGAAAATAAGCTAATGGTACCTAGCCAGCTAGCTAGCAAGGGTAAAGCTAGCCAGGTAGCAGCTAGCTGCTGTTTTTTCTCCACCCTAAGCCACATCTGGGCTTGGCTGGGTTTAGTTTGTAATATCTGGATTCTGCCTCAGATTTGAGGTCCAGCCATTTGTTTGAAGTCAAACCTGAAACACCTTCACCATATCAATAATTTTTTCCTCCAGCAACAGTCACTCCTTCCCTTCAGAGATCTGGAACAAAACGGCAGCGCATGACGCCTCCATCGAGCGCTGCTGCCACCGCCCACACAACCAATGACCGACCTCTGACTGCGGGGCATTCTCAGTCAGCCCCGCTTCTCAGCAGCTAAGCAGCGGTGTTCCACAGAGATGTGTTTCGGATCACTTCAACTCACCGTTTGTTGCGATTAAACCTAACGCAGCGTTTCCATCAGACCTCAGTTCTTAAAAGTTTTAGTTAAACCAATTAACTAGTTCTGTCTGATTGTTTCATCTCTGGTGTTTCTAATCTTTGTGAATCCAAACAGCTTCAGTCTGGAACTGAAATCTCATTTTAAATCATCCGACACCTTTAGCTCCGTTACTTTCACTGATTTATTCTCCTGTTTCTACACTTTTGTTCATAATTTCTTTAATTTAGTCGTTTCATGTTTGGACAATTATCCTCTTTCTGGAAGGATTTTTTCTCTTTTTTTTTTTCTTCCTTTTTTTTTACTTTGGGACTTTTGTTAGCATATGTAACCATGGCAACAAGGTGTTTTGTTTTTGCAACCAAGAGCAGAGAGAGACAGCAGAGAGAGAGGTTCAAACCATCTCTTCTTTCTTTCATATGGCACAATGGACATATCCCTTACTCCAACATCTGCCTAACCACTTGGCCAGAGATTCAAAGACAAGTAGCAAAAGCAAAGGAGGTGGATTAGCAGCTGATGATCATCCAGGACGTGTTACTTAGGAATATGTCAGGATACTACCATACTGCAACGTTCTTCAGTCAGAGGCTTCTTCAGATTCGTTGTGAGACTGACAGCTACAGGAAACCTAAGAATTGAATTGAACTTCTAACTTCAAAGTTCAACTGAAACTTGTAGGTGGAGTTTCGATTTCGAAGGCGGCATTTGTTCTCCACCAAGATATTTTATAGCAGAGAATAAAAAGTGCTGAGTGTCACAGAAAGTGAAAGGCGGTGTGATGAATGTAAATTGACCTCTGACCTGCTCGGTGAGGTCGTCCGTGGCTCCGCCCCCTTTTGGGTTCCTGCAGAGAGGAGAACGAAAGCTGGACTGATACTCTGTCAACATCCTGCCAGACACACAGGAACGGTTCCAACGTCATTTCACTGGCCTGACAGAGAGGCGGGAAACACTCAGCCTGGAACTCACCTGTGTCTCCTCCGCACCTGAGCGGGCGGGAGGGCCGTCGTCAGGGGCAACCGGGACCCACCGTCGCCCTGAGCGGTTTCCTGTTTGACAGGAAGTTCATTACTCTGTCCATCCAAACTTTTCCTTCGGTGAGTCTGCAGAAGGTTGGCAAGATCAGTTAGCAGGTCAAAGGTCAAAGAGCAGAGCTGAGCAGAGCGGCTTCAAAAAAAAAAGAATGAACATTTGATCTTTCATCTTGATTTCTTTTCTAAAAAAGAAATTACAAATGAGAAGTTTTCTAATAAAAATTTAATCTTAAAGAACCAAAAATTAAATTAGATAAGATCAAGAAGATTTCTCTCCTACAGTCTGCATAGTGTGTGTGTGTGTGTGTGTGTGTGTGTGTGTGTGTATGTGTGTGTGTGTGTGTGTGTGTGTGTGTGTGTGTGTGTGTGTGTGCGTGTGTTATCTACCCTGTATGTGTGAAACACCGGATGTCCCAGATTTCTCCGAAGGCGCAGACCGGAAGGCGGGGCCAGACCGAGGAAGCTCCGGCGGTACTCTGTTTCCATGGGAACGGGGTTCTTCTTAAAGGGCGGGATGGACCTACTGCTGGAGTGCAACACCTGCGAGATGGGGTCAAAGGTCAGCAACTAAACATCCACTGAGAAAAACTCCAAAGAGCTGCGATCTAATCGGTTTGGATGAGGCCGCCATCTGGTGGACAAACAGGAGAATTACAGTTATCGTTCACTGGTAATTAAACTATCAGTTTTTTCTTCTGTTCATTTATTAATGTTTTGTTTTTTTTAACCCAGAATGCAATTTTAAAATGACTAACTTGTGTAATAAATTACACAATTTATAAAATTTAAATTACAACTTTATTTCATTTAGTTAGTAACAATCACATCTTCTGCCTTAATAAAAAACAATTATTTACTGGATGTGTTTAGGCATGTTTGTCTGATCAGTTTGATTAATTTTGGTGAAAAATAATTTTTTAAAAATGTCAGATTTTACAAACGCTGCCCCCTGGTGAGAAAGTTGAGGTAAAACATTTGTTGCTTTTTTTATCTTCAAAATCTGAATGAGATAAAAAGCTCCAGGAAACAGTGGGTGGCAAAAATGGTGACAGAATATAATGGTTATTATTATGCAACAGTCTGATAAGGTGATAAATCATTCAATTACCAATAAAAAATGTTATTATCTATATTACTGACTAATATAACACAGTTTCTGTGGTCACATTAAGAAATGTGTCTGAAGAGACTGAAGTTGCTTTGCTACCTCATCATGATACCTAAACTGAATTAATCTGATTAAAATCTGAATTGTGCTTTTAAATACACAGAAAAACTTTCTGTGATGCAATAAAAGCAAATTAAAACCTCCTGAATTCAGTCAAAATTTCTGTTTTAAATTTAATATTTCATTATTATATGTTTTATATCCAGATTCAGTTAGCTGTATTTTGTTGGACATTATTTTACATTATATCACAATTATTTTGATATTTGTATTTCTGTGTTTACTGTTTATAGTTTAAATTTCTAGTTTTACTAAACCGCATTCTGTCGTAGTTTGACTTTATTTTATTATGAATATCACTAGGATTCATTTCTGATTTATCAAAGGAAAAAGAAACAAAATAACCACCGAAGGAAACAAATCGACGAACGGAGCGGCGTCAGGTTTTAGCGGTTGGAGGATTTTTCTTTTGTCTGTCATTTCTCCTGTTAGCGCTATGCTAACGGCGATTAGCATTCACGCCTCCCCAAGCGAACGGCGTTCAAGCTTTCTGATGGAAAACAGGAAGTTGTCATACTTGGACGTCTTTCTCACCTGCTCTGCTGTCAGTAATGGCGATGCTGCAGGCACAGGCTTCTTCCAGCCAAACTGCCTGTGGTACTCTGACCTCTGACCCCACGTCTTGTCGACCTGCAACACAAACCGGTCACATCCTGCTGCTTCTGGTTCAGCGTTCCAGATGGTCTCACCTGGCGTCCCGGCTGCTGCTCGGGTTCTGCAGGTCCGCCAGGCTCAAAGGGGCGGAGCTTCACTGAGGACACAGAGCAGATGTGAGACCAGCGACCATCTGGGACGACAGAACCTCAAAGTGCTGCACATTTACCGGATTTTCCATCAGCTACTGGACTGGATCCAGGTTCTGGTTCCGATCCAGAAACATTTGGTGGTTTGGAAACTGGAGAATCTGTAATTTAAGGCAAAATCATGGTGATCAAGTGAAACAGGATCATCCAGATTATTAAAATCCTGGAATTTGGAAAGTTCTTGGTTTTCAAACTGTAGTTTTGTAATAAAATCTAATCTAACATTTTAATAAAAGCTTTTTCAAGATTTCTAAGAGGCTTTGCAAGAGAAAAAAAACAATCTCTTCTAGAAAATTGAAGAGATTATTTCCAAAATTTTGAGAATTTTGTTTTTTTTCCCTTTTACTCTTTTTTATGCTTTCATGATTTTTAAGAGGAAGTGGTTAAAAACAAAAACCCCAGTAAAATAATTTCACCCAGACTGAAATGACCTCTCATGTTCCCCTGCAGACTCTCACCTTTCCTGCCAGTAGAGGGCGTTGCTCTGCCAACTGGATCTGCTGGAGGACCAGGCAGAAAGTTACCGGACTCGGCTGGACCGGGTCTCTTCAGTCGTTGGAGACCCGCAGGTCTGCTGATCCCTGCAGACACAAACACAGCAGGGAGCTGCTGATTCTTAAAATATCTCCACTTGTTGTTTTCTAGATAATTTTTTTGTTTGTTTTTTAGATAAAACCATTGTAAGAAGTTCTTACGGTTCTGATCAGGGCGGAGTCCGGCCAGCGGGCGGCAGCGCTGGGGCGACACGCTTCTGGAGCGAGGGACACCGTAGCTCTTCTGCTACTCACTCTGAAACAAACAGTTTAGCTCTGAACTATAATAAAATAAAAATGACCAACATCTCAGACCAAAGACAAGCAAATACATCAAAGGAATTTAGTTTCTCTAAAGTTCAAATAATAAAATAAATTAACTGTCCTGGATTATTCTATCTGTTGGTGAAAAAGCTCTGCTAATCGAGCTCCTTTGCTTTTGCAATTGATTGTGTACTTATGTGGTTGTCCTTATTTCCATACTGGAGGGAAATGACTAATCATAAATTATGTTTAAGAAATAAGTAATGATAGCAGCTATGTTACACACTTAGTGCAGTCTTGAAATGAAGTATGTGGTGCTGACCTGTTTGTACTTATGTAATTTCCCTTTGGGATTAATTCAAATTCAAAAATGTCTGAATTTGAAAGGGGGGCGAAATAAAAATCCGCCTCGGGCCCCAGAAAGGCTCGGACCGGCCCTGCTTGGGCTGCTAGACTACAAACTAAAACTGGCGACCTTTGAGCCTGTAAAAATCTGTTCAGATTAAAATAAAAAATCAACATTTAGCTTTCCAAATGGGTCTAGATGGGTAAAAAAAAAAAATGTAAACAGTCAGAGGAAATCCAAACCTGATAAATTGGATTATCAAATTATCAGATTAAAACCGTATTGATCCCGTTTCTGCTGAAACGACGCTTCACGAAAACCCAAACTTAATACAATGCATTTATTATTCCACAGCGATGTTTGATGTGATTCCCAGCAGTTTTTAATCGTGATTAGCAGCAGCTACACAGCTAGCATCACTGTCTGTTTCACCTGTTGTTTACCTTGAAGCGGACCGTCATGGCGCTCCTGCTTGTTGAGGGAACACCGGGAAAGTCGCTTCCCGGAAACAAAACCCCAAACTGGGCGTCCTAACGGGCTCTGTTAGTTCGGTTTACCGCTGATTCAGCCGGAGCTGCGAGCTAGCTTCAAGCTTCAAGCGTCAAGCTACAGGTGTTGAGCCGCGCTGAGTCGCTTCGCTGCCATTTGCGCCTCTACACCTGGAGTTACGGCCGCGGTTGATAACATGGTGCATTCAAGTTAAATCGTACATTAGAAAATCTATACTGAAATGACTCTAAAACGAATAAATGTATTTTATTATCAAATAATTTATGTATATAAAAAGACAGCTATAATTATTTTTCAAATGCTCCTTGTTGTTAAACAATTATTGTTTCATTATACTTTTCAAATATTTTAAATTGTGAATTGTAAAGAAATTACTGAAGATTTTTTTCGTGGCCAGATTTAATTTTTCATTTTTGTTATGACCATCGTAGAAAAATAAATTTACCAAAAAACTCAGAAATTTCGAGATTAATCTGAAACATTCTGTTAAAAAAATCCTTAGTTTCAAATGTTTGACTTTTGAAATTCAGATTACCTTTCTGAGTTTTTCCTATCAAAATTTTTACTTTTCCTGTGTAGAAATGTTTTTATTTTTTCTGTGATGATTCTCAAAATCCTAGAGTTTTTTTTGGCTTTTTGTACTCTATAACGACTAAATTACACCGTCATAACCCTTTAATAAACACTTACAATAAAATCAAATTACGTTATTAATGATGTTTTGAATGTAGGTTCCTGTTAATATAGATATTCCAATGTACGAGATGTACTTGAACGCACCGTGAGGTCATCACTGTTAACCGTAAAGGACGGTGTAGAAGAGCAGTCGGGCAGACCGGAAGGGAAATCGCATCCCTACTGTGGAACTCCTCCCGACGCAACACTGGCGTTGCCATGGCAGCGAGGCTTTACGCAACTCGTTCTTTTTTTTTTTTTTTGTTTTCATCCAATCAAATTTCAGGACAAAACGTAAACGTAACTCCTCATTGACTCTGAGGAGTTAAATACAGATTTTTATTTTTAAAAACTTTGGGAAACTATGCATCCTTTTTCACCTAACTATGTATTATTTTCTCAACTTGTTCCCAATAAAAATCAGTTTATAGGATAAAACGTTTAAATATCAATAAGAGGGAATAACTGACCAACACGTGTTTCTGTTACAAAATTGCACCAGTTTTATTCATTTAAGGCTTCTTAGTTTTGTTTTGTTTTTACATTTGGCTTCGCCCCCCCCCTCCACTCTGCTGCCTCTCTGCTGCTGCGGGTTTCTGGAATGAAGAAACCAGTTCAGATGACCTCCATACCAGCTCTAGCCTGGCTGTTCACTGGCTGAACTGGTTTCTTTTACATTTCACTGGTCACTGTGCCATACAGTGTAAAAAAAAAAAAAGATTTCCACTTTGCATTTAGCTGCAGTTGCAATCGTCACTTCAGCGTAACGTGAGCGTTTTAGGGGATTCCAACAATTTAAACGTATAAAATGGTTCATAAAACACTGTAATGTGGGTGTAAGCAGATAAATGGACAGGAGAAGTTTATTATTGCACACCATTTGAACTTTTGTTACATTTCCTTTGAAAGCATCACACAAACATATCTGCTTATAGCTACATCACAAAGTTTTATTCCATTTATTACATTTTTTTACAAACCCCACAAATGAAAAATGCTAATTATTAGTACAACCACTACTGTTAAGGCCTCAATATTCTTTAAAACAAAGAGATTTCCAAACAGACATCCAGAATCTGAGTTTGGCAAATGACGAAAGCCCCTGCAGCCCGACGTTTGGAGGCCGGAAAGGTCCGCCTGCAGCCACGGCTCCCACAGAACACACCAACTAACTGAAACAGCCGAGGAAATCACTGTAAAAGTAGCTGCAAAGAGGTAAAAGGACATTCATAGGCATTTATAAAACACATTCTTAGAAAGCTGGGGAAATTAAATTACCAAGCACTGAAAAAACGAGACATTAATGCGTTAGATTCTGTTAAAGCACGCTGTCGCCCCCTGCAGGCAGAAACATAGCAGTCCGATCACCACGGCTGCAAACAGACCCTCCGCCTCCTCTGACTGGCATGCAAACCGTCACAGCACCTCCTGGAGGTCAGACCGAGTACTTACTGAACATCAACATGCTACATGACTGAACGTACTGGAGGAGAAGCAGAATACTGGCAGCAGTACCGCGCCGTGTACCACAGTACAACACCGCAGCAGAACTCACAGAGGTCCGACGTACTGGTTCTGTAACGCCACCACGCTCATTAAAAACAAAAATAATCTGCTGTTCACCGACTTTGTGCAGCTCCACAGGCCAAATCCTCACCTGGGGAATGAATTTTAAACCCAAACATTTTTTCTGTTTTCTGTAACTCCATCTTAGCTATTCTTCCCAAATAAATATTCTGGACCAGTGTGAGTCTGCTGTCTGAAGGCAACATGTTCGCCCACCACAGCAGGTTCTGACTGAGCTCACTGTGCTGCTAACACGTTCGCTAACTCACTAGCTTCGCCTTTTCGTCAAAGTTTTCTCTTCCTCAACTGATATTTATCCACAAGTTTACAGCAACGTACAAATATTTATCACTTCACAAAAAGAAAAGCTTTAGAAAATAAGCACAGAACGGTTGCAAATGCTAACTTACTAGCAACTAATTTTAGAATTAGCTTCAGCGACAGGCACTTCACGCTAACAGCAAAAGCTGACTTAAAACTAATAGTTTCATTGGTAGTATATACTTTTACCTATAACCTACCTACAAGAGCCTAAAGTTAATTAAAGCTAGTATTAGCATTAATGCTAACATTAGCGATTAGCTTTAAGTGGCAGTAGCTAGTAACTTTAGCAACTAGAGCTTAAAAGTTACGTAGCTTCAAGAGCTGAAAGATAATGTTGCATTAATTTAGCTAAAGGCAGCTCTAACGTTTCAGGCTAGCCATGTAGCATTTCATTTTGTTTTATTTTATGAAGCTAATACCTCCCAAATAGTGGAGCAATAGTGTTTATAGTGATTAATTATTTTATATATTATAATTATTCTTTAATTTATCGTATACTGAAGTAGAAGAAAGCTGTTAGCATACCTTCTAGCTAAATCAATTATTTCTTTGGAATAATGCTACAGCTAAAATGCCATCAAAAGCAAAAAATCTGAATTCACCAACAAACCTTCCATAATTCACACATTTTCCTATTTCTCTTCTCAGTTTCCCAATAAATCTGAATCCAGAAGAACCATAAGTCACAGCTGATCTGCTTTAATAAATTTACATTTATAAATTGATTATTTTATTGATAGTGACGCGTGTCCTGTGTGGAACAACATGAACATGATTCACTCAGTTTTATTGAAACCTGGATTTTAAACTGCTGCATCATCACATGATAAAGCTTTTAGTTCTGAACTGAACCGGTTTGAACTTTAGCAACACAGTGAGCTGACCTATGACCTGCTGCACACCGTTTGCCCCGCCCACCCAGAAATTAAAACTAAAAAACATCAACTGACTTTAGATATTTTTTCTTTTTCTTTTTACACAGAATTATAATAATAAGCACTGCTATAATAATAATAATAATAATAACCACTATAAGGATCCACAGGTTTAACCAGAGCAGTACACACAGACAGCCGTCACCGTGGCAACCGCAGTGCCAAGATGGCTGACGGTCAAGCTGCATGCGGTTGAATTAGAAAAAAAATGCTGGAAAAGAAAAAGTGAAAGAAAAAGAAAAAATAAGAAACAAAAAAAATGAAAATAAAAAGTTGGAGGCGGCTCCCCCAGCCCGGAGCACAGCCTCAGCAGAGAGCATGATGGGAACTGGAGTTTTAATCTGAGAAGTTGTTTGGGAAAGCCCGCCCTCCTCCATCACTGTCATCATCATCGGATGTTTTTCAGGGATTTTTCTATGTTTCCAAGGCAACAGTCTCCGCTGAGGGAATGGGACGTGGTCGTCACGGTAACAGAGGGTTTAGCGGTGGCTGATATCGATGATGTTGTGGTTGTGTTAAAGGGGCGTGGCCAGCTGGAAGATGCTCTGTGATTGGTTGGCTTCAAGGTTGTCGGTCAAGTCGGAACTAAAAGACAGAAAAAGATCCAGAATGTAAACAGGAAGTGACGGATGAAGAGTTTTCAACATTTATATATCGAATTAATGTTAATATTACGAATCTTTGGGCATTAACACAAGAACAGCCACCAGAGGGCGCCTGAGAGCAGCTGTAAAAATGACAAATATTTGACTAAAATGTGACTTTTTCCTTTTTAAAGAGTTTTAAATTAAAGGGTTGAAACTATTCGTTTAGTAATTGATTAATTTGATTTAAAAAATAATTTATGTGACCACATATGCCTTTGTAATGCAGTATTAGAAACCCATTAAAAGACACAAATAAACAATTTATTGCCTAAAATGCAGCAACGTTTTATTCCTTCAGTGAATTTGAGCCATTTGAAAATGAAACTTCAGGAGTTTTGAGTAAAACATATTTGCAGATAAAGTTTTTTATTCTGTATATATACAATCTTTGTACTGCTCTGATTGTTTTTTGTTGCCTTTTTTTGAGGCTGTAAGCTCCAGTGAATGTTTAATTAATTAGTTGATTATTTGAACAATTGACTAATTGTGACCAATACAAATTAATCGTTTCTGAAATAAATATAAAATCAAATAACTTCCATTGTTAAAAGGCCAACAAAGTTCACAAAAATGATTCTGAATAGGGTAGAAATGTTTATTAAAAATATTTAATTATAGGAACCAACAACAATTTTAGCTGAAATTTGCAAGTACAGTTAAATATTACATATTTAATGTCCAAATATTTTAAACCAGGCAGAAACAATCTCCTAGGCTTTGTCTTTGTTTATTGTTTTTGCCATTTTAATTCAATTATCCTGTAAACGAGGAGCTGCGAAGTTTAAACCATGGGGGGTTTTAACTAGGACATTTAGAAAATTGAAGACGCTGAGAGGCAAATCGACTTCCTGCCGGGTTAATAATGAAAATGGCTTTTTCCCCGTTTACTGGCTCTACAAGCTGTTTGTTCTGAAACATTTTGACGTGGAAAAGCGATTCGGACTCACCTGTCATTAGAGAAGTTGGCAGACGGGCTTTTTGCGAGTATTTCCTGGAACGGGAGTCTTCCTGTTGATCTGCCGGACGAGATCGTAGAAGATCTGCGAAAACAAACGTGGCGTCGTCGGTTTGTGGAGGGCGAAGGCGTCGTTTGCTTCGTGGTTCCGGTGCGCTCACCTCGTTGACGTTTATCTTGCTCTTGGCCGACGTTTCCAGGAAGGCGCAGGAGTTCCACTGGCGGGCGAGGCCGACGCCCGACTCTTTGGCCACGACGCGCTCCACCTCCAGGTCGCATTTGTTCCCCACCAGGATCATGGGAACCTGCGGCGTCGCAGCATAACCGCTTAAATCACCTTATTTTTAACAACCTCATCCTGACCTTTTCCTTTTGGTTTCAAATAATCTGACTAAATGGAATATAGACAGTAAATGTAACATTTAAAATTCAAATTTAAATGTTTTAATCAAAGACTCTCCATGTTAATTATCCCAAACAAAATCCTTTAAATCATTTACAGGTGAAAGGAAACAGGAAGAGGGAAAACTGTGACCAGCAGGGGGCAGCACAGCGAAAGGTCAGTCATTTTTAACGTCTTTTCTTTCACATCTAACCTTTAAAACTGGTTTTTACACAGAGTTTAATAATTAAAGCTCCATAATTCAGACTTTTAAGACTGAAATTAGATTTTGTTTCTCGCCATCTTTCCTAAATCTTCCATTAATTATTTATGAATGGGTTATAATTTGACATTTGTAGCCGAAGCTTTAAATATTTCACAGGAAGTAGTTTTGTTTTTTTATTTTGAGGAATACTTTAGTACTTCCTGACAGCTGAATATTTATGACCATCCTGGTTTGTGGACTCGTGTGTGTGTGTGTGTGTGTGTGTGTGTGTGTGTGTGTGTGTGTGTGTGTGTGTGTGTGTGTGTCGTACGTCCTCGGTGTCCTTCACTCTCAGGATCTGCTCTCTCAGGTCCTGCAGGTCGTTGAAGGTCGACTGAGCAGTGATGGAGTAAACCAGAGCGAAGCCCTGGCCGTTCTTCATGTACAGGTCCCTCATGGCCGTGAACTGCTCCTGTGGAAACACCGGCGGAGGTGAGGAGACGCTCAAACGCACGGCTGACCTCTGACCTCTGACAGGCTCTTACTGTTCCAGCCGTGTCCAGGATCTCCAGCATGCACTGCTGCCCGTCCACCTCCACTTGCTGCAGGGACAGGAAGTCAAAACTCAACAATATTCTACGACTTTTTACATAAACTCACTCACTACGTTCCTTAAAACCTAATTTTCTTTTTACAGTTGATTATTTTCTTAAAAATCTATGAATTAAAATATGTTTAGCTTAACATAATAAAACAAAGAAAATCCAAATGCAAAAACAAGGGTATATATATATATATATATATATATATATATATATATATATATATATATATATAAATTAATTATTCAGAAATGTGAAAATATAATAAATCAATAGAATTCATTAATAAATAACATAAAGTGATTAATTTAATACATATTAATATAAAAAATAATTATAACTACGATATTAAAATATAAATGATTAAAAGTGATAACTGAAAGATATTTTATTCCTAAATACAATACATTAATAAAACAAATTAAGCCATGCATCGGTCATGTAATATAGAAAATACATTATAATAATGAACAAATCAATAAAAAAATAAAAAATTATGAATCAGAAAATTCTAAATTAAAGGACTGAATAAATCTAGAACCAATTAAAATAATTAATTTAAAAAATTTTTAAATGTTACTCCAGTTTAGAAATAAAATGTTACTAAAAGTACAAATACAATATATAAACAAATATATAAAAACATAAAAATAAAACTATTGAAAATAAATAAATAAACTAAGTATTGATCAAAAATAGTAAAGAATTAGAAATATGATTAAAAAAATGTGTAAACAGTAATAAATTTATTCTTAATTAAAATAAATGAACTATTTCAAATTCAGATATTTAGTATTTAAATTTTGTTTAGTCTCTGGTTTTCACACGTTGATTAAATAATTAATAAGGTGACTTTTCTACATCTAATGTTCCTGGATTGGAGAGGCGTCCGCCTCAGGACATCCCATAATATCGGTTTCTGCTCTCAGCCAATCAGAAACGCTCCGGCGCTCCTACCTTCCTGTACGAGTCTTCTATCGTCGGGTCGTATTTCTCCACAAAGATTCCCTGAACAAACTGGACCGTCTGCAGGGAGGAAGAGGAGGAGATGAAGAGCAGCTTCACCAGGACGGAAACCAGTTTTACTGATTTCTAAATGTTTACATTTTCCAGGTCTGGTTAACAATTAGTTCTTTTATTAAAACATGAAATCTGAATTTCTAAACAAGAAAATGCTTTTTATGTCATTTAGACCATTTACTCTTCAATCTTTGTCAACTGAAAATAATTTAAGTAAATAATAAATCAGAAGCTTTTACTGGGTTAAAACCCATCATTTCTAGGATGAATTTGGTTTTTGGAAAATTGGGATTTTTTTTTTTTTATCACCAAAGCGATGGTGATTAAAAGGGCGGCCATCTTGTTTTACAGCTTCCATTTATTTACACGTCAACTCTCCCATGGAGTATTAAAGCTAGGATAATAATTTACTATTATTGTCATAATAAAAACAAACTAATTACATCAGGATAATAAAATCCTAATTTTACAGGAATTGCAACATTAAAATAAAATTAGATTTGTTGAGCATCTTGTGAAGTTATACTTTGGTATAAGTTTAACAAAAATATTTAATACTCAATACAATAATCTTTCTTTCAACACATTAGCATAAAAGTATCAGTGGTATCAGGACAGAGTTGGTCATGTCAGATTTTTACTTTTCTCTCGTTAAAACAAAGTTTCTGTGGTAATTTCATTATTGTCTAATATTATGACTATTTTCTGTAATTTAACAGAAATTCTTGTAGAAGGTGAAAAAGACAAGAAGCAAAAACAAGTAGTAAAATTTGAAAATTTTTATTTTTAAGCCACATTACCCAATTTTTATTTTACTCAGGTGTTCATAACAATGTTTTGACATTTGTTACGGACATTTAAAAGGTGAAATGTTGATTTAAATGTGTGTTTTGGTTTGCAGGACTTACCAGCGCTGACTTCCCGACGCCTCCTGATCCTAAAACAACCAGTTTATATTCACGCATCCTGACTGTCTGTCTGCTGGGCGAGCGAGTGACAGAGAGAGAGAGAGAGAGAGAGGACTGTTAGAGCGGCCAATCAGAGCGCAGCTCACACCACCTGCAGCTAAGCCCTCAGGTAAACTCAGGACAGATCAGCTTCAGGTCATGTGATCACACAGCTGGCGGAATTCTCCCCTTCCTGGTTACGGTTGCTATGCGGCAGGCTTGTGAGGCGCCAGCGTCGTCACGGCAACGCAGGCAGAACTTTAGAGTCAAACAGACGAAAAGTTTTAATGTAGTTTAAAATGTTTTGAACCCTTTATATGCTTTTGTTTAATAAGAACAACTAAATCTGGACTATTCTTTTAAAAAACTCTGAATCCATAAACATGAAATAAATATGTAATATTTTTAAAAATGTTAAAATTAAAATGAACAGTTTCTGATTCTTGATAGTTTCACTGTAAACTTTAAACCAAAAGCGTCTAATTTCTTTCAATTAAAAACTAAATCTATTTAACATTCTGTAACATTTATTTATTTCAATTTTGATGCTAATAGTTGAATTAGAGGATTTATATTTACTAAAGTAACATTTTAAAGAGCTTGTTGTGTAGGATATTTAATCTTTTCTCAGAGCTGAGGTCGGCTGTTAACAACTCAACTTTAAATACTTAAAAAATATATTTTTAGCATTTTTACAGGTAATTTATAAAGATTTTAAGCTTGTAAATGGTGTATGCATAAGTAAATCTGTTATTAAAACAATGTCTTTCCAACATTAATAACTACAACAGTAGTTATTAATGTTTAATAACTATTTTATTAAACATTAATAAAATAATGTTTTAACTGTTTAACAGAAGATATGAGGAAGATTAACAACAGGAGGAGGAGATTCACTGAAAACATGCAGTGCAGATCATTCTGACAGCCCATAATACTCTGGTTGAATTTTATTTGGCAGAATTTAGACAGAAAGTTCAGAAAAGATGCAGGATCCGAGAGGAACTGATCACCTGGCATTAATACCGTCTTTATTTCTGCTGCTTTTGAAAATAAATGTAAAAATAAACTGAAAACAAACTGAGCACCTGTCGCCTTTTAAGTGCTCAGCTTTAAACGATCTTAGATCTAAAATAAGAAACGGCCACCGCGTCCTCACAAGCACAGGCAAACTCTCACAATCAGCTAACGAGGGCCGCTGAGGTTGCCATGGCGATGAGGTAACCATGTCTACAGCAGTAAAACAGAGATTTCATCCCAAACATCTAAGGGACAAACCGATCAAAAGAAGAAGAAAAATCTGATTTTCTCTTATTACAAATAAACTCAGAAAGCCGCCATTTCCTCTCATTTTCTATACATTTAGCAGTAATTTTCACCGTGAAATTAACTCTGAACTTTGACTAGACCACTTCTAAACTTCAATCTAACTCTTGTAAGGTTATTTTAAAAACACAACAGAGTCCAGCTGTGAAACGATGCGTAGCCGTTTGCTACTCATATCTTCATCTAGTCCCCTAGCAACAGTAACCAGGCAACCGTTCGAAAACATTCTCAAAAAAACTCCTGCACTGTTGCATAGCAACAACATCCCGTTTCAACCGTGTTTGAGTTGCTCTAATGTTTAAATTCATTACCAGCTGAAAATCAGAGAAAAACAGCCGATTTAAAATGTTTTTATGTCTTTAAAGGTCGATATTAGTGGATAAAGTGACACCTAGTGGTGCGAAGGCTGAACTGCAATCTTCTCCACTGTTACAAAGTTAAACTTTGGAGATTTAATCTGGATTTTTAATCTAGAAACCAGATTTTCCAAACCCTAAAATGAGAGCAATTTGTAAAAGTTTGAAAATGTTGAATTAAAACAAAAAATTTCAATAATTGTAATAAAAAAACCAACCAAAACTGCATAAAATATATTTACATTTAAAATAAAAACCTTCTTTGTCTTTCAATATGTTTTAGCTTCACCAGGTTTAAATTCTATCATTTTCACCAATAAAATATTTATTTTCTTACTTACATCGTTTATTTGGATCCTTTAATTGATTTCTGATGTTGTACTCAGCAGAAAATGCCAATTTATACCCGATTAATCATCAAAAGAATTGTTAGTTGCATTTCTAGAGTTATTCCTGCGTTTCTGGCTGCAACATTTTCCCAACGAACGAAGCAGGAACCGATTTTAATCCTGGTTTGTTCCTGAAGATGTTTCTTTGTGGAAACGTTCGTAAGGAAAAACAAAATCATTAAAATGACAAAAGACGGAAAGCAGTCAGCAGATTTCGCCATGTGCCGAGCGCTACAGGAATCTCAGCGCACAAGCCCGAACGAGACATCCATGTCTCTGAGTTTCAACGTTCGGACTGCGCCTGAATGCATCAGCAGAGGCAGATTTTATTGCCTCCGGCTCTGTAAAAAGGGCTTCTTTCTCGATGACGCGCCGCACGCCGAAGCTACAAGCCTTGACGAGTCAGGACTCAGGAATCTGAAGTTTCCCTGAAGATCACCAGTAAAACACGAAAGCCTGAACATGTCACAGCAGGAGGCGAGTTAAAGATCAGAGATAAGCTTCCAAACGCCTCATTTTACCGTCAGATAACAATAAACTCAACAGGAAGCTTAAATGAGGCGCTATGTTGACTTTTACTGCTATTTAAATTATGATTAAAATCCAATCAAAAGCCTAAATTAAGTTTTCAGTCGATTCCGAAACACCAGCTGCTGTAACTCATCATACGTTTGAATATAAATGTTTAATTTATGCAATTTTCTCCCAAAAATATAGATGGAAGAAGAAGAAATTACAGCGATAAATTGAAAGAAAAGCAAATATTTACACAGGTAAATATGTAAACAGGTTTTTGTTTTAGATTAGCACCAATAGAAATTACATTTTATTTTCATTTAGGTTTAATAAAAAGGCTAAAAAATGAAGTAATGATTTAAATTTAGTTTAAAAAACCCATATAGAGACTGAATATCAGAATCATTCAGTTTTCCCTCAACGTAATGAAATATCGGATTTTCCTTTTAAGTCATCAAAACTGAGAATTTCCACCATTTTTAACCGAAAATCAAACAGCAGCAGAACTTTGAGTTTAATAACATAGTAAATTATATAATAAATATAATCCAGATGAGGATAATCCTGTAATTTCTTTGTGAAAAATAAATCCATCAGATTTCTCTTCACAAATTAACATTTTTTACTTTTCTTTGCTCCACAAACAACTGCAGTGTCAGAAAAACGATCAATTTTAAATCTCTAAAAGCTGAAAAACAATTAAATAAGTTGATTAAAGAATGACTGACTCATCAGTTATATATTTAAAGATTTGGGTTATTCCTGCTGGAGATTGTATCAAAATATCTCTAACAAAACCAAAACTGCTGAGATCTGAAGAAGATGTCTGTTCATTTCTGCATTCAGGTGTTAAAACAGTTTTTTAAAAAGATCAATTATTTTAATCCAGTGTGATCAGTAATATTATCTCAGTGCCAGAAGGATAAAACAGATAAAACAGCAGCTGAAACGTGACATTTAATGGTTCTCTATTAAACCTGGTTTAATAGAGAACCATGCAAGTTATTTATTCTCGCTATAAATAACTTTTTAAAACGGTTTGGTTCCACTTTGTGTGATAATCAGCCAAATGTGTCAAGATCTTATATTTCTGTTTGATTTCTGGGTCATTTGAAGCAAACATGGATCGTATATCAGCCTGTAAAGTGTTTGAGTTGTAATTAAAGCAACAGAAAACCAATTTGTCCAGTCAGACTTGGACTGGCGGAAACTGTTCAACTTCTGCTTCTCTGCAGCTCAGAAAGTTTAACTTCACTAATTTATCAAATGTTTAGTTTCAAACTGCAGCACAGAAACTGAAAGAACCTCGTTTTCTTGCTCAGCTGTGACAAGTTCATGTTTTTAGTCAACAATTTCCTCTTTATTTTCTATTTTTACCCAACTTTGACATTTGAACTCTGTTCCTGTAGCAAAAACATTTTTATTTTTGCTAAAATAAATAAATAAAAGCTCAGGTAAGATCTTGTAGATAAATTTACATTTTTCTTCAACTTTATCCAGAGCTAAAGTTAATGGCTAATGCATTAAATAAAACACTTTAAAATGCTCGTCTATTTCTGCTGAATCAACTCATTAAACTTAAAATTGTTTTTGTCTCATTTTCAGGACTGAACTGTAGTATTTATTTGTTAAATAACTTTGTCTGAAATGTGATTTTCTAACTGGACAAACTTCATCATGAATGCTTTTGCTTAATGTTTAAAATAAATTCAGGATTTATTGGGATTATTTTCTGTAAATATTATTGAAAGACATAAATTACAGCAGAATTTTGTATTTTTACTCCCTCAGATTTGATTATTTGTAAATTTTATTATCATTTCAGATTAAATTGGATTGAAACTGCTGTTATATCGATATGAAAGGCTCTGAGTTCGTCTGTCGCCTGCATGCCCACACATGTTGGTGCCAGACTTTATTTGTGTTGTTTGTTGGTTCTGACACCAGCATCTGCAGTTTGTTTATATGTGACACAACAGGCCCAGTTGGTGAAAGTGCCGCTGATTAAACAGAACTTTATCAGAACCTATTGTTTTATGTCATCACCATGCAGCTTCATGAGCCAGCCTGCCTTTTTTCCTGTTTCCTGACTGCAGGTTAATCTGCTGGACTGAAGTTGGACCGAACCGCACAGATCCTGAGTCCAGCAGAACTAGGTGGGGCCTGTCAATACTCCTCTGTTTGCTGCTGACATTACAGCAAGCAAGGGAATAAACCCGAGCTTTGTGTGGAAATAACAGACCCAGTGTGAGGCAGACAGGATCCTCTGAACTCCTCCACTCAGTCTCACTTCACTTCCTTTCTTTATCCTCCAGCGGAGCAGCGGGGGTTCCTCCGTGCGGCGGCCGCCCCACAGCGCTCCCTGCCCGGGCTGCGCATGCGGCAGGCCCCGCTCCCCTGGAGAACCTGATGCAAAGTGTAAGCTAGAGCCCCAACATTCTGCTAGCGATCGGATACAGAGTCGGAACCGGGGAGACAACCGCCCTGATGCTTCCCAGCTGCCTAAAATCCGTTAGCTGTCCGTCGGTCTGTCCGCCGGTCGGTCGCTTCCGCAAACCCAGCCCAGCTCGGTTCGCCTCGGCACCGGCCTGTCCACCTCCCTGACCGCTCCTGTCCGTCTAAACCAGCCCTCCTACGACCGGAGGTTAGCCTCCATCCAATAAATGAGGATGAAATCAGAAGAAAGGGGAGAAAAAGGAGGAAATCAGAAGCGACAGTACTTACAGTCATCCACCCGTCCGCTGTGCTGCGCGTCGCTCTCTCTCCCGCTCTCTGTGAAGCTCTCTCGACCAGAGCCGCTCCCTCCTGCCGCTCCTGCGCGCTGACGTCAAGCTGGACTCTGTAAACGTAACAGCTTCCGGAAAAACTTTTCAAAATAAAACCATCAACGAACCAGAACATGTTCCAGGGGGAAAAACATGTCCTCCAAACAACAAAAGTTTGTTTATATAGCACATTCACAACAACGTGCTTCACACCAACAGAGATAGATACAAGATAAAATAAATAAAATTAACTTTGATTGAAAAAAGTGACAATGAAATTAGCAGTAAAATACCAGGAAGATTAATTTTGAGCTTATTTAAATTCAACTGCTTTGAATATTCAATTTGTGATGGACAGGTGATGTGTTCGGAAAGTCATTTAGAAAGGTAAACTTTATATTGAAATTATACAAGAATAGTTTAATTTCAATCAACCGATCAGTAAATTGTATTTTTTGATATAGATAAAAAAAAAAGAAGAAAATCAATAGATTGCTTGGTAGATAAAATACTGGCATTATTAATTCATAGCAATAAAACCCAAACTAAATAGTTTCAACCCAAAAACTTGTATTTTGACTAAATTAATATATATTCATTCATTGGAAACTGAATTAATAAGATCAAATGAAAGTAAAACTGTTTAAAATGTTATATAATCATTTCACTACATCATGTAACAAAAACTGGTTATATTCCAGAAACTTCTGTTGTTTGTACATTTCAGAAATTAGCTTGGATGACAATGTAGGTTTTTTTTTTGTTGGTTTTATAATTTAAAATACATTTATAAAACTAAAACAGGAAATTCTTAGCATCTTGCTTTAAAATGAGCATTAATATAACTTACTTTTATATGTAACAGCAATAGATTCAGTTATTCTGGCCACCTGGGTTTTTATTGTTTTGGTAACTTTTATTTTGAAGGCAGAAAGTCTTATTTCCGGTTTTGCTCTAATTCTGTCATTTAACATCTTTTTTCAATCTTTTACAGCTGCTTCCCGCTTCCTGGAGCATAAATTACTTTTATTCTGTTTCAGTTTAATTTCAAATATTAGACTAACACAACCAATGTTTAAATATCAATTAAATAACACAAAACAGAAATGCTTTTCCTTGTCAAAATACTCTGAAGTCATGGAAAAGATGTTAGTTTAGCCACAAGAAAGCCACTAATCAGTGATGCTGAGTGTATAAAATGGCTTCAGTTTGCAGGAAAGCCTGGTCAAAGGTCATGTGTCCAGATTGACCCTCTTCCACGCTGATCGGCACATCGGGGTGAGAAGAAAGGCTGATACTGTAGCTGCCTGTGGGGTCAACTCTGTGACCTCAGGTTTCTGCAGTTGGTCAGGTTAAAATTCAACAACATTATGAGGTCAGCAGACTACCTGAAAGTGCTAAATGATCTTATTTATTTCATAAATGGATTGTTTCTTCACTGATGACACAGGGATATTCCAAGATGTCAATGCAGGCTCCTTTTTGTCCTGGGAGAGTATTTCCTGCCAGGTCTTACAGGAAGAAAACAATCAAAATAAACACTGGCAAACATTGTTGCTGCTGTGTGAGTTGCATCAGAGTAAACTTTGATGAACCTGAGGATTACACAGTGGAGCAACACCGAATCTACAGCGTAACATAAACAGGTTAATTATGGTAAACAGCAGAAAACTCTGGTTTGGCTTTTCCCAAACTAACAATTGAGGTAAAGCAGAGAAACACCAGAGTTGTTTGCTCTCTTGGTTGCTGGTTCTCCAACTTTATTGCTTCACTGTAACTTTAAAACTTCAAAATGCTGCGTTTTACTCAGAAAAAATATCTAATATTCAGGACCAGCAAGTTCATGGACTGGAGTTCCTCAGGGCCCGACTCTCGGCTCACTTTCATATCCATTGCTTCATGGATGACATAACATTTCAGTCTGATTCTTGTCTTATTTAGTTCAAGTCTTAATTGTGATTCTGATCGTGGATCTTTCACTCAACACATAAGACCATATATGGAAGATAAACTCAATTGAAAATCTGAAATGTTTTGACAGAAGCTGTAATTAAAGCTTATTAACACAAAATAATGCAAACCATCATTTCTCTTAACAGTCACAGCAGTTAAAAATTGTGTTTTATTTAAGTATCTATTCTCTCTCCATTTTGAGATGGTGAGTGGGCAGGAACTGTGAAGTATTTGTCCTTCCTGTTTGCAGTTTGTGTCAAGCTGACAACAAAAAGAACCGAAAATGAGTTGGCGATCTGTGGGTGTCGCAGCGTAGCAGTGATGCTAACGCCGCGACGGCCCCACATGCTTCTCAGTTACTGAAACTGATCTTCAAAAAGCCAGCATATCTGCAGGATGTCCAGCCAGCCGAAGCCCCGCAGGACGAGGCGTTTTCTGCTGTGAAGCCACACCCAAACAGGAAGGAGTCACCGAGAATAGAGCGGTCCTCCACCCAACCAGCTTCCCTTTCACTGACACACACTTCCTCTAAGTCTGTTTGTTTGCTTCATGCAAACTTTGCTCATTTTCACCCAAAACTACAAAAAATAAACAACCTGGACGCAACAAAAGAGGAGATTTCATCTCTTTGCTGTTAAATTGTGACACATGGTCATTTTTATCTTATTTTTTCCCCCAAATGAAATTATTCTGCTCCCTCCCACACAGCTCTCACCTTTTCTACAGGCGGCCCATCAGAGCAGAATAAATTACCCAGCTTCAAAGAGGTAAAATCATCAGCATGTCAATGATCCGGCTCCAGGCTCGCCGATATTCACATGTTGCTAAGAGACCAGATGAATGAGCATCACTGAGTTTGTTTACTCTCTAACGAGTTTCTGCCTCATTTAAGCAGCCAATCAGAGGCGGAAGCAGCCGAACGAGAAGCAAGTCATCTGATGGAAAATGCATCTTCAGGTGAACACTGGCCAGGTAAGAAGCTGAGTTTTATTCACAGGAAATATCTCAAATTAAACTCAGCCCTGAAGTGAACTTTGGCTCCCTCTGCTGTGGAAACAGAGCAGAAACTTTACAGTACGGGTGTCCAGAATAAAAAATAAAAATCACCAAGAAGGTTATTTTTTATCTACTCAACAATAAACTCAGCCTTATCTATTTTAACTAAATAAATTATCAGATTGTTTTCTTTGCAAAACTGTTAGATTTCAGGCTCAATGGAAGAAAACTGGAAACTTCTCAAGAATAAAAAGATGTTCTAGATGTAAACCTCTAAAGTTAGAGGTTTGTTTTAGAGTATTAATGGAGAGATGTGGAGAATGAAGAAAACCAAAAAGCTTGGAAATTATAATTACTTTGTGTATTTTGGGTTCTTAAATTTGACCTTTGAAACTCCAAAATTTAGTTTTCTTCTGAAAAAACAGCCATCAAATATTTTTGTACCGGAATTCCTCAGGGCTCTAATCTCGGCTCACTGTTGCAGTATGTTCATTACTTTGTGGATGACAATGACATATTTCAGTCTAATCCTAGTTTTATTTGTTTAGTATTGTTCTACAGAAAGGAGTATTTTTTAATTTAAAAGTTGTAGTTTTATGCCAAGTAATTCTGGTGGCCGCCATCGGCCCCCTGACCCTAGTTTGAACACCCTTAATTAACAATTGTGTGACCGAACTGTTAATTTCTCAACTTTGTAAAGAGTTTCCAGGATCAGTTTCAGATTTGACTGAATCCTGTTTGTGACTAGCAGTTCAGTGGAAACATCACAAAAACAAAACAAAAACGAAGGAAATGATCTAATTTAGCAGCTCATGCTGACACACGCTGGGATTTCCTCACCACGGTGAAGCAGGATGACTTCCAGTTTCAACATGAAAATATTTCCCAACATCTTCTCCCTCGATGTTCACCTCAGGTCAGAAATAAATCCTGTTTGAAGACATTAGTTTCTCCCTAAAGCAGAATTAGATCGCAGAACTGTTAAAGTTGTACACAACTCAAAATATGCATTTTAAGTTCAATAATTATCTAGAAAACACTTTATAGCCAAGTTTTGAACAATGTTTTAAAATGTAGTCATAAAAATACATTTTCATGAAATACGCATGCAATGTTTTTGGTCAAAACGTTACAAGCTACACGCTTTTTGAATTAATTTTCTATAATAATCAAATCATTTATTGAAGAAAATTTTACTTTGGGTATCAGCAATTTTTACAATGAACCAAAGGCATTTATTTATATTTGCGTTCTTTGCGTTAAGGAAAATAAATTAGCTTCTTAGCACATCAGCTATTAGCACGCCATGTAGCATTGTGGCTACATATTTAGTAACGGATTATTGCCAAACAAAATAAAAACGCCAAATAAGATTTCTTAGGCTCCTATTTTCCTATATGTGATGCAGCCACCAGTGTTTTATTGTGGCTCATTAACGCGAGTTTTTATAGAATCGGATTCAAACACAAATAAAGCAGTCGGAGTACGTAGGCAGGCAGAAATGGACCTTTTTTTATTTTTCTCGGGTGATAAACAACAGTGGATTGTCCTGACCAGACCAAACCGGATTAAACCGGTCCAGGCCAGACTAAAATAAGCGAGACTCAGTAGAACCAAAATCCAACCACAGCTTACCAGACCGAACCGGCCGGAACCGGATCAAGGCAGCTGAACTCCCAGAACAGCCAACAGAAAATCGATGCTTTGTTTTACTCTATGTAACCATGGCAACAGCCAGCGTGGTCCAGTCGGGTCTGGTCAGAAGTAACCTGGTCCGGTCAGAAGTAACCTGGTCCTGTCATCTCTCCTCTTTCTTGCTTCCTTCCCTCCTTGGATTGAAGAAGTCAAGGGCACATCTACTTAATCAGCAGAACAACGGAGAAGCTGATTGGTCCACAAACAGTAAAGCCCCGCCCATCAGTTCTCTCCCCCTCCTATTGGTTACCTATATCATTTGCAAGGATTAGGGCGGGCCTTTCTCCCATTGGTCGCCACAGCCTGAGGCAGAAAAGGCTGTTTCTCGTAAATTTTTCTCCTATTGGTCCATTCAATAACACGCCAACTGTCAGTCACTCAGCAGCGGCCAATCAGGTTACAGTACCTGCAGAACGTTCTGGAATTATGTAGAAAAGAGAAAAGAAAAAAAAACAAAAAAACGATGCACAGGGAGATCAGCCAATCATTTCAACTCATGGGAGGAGCTTCCAAATTTTTTTTTCTAGATTTCATTTTTTCAATCTTTGTATTTTGTCCGTGTGAGGCATCCGTCAGTCTCCGTCCTTTTTTCCAAACGCAAAAATCAGTGCAATGCATCATGGAAACAATCGATCGCTAGGAGAGGGTGTATCACTACAACTTTGTGTGTGTGTGTGTGTGTGTGTAATGTTGGTATGGAAACATGCTGCGGGGTTAGCGCTCCAGCAGCGGGATGGTGCATCGTGTTAATTTGTTCTGTCCGCGTGTTTAGCTGGTGTCCATGGACTCCATGTTGGCGGAGCTGGAGTCTCTCTGGATGGAGTCAAAGATGGCCGCTAGCTCCTGATTGGATGAGATCTGGGACTGGAACTCTGACATCAGCGGCGACTTCTCGGCCTCTGGGATCGTCAGCAGCGCGACGACGGCTCGCATCGCCGACCGCTTCAGCTCGTCCTGCTTCTCAAACTCCTGTTTCACCGAGTTTGCCTTGACCTGCCGAGAGACGCCATTTTTATTCTGCTGGTAGGCGGCGGCTCATCTCATCCAACACACTCCAATTTAATTTACTACACAGACAAATTCAATTTCTGTTAATGTCGCAGACAGCCCAAAACACTTAAATTGACCCGGAAAGTAATTGTTTATTAATGTAGTTAGCTAAAATTCTCCACTGTGAAAGTTCAATAAATAGTCATAAAGAGTTTAATCCATTCCTGTTGAAAATACGCTTAATTATTTTACGCTTAAGTTAAATAAAGTCCAAATCAGGGATGTCCAAAGTGTGGCGCAGGGGCCATTTGTGGCTCTGGAAATTATTATTTGGACCTCTGACTAAAACAGAAAACAACTGATGACCCATTAAACACATATTTTATAAAATGTTGTTTTGTTGTTGAGAAAGTAAAAAAATCAGAGTGAACAAATGTTTGCATTTTTAATTTAATGAATTAAAATTTGCCAGATATCTCTGGTCCAAAACATCTCAACTGAATCAAATCCAAGAATCAATGTGGCATCGACTACAGACAGGATGGAAGAAGCTCAACTTGAGAAGAAACCAGGTGTGTTTGTCGCTGTACCTTTGTGGTGCAGGTGGCTCTCAGCGGCTCCACCAGTCTGTCCAGTCTCTGCAGCACAGCACTGGGACAAAGTGACGACAATCTAGCCAGCATCAGGAAGGTCAGCATCTACCAGAACCAAGGAGAATTTAACCATCATTTTGCTGGAACCATATAAGAAAAAACATCAACCCATTACTCTGGTTAATGAGGGCAAGAATAAAAACGGACTAGGAACCAGTTAAGAACTGAACCCGGACAGGTGTGGTTTCGGGTCGAAACCGACCTTGATGTCGTAGTGGTCCTTCAGCCCGTCCTCTACGTGGTTCAGGAAGGTGAAGATGTCCAGCCGGTCCAAGCAGCTGTCCAGCAGAGTATACATGCACTCGAACGCAGCCTTCCTCAGGTCCAGCCCGTCGTCCACCGTGTGTTTGAAGGGACCCATCTCCACCTGCGCACAGCCAACCCGGGCCACGCCCACCTGCAGGGCCACGCCCACCTGCAGGGCCACGCCCACCTGCAGGGCCACGCCCACCTGCAGGGCCACGCCCACCTGCAGGTCTCCACCCGGCGCCGGCTCTCCTCACCTCTCGGATCAGCTCCTTCCTCACTTTGGTCTCGTTGTAAAGATGTGGTAAAACTGAGTCCAGCAGTTCTCGGATCAGGCTGGGTTTGTTGTGGGCAGCGGAGTTAAAGGTTACCAAGGCAACGCGGCGCACGTTCAGGTCCGGGTCTTCCAGCGTCTTCAGGAAATCACCTGGGAGAAAAAGCAACCAATGAGGAATCAGACTCTTAACCTTCTGCTGAAAATATTCAGTTCAACGTCTCAAGTAAAAACAGACGACAACTGAAATGAAAACGGTGAGAAAGTGTTTCAAAATGGCAGCTTGACCAGTTTCCAAGGTTAAAGCGCAACAAGACCCATAAAATAATGCATTCATGAAAAGACTGGAGCTTCTTTAAAGTTCAGGTCTGAAATAATACTTCATGAGAAAAAGGCTTAAACATGAAGAAATGTTGAGTTTAGGGTTGCAACTAATTATTTGAGTAATTATTAATCTGATTAATCGGATAAAAAATTTGACACATTCTGCAGATTTTTTATGTAATCATATAAGCTAAAAGATCAAAAATACATTAAATATAAAAAAATAAACAATTACATTCTTTATTCAATAAGAAAATAAAAATGTATTGCAGTGTTAACTCAAAATCTACTTACCAAGAGAAATGAAAACCCACATATTTAGGATAAAAACTGGAATTACCTATGCAGTTCTTGAGCAGCGGGTCGATCGGCTGCGGCTGATCAGAGATGGTGAACTTTACCGCCGTTACCACGGAGCTCCTGGCATACGACGAGCCTATCGACAGAACCGGACAGACGTCTCACTCTAACGCTGCTGGTGTTGGTTATCTGGTGATTTTAGTTCTGCTGACCTGACAGCAGGTATCCCTTCAGGCGGGGCAGCAGAGTTTCCGGGTCGATCAGCGTCAGTTTGCCCAAACATTCGGCCACAACGTTCCTGGTGCCCTCCTCCTGACACTCGCAGTGTTTGAGCAGCAGAGCCCAAACCGACTCCACGTAGGGCTTCAGGCCCGACACGGACGCCGAACCTGGACACACACACGTTAAAACCAATCACACACACACACTACTACAGGCCTTTCTAATATCATAGAATGCAGATTTGTAAAGCAGAAGTGGAGCCTCCTGCACAACCAACAAGAATGCAGGAAGTTGTTTCTGTAAGTCAACAACAAAACACTTGTCTTTTCCAGCAGCCATTGTGCAGCAGTAAAACCAACTGAACAAATGTTCTGGAACTCAGTTGCTAGGTAACGGGTGGATCTCTGCTGAGGTTACTAAGTAACGAGGTTGTGCCTGTGGAATGTGACTGAACAATCTGGAGAGATGTCTTAATTTACTAACACGTCTAGTGATAAACCAGCATCAGATCTCTGGGATGTGTGGTGAACCTGATTTTATGACAAACCGGCCTGCCATACGCAGCGTTAGCGGACGCCGTTTCTTACTGATGATTTCTTTGAGGGAGTGCAGCAGCAGGTACTGCCGCTTGGAGGAGGAGATCTCCTGCAGGACGAAGGGCAGATACTCCGGAAGATTCCCCACCGCGATGCTGCCGAGCGCGTACGACGCCGCAGACTTCACCTGAGACACAGCAAGCCCAGGTCAGAGGTCACACACTCAGATATTACAAGGATGGTTGGGCGATAAATATTATTTCAGGGAAATGTGGGCGGCCATCTTGTTTTACAGCTTCTGTTTATTTGGGCTTAATTAGGGCTACTGTTGTTTTTTTAGCAATAATAAAATAATATTATTAGGAAGTCCAACACAAAACATAAAATCAGGTGTTTTATTATCATTATGTTACTTGAAAATAGTCTCAAGACAATATTATGGTGTTTTGTGATAAATTGTGGGACCGTTAATCGTCCAGCTAAATTTGCTTGTAAGCAGCAGGAAACTGGTTGCGTTTACCTCTTCGCTGGAGGAAGAGAACGCGTCCAGGATGACGGTCTTGAGTTCTGGTTGGCTGCTGAGGTCCACATGGTGTCCCACCTCGCCCAATGAGAGCAGAGCTAGCAACCTGATGGAGTCTGTGGAGCGACTGTTCTTCACATCCTGGCAATCCAAAACACCAAATCAGATTTCACAAGCAGAACATGGAATCATCTAAACTTCCTCCAGGAGGGTTTATCGTCTCACCTGGATGAACTGCCCCACCACAGCTGGCCCCTCGTTGGGGCAGGCTCTGGTCAGAGCCGCCACGCATTTAGCGATGGAGCAGTACGCCTGTTTGTGAGGCAGGGCGGCGCTCTGACTGTACACTGGACCCGTCAGCATCCTCAGCAGGTCCATGTAACCCAAACCGGGGGTTTTAGTGGCGACCAGAGCCTGAACAGAGTGAATAAACCTGTAATTATCACTAAGTTACAGGCACAAAGTTCATGTGGTTAATGATTTATTACTTATTTTTCATTATTCTGACTTACAGCCAACACAAATACTTTGGCCCCATGTCGGGTGAGAACGATACTGTGGTGCCGCTCTCACCTGACAGGTAACCTGACGGCCAGGTGAGAACAGAGAGAAATGAGTGTGAACCTGGTAGAAGTCGAGCATGGCGGCGAGCGCTCCTCCCTGCAGCAGCGGCGACCGGACCAGCGCGATGAGCTGCTGCAGGATGTTTCCGCCGGCCAGCTGGCCCAGCGAGGACGGATGGGTCACAGCCAGCGTGGACAGGAAGCTCAGCGCCATCTGAGACACGTGCATGTCGCTCTCCGAGATGAGAGGCGGCAGCTCGGCCAGGACGGCGTCCACCATGACGGGCGTCACCGCGGAGCTGCAGGGCAGAAACAAGCGGTGAGGTGGGCGGAGCTCAAGGCGGTGGGCGGAGCTCAAGGCAGTGGGCGGGGCGCGCAGGTGTGGCAGCTACCTGTAGTTTCTGAGCAGGATGTCCAGAGCAGCCAGCGTGCAGAGCTTCAGGGCCCGCTGGTTCTTCCTGAGGAAGGAGGCGAGGATGGGAACGGCGTCGGGAAGAACGGGTCGAAGGTCGATTTTCAACGGAGAGCCGGCGATCAGCGTCAGAGCTGCAAACAAAACGACGACGTTACGCCTGCTGGTTGCCGCTCGCCGCTGCACGGCCCACACCGTCGACTCACAAAAACCAGCTGCATATTTGTTTTTTAAGCTCATTCTGTTTTTAGAAGCAGTTGAGACACAAATGGAAGCACAAAAACATGAAAACGTGAAAAAAAAAAAAATACTCCAATCTATAAAGAAGAGCCATTTCCTTGACAATGTTGTAATTACCTTAATGAATAATAATCATAATTTAGTTCAATGAATATAATTGAGTGGAATATTGTGTATCAATTCGGATTGAGCGTTTATCAAAAGTATTTCTTTTAGCTTCTGTGTGAATCAGCTGATGCCACCTGACCTTTGACCGTCGTCAGCCGCGTGATCTCGTTCTTCAGACGCTCCAGAAAGATCAGCAGCGTTCCTGGAAGCTCGCTGGGCAGACGGTCACCTGCACAGCAAAACCAGTCAGGAGCAAAACATCAAACATTTGATGACGTTGCGTCACGTCTTATTTATATTTCTGTCTTTTTTCTAATGTCACATCATGTGACCGACAGGTGGGCGTTACCTAGGTTACAGATGATCTGCCCCATACAGGAAATGGCTCGCTCTTTGACCTCCTGGTCAATGTCGGCGGCTTTCAGGCGTTTGATCGTGCAGGTGAAAAGGTCATTGATGTAGGGGGAGGGGTCAAAGCTGTCCGAGCCTTCTGATTGGTTATCCAGAGGTCTGATCACCTGGAGACCATAAACACATCAATAAACACCGTCTGAGATGCCGAATCCATTGCAGTCGCTGGTTTGAATCCCACCTTGACGAGCTGCTGGGTGACTAGCAGAGCCTCTGAGGTGATCTTGTAAAAGGGGTCTCCCACGCAGGCCACCACGGGCGGCACGAGGGCGGGGACGTGGGCGTGGAAAGCGTGAGCGGGGTGCGTCACCATGATGACGTGGAGGCAAGACAGAGCGTCGATCTTCAGGTTGGAGCTGCTGGATTTATCGTTCAGAGAGAAGATGATACCTGAGACATAAAAACCATCAAAGGTTTAATAACGTGTTTCATTAAACAGTAAAACATGTTTGATCCATTTTAAATCTGAACAGTTTTATTATTTTGACAATCAAAGTGTTTCCAAACCCAACAGATTTTTTAAATTAGCTTCTTTTGGTCATATTTTAGTTTGTCTGATCAAACAAATTTACAGTTTTACTAGCGCGACCCGATTGATTTAGGGTTTGATTTCGAACTAAAAGTTCTTTCTCACTGAACTGAGTCCCTTTGAGGAGCCTGTTCCCCTCCTGGCCTCTGGGGGCGCTGCACCAAGAACCACTGAAGGAAACAACGCAAAAACCTCTCAAGACACGAGAGCAACTTCCTGCTTCACCAAATGGAATTAAAAACGGTGCAGCGTCTGATTTCAGCGGTTGTAGAATTTCTTTTTTGTCCACCACCCATTTCTCCTGCTAGCGCTAGTTAGCTAGTTTGTTTTGGTTGTATTTACCCAGAATGCCCAGTGTTGTAGTCCACTTCCTGCTTTCAGAGGAGTCTCCAATCCGTATCCGTAAGTGGACCAGCGTTTGCTTTTTTGGTCCGATTAGCATTCAGACCAAACGAACCGGACTTTCTATGCAAATGACCCAAAACCTCATCAATGACTCATCCAGAAGAACTTAGTCACTAAATCATATTTACCAGCTAAAATATGACCTTAAATAATCAGTTTATTCTCAAAAGCTCCTCCTGAGTGATAATGTTGCAAACTCTGATGGTCATTTTTGCTACCAGTGGCGTTGGGTTTGGGGGGTGAATACTTTTTAATTTCACTGTAAATCTACAGGGTTTCTGTTTCTTTGTGGCGCCGCATTACCTGGTATTAGAACTGGGATGTGCTGCGTCAGCGCTCCTGGGAGGACGTTGACCAGTTCGGTCAACATGTTGAAGCAACACTGCCGGGTTTTCACGCTTTTCTCCTTCAGCTGTTTGTGAAGAGCTTTGACGATCATGGGCACCTGCAAAGGACGAGCGACATGAGCAGAGAGCGAGAGAGAGCGACTTCCTGTCACCTGCTTCGGTCTGTTTGACAGAGCAGGATGCTGATGGTTTCCTGTCACCGTGGGAATGGGTGAGAAAAAACCAGCAGCATCACTAAGTGAACAACAGTGCCCCCTGTAGCACAGAAACGACACTGCAGACATTTTGGTCCAGTTAAAGCATAAGATCTAGACTACTACCACTTTTTTACAAAGATTTTATTCTAAATTATGAAGAAATCAAAACTGAAGTGGATGTTGAATGATTCAGTGTTGTTTGCAAAGAGCTTTAAAGTCAAATAAATAAAATATGATACATTTTCTTGTTACTTTACCAATAAAATATCCATCTGTCCACCAAAATATCTCAAATTAAACTTTTAAACGTCTGCTCTGACCTCAGTTTAACAGCCAAAGAGGTTTGAAAATCAGGTTAGAAATCACAGAAAAGCAGAGAGGAAAAATGCAAATGAACGGGTTGAAAAAGCTAAAAATATTTAATTAGTGGTAAAATAAATGGATGTTTATCGAAACAGAGGATTAGGGCCAGGCTAAGAAAACTAATTTTAATTACAAGAATCAAGTCATGGCAGAAAAATGTTGACATAAAGTCATAATATCACCAGAATAAAGTTATCATAATGAAAGTCGGCATGCTGACCTTTGACACATATGTTAAAACAACAAACTGCAAAGCCTGTTGTTGAGATTTCAGCCCACGAAGTCGCACATAATAAGTCGTCTGCCTTGTTTTCCCACCTGACTCTGCAGCATCGTTAGCGGCGTCTCGCCCTGCTCCATGGCGTCCGGGTCGGCCAGCCAGCTCTGCGCCGGCCTGGTCTGTTTCAGCAGCGACAGGTAGGCGTGGAAAACGTCCGCCTTCACGTTCTCCTCTCTCTCCTGAACACACAGGAAGCAGACGGCCGTCAGGGCTGACGGATACCGCCGGACCCGGCACCGCTACGCGCCGCGTCCGGACAGAGACGCAATAACGCAAAGAATCCAACCAACTCGCTCTTTGGTTGCCTAGCAACAACCTGCTGGGTAACAAGCAGCTTCAAGTTACCTTGAAGCGGCAGACGAGCGCCGGCGAAACGGAGCGGTAGAACTCCGGCAGCATCTCGTGGCGCGTTGAAACGACGGCGTCCAGACATTTAGCCGCCGCCCTGCGGACCTTCCAGCTCATGTCGTCGTCGTCGCTGTATTCATCATCGCTACCTGGACAGGTAAGAGAAAAACAAGTTCAACTAAAACCCAGAGCTGGCCGAAAAATGTATTTCATTGCAAACCCAAGGAATGCATCGACAGAAAATAAAATCCAGATTTTCTCAAAACGTCTCCCAGCCTGGCCTGGAAAAATCTCAAATTTTGAAATTAATCTCAAGAATTTAAAAGAAAATGTTTTTACTTTTGAAACTTTTTTGTCTGTATTTCTAGCAATTTTTTGACTTTTCAAGTGTAAAAATTTCCTAAAGTTTTTTTTCTGGAAATTTTTTTAAAATTTGCATCTTTTATTCTTTCTTTTTTATTGAAAATTCCTCTGGTATGCTCCCGTAGCCGTACAACTCTCAGACCGGAATAAAAGACAATTTTTGAAAATATTTTCTCTCATTTGTAATTTCATATTTAGAAAAGAAATCAAATTGTATTTTTAAGCCGTCTGGTCCAGTTCTATTAAAACCGCTCCCGTTTTTCCAGGTTGGTTCCAACATGGCGGCGGCGGCGATAAAAACATTTGTTACCCTGGTAGTCTTCATCGTTCTGCTCAGCGTCCATGGCGTTGTCGTCCTCGTCTTCGTCGTCAAAGTTGTAGTTGGGGTCGTAGGTCAAGTAGCGGAGGCAGATGGAGATGATGGTTGGAACGTGGGGGTAAACTTCTTTGGGACACCTGCAGAGAGACGAATTAACCCAACAGAAGAAGAAGAAAAGCTGCCGCCACGCCGCACTGCACCGCGCTCTACCTCCTGACGAAGGACTCGAAGGCCTGGATGCAGTACTCTCTCAGCTCATCGTCGTCTACGTTGCAGAACTTCACCACCAGAGGGATGATCTTCTCCAGGTACTCCCCTGAACAGACAGGTCAAAGGTCAGTTCTGCGTCTGGCCAGTACGGTTGGACTCTTCAGGCTGCGTCTCACCGATGCGGTGTCCCGCCTGCCGGCTGATGGCCGCCGTGCACTGGATGTAGGTGCGCGTGGTGGACATGTTGTCGTTCCGGCCCAGCTCCGTCAGCAGATGCTCGATCAGGTCGATGAAGACCAGGTTCCCGCACGACATCACCAGGTGGCCCAGAGCCATGATGGTCCTCTGAAAACAGGAAGGAAACGCGCTCAAGACGGATTCACGGCAGCGGATTTAACGTGAGGTTCCTGAATGCACCTTTCTGACCGCCAGCCGGGGGGAAGTGAGCTGAGGCAGCAAGCAGCTGAGGATGGAGGGATGGAAATTCACCAGCAGGCCGCCTTGTCTGGAAAACAGCAGGTTTGATCACTGAAAGCAACGTCAGGGACACATTTCTGCTATTCACTTTGATTATTACAGCTCACAGCCAATCAACACGACAGACAAATAAAACATATTTTTAACACAAAAATGTGGACATGGTGAAAAGGATGTTGATGTTCTGTGATATTAGCAAAACGCCTATTAATCTCAGGGCTCCTTCTCTTTCCCACAGTGAAATTCAAACATTTTTAATATAAGTTTCGAATAAGCAAATAAAAATAATTTCTTAAATTTTAACTGATCGAAACCCAGAAATGTTTAATCCGATTCAACTTCAGATGGTGAGGAATAAAAATGTTTTGTGACTTTATTAGGTGTATGCACTTTATTACAAAACTGTGCAGTTTGAACATCAAGCACTTTGCAAAATTTGAAAAACACCTGATTGGATGTTTGGAGCACAGAGCAACAGTCTAGTCCAAGTAAATCGTTCCTGAGGTTTTCTCTGGTTCTGGAGGAAGACGGCGGCGTCCTGTACGGCGTTTAAACTCTGACTTCAGTCATTCCTGTTTGAGTTTTAATATCACACTTTTTTCTTCCACTCAACTTTCCATACAGCAGCTTCTTTTGAGGTTTACTCAACTTATGACCATCTTCCTCACGATTTCATCAGCCAGAAAGTCACTTTTCTGCCTTAAAAATAATTTTCTAATTTTAAATTGAAGCAAAAATATTTTTAATTTTAATAAATTAGCTTTTAGTTTTTATGACTCTTTATTTTTGTTTTTTTTCTGAACCATCTTGTTGCTGAAATATACAAATAAACTTGAATGATTGATTTTGATGACATCATCAGCAACCTTCACACATCTGGTTTCTTTACGTTCCTGCAGCTCTGAGCTGCGTCCAGGTGCATCCAGGTGTTTCTGTACCTGCACAACATGTCCGCCATGATGTCCAGCGCCTCCAGCTGCACCGACACGTCTTCCTGTTTGGCGATGGCGCTCGTCAGGCGGCCCGTTATCTTCTTACAAACACTGGCAGCTAAAGCAGAGCCTGAAACACGGACCAGGTAAATGAGACTCGTATTAAACTAAATTATATAATTTTATTGGCAAAAAAAGGGAAATTAAGATTATTATTATAATGTAGCGTCATGTTTTACCGCTGGAGGCCGGCGGTAACTCTCCGATCACGGTTTTGAGGCCGATGGAGGAAATGTCTCGCAGCTGTTCTTTGTCTGACAGCATGTTTGTGCACAGCGTGTCCACGATCGTCTCCACCTGGTACTCCTTCACTTTGCTGACCAGCGGCCCCAGGCTGGCGAATCAAACGCACCCACAGTTACCCGCAGCATTAAAACACAAACCTTTCAAAACAGATGCGTTTTTTTTTTTTTACCATTTGACAGCCAGGTTCTGAACTTCTCCGTTTTTGTCTTCCAACAGTTTCAGGATCATTCTTACCACCTGTCAATGATCACAATCAATCGATCGATTAGTCCAGAAACTAAAGCGCTCACAGCGGATTTCATCCGTACGAACCGACCTTCCTCTCGCTGTCGTCGTCCAGTTTGATCGAGTCTTTCTGAAGTTCTGTCATCAGGTCGTTTGTGGCCATAAACCTAAAACCAAAAACAAAGTCAACCGTTTACTCTCAGGGTTTGAAGGTCAAAGGTCACCAATCTCTCTTCTACATTAAAATCTTCCATTTTTGTGACAGACAAACAAAGTACTGTTGTTATGGAGACCAAGATGCTGTTCTCATTTTTTACACATAAAAATCTAGAAATAAAGTGACGATAAATGGAGATCCGGGTGTTAGGACGTCCTAGTCAAAGTCCAAATCCACATTTGAGGCAAGAATTAATGTTTACATATGTTTGCCAGCCAATCTGACTCAACATGAGCTGCTTTATAACGAATGAGCTACAATTTCACTGACAATAAATCAGTTAATATTTTCACTTTCTGCAGAATGTAAATTTAAATTTAGAGTCAATTTAAATAATTAAATTCCTCTTTCAAACAACAAAATAAACATTTTATTAATTAATTTAGTGAATTTGAACTAGATGAAGCTAAAACTGCCACTTGAGGAGTTTTGGATAAATATTTAAATATTTTGTAAAATTTCGGCTTAATTACTGCTTTGAATAAGTTATTTTATAAGCAAACTGGGTTTTTGGAGTCTGTATACCATAGTTAGTTAATAATTGAATAATCAATCTTTATTATAGCCATACTCTAGATATTCAAACATGTTACAAAGGATTTTCAAATGGACCTTCAGCAAAAACAAAAGCATGCCACACTTTTCAGATCTTCTGTTGTTTTCAGCTATGCTCTACCATCCATCACTCTTCCAAGTACCTCAAGCTTTTTATTTTTTATGCATCTTGGTAAAGAATTACAGGAATGAGACCAAGTTTCCATTTTCTGCACCAACATTTTGAGCCCTGAAGAGGAAAACCTGATCAGGGCAGCTGGAGATTCAGAAATAATTATTTTTTTGTTTTTAGCTCCAGGAATGAACTTGGTGGTGTCTGTAAAACCTTAAGAAAAACATAAAACACCAATAAAACTCTGACAGATCTCCGTTTGCCTCACAACCAGACCAAAGAAATCTAAAGTTGTTTTTTATTAACTTCTTCACTGGAGCCTTCTTCCTTTTTTATTTTTTGCTATTAATCCAAATCCTTTAATGCTAAATGAGATCTGCTGACAGAGAGTCCAATCCAATAATCACGCTTTCCTCTGCGACACATCCTGCATGCACGGCGACTCATTTGCATATGTTTGACAGCGACGCAGCAAAGCTTTAAGAAGATAATTTGCGAAGACTCCAGCAGCGACTCTCCACCTAAAAAAGACATTTCCTCTCCTGCTGAGCATCCGCTGATTTGGTATTAAAGCGCTCCGATAAGAATGACTCCTCAGCTCCGCTCAGCCGAGGTCACCAGCAATTTCCACAGCGAGCGCGGCCGAGGCGCATTTTTCCACAGATTTATGGGACAGATGCGGCCGCTGTCGGAGGAGATGAGCCCGATATCGTCGCCTTGGAGCTTCTCACCAAACAGGCTGCTTCGCTCCCAGAGTCTGATGAGGTTTTAGGAGTTTCACTGCTGCAACCGCGTCTGTTTAATGTTTCAGCAGAAACATCGAGCAAATGAACCACAACAAAGACAAAGAATTACCAACTTATTCTATATCCCACAACAACTTTTTGTCCAATTATTAGAAATTTATTCTAAATAAAATCATAATTTTTGGTCCTGGAAATTCAAAATCAATTCAAAATGTTTAAAAATTGACTTTAGTTTGCTTAATTTTTTGTAAAATTATATTCAGAATAATTCTCAGATTTTGTATAGAAGAAAAAGCCATGCAGCTAAACTAACCTCATACTAATAATTTAAGTTACAGAATTTTCTGCACATATGTGGCATGCTTTTGTTTTTGCTGAAGTTTATTTTTGTTAAAATATAAACTGATGGAAATCGATGCAGTACGAAACAATATAGAATTGTATTAAAAATATTCTGGTCTTTTTGTCAATCTAGTGATTTACAATGAATTGTTACTGTTTAAAGTTAATATGGAAAAATTAACCTTATTTTATTTGTTTTTATAATAATTCAAACAGTGTAGAACACATTGTATTGATAAATTTAATTTTGTGGAATATGTATGATAATCTTTTGCACTGGGCTGCATTTCAAACAGGTTGTGGTGAAACTATTGATGAATACTAACAATATTAACAGAGATTAATCAACATTCTTTACCAGTATAACAGAACGTTGGGATGAAGGATTAAAACACAATCACAGTTTAAGTGGTTAATCATATAAACCCATCATAAATATTAAACCAGGGCTGCTCAAAAATCTGAAAAACGTGTTATTATGATATGACAGAAAACTGAACACTTGTGTCTTTTTTACCATTTCACAATAAAGCCAATTAAGAGTCCATCCTGGTCAAACGTATTCAGCGTCTGATTTTCTGACACTTTAAATCCCGTATCCATTCAAATATTGCAACCCTGAATTGATTTGCAATTTTAATATGGCGACTGATACATTGTGCAGGTAAATATTCTCATGCTCTGATTAGCATGCGATGACAACGGCAATTCAGAATCTAACGGAGCAATGAATCTCCAGTAACAGTCAGTCTTGCAGCAAACCTGACTAGGCCTCTGACTGAAGAATGTTGCTATGACAACCTAGTAACTGTTATGCTAACATTTAAATGATAATATTCTATATTAGCATGTCCAAAGAAACGCTAAACCAAAACATTTGCTTTAGCCACTCCTTTTTAAATCTCTGACTGGGCGTATAGTTAGAAAGATGTTGGAGTCGGGGATAAGATCCTTTACGATCATTGAAAGGGATGGTTAGGACTTCCTCCTTTTCTCACACAGCTCCTTGTGTTGTCAAACTCCAGACTAGAACTCTCTCTCTTTCTAAACAGCGCCTGTGAAGTTGCCAGGAAGCTACCAAGTACCCATAATGCACCCTGGTGAGATGATATCTTCAGGGATCCCTGTGAGCCAGTCACAGTGTTAAGCAAAGTAAATGTAACATAAGTGTCAGAAAATGATCTGGAATACCCCAGATGTCAGGTCCCTGAGCAACACTGGATACTAAATACAATATGGCTGCCTCCTGTATGTGACACAGTGACGGCTGCAGAAACAAACATCTACTGAACCCTAGTGGAGCTCTCGCTCATTAAATCCATCATCTATGGACAAAACTGTCCCACTGCTGTCAGAAAACTTGCTGGACAGCTGAATGCCCCAAACCAACACAAGCTATGTTTATTGGTTTGCTAATGGTAGTTAGCATCGCTTCTGATCACAACTTCACGGTCAAATCCAACCGGCTTCGAGTCAGAACACGGTTAAGTTGGAGGTGATGTCATCCCCGGACCTGAGTTCGGGGTTCAGACCCAGCTGGAATGCAGCAGAACCTTAAAGTTCTGCTGCATGACTGAAGTTGGTGGCAACCATCTAGCAGGCGGGCTAGCTGCTAACCAACGGCCGTTAACCCGCAGCTCAGCTGTTTGTTAACCGGCATCTCCAGCTGGTTAAAATCTTAATGACCTATTGTTACCTTGATAACCAGCAGCAAGCAGCAAAACACTGGCTGTCACGTCAAATCTAACCCGAGGATCGGGCCTAACTACCAGGCTAACGGGGTGACGATGATCAGACAGGTGGAGGCTAGCAGCTAGCACATTAGCCTCAGGCCTTACTGAGGCTGCACTGGGTTTAACCAACATCAGCAGCGGGTTTAACAGGAACCTAGAACCGATCCATGAGGCGGAACCACTTGCGCCGATTTTACCTGAAATCCTTGTCGCTGGATGTCATTTTCTCCAGCAGGTTGGAGATGTGGTACGAGGCGCTCGCCATGTCGGTGCTGTTAGCTGTTAGCCTCCCGCTAGCACACTGCGCTCAGTGAGAGTTCCTGCGAGCCCCGCTGCTTGTCTCTGCGTGTTTCTGCGTGTGCGTGATTTTTTTAAGACTAAAAGGGTGTGTTGCTGCTGCTGAAGCCACCGTCCTCTCCGTCTACAGCGACTGTCGCATCCCGAGGAGCGGAGTTTGTTTGAATGGAGCAGCCGTTTCTCTCTGCAGAGGGGCGGAGTGATCAGGATGGACGCAGCGGGGTCGAAGGTCACGGTTCCCACATTTTGTTGCCGTTAAAAACAGTGCCGTGTCTTCCGGAGGCAGGATTAACGACGATTTTCTTACCCGCTTTTTCTATTTTTAGCAAAAAAATATAACTAATGTTTTTTTAACTGGATCAACATATTAGAGGCAGAAATAAGGACTTGGAATCAAGTCAAATTCAATTCGACAGTTTATTGAGTTTAAACTGACTGAATAAATCAAAAGACTTGGACTTTCACACCGGCTGGTGACTTTTGATATGGACCACATGGGTTTCATTAGAGAAAAAGAGGCATAAAGTATGGCCTTACATTCCTGTCAAAAATCCAAGGAGCTTCTTACTAAATTGCAACTACCATTTATCAGCTGAGGTGGTGCTATTTCAACTTATAGCTATTTGCTTCTTAATTAATATAATCAAGAATCAGACAGGTGGAGGCTAGCAGTTATTTCTTAATAAGTGGTTTTTGGCAGGAATGTGAAATCATACACAAATACTAGATAAAGAATATAACCATCAGTGGCTCCTTTAACAAGTTTCTTGTTTTTACAAATACATTGTGCTATAAAAACATCTCATGCAGCATTGTTTTGAACATCTCTGTTAAAAGATCTTTAGTAATATTTTGAAACCAGATTGTATGGGATGTCAGTGTTGTCAAAAATGTGTTGCATTGTGCTGGGTGATAGGAAAGTGCAAAGTGCTCTGGAATAGAGAGAATACCCCATAATGTTTTCGCTAACATCAAAATTCAAAGTATTTCCTTCACTTTCAACAGAAAAAAGTTTCCAAATACAAGATGTCACTCTCAAACTCTCTTGAACTCTTTTGCTTCACCAGGTTCCTGGTTGAAAAACAATTTTCTACCTTCCACTTAATTTTCACTCACATGCTTGAATAGATCACATAGTTGTGTAAGCCATAACATTTCTGAATAAAATGAAACCACTTTTATCTGTCCAATGTTATAGTCTCTGTTTCAAAGAAGCAGAATTTTGGCAAAATCATTAAAATGAACAGAAAATCACCCCTTTAAATGAATAATTCTGTGGATAATGTATTTAAATAATATATGCCTCAGTCATTGAATTGATGAAGCAATTAACTATCTCTGCGTTTTGAGAACATCATCTCCTTACACATTTGATCATTTATAATTTTTTATTATCTGATTGTCTCTGTACCCTAAGCTGAAGTCCTTTCCTGTCACACATTGTGCATGAAAAACCAAACATGTTTCAATGATTAAGGCAGCGGGGGTTCTGGTTTAAGCACCAGATTGATACCATTTATCATATGACCTTAATCTTCAGCTGTTTGAATGCAGTTTTCTGCTTTATGAATCCACTGTTTAGCGCAGCCAATCAGGGCCTCTAACCTCTCTGCAGCAGGTGTAGTCATAGAAAATGTCATCAATGAGAGCGTCTGTCGTGCACCGGATCAGTAAACAGAAAGAAAATCAAATACAGCTGCAGAGAGACGCTGCAGCTTTCTGTGTGTGCAGATTTATTTATTTAGGACATTATCCTCGGCTCAGAAATGATTCATCACAAACACACATCCACAGTGGGTTTGTAGCTGCAGGAGACAAATTAGGGATGCTGTTCATGCTGTGGGTGTTAGTGTGCACCTGTATTAGTCATGTTGCAGAGACGTAAATTCCTTCGGACAGTCCTGTTCCCGTTGCAGGGGGAAATAAAACACTAAAAAAAGGAACATTGTAACATTTCATAAACCTCTTTGGTTTAGGTTTGGAGGAGAAAAGTGTCACTTACATTGAGATGGTGAATTAATGGAAGTTTTTGTTTATATCAGGTTAGAAGTTTGGTTTAAAATGTATTTGGGACAATATTTTAGGTCAAATTTAGTGAAAGTGAAGCCCATGTTTTGAATATAATTTATTAAAGTCTACATTTAGGTAAAAATTAAGATGTAGGTGTGATTAAGTGGTAGTTCTCTTTCTTAAAAAAAATCTTTCTCAAAAATTTGATCCACATAAGAATCAGGGAAAGTTTTGGTAAACATTTTGTTAGGTTAGATGTAGGACTGGATTTGTTTGAGGAGATCATTATGACACAAATATATGATGACTTTGAGGTTTTCTTGTTTATGAATGGATTTAAGGTTTACATTCAGCATAAGCTTGCTTCAGATTGTCACTAAACGTGTAACTGTACAAAAATCACATTTTGGAACATTTTCGACACTATATTAAACATTTATAGTGTGTTCATGCTCTTATTTTGAAGTGATTCAATTTCTTTTCTTTATATTCATATCAAAATAAAACTCAGACAGTAGACAACAAAATATAAATACATCGAAGAGCATTATCGAATACATAAAATATAATCTCAAATTTTAATTTGCAGTCTTTCTAGAGCAGATAAAATTTGAGTCGAAGTTAGCATGTTAGCATTAGCTTCTGCTACATACCGTATTGGGGTTGTGCTTTGTGGCACTAATGTTTATGATTAGAGCTTTAGGGGTTAGTGCAATTTTTCAGTTAGCGGTTTCCATGGTAACGACGTGTGTTCCGCCCCTCCCTCTTTTTCCTGGGTCATGATTTGGAATCGCCATAGCAGCCAATGACTCAGCAGAACATTCTTCAGAAATGTTCTGGTTTGCAGATGAGATCTAAACTCGGTTGTGATGAAGAAAGTTTAGATTGGCTCTGTGTTTTGCTTATGGTTGGTCTTAAGCTTTAGGCTCAGATGAAATGAAACTGAAATTACAAAAAGGTGAGGTTTAAATCAGACTGGATGTGGACGTTGGTTCACTTCCAGGTTCAGTTTGGCTTTATGTGAATGAGGCTCCTCAGAAAGGACAGACGGACAGACGGTTAAACGTGTGATGAGTCACAGATCGGCGGCGTGGGATGCTTACGAAGCCCCGGGCGCTCTCCATGTTGACACAATGCAGCTGCTGACATATGCAGGCTGTGATTCCAGTGTAGGTGTATCCATCTACTATATGTGTGCTAATGTTTGCTCATGACTTCGTGTTAAGGCTTCAACAGCAGCTGGCAATAATCTCTGAAATTTGGCTGCAGCTGCATCACAAACACTCCTTCAGATTCCTGTCAGGAATGAAATTAAGAAGCTAAATAATATGATGAAGGTGTAAAGAAGAGGATTATTTTTCAGTCATTCTGCTCTCATTAGTTGTTTGATGAAGACGAGGGGAAAATCAAGCCTGGATGAGTCACTGTAATTATCTTCCCAGACATTAAATGGGATTTTGTTGGACGTAGCGCAGTTTAGAGATCAGAACCGCGGGTGGATATTTGCCGAGACAAGAAGCGTCTGTCGTGTCACCACAGACCAGAAGGACGCTGACACCGAGTCCTTTCCGTTTCCCTCGCCATGGACGAGAATAACACCTGAAACCATGGCAACCGTACACAAAAGGATGTCATCTAATGAGTCAAAATGTTCAGGGGGGAGATGGAGAAACTGGACGCAAGAGATTTCTGGTTCTCTTCGACACTAAAAGCTAATTTTCTTCTGAGTTTTTAAGCTTTTAAGAACTTCAATCCTCACCAAAATAACAAATCTTTACAAATGTCATAAATTTTGACACCTTAAATGTCAGCTTAATTAATTTAGTTACTGTCTATGTTTTCTCTATTGATTTTCTCCCAGTATCTATTATTATTTAAAACTGGCAAAGTCAGAAATTAGCAGCAAAAATGATTTTTATTCTTTGTGAAAAGTTAAATTAAATTTACTTTCCATTATAAATTCCAAAATGCATTTATAATGAAAAACCTTTGAAATCTTTAATGGTTTTCAACACAATAGAATTATATAATAATTATAAATTGAATCTAATCATAATATAGTGCGTTAAAATTTTTTTGTTAAACTCATAAAAGACTCGAACAAAAGAAAATAATTTCTCCAAAAAACACACAGCCTGATTAGATTTTAATCCATTTGGATAAAACGTGCAAAAATCATCACTAGTAAGAAAAAATAAAATGAAATACCAAGAGATTTAAGGGAGCTAAAATCTAAAAACGAATAAATATTTTAGGTTTTATTTCATCAGCCGTATTTAATCTGGCTTTTTGGCGACTGCTCAGAAACAGAAGCATATTTGGATATTCTACTATTATGTCAAATCTTATTAAACCACTCAGGGAATCTGGAGAAATGTCAAGAAGAAGGCCTGAGGCTAAACATCCAGAACATCCAGAAAATTCATCCATCAACAGCTGAAGGTCCAAATCAAGAGACAGAGTAACTTTTACAGACTTTACTGAGCAGAAAAGAGGACTGGGCCGGCGCTGGTCATGGGAAAATCCAACAGACGTTTCCAGACAAGTTGTGTTTGGTTATGTATCATATTTCAGCAACAAGCAGTTCAAAGCGCTTTATAACATAGAAACATAATTCAGTAACTATGAAACAACCAATAAACATTACATTTAATCAAATGCAATCATCAGCAGAAACACATCAGATATATTGATAGCGTTCCAGTTACTGATAACTGGAACGCTATCAACACGGTTTTTAGTGTTAAAGGAAGTCTATGTTTTGGCAGTTTGGCAGTTTTCTGGAAGTTTGTTCCAGATCTGTGATGCATAGAAGCTGAATGCTGCTTCTCCATGTTTGGTTCTGGTTCTGGACGAAGAGCAGACCAGAACCAGAAGATCTGATAGGTCTGGGTTGAGACAACAGCAGACCTTTAATGTGATGGAAGTCCGACTTTGTAATTGTCTCTATGTGTCTCTTAATGTCCAGATATGTCAGTATGTTGATGCTTGGCCATCCAGTGATTCAGTGCTCTGTCTTCCTGGTTTTAATCAGAACTCCAGCAGCAGCGATCTGGATCTGAATGATTTCTTTAATTGGTTAATTTTGAACCAATTAAAGAATTAATTGGTTACTGAATCAGAATCCAGTCTATTTCATGCTGTCACAAGAAGACAGGTCCCAGTTTAAGGTGAACCCACCTGTGTTTTTCTGACTGCGGAGGATTTGCATGCCATTAATTCCACTCTTACTGTGAAAGGCGGTAAAATTGTGTGGATTCCCTGTGAGACAGTCACATGTCTCTGTCTGTATTTCTATTCATATTGAGGTCATTCTCTGCTTTTTGTCTCGTAGCCTGCAGAGACCCATTCTTCCACTTCACTGGGTCTTTTCCTGCTCTCTCCCCCCATCCATCTCTGGAAAACTCTGCTGGGAGCAAAGATGGATGCTTGTCACAGTGAAGGCTGTCAGTTAATCACTGTCGTTGTTGCGAACAATATGGTGTTTTTATTTGTTTGTTTTGATCCAGTGGGGCTTTTGGTTTCCTCCTCCTGTCAAACCATCAGATCCAGTCCACTGCAGACACAATGGTGACTTTTTCTGCTTTCAGAAACTTATTTTTAGCTAATTAAGAGGTGAAGATCATGGTTTACATGATGGAGGATTTAAACAAGCCCAGGATTTGGTTATACAAAATGAAAAAAATGTATTATTTTATCTGTAAAAACGTAATTAATTTGCGACTCTATGAAGACAAGCAAAAAATATATAAAAAGTATAACAAACTTTTTTGTTGTAAATATTTAACTATTTTCTGGATTTTGACCCTCAGAAACACAGGAAATCTAATGAGTTCACTAAAACTTAGCATAACCTTAATTATCACTATAATTAGTTATTTTATTATTAACAAATAGTACTTGTTCAATTGGCAGATTATTTAACTTATAACAAGGCATTTTTCCAATAAGTGAAATAAACAGCCAACATGAGCTTTTTCATCGGTATTAAATATTTTTTGTAAGAAACTTTTTGTCTCATCTTTACTTGGATAAACTTAATTTGATTACTTTTTACTTTTTTCATTAAATTGGATCATTTGTTTTGTTTTTTCAGCATAACAAAATTTGATCCTAAAACAGAAACAAAGCTGTGATTCACTTCGTCTTCCGAAATTATTTTCATTTGTTGCTTTTACCAGGCGTCTTTTTTGGCAGAATGGCCCTTTAATCCCCAGCTGAGTGGCGCTGGAGGCTGGATTCCTCCGAGGCGAGTCCGGACAGGATCCAGACTTCAGACGCCGCTGTGCAGCTTTGTGTGTGTGGTCTCTGCAGATTCATTAGCGTCGCGTCTTCAAGCAGCATTGTGTCTTCTTGGATCTGTGTGTTTTATCTCCCCACATCATGTGTGGAAAACACACGCTGAGTTGTAACAGATGCTGACATTTAATCTGGCCTACGCTGTATTTTATCAAAACAGCCTCAGCTGGGTGGAAAAAAACAGAGCGAGGAAACTGCTGCAACTATTTTGTGAAATAAATATTTTAGTCACTGTTTAGTTTTATATTTTAAAAGCTTAAGCTGCCCTAAAGTGCTGATATGATGGGTATTATTACAAGCAGCTGATATTCGCATGCAAGTTTTGTTTCTTTCCTCAAGCTTCATAATGACACATTAGTGGGAAATTTCATAATTTCTGAGATATAAATCACTGATATAATTCTCCTCATGCTTTCATAAATAAATAAACACACAATTATGGTTATTAGCAGAGATGGGTGTGAACATGTCTGCATAATTAGTATATTTTTTTCCATTAAGCTGCATGTAAACAGGTTTTTAAAGGAATGAAAGTCAATCATCACCTTCCTACATTAATAGCAAAGGTCATTTTATGCTGAAAGTGATGTTTTGTTGCCCTGAAACATCTTTTGGAAAGAAAAACATGATTTTCTTTTGCCAAAATCTGTTGGCAAAAATTACTTTGGGAAAACAATATTTTAGGACGGTGACGATGCTTCTGCACTGCTTTTCATGACAACATTAGCCAACAATAATGACTTTTCATTTATATAAAATACAAAATTTATTTATGAAACATTTACCACCAAATGCTGAACCAAGATTTAGATTTAAACACATATTATTATATGTAATATTACTAATCAAAAGGTAAAACATTGTTTGGGGAACTCCACGATTTGCTCCAAAAATACTCATAATTTACATGTAATTAACGGCTCGGCTACAGATGTTGAAACAGGTCGGATATTTAAATATCTGACCCTCCACCCATCGGTCCAGGGGCGGACTGGAGAGATGGACTGGGAGCACCGAGACATTTCCCCTCTCAGGATCAATGAATGGTGGGGGCAACAGTTCGGTTTGGGTCTCAAACTCCCACAGACTGCAGGAAACTGTTGTTGTTAAGGGGTTAAAGAGATTTATGTACCCCCTAGATTGTGGGGAGCAGTTATTGTCTCAATTTGATGCTTTAAATAGGACAGAAACCGACTGGAGTGTAGATGCATCAACACTGGTTCATCCAAAAGAGCTTAGGAGTCTTTTTTATGCCTGAATGTTGATAAACAGCTCAGAACAGACTCTGTTTGGAGCTGGGGTGCAACTGCATGCTTTCTGAGTGCCGTTAAATACAGAAAATCCCACCTAGAAATAACTTTCCCTCCATTTTCTGGCGCCCCCCAAGCTCAGCGCCCTGTGCCTTGCATATAATGCAGAGTCACGTTTAAGCTGCTGCCTGGAGCAAAAAGTTCACTGAAACAGTGAAAGTCAAAAGAAAACACCTGGAGAATCATTGATTATTACATTATCATAGTAAACGTAATAAAATGTTCTTCATCAACTGATTTGATGAAGAACATTTACATTTTCCAGAGTGTGAGTTTGTTTACAGCAATTAAAGGGCAGCTACCCGCTAGTCTATCTTTGCATCGATCTCCGTCCTGATCCTGCCACGAATGAATGATGCGCGTGCACGGCGGTGTTGTGAAACCAGTTGACAGCCCGGTAAGTGGAGCGTTAATTTGGTCCGAGCTCCATCTGTGGAGATAACGGAGCAGCCCGCGGAGCTGGCGGCCGCACAAACCGTCCGCCCCGCTCTCCTTCACGGTCATCACGTCACCCTCTCTCTCGTGCTCCCCGGGAGACCACGGAGGGGTAGAGTTACGGGAGAGGGAGGGGGTAGAGAGAGCAAGAGGAGGAGTGGGAGGAGGAGAGAGAGGGAGGCGAAGCAGCTGAAGCTACGCTAGCTAGCCATGTTGCTGTCCCCGCCGCCGCTGCTGCTGGTGTGTGACTGCTAGCGGGCCGCCCTGGACTCCCTAACCGCCCTGAGGTGCATCATGCCCGGCTGGAAGAAGAACATTCCGGCCTGTCTCCAACCGGACCAGGAAGGAGGTAAGAGCGGAGCCGGGCTGGACCGAGCGGGTTCACAGCCACACGGACCGGTGAGCGTGCGTCTCCTGGCGCGTGTGTGTTTGTGGTGCTGCGCGCGCGTGCGTGCGGTAATTATCAGTAGAATCGCTCGTGCGGCTTGGTATTGGCTGGGTGTGTTTTTTTTAATTAGTGAAACTTGACACCGTGAATGTGTGCGCGTGCCTCTGAGATATCTCGTGCTAATCTCACGCGCGGTGACGTCCCCGTGATTTTTTTCCTTATTAATTTTGTTACGCTGTGCGATAACGTGTCAGTGACCACCGGTGACCGGTTAACGGGCGGGCGGGTTAGCAGGGCTGCTAACCAACTAGCCGGTTCTGGACCACCGGCGGGTCAGCCGGAGAGCCTGCCCTTGGTGTCCGAGTAACGACCACCTTCACCGGGCTGAGGGCGGCAGTGCGCAGCCTCTTCAGCCTCGGTTCGCCCGGAGGTGGAATCTGTTGGTTTGAATTAAATATTGACAGAAGAAGCCGTGAATGGTTCACGCGTTTCAGTTTGGGAAAAGATCGTCATCGGCATTCTTGCTGTGGGAGCTTCTAAAGGCAAAAAGTTACTAATAGTTGGCATGTAAACAAAATGTTCCAAAGAGTTGTAAATGATCTGAAAGCAAAAACAGGTGCAGCTTCACTCCTCAGTGGTCATAATGTTCTGCCTGATTGATGTACAGCTGCAGTCAAGAGTTAGGTGCACAAATTTTAATTCATGGTGGACATTTGGTGGCTGACAACAAGCGTCTGTTTTAATTCTGGCTGAAATTTGAACCAGACTTTTTGCCAGAAGTGGTGGATTTTCATTACCGTTGGTTGGTTTCTTCTTCTGAGCCTGAGCTGTGAGCCTGGCACACAAGTACTGGGAGACCACAAGTTTCCACATTTAACCCACAAGTTTCCTCATTTAACCCTCAAGTTTCCCCATTTAACCCTCAAGTTTCCACATTTTACCCTCAAGTTTCCACAAGTTTCCACATTTAACCCACAAGTTCCCACATTTAACCTTTAACCCCAAGTTTTCTCATTTAACCCTCAAGTTTCCACATTTTAAGTGACATTTCCAAAATGAACCCATCACTTTCCAAATTTTATTTTGCGTTTCTAAATTTTAATCCACAAGTTTCTAAATTTGATCACATTTACAAGTTTGTACCCATCTTTTTAAAATTCAAGCCACATTTCCAAATTCAATCCCCATTTTCTGAATTTTCTCCTTCAAGTTTCTAAATTTTTACCACGTATCATATAAAACATAACATGAAAAATCTTTAATATGAAAGCTGTTCTTTTTTTCTGTTTTGACTAAGTATTGTTTTCTTAAAAACATAAATTTTATTAAAATGTTTACTTTGACTTGCTGCTGACGTACTTTTAGAGAATCTTTTTCTGCTAGTGAAGTGAAGTCCAGCTTCGTTCGCCCACTTTATGACTCATTAATGCTCATTAAATCTGTTCAGATGAAGCATAGATCAAGTCGTCCATAAACGTCACGTTGTGGTCAAACCAAAAACACGGATGTAATTTATTCCACTTGTCACATTCAGCAAACCATTTTCAGCTCTTATTATGACTGGTAATCACAGCTGCTGAAGAAAATATGGTTTTAAATTGTATTGAGTTCATTTCAACAGCATAAAACTCAACAAAGATAATTAATAATGAATGATTGTGCATTAAGTGGCAGGAAAGGCTGTTTATTTTCAGAGTCTGTTTAAGGAAAGAGACTCGGGTATGGATTGTAACTTTCGTCAGTGTGAGAAATGTCAGGCAGGAAGCCAACCTTGAGTCATTCAGAACCAAACATGACAGATTCAATGTTTTCTTTTATCTGACCGTCAATAAAAGATTAATTTGTTTTGCTTCTTTTTATTGATCGGTTGATTAAAGCCGCAGAGTTTACGACAGAAGATTGCATTACAGTAGCAAGGCTGAGAGATGTTATCTACAGTCTGAAGGAAAACAGAGCTGGAAGTGTGAGAAGAATGTGAAGCCGTGGCGCAGCGAAGGCCGCAGTTTTTACACACTGCAGATGCATTATGGGGTTTAATAGCTGGATCTGAAACCGCCAGGTTTAATCAATGCATTTGATTAACTGAGTTTTTGGTTTTTGAAGAATTAATTTTTTGGAAAAACTGGAATTTTTTACACCAACCTTCAATGGAAAGTATGGCACACCCATGGCGGCCATCTTGTTTCACAACCGTGTCTTATAGCTGTTATTTATTAGGATAATAAATAAATAAATATTAAGATTAGGCTATAATTTTTATTTTTAATTATGACAATGAAGTCGTAATATTACATTGCAGTCATACGATAAGTCAAAAATAATGAGAAAATAAAGTTAATATTTCTGGAATAAAGACGTGATATTAGAAAAATTATATTATTATTATTATCACAATGAAGTCGTAATCTTTCAAAAATACAGTTGTACTGATTAATCAGAATTGGTTCTCCTTTAGGAAAACTTTGACTTTCAAATGGTAAAGTAGAGAAATTACCAGATTAAAGCAAAATCAAGTAAAATCCATTTCACTTAATCATTTATTAAACAGAAAATGCCAATTTGTTGGTTTTTTACCAGATGAAGATGAGAATTTCTCTCCTCTTCTATCAGATCCAGACTTTTTCACATAAAAGTTTCAGCCTAATTATCTCCAGAAATAGTTGGCAGATGATCCATCATGGGGTCGAGCGCCGGCCCGGCCCAGTTTGAGCCTCCAGACGGAGATACAGCTCAGATTTACTGTAGCGGTGTTAAACCTGCGTGTGGAGATCCTGTGGAGGTGATGATGCACTCTGGATGTGTTTACCTTCCAGCCACTTCACTCCCCCAACAGCCGGAGACACAAAAACAGAGGCTGGAACCTCCAGCCACGAGCAGGAGAGTAAAAATAGAGGATGGGTAAATAATTGATCAGAAAACCAAAAGAGAGCCGGTGAAGCGCTGCGCTACGAGCCGGAGCATGTAGGAAATCAGATTAGTCTGTATAGCCTGATGTTAGCCTGCTGTTACGCTAATGTCACCCTGATGTCAGCCTTATGTTAGCCTGATGTTAGCCTGATGGTATGCTAATGTCACCCTGATGTTAGCCTTATGTCAGCCTTATGTTAACGTTATGTTAACCTGATGTTAGCATGATGTCAGCCTGATTTTACGCTAATGTTAGCATGATGGCAGCGTTATATTGGCCTGATGTCACCCTGATGTTAGCCTTATGTTAGCCTGATATTAGCCTGATGTCAGCGTTATTACAGGCTGATGTTGGCCTGACGTCAGTATGATGTAACTATGATGTCAACCTAGTGTCAGCCTGATTTCAGCCTGAAATTAGCCTGTGTTAGCCTGATCCAGTGTGATATTAGCCTGGTGTTAGCCTGATCCAGTGTGATATTAGCCTGGTGTTAGCCTGATCCAGTGTGTTATTAGCCTTGTGTTAGCCTGATCCAGTGTGTTATTAGCCTTTGTTAGCCTGATCCAGTGTGATATTAGCCTGGTGTTAGCCTGATCCAGTGTGTTATTAGCCTGGTGTTAGCCTGATCCAGTGTGATATTAGCCTGGTGTTAGCCTGATCCAGTGTGACATTAGCCTAGCATTAGCTGATATCAGCTGAGTTTTTCACAGCTGAAGAGGAATTCAACTGAAATTAAAATCCAATAGTCATCCATCCATCCATTTTACCTTTGATTTAGCATCGTTTATTTTTTATTTATTTAATAGTTTTATGATGCATCTTGGATTTATTATATATAGTTTTTTATTATTAATTCACCAGGAAGAGAAAACAGCAGCAGCAGCATGTTTGAAATGAGCTTGATTTGTCCCGCCTCATGTCGTCCTGATGTCGGCCGTCCTCTCAGCGGGGTTTACTGCACAGCTGATGAAGAATTCAGGCTGAACACGAGTTAAAAGAAAAGAGGGAATTCAAAGCGGAGACAAAATGGCAGCTGCAGATGTTTGAACAGGAGTTTTGTCATGTTAATTAGTCAAATTTATCCCCTGAGTTTAGGTCGTGAATTCCAATAAGACCATAAATATTCTGAGGATTAAGTCTGTTTGCTTCTTTCCTGTTTCCATGATCTTCCTGCTGCTCACTTTGTAACAGTGATTCTTTCTGGTTCCATTTTGTGTTTTTCTCAGGTTTTATTGAAAGGGAAGCTGTTTACTCTCTGGGGTCGTTTTGTTAGCATGTTTACTCTCTGGGGTCGTTTTGTTAGCATGTTTACTCTCTGGGGTCGTTTTGTTAGCATGTTTACTCTCTGGGGTCGTTTTGTTAGCCTGATTTCTTACAAGTTGATGGATCAGAGTGACTCAGAAAATGGAGCCTAAAGAGGATTTCTGGACATAAATGTTTATTTTTCTAACAGTTAATGATCGTCTGTGTTTCTCAGATCCAACAGCTTGGTTGAGATTTGAACTTTGACTAGACCATTTTAAGTCCTTGGTTACTTTCTTTGGATGCACAGATATGAACGTTTGGGCTGATAATCAATATTCCCTGATCATCCATCCATCCATCCATCCATCCATCCATCCATCCATCCATCCATCCATCCATCCATCCATCCATCCATCCATCCATCCATCCATCCATCCATCCATCCATCCATCCATCCATCCATCCATCCATCCATCCATCTCTTTTATTTTATCTACTTTGTATTTCATCTAAATAGTTTTTATTTTTTGTATGTGATGTCAGGTCTGGTTCTGCCGTTCAGTCCGGGCCGTCGGTACCAGCTGGGTAAACCCGGCTTGTGTTGGCGTTGCGGCTGAAAGCTCGGGGAGCGGCTGAGTAAATGAAGCGCGGGAGGATGTTCTGAGCGAAGCGGCGGCGCCGCGGCGTGTGTCGGAGCATGACATCATTCTGCCGTTTTAAGCTTTTGGACTAAGAAGCAGAGAAAATGGTTTTAACACAAACATTCACTGAAACACACACTGAAACACACTGAAACACACTGAAACACACACTGAGGCACACACTGAAACACACTGAAACACACACTGAGGCACACACAGCGTCCTTTAAGAGGTGCTGATGTCAGAACTCTGCTCATCTTTGTGCTCAGGATTACTGAAGCAGACCTGACTCTGTGTGTGTGTGTGTGTGTGTGTGTGTGTGTGTGTGTGTGTTTACATCCATTTCCCTCAGCTTAGTGTATTATCTCCTCCGTTTCTCACTGATTTTACCCTTTACTTTCTCCCTCTCTGTTTCTCTGAAGAACAAACTGCTGACTCTCTGCGGGACTTTTACCCATTTTCATGCGTTTGTTTCAAGTGCAAATCTTGTTTCCAGAGCGAGTTACTCTGCCTGTGCAGAGCGGCACTCAGACGTTTATGGAAAAATATATCAACATAAAAGAGAGAAGAGAGTAACCGCAAAAACATCCAAAAGAAAGAAATCAATATTTTTGTCCCTCATTTCATTCATCAATCAGTGAGTGAAATATTCAAAGTCTCTATTTCTTGTACAGAGAATGAAAACTCACAATTTGATGCCTCAGAAAAATACATCAGATTAACAAAAAAGTTATATTTTGCACAGAAATTCGTCGGACAATTTATCTTCTAGCAAAACGTATTATGATCTTTCATCATTAGGGGAATATTGTCAAAGTTTTGCAGACATTTGTAATGGAAACACTGAAACACAGATTTCAGTGGACGATAAATTTATCTCAGAATTTATTGCAATAAATAATAATATTGTTATAATTATGGAAAAAGAAATATGAAGTCTTTAAACAGAATTGTCCCTTAAGAAAAACACTAGTTGATGCCAAACTGAAGAGAGAAAAGAGGAATAAATATAAATTGTTCAAATGTAAAGTTTATTCTGCAGCTCTGTGTTGGATATTTGAAGTGCGCGTGTTGGGGAGGTCTCTGCTTGGCCCATTTCTGCTACTTTAGCTTAAATGCACCAATATTTGTTTGTTGTCTTTGCAAACTGGGAGACGGTTGAATAAAACCTCATAGAGTTGCTTTGTCTTTTCACAATTTTTAACCTTTTGATGCATTTTTCTGAGCAACACCCTGATGTTTTTCTCAGAATGTGATGGCTAATAATTTCTCTGCCATTATAGGAATAAGCTTCCTATCAACAGGCTGGATGCTAATCTCAGGATTACAGTCACCTGTTGGGAACAAGATTATTAATCTGTCTTTGTTGCTCATGACGACTTTCTGCCGCCTCAATATTCAGCATTCAGCTTTTGGTTTCCAACTTGAATTTAGCATTTTAAAAATCTGAGCAGAAAAATTTAAGACACAACAAAGAAACAGGATTTAAATTCCAGATGGAAGTGAGTGTAAAACGCACACACACACACACACACACACGCACGCACGCACACACACACACACACACACACACACACACACACACTCTGAGCCCTGGCAGCTTCCAGGTGGACATGCTGGCATCACACACAGTCATTTTCCACGTGGATAAACCCAGCGTGGACACAGAGCCGTTCACACCTTGCATCGTCCCAGCGTGTCTCTGACGGTCCAGCGCTCGGCCCGGCTCCACAGCCTGCAGAGACGGACTCCTCTCTGATCCGCTTCATCCTCTATTGTGTGCCTGTCTGCCTCCTGCAGTCGTCTGATAACTGAGTTTTTTGTTGCTTCCTCCTTTTGAGGTTGAGCTCTGAGACAAAACGCTGCAGGTTCGGTTCAGTCCGGCGTGAACGGCCGTAAGGTGTGGATTCTGGGAAACCGGTGCTGGTTTTCTCAGGCATGGATCTTTCTCCTGCACAGATGTACAAACCACCGTGGGTTTGTGCGGATCAGTTGGATGAATTCCTCCTCAGGAAATCTGGTGAATGAAAATCCATTTTTCTGCTTCCCAATAAGATTTCTGGTCTCTTCTATGTAGTCTTCTTAAACATTATCATAATTGCTACAGTGGATTCCCACCTATCCATTGATTTTTTGACATCCAAAAAAACAATTATTTGCTAATTATTATTTTTTGTACAGTTGAAGTAAAAAGGCAGTTTGGGAAGCTAAAACACTTTGGTTGTAATCCTAGACCCAGAGTACCAAATTGCAACGTTTGTTACATTTTCAATTGCTGTGATTCAAAAGAACCAAAAGGTTTTTTTGGTTGCCCTCCTCACCTGTGGGGGCGCTGCACCAAGAATCACTCAAGGAAACACAACGAATAAGACACTAAGCCCAACTTTTTTGGTCACAAAATGGAAACAAGAATGGAGGCATCGGATTGTAGCAGTTGGGGGATTTCTCTTTTGTTGTTGGCAAAAGACCACGAGTCATTTCTACGGCTAGCTTAGCGCTAGGCTAGCGGTAGCCTAGCGCTAAGCTAGCGCGTTTGTTTTGGTTTTATTTACCCCTGATTGTAGTCCACTTCCTGCTTTTGGAGCGGTCTCCACCAAACCGAGACCGAGGTTTGTCTCAGAGTTCGGTTAACATTCACACTTCCCCAAGCGAAGCATCTGATATTTTTTTTATGCGGTTTTTCGTAGTTATTTTATATTTTTACTCTCTTTGACTCTGTCAGGAGGTGGGAATCTGTTGAGCAGCCGACATCCAAAGAAAAACATTCAAACCTGGACAGTTTTTGATCAGGATTGTTGGAAGGAAAGTGTTTTACACAAAGTGCTTTGGTTGAACGTTTGTTACTGTAAAAGAATAAAAACTTTATCAGGAATTTAAGGTAGTGATGAAATGGATCTTCATAAACTTACTTGGAGTTTCCTACAGAAGCATCTATGGATATATCAGAACTTTCCCCTGGTTTTGGTTGTTTGGTCTTGTTTTTGTCCTCCAACTGGATTTGGGTCCAGGTTGGACCGGGCCTTTGGCGAGCAAACGGCGGTCGATCCCTGGTGTGTTTTTGTGTCCATTAGGAATCAGGGTCAGCCTCTCCGTAGTCCATTAGAAACACTCATTCTCTCTTTTTAACCTCTTTTACTTCGTTTCCATCCATTTCGCTCAGCCTCAGGCGTCATCAATCACTGCCTGACTCTGCCCCACTGCATTATGGGTAGTTTCCAGTGTAAAAACCCAACAGAAACGTTCAGGTTCCCCCTCCAGACTGCTGGGTGTGACTTGCACACGCTGCAGTTCCTCAAAGTGGACGACAGATGGCAGCAGAGGATAAACTCCTTGCATGCGCGTGTTTAAGTGGAGCATGGAGAACCAGATTACACACTCACACACACACACTCACACCCACGCACACACACTCACACACACACACCCACTCACACACACACACCCACGCACACACACACACACCACACACACACACACACTCACACACACACTCTCACTCACACTCACACACAGATGTGCCGTCCAATCACGTTACAGAGCAGCAGAAGCCTGCTAGTGATATGGAAATGAGCTTCTCCACTTTAGCAGCCTCTTTCTCTCTCCAGTCGGCGCCTCTCGACCCGGTTGTTGGTCTCGGTCTCGGTCAGTTCTGCGAGCTGATTTAGCTTTTGGGCCTCTGAAGCCCTCAGGAACATCTGAGGGCTCAGGAGGGAAGTGTGGAGCTTTCCTCCTGGTCTTCAAAGATGCTAATCCAACTTCACCCTCAAACATCTCTTGGATTCTTCTCCTCTCCTCCAGATTGACGCTGCCGGTCCGGCGCCACTCATCCAATCCGGGTTTCACTGTTTTACAGTTTGGGCAAAAAACCTCGAACAGCTGCTGCCGGGTTTCTATTTCAGCCCCCAAATGTCCAAATAATGCAGACTCTGCAGGAGATTTGAGTGGCCAGATGGGCCGAGTGTTTCAGAACCAGCTGATCTACTGGGATTTTCACAGGCGACCGTCTCTGAGGTCCAGAAACCGAAAATATCTGTTAGGAAAACGCCTTGTTGGTCAGAGGAGACTGGTTTACAAACGCAGCAGATAACCACCAACAGTTAAACTCACTCTGTTACTGGAGGAACGTTTTTACTATCCTGCACTTTTTACTTTTATTTGAGAGATTTTATTATTAAATGAAAGTAAAATTTCTGGATTTTCTGCTCACTGAATGAAAAGCAAACATGTTTTAACCAAACACAGACACAGACCTGCAGTTTCTGTTAAAGTTTCATCAGTTTTTAACTGAAAGAAACTGATTTGGAAACATTTTATTTAGTCTGATTTTGTTATGTTTTGTTACTTATATAAATTATTGTCCTTAAAATACTGAAATCTCCATATAACTAGATTTTGGCCTCTGATAAAGTAATTTTTGAATATTAAATTATTAATTTGATCAAATGTTTTTACTCTTGAGTCATTCCTTGGATGTTATTTGATTTTTTTTTAATTATTATTACCATTTTATTACATGAAAATGGTTTCAAAACAACAATAGTATCGTTTGTGGCAATAAGTTTAATTTAATGAAGCATTGTTGAATGTAGAGTCTGAACATTCGGCATATAAACTCTCGCCGCTGCTGCTGCTGGCCTCCGTGTTTCTGGATTCTCCGTCAGCAATTCTGCGTCTGCAGCAAGAGCTGTCAGAGCATGACAGAGGTCAAAGGTTAACACAGGATGCTCCATGTTTTCCAGTGTGTGACTGAACTCCCTGCAGACCGGCTGCCAGTCGGCGAATCAGGAAACCGTGAAACGTCGCTTGTTTCACGGTTTTAATGCAACTTTTACACCTTTTCTCAGCTTACAAACACAAACCAGGGAGATTTTATACAATAAACCAGCAAACTTTATGTTTACAACCTGTATTTGTAAACTTGTGATAAATATCTACTATGAGACGTTTGTCATCTTTGAAGAACTGCCTCCTTATTTAGTATTTTGTTATAAAATAAATAAAATTAAAAAATTTTCTGTTATTGGGTGCTGATATTTAGGCTTCCAAACCCTAATTAATTTGACTTTTACCTTTTTGTTTATCATTTATTGTGATAAATTTGGAATTTCAATGTTTGGAAAATCAAAAATTTGCCAGAAAAAACTCAGAAATTTTCTCAAAAATTCAGATTTTTTATGAGCAAATTTTTTTTGAAAAAATGTAAAGTTTTTTTTACAAAAATTTCCAAGATTAATCTCAAAATCTTTAGCAAATTCTCAACTTTTCTAGAAAATTTGAGACATTTTTTGGCGGAACTGTAATCCTCCCTTTCTGCAAGTCTTTCTGTCTGGAATGGATCTGATGCGCTGCTGCGTAATCTACTGTGAAACCGAACAGCAGTTTCTGATTTCTGCATGCCGGTTTGATTTGATGAATTTGTCCCGTTCTGTTTCTTCAGTCTGTCGTAGTTTTTGCTGCTCCTGCATCTTTTCCTCTGGATTCTGATTAAAACAAACTCAGACGTTTCCTTCCCGTCTCGTCCGTCTGAACGTTTCCCAGGAATCCCATCAGGGCCTGACCGTTTTGAAACAGGAAGACTTTCATTTTAGTCCAACCTGGAAGCGTCAGACGGAGTTAATTTGTCTCTTGTGTTTTTGATTTTTCTGCTCTCGGCTTGTTTGGCTTTTCTTCTGCCAACTGGGATCAACTGGGATCAGCGATGAGCTTCTGCTGGATCAACAGTTTGGTTTGTGGATTAACAAAGGAGTTGCAGTAATTGTAGAGTTTATATTTTAATATTTTATACTAAATCTGGCCACATTTATCCCGTCACCTCCTCTAAACAGACTATAGTGGATCCAGATATGCATTTAATTAACTTATTAATTAAGTCCAGCAGGTGTTTTCAGAGAGTCGCCTGAATCTGGTTTAGTGCTGATAAAGTGCCAACAAAATGCCTTTTAATGACGCAAACATGGAAAATATTTGGGTTTGGATGTTTAGTTTGTTGTTGTAACAAAATATGAAAATACATGTTTTAGCTTTTAAAAAGTTATTTACTACTTTTCATTTAATCAAAAGTTACAGACTTGAAAACATTGCATTTGCCCAGGTCCTGAAGCATATCTAGGTTTGAGCTTTGACTAGGCCATTCTGGAATGTTGGGTGATTTTATTTAGAGCATTAGAATAAAGGGGTTGGAGTAAAAATCCAGGTTGCTGTTTTCAGTAGAGCTGAGCGATGCGTCTAAAAAATACAGAAAAATGTTTTTCATTCCAGATTTGATTTTTTATTTTAGTCGATTTATTTTCAAAAACAAAATTTGTAAATTATTTTAAAAAAGTGGCTTTTTGTGTTGATTTCTCATAATATTAAAAAAATATTCTGAGTTTATTCTGGTAATAAAAAATAAATAGTATCCTGTCCTTAATATTCCATCATAAATTTAATCTTTATTCAAATGTAAAAAGAAGAAGTAAAACAAGATGGCCACCGCAGGCGTGAAAAACATCCTTATTCTCCAAAAGTCAAACATTTAGTTAATTGATCAAATTGATTTATCGTCCTGACCTGCTTTTCTCGTTTCTCAGTGAAATGTTTAGTTTGTTTGTTGCATAAAATCTCCATAAAAAGCATAAAGTTTGTGGTTTCTGTGTCATATTGTGGTAAAATTTTGGTCTGTGATGCAGAACCGGGAACTTCTGAGCGTTTTCCGGGGGATGCTGGTGCTGCTCTCTGGTCCGGTCGGAGTGAGAAACGCTGACCAGGTGTTGTTCCCAGAAAGGTGGAAGACTGAAAACCGGTGGAGAAAAAAACCAAAACGCCGCCTCTTCCTCTCAGCGCGCAATTACAGACCATGCCGAGGAATCCAGAGCGCTCCCCTCCCCCCCGGAGTGTGAAGAGGAGGAGGAAGGTGGCAATCATGGATGAGAAGGAGGAAAGGATGACAAAGAAAGGGAGGAAGGAGCTAATGAAGGAGAGGAAGCACACAATGGAGAGCTGAGATGAAGGAGTGTTTTGTGTGTGTGAGGCGAGGTTTTTGATTGGCCCAGGCCGCCGAAAGAAGACTGGAACAGAGGAGGAGAGGAAGGCTGCAGAGAATACAAAGAGCAAGTGTGTCAGAGAGAGTGTGTGTGAGGCGTCCAGAGGTGTGTGTGTGTGTGTGTGTGTGTGTGTGAGTGAGTGTGTGTGAGTGCAGCAGCAAGCAAAAAGCCAAGAGGAGGAGGAGGAAACCTGATCCCACTCCCTCTCCCCGTCTGCCTGTGTGGAGCTCTCTCATCGTCCTCAGCATCGCTGCTAGCTTAGCCCGGCCCGGTTTGGACCCGGTTCGGACCCGGCTCGGACCCGCGCCGCGCCGGGATGGAGCGGTTCCTGGCCCTGCTGCGCCTCCTGAGCCGGAGGCGGCGAGGGAGGCGGTACCGGGCGGACGACGACTACCAGGAAGGCTACGAAGACGTTTACTACTACACCAGCAAGTACAACACACACCTTCTGAGTGAGTTCTGCAGGCAGGGCAGCTTATCAACAGATTATCACTGCTGAAGGAGCCCCAAGCTGCGGCTGGAGTCCTCCTCAGAGGACGCCAGGGGGTTGAAGCGGCCCGGCTGGGCGCAGGGAGCAGGTGGCACGAGGTTTCCTTCGATTTGACTTTAAAATGAGGTGAAAATACGAGCGCGTGGCGGCTTCTCCATTATAGATGAAGGTCTTTTCTCAGTTACGGCACACACGCCCGCTCAGGTGTCCAGGTGGAGTGTTGGTAATAACAAGCCAGGAAGTGTTTACAGGAGGAAGGAATGTGGGAGATTCACATAATTCCAGGTTTCTGTTGCAGTGAAATCCTGCAGAACTTCAGCAAGTGTTGCAGGAATCTTCTTCTTAGCTTTTATTGACGGATCAGACCTGATGGACCTGATGTATCGTGATTAATCTAATTCAGCAATCGATTAATCGTCAGCTGGCGTACGCACTCTAAAAAAAGAAGATTTGCTGAAAGAACACAGCATGTTTTTCTTCCTGTCTAAGAAAAAATTAGTGAAAAAAGGAGAAAACCTGCAGCTGCTGTGGATGTACTTTATCTTAACGATTGATCAGATTAATCTGATCAATCTGATCAATCATCATCAGTAATGATGATTTCATTACTGAAATAACTAATTTATTAATTGATTAATCATGAACTGCTACTCATTAGAAATTGAAGTTTATTGATCTTTGATTGAGACTGAATCAAACTGGATGTTGGTTGATGCGTTTATAAGAAAATCGTGTGAATTTAGAGCAAAAAGACATTTTAAGCCACATGGCTTAAAAATCAAATCTTCTGAATACTTTTTTTGTTTTATTTTCTAAAAAATAAATTACAAATAAGAGAATATTTTTAAAAAGTGTTTTTTAATTTTGCAACTCATCCCTTCTGTGAGTTGCAGGACGCAAGATTTTGGTGTAATTATAACAACATAGTCAAAAAGATACAATTTTACCAGAAGAAAATCTTGAAATTATGTGAAAATCTTTTTTTTGTAAGAAAAAGCTTGTGATGCAACCAGTTTGTCCAGTTCTTTCTTCAAAATATTCAGTAATTTGTACGAAAGTTTCAAAGTTCTGCTGCTGATAATAATTTGACGCTGATGTGTTAAAATTTTAGGTGTGAAACCAAAGCGTTGCTTCACCAGACGCTCAGTATTTTATGTTTTTGTTATTTTTGGAGTTCTCATGAAGTTGCCGTTTTATTCTTGTATTATTTTGGCTCTGATGTCGTACGACTGTTATTGTAGCCTGACCTCCATATTCAGGTCAAAGTGTAAAGCATGCTTGTAAAGCAAGATGGCCGCCCTGGGCCAGGATTACATTGGTGAAAGAAAAATCCCAATTTTCCAAAAATTAAATCTTCAAAAACCAAAAATCTGATTAATAGATAAAATCAGTTTAATGCTCAACCCTAGAAGAGTTTAATAAATATTTTCCATCTTCAGACTTCCCAATCCATCCAGTCTTTATTCTCTCATCTGTAAGTTCAGTTTAAGTTTGACCGTTTTCAGATGTTTGCCTCATTAACAACCCAAACGCTTTTATTTCTAACGGCCGTTTCTGACAAAGCTGAGCTGTCTTTGTTCTTCCATCTGTCCTTGAATAAATTTACACATCAGGACTCTGTGGATCTGATGCGTCAGATCAGGCTGGATCTGTTGCTGAAAAGGTCCAGTCTTTGGAAAAAGACCTGATCCTGCAGGGTGTTTTTACTTTTTCAGACTGATTTCCCCTCTGAGGCCAGCGTTGGACCTAAATATACCAAACAAATCAATCTACTGAAGTGACAACACTGTTTCAGGCACCTGGGACATCAAAAGAAGGCCGTTTGCTTAAAGAACAACAGACAAAAAACCACAGTTATTAAGCCAAAACTGTACAAAAAATATATAAGTATTGCATTTAAAATACAAATAACCTTCTTTGTATGTGAATTTGTTTCTCCCATAACTCCTAAAGTCACAGTTGAGCTTCACCTGGTTTAAAAAATCCTATTTAAAATTAGAAGTCTGGCTCTCTCTCGCTCTTTCGCAGGCTGGATGTAACAGTTTATTTCTGCATACTTGTGACATATATGACATATGTTATCGTAGAATCGGTGTTTGCAGTTCGCAGGATGGACGCTGATGTTTACTTACCGGTTGGATGGATTGTTAGTGGAGAAGATGCCAGAATGCTGCAGGAGAACAAAATGGCATTTATTGCGTCTGTTATCGTGCAGTCTTGATGCAGATTGCAAAGAGATTGTAATGCAGTTCATCTTCCACAGTTTGGTTCATTCTGATGATTTTTAGGTGGTTTATGGTCTGGAAATGTTGAAACATTAAAATCTGAAGTTTCATCCTGATTTCTGGGCTTTAAAGGATGCAATTTTTTTTATATATATATATAAAAAGCACCAACATATTTGCTTCTAGATGATTAGAGAGGATATTTAGTGTTTGATTTCCTGCAGCTGGTTTTCATGGGTGAACCCTGGATCCCGTCGCCGTCTGCAAACCTTCAGAGGAACCGCCGACTGGACTTTTCCAAACCGATTAGCGATTCTGTTTGGCCGCTTCTCGCTGGTTTTCCCCAAAGAAGACTCAACAAACAACTGCGAGTGCGAATTTAATCGCCTAAAACATGACATCTGAGCGTGTTTACATGCTGAGATTTACTGCTGAACTTCGACCCCGCTTTGGGAATGTACAGTTTGTGTGTGTTTGTGCTGCAGAGCTGCCAAAAGGCATTTCTCGAAGCCATCGTGTGTGTTGTGGTCGTTGCAGCGTGTGATTGTATTTGAAAGCGATTTATGGTTGGTTGACTGACTAACCCGGAGACAAACACAGAAACTCTCCTCAGACCTGCTTTATTGGGGCTTCACTCCCTGAGTTAATGTGCAGCGGCTCCGTTAACCTGCTTCACCAACATTAAGGTGACGGTCAGTGATACCCAGGTTTTTACCTCTTTTCCCCTCATGAGTCACGTTTCTATTCAAAGGGGAGTTTATGTGCCAGGCTCATTTTACAAATCTAAGCATTTTAACCATCGATGAAGTTTAATTGATCTACGTTATTATTGCTGTAATAAAGAAGCTTGAATCTGTTTCTCATAAATATTAGAAGACAAAATGCAGCAGGCTGAGTGATCAGTGTCTCAGGTAGAAGTTGGGACCAATTTAAATTCCTAAAACCTTTTTGGACATAAATGTAAATTTTATAACATTATGATCTATTATTTATCACAGGACATAAAAAGCTATTTTCTGAAATGAGCGAAAACAAAGCAGCAGGATTAACCAGAGTGGAGAAGCAGATATTTCTTTGCTCATTTCTCTAGATCTCCCACCACAGTTAACGGTCCAGACTTTGACTAGGCCTTTGCAGCACCTGGATTCTTCTCTATTTACTCCCTGAATCGATCTTGGACAGATTGACTCGTGTTTGACAATCAACCAGCAGCAAAAAATAAATATTTATTATGCAAGCTAGAAGCTAACGATTGAGCTCCAACCTAAATATTTAGCATCAATTTAATTAAAAACTGTCTGGCTTTGGGAAATCAAGCCCCATTTCCACTTTATTTCAGGCTAAATAACCCAAATTATTGCTGTTAATTTTAGGCTGTGTAACTTTACAGACAGCGCCCCCTACATTAATAAATATCGTCTTGAACGTTTTCACATCTCGTAATGTTACCCCAACAAACTGCAGTGTGTTTCATTGGGACTTTATGTGGTAGAGCAACACAAAAGTTTCTCATAAATATGAAATAAATTTAAATGTTTCCCATCATCAGATCTGTTGGTGATGAGCAGCTTTCTAATATTTTTAGCAGTCAGTGTCACCCGTCTCACCTTCCCTCTCCGGCCGCTCCCTGATCTCATTATGTGCAGAAATATTATGATGCATACATTAACACACAGAGAACGTGACGGTTGGATGATCCAGAGCTCAGAGCGGTGCAGCTCACAGCCGTCATGTGTGATG